>JAWWNF010000026.1:2095000-3543750 GCA_034641395.1 Darevskia armeniaca | reverse complement strand
CGAATCAGGCAGCGGGGTTTCTTGTCACGAGGGCTGCCGAGACCCAATGAGCACTTGCGCGGCCTGCCGCACGCCTCTTCCCGCCTCCCTTTCGGCCCGGGCCTTTTTACTCGGAGCCGGGAGCTGGGGGCGGGAGGGAACGAGACAAAAGCGTCTGCACCGGAGCCCACGTGGTTGAGGATGGCGGCGGGCCCCTTTGCACATGCGTGACCAAGGAAGCCTGTTTAAGTGCCTATGGGGGGGCGGGAGGCGGGCGTGTTGGTTGTCAGGGCGACCGCCTTCTCTAATGCCTGTTAATGTTCAAAATTAATATTTTTTAAATAATGATAATAATAGTAATTGGCTCCGTTCGGGCTCCTTGTTCAGTTATTCAGTGGAAATTAAAAGTGTACAAACGTTAATGAAAGACCATAACGGAATACATTAGAACGCAACACAAAACCTAAATGAGGGGAAATTTTGAGGCATTTCCCAAGCTGAATGCAGTATATTTTCTTCAAATAAGCAGGAGGTGTGAGCATCCTTTAATTTTATCGAGCTGCTTTTTCCTCTACAGAGCTACAAGATGCACACCTGTGGATCGTATGCTTTCATTCTCGTGACAATCATATTGGGCTTTTCCAGGTTGACTCCCTTTTATTTTAAAGGGTTTGTAAATCTTCATGTTTCCTTTCGCTGAACAACAAACTGAAAAGTGTTGAGAGAAACAAGATGGAAGGAACCCTGTGAACCACAGACAGTCCTTTCCCTTCCGCAGCTGATCTTGCTTTGACATCAGTGCCTGGTACAAAGAGTGAACATTTTGGCACTCTTACATTGGCTCAACCCATTTAGAAGGGCAGCTGCAGTAATTAAGCTACAGCAGTCTCACTCTCAGGGCTGGCCCAAGACATTTTGACGCCTGAGGTGAACCACAAAATGGCGTTCTCTCTCCCTCCCTCCCCCGGGAAGAAGGGGTGAGTGAAGATCGACATCAGTAACAAGGGGGAAATAAAGATTGACACTAGGATCTGCCTCTCCTCTGGATCCTGCTATCTGAGTGGGCCACATCATCTTGCCCTATGGGTGGGCCGGCCCTGCTCAGAAACCAGCCTGATGCTGAAGAGCACCCATACAAATAACGTATCTAGGTGTTGCTTGTAGGTGTGGTGAGAGCTAGGGTTCGTGGTAGTTCCCTTACTTGAACTGGACAGAATGGTGGTGGAATATTGAAGGAAAGCATTAAAGTAACCCTGCGGGTTCAAGATTTTTTTCGAAAAAATGTTTTTGCGTGGGTTAGGGCGCCGAGGGCTGATTTTTTTGGTCTATGATAAAACATACTGTTTACACTGCCAAACCTCGCAGGGGAGAATTTGCAACAGTTTGGCACCATTTTTTTAAAGAAATTGATAACATCAGATTTTTGTTGAAATTAAGAGGTAAATGACAAACGGAACTTTTCCCTTTATCTGAAGGGAAGTTGTTAATTTTTATTCAATTTAATTCATTTTACTCAGTACTGTGAGTAAAATTTTACTCTTACAATGGCAATGGCGCCCACCAGAGAGGTGCTGGAACAAAGTTCTGGTGAGTTCCTAAAAAGCTGCTATTTTACTTATTTTTACATTTTGCATCCTACCTTTCATCCAAGAACCTCAAGGTGGCGTATTTCTCCCCCTCCATATTTTATCCTCACAACCTTCTTGTGAGGTGGATTAGGATGAGAGACTATGGCTGGCCCTAAGGTCAGTTAGTGAGCTTCAACACTGAGTGGGGACTTGAACTCTGATATCCCAGGTCCTAGTCTACACTATACAGACTCTGTCATTTGTAGTTTTAATGTTTCAGTTGTTTTGGGGTTTTTTTGGTTATTAACTGTACTGTGTTTTCTCTAGGTGCGGCAGCCCAGAAATTGGCTCGAACTATGTTTCAATCTTGTCTTCAGAAAAACCACATATAAATGATCCCAGAGCAAGGTATCTTCAGGATAATGAATTCTGTGGGAGACTCTGTGTGGCGGTGTGATGAATAACTGAACAATGCACAGTAAGGAAAAAATATGGCAATATGTACTTTTCCTGACCCTACTATGGTTCAGCCCTGTCCTGCTGGCCTCATTGATTCCTCCTGACCCGATCATAAATATTTCCAGATGTTTGCTGCATATCTGCTATACTTTTAAAACCCATCCTCCTATTTAAAAACAAAGTAATCCCGGAAATGGTAGCTTATCCTTCACAGAGCTACAGTTCCCAACATCCCTAACAAACTACAGGTCCCAGGATCCTTTGTGGAGGGAGGAGATGTGCTTTAAAGGTATGGTGTTGTCCCCAGCCATTGTCCGCAAATTCCTTTTCTGTTCAACCTGTGTTTTCTACTGCCCAGTTCTCTAGCCCTCCCTTGGATGGATTACCTAACTCTACACCTCCTGATTCTAGGTCTGGTTCTCTTTTGTATTGCTTGCTGTGGATAAACACTGTGCCTAAGACCTCAGCTCCTGTTCTGCATAGCACTTGACCAACCCTTATTAAGGGGAAGGACTGTAGCTCAGTGCTAGACCATCTACTTTGCATGCAGAAGGTTCAGTTGCCACCATCTTGGAAGATGCACACCAGGAGAGCCATTGCCAGACTGAGTAGACAGCCATTCTTAACTTTGAGTTCCCAGATGTTCTTGAACTACAGCTCCCATCATCTCACCACTGGCCATGCTGGGAATGATGGGAATTGTAGTCTAACAATATCTGGGGACCCAAGGTTGAAAGAGGCAGGTGCAGTCAGTGTGGAGCTAGGTGCACAAATAGCCTGACTCAGTATAAGGAAGCTTCCTATGTTCATAGCTCATGATTTCATTGCTCAGTGGCAAATCACATGTATGCATGCAAAATACCTTAAGATCAATACAGTGGTACCTCCATTTACGAACTTAATCCGTTCCAGAAGTCCGTTCTTAAACCAAAGCCGTTCTTAAACCGAGGCGCGCTTTCCCTAATGAGACCTCCCGCCATCGGTGCCCTTCCACTGTTCGGCTTCCGTTCATAGACCGAGGTAAAGGTTTTGTGAGTTCTTATACCGAATAGTTTGTAAACAGGGTTGTTCTTAAACCGAGGTACCACTGTACTGGTATCAGACCTTGGAGAGCAGCTACCAGTCAGAGTGGACAGTACTGGGTTAACAGATGGAAAAAAAAACCACAGTTTCCTGTGTTTTAGAATCTGTCTCTCCACTGCCTCTGCTTCCATCTTTGCCATTCCATGATTTCCAGTGGGCTCCGTCTCTCTTCAGTTGAGATACACCTTGGCTCATTCATATTGTCCTGATTGCCGTGGCTCCAATATTGACATCCTGAAATAATTTGAAGAGGTGCCTGATTTGGTCAACAATCATAACAACTAAAAATAAACAGACAGTAAGACAAGGCTATTTAACACAGTGACTAAAGTAGCCAGGTGCCTTTTATTTTAAATTTTAAATAATTACTTTTCTCACCCACCCTCATATTGGAATCCTACTTATTTCAGAGCATACTATCTGTGCCAAGCTTCACACTTACCTATTTCAGAACATCACCTTAGCTTCCCTGAATCTGAACAGAACATAAGTAAAGGCATTTATGATGTGTTAGTACTCACCAATAATTAGAGACACAAAATATATAACATGATAGTTTCTGCAGCAGGCTTAATTTGCCTTTTCTTGGAAAGCCTTTCAAAAGTCAGTAAGTGTAATCCAGTAAAGTTAAGCATTTTTAAATCCCATTTATTTTCATGGGAGAGTTAAACATATGCTTAAATCTTTCTCATTGCAACAACTGGGACTTAAAAATGCTTAATTTTGGTCCATTGTTCGTAGCTAGATTTTAGGAGCTTCAATTACACTGATGTAGTATATCGTCTTAAATTCTGGTGATTTGGTTTAACAAGGCTATGGATAAAACCATCAGAGAAATGGTAATTGATAGCCTTTAACAAAAGCAGCCATCCAAAGTGAATGTTTGATACTGGTGTACCTTTAAAAAACTGTTCATCAGCTGTTTTAAGCCTCAACTTTTAAAGGAATTTTGTGCATTCAAAACTGCTAAAATGCATGGTATTGATTAAAATATAGAAATTTTGTGATCTTGTTCGAGGTGCTGACATCAAACAAGTCTCAACAGGTCTTTTCTCTGACATCTTGACACAAACTATAGCATAATCATTTACTAACGAAATGAGCCAGTGGAAGGAACAGTTACTAGGATCTTTATTTTCTTTTTTAGTGACTGCAACACTTTTTTAGTGACTTAGGAGAAAATAATCAATAGTCACCTCTTCTCTCATCACTTCCATGACACAAACATTTTTTGTACCTATCTATAGCCTACATTTTCTCCCTGTGTTCTGCCTCATGTGAGGTTTGGCCAGTCAGTTTGAAGCTAAAAGAAGTAACTTTGTTATATATACTGTATATAATATGTGGCTTTGCTGTTTCTCCTCTCCTCTTGCTCTAAAATTTCAGGGCTAATATATCACAGAAACAAAAATGCATCTTTAGCACATTATTTAGGGTTATAATATAACCTGAAATTTTCATGCATAGGAGTTCAATGGAATTTGAAGAGTTTGGATTTGTTTTTGAAGAGTTCATCTAACTTATTGGAAGTCATACTTCTTTTTAATATAGTGCCATGCCATTGCCAATGCTGTTTATACAGCACTATAGATTATATATCCTGCATTATTTTGATTTTTCACTTACTTGCCTGGTTTCTGGTAATGTATATACAGTAATGTATTGCTTCAGTTGGTTTGTGATGTGAATGTAAAGCCCACATTAGACAGAATGCTCATTCACATTATAAATGCCTCTCTCCCACTTTCCCTTTCACATTAATAATAATAATATATTAACATAAATATAGTGGGAGAGGGGTGAAAAAGTGAAAGTGCTCTGTATTCCCTTTTAGTATGAGACATTCTAACTCACTCAACTTGGCTTTGGGGCTTCCAGCAGTGGCATATAAAGCATGTATATTTCTCCCTTCTTAAATGTCGTTTTGCAAATATTTTATCTTTGATACTTTAAGTTGATTGTGTATATTTAAAAACAAACACACCCACTTCTGCTTAGTTGAACTAATCTTTTCCATATACAGTCACCTATCCCCAACCTGTGCAATATGAAGTTACAGTAATGATATTTTCTGGCTTTGTGGCAGGCCAATTTAAAACAACAAAAAACTCATTTCATTATTTTTTTTAAGGCAAAAAGACCAAAGAGCTGCTACTTTGGCTGTGGTAGGGAAGGGAAAATGTTGAAGCCCAATCAGGGTCACACTAAAATCCTGGATTTCATCATTACCTTTTGTTTAATTTTTTTTTTAATAATGACTGGAGGTTGCAAATAAATAAAATAAAAAATAGTTATCACCATTTCCAATAAAGAAATATAGGATACAGCTATGTGATTTACTGTGCTGTGTTGGCATCTGTCTGTCTCAGGGGAGTGCCCCTTTCAGGGTAAGGTCAAGCTGTTGGAAGGTTGCAGGACTTGCTATGGCTGTAGAGACCAATGCGGGAGAAAGATGTTATGTTGCAGCTGAGGCAGAAAAAGGCATCCAGTTGTGCTGCTGCAGATGTACCATGCTATTTCTTCTTTCTGCGTTCCTCCCAGCAGTTATTTCTCCTCTGGTCACTGCTATGGATACACAACTTGACTGCCTGTCTCCAGACACCGCGGTCATCTGCAAGGGATTCCCACATGGCAGGGCTGATGTTGCCAGCCTTCATGTCACATTTTCAGAGATCTTGGTAACGCAGAGTTGGTCTTGCAACAGGCCTGGTGTTGAAGCCAGCTCCCCATAGAGCATGTCCTTGGGAATCCTGCCATCTAGCATTCTGTGGACATGACCAAGCCAGCACTAAGTCAACAATAAAACATGCCAAGAGGGAAAGGATGTGTGATCTGTATTTACAAGGTCTAAATAAAAAAGAGACTTAAAAATTTTTATTTCAAAAAAGAAGGTAAAAAGTTGCCTTGGATAGCGCTAAATCCAGATACTTCCATAGACCTGTGGTACCTGACACTTCTCCATTATATTTTATAGGCAGCTTTCACCTCTGCCCTGGAGAAGATCTCTTGTGTATGTAGCAAGTGGCTAGGAAGTCTAAATCATTATCATTTTCAGATAGGGTTGGACGTGTCCTATGTTTGAAACCCAGAAGAGCTGTTGTCAGTCATTGTAAACAATGCTGTGCTAGATGGACTCAGTATAAGGCAACTACCTATGTACCACATTATAAGTGTGGCTAACTTTGAAAATGGTCTGGAAACTGCAGTTAGTTCATGGTAGAGTCACACGATGTTCAGCTCAAACTGGACAGTTTGACCGTATGATCTGCATGGTTGACATTCAAAACAATATATACTTGTCATAGTTTGCAAGTTACCTCCAGTAGATTTTTATTTTCTTTTGATGGCTGTTCTCAACATTGCAACACAAATTATTCCATACATTCCACAACTCATAGCTTCTCATGGCTCACGCATCCTAATTATTAACACAGACTTTTGTAGCAGACAAAGCAGGGATTTGATCACCATAACCTAATGGCATTTGTGAATTGTTGGAAACATTATTATTAGCTCTCATAACACAAACATTCTTCATTAATCACCTACTCTCTCAAACTTCATTATCAGCTGTAATTAGAATAACCTTTATGCTGGTCATGCATTCTGCTTGCAACCTGAGCTGAGTTTTGAACTACTGAACAATCTCCGTTCTTATTTATAATGATGGCCCTACATGAAAATCTGCTCCCCCGCCTATTTTGCCCACCGTGCCTTTCTCATGATGGGTAATGAATATTTTAAGTGTTTCACTGTATTTCCTCCTCAGTTCCATTAGCTAAGATGCCATGAACAAATTCCTGAGTCCTTAGGATGTGCTATTGGTGTAAGTTCATTATGCTTAAGGTGTTTCATTCATATCAGGTGACAACAGTGAATGAAGCATATTCATTATAAATATGTTTTCCTTGCTTTTAGCATTTGCCCATAAGACTCTAATTTTATAACATTGCAGTTGCTATTAATAATGCACTTTATACTCACAGCTGTAATTAACTGCAAAGCCCAGGCTTGCTCCATAAATCTGTGTGGCCGTCATGAGCAGTGACTCACACTTGCAACAGGAATGGTTCAGTGTGTGGTTCTCCAACATTAAAAAGAGAAGGCACACAACAATGGATTAATGATTTGCATTATTTGTCCCTCTTTGATTTGGTGAAGTACTGTATTGACATATGTGCAAAGAGGACAAATGTGAAGACATTTGCTCAGCTTTTATTGAGACATGCTCAATAAAAGATGCATCAATGGTCTGACTCGGCATGAGGTAGCTTCCTATGTTGCTATAGTCATCAGTTTGTTGTGTGTTGCTTCTTTGAAATTCTACAATCCTTCAGGACTGGTCCCACCATTAGGTAGAGTGAGGCAGCTGCCTCAGACAGCAGATGCGGGGTGTTTGGGCAGTGAGCACTGGCAAGATATTGGAGGACAGAACGAATTACCGGTATGTGTTGCACAGTCTGTCATATACTCTCTAAGCTAGCCTGCTGTCCATCTTGCCCTCTGCTTCCTAAGCTAGTCTGCTGTCCTCAATTACAGCAGACGATGCTGTCCCATCTCCAGTGTTGAATCTTACTTCAATCCAGTTGGAGGCGCACCACCTTTTTGTTTGATTCAGGCGTCAACATTCCTTGGGTCAACTTTGTCCACTTTTTTCTCCCTCCCTCCTTTTTATTATTTCCAACTCCCCCCCCAAATGTTACTTCGTTCATATAGGTAACCACCTCCTTTCCCCCAATTTGGGATTAATTTTAAAGCTGCAATCATAAAATCTGTTTTAAAAAGCTTTCGGTGACTTTATTACATACATGAATAACAAAGAGGAAGTCTGTACAATTCCTGCCCCGGACGTGAGCCTGTGAAATTCACAAATGAGCCAGATCCTCACCTTCAGCTAACAGTAGAATCATAAAAAGGGGTCACCTAGTCCAAACCCATGAAATACTGAAATCTTTTGCCCAATGTGGAACTCAAACCCACAACTCTGAGATTAAGAGTCTCATGCTCTACTGACTGAGTAGAACTGCAATTCTCCTTTATCGGTCTCTACAGCCACAGCAGGCACTGTAACTCTCCAATGGGTTCACTTCACCCCCCAAAATGCACTCCATTGTCTCCCAAGACAGACGGATGCCAACACCAGTGCTGTTAGGATAGCATGCAATACCATCGCAGTCCAGGGAAAAACCCAGAAAAGCTTGAGATGGATATGTCCTTCATGCGCATAACACCATTTCCTTGTTTAGGTATGTATTCTGTATTTTATGATATGCAAAATGTTTGTTCTTATTATTATTTTAAAACATCCATTTAAAGTATAGCAAAAAACATACTTTGAAAAACAAACAATGAAAGGTGGGAGAGAACAACCCACAGGACCATGCAGCAGAGCACTGCAAGGTGACCCACCAGCCCCTGATCCCTGGAATGTTCCAGGCATACCTGAGCTTGAGAAATTACACGTCCCAAATGTTGCATGGCAATAATAAATTCTGCCGCATGACTGATGGGGCCAGTTGTAATAACACCTGCTGAGGAGCCATACGCCTGCAGCATCCTCTTCCCCAGCTGGGAGATGTAGTTGTTGCAACCAGATGATGCGGCACTGGAGATTTGTGATCTCTCAACCCCAGGTATGGTTGGGGTTTGACAAGGTTCAGCTAACTGTGCAAGCTACAGCAGAGGAATAAATGGAGCACTGTACCCGTGGGCAGTAGGGAACTTCTATGGATCACAGCCTTCATCTGCAAAATTACACAGCTGTGATTATTTTTGTCTGTGATTAATATTTCAGACTGGATCATTTTCGAATTAATGTTTCATTATAATTTCTTTTTAAAGAGCTTATTGCAGCTTGGGAAGAAAGCCAGTCTCCAAGGTGAATCTTTTAACCATTTTAAGCATGGTCCCTACATTTTCCTTTCCAGCATTTTAATGCCACTGTATTATCACACCAAGGAGGCTTTCCAGATTATGTTCAGGCACTCAACATCTTCAGAGCTTTGCATTCTTTGCACCACCCATTTATAATAGTTAGCAAGAGAATAATAGATCTCGGGCACATTTTCTTTTACAAAATGTAGGGACACCAGCTGAATTATTGGGATGAGATTACTGAACAAAGCAAGGTTTCTTTTGCCAGAGGGAGGGAAATGTCACATACATTTCTACAGCTTCATCTTTGTTGTTGTTGTTTGCTTTTTTAACATAAGTAATTACTTGTTCCAGTCCAGAACAAATCCATATAATGTCCCTATATTTAAGAACGAAAACAAATCCCCTCAAAACACCACTTCCACACATTTGGAGAGTTGAGAATTAGAAACAGCACTTTAGTCTCCTGTGCTTTCTTTCCTTGGTTTCTTGTAATAATGACAAACTTTTCGATTACCGTCATTTTCTTTACTGGAGAGTTAGGTGAATCTGAAACTACATTTTTGACAAGTTTTCCAAAGAACTGTGAAGACTTAAAGAGTTCCACCCCCCTGCCCCACAATTCCTTGGAAGGACCGTCATTTACAGTAGCATGAAGCTGTTTGCTTCTTCGTTCTGTAGAACTGCTCATATTCTCTGACAAAGCAATCTTCTTGGATCTCAGCTTTCTGTAAAACGTTGCATTTCTTCATCCTTTCGGTGTTGTTAAGATTAATCTTCTTTCTGAGACTGTGCTTGTGGCTCTGTCTGATGAGCTTTCCTTAGATGTCAGTAATGAAAGTTGCACTCTATTGATACCCCGTTTCTTTGGCATTTGGATCATTAGATGTTGATAACTAAATTGTGGGAGTTGAAGGTTAAAATTGGGGACAGGACACTCATGGGACTGCTTTTGAGTAGTTATTCTAGTTTCTGGTAGAAAGACCACAAAAGGTAATGATGGATGAGAGCTCATGTTACCTGCACTCTTTGTATAATCTTCTAGAGTTCCATCTTGTCTCCTCTGTTTTACTCTTAATTTTTCTTTGTACCAACTATTGTTGTGTGCTGCCTGGGGCTGATAGAAGTTGTAGTCCAAAACATCTGGAGGTTGGCAATGCTGAAGACTGATTTATACAATAATAACAATAATATAGTAATTATATTTCATTACAGCAAAATTTTACGGGACCCAGGTGGCGCTGTGGGTTAAACCACAGAGCCTAGGGCTTGCTGATCAGAAGGTCGGCGGTTCGAATCCCTGCGATGGGGTGAGCTCCCGTTGCTCGGTCCCAGCTCCTGCCCACCTAGCAGTTCGAAAGCATGTCAAAGTGCAAGTAGATAAATAGGAACCGCTCTGGCGGGAAGGTAAACGGCGTTTCCGTGCGCTGCTCTGGTTCGCCAGAAGCGGCTTTGTCATTCTGGCCACATGACCCGGAAGCTGTACGCCGGCTCTCGGCCAATAAAGTGAGATGAGCGCCGCAACCCCAGAGTCAGACATGACTGGACCTAAGGGTCAGGGGTCCCTTTACCTTACAGCAAAATAAATTAATAAAAATAACCAGTAAAAGCCAGCCTCTTAATGAAGATGGATGGTACTATGGACGAATGGAAACAGAAGCTCCATCTCTGATATCAGAGGTCTAGGCAGCTAATCAGAAGAGGTTGTTATTTAGACATTGTTGTGAGCTTAATGGTTCTAAATGCACACTATAAAAGAGGTGTGCTGCATAATTCCGCCTGGCCTTTGGGTTGGTTTTAGTTTAACCCTGATGTTTTATTCCTTTATGGTTTTATTGGTGGGCTACTTAAAAATGAGGCTGCATTTTAAATTTTAAATTGTATTTTAACTTGCATTTTAATTGATTGTTTTGTATGTTTTGTTGTGGTTTTTATGGTTGTTAGCCGCTCTGAGCCCGGTCTTGGCTGGGAAGGGCGGAGTATAAATAAAATTTTATTATTATTATTATTATTCCTAATTTTGGCTGGACTGTTCTCATAGTATCTATAAACTACAATTAAAATCTGAAAGTGTAATGTTACATAGCTGGGTGCAGATTACTGGAAATCTAAAGTTCAGGTGGTGTTTGTGCATCCCCTATAAAGCACACTAAACTTGTGTGGGATCCTCTGTATTACAAGTATATATTGCTCCTTTTAATTTTTCTTTTCTTTAGAGGGTTATGAGGAGTGTGATTAATTTTACTGATAAAGTTCTTGACAAGAAGTTTTATTTGGAATAGTCATGTCTATTTTTCTTGGCAACTTGCACAGCAGATCCTTAAAGTGTCAGAATGTTCTGTGCATTATCCAGTGAAGAAACCCAACTGTTGTAACTATATAAAGATGAAGCATTGCAGTGAATGTCTCGATGTCACTGTCAGAGCTAGTTCCCACTGAGCTGAAGGGTGGTGTGAGGTGAGGCAAGCAGAGAGTGGGAGGCAAGGGAAAGTGGTCTATCGCCGGCAAGAAATAGCAAGAGCAGAGTTTCAGGCCCCACTATAAACATGACAGATAGCATTAAAATATAAAGTAGATTATTGATATCACACTTCATTAACACTGAACAATTTCATATTCCAGGACAGCAGTGAACATATATGAGACAGGTTAAACAAGTGAATTTATTATTCAGCAAAAAAGGTCTTTTAAATTCCTGAAAACTCAATAAATCTATTATTTCTGACTCTTGGTTTGCTCCACTGGAATAATCTCATTATTACTTTAATGCAGAAGTGCAGGATTTGCATGAAAATTTTGATTGCTTTCTGTGTCGTTGTGACCAAAACAGATAATGACAAAGTATAATTCTTAGTTGTCATTATGACTAATCCTTAATCTCTCATTAATCATAATTTAGTTGGTGCTTAGCTTCTATCTTCAACGTGCAAGCTGCAATTACCTCCGGGCTTATATATATTACAGGCGAGCTAAAGACATGGTAGAGCTCACTACATTAGATCGGCAGTTTTTGTTAAGGTGTTTAGTTACTACTAAGTGGTCATGATATTTTATCATGCTGTCACATTGTCCTTAGAGGTGGGCCCTCTTGAATCTTAAAGCAGGGAGAAGAATCAAAACTGCACATGGAGTCACTACTCAGTTATTTTTCCCTGCAGGTGTGTGCATTTGGGTAAGGGGGACAGTTCAGATATTGTAATAGCCAGCTGTATATGCAAACTGACACTGCGGAAAAGGATTGTGATTGGGGTGTTGTGAGCAGTGATTAAAGTTCTGCCTTTGAGGATATGTTTGAGACAATCCATACATGCAATCAGTTCTGGTGCCAGCAGCCAGCTAGGTTGGGCACAGGCTGAGGGTCCCAGTAGCTCAGGAGGATTTGACCTGGTTGTGCCATCACTTACCATCCTCCCCAGTGGTCCCCAACAATCATTTTAGTGCTGGAAGGGCAGTGCTGCTGCTTCTGAATAGGAGTCAAGCTCAGCTCCCATCCATAGTTGCTACCGGTATCTGCCAATTGAATTTACCCAAAATGTAATGCCCCGGCCAACAGATTTATGTTGAGAGTGGCATGGGCAGCTGGCTGCCAAGGTCCCCCTGAAGTCTGGGGTTGACTCTGCATGCAATATATGTACAAATTGATGTGTGGCTCTCACTTTACTTTATGTGCAACATGTTACACATTGTCTCAAAACCTGGCTCCATACTTCACTATCTTAGGGTAGCTATTGTGTATAAACACTTGAATAAAAAATAAATAAATTAAAGCCTCACTGGACTGTTGTCCTATTCTACCTCAAACTGTTGCTTAGTGTCACCATCTGGTGAGACAGTAATCTTTCTTTCTTTCATGGGAAAGACCAATATATTTTGTCTGCAGTGCTATGCACACTTACCTGTCACTAAGCTCAGTTGAAAATTGTAGGGCAGACTTTGCCAATCTGGTGTTCTCCAGATGTTTTGAACTCCAACTAGTCACAGGCAACATAAACATCTGGAGGGCAAAAGGTTGCCAATGCCTGCTGTAGTGCTTATTTCTGAGTAAACATGCAGAGGCTTAAGCTTTATGTCAGCTTATAGAATCAAATAGTCAGCGTGCATGCATGATCCAGTCACAACAGCACATCTTACGCATGGTGACAGATGTTCCCAAAGCTATTGCCAGGTCTATCAACATCTGAACCAGAATACAAAAATTAGGCTTCTGTTTATTGCTGCCCGCCTTGCTGGGGGAAAAGAAGTATACTGTACACTTAAAAGTGAACATCTTAAGATGTGGCTTTTCTGTCTGTGGGGTCTTACTTATTGATCTCAGGGGCAAATAGCAAGGGTCTTTGCCCTGTTGGCAGAATGGGGCCTCTGTGTTTTTTTCTATGGAAGGAAGGGAGGGAGGAAATAAAATTGACTGATGTCCGAATTGAGCTGTGGGCAGCTGTCAAGTTGGAGCCAGGAGTTGCGCCAGGGGTCAACCAAGAGGTCAGTCTAGGAGTCAGAGCTGAGGGGTCAAGCCAGGAGTCAGCACCAATGGCTCAACTGGGAGACAAGTCAAAACTAAGAATGTGCCAAAGTCAGGAAAACAATAGTTGCCTGTGCAGTGTCTCAGCCCAAAGTGGAACCCTTTTACAGCCCTTCAGTTTGGTTTGTTAGCTTCCTATATGTCCCATGGTAAATATTTAAGAGTGTAAAGCCCAAAAACAGCACAGTGAGCAGAGCTTTGTGCTCTACATGAACTGTCAAGAGTAGAGTTTGCCACAATGAAGGGGGTGTAAGTCAGGTAACAGTGGAAGGAGGGAATGATCCATTGGAACATCCTTCTCCTGCACATTTGGCTAGTAGTGCTACTAGTCATCAGTATATATGAAGAAAATGAGGTTTTCCTGGGAAGCGTGGTGCTTGGGTAGACTGATGAGGCCAGGCCTGAGGGTGATTGGCTTTTTCACCCTAGAGTAGGGTGATTGGCTTTTTCATAGAGTGGCCCTACTCTGAACCGGATTATGTTTCCCTTCCTTAAGCAGGTCTGCTTTTAGAGCTGTGCATTGGGTAAACAGTGATAAAAGGCATTGGTAGAAGCTGGTAAAGTCAAGGGCTTGACAGCTGGTTTGGTCAGGATCACTGCCATGCCCTACCAGTTTCCAGGACCAGATGAGACCTCAGAGGAGGATCCCGCTGTTGACTTCATTGTGTCCATTGTGCTTAAGCTGAGTCAGTGGAGATGGACAACCCCCTGAGATTTAACATACAGAGGACTACATACAGATGTATACAAAGGACTCTGGTCCCACCTTCCAAGTTCAGATCCCCCAAAACCATTCGCAGGAGCAGAGATGGCAGCTGATGTGACTAGACCAGAACAGGCACTATGCATTTGGCAGCATGAGTCTTTCCCTGGTCCCTGTTTAACTAAGGAAGCCAGAAATAGGAGTCAGAGCCCTTCTGGTGCTCCAGGAAGGGCTTGGGCAGCAGAGACAGCTGTTCGTGCCTAGCCATTTTTGAGGCAGCACCTCACCTAGCAGCTTCCTGTGTCTGTACTGGACAGCTCCCTTGCTGTGCTGGAAACATTGCTCTTGGACAGCTCCCCAGCCTCACTGGCAAAAGGAGAGTCTAAGCCACGCAGCTGGTGGGACAGTCACTTGGGCTGGGCTTGCTCTCATAATGCCTGCTCATGAGGTAGAGCATGCTCTGTCTCAAACACGTGAGCATTGCACCACTGGTTCATGAAATCCTCTTTTCTTAGGAGCAAAGTAAGGCTCAATACCGTTTGTTTTCACTTTTCTTTCAAGCCCTCCCAAATTAGTCTTTTATTTCTGCAGGTTTAAATGCTTGGTTTTTTATATTTTAATTATATTTTATGATCTGTATTGTTTTCTGTTCTTCTGTACACTGCTCAAGTGTTTTCTGAATGTAGCGTAGTTGATAAAATATTAGATATATACATATATATTTTTAAAAATCTCCTTGCCTGTCTTATGCCTGAGAACAGGTGATAGTTTTGGCCTTGATTTGGCATTTGAGTGTGGTGGCAGTGATGCCTGTAGCTTCTAAGGAAGCACAGATGACTGCTTGGTGATTATTTTCCCAGACGCAGCCATAGATGACTAGGTTGTCAATACATGCAGTGACATAGGTAGAGTGTGGTGCTGGGATATTGTGAACCACTTCTTTGAAGATAGCAGAAACTCTGTGGAGCCCCAAGGGTAGAATCTAATCAGGGTGGCAAGATAAGTGAAACATTTCTATAGCCTTTATGTGCATCAGATAATTGGCTTTGTTCTGTTATGACCACATGCTCTTCCGTCATTGCCTCCATTTGTTGCAGAGTCCTTTAAACCCAAACTCTCCTTCGGCAATGGTAGCACATCTACCCAGCACATCTCCTGACAAAAAAGAAAAACCATACAACCCACCATCCCCATCATCTACAAAACATCAGATATTGAATTCTGAATAAAATGCATAATTGAGACTATTTATGTGAGGTGTATGGTATTGATTGGCGTAATTAAAAATATGAATAGTTTGGTCTTGTAAAAATCAACACTGTATTTAATTTTTACTTTAATAGTCTTCCTATACAAGTACAATGTTTTGCATCAACACCAATATAATACATGTATTGTTTACAAATTATTTCAATACTGAATGCTTTTGAAAAGCTCAGCAATATTTAAAATGTTCCACTTCCTAAAAATGTTTGCGCAATTTAGTATAACATCAGCATAATTTCCCTTGACATATAACTGAATAATATCAAATTTTCATTCTTTCTCCCGGTCTGTCTTGTCATACATTCCATTCTGGACTGTAAATCATTTTATTTAATTATGTTTTAAAGAAAAAAAATCAATATTTTTATAATACTTTATAAAATACAAATGGTTCATAAAACATTATAATATTGTTATTTTAATTGTACTTGCAGACAATGATCCCAGGCACAGTTATGCAAGTGTAGCTTTAAATAAAAACCACACTTCTGTGTGTGCAGGATTGCAGCTATAAATATTAGATATTATTCACTTCACACAACCTATAATTTGTGTTTAATAAAGCAGTCCAGCCTAATAGCTTATTGTGCTAAATAATCAATGTTTAGGGCAGGTGAGGATGAAAATAAGTGGATAACAACAGATAGGAGTAACCATCATATTTAGTGGTGGTGAAGCAATACCAAGAAGGAGATGGTAATGCCAAATACAAACACCTAAACGAAAGAGATATGCATCTCCAAAGATGCGAGGAATTCTTTTATCTGAGCCATACTTAAAAAAAATAATCACTGTTTTATGTTTTTCAAGTGGGAAATATTCTTAATAGGCAATTATAAAATAAATGTTGCATAAATATTTGAGGTAAATATGTAATATGTACTGGAAAAGGAATAGGCATAGCTCCAAGAGTGAAAAGTGAAGTCATGGGTGCATACCAAACATCTTTCAAATTCTGTGAGCTTGCAATAGGTTTGCAAAGCCTTTAAGGACAATAGGCCATAATGTTATGAACCGCCCTGTGATCTCTGGATGAAGGAGAGTATACAAATTTTATAATAAATAAAAATAAGTTGGATCTTGATCTATGGTCCAAGACTGGATTGTGTGTCATATTGAAGTTTCCCCCTGTCTGCCTCCACAAAAGCTTGCAATTTCTTTAAAAGAAGGGCAAAAAGACCATTGTTTCACACCGATGCTGCAGTCAGTAAAATGTGTATTTGCCGCAGCATCATAGCCATTATAGGCAAACTTTTGGTGTTCTTGGGCAGCTGTCGCCAGCTTGTTTTTCACTGTAAAAGGCTATGACAATGTCCTTGTTTTGGAAAACACAGAGTTTCATTAGGAGGTCCCTGCTGTGGGTCAAAATTTTGAACATCCGGTTTGTCAGGTGGGCCCCAGTTTCAAAAGTCTTCTCAATTCCTTGATTTTTGTTCAGTTCTGTCAGCTATAGTGGTTTGAAGGGGTTGCAGTGTTGTCTTCCAGTTGTCCCCCTTTTGCTTCTTGAATCGCTTCTCTGTTTCATTGCTAAAAATGGCTAGGAGGGCCTTTGCTATTTCCTTCCGTTCCAGTGGGGTCCCCATTGCCATTTTTGGAGCTGCAGAGAGATGCCTGTTAACTGGGTGCACTCCAAGGTCCTTCAGGGAATAATACAAGGTGATATTGTGTTCTTAGCCCTGTGATATCCCCACTCATCCATGGTGTGGTGGATTTTTACAAAAAAAAATGAAGCCACAGAGGCCCCATTTTTAGTGGGATTGGTTGCAGAGTTCAGAATCAAGCGCCTGCCATTATTGCAGGTTAGTTCTTATGTTCTTGACATGCTATGGAAGCACTTAATATGCTATGGAAAATCTGATGTAGCAATTGAACCATTAGCATCAGTAACTTACTATATGCACTCAGCATAATTACAGTCAGTGCAGATCAGCTGCAATATAGGTTTTATGGCACTTAGGGGGGTGGTTTAAAGCAGTGATAGCCATGCCTGAGCAATTATTGAACTAGGAAAAGAAAGAGAATAATTGGAACGGGAAACTCTCTTCAACATGAAAGTAAGTAATAAGAATTACACCTCAAAACACTGTAACAGCCAAAAGTGAGGTACCCTAAGCAATTAATATATGATGGCTTTAAAGATATAATTCTTCATGTCTGTTAACATTTACTCCATTCCATTGTCTAGCTTGTAGATTTTATGAAGCTGGTGGATGGCTGCCAGAGTGTGCACTTACAAGCAATAAGTAAATACCAGATGAATTATTCAATAAAATATTACAGAAGGAAATGCAATCCTAAAAATACCCTAGTAAGGAGTTTGATACAATATCTATCTCAGAAACTCAATTTGAATAATATGTCTAATTGGATCAAAATAAAAACTGACCTGTACTAATAGGTGCTAGCTATTTTTTTTACTACCCATACCCTTTGACATTGATTGACAACTCAGTCTACAGCTGAATAATAAAGGCATAACCCTCCCATTTGGAGTACAATTGTTCCCCCCAGCCTAAAGATTCAGCAACCCTTTCTTCCTATCCAAAACTCATTACAAACAAATCCACATCCACTCTCACTTCCTTTGATTTTATGTCGTATTTTTAAAATTATTTTTATTACTATTGCTGCAAACCAATCAGCGTTCTTATCAAACCAAAACACAATTCACAAAGGAAGTGTTTTATTCCAAAATACCCAACAGAAACTTTTTGCAATAAGGAAAAGGGCAGGAAAATGCATGGAAAGTGTGGGATAATGCTTGTGTTGATGAAGTGTTGTCTAATCTCCCTGAAGACCAATCACAATGGAAGACTCTCTCTCTCTCTCTCTCTCTCTCTCTCTCTCTCTCTCTCTCTCTCTCTCTCTCTGTGTGTGTGTGTGTGTGTGTGTGTGTGTGTGTGTGTGAGCATGAAGCATCGCTGCTGGTTCCTGAGATTGAGAGAGGTCAATTGTGGGGAGCTCAGTGCACTGCAGGCACAGTGGTAGAGCTAATCCAACACTCCTGCTGCTGTGCTTGTACCATGCTGAGCTCCCTGAACATCGCACCTCTCCAGCTTGGGAACCGGCAGCGACACCTGGCATTGGGAAGGACAGATAACCGCTACTGGTGCACACCCATGCCTCCCCCTGGTAAATAGGTTTTGCAGGGTTTTGTATTGTTGCTAGCACCTGTCCATGCAGGAAATGGAGGCCCATTTTATACTGCCGTTTTCACTTTGTGCAGGATACCTGGGAAGATCAGATGCATTGAGGAGCCATGGTTTCCTTCTACTTGTATGATCCTGCATGAGCCTCCGCTCATACGCTCTGCCTCCACCCCCACCCCAGAAGAAGGAGATGAGCTTTACACTTGACATTCTGCAGTGATTTATTTCCCTGAATCTAGGGGTTCCACTAAAACATAGTTACCTGCAGCAGCCACCCAATGGCTTTTGTAAAGACATATTGCAGTCCCACCCCCTTTACTGTTTTACTTGATGTTTCTTATTGATGAATACTCTGCCACCAATGAACATATTTATTTTTAAAAAGAGCTTTTGCTTTTAACCTAACCACAGTTCCCCATTACTTCTGAACATGTGGTTTCTTTAAATGGTGGTTTGTTGAAACAGGCCAGGATCAAACCACAGTTTAAAGCAAAGTGGGGAATCTTTTTTTCTGTCAGGGACTGTAATTCCTTCAGCAATCACATACCAGGGGCTGTATGGCAGTGGTGAGCAGGACTGGAGCCCCCAAACAGCATGGCATTCCCCCTTTCTTCTCTTCTTTTCTGCCACCCCTTTTCTTTGCTCTCTGCCACCCACTTCCCCCACTTTTCCCTCCTTGCTACCTATACAAAATTAGGCTGAGGGCTGCAGAAGGAAAACCTTCCCATCTCTTCCTCCTTACGACCACACAAGGGGGAGCACAACCCTGAGGCTTATGCATGTTCAGGAACTTAGCAGGAATCCATGGTCAACAGACCCTAGGTCAACTCTTCCTGAGCACTCAAAAGTAATTTTCACTTTACACTGGGCTCCCAGCTCCAAGTAGCAGGACTGACACAACGTTTAGTTTTTCTAGCCATCCACTAGAAAACAAGGGACAATGCTGTCCCAGAATCTTCTGTGACATGTAGAGGACTCTGGGACATCAATGTAAAGGCCAGAGGGTAACAACCACTCCTTCCATTTATCGTTCCAACTCTTTTGTTTCCCTTGCTAGTTAAGGGCAATGTATGGGCCCTTTGCCCAAAGGTTCCCACAATCATGCCCTAGGTGGTTAATCACCTTTTTTCTGTAAGTCTTGAAAGGCATTTGCCTATCTGGAAAGATCTGGCAGATGTGTCTCCAGGAGCATCAATTTGCAAAGGCGCCTAGACACGTGGTTTCCATTGTCTTTCAGACATGTGGGTGTCCTTTAAGCATGAAATGAGAATGCAGAAAATCGTCTTTTGCTCCAACGTGTGACACACAGATTCAAGTGCTTTCTTTTTATGAAACCCTGGTCTGAGCCCTTGTGATTGCAAATGTTTTAAATGCAGGAACAAATATAAGTTGTTTCCTTTCGATGAAGTTGCACATAGCATGCCATGTGATGGATTTTGTGGGAAGGAAAGTCGATAATCTAATCTATATGAGCCTGGCAGTAATTACGAGTCACTGGAACATGTAAACAAAATCTGAGAATAGCAGCAGACATTGCTAGTGAGCCACAGAAAATGTAAAGCATATTGTTATGAGTTTGGGAGAGTGGTGAGGAAGTAGGCTGTATGCCAAGACCCTTCTAACTACTAGATCCAGCAAGTGTTAAAATATAAGCCAGGCTAGCTTTCTGTGCTGATGAGCCATTAAGGGGAACAAGGAAAGGGCCTCCCTCAACTTGTGGATAGTTAAAAGGACAAAGCCAGAGTTGAGACTTGAAAGTTTGCAGTGATGTGAGCTAGAGGCTAAGTAGCAAACTGGGAGCCAAGGGAGACAGAGGGACATTGGATTTCTGTTTGAATCCAAGGTTGCTGCTATGGAGGAAAGCAAGGCCTTCTTGGGGTGTTAATGCTGTGAACCCCTCCATTGCAGGCTCAGGATGTATATATGTGTAAATAAACCGCATATCCTAAAGTCACCACAGCCCAAAGGAAATATGAACCATGGGTAAGCACTCAGAATCCCTGAAATCTCACTCCGCTTGGAGATTGGGGTGGCATGCAACAATATATAATTAAGCCTGTGCTCATGCTACAGGGTTCAGTTACCCAAGCCCCACTGAACTCTATGGGACTTCTAAGTGTCTATATGTTACTTTTTTATTAAGGCGTATTCAGCTGGATTCTATGGGACTTCTATCTATCTATCTATCTATCTATCTATCTATCTATCTATCTGTATGTATGTATGTATGTATGTATGTATGTATGTATGTATGTATTTACATAATATTTTTTGTCTGTATAATTCTAAGCACCATATCATGGTGGTCTCCCATCTGGGCACCTCAGCAGACTCGCCAAGTGTCCCTTTTTTCAAGAGACAGCCCCAGATTTACAGAAGTCATTGTGGCACCTCCCTCTGCTGGCTCACTGGTCACCAGAGTACTAAAAGGCCTGGTGAGCTCCTATGGTTGGATCATTTCATCTGTGTGAGAGAAAGGAGATGGAAATGTAAGTAGGACTTCTCTCAGCATCTGAATTCTGTGATGATAGTGAATTCCTCTTGAGCTTTGATGTGTGAATGCCAAAACCAGTTTAGGGACAGGAGAGTACTAACTGTGAGCCTCATTTCTCACATTTTTTTTCTTTCTGGGCTTTCAAGGCTGGGAAAAGTGTTTTCCCGGTTGGGAAGGAGAAAGAAGATTTCGCCTCTCCCTGAGACCTCACCCTCGCCCACAACCTCCCCCTCCACATCCCTCTTTCACAGGACAGAAAAGGTAAAACTATTCAGCATATAGATTTTGCTTCCATAGTAATATTAGTCCCTAAGGTTTCTTAAGAAAGGTCTCTCTGTAACGGTGTGAGGCCTATTTCGAGGTTCTGAAAAATAAAAATATTCCATGTTGCTCTTTGTGTCCCTGTAAGCTCTGCATACCTCCTGCCAGAAGAGGATGGTGGAAAAGGGTGGCCCAGGAAAATATGACGGTAATGTCTATTTCTAAGGATATGTTCAGTGTATATAAGAATGTCCCTAAAACAATTATAATTGCTAGCCTTCTCTTCTTTTCCATTCATATAACATACCGGTAATAGTAGAAGACCTGGAGGGAGAGCAGGGGCCTTGAAGTTGACCATCATCTGTGAGAAGCAGGACAGCAGACTGAGAAGACAGACAGGTCACCTAGTCAAAGTCATCCCTGCTAGGGTGAGAGACATCCTTGCTATCTCTTCCAATAAAAAATTCAGAAAAAAAATAGCCAGAGCCAAAGAATGGCAGTAGGGATGATAATTTAGGAAAACCAATTTCCTCTCGTGCTCCTTCGTAGTAAAGTTTCGGGGTGAGGAGCTGTGGAATTTCTTGGAACTTGTGGAAGGGCTGTACCTCGGGGGTATGCAGTCTGATTTACATACAGAAAGCGGACTGATGGAAAAGGGATGGGGCAGTTGCCCCTTCTCAAGTGGGTTGCAAGAGGAAGGATGCTCCCTCCTTTCCAACCAGCATAGAAACACAGCTCTCCACCTTTCCACTGCCAGCCCCCGACAGGCTAGTAAGACTTTTTGCAGGCTTGTAACTTTTGTAGGTTATTCTGTGCTGTGTTCGTATGTGGTCCGATTGTCATTTGTGTTGGTGACTCACTTTCCCCATTGCAGGTTGCAATGTAGGCTTGACACCATCTTTCGGCAGATCTGCCTTCATGCTGTCCTTTCCCATCACTACCCTCCTTCTGTTGCTTGGTTCCTCGAACATCGGAGGCTGTGAGCACAACCATGAACCACAGAACCAGAACACGGAGTTTGCCCTCGGTCTCTACCAACGCTGGGCAGAGCTCAACCACGGAATGAACCTCGCCATTTCCCCAGTGAGTGTGTCTCTTTCTTTGTGGCTCATGCTCTGAGCTTCAGCATGCTCTGAGATACAGCACTCATGGCAAGGCAACCCTCTGAGAAACAGCTTTTTGGTCGTGACAGCTCAGACTGTCAAGGCAGTGGATGGTATATGCTAGGTCAATACTGACCATTGTCTCTCTTCAGCCACACATGTACAGTTCTTCCTCCCAAGACAGCCGCCCTCCTGGGACCCCAGGGCCACCAGAGGTCACGGTAGGCTCCAGAGAGTGGGAACGTGGGAAGAAGCATGGGCGCCGCCATGGGGGACCAAGGGGTGGAGAGCATGGATTTTAAAGTGTGTATCCATGTTCCAGACTTAAAACTGGTTCATCAGAAATGTTGCCTTCCCATAATACACCAGAATCTGTCAAGCAGAGGGAGCTTTAGGGCTGGACATCTCTAAAATAATTCTCTGCGCCCTCATCCAAACGACAGTTCCCAAGGGTGACTGGAATACATAAAACCAATATACTGTATGCTTATGGTGTAGATAGGCCCCAAGGAAGAGAGCCTGTGTGACTCTAGCACAGAGACTGGGGTCCACAGCAATGCTTCCCTCCCCAGTTTTGGCTGGCATGTAAGAGATATGTCTATACTGACTGGCTGCTGGTGTGTGAGACGATGGCTATGATGATGGAACATTTGTTGTGCAGACATTCCCTTTCCCTCTTGGCAATCTGATTTCTCCTTTTGGCTAACAGTGTCACAGTGTTAGGCTGATGATATCCTATCCCACACCAATTTCACGTTCACTTCTTTTTCTCCTTCTGCTCATACTAATATTTCCCATTGTTTTATAGCTATACCTGACTGGATATTGGATCATTGTGTTTCAAACTTAAGATGCAGAAGGCAGAATTTACTGGGATTTCCCCAAACCTTCATTTTTGCCTCCTCTCAGCTTGCATCATCTCCTTTGAGTCTTCTCAGCAAATTTCAAGAGTTTGCAATACATTTAAAGTACATTATGAATGGCTTTCCCCAAAGAGTTATGGGAACTGTAGTGCTACAATTCACAGCACCTAAAAAAACTACAGATTCCATGATTCTTTGGGGAAAGCCATGTACTTTAAATGTATGGTGTAGATTTACATGGGCCAGGTTCAATCCCTGGCAAATTGAGGTAGTGCTGAGAAAAAGACCCCTGTCTAAAACCTTGGAGAGAGATTGCTGGTCAGTACAATATGGATAGAACTATAACCAACAATTCCTACATTCCTATTGATGCTTTAAAGACTGTCAGTTTTCTTTCTATATTTCCAAAATTCTAATGACTCTAACCCTTTTTCAAAACCTTGTCTTCTCTCATCTTGATTACTGTGATGTCTTCTTAGCCCTCCTGCAATTTTTTATTTGCTATACACCAGTGGACTTACATGTATGTACAGCATGCACAGAATTAGAGAGCCCTGCATCTAAAAGCCCCCCAAGTTATTAGTATGTACTGGTAACTGAGAGGATACCTTTGAAACATGATTACTATTCCCATTGTTGAATTCAAATATTATCTGCATTGTTTCTGCTCTTCATTTCTTCTGATCCTCAATTAAAGTCAATGGAGGGAGATTAATTAGGACAGGTTCACCAACCCAGTGCACAAGAAGGCTCCAGACTCTGAGGTACGTTGGCATGCCTATCTAGAAAGCTAGGAAGCATAACCTAAGCAATTTCTGTTAAATGAGCCAGGCTGTCTCCTCCTGCCTGTCAGAATGTTTAGCCAATGCATTAAGTCAGCGCTGTGATTGATAAGTGACTTGTTCGGACACCAGGCTACAGGAACCCCTGGGATCCTAACCAGGCCGGATTTATAATGGCGCAATTGAAGTAATTGCACCTGGGCCCATGCCAGCAGGGACCCCTGACTCTGAGCTTTCATTTTTAAAAAGTCAGTCTCTAGCTTCTAAAAAGAAGTTGTGTGTCATGGACTGCCCAAGTCAGGATGGCACTGATGGGTGGTTTGCAGAGGACCCTGGGGAGGGCTCCAGTGGGCTGGGGAGGTGACTGTCTGATCCAGGGGAGCCTGATGCCGAGGATCCTGGGAAGGGTACAAGGGGGCAGGGAGCTTTTCCTTCACCTGCACCTCCCTATACACAGTTGCCAGGGTCCTCTCTGGCACTGTCAAGGTGCCCATCATGCCACCCACTCTTCTGCCAATTGTCAGGCATTGGGTCTAGTTCTGTCTCACAGCGGGGTGATGATCCACCTGCCCCCATCCACTTTGCAGGAGGCAATGACATCGACCCCTTTACAGAGGTGTGAACAGATGGAGCAGGTCCAGTCACCCAGGCAGAACATTAGCAAGTACTAAAGAACAGAACAGCAGGCTGTGCTAAACTGTGCTGGCCCTTTCCTTTATACCAGGATTGCATGATGGGGCATCAACAGTAGAACAGTGTCCAGATCAAGGGAAGTAATAGTCCCAACTCTATTCTGCCTTGGTCAGACCCCACCTAGAGTACTGTGTCCAGTTCCAAGCACCACAATTTAATAAGGATATTGGCAAGCTGGAATGTGTGCAGAGGAGGGTGACCAAGATGACCAAGGGTCTAGAAACCAAGCCTTATGAGGAACGGTTGAAGGAGCTTGGTATGTTTAGCCTGGAAAAGAGGAGACTGAGAGGAAATAGGATAGCCATCTTCAAATAGCTAAATGGCTGTCACGTGGAGGATGGAACAAGCTTGTTTTTTCCTGCATTGAAGGGTAGGATCCAAACCAATGGCTTCAAGTTACAAAAAAGATGATTCTGACTAAACATCAGGAAGAACTTTCTGACAGCAAGAGTTGTTCAACAGTGGAACAGACTCCCTTGGGAGATTGTGAAGGTTTTAAAGCAGAGGCTGGATTGCCATCTCTCCTGGAAGTTTTAGCTGAGATTTCTGCACTCCAGGGGGCTGGAACTATGATCCTTGAGGTCCCTTCCAACTCTACAATTCTGGGTTTCTATGTTGTTGTTTGGATCATTGTCATATTTGCTTGAGTGGCCGTATCTCCTGCAGTGCTGCACGGTAACTGCACCTTTGCGAAGATATACCGGTATGTGTTGCCTGCTATGCCTTTGAACAGCGTTTTTGCATATGTATCACAGATCTGAGCACTAAAGCTTTTTGGGGAAAAACATCATCTGAGTCCATGTTCTTCCTTGACTGGGAGCCAGAACATTATGAAGCATAATGCAATGGCAACTATCTAAACCAGGGGTCCCAACCTGATGCAAGCAGAGTTTCTGCAGCACAGACCACTTGCTGGACTTCACAGGGCCTCTTGCAACTCTAATTCCTCCACTCCTTTCTGCAACAAAGGGTTTGCCTGGGCAGCTGGGGTGGCACAAAGTTGGACAGGAGAAGGAGGATAGATGCCACCTCTTTAGGTATTTCGAGGATGTTGGGAGAAGTTCTGAGGCCATTCCACCTCCTCTGTTTTTGACTCAGAAACTCCAGCGGGTGCAGAATGTCGCGGCAAGACTCCTTACGGGGGCCTCACTGCAGGATCACATTCACCCAGTGCTATACCAGCTGCACTGGCTATTATTTTTATTTTTATTTTTATTTTTATTTTTATTCTGTTCGTGGAAGAACCACCCCCAATCGAGTATTTTTATTATTTTATTATCACTGACCACGATTCTTCCTTTTCTCAGTACACTTGCAAAAATCAAAATCAAAATCAAAGGAAGGAAGGAAGGAAGGACAGCTCTTATTAATGAAGTTGCTCTGAAGTGACAAATGATTAACCAACAAAGGCTGTTACCAAAAGCAAGAATGGAAAGTTGACTAGGCAGTTCCAATGCAGGCTCAACCTCACAAGGTCCCTTGTTGGAAGGGAGGAAAAGCCCCTGAATGGAAAAAGTGCTAACTCTGTTCCCTTCCCCTTTTGCAAGATTTGCACAGCCCATGGAAGAAATATTTGAAAAGAGGGAGGGGGAGCTAAGAAGTGCCATGCCTGTTTGCCTTCCCTTTGCCTTTCTGCCCATGGAAAGGCATATTGAAAAGGATCGGGAGAGAGAAAATTTCATGTCATTTATATGCTGACCAAGCACTGGATACTGTTTCCAATCAGTTCAATAGCACTTCTCTCTCACACTAGGTCCTGGGCCCCACTTGGGGTTACTGGCGAGGACTACCTCTAAGGCACAGAAATTTTGTCTCTCTTCTCATTAATAATAAAAATATTTACAAAGTTTTTAAACACTCAGGGCTATTTCCCCCTCAGAAAAGTTGGAAAGCTTAGGTATTTAAGTTGGCAACTGGTTTAAGTTTGTGTTTCTAATTCAACGCAAGGAGCCTCAAAGTGGACTCTTGTTTACCCCAACCTCTCTTTAGGTGGCAATTCAACAGATGTTTACCTTGAAAGAAGAGCTTGCTAACTTCCAGGGAAACATGCCTAGGGACTAGGCTGTGGTTTTTTTTTAACTGTAGCAGTAAAAGGAATTATTCTGCAGTAGCAATTGGACACAGTTTGAGCCTTCCCCAGTGCAAAATGTTTGGTTGGTGGCAAAGCACAGATGTAACCCAGGTACAGGGCTCACCTGACAGAAACTGGAAGGCACTTAGTTTGTTTAAAGAAGCTCAAAGGTGGGAGTCCTACAACAGGGAAGGGAACTGACATTTATTTCTCCAACAACACCCATCTCTCCCTGACAATTGGAAAGACAGTCACTTATGCTCTATTGATTGGGATAATGAGGCAAGATGTGGCGTGTCTGTGCATTTACCTCTTGGCTGATTGAAGAGAGACCAGTATCTGTTTTGTGCCTCCTCCAATAAACCATGCAGCAGTGTGGCACAATGGCTGGGGAGCTGAATTTGGATCAAGGTCTTGGTGCAAATCCCAGCACAGCCACAAATGACATCTGGCGGCCTACCTCACACTCCCCAGAAAACCTTGCCTCTGTCTGAAACCGAATGCTTCTGCATTGTGTGTCTCTTCTCCTTCACCACCAGCATCTTACCAACCTGAATCATATTCTGCTGCATACGAAAATCAAGTCTATAGGCCACAAACCAGCACTGGGCTCAACAGACAAAACAAAACAGCCTTAACCCTTCTGAAAGCAACAGGCTTAATTTTGTATTGGTTATTTGAGGCTAGGGTAGATGGTTCAGACCATCTGATTGTGCTAATGGTAGCTCCACAGTACAGCTGTGTGCCCTTTCACTTGAGCCAAGGCCAAGCAGAAGCTACCAAAGCAGCCCCCACAGGCAAGCAGAGACATCACCTTGCCGACAAAGGTGCGTATAGTTAAAGCTTTGGTTTTCCCAGTAGTGATGTATGGAAGCGAGGGCTGGACCATAAAGAAGGCTGATCGCAGAAGAATTGATGCTTTTGAATTATGGTGCTGGAGGAGACTCTTGATAGTCCCATGGGCTGCAAGAAGATCAAACCTATCCATTCTGAAGGAAATCAGCCCTGAGTGCTCACTGGAAGGAAAGATCCTGAAGCTGAGGCTCCAATACTTTGGCCACCTCATGAGAAGAGAAGACTCCCTGGAAAAGACCCTGATGTTGGGAAAGATTGAGGGCACAAGGAGAAGAGGACGACAGAGAATGAGATGGTTGGACAGTGTTCTCGAAGCTACCAACATGAGTCTGACCAAACTGCAGGAGGCAGTGGAAGACAGGAGTGCCTGGCATGCTGTGGTCCATGGGGTCATGAAGAGTCGGACACAACTAAACGACTAAACAACAACAACCCTGGGTTGGCTAGCGGGGGTCACAAAAAATGCATCTCTCTATGCTAGCTTGGAGTGGCTAGGAGCCCACCCAAGCACAATTAGATGTCTTCAGGGGTGGAGTGCAAAAGGTGTCAAAAAGCTCTCTCTTTTTAGTTTCTGGTGGTGGGGAGGGACACGAAGAGTGGCGGTTCCGCTTCAGCTCCTTGCCAAGGGGGCAAGGGAGCCTAGGTGCGTCGCTGCTTGTTTGCCCTGACCTTTTTGCCTCTGCCAAACTTCAGGAGGAGGAAGTTAGAGAGCACTCACACCTGAATCCTGAACCTACTTATGTGTGAATAGCACGCGGCAGGGATTTCTCCAGGATAGGCTTCCTACTGAGGTTGCTCCTTGCCCAGCGCTAAGTGGCGTTTCTTTACTCCCAAGTAAATGAGAGCAGCGGGGGACAGACACCCAGCCAGCCAACCACAACCGGGGGGCCAAAAGCCTGTGGCAAGCCCTAGCTCCCTTTCTCTCCCAGCGGAGACTCCTGCTCTCTCCCCAAGTGTGCCTAAAGACGAGGTGGGAGAGTGGGCTCCCGATTACCGTCGATTGATTGAGCGGCGGCGGGTGGGGAGAGATCGTTCTCCCAAGGCGGGCGCGCAGGCGGAGGAACGCGCCCCGACTCCACGGGGGTGTCGGCGTGGTGGCCGGCGGTCCGGAAGAGGGGGGCGTGGCAGCCCGGCGCCGGACCCCTTATCCTGCCCCGGTCCCGGGGGAGGAGGCTGGCGGCGGCGGCAGCAGCGTCACGTGGCCCCCACTCCCTGACTCTCCCCCTCCCTTCCATCTTCCACCCCCTCCCATCCCTTTGTTGTAGCCGGAGCAGTAGCAGCGGCAGCATCGCCCGCGACGGCAGCAGCGAGCAGCCGCCGCCACCGAAGCGCACAAAGGGGCTCCGGGAAGAGGCAGGCGGCGTCCAGGGCGGCGGGGAAAAGGAGGAGGGTCAAGCAGCAGCAGCAGCCGCGCTTCCGAAGAGCCCAGAGGCGGCCCGGGATGCGGAGGGCTGGTTGGCAGCAGCAAGGCCGGCGGGTCCGCGCTCCTCCGGGCGGCGCCCGCTGATCCCCAGCTGGGCCCTGCGGCGGCGGCAGCGGGCCCCCTCCCCGGCCTCTCGCCAGCCCTCGCCATGGCGGCCCCCGCCCGGCCCCGGGCCTCGCCCGGCTGCTGCAGCGCCGCCGCCATCCTGGCGCTCGCGGTGGCCCTGTGCGCTCTGGCCCCGGCGCGGACGTCCAACCCGCTCTCGCCGGCCGCTCCGGCCGCGGATTGCGCCGCCGGCAAAGGGAAGGCAGGCAGCAACTGCTCAGGTAAGCGCCCAGGACGACGCCCCCACCGGCGGGCAGGGCTGGGCAAGTGGGCGGCGGACGGAGCGGGGCCGCCGAGGCGCTCAGCATCCTTGCTCCCGCGCCACCCCGCGAGCGCTTCCTCTCGCCACATGGGCTCCTTCACAATACCCGCCGTCTTTCTCTCCCCCCTCTGCGCGCCTCGTGTGCCTTCCCCTCCCTTGCTCTCCAAGCTCCATTGCCAGCCCCATCTTTGCCTCGCTGTCAGTCGCTCATTTTAAAAAACCTTCGTGCACATATTTATTTCTCTTTCTCCCCCCCCCCCCCACTCAGTCCGATGTTGCGCGCGTGCTTGGTCAGAATGAATTTGGTGGGACTTGTTTCTAAAGAAACGTGCATAGGCTCGAAGGCGTCGTGGCAAGGAGCGTGCGCCTCTGATTCCTTGCGCGCGGGCGCGCACACACACACTCCCACCGTCGCTTTGCTTCCTTCGTGCTTGTTTTATTTTAGTGAGTTTGGGTCAGGTTAACCTTAGTAGCGCCCAGTGAGGCAGGCAAGTCTGAGAGACTTCTGGAAGGCGAACCAGCCAGTTTTATGGGTGAGCTGGGACTTTTTAAAAAAAAAGGTTCCAGGTTTCCTTTCGTTTCAGAGCATTGAGCTACCCTAGACTGTGCTTTTAAATAACGGAGTGCCTTAGGCTGCAGACCCCAGGACCAAGTCTCATTAAATTCAGTATACCTTACATGAAATAGAGATACAGTATGTGTAGGATTGCTCTGTTAATCTACAAGAGGCTTTTCATCAAATCAGAGAAGTGTAATGTAGTTCTCACCTGCTGGTAAGCATGTTTACTCAGAATAAATTCCTCAGAGTTTAATGGGACATGAATTAGGACAGTTTCCTAACTTGGAGGATGTGAATTCCAGGCCGGGGGGGGGGGGAGCACGGGGACTCTCAAGCCCCAGTACCAGTTATTTCAGAAATTGAATGCTGTCTGGTTCCAAATGTGATATGAAAAACACTGGCTGTATAACCGCCTGCACATGCAAGCACTCTTTCTCTTCTCCTTCTTGCACAAATTCTCCATCCTTGTGCATATCTGTTTCCCATACATACATATTATCACGCGTGCATTTCCTTCCTAGTGCAGACACACGTGTAGGACTGCTGTCCATACATCCATACAATGCATCTGATCTCTTCGGTGCATGGTTGAGGTCATGAAAATAGGGAGGCGTCCAGCTAATCCGGGAATGAGAGCACTGACCTTGTGTGGGCAGTGAGGAGTCAACAGTTCATGTATCCGGAACTGGTGGCGATAGGGGGTGCCAGTTCATTTCATGCTTCTGGGAACAAAGACCTTGCAGCCCTGGTCTCAGAATGTGTTTTTACTTCAGTTGTCACACAAGGAGGGAAATATTTTTTCTTGAAAGTAGGAGCGAAGTCCCACCCCCAGCCCCAAAATCAGGAGGTGGAATTGTCTCTTTTGTTTCTGTCTCCTGAGTTCAGACCCATCACCCCAGCTAATGAATGCAACCCATACCTTTCTCTCTCCCCCCCCCCCCCGCCCCGTTTTGCCACCTCTCTTGCTTAAGAGAATGGTGTGAGAAGCAGAGAATGCAGAGGTGCTCAGGTATCTGTAACCTATTTAGGTAGTCACCTTGCTTTTAGTCTGCTTCTTAGTGTTCCAAAATACAATGCAAATCCTAAAATCAAATCTGTTCCCTGTGCTGTGAAGCTGGTCACCAAGAAAAAGGATTGTTTCTGTGAATGCATTAGCATCAAAGAAAATATTATATTTTTAAAACAATATTAGAGCCATGTCACTTGGCTGCTTTATCCTGTCTTTCCATATGTTGTGTAAATGTCACAATACTCTTTTTAAAAATGTAAAAAATCCCCCCCAAATAATAGAAATCTAAACAGGAACACTTAGAAAATACATAAGCTTAAAACAGGGATTGTGTTTCTAAACTAATATTTTTCTTAAGGATATTTCTGTTTAGTTCCTCCTCCAGACTAGGTATTTTACCTTCCTCAAAGCATTCAAGCTGTTTCTTCTCCCTTTCTCATCTGAAAAGCATGGATGATTGCTCTGAAATGATTGCCAGTGGAAATTACGTGCAACTGCTAGTGCCAGATTGATGAGAGATTCATGAGAGGTACTTGGTGTCTTCCAAACCCATTGTCTTCCCTGTGAGATGAAGGCAGTTGCCACTTTGTAAGCAGCCTCTGAGCACCTCATGCAATGTGGTCCTTTTTGTACCATAAGCACAGACCTCTTTCCAGTGGGGCTTACTCCCTAGCAAGTGTGCTGGGGATTGCAGTCTTAAGGCAGTTTTGTGCTGGGAGTTTCCTTCTTCATTTATATTTAACAATCATTTTATAGTACTTTCAATTTAGAGTACTTTCACTCTGTAGATTCTGCCAATATTGATTAGCAAATTTCTCAAAGAGGCACATGACGCAAAAGTCACAATGTAAATTTCATCTTTGTTTGTTCTCTCTGTTCGCTTGTTGGGTTCTTCATGCCCCAATATCAGACATGTTGGTGGTGTTGGGGAGTAAATTACTGTTCTTCCGTCCTTGACTCCTGCCCCTTTTGCATCCCCTGAGATGACTGATTGAGTTTTATGCAAAGAAAGATTAGTAGGTTAATGTGCTGCTGGTAAATACCAGTTTACTTGACAGGTACATATTACCATGTGGGGAACTCTGTAAGATTCACTTTAGAAAGCTAGCAAACAAACCTAGTTTCCAGAATAAAGCGTAGAACATTAAAGTGATGTCTTTGTATCACAAAATAATAGTGTTCTAAAAGCAAAGAGATGAAATGACACCATACGAAACATGCAGAGTGATGGGAACCAGTAGAACATGTACAAAAATATAAAATGAAAGCTAGGAGTGGAAAGCAGTATTGTTTGCTTTTTTCAGGTGAATATTTTCTTTGACAAACCAGGATCTTCAGCCTGCACAATTCCACAGACGCTTCCTTAGATTGAAAGTTACTTCGTTTGTTACAGTTCAGATTTCCAAGCCTAGTTAATTCATCTGGATTGTGCCACTATGTGGATGCTCTTTTCAAGGTTTAAGTGCTGACCTTTTTTTGTGCGGCCTCTACTTCCCCAAAGTGATAAACTAGTCTTGTGGGAACCATGTTTCTCATCTTTCCACTTTGCTTCTTCAATGTGTTCCTGCCATGTCACACTGATGCCATTTGACTGCAACTGCCGTTCAGGTTGTCCATGTGCACCTGAAACACCCATTATTACTCGTTTTGTATGGGTCTCCCTTCCCTGTACCAGTAATAACCAAATGACAGAAGCACATAACCTCGCCACCATTACATACCGTAGGTATAACCCACATTGACATTCTTTTCCCGTAAAAGCCAGCCGATGTTGGCACAAGCAGTTCTAATGAGTTCTCTGAGATCCTGTGTAGTTCTTTCATTCAGACATCGTTTGGTTTGCTGTGAGATCGAGTCACCAGACAATCCTACTACAATAGTTACATATTAACTGGATCTTTAACAGAAAGAAAATAAGGTAGAAGTTAGCTGTGGAAGCTTCATCCCCTTCCTCTGTTCTCTGGGCTTTTGGTTGAATGGGATAGAGAGGTGTTCATATAGTGCAGGGGTAGGCAACCTATGGCCCGTGGGCCGGATGTGGCCCAATCGCCTTCTCAATCCGGCCCACAGATGGTCCGGGAATCAGCGTGTTTTTACATGAGTAGAATGTGTCCTTTTATTTAAAATGCATCTCTGGGTTATTTGTGGGGCATAGGAATTCGTTCATTGTTTTTTTCCAAAATATAGTCTGGCCCCCCAAATGGTCTGAGGGACGGTGGACCGGCGCACGGCTGAGAAAGGTTGCTGACCCCTGATATAGTGGCATAGATCCTAAGATAAGTTTAAAGGAAGTTCAGGCAAAGAAGATTTCCCATCTATTCCTCCCTGACCCCATACCCCATCCTACATTGTTCAGGAGGACACCCCACCCCCACAGAGGCATGCAGGTTGCTGCAGCGGGAAGAAGGGGACAGGATACTTTAGTCAGATAGATTATCTAAGGACACGAGGCCGTGTATTCATTTTGAGATTGTTGTTCAGCTCTGTTGCTGCATGCAGGTGGAGATGCTGTGCATCAGAACGTGGACCTGCCTGCTTTGTTTAGGACAGTGGGAAACCTGTGACCTACCAGATATTTAACTCCCACCATCCTCAGCTTAGCATGGCCAATGTTCAGGGATGATGGCAACCGCAGATCACAGGTAGGACCACACTGTTCCCATCCAAATATAGGAAGCTTTGTTTTGTGCATTGCTTGCGCATCTGGTGGATGAAGTTGGTTTTGCATTGAGCCTCACTCTTCAGCTCAGAGCCATAAGAGTTCCTTCTCCACTGAAACCACCTTTGATTTTAATAACCCTGCTCTTTCAGCAGAAGTCAGCCTCTCAGAAATTTAGCAGGTGTCGTTTCCCCCCGCCACTTATTTCCACAAGGAAGAGATTCCCCTATACAGAATTCCTTTGGGTCAAGCTCCTGTTAAGTGCATGGGGGCACAACTAGTAGACAAAAAGGGGCAACGAGACAGACATAGAAACCCAGCATGGTGACCTGCTTGTAGCTAGGTGATTAGTTACATAGGTGTAACTAGGTGATAGCCTTCATGTGTCCTGAAAAGGAAAGTTCTTATTTTCCTAAAGAAATGAGTGCTTTGGTGTGGTAGGCAAGCTCCCAGCTCCCAAGGCATCAGGTGGGGAGCAGTACACTGAATCTGTATTCACCTGCACTCATATTTACTTAAGCAAACAAAATTGGCATCTTCTGTAGGGATCATTCAGAAGGACACGGCATCTGTGCTGCTGCTATTTTTTTCTTGTGTTAACTGGTACATAAATGAAAATAAGGCACAGGCCCTGCCCTTGAACTTCCCAACTATAGAAAAGCAAGACACAAGGGAAGGAGACGTAAAAGGTAGAAAAAGAAGGGAGATCTGAACAGAAGAGGAGAGGAATTCATGGTCCTTAACATCCAGTAGGGGTCAGGCCTGTGTCCTTGCTAGGTATGAATTCAGCATCCATAGCTGCCTTTCATTCTTTGGCCCGTAACTGAGACCAGTGCAACCTTCTCCTCTAGGGCAGAGTTCTTTCTAGTGGAGCAGGGGGCAGATTGGAAAGCAAAATCGCTGCATCTGTTTCTTGTCCTGCCAATGACTGGAGCCAGGCACATTTCCTCCCTTGCTGTGATATTCTTCCTGAGAAGGGAGAGAGCACAACCTTCCTGTGACCTTTCCCTTGTTTCAAAACTGTCCTGCTTTTAAAGAACTGGTGTTCCTAAAGCAGCTAAAATGATGTAACAGCTTCAGGTTCCTTTCTGGCTCACCCTGTGCTTTTCAGCCAGAAGGCCCTCTTTTTTCATGCTGGATTGGCGGGGGGGGGGGGGGGAGAGAAGTGTCCCCCGACTGTTTTGAGCACACATGAGAGATGTCTCTCTGCCACCAATTCTGTGAGCAGGAGGCAGCTGGTCTCCAAGGAACAATCGAACAGCAAAACTGCAGAAAAGCTGCAAAATGTAGCCTTGGTACGGTAGCAGAATTCAGTTTCCTAAGTATCTCAGCTGTTATATGTTCTGTATCTATATGCCAACCTCTTCGAGAATCTCGGGTGCCAAAGGAGGGACTAAGTTTTTCCCTGTGCTACTTTTCTAGAAAAAGAGGCACCAGAACTCACCATGAACACCTCCCTTGTGCTCTTATAATGGCAATTGCACTCACCTGAGAGGTGCCAGAACTGAGTTCTGGTGGATTCTGGCTGAAAAAAAGCCCTGGTTTTGCCCATCTCCAAGGAGAGTCAATGTTCTGCCTAATGGAAGAAGACTAAATTATACAAAGTGAGAGTAATAATTATACAAAGTGAGAGTAATCATGGCCATTTTAAAATGCAGATACTTTATTAAAGTTGCAGAATGGAGGGTTAGCTATGATAGTCTCTTGTAACAAAAACGACCAAGAGTCTTGTGGCACCTTAAAATGTAACCCATTTATTGTGGCATAAGCATTTGTGGACTACTGTGTTCCATGAAAATGTATCCCATAATAAGTGGGTTAGTTAATTTTTAAGGTGCCACAGATAACTGGAGTTACCTTGGGACAGATTTTTTTTTTAATCTGAATGCTAAATTCCAGTAAACCCCCCTCCCCCCACTGACCAGGTGGACTGAGGTGTAAAAAACTCCACTGCATGCAGTCAGATTATGAGTCCATCTAACCCAGTGGTGTCCAAACTTTTTTCAAAGTAAAAAAAGGAAGTGAAGGGCCGTGAGGGCCGACCAAAGAGCCAACCAAACTTGTTGAACTTTTTTTAAGGATTGAAGTTGTTGAGCTTTTTTTATGATTTTACCCCAGGAAATAAACTGCCACAGGGGCCAGATTAAACAGACTGGCGGGCCGAATTAGGCCCCCGAAAAGGACTTTGGACATGCCTGATCTAACCCAATATTGTCTGCTCTGACTGACAGGCACTAACTCTGTGGCAGAAGCCTTTCCCAGCCACATTAATTGTGAATCTTTTGCTGGCTGAGCCTGGGAATTTCTGAATGCAAAGCCTGTGCCCTTTCAGCTATGAGCCTTGCCCAGATTTTCTTGAAAGCCTTTCTTCTTCATGATTTTTTTTCTTATAATGGATTTTGTATGCTGTCCTTACATAGTTCTTCCAGTGGTTTCCCATCCAAAGGGCTGATTAAGTCCACACATACTTATCTTCAGCATCATCAGTTGCTCTGAAACCACTTACAAATCCCCCCCTTGATGGAAGCTGCTCTTTGTAGGAAAGGGGGTTCTCTGCCTACCCAATGAACAGTTCAAGGAGCATGTTTATATGGTGGGGGGTGGTGGAATGATGGCATTCATTTCACTAAACATTTGTCTTGGACTTGACAAATGTTCCAGGGTGGAAAGAATCATAAAAACCCATTATAACACTTCAGACATCTCTCTCCACCCCCTGTAAATGCATGGAAACAGAAGCAAAAAAAGAGGAGACATTCTGCAATGGTGTATTAGTAATGGCGTATGGGAAATAAAAGTAATGAAATAGGTCTCATAATAATGAAATACTAGGGAAGATGGGAAGTAAGGGAATCATGAGCTTTGCTGACAGATGATGCCAGTAATGCAAAGGCAACATTGATCATCTTAATGGACAAGTAGCCCCAGCTTACTGTCATAGAATGGGCTTCCATTAGACTGCACCTCCTTTTTCTTGATCATAGACATGCTGGAAAGCATTTATAGTTCAAATGAAATTGCAAACTATTTCTGGAGTTCACATTTCAGCTGAAAGAGGCTACAAACAGAGGCTGTGGAACCACGGTCTCTGCCGAACAATTGCAAAATAGCAGGGAAAGGGTGACATTTGCTGAGTAGCACTGACAGGAGAGGGGTGTTTAACTCTTCCCTTCCTCACTGCTTTTCTCTGCAACCCTTTTCCTCCCCCAGATACTTTGCTGTATGATGCAAGAAATGCATGCCAAGGAACAGCAGCCAGAGGGAATTGTTAAGTGCCCCACATGCAGCTTGCCTACTTCTCCATGCAATTTTTCCTCCTTCACTCTCCTGTTTATCAGCAAGTGGTATTCTGAGCCTTTCAAAAGACCTCAGAAAAACATGGTAGGCATAAAATGGGAACTTGCAGGCTTATAAGAACAACAGGGAGAAAAGGCAGGGCAGCTTATTTAAAGAGGACAGCTAATCTAAAATAATAAAAAGAGTATATCAGATATATCTTTCTCATTGATTAGTAATTTAATCTACAGTGACAACTTTACTTTGTGTCTATTTAGATATTGTATTTCTTCCCTGATCTCATACCTCCTTGACTGCCATAGTGGGATTCAATGTATATTAAAATTAGTTTGTGTCTCAGTCGTCAGAGCAACTATGTGTATGGGGTGTTAGGAGAGGGGTAGTACCTCTGGTGGGGGACATGTTGTGGTTCTTCTGGGGTAGTTTGTACACCTTTGGTCCCCACCCTGCACTCAGCTCTCATCTGTGGCTCCTAGAAGCCGTCAGCATGTAACAAAAGCCACACCTCGGGAATGGCTGGCTAAACCAGGTGAGGGTAGCCGATGGCTCTCAATTACTTGGTGAGTTAGGGACTTCTCCTGCATGCAAAGACAGACTCTGGCAGATTGAGACTAATAGTGGGTCCAACGATCAAGAAGGCAGTTTCTGCATGAGCTGTAGAGAGAAGTGGGGCAGATGGGGCTCATCAACCTGGGAAGGTAGCCCATCTAAGAGAAGGAAAACTTTGATCCTTGTGGCTATACTCATTTGTGAAAAAGACTTCAGGAGTAAACCCCGAGGAAAAATCTGTACCTGCTGACTTGCAGGACATCTTTGGAATAAGAAAATGCTATGGAGTAAACCCTACACAAATCTGGAGTGGAGTCCCTAAGGTAGCTGGATGGCATCTTGTATGCCACCTTTCAGCAACTCCTGTCAGCAAGCTGATGCCAAACACATTGCTTTCCTTTGGATTGCATCAGCGAGGCGGGGGGGGGGTTGCAATCTGGGCAGCCCAGGACCTCCATACACCCTGCCCAGGCATGTGCCCCAGAGAGGTCACTTTAGTGCTGCTAACGCAGCAAAAACAGTGCGGAAGGCAGCAGTTACAAGTTATTGGTCCCTGCAGCCACAGCAGTTGCTGTGATTCTTCAGCGGTTTGACTTCACCCCAGGAGATGCACTTAGTTGTCTCTCAAGACAGATGGATGCCAACTAAAAAGTCAGAGCAACTGAGGACACATTGTGAAGCCATCAAACTATTGAGTGGTTTTGGAGAGTAAATATGTCTGAGCAAAATTTTAAAGCTGTAGTCTGTAGGCCAGGTCTGGAAAGCTTTCTTCTGGGTTGTGTCTTATCATGCAGAGTACAAAACAAGTTCAGTGCTTTTTATTCTGGACTAGAGTTTGCCAAGCAAGCATGTTATCACATGTTATCCATGCAAGTGATCACAAGTTGTTATTAAGTGCAGGATTTAGGGAAACATCTTAGTCAACAATCAAGCAGCTTCATTTGCAAGGAGTCTTCCCTTCAGCTTGAAAACCTCGTCATGCATTAGTATCGGTTGGAATATGTGTGGGAATTATTAATTGGTTGTTATTCTGAAGCGTGATCATAATTCTGATATGCAGTCTAGACCGAAACAACCAGACTAGCCAAACAGGATCAAAATTACGGAGGGTGCATGAGAGTGACAGTGTAGAAATTGCAGGCTACCTAGGAAGAGGCTGCTGCTACCAGCACCATAGTGTTTTTCGTTCATCAGTTTTAGATCCCTCCTGTAGAATAAGGTTCTCTTGGTCTTACTTGTGTGAACAGACTTACCATTTGACTACTGAAATACTTTTACAGATTCAGAGCTCTGGTTACATGAGAAACTCCTAAATGAGTTAACAGAAGAATAAACCTGATTGTCAAAGGAACAAAGGAACAAAGGATTTTGCATTCCAGACTGATCTTAAATGTTAGTTTCACTTTTAAAAGGAATAGCAGTTCTGCCTATTTCTTAGGATGTAAGAAACTTTCCAAGTCAAATAAATTGTAATCCACAGGGTTGTAGCAAATGCAAAAGCATCTACTTGTCAAAAATTAGAAACAGTAACCACAATAGTCACAGAATGTAGCCAAATTGTTAAAATTCTTCAACCCCTGTACTGCCCGGCTCATCCACAATCCAGAGGTGACAGAGGGTCTAATCCACACGATTTTAACTTAAAATAATTGTACAGTCAGTTTTTTCTTTCCCTCCTACCCGGGTGCCCGGTGGAGGTTTTTGACAGCTGTCAAATACCAAAGTTCTAAAGCTTAAAACAAAAGGCTTCTAAACGTTTATAAATGATGACTTGCTTCAACAGTAACACAGAAGGGAAAGGTGGACCTCCTTTTTTCAGCCTTTCCCGTGGCCAAATTTTTAACAAAGTCCTGATTAAAATTGTTCCAATTACTCACGGTTTTGTTGATTTTTTAAGTCCGTTCTTTTTAAAAGGAGGTGTTCTGCGCTCGTCGCAGCCCGCTTCGCTGCTTCACTGAAGTGGCCGTTCGCGGAGCCGCAGTGCCCAGACCTCAATCCGCTCTTCCTTCTAGGACCCAGGAGGGGTCTTCCGAAGGTGGGGAGAGGTCCGAAAGGGCACCGCCAGCTCACCTAGCCTTCAGACCGCCCTGTCTGAAGTTTTCACGGAGGTTCGTCGCGCGGTGACGAAGCCTCCAGCCGTTCTTCAGCCGGCCCCCCCGCAACACGACGGAGACCCAGCTAGCTGCGCCGGCACGAGAACCGGTAGTGGCAGGAAGTAGTGGCAGGAAGTGCCTGCTGTGAACTGACCTTGAGCAGCAGTTGTTTTGGTTACATTTAGAGATAAAGCAACAGCTGCTGTGGGAACTGTGTGAGCAATATAGAACCAACAGGAAAAGTTGTTTCCATAGCAACAGAGGCCTGGGCCTTTCAACTGAGCAGACCTTAAAAGAACATTTGAATATAATATAATAAATAAATGTCTGGAGGAGCAGGAAGAGGAGTTTCAACGAGAAGCATTACAAAAGCAACAGAAGGAGCCTCCAAGGAAAAAAGAAGACTGTCACAACAAGTGGACACTGCAGGTATGAATCAACTGCTTGAACATTTTGAGGCATTAAGGAAAGAAATTAAAGATAACAACGAAGACCTCAAACAGGACATTGCAGGAATTAAAACACAATTGGATCAAATCGGACAATTTCAACAAGATTTGGAAGCAACTAAAGAAAAGGTCAGCAAAGTTGAGTCCCAGGTCCAAATTCTGGAACAGACACACATTAGAGACCATTATAACACACAGGTATCTCTTGCTTTTATGCAAATGAGGCAGAGAGCTACCAATTTAAGACTGAGACATCTACCACAACAGGAAGGAGAAAATCTAAAAGCCTACGTAGTCAAGGTACTCGGAGAATTTTGGGGAGTGGACCAACAAAAATTGGAAAGCACCATTGTTAGAGTATACCGTTTTGGACCAAAAGACAGGAAGGACACAAAAACTGTAAATGACTGTCTAATTGAATTTCAAACAAAGAGTCAAAGAGATGAGATTTTGAAGCTCCATTACGCAAACAATCTTGAGGTCAACGCAAAGAAGGTTATCTTATACAAAGATATCCCCAAATTCTTCCTGGACTTGAGACCAAGCTACACAGATCTGACACAGGCTTTAAGCAAGAAGAAGATCAACTATAGGTGGGAATTCCCGCAAGGCCTAGCTTTTGGATACAAAGGAAGACTCATCAAAATTAAATCAAAAGAAGACAAAATCAAGTTTATACAGAACAATCTGGACGAGTTCCCCGGAATTTTAGCTGGAAGCCCAGCCCCGACACCAGAGGAAGAGGTCGAAGGAGCGGTAGGAGGAAGTGCAATATAAAAGATGGCACTGAAGATCTTAACATGGAATGTTCACGGCATGAACATTCGATCGCAGAGGAACGAGGTCTTTCACATATTAAAGAAACAGAATTTGGACATTATTTGCCTCCAAGAAACACATGTAACAAGACTGCATAGGAGAGTTTTGGAAAACAAAAGAATAGGCCTGGAATTTATATCATCAGCAAAAGTGAAGAAAAGAGGAGTAGTAATTTATGCCAAAGAGAAATACAAACCGAAATTGCAATTTAAAGATGAGGATGGAAGATTCATTGCTATAGAAATAACAGTGGAAGGCGAAAAATTTCTGATACTGGGACTGTATGCGCCAAATGATGCGAAATCGGAATTTTACAAGGAGATCCACGAAAGGCTGTTGGAATATCTGGATTACAAAATAATAGTTCTAGGTGATTTTAATGCGGTGGCTTCTACGTTACTGGACAGATCACAAAGAGTAAAGTTTACAAATGATGGAAGGCTGCCAAAAACCTTCTTTGAGATGACTGATAACCTAGACTTGATTGATGCATGGAGAACATTGAACCCAACTGATATGGAAGCAACTTTTTACAGTGAGTCAACCAAAGCCTGGAGTAGGATTGATCAAATATGGGCATCCAGGGAATTAACCCCCAGGATGCTCCAGTCTGAAATACATCCAAGGACATGCTCTGATCATAATCCAGTACAATTGGACATAAGACTAACTCCGAAGGGTTCCTTCAGATGGAGAATGGACGATTCATTGTTTAGAAATCAAATTATCTGCGAAAAAGCCCAAAAAACAGTAAAAGACTATTTTGAAATAAATCTAAATACAACAATGGAAAAAAGAATAATTTGGGACGCAAGCAAAGCGGTGATGAGAGGATTCCTAATACAACAAAAGTCAATTAAGATGAAGCTGCAAAGAGAGAAAAAGGACTTAATTTTGCAACAACTGAAGGAAAAAGAGAAACAATTGAGGACAAAACCTAAAGACACCAAATTACAAAAAGAAATAAAGCAGCTACAAGTTGAATTCTCTAAAATAATTAATAGCGAAATTGAATGGAAAATCAAAATGTTGAAGCAAAAGACTTTTGAATCAGCTAATAAATGTGGAAAATTGCTAGCGTGGCAATTGAAACAGAGGCGGAAATCGAACACCATCACGAGCATAAACATCAATGGAAATAATGTAGTGAACCCTACGGAGATAAGAAAAAACTTTGAAAAATTTTACAAACAGCTGTACAAAGAAGAAACCAAAGAAATAGATAAAATAGAGCAATTTATAGCTGAAAAAGGCCTACAGAAAATCCCGGAAAGTATGAAAGGCCCCCTAAACCACCCAATAACAACAAATGAAGTGGAAATGGCAATTAGCAATATGAAACTAGACAAAACCCCAGGACCTGACGGACTTTCAGCGAAATATTACAAAACATTGAAAGCTTGGATAACTCAACCACTAATGGAAGTATGCAATGAGATATTGAAGGGAAGAGGGGCACCGGAGTCTTGGAAAGATGCGTATATAACTCTGATACCAAAGCCAGATGTAGATCGCACATTGATGAAGAATTACAGACCTATCTCCCTCCTAAATGTGGACTACAAAATATTTGCAAATATAATGGCTAGCAGACTCAGGAAGGTTCTAAAGGAGGTTATCCACCAAGACCAAGCCGGTTTTCTACCGGAAAGACATCTAAACAATAACATAAGGAATGTGGTGGATATCCTTGAAAAATTAGAACAAAATAAGAACAGCAAAGCAATCCTGATGTTTGTGGACGCCGAAAAAGCATTTGATAACGTATCTTGGACGTTTATGAAAAAGAACCTACAACATATGGAGGTGGGGAATGGTTTCATGAATAGCATTGAAGCGATCTACACTGACCAAAAGGCAAAGATCATCGTCAACAACGTGGTATCAGACAACATCAGAATTCAGAAAGGAACAAGGCAAGGTTGCCCCTTGTCCCCATTACTGTTCATTACAGTCCTGGAGGTACTTTTAAACATGATAAGAACCAACTCAGATATTAAAGGGGTGGCGGTGGGGGCCAAAGAATATAAACTAAAAGCCTTCGCTGACGACTTAGTTTTGACATTGCAAAAACCAGACTCCAGTGCCCCAGCGGCACTGGAGGTGATACAAGACTTTGGGGAAGTAGCAGGATTTAAACTAAACAAAGCCAAAACCAAAGTTCTAGGGAAAAACCTGACACAAAGTGAAAAAGAAAATCTGGAAAAAGAAACAGGCCTGCAACTTACAAATAAAGTAAAATATCTGGGCATCAACTTAAGAGCGAAAAATCAAAACTTATTTAAGGACAACTATGAAAAAGTATGGAATGAAATAAAGAAGGATTTGGAGATCTGGAATAATTTAAAATTGTCCTTGATGGGCCGAATAGCAGTAATAAAGATGAATGTGCTGCCTAAATTGCTATTTCTCTTCCAGGCAATTCCAATACTTGATAAAATGGAACCTTTCAAGAAGTGGCAGAAGACCTTATCAAGATTCGTCTGGCAGGGGAAAAAACCCAGAATTAAATTTAAGATATTGACAGATGACAAGAAAAGAGGGGGATTTTCCCTGCCGGAATTAAGTATATACTTTGAAGCGGCGGCCTTCTGCTGGCTGAAAGATTGGTTCCTACTAGAAAACACAGACATTTTGGACCTGGAAGGACATGATAACAAATTTGGATGGCATGCATATTTATGGTATGACAAGATAAAAGCTCATCAAGGATTTAAAAATCATATAATAAGAAAGGCTCTTTTTAGAGTCTGGATGAAATATAAGGATCTCCTAGAAAAGAAAACGCCCAGATGGTTGTCACCAGCAGAAGCAAAGGCCCACAAAAGAGTAAATGCGGAAGAAAAATGGTTAAAATATTCCGAGATGTTAATATACGAAGGAGAGCAAGTCAGGTTGAAACCCATGGAACAATTGAGAGGAAGGATTCGAGACTGGTTACAATATCATCAGATTAATGAACTCTTCAAACAGGACAAAAAGATTGGCTTTCAGGTGGAAAAGTCAAAATTGGAAACAGAACTGTTAGAACCGAAGATTAAGACCTTGTCAAGAATGTATAATCTGCTGCTGGAGTGGCATACGCAAGATGAGTTAGTCAAATCTGCAATGATAGACTGGGCAAAAGATGTTGGACATAACATCATGATGGCTGACTGGGAAAGACTTTGGAGAACTGGTATGAAATTCACAGCATGTACTTTGTTAAGAGAAAATATAATGAAAATGATTTACAGATGGTACCTGACCCCAGTGAAGCTGGCAAAATTCTATCATCTGCAGGACAATAAATGTTGGAAATGTGGTGGCGTGGAAGGAACATTTTACCATATGTGGTGGACATGCCCAAGGTTGAAGGCCTTCTGGGAGATGATATATAATGAGTTAAAGAAGGTGTTTAAAAACACATTTTTGAAGAAACCAGAGGCCTTCCTCCTTGGAATGGTTCACCAAGTGTTACCAAAAGAAGACCACACATTGTTTATGTATGCCACGACAGCAGCAAGAATCCTTATTGCGAAATATTGGAAGACAAAGGACTTACCGACACTGGAAGAATGGCAGATGAAGGTGATGGACTATATGGAAACCGCTGAGCTGACCGGACGAATCCGCGACCAGAGGGACGACGCAGTGGAAGAGGAATGGAGAAAGTTTAAAGACTATCTTAAAAAATATTATAAAGTACAGAATTAAAATAAATAGAAATGCCAATGTATAAAAATAGTTTATAAAAGACCAATATAGTGAATAATAGGGTAGATATATTATTGAAATAAGTGCTAAAGAATATTGAATTCCAATTTTTTGCTTTTTTTTATATATAAATATATGCTAGAAAACACAAGAGGATTGGAAAGATTTGAAAGTTATATTAGACTTAAAGTATGATTTTAAAATAAGATAAAATGTAGTAGAAATGATAAGATTAAGTATTAAGAAATTGCTAGTAGATAATAGATAAGGAAAATTGACATAGAAGGAGAGGATGGAGGAAGTTAGAAGAGAATGTTAAGGATATAGGATAAGAATATTAATATATGTAAGGGAGTGTAGTGTTTTAGTGTTAGTTTTAGTATAGTTTATTTGTATGTGTGTATGTTTTATTGTTTGTTTGTTTGTTTGTTTGTCTATAAAAAATAAAAATTATTATCAAAAAAAAATAACAGAAGAATAAACCGGATTGTAAAACGATACAAAGCAATAAAAATAAAATTAAAGCATGTTACGCCTCTAGCATACTTGTCAGGAAACCTAGGGTGTATTCACAGTTAGTGACTTCAAACAGGAATATGTACTTCAGCAGTAAATTCAGTGCTAAGCTGATTCCAAGTTAGGTAGCTGTATTTCATCTGTTGCAACAGAAAAACAGAGTGTACTATTGCACTTTTAAGTCCAACAAATTTACTGTGGCATAAGCTTTCATAAGACTACAACCATCGGAAGCATGAAGTGTTATTCTCAGCTTGGGAGATCTGCACAGGGGCACAAAGAGGAAAATAGAAACAGTGGGGGTAGATGGCTAGAAAATGCTAAAAGTCCATATTATCTCTGATATTTTCATGCAAAGGTCCGAAGTATACAATACAGTATAAGAATGGCGACCCATTCAAAAGAGCAACAATTGTAATGCAATATGCCTTCCTGAATTATAAGATCCTTCTTGGAGGTCCTGCTCTCCACATGAAGTGAGGGCTCCTCAGTACTGGCACCTCAGCCATGGAACACCCTCTCCAGAGAGGCACCTTCTCCATGGTCCTTTCAGCAACAGTTGGAGGACTTTTAAAAATTCACCCATGCTTCTAAATTGTGTTTTAATTCTGGTTTGTAAATTACTGAATGTTTCCTGTATGCAAGGAAGTTTTTTCTTTTCTTTTGCTGGCATAAAAAAAAAAAATTATTGTATGCTGTGTTCTTAATATTTTCTTGTAAGCCACTGAGGATGTGTTTATTAAGGAGCAGCTATATAAATCTAATTAAGAGTAATGGTGGCGGTGATAAATATTTCTACCAACTATGCTATGCTCATTTAACATGGTAGTTTTACAAGATCATGGTGAAATAAGTATTGTTACCCTGAGATCAGCAGCTGAGTATCCTAGGAGACTGAAATGTTCTCTTGGGGGATTTTCATTTTTGCCATTTTTGGGGGGTCAGATTCGTGTCCACTCCTTCTTTTGTGCAGACTTTTTTGGTCCTATGCAGACATCGGAAAGGCATTGTTAAGACATTGAAAGATGACCAGGTGAATGAGCCTCTGGTGGTTGGCTTGACTTGGCCTCCCCCCACCTGGGGGGCCTGGGAATAGTCCTGAGGGCCAGATAGAGAGGCCTTCTGTTCCTGGCATATTTTAGTTGGAAAATGGGCAAGTGATTGAGATGATGATGTTTCTGTTTCTGAGGAGGTTCTTGAAGCTGGCTTTCCTCTTTTTAACCATGATAAGTGGTTGACTTTACAGATTATTTTATGCGCAAACAGAAAAGATTTTATTAAGTGCCTTATTAAGTGGCTGAGATGTTGTGACATACAACACTGTGTACCTCTTTGATCGGGATTCCTGTCAGCACTGCTGCAAAGAGTAAAAGGCAGCAGTTATGGCGGAAAGGGTTGTGTTTGTGGTTTGGCGGGGGGGGGCGGGCTGAGGAGAGGCTCAACTAAGAGACTCCATTTGAACACAACTAAGAAGTTTATACACACATGTATTGTTTTGTCACTTGAAGACTCAGTCACTGCAGAAAAAACTTAATTGAAAAAGAAGTGATGTGAGGTGGTTTGGTCCTGGCCTCGTTCCCACATGCAAGTCACCGCTTGATAGTAGGGTCATCAAGTGACAAGTGTGCATGTGTGAACCAGACTTAACTCTGGTTAGCAGAATCGTTTTTCAGAAATTTAAGATTAGGCTCAGGTGTATAAATGAAACAGTTTGCTCAAATCGTAACATTTTTGGGTGCCCTAGGCTGTCTTCAGAACCTACAAAATCTCATGCCGGCTAATATGATGACTTGCATGTAATCTGAGGGAGAAATCAAGAATGATGTTAATATTTTTCATCTTAAGGATGTCAGGTAGAATAACTTTACTCAATGCCTGAAAGTTATTTCCCCTAATATATGCATTTTTGTAAATACTGGAGGAACTGCATAACAAAATTTGGCTAAGTGTGGATTTAAATGGATAGCTCTGTCTTCAGTTTGCATATTATTTTGGAAAGTGCAGATCTGACAGAGTCACCTTTAAATGTGGACTGAATTTAATTCCTAATGGAGTATAGCATTGGTGCCTAAATCCCTACATTTAATTAAGCAAAAGTAAAGTATTTTGTTTTTAAAATTTTTAGCACACTCAAAACATCAACAGGTCCTCTGGTTTAAAGGAGAACAAAACATAGCTCAGTCAGTAGAGCAGACTCTTAATCTCAGGGTTTGAGCCCTATGCTGGACAAAAGATTCCTGCATTGCAGGGGGTTGGACTAGATGACCCTTGTGCTCCCTTCCAACTCTACAATTCTAGGATTCTATGTACTTGTGAACAAGCAGTCTGGTTTGATACCGAGAGATACTTGTGCCATTTATTCATTTAGACATGGATTGCTTGTGTTTTATTACCGCTATTTAGAGCCTTTGTGATGCAAAAAAAAAGGTCTGTATTGATTCTCAATACTATATTTGGAACCTGTTCTTTGGGCTGGTCACTGTGCATTTATTGCAGAGGAGCAGTAGGAACTTGCAAGCAGGTCAGCTTTTTTTAAAGCAACCAAGCCATGTCAGTAAATGTATAAAAGTCCAAAAGACACAGGGGGATTTCTCAGGGAGATACTTACCATGTCATGAAGTGAGGCAGAAGAAAGGCTTGTGAAAAGATTTACTTTCTGAGGTTTTCCATCACTGCTACATAGAGTTACTGCTATATATAATACATAAATTCTACATTAAAATATTGAGGGAGTTATCCAGATAAATTAGTCTTGTTCTAAATAACACCATTTGTATCCATATGATATAAAGCAGTGACAAACTGGCCTTTATTTAGATATTATAGATGAATAAACCTGTCAGGAGAATAACTTAATTACATATGCCTCCCATGTATACAGAAGTTATAATTTAGTACTTTCGGGTAATTGGAATACAATGTAGAAGAAGCACATTGTGTTTTGAATTACCATTTTAATATTCTTTTTAGAGATTGAACACTATTGTTCAAAAGGTTTTGTTCTCTTTTATTCTCTATTCATCTTGACTTGAATCGGCGGGGGGAAACAGGGTTAGTTACATAAGATGGAAAGTTTGTTACCTTTCTCAGCGAAAGGAACAGCTCCTTCACTGGGATATGTAGCAGACAGAATTTAAAATTGGATTTTTGTATCCATTTTCCTCATAGACATGTCTGCATTATTAAACAGCAGAGTTGTCAAAGGAGCTTCCAGACTGACCGCTTTTAACTTTAAGTTGTCACACAAACTTTATTCTCCGTCTTCATGAAAATCTGTTAATTTGTTGGTCTAAGGCAGGCATCCCCAAACTCGGCCCTCCAGATATTTTGGGACTACAATTCCCATCATCCCTGACCACTGGCCCTGCTAGCTAGGGATCATGGGAGTTGAAGTCCCAAAACACCTGGAGGGTCGAGTTTGAGGAAGCCTGGTCTAAGGCCTGTTCACATGTATGGCATAGAATGGGGTCTGAAGGCACTAGACTAGAGACTTGTGAGACTGCTGTTTGCAGATGGAACTGGAGGTAGTTGAGCTGAGATCCTATCTTCACAGCTAGAGAATCCTCTTGGGCCTGAAAATCAGGGGACACCAGTGAGCCCTTCCTGCATGGAATAAAGCCCCTAGATTGGTAATTGCTGCTCTGCCTGGGCAGCGTGTTGAGGGAAGCCACCACACTATCCTCATCTGCTGCAGGACTACTTGACTGCTTGTCTGCCACGGGAGTCCCAGCCTGCCTTCCATCTTGGTGTGGCTGGTCACCTGCCCACCTGCCTGATACTTGCCAGTCCTAGGATGCCTAATAGAACCTCAGTTACTCCATATTCAGTGTGACATGCAAATGGTTCTTCTCTGTAGGGAAAAAATATCTGTGGAGAAAGAGTGATGTGCCTTTAGAATTTCCACAGAAGTTTACATGGATTAGGAAAAGATTTGAGCCAGGAGTGAGGAACCTTTCTCAGTCCAGAGGCAGCATTCCTTTATGGGGAACCTTCTTGAGACTTCATGCAGGTGACGACTAGAGCCCTAGGCAAACATGGAAGGAGCAAGAGATGTGCGTCTTCCCGTTGTTTGGTAGGTTACTTTCCAGCCACACATAAATCAGAGGTTTCTATCCAACTATCTTTCTATGGACTCAGGCAAGCAAGATGCATGATCACAGTTAAGCAATCCAGTAAGGTAAACACACTTAAGAAGAACACAGCACAGGACTGGTGAAGGATGTGGTCTGGGGACAGTGGGAGACACCTGAGGGACAAATAGATGCTTGGAAGGACATATCTATAGCCTCCAAACTTCCTCCAACATGCAGGATCAAAGGTTTGGATTGCTGTGTTGGCTTCCTTTAAGAAAACAGAAACAGTAGGTTTATAAAGCAGGAACTAATAACTTTTTTGATTAGCAAGGAAATACTACTGTCATTTGGCTCTCTTGTTATACCTCAATTCTATAATTTTTGCTTGCCATTTTATTTTGCTTTGGTCCTAAAAAAAATCCAATAATTTGTGTTCACCTGGTGCTTCAGCACGCTCAAAAAGTGCTGTCCATTGTATATCTATTCTATGAGTTCAGTGGGGCTTCCTCCTGGCTTTGTGGGTATAGGATTGCAGCCAAAGTGCTTAGCACACATTATCTTGTAATTCTTGCAAGGATTCCATGCCAGTCCTGCATTGTTTGGCAATACCATTATCCCAAACCCCCAATAGTAGTGGTGGTGTGGGAAGCTGAGGAAAACAGATTTGTTCTAAAGCCATCTAATGAATTAATGCCAGAAGCAAGATGCAAACGAGGCCTTCCTGATTCATAGTTCAGTCTGCTAATCTAGTTACTACTCTTCTTCCAGCCAGTGTGGTATAGTGGTTAAGAGCGGTAGACTCGTAATCTGGTGAACCGGGTTCGTGTCTCTGCTCCTCCACATGCAGCTGCTGGGTGACCTTGGGCTAGTTACACTTCTTTGAAGTCTCTCAGCCCCACTCACCTCACAGAGTGTTTGTTGTGGGGGAGGAAGGGAAAGGAGAATGTTAGCCGCTTTAAGACTCCTTCGGGTAGTGATAAAGCGGGATATCAAATCCAAACTCTTCTTCATATGTGAAACGTCTGCATAATGGGAACCCGTATACCTCCACAATTCACCATTCACAAAAAAAAGGCTCATGACTCCCTTGATGCAGAAAAATGTGCTTTAAGCTGTAGGAGCATCTTTATAAATGCCACTGTGCCCATCTGCAGGTTTATCTCCCCCCCACACCCTTATGGCTTTCAAGCTTTTCCAGTGCCATTTCTGTCCTTCATCAATTTCCATGTAGCTTTTTTTTTTTTTTTTACCTCTTCAGGAGGTAAATGTCTTTGCCAGTCAATGAGAATATGCTACTTAGCTAATGCTCTTGAAGCGTTACACGTGGGAGACAGCTGAACAAGTAATAATGGCAATGCATCAGACCAGAAGAGAGAGCAAGACCGATGAGCAGGAATAAAGTGAGACTGATAATAAGAAAAGGCAGGGAGCTGGTATCTGCGTAATGGAAGGAGCTGAATATGAAAAGATGCCTCTTGAAAGCCACTTTGAGTTTCTTAAGTTCTAGTTTCTGGCTTCGGCACCCATTGCTTTAATTAGGGGGTGTTCAGAGGACTGACAGTTCCTCTCTCTTGCAGCTCAAACTCCATTAGCAGCAGAAATAATTTATCCCTCTCTGATAACACAAGAATGGGGAAGCCATTCAATGAGGCTGATTGGGAGTCGGTTCAGTACAGGCAACAGGAAGTACTTCATCACACAATGCGCAATGCACTCGTAGAATTCACCACTTCAAGATGTGTGGTGATGGCCGCTGATTTGTTGAGACCTCTCATATTCTTCTTGAGGGAGTTTCTCTCCCTCCCCTGATTTTATTTTACTGCTTCCAGAGATTTTGCCAGTCTCATTTGCATGTCTTCTAGATCACTGGAAATCATAAAGGCCAGCAGGAACTTCTATCCGCACTATGAATAAATGCTCCAGGATTTTTGCGGCAGATTTGCATTTGAGTAACTAGAGTGGGACTATAGTTAGCAACTGTCCTGGACACAACCTAGGTAAGGGTGCAAAGTGAGCATCAAGTAATAGCTGTCAGAATGAAGCAAACTTGTGTAACATTTGCTTTTCAATACAGAATAGTAGATGAAAAGTTGTTTTTTAAAAGATAATATTTGTAACAATAGCAGGACAAATGTAGGCTTGTATCTAAAGCTGCTCTTGTACAAGTGAAATGGACTTCCACTTCCCTCTCCTCCCATCTCCCCTGTAGACCCTCCCTTGTGCTCCATTACGTAAGTGGAGCTTCTACCCATAAACACCAAACACTAACTATTCAAACCAGTGCAGGATCATCTTGTACATTGAACCGACAAAACATTAGTACAAAACATTAGTACCCTCAGGAAACCACTTATTGAGGCTTGTACCCAGAAACCAAATTGATGACTGATTATTACTTATTGGCAAAAATATGGATTGTAGAGGATTCTGACCAGTACCACCTCTATTTATAGGTTCAATAAAGCTATTCCAAGTTGCATTGCAGCTTTGAGGTTTAGTAGGGACAGCAGATTAGGCCAAGGGATAGTCCTGTGCCAATAGATACATGGATATGTGTCTACTCAGATGCAATTCCTGTTGAGGTCAGTGGCGTTTACTCCCAGGTACGTGGGTATAGGATCACAGCCTAAAGTACACAGATACTGCTGTTGTGGGAGGAGAAAATTGGAGTTATAACATTAGGTTATAGCCAGCTGTTTTTCTGCACAGGAGCTTCAGAGGAGAAGCCTTAGCAATGAAAACTTGCAAGCTTCACCAACAGTTCATAAGCCATTCTTAACTCGTGCCAGCTCTTATGTGCGTGGAATTGAGAGCCTGCCTGTGGCATCAAAATGACTGGTTACGGCACTGCAGACAGATGAGATACATTAAAGCCCAAAAGTGCCTGGAGACAGCCATCCAGAGGGCATCAGTCTCTTAGGATGAAGTTCCGATGGCTGGGTGGGAGACTTGAGTAGAGTCAGGACAGTTGTTGAAGCCTCTGGCGGGTAGGCAGAGTTGTTGTTTATTAAGTACACCCCCCCATTTTGCATGCTCCGATTAGAGAGACTGCCAAGAAATCTGCAAAACAGAGTGATAAATACCCTAGAAACTTTTATTTTATTTTTTAAAAGAAACCTAAGAATTTTCATATATAGTTTAACCTGCATGTGATGCTTTGCTTGTTCTTTCAGAAGAGAAAGAAATGGCCAGCTTTGTGAGAAGTATTTCAGTGCAGAAGTGTTTATGTATGTGGGTCTATTTCTGCAGGAAATACCAAGCTCTGAGCAATAAAACTCTGAACTGAATTAAGGTACTGGAACATTTGCTAATCCAAGTACATTAGGACATAACAGGAGCCCAGAGGTGTCTTTTGTTAGTATTCAAAGCATCTTTCAGTAGTACTGATGTTGCTTTTTAAAGGTGTATTAAGACCTGTGAAAGAGACTTGAAGCTGAGAGGCCAGAATTTTGCTTAAAGTTGGCTGGATAAAGGTGATATTGGAGAATGTGCCTTTTTTAAAACCTTTTATCAATCTGATGTTATGATACTGATCTTGTGGAAAGCTCAGGAGACACACCTTATCCAGTGGGAGAGCTTTGCTAGACATGACAGAGGTAGCCCAAAATGTTTTGTCAGAGGTACCCCAAGAAAACTGAAATCTCATCCAAAGGTCCTAAGAAAGGGCAATGAACTCCCTCAGAAGATGGTGGACTCTGCTTTCTTGGAGGTTTTTAAGCAGGCATCAGATGGCCACCTGTCACAGAAGCATTAGTTGAGATTCCTGCATTGCAGGGGGTTGGTCTAGATCAGAGGTCTCCAAACTAAGGTCCGCGGGCTGGATAAGGCCCAAGGAACTAATTTATCTGGCCCGCGGCAACCCCCACCGCCTGCTGCCGCCACCCGTTCTTACTGGTACGGCGCGGCTGCACACTTCTGGGTCGGAGGAGCACCGGAAATAGCTTGTGCGCATGCACAAGCATTATTTCCGGTGCACATCCAGTCAGAGGAGGCCTGTGCACATGCACACAAGCTATTTCCGGTGCTCCTCCGACCCGGAAGTGCGCCAGAAATAGCGTGTGCGCATGTGTATGGGCGCGCTCTCCCCCACCCTCCGGCCCACCACGCGATTGGCGCTGGAGACACTGGCCCGAGGCGCAGTAAGTTTGCTGACCCCTGGTCTAGATGACCCTCAGGGTCCCTTCCAACTCTACAATACTATGATTCTGTGAAAAATATAATAATCTACATTTGAAAGCCAGTTACAGGCCTTCTGTTTCGCTCTGTTAGGGTAGCAAACTATGACCAAAAGAAGCAGAACTTGCAGCAGCCATCCCCAACTGTGCCCTCCAGATGTTGTGGACTTAAACTCCCATGAGCACCAGCCAGCAGGTGCTCTTAGGAGTAGTAGTCCCAAACATCTGGAAGGCACCAGGTTGGGAAAGAATGACTTTCAGCATAGAAAATATGCATATTTTGCAAAAACAATAATTTCTTTTTACTTCTTACATAATATAATCACTCTGGGGTGGGGGTGGGAGAGTTTCTTTTTCAAAGAAAAATCTAACCTGGGTTTTTTCCTGTTAGCATGGCTGTCAATGGTGTTCTAGAAGAAGAAATAAAGAGGTAGAGGGAAGGAAAACTCCTTGGTGATTTCCTGGGTTTTGGACCATAGTAAAATTGGGAAGAAGATTGTGGGTGTGTGGATAATATTTGGTCATTGAAGGTTCCATAGTCTTATAAGGAGGAAGTTAAAATGGCCAGAGACTTTTAACAAGAAAATCCTTTTTCCCCTCTGGTGCTGTTGACCCATAGTACAAGGAGGATTTTTTTTGGGGGGGGGTCTGTAGGGAGGTAATAGGGCAGTGCATTAGAAGGGCAATTCTCCTTGTTGAGATCTAGCAACTTGAGATGTCAACCTGCATGGAATGTTCTTCATCAGGTAGAACAGGGGGTGTTTTGCCACAGCCTCATGAACATTGTCATGGTAAGGACAGTCATTTCAACTTATCCACTATGGTGGTAAACGGAGCTGGGGGGGCGGGGAATCTAGAAATCATCTTTCCACCCACCACCCTTAACAGGGCTTTAGCTAGTAAAGTCAATGATGAACTGAAGGTGAAAGTCTGCTGCCCTAGGTACTAGTTTACTGCTTTTGCCACCTCCCACATGTTGGGCATGGCCCAGTAACCAGTTAGCAGATACAGTGGTACCTTGGTTTACAACCATAATCGGTTCCGGAGGTCCGGTTGTAAACCAAAAAAGGTTGTAACCCAAGCCTCGCTTTCACCGATGGGGCCTCAAAAAAAGGGGGGGTTGTAATAATAAAAAGGGTTGTAATCCAAAAAAAAGGGACACACACTTTCGGGTTTGATGTGGTTGTAATCCAAAACGGTTGTAATCGAAAACAGTTGCAAACCAAGGTACCACTCTACTTCACACGCCTGTGCTACCAAATGGGCTAGGAATGACCTTGGATCCTGTACTTCAGCATGGCATGCTATAATTTCTGCACAGAGTCTGAAAATTCCAACAGGCTTAAGACTTGCTCATTAGCAAATTAAGCATGCATCTTCAATCCCATTAAAATCAAAGGAACCTAAGTGCTTCAAGTACTGCTGATTTAGTGGGGCTTAGGGTCAAACTACACATTACAGTGAATGCATAGCACTCATCAGCATCTAAATTCACTACATTCAGATGTGGTTGGGGGAGTAGTTGGGACCACAGCATGCAGGGAGGAGAGGTTTGCCCCTCCCACCCACATCCACCCCGCAAGGCACAGCCTTGAGGTTTAGAAAAAGGTTCCCATTGACACTATCAAGAACTTTCCTCCTAAGCATCACAGCTGTGCAGGAGTGGGGTATTTTCATTCCAATTGTAGCTGGAGAGGGGAGGAAGGAGCTTCCTCTCCTTATAGACTGTACTCTCCATGACTCTTCCCTCCCCATGCCTGTAATTAAAGAAAAAGCAAAGATGTAGCTGTCCATTATACATATAGCATAATATGGAGTTTGGTCCTTTAAGAATGCTTAACTTCTTCCAGATTTAGCTTTCAGTTTTTATCCTACCAGACCATTGCTAAGGTGGCTAATTCATTTTTTAAAAGAAGATTATTAGGATTAATAAGAAAATATGAATGCCATTTTCTCTGATTAAGAGGACGAAAATGACACAGTATTATGTTCCAAGATTTACTTTAGCAAAGAAGATATTACTGGCTCTTAGCCAAAATACTTTCCCAAGATAAAAGTCTTCTTGGCTTTACTGGGAGCTACGTGCATGTATTTAAGAATATGAATTGAAGAGTGCAGAGTCTGACATTTATGCCTTGTATTTTCAGAGAAACATCAAGCCAGAATCAAGCCAAATTATTCCCTCTCCGCAGTAGTGAAGGGAATTAAATTGCCTTCCACAGTCTAAGTTGGCAAAATGAAGCATTTAGATACGAGCATAAATGAAAAGGTACACCATTTTAAAAAGCATGTCGGAAACAACACATTTTGGTTGCACAGAAATAGGTGATCATCACATAGTGCATTTCTGGGAAGACATATTTTCCATGTCTTGAGATATTTTTACTCAGAAGCAATGAAGTGGATGTTGTATTCAACAACTTTTACACATTAAGTAGGTTTAAAGGATGCACATTGGGCTTCCTTGCCACATATACAGGAGTCTGCCCTCCCCTCAAAATGTTTGGAAGCCAAGTGTTGACTTCACAGCCAGATACTAGAAATTGAGTCCCACTATGGTAGGGGAACAGTATCATATGCATATATCAACACAGATATTGTCTGTTAAAGTTTGACTCGGGTTCTAATCTTATATCCACAAGTGGGAGTAAGCTCTCTAATTTAGTGGGGCTTATTTCTAGATAAGCACGTGCTGGATTGTATTCACAGAGTCTAATCAAATTGAGGAACCTATGAAATCCCCTTTTTTAAAAAATTCAACCTTCAATTCTACAGATTTTGACAGGTGTTTTTTTTTCTTTTTTAGAAATATCCATTCCTCTCCCATAAACATATATTTCATACAAGCTCAAATATTAAAACAAATTTACATAAATCAGAAAAGAAAATGAACAACATTTTCATCAAAATGTTCTGCTTTTGTATTTTTACTGTTGCCACGATAATTGCTTTTGTTTCTGATGTTTTTTATCTATATTATATTTTATGGTCTCTTTTGCAGGCTATCTTGAAAATCCAGATTAATAATAAAAAATGTGGGAAAATACGATTTTTGGCTAATGAGGTACCAATTTCAATTTTCTGTCCAATATATTTTACTAGAGAATTGAAGGAAGAATGGCTAATTTTTCAAGAAAGAGTCTAGTAGCACTTTAACGATTATGCATTTATCCAACGAAGTTCTACTCCATGTAGACCCAATGAAATTAATGGACCTAAGTTAGGCATGTCTATTCTTTTTATTAAATTTTTATTAAAGGTTTTCTTTGGTTGCAAAAGTACGTGCTTGTCTCTTTTTTCAGGTCGTAGAGTCTTTTCTACAAATCAGTTACATTCGGTGTGAGACTTTAGTGTTTGATGCAGTATAAGGTTGTGGGGAAAGAGAGGGGGTGGGTTGGTAAAACTTATATTCTTTGACTTAGTGTATGTGTGGGGGTTTTGTGTCAGTGTCATTTGGGTAGGTTCTCTTGCTATTCATTCATTATTTTTCTTTCGCAGTGAGAGAAGTTGAGTGGAGTGAGCCAGGGCATGGTTGGTTTTCTTTATTTGACTGCAGTGATAGTTGTTTACTTGTGTTTGGGGTGGAGGGAAGAGAGAGATGGTTGGGTCAAGTTTGTTGTTGTTGTTTAGTCGTTTAGTCGTGTCCGACTCTTCATGACCCCATGGACCAGAGCACGCCAGGCACTCCTGTCTTCCACTGCCTCCCGCAGTTTGGTCAGACTCATGTTAGTAGCTTCGAGAACACTGTCCAACCATCTTGTCCTCTGTCGTCCCCTTCTCCTTGTGCCCTCCATCTTTCCCAACATCAGGGTCTTTTCCAGGGAGGCTTCTCTTCTCATGAGGTGGCCAAAGTATTGGAGCCTCAGCTTCAGGATCTGTACTTCCAGTGAGCACCCAGGGCTGATTTCCTTAAGAATGGATAGGTTTGATCTTCTTGCAGTCCATGGGACTCTCAAGTTAGCCATATTGATTTGTATGCTTTGGTGAATTCTTGTTGTTGTCCTGATGGGCTATGTATGTAATAAAGGAGAGCAATACTGGGGTGAAGGCGTTCTCTTTTATTTGTCCCAGTGTCTGTTTCAGTCTGTTGGTTAGCTTTTCCAGTAAGGCTGTTTCTCATATGGTTTGGTACCAGTTCACTCCTGACAGGTCCCCCCAATGCTTCTGGATGCTGAGAGTAGGTGGGTTATAAGCTCTTTATAATATGAATGGGCATTATCATTTTGGAAAATGTTCAATAGTTAGGCGTGTCCATTAATTAAAATGGGTCTATTCTGAATAAAACTAAAGCTGGTTAGCACCCTAAACCTCTTTGCGTGACGTAGCTACAATCCTATGCACCATGGGATAAGCTCCATTGAAGTCCGCAGTGCTTCCTTCTCAATGTGTAGGTCTCACCAGTAAAGCACATTTAAGTTTCAATGATGTCTTCTTTAGTCAGTGGTAATGCAACCTTTAGTTTTTAATTAGAAATACAAACAATATTACAGACTATTTAATCTGCTAGCCTGGGGAAGGAATCACATCAGCAGGGGAGAAGCACCTTGAGTTTTGTCAGTGACCATAAGAGTTGCAGACTCAAAGAGAGTCTGCTTGTTCCAACGGGTCAATATAGGTATGTTAACTGAACAAGTATTATCCTACCGAGAGACTGGCTCAGCTTCCTCTGTCTCTAGACCTAATCAGACTAATCTGACACAAAACCTGAAAGCTCCATTATTAAGGGAAGGAGAGTCCCTCATATCCCTGGCAAGTGGCTGTGCTGAAGCCAACGTCTCTCTCCCTCTCCACACAAATGCACACTGATAGCAGTCACTAGCAACTTCACAGTTCTCTTTACTATTTGGCACTCACTAACCTCGGCGCGGGTGGTGCTGTGGTCTAAACCACAGAGCCTAGGGTTTGCCGATCAGAAGGTCGGCGGTTCAAATCCCTACGACGGGGTGAGCTCCCGTTGCTCGGTCTCTGCTCCTGCCCACCTAGCAGTTCGAAAGCACGTCGAAGTGCAAGTAGATAAATATGTACTGCTCCGGCGGGAAGGTAAATGGCATTTCCGTGCGCTGCTCTGGTTCACCATGCTGGCCACATGACCCGGAAGCTGTCTGCAGACAAACGACTGGACCTAATGGTCAGGGGTACCTTTACCTTTAATTCCCATCAGTTTGGTCATATATAAGCATAGTGAGCATTGAGTTGAAGCCTTGATGTTCTCTCTGTACTTGAGGGGCACACATAATACTGAGGCTCTTGTAACTACAGTTAAGGAAAGGGGAGCAGGCTTTGGGACCAAGTGCTACCTCGTTGATGCATTTTCTCTCTCCAGGAGTATTATATCCCTCTGTCTTACCTTAACCATGGCTAAGGGAGACATCAGCATACCCTCCAACATTTTTCAGGTATAAATTTGGACACTCCTCACCCCCCCCCCAACAGACCCTCCTCAACCCGTCTCCCTTTTCGGGGCACAGCACACATACCCTCCACGAAAAAAACACCTCTGAATCTTGATTTTATTTTATTATTAGATAATTTCCAAAAGGAAAACACACACCAATAAATAAATTTTAGAAAGGGGCAAGTGGACACACAAAGCATTTTTTTCAAGACTCTTGCACTCCACTCCCTCTCCTTTATATGTCATTTTCTTTTCTTTTTTGTTTGACTTGTTTTCTTCTTTTTACATGAGAAGCAAGCATGTTTGATGTACAGTGGTTTTGCTACATATTGTTAAAACATAATATTAATTAAAAAACATTTTAAAAAGAGTTGTTTTCGGGGGGTGTACATGAACCAGACTTTTGAATTACCAGACTTTGGGGAAGCCATAATAGTCTTCATAGCCTTGAATTAGAGGACCTGTAACTCCCCATTCCTTAACTGCATTACATATCCGTAACTACATATTATTTTGTCACTAGGGAAACGTGCGAGCATTGTTTTGTGATTGTGCTATAAAACCTGGTCTTGACTTCCAAATAGTAGCAGTGCTTTCCTCTTTCTGTTTTTGCTTGGATATATTTTTGCCTCATATTTTATTTACTTTTGTGTGTGTGGTTGGCCTAGTTTTCCACTCATTGGAAAATTTCCCAGAACATGCTTTTTGCAAATCTTTGCTGAAGAACTGTCAAACTTTCTCATTGCAAAATGGAATTGACAGACTGGCTGTTTGCTGAGTTTTTGGAATAAAGATGCCAAGCTAACCCTCTGACACCTTGCTAATCAGATGTCCTTCCCTGGTTATCAGTTTTTAGGGTAAAAACGTGAACTAACAATCTGTTTGTGAACACAAAGTAACATTTTCTCTCCGGGTTGTGTATCCGGGGTGACAACACTGGTTTTTACTGAGCACTGGGATGGCAGTCAGGAGGTAAGGCAAGGTGATACGAAAGCAGCTCAGTCTCTGAGCAACTCATTGTTCAGACTGAGGAGCTGGGGCAGAATCAGCACTTTCATTGGACTGGATGCCCTGTGTGCCTTTTCTGTTTCAGTAGCCACCTGTCATGTTGGTTCTGAAGTACAACAAGAGATTGGGGTAGTGCCCTCCTCTGGCATGTTACTATGGCTGACACCTACAGAGGTCAAGGTCAGATTCTGGTAGGCAACATAAATATAAGTTTGGACAAAGCGAAGTCTTCATCAGCAAGCTCTGGACTCAGCAGGTGGAGCATATTCAAACTATAACTATACTGTTGCTCAGGATGTTGGAAATACCAGTTTTTTTAAGGTTCCTCACCCAGTAGCAAGGGAGGCTGTTGTTTCAGCAGGGTGCAAATGGCTTCTGAGACTTCATAAAGGCCAGCCTAGGCTATTACGGTAGCTGTGTTTCAACTGAGATGCTACTTGGGATCTTATAAGTTTGTTGCCATGTTCCATAGTCGTTGGCTCTTTCAGCAAGGGGGCGACAAGGATTGCATTGGAAGAGTTCTTTGAACCCACTGCGTCCAATAAAGTTGTGTTTGGTCTGGAAGGCCCTGGTAGTGGGGATGGAGACACCTCATCCAGGGTGTCTTCTGAGTTTGGAGTTGGTGTGAGGATGGGGTCAACAGCTGTGGAAGATGACAGTCTTTGTGCATCTCCCTCTACTGCAGCCTGGTGGAATGACTTCCTAAAGAAGCAAGGGTGAGGTGGCAGTGAATGGTGGTTTTGTTCCAACTGAGCTGTTGGCGTAGGCTATACTATCCCACCTCTGGAGCCAAAGAAACAGGTTTTCACCACTCTCGCAAGACTACAGTCTTGCGTTGTTTAGAGAGCTGAGCTAAGACGGTGCAACTCATTTCTGTGCACCGAAATGTAACTTCCAAGCCACGTTCAGAGGGAGGTCAGGTCCCCTTTTTCCTGTTAGGTGTAGAGTAAGGCTGCTCTTCTTTGTGAGAGCGAATTAGATATGAACCTGCTGCACGCAGGAGCTGTAGCGGCATGTCTTAAACCACTCAGGGGCTGCACTTTATTAATCTCCGAGGAAGATTTTGCCGGGTTCTGCTTTACATACATTTCAAAAGGACCCTGGAGTAGTCTTTGAGGGATTAGCTTGTTAAATTTGTCCTTTTTCTTCTTCCTTGTAAACGGAAGCCTTTCCTGTGGAAAGGCAGTTCATGGTAGCCTAATTTTCTGCATTTAAAACACCAGCAGTCACATCATTAGGTCTGAAGACTTCTTCAGTGCCTTTCCCTTTGCCTTGTTCTTCCATGGCATCTTCCTTCAAGGCACTGAAGTTCCCTCCCTCTCCCCTCCCTGTACCTTATTAGTAGCAGCTCAAGCACACTTTGAGACAGTGATACTAATTCCCTATCATCTGGTCAGGCTAAAATCTGGCTAGCAAATATGTAACTTACCTGCTGGTATAGTTCCCACTGTTAAAGCAACACTGCATCTTACTTATTTTAAACACTTTTATGTCACCTTTCATTGAAGGTCCCAAGGCAGTGTAAAGCAAACTCAATAAAATTAACATCAAAACAAGAATACAACAGGATTGGAAAAAGGAGAAGCTGAAAGAACCCAAATTGGGAACCTGCAAAGCTTCCTTCCCAGCTGCTCTCCCCACGCCTGGGTTTTCCAGATAAGTGTTTGTCACACTATAGGCGTGTTTGCTTGGCTAAGTGGTTGGTGGCTGCTCTTCGGCTGGCTGATAGATGAGACCCTTTGGCTTCTGCAGTCCAGAGCAACTGACAGTTGAAGCAGAGTGTTCGCTATTATTGATATTTTCTCTTTGAGAAAGAGGGTTTTCCAGATGGTTTGAGGGTCAAAGGGGGAAGTGCATTGGCAACTGACAGGCAACCGTTGTGTTTGAATGTTTTATACATGCAACTTGTGCGTAACATTTCAAATCCTAACTGGCGCTGTCTGTCTCTGTAAGATATGTCTCTGGTTCTCATTAGCCGCAGTATTTGGCAGCTTGTCAATTTTTAATGTTCTTATCCTTCAAGTATTCCTTTGAAATGGGAAGACCTATTATCTTGCTTGTATTGGCATGGAACTGAATGGCTGCACATATTCCTGGCCTTCTCTCTTTCTACTCTCCTGCAGCAAGAAATGGGCCTGCTTCTTAAAAGTTACCACCCAGCTTACTTTCCCACCCTGCTTCAGTGCTTCTGCTAGCCAATGAACAAACTGAACTGAAGTTCATAGGAAGGTGTCTTATACCAAGTTGGACCGCAGGTCCATCTAGCTGATGATTGTTGGCAGTGGCGTAGCAATGGTGGGGGCGGTGCGCTCCCGGTGCCACGTCTGTGGGGGTGACAAGGCATGCGGTTTGCCGGTGGTGCCGCTCCAGCGCCGTACGGACGTGCCGGGATCCTCTGCTCGCGGCTCTGATCCCAGCACTGTTCGTATGGCGCTGGAGCGGCACCGCCGGCAACCTGTACAGTGCATTGCAGCGTCACTACGTACAATGCATGCGTCGTACGTAGCGATGCTGCGCATGCGCGCTATGTAGCGATGCCCCGCCCCCCGGGTGCACATCATGTTTGCCGCTCCGGGTGCTCGAGCGGCTTCCTATGCCACTGATTGTTGGTACCACATGGCAGCATATCTCTAGGGTTTCAGCCCTACCTTGAGATGCTCTACCACTGAGCTAGGGCTCTTCTCTTTATGTGGGGGCAAAGAGCACTTTATCTGGAAATACGTGCAATAAATCTCCAAATGTATTTTTTTTGTTACTTGGTTTAAATGAAAAGCAATATTGGGAAACAATTTCAAGCAAGGAATCAGGTGCGTAGCACTTTCCTGCCAGCCATTTTTTCATTTCAGATTAACTCTTCCCTCCAAGTTGCTCTCCCCTCCCACAGGTTTCAGGTGCATATTTAAAAGTTGTGCTTAAGCCTCTAGAACATGGGGATGGGAGCAACTTGGAGCAGATTGGTTTTGAGCAGCAAAATGGCATGCAGGGGGAGAGTTAAGCACTTCCATCATCTATTCCTCTGGTAAAAAACAAGTTCCCAGGGCTGCTTTTTATTACAAGGGGCTGTCAAGTGCCTTTTTGCACAACTGACTTTGCTTTAAAAAAGCATAACACATAATCTATTTAAATCTTCTTTCCTTTTTCAGAACTAAATGTAAAGGAATCGGATGTGAGAGTATGTGATGAATCATCGTGTAAATATGGGGGTGTTTGTAAGGAAGAAGGAGATAGTTTGACGTGTGCATGCCAATTTCTGGTAAGGAATTTTCACCTTTGTTATCTAATATGATCAAAAATAATGAAAAACTGTCAGTTTGAGAGCTTGACTCATATACCCATTTGTATGATCTGGAACTCAGCTAGTTTGGTAAAGAAAAAGTGTTTTATATGCGTTGTATATGGAATATAACACTGTGACACCAGATGGTGCTGTGAAGTCCCGTCTTTCCCTACCAGATTTCCCTGTATGAGTTTACAACTCATTTAACTGAAACACTTATTTGATGTATCTAGATCCAGCCTTGGTGTAGCATGTTGTTCAGAGGCTGAATAGAGCAGTTAATGTGCATAACAACTGACTGTTGTGCACATTCTCCGGGCCTCATGGAAAATGTGTACATAATCTGCCCATGAAGAGGGAATTGTACACATTTCCTGATCAAATATATAAAAAGCCCCAAGGAATGTGCATATTTCAACAGCATTCTATACATCCACTGGCCAGTAGTGAATCGAGCACAACAGAAGGCGAGAGGCAGGAACGCACACACTGAATTTTGGCCTTGCACAGGGTGCTGCTGAAATTTGAAAGACCAAAGTCCACCCCTGCTTTGGGCCACAGTGCCAGGAAACATTTTTCATTCCATTAACATCTGGAGAGAAGAAAATACTCTGTGTTCAGGTTTTCATTATATCTTTAAGGAACGATGCAAACGATGCATCTGTAATATTTTGCCCATTTTTAATTCCCTCTTTTGAAATGTGTGGTCTGCAGGGTCCTTTGTGCAGCCCCTTCCTGAGGGCCTTATTTGTATTATTATTAAACAACCACTACACGTTAATTGGGGAGTAAGAGCAATTAAGTGTGGAAATGAAGTAAAAAAACTAAAATACGAAAATTCCAACAATTGCAAACGGCTACCTGGTACCATAATGGGACGCGGGTGGCGCTGTGGTCTAAACCACTGAGCCTAGGGCTTGCTGATCAGAAGGTCGGCGGTTCGAATCCCTGCGACGGGGTGAGCTCCCGTTGTTCGGTCCCTGCTCCTCCCAGCCTAGCAGTTAAAAAGCACATCAAGTGCAAGTAGATAAATAGGTATCGCTCCGGCGGGAAGGTAAAGGGCGTTTCTGTGCACTGCTCTGGTTTGTCAGAAGTGGCTTAGTCATGCTGACCACATGACCCGGAAGCTGTACACCGGCTCCCTTGGCCTATAGAGCGAGATGAGCGCCGCAACCCCAGAGTCGTCCCTGATTGGACCTAATGGTCAGGGGTACATTTACCTTTACCTGGTACCATATTTGTGAACACATGCCATTAGGAAGGAAAAACTGTTTTGTGCCTTGTAACTACAAATGGTATATTTAGATTTTATCTTTTTAATTTTTTTTGCAACAGTGTGTTGTGGATAGGCACTTTAATATTAAACAAAAAACTTTCTGTACATTGTTGCCATTCTATTCAGTCCTATGGCAGCCAAGCTGCAGCCTGCAGCGAGTGTGCTATGCTTTCTTCATCCTGGGGACATGAAAATACCTATTTCTGCTTGTGCATTTCTGTCTCGCTGCTGTAGCTGCTTCTTCTTGGGCTGCTGTGGTTTGTTTTTGCAGCTGAATGGAATGTGCCTCTGGAAGGAAGCCACGAGCCACGAAATCAAACTCTCCGATTGCACCTTTGCCACCCCAGCTGAATACCTATACACGGGGTTGTGTAAATAATTTCTTTTTCTTGATTTTTTTTCTCTCCCTTGCAGTGTCACACAAAATATATTCCTGTTTGTGGTTCAAATGGAGATACTTACCAAAATGAATGCTTTCTCAGGAGAGCTGCTTGCAAGCATCAGAAAGAGATAACAGTGGTGGCTAGAGGGCCTTGTTACTCAGGTGAGTAAACTGCAGTTAATGGGACAGCCTTTTTTATTTCATTTGTTGGATGCTTCAGTGTTTTCCCTACCATAGGACCAGGATTCACTGATCAAGGGCCCACCTCTGTACTGAAATGTCATGTCCAGTCTGGACATGGTCCCTCGGTCTCTAGGGGCTAGAGGAACTAGATACAATGGTGTATCTAGTATATCTGTATCTGTAATTTTCAACTGCATGTCAGCAGTGGTCAGCTTGAAAGCAGGAGGTCACATAAAACGGCAGCCGTCAAGGGATGCTGAACTATTCCTCTGACTGCCATTACCTCTGTTTAGCCCTATTCTTGGATGTTTTCTTTCCCCAGTGTTCCCCTAACTGTTCATTTCTGCATTACATTTGAGCTTTCACGTGACATGAAAGCCACTTCAGAAAACTAATATAATATAGTGCATGTTTAACATGCACTGTCACGTTATTTTACTCTAGAAAAGAACAGTCTGCAGCCTTCGTAACCTGGAAAATTGTTTGAGTAAAGTCATGAAATTTAGGACGATGTACCAGCACACAGTTATTTCCTTCAGTTTTTATGGGGAGATCATGTGCGGAACTGGTGATGGAGTGGCAAAATTGTCCAATGATGTTCATGATTGTGTCACACCATGCACAATGTTCTGGTATATTGGTCATAAACCTACAGTTCCATAATGCAACTGGTACCACTTTGTGAAAGGAACACTAGACTATGGAGCTGAAGCACTAGCAATATAATCAGGGAAGTTAACACAATATTCCCCACATTTTTATGAATCCATGGTGTGTCCCTGTCTCTCTCTCTCTGGGCCTTTCCCCCTGTATGGATAACATGCTAGGCACCAGTTTGTCCCTCCTTGAGTTGCTGATTGATAAGGGTTGCCAGTTTTCTTTGTTGATTGATAAGGGTTGCCAACATTTCATTTCTTTGTTGGTAAAGCTTTAATAAGGTCAAAAATGCACTAAACAAAAAAAAGCAATTAAAAATCAATAATAGGGTATCTTAGCCTTAAGTGTTCATTACAGTAGTCTTAATTCATATGTGTTAAAGGAACTAGATGATTTTTATTTAAGAAACACATAACCATTCATTCAGAAATACTTATTAGGTCTTAATGTAAATAAGAACTCTTGAACTGTTGAATCTTACATTAAAAATCAACTCAACAATTGCCTGTAATAAACCTATTAAGTTGGCTTATTTCAATGCATTTTCTGCATTTTTCCCCTTTAGTATGTAAACCAGCTATCTAAAGAGTCTTTTTTTTAGTTTTAGACTTCTCCCAAAGTCTCTTAAAGTAAGTTATTTCTTACATTAAAATCCTACGGGTGAAATCCACCATAGGAGAAGCAGGTTCCCACATGCACCACAAGTATTCTCCTTCCTCTCCTCCCTACCTGCAGCCCCTCCAACCCCTTCCAAATCCTATCCAAGGGTCTGAGGGGCTGCAGCAGGGAGGAGAGGAAGGGGTAGTCCCATTGCACAAGAGGAAGCCAGTTTTGCTGGTGGATAGATGCATCGTTCTATGCCATGATTTTCTTTTGTTGGTAGTTGGTATTTCTTTCAATATCGGGCCACTAGCAAGCAGACTGCAATCAAGATTTCACCTATTATTTTGCAGCTCTTAATATGATTCGCATCACTGAGCTTGCCTAAAAGCAAACAAGATAGTCTCTTGGTGATTTACACCCTGTTATCTCTTTTTGTATTTTCAAGCACATCTGCCTAGTGCTTTTATTATTTCCTTGCAATCCCGTGCTATCGTCCTTGCACCTCATATTATCTTCCTTGCAGAAGAATGCCATGGGAAGTTGATACGTTTTTGTAGCCTTTGAGAAATATAATATAATAAATAATATTATTTTGACTTCATCCATTAAATAACTGGGCTCATCTCTGCATATAATGTTGCAGTGCAGAACTAAAATGCCAATCTTGTTTTAAAAACAGCAACTATTTTTAATTCCACTTTCAACTTCTTATGAGTCAGATAATAAATATTGATTTTAAAAGCCCTTTTGAGACTGAGAATCAGCTAATACGCTTTTAAAACTTTGTATTGTGGTAGTAATGGTTTGCATGACACGGTAAGCGCAACACCACATTCCTGTTTTGATGCTGCACCATTTGTTCTAAGTCAAGGTTTGGTTTAATGTTGCGGCCAAGCTCTTGCCTTACTAAGCACGAGGTGTAGCTAGGAACAGTGTGGTATGGGAGCAAAAGGTGACCTGGCAGAAGCAAAGTGGTGGCAAGCTCCTTTTCATGAGCGTGTCCATTTGCAAGGTCCCAGTAAGTCGCAGTTTGGCTTACAGTGTGTGCATACCAGGTAATTGTGTCAGAGGCGATTTTAGGGCAGTGCCCACACTGGGCATGCAGCCGAGCAGGGCACCTTTTCAAAGCCCTGTAGACACTTAATGGGCTTTGGGAAGGAGAAAGGAGGACTCTTAGCACCTTGCCAGAGCCCTCCCACCTTCTTCCCAAAGCCCAGTGCCTCTTACCTAGTTTTGGGAAGGCGGGTCAAGGACTGGAGATGGTGTCGAATTTTGCCTTCGCCCAGGGTGCCATATCACCAAGGTCTGCCCTGATTGTGTAGATAGTGTCATCATACAGTTTAGTTGAGTTAGTAGGTGGCTCTGGACTTCGTTGTATCTGGATGAAGGCTTTGTTGCTGTTCTCCTGTAACTGGAGACAAAGCTCCTATTTCACATTTCTATGCCTTTCATGAATAAAGGTAAATAAACCTTGGAAGAACTCTGCCAGATCAGAATATCAGCTTTTGCCCTCTCCTGATTTCAGAAATATTGCCCCTTCGTGGATGAGACCAGGGCAGAACTTTCAGGGCTTGGTTGAGAGTCTGGAGGAACTTGGTAGGTTAGTGGAGGAGCCAAGGCAGAATCTGGTGAGCCATGTTTGGAGGCTGGAAGGCGTTTGAATACCACCACTTGAATCAGCAAAATACTGGCTGACCTATGAATAGCAGCAATAGTACTACTACTAGTAGTAAATACCAGTAGGTCCTGTAGGGACCTTCTTTTTTTATTCCAAGTCCACACCTTTCATTGACAAGATCAGCCATCTTTTAGCCTAGCATATTATGGGCAAACCAGCTATTCACCACACTGGTGGGGCAAAGCAAGTAGGACACCAAGGGTTTTGTTTTGTTTTGTTTTGTTGTTTTTGCAAGTTGAGTATCTAGTTACCGCCCTTAAATTATTTTAATGCCTAAATGTGAATCGGAAAAACGGGTCACTAATGCCCAGTTCTTATTGTAGCTCCTTGTTGTGCTGTTTGGCCATTTCAGTGTTCAGAATGCTTATGATAATGTAGTGTTATATTGGTACATGACGTTCATTTTTATTTTTAAACCAGCGAACACTGTTACATGTTAGTACAGACCTGTAAAATGTGTGAGCAGCCATGTTGAATATTTAAAATGCTCAGCTTGGGTTGGCTGTTGCCCTTTTTGTTTGAAAAGCAGAGGGGCTTCCTTGAAGCACCCAGGTAAGTCTGCGCAACTTGCAGCTTTCTAGGTTTGAGGTAGCCAACAGGGGGCAACAACTCTATAAACAGCCCTAACCAGGATGACTCCATGTTGGCCATCCCTGACATAAAGGACCAGCTATTTGTGCAGCTGGTGGAGGAAGCTTAGCAAGCTTTTGTTTTAACATCGCTGATCTGGACTCAGGCAGGCAATGCATTTTCTAGGATATTGGATGGGGTCAGTCCCCAGGGGCACTGTTGGGGCTAAGTAACAGTTAAACGCTGGAGGCTGTGACTATTAGCATCTCTGGCTGCCAGTACAAAATTGTTCCATTGCCTCAGGCAGATCAGCTCAAACAACCTTCTTGGGAAAGTGACCTTTCAGAGGCGGCTTGACTCTGCTTTTAGGGAGGAGAGAGGATGCATTTGTTTTTCATGGGCTTCTGGGGTGAGGTAAGTTTCAGAAGCACTGATGTGTTGAGTGGTTGCAGCAGAAAGAACAAAGGAGTCTGTGAAACTGTAGCGTGTTTATTGTGCCATGTTTCATAAGCTGTGGCTTACTTCATCAAATGCTGAGGAGAAAACTTGCCATTGCAAATGGTACATCCTTCCTTTTTCCATCAAAGAGCGCAGGGTGGGGACATCTCATGCCCTCAGATCATGTTCTAGGTTAATCCCATCTCTCTCTCTCTCTCTCTCTCTCTCTCTCTCTCTCTCTCTCTTTCTGAAGTGAGGTCTGTGCAGACTTGCAGTAACCTCTTTGTTTTCAGACCCAAGTCTCAAAGACTGACAAAGTATGTTCTAAAATACTGTAATTTTTCCCCTTGATTTTATCATTTTTTCTCTTTGTAAACCACTCTGAGGGGTTTTTCTTTAAACAATCAAGCAGTGCATACATTTTATGAAATAAAATAAACAACCAAACTGAGCTAAATTTTGCACCCATGTGGTTAGAGGCATGCCAGGGATTTTCTGCCAATGGATCCTGCAGTTGCTCCAGCCTCACTGGTCTGCTCCACTTCATCATAGATAAGATACTGGGAGTACCTGCCCTCTGTGAATTCTGTGGCTGCTATCCAGTAGTTCCAAAATTACTGCACCTAGTTGCACAAACAACCTTAGCATTTCTCTGTTCTCACGGCTGAAATAGGCCCTTAGCCATTTTCTCTTACATATCTTATTGGAAAATTAGCAATAAAAGTTAAACTCTTCTGATTTATTTTCATTTCTGTGTGTTTCTGTTAACCACAGTAGCAAACATAATTGCTCCCAGGATTGACTTCTGCTAAATTTGTAAAATTAAGCATGCACAGTGGGCATGCAGCTTAATTTTCTAATGGATTTCTGAATCTGCACCTTCAGAGAGAACTGTTTATTGGGAAGTACCACCTCTTGGCTCCCTTATTAAACTCTTAAGTTGGAAAAACAAACCAACCAACCTTCGTGCTGTATTTGCATTATTAAGAGCAAACACCATTGCTCTGTGAGATGTCAGGTGTTTGCTAGCTTCTCTCATTCCTTTCATAACACATTTCACTGCAGGGAAGGCAGAGACTCTCAAGGCTACATTTAATTTTGAACTAGTGTCCCTCAATCTGAAGTAATCAAGCCCTTATTATGAATCTTGAGCAGCCGGGGTTTTACAGTCTGTGTTTGTTTATGTAGTGGAAATGCAATTACAACGATATACTGTGTTTGGTGGCAGGGGGAAATAAAGTCAGTGGTGCAATTTAATCTCATCGCTGTTAAGCAGGAAATCCTAGGTACTTTGCCTTTGGAATAATAAAATGGGGTGGGGGAGGGGAGTTCCAGATATCAGCTTTTCTGCTTATCAAGCCTCCTACACCATAGCTGAGAGGTTCATAACCAGCACCAAACCAGGATCTAAATCTTGCCAATGAGACAGGACCCTTGTTGGTCTCAGCCCAGCAGAGCAGTCCCTATACACAGACACACATGTCCCTTTTGCCAGCAGTGATAGGGGAAGGTGCCCCATGTGTTCTCAGGACACCATCTGCTCTAAAGTTCAGGCTGCAGTCCGGAAATGAGAGCCCCATATGTGTGCTGAGCTCTGATTCACATGCATTGCTTTTTCTTTTCTGCCCAAGAGCTGGTCACACTTTACAGGAGTGTTTGCTATGCCTGTGCTCTTGATCCTCACAGGGAGCACCTAAAGTATACAAGGAAGATGTGCATCTCCCACCATGCATGGCCTATAGTGATAGGTGGTAAAGGTAAAGGTACCCCTGACAGTTAAGTCCAGTCGCGGACAACTCTGGGATTGCGGTGCTCATCTTGCTTTACTGGCCGAGGGAGCCGGCATTTGTCGGCAGACAGCTTCCAGGTCATGTGGCCATCATGACTAAGCCGCTTCTGGCGAACCAGAGCAGCGCACGGAAACACCGTTTCCCTTCCCGTCGGAGCGGTACCTATTTATCTACTTGCACTTTGACGTACTTTCGAACTGCTAGGTGGGCAGGAGCTGGGACCGAACAACGGGAGCTCACCCCGTCGCAGGGATTCGAACTGCTAACCTTTTGATCAGCAAGCCCTAGGCTCAGTGGTTTAGACCACAGCGCCACCTACTTCCCGCTACTGATAGGTGGTAGCAATTTAAAAAAACAAAAACCTTTTCCTTCTTCTTTTGAATGTCCCGTAGCTGATAGATGAAATACCAAGTTGAAACCAGGGCCCAGAAAACAGAGACATTTGGGGCTGCAGCCACCATACTGAGTACTTCTACCATTGCTGGACTGGGGGTGTGTGTGTTAGAGTTTACGCCGCTGCCCGCAGACTTGCTGGAGTGGTAGTAAAGTGGGAACCACAAGGACACTTTGCCCAGTTCGTCCGAAACCTGGTGCCATCCCCAATGCAGAAGACAGTTGTGACTTCCTAATATGTGCCTTCTGCATTGCCCCTCAATGTTCAGAGAGGTGTGTTTTCACACATTACAGTAGTACCTCCAGTTACGTCACCCTCTGGTTACGTAAATTTCAGGATGCGAAAGTGGCAAACCTTGAAGTATTTGACCGGGTTTCGCTGCGTGCGCATGCGCAGAAGAGGTCCTCAGGTTGCGGAAACCTCGGTATCCGACCGGACCTCCGGAATGGATCCCGTCCACAACCGTAGGTACCACTGTACTTGCCCGCCAGATAGGACACCAGTGTGAGTGCAGCAGAAAGACTTGCTCCTGTAATCTGTGAACTGGCCTTCCCTCTCTCTGAGGCAGACATCTCATTTCTGACTTAACCCACATACCTGTAAACTAATATAGTTATCTCTTCTTGGGTGCAGAAACAGTTGTCAGGCATGATAAAGGCAGGTTGTACAGATGAGGGTATCTTCAAGTATTATTTTAAAAAGGCGTATGTCTAAGATTTTTTTCCAAGTGCACATCTAGAAAAAGGAACGCAACAAAACACTTTGAAAAGACATATCATACAGGTATGCTTCTCAGAGACTAACCCTGCGTAGTGTGTGAAATGGCCTTGGGTATTATGGGAAGAGCTTATGCTTGACCTAACACGGCCTGCACTTCCTGCAACTGAACAGCAAGCTACTGTGCTTTAAGCATTCAGAGTGAATTTTTGGGAACACTTTGCCAAGATTTGCATGAAAGAATGATCAGCTACTGTTTGTATCCTGCCAAGAAACAGTTTAAGGCTTCATCTGAGGCTGCACTGCTCTGGGCAATTAGGTAGCAACCCTCCTGAGGACACTTGTGACTTTAGGGTAATTGCCGGCAGACACAGTGGGCTTTAAACAGGCGGTGGAGATATAAAGACAACGGGAAGAAGACTAAAGTGGTGCTAAGAATTAGGATAAAGGCTAGTCAAAAATATCTTTCATGTGACACCTAGTTTCTGTGTACATCAAATTATTGGGGAGAGGGCATTCCATAATGTGCTTCCACTAGCCACAATCTCCAGTGGAACTGACCAAACACGGAGTTACTTCCTGAGTTAGAACATCATCTTTTAACCTACCCGAAAGCATTGTGGACCATGGTAGCCTTTTGATCCTGACTGTGGACAGTTCATTCTCTTTTTAAGGCAAGGCTCTAGCTTACAGAGACTTTTATATATGGAAAATCCTTAATTGGATTGTGCAGACACCTTCCCTCCTGCTGTACCCCACACTGACTTTCTAAGTTGTTCTTCTATATGCATGATAATTTTATATTTAATAATGCTTTTCACCAACTTATTCAGGACAGACCTTAAGCTAACAGGCCTGTAGTTCTTTTAGATCTTCCATAAATCCCAGAATCTCCAAGTACCCTATTTTCCAGGGATGTCCGTGATTTAGAGAAGCCATCCCAGTTTCTGATTTGATCCCGGAATGTCCCACTTTTCCTTAGGATATCCCTGTTTTCACTGGGGGAGTGTTGGAGTTATCCGGCCCCCTAGCCAATTGAAGGCAATCTTGTCCAGGGAAGTTTGTTTTTAATGTTTAATGTTTTATTATGTTATTACATATGTTGGAAGCTGCCCAGAGTGGGTGGGGCACCCCAGTAAGATGTGTGGGGTATAAATAGTAAAATAATCATTATGGAATGAGAAGTCACTATTTTCAACGGAGAAATGTTGGAGGGTATGAAATCCCTTTTTAAAAATACTGTTACATTGACCCCTTTCCAGTTCTCTTCTATGGATGCCATTCTTTGGGACAGGTTAAATATTTTTGTTAGAAGATAAGACGTTTCACATTGAGTTTTTAAGCGCTCTTGGGCAGAAACCACCCTCAGCATTTAGGTTGGGGGAGGGAAGGGGTGACAACGACTGATCATTTAACCCGTGGAAATGACGGGTCTCAAGCATACCCCAAGCTAGCACGATGTAAGGTACCAAAGGCAGCAGGGTGGATTTGATTTAAATCAAATTGATTTAAATCACGATTTAAATCACTAGTCAGTAAGGCTTGATTTAAATCACTAGTCAGTAAGACTTGATTTAAATATTTTTTTTACAGAAAGACTCATTCTTGCTGGTATAATCTTAATATTTACAACCATAGGAAGGTTTCATTTTTTGGAATAATAAATTTTCAGAGTAGTTTTTACAGTTATATCAAAAATTACTGATTTGGTTATACTACTAGAAATACATAGTCAGCTAATTATGAAATTATGGTGAGGTTTAATAAGTTAACTGTTTATATTTGGACAACTTTTCTGCTGTACTTTCTTGAAAGGAGAAAAATAATCATTTCCTTAATAACCATTTAAACAATTTATTTAACTAAAACAAGAACATGATAGCATATGTATCCATGTTTGTTAACTGATGTGGTTAAACATTTAAAAAAAAACTTAGACTGAGTTTTAGCACACTTGATAAACTTAAAACAAATCCTTATTTCCTGATGAATAGCCTTTGGACTACAATGTAACTTAAATTGAATACTATATTTAGAAAGATTTTTCCTCCAAAAGCATTTTATTTTAAAAATCCAATTTAAATCAAAAAAATCCAATTTAAATCAAAAAAATCCGATTTTTTTGATTTTTTTTTTAAAAATCATTGATTTTTATCCACCCTGAAAGGCAGAAAAAGACAAGCATAAAAACAGCTTTCTAGTCCCCCGTTACTATTTGATACAACAAGCCTGGTACAAACAAAAGGGACAGGGGACCCACAGTTTGTTTCCCTGTATTTTACTCACTTTTCAAAATGAAATTGAGAAGAATTTAATCATAAGTAAATCACAAACTGAAGTCGTCATCCCCTCCCCCCGTTTTCATTGACTCCCCAAAGAAAAGTTGGAATTGACTCATGTTTGCGTTTGTGGCACTTTGGGTTAATACATACCAGCATTTTCCATTGCGCATCTACCCTGGAGGCATGTTCTGTAATCTGCAATCAATAGTTCTCATTCAAGGTCCTGAGTCCGTTCCCCTCTCACCAGCTCTGCTGTTTTATTTTCATTGTTTTAGAATGCTGTATTTTCTTTCCTGCATCGCGGGCTGTATTTTCTTTCCTGCATTGCTGCTGTATTTTCTTTCCTGCATCGCGGGCTGGTTTTCTTGGTCTTGTTTTGTTTTGCTCTGTGGGGCTAGCGGGAAATGTGTTTTAACCCAGTTTAACAACTATATTGTTATTCTTTTTAATAATGTCGGATGATTTGTGTGTAAAGGCATGGGCCTCACAAGTTTAATAAATTATTATTGTTTTAGAATGAGGAAGAATAGGAGAGGAGGACAGAAGGAAATTACACAGTTTCCAGAAAATTTAGTGCCTTAATACTTACTCAGACCATCATAAGATGACTAAGGTTAAAACCAATTCACCAGACATGTCTAAATCTTGTAATTCTGAAACGCAAGGCAACGTAGGGAGTGCTTTGTTGTCGTTGTGTGCAGCCAGTTAAGTTGCTTGATGTGAACAGCTCTTCAAATGTAGAACTTTTTCTTTTCATGCTGCGTTTTCTGACTCTGTAATGGATTGGCCATGATGTCTCTATTATTCTTTGCAAGAAACTGCCTCATTTTAAAGTCACTGTAAGCAACTCCTTCTTGGCATGCTCTGCCCTGCATTCAGAGGAGGGGAAATTGCAGGGGATGAGGGAGGATCAGGGCAGAGAATTTGAGAAAAGGAATATGTGGGAGGAAGGCAGGAAGAAATTAGCAGGGGAGCTAAGTGACTTGCCATCTCTTCATTGGGTTACATCCATCAAGTCATGGCTGTGGCTCTAAAAGGAGTAAGGAGATTGATGGCCACCTTTTTATGGTCAAGTTGGGATTCCCCCACTTATCCCATTATGAGTTAATGCATCCTTCACCACTGATTGGACCATCTTTAAGGCTATATATGTCCTTCTGCGCCATATGTAAGGGCAACCTTCTTCAACCAGATGTTGTTTTCTGTCTTCAGATTTGTCCTTCACCATAAGTTACAACGATATAGAATTACTATATTAAAACCAGTTAAAACCATTTACAGTCCAAAGAACAGGGTGAGTCCTAAAAATGTTGGGAATCTCAACTCCTTCACCCATAGCCAGCATAGAGAGTGACCAAGAATGATGGGAGCTGTACTGCAACAACATCTAAAGGACACCCGACTGGGGAAGGTTGTGGTAGGGAACTGAACTCAGACATACACACATGAAATTAAGTTTCTTATTTGATGGCATCAAATGTACTGTGGCCACATAGAAATGCCTACATACCGTCTCCTTTAGTCTTGTTCGCCTCTTGACCCACTTCGGACATCTTCTGCCGTACTAGGATTTTATAACTCTAATTTTCCTTGCTCCTTTATCATATTGGAATTTCTGAAGGACAGTTTACCCGTTTCATATTCCTAAGCCTCTTTTTCCTGGGCCGAGACCGAGGCAAAAAAGAGTAGTTTAAGTGCTGTCAGACTCCTTCCTATATGCATTTTGGTTGCTGTCTTCTGTGAGGTGGGTAGATGCAGGAAATTGGAATGAGCAGCTAGGGTAAGTAAAGGGAGAGACTCTGCCAAAGCATAGAGGAAGAGGTTGAAGAACCCCTTGCATCTTGCTTCATGTGGATAAAGCCAGTGCTGGTTGACCCCTCTTTGCACTTGGCTGATTCAGACAGCATCCCTATTAAATAATTTGCTGGCCCGGGCTCTAGATCCCTGTAGCTGTTTACATAAGGCTTTCATTGGCAGTCTAAGCAGGCAGAAGAAGTACAGAGTCCGGGGGGGGTGGGAATTGCCGATGGATACTATGGGCCTCATGGAATCCAGCACTCAACAACCTGGAGCATCATGTGATAATGCTCCTGGCCTTTGTGGATCAGGCTGCTGATGGGATTTTTCTCACCAAGAAAATACATGATCATATAGGAGTGGGAACAGAGTAAGAACTGTGAACCTGAAGGGTATTTAGTCACACCAATTTATCTTCCCTGCTTCCCAGTGCTGCTTGTTATTCCTCTCCATTCAATTGGTCTTCAATCAAGCTGTTTATAAAGGCTTTTAAATAAAGAAAATTATAATAAAAAAATGCAGTCCCAGATAATTCTTTTTTTCCCTTTTCAGATAATGGTTCTGGATCAGGAGAAGGGGGTGAGTATTGCTGATATTTTTGCTCTTTTGTGTGAATGCAGGATCCTAGCTGGAAATGTTTACACGTACTGCAGAAAAAGACAACTACATAGATTGCTTTTCCTTGGCAAAAGGTGATTTCTGAAAAGTTTGTGAACAATTCAACCATTTCCTTGAAAAAGACAAGTCAGGAGCCTTAACTTTTTTTTAAAAAAAGTTATGTCATTCAATAGCCAAAATTAAGCATTGTTCAATGGGAGATTAAGCATCTACTTAAATTATTCCCATTAAAATAAAAGTTTGATAACTTTTACTGGATTCTGCCCTTTGTTTTTCTATGTGTACTAAAAAGCCCCCCCCAATATGTGTACTAAAAAGCCCCCCCATTAGATAGGGTGAGGCAACTGCCTTAGGCGGTACCCACCCAAGGGGCAGCACCCCTGTTCCACATCCCAGTTCACAGCTGGTCTCCCTAGCCTTTAGGGGTAGAGGAGCCAGTGGCAAAGCTCTGCAGAATACCCCCCCCTCCTGCCGAGTCTGCAAGAGGGGAAGCGTTCTGCCTCTCAGCTTTGCCTGCTGTTTTGGGTGGGGGGCTTTGCACTGGCGTCTAATGAAGGGAGGAAAAGACACCCCTCCCCCGCAGCCAGTGGAGATTTGCCCTTATGGAGTTTGCCCACCACCCCATCACAGGGGCAGCAGCGGGCATTTTGCCCCTGGGGCGATATATGCACAAATGAGAAAAACTTCAGATATAAATCAGTGGTACCTCTTAACTCTGTATTGTGCCAATGGATGGAATTTCAACTTCTGTTGGATGAGAGAGCAAATTAACTTCTTAGGTTGTTTTGTTTTGGGAGAGCCTACAGCTCAGCGGAGTAGTGCATGTGTTGCATGACTTTAATCAGAGTATCTACATTTAAAATGGATCTTGGCTTGTAGAGCTGGGAAAGCTGAGTCCTCAGAGAGCCCCTGCCAGCTATAGAAGACAATAGGCTAGAATGGACTGATACTTTAACTCAGTTTAAGCTGTCAGTTCATATATTTCTAAGGAAGGTATGAATGATTATTGTGTGTGTCTGGGTTTTCCTGCAGCCGTTTCTTACCTGGATATGTCTTCTTGTTCCTTTAAAACCACAATTAAACAATTTGTGGTCTTTTAAACTGTGTGCCTGTAGGGTATTGTTTTGCTTGTTGCAATTTTATGTATTTGGTGTTTTTATATTGTAAACTGCCCTATGATCCTTGGATGAAGGTTTTAGTAGTTTAATAAATAAAACAGCTGAAGTTTTACCTGGGCTTCAATTCTCTACCCCCTTCCTGGGAGTCAGCCCCTACTAAGCTCAGTGGGCCTTACGTCTGACATGTAAACTTGTGCTATTGGCGATCCAAATGGCCTGCAAAACTGCTAATGTTTGTTGATGGGTTCACTCTGTAGTAGCTCACTAGCCAGGTGTCATGCTAGTGTTTGCTACTGTTGTGATCAGGTGAGTGAGTGCCTTGAGCACTGCCTGAGCAGTCACACTGCTGTGGGGTGGATTGCTCCTTTAGTTCTTTGCTTTCCATAGTTGATGGCGTGACCAGGCCATGTTCTGGTTTATAGCTAGTGCTCTGGCTGGTTCCTTACCACTACCACATGGGAAGGAATGCCAAAAACCCTCCTCAGTATCAGGACAATTACGTAGAACATGGCTGGAGTACACAGCTAATCTTCTAGCTTTAGGCAAGTGAGGTATGTTGGGAGAGAGTGAGCCCCTACTAAACTCTTGTCTCCATTAGACAACATAGGAGTTTTTCTTCTCACTGGCAGTCATTTGATTGGCACTCTTCCCAGCCCTTCCTTCCTTTAGCCAGGAGTTGTTATCTCCAGTCTTACTGTAGCTATTTTCAGGCACACTGGTCACGGTAAGGAAGTGCGGGGCAGCACCTCACGTCACTGTGGCAAGAGACCATCTCCTGTTGAGTTAGATCAGGGGTAGGCAACCTAAGGCCCATGGGCCGGATACGGCCCAATCGTCTTCTCAATCCGGCCCACAGACGGTCCAGGAATCAGTGTGTTTTTACACGAGTAGAATGTGTCCTTTTATTTAAAATGCATCTCTGGGTTATTTGTGGGGCATAGGAATTCATTCATTCCCCCCCCCCCCCAAAATATAGTCCGGCTCACCACATGGGTTCGGGAACGGTGGACCGGCCCACGGCTGAAAAAGATTGCTGAACCCTGAGTTAGATCATCAAGATCAGCCCAGCTGGTATTGCCCGGGAACTCTAAAATTCTCCAAAAATTATGGGGCAGGGGCAGCTTCAAAGCCAGGCATCCCCAAACTGCGGCCCTCCAGATGTTTTGGCCTACAACTCCCATGATCCCTAGCTAACAGGACCAGTGGTCAGGGATGATGGGAATTGTAGTCCAAAACATCTGGAGGGCCGAAGTTTGGGGATACCTGTTCAAAGCCATATGTTGCAATCCTGAGGAAGGATCAGCCACAAGTAATGTCTAGATTGATCAGACTTAACCAAGACTGCTCACCGCTACTGTAACGTATATTGATCAGAGTTAGCCAAGACTGATCACAGCTAACCTATATTTATCAGACTTCTCCCAAACACAGAACAACAAGGAACACAGTGCACTAAATGTTACAGATGACCTCAGAGAATCATCCTAGTCCAATTGCACCTCTCTCCTCCCAGCAGGCTGAAGGAGTGTGCATGATGGGACAGAAGCCTCTTTCACAGCTGCAGGGCTGTTAGAGAGGATGAATCTCCAGGATGCAACCTGTTCAGTGCTTCCTCAATGGCTAATTGCCATGCAGTTTCATTTCTTATTCTTTTTGTTCAACACTAAACACAGTGAGTGCTTGTTTACCTAAACAAAGTTTAAATTAGGCACTTTAAAAAATAACCACCCATATTTAATTGTGGACAGATGGCAATTGATTAGTCTAGGCTTTCAAGCTAGGGAAATGGCATGCTTGCAATACAGATCATCATGTTAATTATTATTGAAATAATTTGTTTCAGAGTCCCTCTTTCCAAAATTTGGTTGTTAAAGTATGGTGGTGATTAAAGTCCCTGGCAGATTGCTTTTAGTAATTAATAAATTGATAATCAGTATGCACTATTCAGCTAACTGCCATCTGTCTGTTACGCACAACAGTTGATTGTGGCTGTTACAGGTTGGGATTGGTATAATTCTAAGCATATATACAAATTTGAAATTGTACCTTTTCCACCGTGTCCTCCACATCAGTTGTATAATTATATTATTAAAATATTTTGAATCTGAACCAGTGATTCAAGTGGCCAGATTTGTACATCCCGCTAATTTAGTGCGATGTACATGAGCAGGAATGAGCCACAGTGCATCTTGGGCTCAGGTGCTTGCTTTTTGCTTTCGCACTTTGTTTTGTTGTCTCATGTGACAAAAACGTGACTAATATTAACTGCTTTTAGTTTCAAGCAAGCTGACTTCCAATTATGGATTCTGAAGCTGACTGGCAGAAACTAACCATAGTTAGGGTTAACCGCAATTCTGGATCCAGACAAAACGGCAAACTGTGGTTAACTAAATGTGGAAGCTGTGCCTTGTACTGAATCATAGCATTGGTCCATATAGCTCAGTATTGTCTATATTGACCTGCAGTGCCACATTTCCAAGGCAGGGGTCTGGAGATTTATCCTGGGACATTCTGCATGCAAAGCAGATGCTCTACCAGTGAACTGTAGTCTTTCCTCTGTGGCTGTACCAATGAGCTACTGCAAAAGCTTCTGAATTCCTCATTTTAGATACTTGAGAGGAGAGAGGACACACACAAGTCTGAGGCTCGCTGCAGTCCATGCACATTCCAGTACAATTTAAACCATGGTTTAGTGTGACATGTGATCATTGCCTCAGAGTAATGTATAGGGGAGCCGGTGTAGTACAGTGGCCAAGAGTGGCAAATGTGGAAGCTGCCAATTCAAAAGTGTGCCATTGCCACCAACTCACTTAAGTGGCTGCAGACAAGTTGCACTTTCAGGCTCCCACCCAGTTTGCCAACTCGAGCTCATTGCAGAAAAGGCAGAATATAAATGTTACAAATACAGTGGTACCTCGGTTTAAGAACAGCCCTGTTTACAAACTATTCAGTTTACGAACTCCGCAAAACCGGAAGTAGTGTCCCGGTTTGCGAACTTTACCTTGGTCTAAGAATGGAATCCAAATGGTAGAAGGGCACTGGTGGCGGGAGGCCTCATTAGGGAAAGCGCGCCTCAGTTTAAGAATGGACTTCCAGAACGGATTAAGTTCGTAAACCGAGGTACCACTGTAAATAACGTGGGGTTTTTTTTAAAGTAACATGGGAATAATGACACTTGCCTACTTTACAAAATTGCTGTAAATATTGTAAGATAATTTACATGAAACATTCTGAGCAAAGATGTTTAACAGTGACAGTAATAAATATTTCAAACATTGAAATACCAGTTTTTATCAGTCATGCTTGTGCTGATGTAAATCTGGCATTTGCAAGGTGCTTTCTGCATAAAGACCTCAGGTATTTGTGGTTTCATTCAGCATGCCCAAGCTTAGTTCTGTCCCCAACCCCTGGTTTATAAAGCAAAAGCACTTGCTGCTTTTGGATAATAATAACCTGGCATCCATTGTATTCTTGGATATTTGACTGCAGAGGAAAACTTCAGTATAACGATCAATTTGCAGTAATATATGCATGTGAAACATTTCCATTTTGTCATTCGGAACGACAGCAAATTCAGATATTTAGATTAGGTAGCTACCGTAGAGTAAATTGCATCTGCTGTGTACCAGCATGCAGTTTTTTTTTTATCTCCAGTGGCAAAAAGTTTGAGCATACAAATCTTTTAGCTAATGATGTCAGCTGGTGTAGTATAGCGGAAAGAGCAATGGGGTAGAGAGGTGTGGGGTCAGCCTTCCCAGTTGGGTCATGAGGCTCACCGGGCTGGCTGTGGGTTAGTTGCCATGTCTCAGTCTCATAGGATACCTTGTGAGGACAAAACAGGATGACTCCATGCAAGCCGCTTTCAAGGGAAAGTGTCAATAATATGAAAATGTGTTCTCTATTGTTGTTGTTTTATTTTTATTTAATTAAACAATTCTTTGTGTTGATTTGATCTTGCTCTAGAATATGAAGGATCTGGGACTGAAGTTCAAAGAAAACATTCCAAGTGTGGAGTTTGCAAGTATAGGGCTGAGTGTGATGAAGATGCAGAAAATGTTGGGTAAGTAATGATGATGATGAAGAAGAAGAAGAAGAGGAGGAGGAGGAGGATGTAGATGATGTATTTGTTGTATCCCATCCATCTGACTGGGTTGACGGAGCCACTCTGGGCAGCTTCCAACATAAAACACAGAAACACAACAACACAACACAACACCACACATAAGGGGGACAAGTGACTCTTAGCTGGCGGTGTGTTGGGGGAGCCATTTGTAGCTGCATGGCCATACGTCCTTGAGGCAACTTTTTTGGGGGGGGGTCATAGGGCAAAGTGGATGTGGGAAATGGCTGCATTACTTACCTTTATTCCAGCAATGCAAAAGTCAAATGTTCACCTATATTTAGAGAACATATGCTTTCCCACAGTCTATTGACGCATGCAGCCATTATGGTGGAGCATCCTCAGCTCTGCATTCTGGGTTTAAAAGCATCCTTAGAAAAGGTTGCAAACTTGCATTTTTCATCCTAAGCAGTATTCTGTAATTAGACTGTCAGAGGTACCACAGCACATTACATTCAGCACAGAAATATACACAACTTTATCACTTCTATTATCTCGGCAGATTTTTCTTTTTCTTTTGGTGCTTTCTTTTAATGTTTATTGGGCTGATTAAGAGAAAGATGTGGATTTTGAGCAGGTGGTTGTCATGAGCTGCACAGCACGGCTGGAAAATTAACATTTGGATAGATTCAAATTAGTACAGTATGTGACATTCCTGCATATAAATATGTGAACGATTCCTGCTGAGAAAATATCTCTAAATTATAATTCATCCCTGTTTTTTTTATTAAATAAATAAATAAATGATAATGTGGGAGAAAGGAAATAACTTGCATCAAGATCCTCAAATACACAGAAGAAGCATCATGATAATGCGTACTTCTTTTAAAAAATCTCCCTTATTATTGTTGGCATCCATCTGTCTTGAGAGACAATGGAGTATACCTCCAGGGGTGAAGTCAAGCCTCTGCATTATTAGCACCAAAGTCACCTCCCTGGGGCACAAGCCTGGGCAGCGTATATGGAGGTCCTGGGCTGCCCAGAAGACAAGAACCCCCTCTTGGACTCATTGATGTGGTCCAAAAGAAAGAGCAATACATTTGGCACCAGCTTGGCTGCAGGAGTTGCCAGAAAGAGTTATGCGAGGGGCCATCCAACAGTCTTAGAGATTCCACTCTGGATTTGTGTAGAGTTTACTCCTCAGCATTTTTTGCAAGGCAGCAGAGGCTTAGGATCAGAGCTGTCCTTCTAGATGGGCTACCTTCCCAGGTGGACGAGCCCCTCTACCCCTCACTTTCCTCTACAGCACATGCAGAAACCGCCTTCTTGACCGTTGGACCCACTGTTGGATTGCATTATTTTCAGTTTTATGAGAGTGATGATCTGGTTTTCCTAACATTTATTTTAAGTGCAGTCCAACAGAACCCTTCCCCTCTAGCTGCATACCCACATCAACCTACATAACAATTCCAACCATAGCATGTACCACAACTGGACAGCTGTCCTTGGGCCACACTATGAATTTTGGATTTAGGAATAGCAGAGGTGTGAGTTTTTCCAAGTGGAGTTTGATAATGAAAACAGGAAAGAGTAATCGGGAGAGAAATATTGCCAGCAAGTAAAGTAATGTAGCTTTGTCTGCTACCCATGGCATGGCTAGTCATTTCAGATCAATAAATTCAGCCTTCCCGACCATAATTCAACCATAACATGTGCCCAGAGGTCAGCTCCTGCTTGTCCCGTTCAAATTGGGGTGGAGAGGGTGCAGTTTGCAGTAGAGAAACTTTCCTCATTAATTGGTATTTATCTGCAAATGTCTCCTGCCAGCTTTGTTTTTCCACTTTAGGTGACACACATAGAGTTATGTTTCAAACATGGGTTTGGAGCTGTAGGGAAGTACTAGTAATTCGTGTGGTTAAGCACACATAACTAGGTGCACTTAAATCCAACTTCTCCTGATCTAGAGATCTTCAAGCATAGTTAACAGAAACTTTATTCAAACATTACCAGCAGTGGTGTAGCTGCTGCTACACAACTCTTAATTACATTTGAAGGAACATGTGGATGAGGCTGGTGGTTATGTGGTTATTTTGGCAGTATAACAACACCATAGGATGCAAGCATGCCATTGAGTCCCATCCTTCTGGTCTTTCCAGTGTTCTGCAGAGCAGCATAGGAAGAAACTTACAAATAAGGTCTGAGCATCTTGCTCTCCCTCAGTCCCTTACCTGCATTGAATTCTCCCTCCTCGATGGAAGTAGAGGTTTTGGGAGGAGCTATTTCATGACTAGAGCGACAAAATCTTTAAATGTGTGCAGAAGTGTATCCTAAGAATTAGGTTTCCTAGCAAAGTATTGGGACACAGGTGGCGCCCACCTAGCAGTTCGAAAGCACGTCAAGTGCAAGTAGATAAATAGGTACCTCTCCGGCGGGAAGGTAAACGGTGTTTCCGTGCACTGCTCTGGTTCGTCAGAAGCGGCTTAGTCATGCTGGCCACATGACCCGGAAGCTGTCTGCAGACCAGCGCCGGCTCCCTCGGCCTATAGAGCGAGATGAGCGCGCAACCCCAGAGTCGTCCACGACTGGACCTAACGGTCAGGGGTACCTTTACCTTTACCTTTTTAGCAAAGTATTATGGTAAATCATGTGCTTCCCTGTTTTGCTTTGACACATGTTATTTTCCAGACATGCCCTAAAATTGTCTAAGATACTTGATTTGCTATTTTTCAAGTGCAAGGAGGTTTTTCAAAATATGATTAACATTATCACAGACTGAGCAGATAATGATCTAGATTTTTTAAATCACCGAAACAAATGCCACTTGATAAAGACTTGCTAAAGCATTACTGGATCTTAAGAGCCACTGAGATTTGGTTTGCTTTCTGCATCTATATTTTAAAAACCCAGCTGTGCCAAGAACATTGGCATCACATCTTCCTACTGCACTCCTGAACACCAATGTAAATATGTTAAGTTTTGTGAGGGTCTCTGGATGTTCTTATGTAGAGTGTTGGCTTGGTTATAAAAGCAAAAAGTACAATGCCTGACATATACAAAAGCCAAACAAATGGCTCTGCTCCAATGAACTGTGCAAACAATCACACACATGAAAGGTCTCTTTGGGCTTTGTGTTTCTCGAACACCAACACACACACACACACACACACACACACACACACACACACACACCCAATGTCAGCTAATAAGATCATTCTTGAAAATGAGGAGGCTTGCAAAAAAGGCTTGCGATGTGATATGGCATGGGATTCTTGTTCAAAGGGTGGTGAAGGGGTGGAATCCAGAAATCCCACTGGATATACCAGAGGGCAGTCATCAAAGCATGCATGTCTGTATGTGAACTAGGCCATAGATTTCTCTGGTCAGTTGGGAAACGCTCACAGATTTTGGGATGCCCCACAAACCCAAGGACTTGACTCATGCTGGCATCTGTTCAGAGATTCTCTCACATAGCTATTTCCTGCCGAAGGAATGGAAGGGTGCTGTGAGCTTTGATGGTGTAAATCCATTAGGAGGTGAGGGTGTCAAGTTACCAAGACAAAACAAGTTGATAAGCATTGTCAGAGCTAAACATCTTGATATTTGGGGGGTGGGTGCACCCAGTTTGTTAGAACTAGAAGTACCATGTGTGGAATGTAGCTTTCCCCTCTGCCTGACAGAGAGGGCTGTGGGGCCTTATCCAGAAAGGGTCGACCTGAACTCATATGTCCCTTCAGTAATGAAGCTGAGTGGGTGACCTTCAGTCACCTATTCCCCTTTCAGCTGAATTTACCTCACAAAATTGTTGTGAGGATTAATTAGAAGGATTGACTCTTGTCTCAAACTCCTAGGAGGTTAAGGAAGGATGCAAATGTCACGTATAAATGTTTCCTGAGAGATATTCTTCTTAAGCTACACGTTTCTCTGCCGAGGTCCATGAAGATGAGCAAGGCAGCTTTCTTCCATGCTTAGCCAGAGTGACCCCCTGCAAATGGGCATTTGAACAAATTGTGCCACTTTGCTTAGTGACCTGTTGTTTTCAATTACCCTTAAATGACACTGACAGGGTTGAACGCCACAGCTGGAAGCTTGTGACTGGACGTATCCATGGCAACCCTTGGGATGGAACATCACCTCTCTCAAGGCAACTTTGGTTTCCTACTGAGAGGAAGAAGCCAATATTCTAGTCACAACCCGCTGTGGTTTTAGGATAGCCTGCTGTGGAAATTCCACTTGACACCGTTGTGATATGTGGCTTTTGGTCTTTACAGAGGGAAAGCTACATCTGTCAAATCTAGCTCAGGTTTTTTTCTTCAGCACCTGTGTCAGCAACTAATATTTACTGTATATTCCTGCGTATAAGACTACTTTTTAACCCAGGAAAATCTTCTCAAAAGTCGGGGGTCGTCTTATATGCTGGGTCGTATTTCTTATACAGCAAGTATATCCCAAACACTATATTTTAACTGGAAAGGTTGGGGGTCGTCTTATACGCCCAGTCGTCTTGTACGCCAGAAAATACGGTAATTGGAGAGTGGGCAGCTGTCTTTTCAACTGAGCAAGGACTGAGTGGCGAGCAAAGTTTGCCCCACCCACTTATTGACTCCCACAGCAACTCAGACTTCATACATATCATACATTTAAAGCGCACACATCCAAATTCTGGGAACTTTAGTTTACCCCTCACAGAGCTACAGTTCCCAGCATCCTTAACAAACTATAACTTCCATGATTCTTTGGCGGGGTGCTTTAAATGTTTGGTGTACATGCAGCCGATGCTCATTAACCCCATTTCCTCAACATTGAACAGCACTAGAGGATTTGGCAAAACTTTTCCTGTAGGGGATAATAAAGGAAGGGGTTTGCCAAAGCTTCTTTTGCTTTTCACAGAACTGTCCATTTATTCCTACTCTCTGCTTCCTGCAACTTAACCAGTTCCTCCTGATCCACAAGTTGCAAATCCTTTGAGGGCAAATATGGATTCTGATGTTACCTTGGAGCAGTATCAGTCCAGACCAATACACTCTACTCTGATAGTTTAGACCAGGGACATTCAGCTGGCTGGCTGCTGGCTAGATATGACCCCAGAGCATTTATCTGGCCTCTACTGACCCCACCAAAAGAATGTTTTCAAGTTAGGCAAGAAATCAGTACTCCATAGCTGGATGTTGCATCTTCCTCTTCAATTATGTATATAATACGCAAACATTCATGTCATTAATGCTTCCCATCCAGGAAAATTCCACTGGAAAAACAGTTTTGCCCATGTGGAGATGGCAGTATTAAGTTCATGTGCTTCTAGCTTGCACTCTTTATAAAGATTCGAGGAGTGAGATTATTACCCCCTCTACTGCTGTCCATACCAGGTCGCTCAACCATTGCTACTGTGTCCTTTCTTCTAGCAGATCAAGATAATCAGGTGGCAGCAAAAACTGCAAGGTTTTTAGTGGGAGCAATTAAAATAAGATCTATTATTTGATTATTGATGTAAACCTCCAAAATGTATTTTGTATAGTTAAGTTTTTACCTCTGTCTTCAGTACATTTTATTTTATTTTATTTTATTTTTATGTTATTTTATTGCTATGGCTAGTGGCTGATGCAAATAAAGATTCATCTGATCTTCCCATCCAGGCTTCTGAAATTATGTCCCATAGAGTGCAGAAAACTATGTGCTCTGGCCCCTTCTCCCACTTGGAGGATAAAGGACAGAAAACTATGTGCTCTGGCCCCTTCTCCCACTTGGAGGATAAAGGACTGAAAGCAGATTGTGCACACATGTGCTCATATGTGTTTATAGGAACCCTGTACAATCAGGTCTCACCATTGCCAAACCACCTTCCAGGGGCGCAAGCCTGGACAGTGTGTATGGAGGTCCTGGGCTGCCCAGACGACAAGACCCCCCTTTCAACTTTGCTGATGTGGTCCAAAGGAAAGTAGGGCAATGCTTAGAGTCTCTGGATTTGTGCAGGGTTTACTCCTCAGCCTTTTCTTCTCCCGTAGATGTCCTGCAATGCTAGATAATGCCATCTTTATTATGAAGCTGATTACTTCCAGGCCTCAACCCATTTCCTGGAAAATGGAGTAGACCTTGCTCTGCCTGTCCATAGCTGTAGGCCTGCTTAACTATGGTGGCTCTGCACCATCTGAATAATCCCTGTTTTTGGTGCCCCTCTGAGATGGTTGAATGGGTCTCAGGTACCTGGCAGGATGCAATATACAGTTGTCTTCGGCATTCTTGAGGAGGGGAATGTCGGAAGCTGTGCAAGGCTGCACTAGAGGCACTCTTGACCCCTACATCAGGATGCTGGGTGCATAAGCTTTCTCTTTTGCAACTCTCTGTTGCTTGTGAGATGAAACACTCTGCTGAAAAGCCTTCTAGTGGTTTAGCTGAATGCGATAGGAAATAATCCAGATTGCATAATCCTGTTTTTCAGAACAGCATAATCAAACCAATGTGACAGGGTTTTGAAAAGCATGAATGAATGTTTTTGTTACTGCAGCTTCCCCCCCGCCCTGCAGCAATAAATTTATTTATTTATTTTGCTTTAAAAGAAAACATCAACCACCACAACTTTTTCCTGACTTAAAGGAAGGAACAGAAGTTTATACTGTTGTATCTTCTTCGTAATGGTTTTCAGTAACGGCAAGATCTGAGGTGTCCCATAAGGAAAAGCCACTTGCGAGACAAGACAGAGATTCCATCTACCCTAGTTGGGGGAAAAATACAAGAGAAAACTAAATAATTGACAGTTTGCAGCTTTTTAGTGGTACCTTTTGTCTGTTGCCTAGTGATACTGCCACCCTGACAAGAAAAATGTGTTGCATTTCTTTTTTTTAAAGCTGCATTTTTCATTCTACGTTTAATTATTATGGCTGGTATTCAGGTAAAAAAATATGGGAGCAGAACAACTTTCGCTTGCATAACGGGACTCCCCCCCCCCCCACGTCCTACATTGTCCCCAAATCTGCTCTGAATATAACCCTATGATCCAGATGCACTTAGTTCCATTGAAATCAATGGGACTGCAGTTACTTGTGCATGGGCAGAGTGCTGTTGCACTTAGGATCTGCTTGCATGCTTCCCACAGACATTTGATTGGCCACTCTGAGACTTGATGGGCTTTACTAAATGGACCATTTCTCAGACATTGAAAGATGATAGCACTGATTCTGCAGAAGGAATTCATGCGTACTAAGAGGTTTTTCTGTGTAGTCCCACCCCTCTGGAGCCAGTCCTATTTGCCTCTGAATACATGCAGTGTTAGAAACTGAAATAGGAATGTCTAGAGGTGCTTTTTTATGACAAAAATACAAAGCTGAAAGTGAATGAACTGCAGCTAAAATCTTACGTTCATTTTTCACATGGTCCAGTCCTCATCTGAAGTGCTTGTACAAAATTTTGGCCTTGCACAGGGCACCATATTATGGAAGATGACCAAAGTCTGTCCCTGGCACCTGTATCACTTTAGTTCTTAACTGATCACCAAAGTGACTGGCAAGTTGGCCTTGAAATCACAGATAGCCTGGTGGTCTAATGTCAGTGCAAACTAGTGGACATCTCTCAAAGGATGGCCACAGGAGTGAGAGTGGCTGTGAGTATTATGTGCTGTGCTGTTGGGGCCATGGGTTCAAGGGTGCATTTTAGATGGTTTGACTCACTAATATTATTAAATGAAGTATGTATTTGTGTTAATGAGTACTATGGTTGCCTTTTATACGCAGCGTGCAGATACAAGTGTACCACTTGTACAATGCAGAGTGCTGAATTAATCGGTCCTCATCCAAGTGCATGTTTGTGTCAATAGGTGTGTCTGCAACATAGACTGCAGCGGCTACAGTTTTAATCCTGTTTGCGCATCTGACGGAAGTTCCTATAACAACCCATGCTTTGTTCGAGAAGCATCTTGCCTGAGACAAGAACAGATTGATATCAGACACCTTGGACATTGCTCAGGTACTCCAAATTTTATTTTCAGTAGAAAACGATATCCACCAGCAGACTGAGAAAGGGCAAATTGTACAATCGCTTTTTCACGTCAGAGTTAGAAACAGGGTTCTGAATTAGAGTTTTGCAGAAGCACAGAAAAGATGCAAAGGATTGAGTTGCCTAAGAGGTTCAATTTTCATCAAACGTGTGTGTGTGTGTGTGTGTGCGCATGCTCATTTCTGTGCCCTGTATAGCGCCTTGTCCCACCCACTGCAGAATAAATTAAAAATGGAGAATATAGTCTGCAAAAAAGGGAAATCATGTAAATCTGCTTAAAGTGCAGTTTATATAGTTCACAAATTTCAGTTTGTTTTGGCACAGAATTGTGATAACCCACCCACTCCAATTTTAAGTGCAGAATACACACAACCCTGTTTTCGATAAGTTTTTTGCGTAATAAATGTGATTTGTTGCCCTCAGTTGGTGATTTTCAAGACAGACTGGATTCTGTTGCAGGGATCTAACATTTTTTAGAAAGACAACATTGCTCTGATTGGGTATTGTCTGTGACACCACTGAGAACAAAGCACATGCTGTTGTGTGAACTTTATTTTTGAACAAAAAGAATTTAGTGGTTCTACGCTCTCCTGCTGTGCAGTTTGAGCACTGGAGCACTCATCCAGCAAAAGCTGCAAAGAGCAGCAAGGCTCCTCCTCTTCCTTTCACATTCCCACAACATTTGCTGGTGGTTCAAGGCTTAGAGGAATATCCAAGGATAAAATGCAGTTGGGTACACTTCAGTGCCCACACATAAAGGCCCAGTGTTCCACAATGAAAACTGCATTTACTATCAAAATGGCTTAGGAGACTTGGAAAAGAATAGAGGTATGTTCTCACGGTCTAGGGTCCTCCAGGCTATCTGACACAGCCACAAGGTTCCCTCTTCGTGAAATGAAGGTAGGTGGAAGAATTAACAGAGAGAGATTTCAGATGGTGGAGTTTTTCCAGAGGGTTACATTGCAGAGAAAGGCCATGCAGTTTTCTGTTTCTGGCACCAGCTTATAGCCTGCTTTTGGAGACTGAACATAATCTTGCCCTAATGGCTGTTTCTGCACCTAGGATATTTGAAAGAACAAAGCTGTGATACTTGGCGAATGAAAGTATTATGGTAATAAGAGGAAGGAGTGTGTATGTTGTCCAGGCATTACACCTCATACTCTGAGGGTTGATTCAGTTTGGGACTGAGATAAAGTATCACAACTAACCTTAAAACATGATATCATGACCACATTTGTTCACCACAATTGACTCCCCTTATCTAAGGAGACGTACCAAATCTGTGGAACGTTTTGCTGCTTAGTTTCCCCTTTTCAGCATCTCCTGGAGTTCAACATTAGCCCACATACAATAAATACGTAAGGGCAACTCTGGACAATATTGTCTTCTTAAGCTGCACGAAAAATACAGTGTTTCACCACCTACTTGCTGTTCAGTGGCTTTCTTAGGTGTCAAAATAATACAACAAAGCAATAAATATCTTTGGTTCTTTTTATGGTTTTCCTCAAATAGACTCCGACGACACAAGCTTATTGGGGAAAAAGGATGATGGAATGCAGTATCGGCCGGATGTGAAAGGTACGATTCTAACACTGGACTGCCCTTCTGTCTGCAGCTCTAGCAAGGATGCTGGACTGGATAGGTTGTCGAAGCAGGTTTTTCTCTTGCAGAATGGCAGTTCTCGCAGGTCCTGATGAAGACATGTACATTGCTGTACTTTAAGTACAGAGAGAAGCATTTCCTTCCCTCCAGAAAATATTTATTGGAAAGGGCATAGACATCCTTCAATAATTGAGTTAAACCTGTTACAATAACTTGCCGCCTCCAATCTGTTTCAAAGTAATGCATTTTTGCTTGAACAAATACCATTTTACAAGCACTTCTGATGGCCTTGGCAGTTTTGCACTGTGTGTGACGAGACATTTTGTATAATAAAGCCATTTTTATTTATTCTGGAAAATTTAGCATATAAATAGTCTTAAATGAACTGATGTTGTGTTCCTTTTGCTCCACGAATGGAGTTATGATGTTGTTCTATTGTGCCCAAGCTCTCATGTGTTTCTTACATTAATGCTAAACACTCCCCTGTTATTAAACACGGAAAAGGAAGCTTTCATGTATTGTTCTGAAGGATGACTTATTCCTACAAAATAGATTTCCTGTGTACTGCACTTCAGATTTAAAGGTGACTTTTAAAGCTGGCAGAAACTAAGGAAAGAAACCATTTCTACAGAAAAGCAATTTCCTCCTTCTGACACTTTCTCTCTCCCCCCTTTTATTGTTTATTGAATAAATTTGTGCTAAAGGAAAGAGAGAAAAGCCTCTGGGCTTTTTTGAACTTATCTTTGGGGCAGTGGATAGAGGGACATTTCTGTGTGGGCACATCAAAGAATCATTCCAATTTCCGATTAATTGAGTCTGGACTAACTAATTATTACACCTTGTCCATAAACTGAAAGCATTAGCCTTTACCCAGTCTCTTTGACTTTCTGTCTTGTATCAGAACAGGTAAGGGGCAACTTACCTGTCTTAAGCAATCTAGAATATGCGTTCAACAGAATGAGCAGAATGATTAGGTACAGTATACAAAAATCAGTATAAATTAAAAATAACTAACATATTGGGACAATAACAACTACTAGGAGATCCAAAACGTAGAAATAGAGCAGACACTACCAGATCCACACGCCAATTATGCCAGCATGCATTTATCACTGGGACAACAACACTCTCCTATTTCCCCAACTTCACACTAAAAGGTGGGGCAAAATCACACACACACCCCATGCCTGGAATTCCCTCCTCTTACCAGGGAGTGCTCTTAATCTTTCCATCCCTGCTACAAGCCAGTTGAGATTGTGGCCTTTTCCACTGCACCTCCCATTTTTAAGATAGGAGAACCTAATAGATGAAACCAGGATAAAACTGCATTTTATCCTGGAGCGCTGTTCTGGTTCTGGTTCTGCAGTTCCTGTCTCTCTCTGCTTCCAGGCCGCTTTGGTTTGCCTGCCTTTGCATCTCCTGAGCTAAAAGGCCTTCCTCTTGAATGATGTGTTCAGCATTCAGATCCAGTACAAGCTGAAACTTCAGTGGTTTAGCTACTCTGTAGAACCTGTCAACCTCTCTTTTATCTAGAAGTTTGACCTCCAAGGTCTATTTCGGAGCCTTGGGATGTCGGTAATTCCTGGGAACTTAACTGAAAGGATTTTTTGCTGGGTTTCTCTTCCGTTCTGCCCCAGTTAGCTTCTCCTTGCTCTTTCTGCTTGAGATAGAAACCTTGGAATCCGAGAGGCATTTGCTTGGGGGCGGGGAGCGGAGGAAGAGGTAGTTCACATTGCAGACGCAGACTGTTATGCAAGATGGGGAGTGGGGGGTGGGATACCTTTCTTAATAAAACCCAAAACGCAAACCAGGCTGAAAATTGTTTTGCCTACCATGTAATTATCATCTGTTGTGCAGGCACTCAAGCAGGGAGGAGGGGACAGCAGAGAATGCAAAGTTTCCATCAGACGGAACATAGCAACAATGACTATGAGATCCAATTCTGTCTCCAAGGTTTTTTAAAATAGTTTGTTAAACTTTAAGGGGGTCACAGCAATTGACTTTGGAGTTTGCTGCTTTTTAAGAAAACATGTTAAGGCAACTTTGTAAATAAGTTCACACAAGTTTCTGGCTTAGGAGAACATCTATCCTGCCCACATCAATGTACTTTCGTAAATTCTACTTTTTCATTGGTGGAACTTAATAATGATTAGAGCAGCACTAACTAACCTGTTGGCTTCATGTGTTTGACTCCCAACTTCCATCATCATTTTTAAAAGTATTTATGGGGGGTGATTGATATAATTGTTTTGTCCCCCCTTCTAATTCAAACTTTTTAGACAGGTAAGTATTTACCAAGATATTTGCATTGCAAATGAAGTTAAACCATTTGATAAAGTTGGCTTCCATTCCAAATTGTTTCATTACTGAAGCCATAGATTTCTCTGCAAGGCAGTCAAATGCCTTTTATGCAGCAATAAATAGAAAGGTGGAAAGGTTGATTATCTTTAGAAGTCTGTAAATAGAGAATTAGGTCTATAACCTAATTCTTATATTCCTATTCTTATAATTATCAGTTTTGTACCAGGCACAAGTCTGTTTGATCCACGTTAATGTAATTCTGTATGGTTTGAAGGTGGGAGGGGGAAATTAATATTGTTATTACACTGATCCTGACTGTATTGTAGAAATCCGTCCAAGAGTATAGCTAACCTAGATGTCATTTTCTGAGTGAACATTTAACATAATTCTAACAGTATACTATTCTGATTTTATATTATTTTAATACCCAAATCACATTTAACATTTATTGCTCTGTTGAATTATCCAAAGTCCTTCTTTTGCATCTTAGGGATATTCCTTTGGGGAGAGGGCTCTAAGAGAGGCATTGGTTTATTATATATAAAGGTAAAGGTACCCCTGACCATTAGGTCCAGTCGCGGACGACTCTGGGAGCCAGCGTACAGCTTCTGGGTCATGTGGCCAGCATGACTAAGCCGCTTTTGGCGAACCAGAGCAGCTCACGGAAACGCTGTTTACCTTCCCGCCGGAGCGGTACCTATTTATCTACTTGCACTTTGACGTGCTTTCGAACTGCTAGGTGGGCAGGAGCAGGGACCGAACAACAGGAGCTCACCCCATCACGGGGATTCGAACTGCCGACCTTCTGATCAGCAAGCCCTAGGCTCTGTGGTTTAGACCACAGCGCCACCTGTGTCTCTTATTATATATAATATTATATATATACACTGTATATAAATTAAGGATATGGCTGTTGTTCATATGACAGAAGGCACAGGTAGAGAATCTTTTTGGCTCTGTGAGCCAAATCCTTATCATGCTATATTTGACATCTGCCCACCTTTCGATTACCTGACATCACAATGATGCCCATTGACTAGGTGCTTTGAAGCATCACACACAGCTGATCCTATGGGTGTCGACCTTTCCCTTGTCAATGTGCAATTGAGAATACACTTTAAATCTCCCAATTTTGCATTGGCAGCCACATCTCTATCTTCCCTGCCCATGAGTGAAAAAAAGTATTTGTTGACGACATAGCCTGCTTTTCCGCCAAAAGGTACTCAAGATGGCAAACAATAATATAAGTACAATTATATATATATATATATATATATATATATATATATATATATATAAAAACAGCAGAGCAATAAAGACCCCCTCCCCAAAAAACCCCAAACCAAAGCAGTCAAAACACCAACGAAATCAGTAAAGATAAGCAGCTTTTAATCTTCCTTCAATTTCTACTATTCTTCTGTTTTTCCGCAAAGATGCAAGTGATCAAAGAGAAGACATTTACATTGGAAACCATATTCCTTGCTCGGAAAGTTTTAGTGGCTACTGCATCCACGGGAAATGTGAATTCATTTATTCTACACAGAAGGCTTCCTGTCGGTAAGTCAATAGACCAAGAAGATTTGGAAATTGGAAATTTGTGCTCAACTCCACAATTAGCGTATAATTTCTTCGTGGCATTCACGATGATCCAAGCAGAAACAGCCATATCTGAAGTTTCCCCTTTCCGAGTGAGCATGAAATAAATTGGGTTTATGCAAGCCCAGTTTTTGTTCTTCTTGTTTTTATTAACTATTTATCGACTTGTCACTGGATCCAAATGAATGTCACATTCTTCTATTAATATTGAATGAATAAATTATACCAATATTCTCTAAATATAGGTTGCTATACTCTTAACCTCTGTTCTATTCTTGTCTGTTGCTAAGTGAACAATAGAAACCCTTTGATTAAAACAAAATGAGAGGGGAAAGTTATAAAAGATGGCATAATTAATTTTCATGTTGTTGCAGCTTTCTGTGTATGAGACCGGCATAGGCCTCCATAGAGCTGTTTCCCTGCTCTCCCCACCCTCCACAGCATGACAAGGCATTGCTAAGCACTAGGAATGGTTGAACATCCTGGTGCTCGCCCCGAAAATCAGTCAGGCCCTTTGAGTGTTCCTTTTGAACGCACAAGGGACCCAACTGATGCCAGGTTTCTATTGCTTACTACTCCACCCCCTTCCCTCAAGGAAGCCACTTTGGGGAAGGAAGAACAAAGCTGTAGTGGAGAGTTCTGGTGAAGACAGGAGAGGTCCATAGATTGGACCTCTTTCAGAGAAAGTGATCCATCAGTTCCCAGGAGGGATCTTGGGGATGTGTAGATGGACCCAGTTGTACCCAGTGGCAAAAGATGCTGCCCACTCTTCCCCACAGTGAGGTGTCTCTTTTGACCTCGTCCTTTTGGAAGGCTTTGAACCCCAGCTGTCCAACACCTGCTAGCAAAATCAATGTGTACAACCTTCTCGAGGTGGGTGTACCTGTGTTGCTTCCACGTTTGCGTGCTGCCCACCCCTGCTTTAAATTCTCATCCCACCCCTTCCAGGAACAAGAAGTCTTTAGGCACCTTATCTGGGGCAACCTGAGAACCTTTAGCAAGTGAGGAGGAGGGTGGGGAAAGGGGACAGGAAACAGGGTCCAGTTGAGCCCTCATACAGATTTCTGCAGCAGAATTGATTCTGCTTTGAAAGGAAAAGAGGAGGAGGAAGGGAGGGAGGAGAAATCCTTGTACACACACTGGAGCACATTTCATTGTGCTCTTCGATTGATCATCTGTGTCCAGAATGGTCCTCAAAGCAGTAGTGGGACTGCATTTTATTTTGATAAACTTTAAAAGACTCAAACAAGCTGTTAAGTCATATGCAATTCAGGCTTATATTTTTGGCTTAAATGTCAGACCAAAATTTTAACAACATAGAAAGCAATGTTTCCCAGGATTTTTTTTTTGTTAAGGCTCCAGGAGAAGATAATCATGATAATCAGACTGGTATAAAACTGGCACAAGTAGTGTAGGCACACTCTAAAAAGATTGCCTCCAGCATTTTAAATGGTAATGGTCCACAGTTACCATTTATAACACATAGCTCTGTATCTTACAATTTATAGATGATCCTTGTGTGCTTTTTCTCATGCTTTTATGATAATATGTGATTCGATGCCTTGAGTCTTTCACTGTTGTCTCACAGTTGCAGTTCAGCACTGTCTGTGTAATGGCCTGAACTTTGAATAGATACTTCCTCCAAAAACATTCTCTCTTCTCTTCCAGGTGTGAATCTGGATACACAGGACAGCACTGTGAAAAGACGGACTTTAGCATACTTTATGTTGTCCCGAGTAGGCAAAAACTCACACATGTCCTCATTGCAGCAATAATTGGAGCTGTCCAGATTGCCATTATTGTTGCAATTGTGATGTGCATAACTCGGTAAGTTGCTTGGGGAAAAGTACAAATGGGTGCTTTTTGCCCTTTTTAGAAGTTCATGACTGCCGCAGTTGGAATCTTATTGCTATATCTTTTTATGGCCCTGATTCATTCAGCTTCCAGTGGGATTTATGGGCCTACAAATTTGATTCAGCAGGATTCTGGTTTGAAAGGTGATGCATTGGCTGGTAGAGAAGACTTCAGGCTGGGAGCTGCTATGATGTAGTGGCTAATTGTGTGAGCGATGAGTTGGGATATTCCTGGTTCACGGTTCTTTATGCCTTGCTTTTATTGGTTCCTCCCAGACCAAGAAAAACTAAAACCCACAAACAAAGTAGTCAACAGGATGATAACTTCTCAAAATAAGATTCTGCTCGTTACTTCGTAAGGAAATGTCCCGCAGCAAAAGGTCTTGGTGAATTAATCATAAGGCTGCTAGATATTTGGCATTGTTAAGTTTGCAGGATTGGATGGAGCATTTTCCACAGTTGGCTGTATCATGTGTCAGGGCCTGAAAGTGGCAACAAATGGCCTAAGACAGTAAGACAGTCTACACCCCCAGTCATTGAAATCAACATGCTATCAGTCAGTAGAAGAGTTGCAGCTAGGCAGAAACACACCCACCCATCCGTCATTTAAGATTTGGCTGGAACTTGTAGTTCTTAATACTATATGACGAGTGGACTGCATTCTGGGAGCAAAGCCAAAATGGGCTAGTATAAAGAAATGAAATGCAGAGAGTTTGGAAAACCTTCGGAAGTGCATACCAACTGCTGAGTAAAATGGGATAACATCATGCTTGCTGCTGCACTCTGCTGAAATCTTGAGTGCTTGGGTCTAATGAGGCAGCCTACGAATCCTGGAACAAGCAATGCTGAGTTGCTTTTTCAGAGGATTAGAGGTAAAAGGTTTAGATGTATTTTGCAGCCTGATCATATGGAAGTCAGTAAGTACATGTATTTGATCTTGACATCCAGACTAAAACATGAATCCAGAAAGACTCCAGTAATAGTTCCTGTGTAGGTACATCATAGGTAGGTTTTCTTAGACCACGTTTATGAGCCCACTGAAAATATGAAGCTTAGTCCCAAGTAAACTGCACCTTAGTATGTCATATTTGACTCGGCTTCTCATACCGGCTTTTAGGTTTCTTCGTCCAGCTCTTCATCTGGCTCAACATGTCGGCCACATATGGTTATCAAGGGAGAGAGAAGGATGTTTTGTTAAGCTTCTGTGCTGATAATCATGGTTAAAATGTGTTCAGCATGATTCATAGAGGCTCGTTGGCTAAGAGATGCTTGATTTTCCATCCCTCAAAAGTTTTGTATGCCCTCATTCTGAATGGCCCCTTCCTGTTTCCCCAGCTGTTAATTTTGGGTGAGTCAGAGGCAAATGGTCTGTTAGTATTTCACACCTCCGATGTTACAAAGGGTAAGCCACCCACTAGGTATGCTCGAGAGTATGCTAACACAGCTCTTGTAAATATACAGTAAATATACAGTAAATATTGTAAATATACAGTAGCTGTGGCTAGTAGCTCGAAACAGGTTTTGAAACCTGAGGTCTTGCAAGGGGTACAGGCTTTGTCCTCAAAGGATGCGAAACCACGCCCAAAGGCCGCTCAAAGGCTGCAAGGGTCAACACTGTTTCCTCAGACAGGAACAGAGTTAGGGCTCTAGTCCCATGGAAGGAAGGTAACCAGAAGTGCAAGGTGGTCAGGCACAAGGCCAGCCCAGTTGCGGGTAGTCCCACAGGTGGGACAGGTGCTACAGGGGTATACTATGTGTATGACAACTGTATGTTTACTTCATTTACTGCTGCGTTAGCCTATGCAGCATCGGTTACCTGAAATGGGGGAGGATGTTAGTATTTCACGCCTCCAATGCTGCAGATGAGATTGGTGTAAATCACATGCCTGTCTGGGAAGAGTGTGGGAACGGAAGACAGTCTTATCTCTTCCGTTGTACGTACTATTGTACTGTACTTTTGCTTTTACTTCTGTCTGTTCTTCAATCGGAGCTGGAGGGAGAGGATACCATGACTCCTTAGTCTGTACATAGTGTGTAAATAAATACGTAGGTTAGCTCTACGATGTCTCACGCTTCTTGCTGTGTTATGCTAGAAGATTAGTGTGCATATATCATTTGATATATGTCGCTGAAGTGCACTGGAGAAGAAGGGAAATGCCTTTTCCAGAGCTGCACATACCAGAGGACGCTTGGAGTTCAGGGGATGCAGGGGCACCCCAGGGCGTTTTCCAACAGGTGCTGCCCATATTAGTCTCTTGAGCCAGAGGGCCAAGGAATTGGTATGCCTTTGTGACTTCCAAGAGACCATTTTAATCTTGGTGCATCAAGCTCAGTGCCATTAGTGGCACAATGTTGTATTTGTTACCAAATAGAATTCGGTAAACCATGACTACAGTTTTCTTTGGCAAAATGGTAACTTCTGCTCAGCCACCCTACCATGTGTGTTATTGTGAGAGGAAAAGGGGGCACCCTCTCTTATGTCACCCAGAGTTCCTTGAAGGAAGGGTGGACTAATGGAATAAATATATACACAACTTCACAACTTCTATCACAGCCAACTTAGGCCTACATCAGACCGCAAACGGGTTGTAGCATCTTCTGAGTTCAATTGGAACTGCTTTTTGTGATTGAGATGAAGGAGTTAAGACAGGTTTTCTTGTAGGGGAAAGCAGCCATTTAACGCATTTGCCCCATTTACGGTTGATGTTACAGTGCGCGTGTTTTGCCATATTAGCTATGGTATCTTTCGTACCGGAATTTAAAATGTAGGGTGTGATTTGGTTCTGAGAACCTGGGCAGCTGCTGTGGGTCATCACTGTACTAGATGACATTTTTTCCCCCAGTTTCTGTATAAGATTCCTCCCATGTGACTGCATACTTGCAGTGTTACTGAGTAGGAAGGCGTAACTCTGCAGCAGCTTCCACGCGTCCCTATTTTCCAGGGACAGTCCTGGGTTTACAGAAGCCCAGCTTCTGATTTTACAGAAGTCCCAGCTTCTGATTTTATCGCAGAATGTCCTGCTTTTCCTCAGGACGTCACTATTCATCGACAAAATGTTGGAGGGTATGGCTCCCATGCTGCTAAACGTGCAAGTGGAAGCAGCCTGCAGTGTACAACTTGAAGCACAAACTCCCTCTGCTTCGGCCAGAGCAGGTGCATGACAAACAGTGTGATTCTAGTGCCTCTGGTGTGTAAATCCCAAAGGGACAACATGTGTGGCTTTTGCAGCAGATGCCAATGATGGATGATGCAGCCTTTAATGTTCTGGAGGCTTTTGTCTGTGAATTAATCGTGAAGTGGTCTTTTAAAATATACTCAGTTAATAAATCATTTCTCTTCCCCCACCCCACCCTGGAGAACTCACACATGTCCTCATTGCAGCAATAATTGGAGCTGTCCAGATTGCCATTATTGTTGCAATTGTGATGTGCATAACTCGGTAAGTTGCTTGGGGAAAAGTACAAATGGGTGCTTTTTGCCCTTTTTAGAAGTTCATGACTGCCGCAGTTGGAATCTTATTGCTATATCTTTTTATGGCCCTGATTCATTCAGCTTCCAGTGGGATTTATGGGCCTACAAATTTGATTCAGCAGGATTCTGGTTTGAAAGGTGATGCATTGGCTGGTAGAGAAGACTTCAGGCTGGGAGCTGCTATGATGTAGTGGCTAATTGTGTGAGCGATGAGTTGGGATATTCCTGGTTCACGGTTCTTTATGCCTTGCTTTTATTGGTTCCTCCCAGACCAAGAAAAACTAAAACCCACAAACAAAGTAGTCAACAGGATGATAACTTCTCAAAATAAGATTCTGCTCGTTACTTCGTAAGGAAATGTCCCGCAGCAAAAGGTCTTGGTGAATTAATCATAAGGCTGCTAGATATTTGGCATTGTTAAGTTTGCAGGATTGGATGGAGCATTTTCCACAGTTGGCTGTATCATGTGTCAGGGCCTGAAAGTGGCAACAAATGGCCTAAGACAGTAAGACAGTCTACACCCCCAGTCATTGAAATCAACATGCTATCAGTCAGTAGAAGAGTTGCAGCTAGGCAGAAACACACCCACCCATCCGTCATTTAAGATTTGGCTGGAACTTGTAGTTCTTAATACTATATGACGAGTGGACTGCATTCTGGGAGCAAAGCCAAAATGGGCTAGTATAAAGAAATGAAATGCAGAGAGTTTGGAAAACCTTCGGAAGTGCATACCAACTGCTGAGTAAAATGGGATAACATCATGCTTGCTGCTGCACTCTGCTGAAATCTTGAGTGCTTGGGTCTAATGAGGCAGCCTACGAATCCTGGAACAAGCAATGCTGAGTTGCTTTTTCAGAGGATTAGAGGTAAAAGGTTTAGATGTATTTTGCAGCCTGATCATATGGAAGTCAGTAAGTACATGTATTTGATCTTGACATCCAGACTAAAACATGAATCCAGAAAGACTCCAGTAATAGTTCCTGTGTAGGTACATCATAGGTAGGTTTTCTTAGACCACGTTTATGAGCCCACTGAAAATATGAAGCTTAGTCCCAAGTAAACTGCACCTTAGTATGTCATATTTGACTCGGCTTCTCATACCGGCTTTTAGGTTTCTTCGTCCAGCTCTTCATCTGGCTCAACATGTCGGCCACATATGGTTATCAAGGGAGAGAGAAGGATGTTTTGTTAAGCTTCTGTGCTGATAATCATGGTTAAAATGTGTTCAGCATGATTCATAGAGGCTCGTTGGCTAAGAGATGCTTGATTTTCCATCCCTCAAAAGTTTTGTATGCCCTCATTCTGAATGGCCCCTTCCTGTTTCCCCAGCTGTTAATTTTGGGTGAGTCAGAGGCAAATGGTCTGTTAGTATTTCACACCTCCGATGTTACAAAGGGTAAGCCACCCACTAGGTATGCTCGAGAGTATGCTAACACAGCTCTTGTAAATATACAGTAAATATACAGTAAATATTGTAAATATACAGTAGCTGTGGCTAGTAGCTCGAAACAGGTTTTGAAACCTGAGGTCTTGCAAGGGGTACAGGCTTTGTCCTCAAAGGATGCGAAACCACGCCCAAAGGCCGCTCAAAGGCTGCAAGGGTCAACACTGTTTCCTCAGACAGGAACAGAGTTAGGGCTCTAGTCCCATGGAAGGAAGGTAACCAGAAGTGCAAGGTGGTCAGGCACAAGGCCAGCCCAGTTGCGGGTAGTCCCACAGGTGGGACAGGTGCTACAGGGGTATACTATGTGTATGACAACTGTATGTTTACTTCATTTACTGCTGCGTTAGCCTATGCAGCATCGGTTACCTGAAATGGGGGAGGATGTTAGTATTTCACGCCTCCAATGCTGCAGATGAGATTGGTGTAAATCACATGCCTGTCTGGGAAGAGTGTGGGAACGGAAGACAGTCTTATCTCTTCCGTTGTACGTACTATTGTACTGTACTTTTGCTTTTACTTCTGTCTGTTCTTCAATCGGAGCTGGAGGGAGAGGATACCATGACTCCTTAGTCTGTACATAGTGTGTAAATAAATACGTAGGTTAGCTCTACGATGTCTCACGCTTCTTGCTGTGTTATGCTAGAAGATTAGTGTGCATATATCATTTGATATATGTCGCTGAAGTGCACTGGAGAAGAAGGGAAATGCCTTTTCCAGAGCTGCACATACCAGAGGACGCTTGGAGTTCAGGGGATGCAGGGGCACCCCAGGGCGTTTTCCAACAGGTGCTGCCCATATTAGTCTCTTGAGCCAGAGGGCCAAGGAATTGGTATGCCTTTGTGACTTCCAAGAGACCATTTTAATCTTGGTGCATCAAGCTCAGTGCCATTAGTGGCACAATGTTGTATTTGTTACCAAATAGAATTCGGTAAACCATGACTACAGTTTTCTTTGGCAAAATGGTAACTTCTGCTCAGCCACCCTACCATGTGTGTTATTGTGAGAGGAAAAGGGGGCACCCTCTCTTATGTCACCCAGAGTTCCTTGAAGGAAGGGTGGACTAATGGAATAAATATATACACAACTTCACAACTTCTATCACAGCCAACTTAGGCCTACATCAGACCGCAAACGGGTTGTAGCATCTTCTGAGTTCAATTGGAACTGCTTTTTGTGATTGAGATGAAGGAGTTAAGACAGGTTTTCTTGTAGGGGAAAGCAGCCATTTAACGCATTTGCCCCATTTACGGTTGATGTTACAGTGCGCGTGTTTTGCCATATTAGCTATGGTATCTTTCGTACCGGAATTTAAAATGTAGGGTGTGATTTGGTTCTGAGAACCTGGGCAGCTGCTGTGGGTCATCACTGTACTAGATGACATTTTTTCCCCCAGTTTCTGTATAAGATTCCTCCCATGTGACTGCATACTTGCAGTGTTACTGAGTAGGAAGGCGTAACTCTGCAGCAGCTTCCACGCGTCCCTATTTTCCAGGGACAGTCCTGGGTTTACAGAAGCCCAGCTTCTGATTTTACAGAAGTCCCAGCTTCTGATTTTATCGCAGAATGTCCTGCTTTTCCTCAGGACGTCACTATTCATCGACAAAATGTTGGAGGGTATGGCTCCCATGCTGCTAAACGTGCAAGTGGAAGCAGCCTGCAGTGTACAACTTGAAGCACAAACTCCCTCTGCTTCGGCCAGAGCAGGTGCATGACAAACAGTGTGATTCTAGTGCCTCTGGTGTGTAAATCCCAAAGGGACAACATGTGTGGCTTTTGCAGCAGATGCCAATGATGGATGATGCAGCCTTTAATGTTCTGGAGGCTTTTGTCTGTGAATTAATCGTGAAGTGGTCTTTTAAAATATACTCAGTTAATAAATCATTTCTCTTCCCCCACCCCACCCCACCCCCTCCCTCCCTCTTTTTCTGCTTCCGGTAACAGGAAATGCCCAAAGAACAACAGAGGACGACGACAGAAGCAAAATCTAGGCCATTTTACTTCAGATACGTCATCCAGAATGGTTTAGAGCAATTTTTATACCTACAATGCCCATGTGATGTACAATTTTATTATCTTTTTTTAAAAGAATGGAAATATTTATTTCAGAGGCCTTATTTTTGGACATTTTTTTTTTTAGTGTAGCTCTGTTTTGTTTTATTCCAAAAGCAGCTGACAGCAATGGACTGCTCTAGTAACTTCTCATTTCATGATTTGGAAGATACGGTAGTTTATTTCCTGTATTGTATCACATGGTTATAATAATAGACTTGTGCTTTACTTAAGGAATGTAACATTTTTTGAGAACCAAGACATTTCGCCAATGGTTGTAGAAAAAACAAAATGGATCCCATCCTGTTTCTTAGCAAACAAGGCATGACATAAGGGTAAAGATGTTTACAACATACTTTTCTTACAAGGAATTAGAAGACACTGTGTTTAAATACCGTAGATATTTAAATGTTTTTGAAAGTTAGTAACTGATTTTTTTAGACACTGCCAATCGCATGACTTGTGAAGATGTGTACTTGTGTGTAGTTGTTACATATTTATAACGGGTTGAATTCAGACTAATTCAGTTGCACTTAATTCTCATTGAAATCAGTGGAACAAGTTAGTCATAACGATTTCAGTGCAACTAATTTTGTCTAGATCCAGCCCAATATGTATAGACTGGGTCAAAGCACCACCGTCTTCATAAATATTTGACACTTTATTTTTAAATTGTAAAATATTGATAATAATAATAATAATAATATACATTTCTGAATTTGAAAGCTTGCCCAGTAGAGCAAAGGGAATTTGCCCTGCAGAAACAGGTCTTGGTAGACTTGTGTATTTTTTATTTTATTTTTAAGTTATATATAAGCAAACTCACATGATTGGGATTAAGCCTGTGTTGGTCACTATTTAAACTGCTTTCATACTTATTACAGTTTTCTAAAGAGGATACCTGTTTTCACATCAACAAATAAAATTGTATAGTCTTTGTGATTAAAATGCAAAAAAACGAAAAAAAAATTAAATACCATAAAAGATTTGAGCTCTTGTCTAGAATACTTTTCAAGAGCTAAGAATGTGTCTCATGCAAATAAAGTCTGCTGGTTGTAGTTATTATATTAATAGGATGTTAGTAGTTGTTTGGAAGATCCAGAGCTAAAATGTAAGTAGGGTGTGTTCCAGCTGTTCAACATGTAGTTTTAGGCTTTCCAATTCTGCATGTAGGATTTAATAATTTGTTCAATAAAAAGGCTTTCAATATTTGAACTGGAAAGAAATGTCAATGCAATGTTTCCCCACGATATTTAATCTGTTCTGAGTCTGTTTATTCTTTACTGGAAGGTTTGGAAGATAGTGGCAGCACTTTTCGTTTCAGTTGCCAAAAGGCCATTGGAAAACGTTCAATGCCCTCCCGTCACCTGCACCCAAGAAAAGAGCTTAATTAAAACAAAAGCAACAGTGGATTTTAACAGCATGCTGGTTCATTCTTTGGCTTAATTAGTAAGTTGCTTAACTATTCCTGGATTAACTCGAGAAAGTTGATTGGTAGAGATATGTGATTCTCGGAACGTATGTTCCTTCCCCAACTTTGCTTCCTAATTTTAGAGGTTTCATGTTGCATACAGAAAGCACTTGAACAATCCTGCGAGGCTGTTTTGTGGTTATAAATATTTGACAAGTCTCCTGGGCTGAAGTTTCAGACCCTGCTTTTGAACATCCCCTAAAACCAGCTGTCAGGCAACCTTCTTGCTCCAGTGCCAGAATTGCCCCGCTGGAGTTGGAGCCGCAGCTGCTGCGAGGCGTTTATATTTCAGCTCCTGCAGAGCGATCCGAAGAGGGGACGGTATGGATCACCACGAAGCCACCTTGGAGGCGGATAAAATCCACCAGAATCGCCTGCCCAGCGTTACGGATGACGACGACGAGGAGCAAGATGCCGCCTTTACCATTGTCAGAGTCCTGGACAAAGTGGCGACCATTGTGGACAGTGTGCAGGCGAGTCAGAAACGCATCGAAGAGAGGCACAGAGAAATGGAGGATGCCATCAAGACCATTCAGATAGACATTCTGAAGCTCGCTCAGGCCCACAGCAACACCGGCTACACAGTCAACAAGCTGCTGGAGAAAACCCGCAAAGTGAGCGCTCGTGTCAAAGACGTGCGGGCACGTGTCGAGAAGCAGAATGCAAACGTGCAGAAGGTTGAGGCCAAGCAAGAGGAAATGCTGCGGAAAAACAAGTTTCGTGTTGTCATTTACCAGGTAAACAGAGTTTGGGGTTTTGTTTTAATTGCAATCGCTTCTGCTGCGTTCATCACCGTTTCTGACACCCTTGTTGGTTGTTTGAGGTAAAAGCAGCCTTTCCGATATCAAGTGTGTGTGATATCCTTTTGATTTATTTAATTTTTAGAAAAATTGATTTCTGCTTCTGAACGTGTTGCAGTATGAATCTGCCAGTGGCAAAGCACTCGGTCTATTATTAGTGTCAAGAGGCTTCTCCGGCAGCCAGCATAAGATTAACTGTAGATCAGCAAGGACTATTTGTTGCCTCTGTGAAAGGCAATCTGAGACAGGCGCTTGGGCATCTTGACAGAGTATTCCATGCTTGACTGTCATCCCTGTTATTTTTCCAGAGAATTAACTAGAGTGCTAAACCTCTGAATTTCTCTGCACAAAGTAGTCCTTCCATTAATTGTGCTTTCCAAAAAGCTGATTTATATTTTGCTTACTGGTTGTTGGACCTTATTGTAAGTTGTGATCCCCAACCCCAGTGATTTACTTCTAAGCTCTTCCTGGGGTGACTCTTTTGCATATCATTCTCAGGATTTTTTTGGAACTGCTTATCTCAAGAATGGTTTGAAGTGGAAAGGAATGAAAAGTTATTGTGGTGAATGAAAGTGTTTGATGCACACACAAATATTTCATGTACTGAGTGTGCCCAAATGACTTGTTTTTGCACTCAGATGCAGGGGCACAGAAGTTCTATTTCCTGCATCTGCAGTGCTGTGTTTAAGAGATATTCAGGATCCTCAATAAGGGCACCCAGAATTGAGAATATTTAGCATCTAGCCATTAGAACATCAGTTTTCTTCCTTGTAAAAACAGCCATTAATGGGAAAATCTAGATTTGCCAGGCTGTTGGGGTTCAGATTGTGAAGTGATTGACAAATATTTTTTTTCTTGTTTAAAGATACCTTGCCCCATCGATTTCAGTGGCAGAGTTAAATACTGTGTTAATTCTCTTTCATTGAAATCAGCAGGACTAAAAAGTGATTAACTTTGACTGGACCAAGCCTGTGGTTCCAAAAAAAAAATCAGTGAAGCCTATTTCCAAGGAAATATGTTTGCACATATTTGGGTATGAAGGCAACATTTCCTTTATCACCTTGCACAACTGCTTCCCCCTATGGATTAAAGGATAGTTCACTATTACAAAAAAAAAAAAAAAAACCACCTCTTGAAATTATCCATTCACATTACAGCTTATTGCACTCTAGTCATTTCTACACACACAAGCTCTGCAAAAACTACAGGTACTTCATTAGGTAAAAAAAGGAGTGTGAATTTTCTAGTCTAATAGTAAGATACTACTGAACTTATAAAGTTAGTTGCTCTACATCCCCATGGCATGTATATTCTGTGAGGTGCTGGATCCACTGATGTTCGGAGACCAAGAGCAACCTTTACTATATTAGTACATAGCCGATGTGCAGCATGCTCACTGGACAGGATGGTCTATGCGCCTAGCTATGGCACAGAGTCAAGCCTGGTGCATCCCTGCCTTCCGCTAAACTTGGCAACATAACTCTAAAGCATGGGGCACTGATGGGGAGAGCGCTGCATGCTACTTATAGCACACACTAGCTGTGGGTAGCTGTCATTTGGTTCAAGCCAACTTCAGAGCATGGGTCCCGAGGCTGGCTTGTTTAAACAAACCATAGTTGACATTAAACTCCATTAAGGTTTCAGAAGACACACAAGACTGTTGCAGAAGTGAACTCCTTGCAGCTACCCCAGAGCTCCTTGCAGCTACCCCAGAGGAGGAGTGGTGGGCATAGCTCAGCTGTTTAAAGAGTTGTGCTGATGATGCTAAGGTTGCAGGTTCAATCCCTATATGGGACAGCTGCAGATTTCTGCATTGCAAGGGGTTGGACTAGATGATTGTTAGGACCCCTTCCAGCTCTATGATGGGACACTATGCAAGTGTGTGACACATTCTTGACACTCTAAACTATGGCTTAGTTTCACGAGCAAATGAGGCCAGTGTATAATCCTGCTGAGATCTCAGATGAGATGATCTGGATTCTACCACCTATGATATTTTTGCAAATATTGGAAATATTCTCAAAATTAATGGCAGGCAATTCACTGGGGGCACTTCCTTCCCTATTCCAATCCCTGAGCGGTAGATTGTGCCTGTGGAGAATGAAGTGTTCTCTGTAGAAAAAAAACAGCTGCCTGGCTGGTGGCCAGAAATTTGGGATGGGCCCGAAGCTCAGTTGCCAAGCACATGCTTTGCATAGGAAGATCCCAGGTTCGGTCTCGGGTGGAAAGGGTCTCAAGTATCAGGGCTGACTGTGAAAAACCTCCCACCCCAGATCCTAGGGAGCTACTGCCTGTTGGAGAATAGTAGGCTGTGAACAAGGTGCCAAGTGCTTGTTGTCGTTCACCTCCAGCAATTTTGCCATCACTAGCCAGAACACCAGAAAGCTGCAGATTTTCCAAGCAGTTGCACATTTCCCCTTTGATCTCCTTTTGTAATGTTAAGGGAACAGAGACTTACAAATATGACAACTGGATATTCAGGGAAAGGACTTCATAGATCCTTGAGACAGATAGTCCTCCTTCCCTTAAATGTACTATATATATGCGAGTGAATGGTCTATCTATGCAATTTCTTTACTGTGATGAGGGATTCTGATAGTGGTTCAGTCACAGCAGGACTTTGGGGCAGATGTTTGGAGGCCCCATGCAGCAAAATGCCATCTAAAGAGCTTCCTTCCCTTAAACCATTACAGCCAGTTTAAAATTGCCCAACTTTACCACTGGCTTTTGATAAGATCAAAATGTTAAAAAGTTCAATTTGTTCCAAAGGGCAATTTACAGGGCACTCCTACGCGTGTTTACTTGGAACTAGATTCTCCTACTCCTTAGGAAGTCTGGATAGGTTTGAACTGTGCATGTTCTGAATCTTCCCCTCTCTATATTTTTCTTTGTTTCTACACAGCGACTTGACATCTTTGTTCTTCAGTATTCCATGCAATGATTAGGACTTTGTTAGTTTCATTTATGTTTTAGAGCATTTTTTAAATAGTGTGCACCTAATTGCCATAACGTGTTGATGTGGCAATCGGGTGTTCAATCACAAATACCAGCCAGAAAGCTGGAATTAGCTGTTTGAGTAGCCAACCAGGTTTTTTGGCTATACAATGTGTGAAATGGCCCTTTGTTATATTTATAACATAACATTTTCCCTCAGTCATCAAACTACAGTACATTGATAAATCAAATGTGCTTATGTGATTATTGATCAAATGTGATCAGTAATCACAGACTATGCCGTAGGATTTTTTTTTAGCCAAATGGTTATACAAACAGTCAAGTTTGTGAATGACACCCCATCCGCTCCCTCACAGTCCAAAAGGAGTATCCAGCATTCTCTTTTTACCTCTTAGCTGATGCTGCACCCAGTTCCTGCAATCTACTCAGATGTTTTTCATGCCGTATGCAGCAGGGCAGGGCCCTGGAATGTGCAAAAGTCAACAGAGTGGCTTCCCTGTTTTGCACTGGAGGCCTGGAGTGACTTTAGCATTAGCAAAAAAGGACAGGAGCAAAACCAGTGCATGGCATTTACTAAAACTGGGACGGGCACACAGGAATTTTTTGAATAGCTTCTTCCATTGCACACTGCGATAGTTGCCAAGGTGGTCCTTGGAGACCAAAAGGCGGAGTATCAAAATTTTAATAATAATGATGATGATGTTCCACCTTTCCCCCTGACAGATACTCAAAGCAGCTTACAGATAAAAATAATAGCAGCTAAAAACATTGGAGGGGGGAACCATTCATTAAAAAACAATTAAACTTTGATAAATTATACACACACTTATAAAAGTAAAAAAATACAAATTACAATAAAAACAGCATGACACCAGCCCTTTCATTAAAAGCAGTCAGTTCCTGTTGGATCAAGAAAGTCCACCCTCTACAAGGAGGGAGCTAGTCAAATTTCTGGGAGTAGCCACCAAGAAGGCCCTCTCCCACTTCCTCTGCAAGCATAAATAAAATATTGGTGCTGTGTGTAATATATTCAGTTTACTTGATGAATAGATTGTCAGATAAAGCAGTTGCATCAAAATGCCCCACCAGCCTCTGCCTACTTTACCCTTCTAAGGCTTTGCTGCTCTGCTTGCATTTTTGAGCCACTGAACCCACTAGGTGTGATTAGACATGCTGCTCTGTTGTACAATGTGTGACATAACCATGGTTTACCAAATGGATCGATTCTTTGGACCGATTCTCCTAGCCATGGTTGAGTGTGACAGTGACACTCTTAAATGTCTGTAAGAGACTAACCAGGAATTTGGCTCGTGCCCAAGAGGATAGGAGTTGAAGATGGCAGAAAACATGCGATGCCATGGTCCACTCCTTATTGATCATCAGTGTTACATCTGCCTGGCCCAAGGGAGAAAAAAACAAAACAAACCTTTTTTTTGGCTGGGGGGCAGGGAGCTAGCATAGGAGGCAGCACAGAAGATAAAACAATGATAATGAACATAGGAAGCTTATACTGAGTCTTTTGTCTACACTGGCTAGCTGTGGCTATCCAGGGATTGAATCTGGGACCTTCTGCCTGCCAAGCCCTTCTGAGGTATATTTTGTTTTGGTGCAGCAGTTGCCAAGGAGCTGGCCATCTGGAAGCACCCTTATTCCTTTCCTCCCTCAACAATAAGCCCTTTTTGACACATTGTGCTTTCACTTGCAGGAGGACATTCCGTGCCCATTGTCTCTGTCAGTTATCAAAGACCGGACACAAGGGGAACGCCTAGAAGATGCCTTCTGCCCGCCTGACGATCTTTCTTCCGATGAGGAATATTACATAGAAGAAAGCAAAGCAGCCCGGTTTAAGAAGTCAGGCATGAGACGTATCAACAATATAAAGAAGGCCTTCTCCAGAGAGAACCTCCAGAAGACAAGGCAAAATTTTGGCAACAGGGTGGACAGGCTCCGAACTAGAATAGTAACGCCTGAGAGGAGAGAGCGAATAAGGCAGTCCGGAGAGAGGCTGAGGCAAACTGGGATAAGATTTAAGAAAAATATATCCAATGCCGCACCAACCAAGGAGACCTTCAAGAAGAAGAAGAAACCTAAAGAGCAGGCAATGGCTGAAGGTCAAGATGGAACCCAAGAGGCTACCGGCGATACAACAACAGCTGACAGTGGGGATGCAGAGCCAGTCTCTGAAGAAATTTCCTACACAGAGGTAATAACCAAAGTGAAGAAAGACAAAGGTGGTGGATCAAAAGGCCCTTCTCAGGCAGAAGAGAAGATAATGATTACTCCTGAAAAAATAGTGCTCAGGCAGGAGGCAAAAGAAGACGAGGGTGTCTTTCTATTGGATCTGAAGCAATCTGCCTAAATAGCAAATCCCTGTCTACTGTGGTAGGGAAGGAGCAATCCCTTTAACTTGGGTAGATGTAGAAGAATGGTTTTCAAACTTCCTTCAGGTAGCCCTTCCGAATTGGTTTGCCAGCTGAAGAAACCTTGGGGCAAACCTTGGCTCTTTGCAGAAGATTCTGGGGCATGTTCAAGAGCACACTCCATTCATTTGGGAATGCCACATGAAACGAGGGCATGTTGTAGGACACATCCAGCACTTCCCCAGCATTTTACCAGGATGATAAATAATGGCAGACAAAAGCTCTCCTTCAAGCGCTTTGTCCTTGGTTGTCACAAATGTTTCTATTGAGGAATCCGATAAACTCTCAAGGAACACCAGGCTGTCCAGGAACAGAGTTTGGAAACCACTATTTGATATAGGTGTGTGTTGTTTAAATTACTGGTATGTGAGGAAAATACTGTTTTTTGTTTATAAGCAATGGATCATCATCTGATGTCACCCCAGTAGAAATGAGGAACTGATCTCCTTTGATGTATATACATAAATGCTGTTTATCTTAACAACAGGTATTACTAATGGGAGGCAGAAGCCCCCTGCATCTTAATAGCATCAGTTCCTTCAATAGTCTTCTGTATCTGTATTTTATGCACAATGACAACCAAACAGTGCAAATCTAATTAAATGACTCATTACTCAGGCAGACTCTTCCACCAAGGGGCAGGGGTGGGAGAAAATGAGTTCAGCGGCAGGTAACTTGCTTTTCTTGAAGGCTACAGTTAACAATTAAATTATTTTCGTCCTAAGCAGAAATGCTAGACAAAGGTTGTTCTACAAAAGCTGTAGCAAAATTGGTTGGTTGTTGGACTATAGTCAGAGAGCCAGCCGTCTGTGGCAATGGAAAGGCTATGAGGAATCTACTAGGGATGCGAAAGGGAATTCAGTGATATTGGCAAGACACTGGAAGAACAGTGACCACAGGCCTCATTTTCTCAGGAGGCAACATTGTGGAGAAATAGCTAAATGGGACCTTCATGTTCGGAGGCCTTGGGCACCAGAGCTGGGACAAGCAACCACAAAAGATGGGGGTTGCCCTCTGGTCTTGCTTGTGGTCTTCCCAGAAACATCAGGCTGACCTCTGTGGGAAACAGGATGTTGGGTAAGATCAATTGTTAGTTCAGCCCACCTCTTGAGTGTGGATTTTATGTGATTCAACTTGGTAGGTAGGTAGAATGAAGGATTCAGGGAAATAATAGTGAGATGAAGATTCCGGAAAAAGAATAATGGACTCAAATTCAGAAGTGTGGATATGACAAACCTACCCATGGCTGTCATTTGCTGTAATATGCCCTACTGCTCACACCCTCAACATGTACAAAACACCTTGTCATGGTTCTTATTTTCCATTCAAATTTGAATCCCTTTGTCTATCCAGTGGGCACTGAAGCAGCATGGCTCCTTAAACATTTGTGGTTGCTGGATTCCATACTTCTAAATAAATATATTTACAAAAGGGACTGATTATTTTCGTGTCAAAGCATGTATTCCTAAAGACTTTGCCTACCTGCAAAAGATCACCCTTTGGAAATAAGAGTTCCTTGATTTTGCCCAGTTTTGTGGTTCCAACACTGACTACACTGAAAGCCTTAAAAAAAGACAACACAAAATCTACATCGCGCAACAGTGCATTGTGTGACCTGTAGTTGCCGGCTTTTCTTGTTGCCATGATTGCTGCTAGTTGGGGGCAGTGAGCTATTTAAACTACTGATGCTTTGCCTCTTACTATCAGCAGTGCTACTGAGCACCCTCCTCTCTCTCTCTCTCCCTCTTCCCCTAGTTATGGGAGTTTCCTCTATAGCTTGTCTAACGGGGGCTAGAAACCTGCCCTTTAAAAACAAAAGCTGGGATTCTCAGGACGCAGAAGCCAATGGCCAATATGCAAAGGGTTTTTCTGCGCTTGCAAGGAACATATAGTCTTGAATGCCGCATCTAGAATCTTGTGTACTGTGTTAGCACTTAGCTATAGGACCCAAGGAACAGTGGTTATGAGAGAGTAATGCTACACTACGTATTTTGGTGGTGCAACAATTTCAAAGCGGATTAATGTTTCCAGATTGAGATGTGTGACTTCATTGCAATGGAACACACAAGAGACAGGCTGTATAAGGGAGAAATCCTGCTTCAGATGTACTGTAACTATATTTCCACACATTGTAAAAGACAAAAGTGGTACCAAATGGAAATAATTTATTAGTGTTTTAGATGGAACTTGTTGATCTTTCTTTACAAGCTATGCTGACATGCAGCTTAAATTTCGTTAAAGAACCAATATGATCTTAGTTCATGATCTTATTTAACCTGTATTTTGCTCTGCACGATTTACTGTTTATCCTCAACTTGGAACACAGGGATTAGCTCTAAAATAAAGAGGACTGAATTAAAACCAGCTTCTTACGTACATATTCAGGCCAACAGAAGAAAACATTCCTACTCCTCTGTGCCAAATCGTCCAATGATCAATTTGCAGAGCATTAACTTTTCTTATTTTAAATAAAAATCTCAGCACTGTGCTTGAATTTGTCTTGGAAACATTTCATCTGAATTCTGTGGCAGATTTTTAAATTATCCCATTAGAAAAGACCTGTGTATTGTGTATTGTTATCCAAATATGTAACATTTTTTTAAAAAATGCACAATTCTACCCACCACCCCCTCTCCACAAAAGCAAGGTGTCATTTTCCCCCTAATGTTGTCTAGTCCTATTGCAAGGACACAGTGGAGAGACATGGAATTATGTTTCACTTGACCAACTTTGGCTCTCTTGGTCATGCTCTTCTTCATCCCAAGCCTATAGGACTCCTCCAATGAGTAGAATACATTTCCCTTATTCAGCTGCCGAAGAAACACATGGTGTTTAATGTGTTTTTTTCCAAATGGAACAGAAATACCCGACCTTCTCTCCCACCCACCCCAGGCTCTATGACTTCTCTGTCACAATTAGATCTCCATTACACTTCTTTTGAAGCTGGAATGAGGACTAGAGCCACCAAAGTAGCGTCAGGGAAGTTATTCAGAAAAGATTGCTTGCATGTAGCAGCATTCTGTTCTCGCAGCAGCAACCCAGCATTAATGGGAGCGAGGATACTGTCTTGGCTGCACAACTTGGGTAGGCAGCTGGGGGTGCAAGCTGCTTGTGCATTTGGAGAATTCCTCCAATAGGCTTTCACTTTTGCCCAGAGATGCTGAATTCTTTGTGAATTCGTATGTGAACTGACCTGACCTGTGTCTCCGGGACTAACGCATGGATTGGAACTTCAGTTATCTGTGCCTCTCCGTCATGCAATCCTTGCTCCAAAAATATCAAAATGCATTTTAAAAGACATCTTTTTAAAGATAAAATATGCCGAGAAATGCACATTTTCATAGAATATGTTTAGGATTGTGCATTTTGTGAGAAACTTTTTTCAATGTGCTAATTTAAATATGGATTTTTGTGTGCAGATTATTTCTTTAAAAATGCAAATTAACATGGAAACAAGATGGAGCAGACTGAACATCACATGCAAAGCTGACATGGATTGAAAATAGACAGATCCATCAATCTGTACTCCTGCCCTTAGCAGAAATACACTGCAAAGTGGCTTGGGCAACCCAGTCAGATAGGTGGCATATAATCAATCAAATCAATACAAAGTTATTGGCAATTGCTAGGATCTGTCTTGGCATTCCTCCTGTTTGTTGGAATAAATGCCTGGTAATAAGTGGTCTGCAATGGGTAAATAAGCAACAAAATGGACCAAGTGAGAAGCTGAATCTTGTTTTTAATTCAAACTAAGCGTTATCTCTGGATTTTTGAGGCATGCAAATGAATCCTAGTATTACAAGAGTCTGCTGGCCGGTACAGCACCACAGTTATTCCTATTAAATGGATATAGCCAGCTAAACTAGAAATATCTTGTTCAGCAGGGCCCTGATAATTGATATTTTCACCCCAGAGTCTTCTACTTTGCATACATTCTAATATATCAATGCTCCAGTGCTGTATATATGGCTACATGATACATCATTTTATCATGAAAAAAGTGCAGAAAAAGTGAATGATATGATTTAATTCAGGGTGGTCATCAACTAAGTTTCACTCAGAGTAGACCTCTTGAAATTAGTAGACTGAATTTAGTCATGCTAATCAATTTTAAAGGGTCTACTTGGAATAAAACTTAGTTGAGCATTGCCTTAGCTTCCCAATGCTCTCCTTTCAATACGCAGCATTTAACTACAGCAGTATCTTTGCCACTCTGTTCCACTGCACTGCTTGCCAGCTGCAATATCACTGAAGATTACTCATTGAGCATTTGATAAACAGGGGAGTGCAGACCAGCTTGATTCTGTGGTGGGCACAATCCCATTAAAGATGCCAGATTGTTGAGAGGATTGTTAAACATTCAAGGGCATATTGCTCCTCAAGGAGGTTCCCTTTAGTCCATCCATCACCCCCAAAATCACTGTGGCCAAGGAGGCAATCACTATTGCTAGCGGCCAAATTCAACTACCGGTAGTTCTTTGCTGATTTGAGAAGCTCCTCTGCCTGGTCCTGCCAAGAAAAAAACCCCATGCCTATCCAGAGGTCAGGCTGTTGACTCATTTAGCAGCAGAAATTTACTGAGAGGGAGCACAAAAAGATCAGCACAAAAGGGCTGGGGAAAACCATTGTGCTTGAGTTCTAATAAAACCACATTGGGGCTCCATAGTGCGTTTTCTGTCTTGGAATAGAATCTAAGATAGGCTGGCCAACTTTGGGGGACTCCCACTTCCAACAGTGGCAGTGTTCCTTTTCAAATTGTTTTCATGCACCTTGGCTTTAGGATAGGCACCATCGCCATTTCTCAGGAGTCGGCTGATGGAGTCAGTACCCTGAAACTATCAGTAGATAGTAGTGGTTGCTTAGGAAGTAATGAGGATCAGCTGACCCTGAGTGTGAAAGGCTGGTGTGAGAGCATTTAAAAAAAATAAAAATCTGAAGGACATTATTGAGGGTACTCAATTAGATAGCATTTTATAATTTAAAATAAACCACCTCATTCACTTCTCTGATAGCTGGCACTCAAGGCCGAAAGCTGTCCATCTTCCATGTAAGTAGATTGTAGCAAGAATGAAATGTGTATTGCATGGAACAAAGTGATAAAATTTGGGGCTATTATTTACTTGAGTCCCCTGCATGGAGCAAACTAGCACATCAAGGAGAGAGATACAGTGGAAGCTTTCCTACCTGATAAGCTAGTTTACTACATGCAGAGAGGTTTAAAAAAATGGGAAATATCACACTAGCATTTACACTCTGAAATGGTGGAATCCATAATTCTGCATCCTCCATCCAAACAGATTCTGTGGATGCGACATCCATAAGCTATTGAAGTGATGCGCCCCCTGAACCTTTCTCCAGGAATATCCATAAGAATTAAATGAGTATCCCAAATCACATGGGTTTTGCCCATGCCAGCATCACAACATGCCTTTTGGCTCACCCACCCAGTTTTTTCTTACAGACGTTGCTAGAGTAGGGTGGGACTAGACCACAGGGTAGTGACTCCTATGCAGAATATCCTGCAAAATAATCACAACTGAGCCACTATGCCAAAAATTCCTTGGAGGCAAAGAAGAGGAACACATGGATCCACTCTTCACTCAGGTTGGTCAACTTAACTAAATGTGCTATCCTCCTTTGGGCACAAGTAGTTCACTGGTTAGTATACCAACTCTTTTACTGTGAGATAAGGGTTTTAGCCATAAATTCACAGGGTTGAGAAGAGAAAACACAGGAAAACATTTTACATGATAAAAGATATATAAGCAATTCTTCTTAAGATAGCCATTCCCTTCTGAGAAACTGACCAACTACAGTACCTCTGAAATTCTTCTACTTTTCGAAAGCAATAGACACTTGCCAAGCCTATGACCACAGTGAAGTGATGTGTTTCAAAGCACCCTATTAAGGTCACTTGAGAGGACAAATTTCAAACTGTTCATGGAGTTATCTGGAGCAGTGTATGACTTCAACTGTGAAATACGTTATGGACAATCAATAAGTAATTAGAACATCCCTAATGATTGCAACAATCACAACAAAGTTACAAAAATAAACTACAGAAACAACAAACTAATGATAGGGGATGAAGCAACTGTTAGCATAATAGCATTCATTGCATAATAAAAACTTGTGAGCCGTAATATTTATGTGAAATGCTAAAAGTAATTAGCTTTCACATATCTTCAAAGATCAACAGCCAATAACCTTACTCCCTAACAATGGTCGTGCTGACGTCAATATAGCCTCAGTACAAAAATGCTCACTGCCCCCAGGAATACATTAAAATACATTCAAGGTCAAGATTTTACCCACTGAGGCCCAATATGCAGTAATTTGATAACAGGATGGAAAACCTCAGAGGACTTTTTTTATTCTAGAGCTACAAAGATATGGCTCTAAAAACAATGCATCTATGCATGGTGGAAAATCAACATTGCACCAGCCAGCCAGCCAAACAAATGCACATGCACACCAAGGGTTACAGCGTTGTTCCTGAACCCAGTTGGTTATGTGTTCAAAGATATGCCCAATGCACATGGAACCTATCCATGCTCTCCATCTCATACAAACCAATTCTGATAATTAAGGATTGTGCTAATTGGTATTATGTACATTACATACCTGGTAAAAACATCAGATGTGTCTTGAATCTCCAGTGTGCGGGCACTGAACTATCCTGTCTGCTACCATGCACACGATCCGTGAAATCATGTTGTGATTCAGATGTTCATTTCCAAGCTCTCTTCAGAAAAATTAGTTTCTTCTCTTTCTGGGTTACAGGTACCTTGCCGAAAGCAGAAGCTTGCAATCCCATCTCTAACAATGGTTATATTTGCAGGTATTGTTTGAAAAATCTCACCAATATATCAAACACTTCTAATTTCATGCATGGGTAACTTATGTATACTACATTTCTTAAACGATCCACAGCAGTGACCAGAGGAGGAATGACCACTGGGAGGAACCCAAAAAGAAGAGATGTCATGGTGCATCTGCAGCAGCACAACTGGGTGCCTTCATCTGCCACAGCTGCAACAAAACATGTCTCTCCTGTATTCATCTCTACAGACACAGCAGGCACTGTAACTCTCCAATTATTTGACATAACCCTTTAAGGCTCACTCTTCCATTGTCTCCCAAGATGGATGCCAACCTAACTTATGCACAATACATTTTAAATGTAATAAAGGTTTGATCTAATATGTAATTCTATATTCTATTTATTTGCATTTCCACCCCCTCCAAAAAAAACCACAAAAGCCATTAAAAAACACAAGGTTTTTCTCATGGTGAAATTCCCAGAATTTTCACTTTAAGTAATATTAATAACACTGCTGGTGCTGTTACCAACTGCACTTATTTTGCACTCAACAGCTGCTGTATTTAACTCTCAATTGCTTGATTCTACCTGCATCTGTACAAAATATCTTATTTATAATATTTCAGTTTCGCATTTGGGTCGCCAAAAGAGCCCCCTTCCAATATTGAGTGGAAATATATAGTTATGCTTTTGGTGCAGGAAGTCAGGGAAGTGGAACAGTCATGCTACTGCCCAAGAGGATGGAGGACTGATAGTGGGCATGTGTTGATCTGGTGAAGTCAGGCGTTTACCAGAAATTTGAGGAAGAAGCAAATGAAACGGGTACTATGCAGCTTATAGGTAGGCAAGTGTATTAGAGAATGAATTTTAGACTTTTATTTTGCCATTTTGCCATTTATAGGGTCCAGTCAATATTGCTTAAGAGCAGAGTATTCTTAGTTGTCAAGTTTTTGAATTTTGATGTCTTCTATTTCCCTACAGCAGCTGGACATGTGTAACTTCAAAGGCTTACATGATTTATTCTAGTGGATTTCTTCCTTTCTTCTCTCCTAAAAACTAAGAGCTGGGGTTCAAAACCTTCAAAACAAGACACTCCAAAACAACACTCTAAAAATAAGATTAGATCTTGCTGTATTTGTAAGTGAAGTATTATCTTTTTAAGGTAGACTCAGCTTTCAGCAACAATTTAAGCCTGGACTCATAAGGACCACTTTCAAGTAGTCAAAATTGTGGTTCCTAAATCAAAGGAATTTTATTCAACCAGTGAGCTTTAATTAAAATACAATGCTAAACAATTCACAGAGTTGTGGATTAAAATGAATACAGAACCATAGAGACTTGGTAAGGAGACAGAACCTGCTTCCAGTCAGCAGGGTCAATGGTACAAAATATGTAGGCCAGACTCTTATAAAATGGTTCCTGGAAGCCCCATTTCTTCATTTTCTTTTTTAAAAACCATCATTATAAAAAGTAGTACAAACTTAGGAGTCTGTTCCTATGTCAAAGAAGCAGCTATTGTATTTACTAGGAGCTATGTGCAAAAAGTATGCCCCTCTGTGTCCCACCCTAATCCCCAGAACAACAAAAAAATAATGTCTCCCAGTTTTCTACATTAAAAAAATATACAAGCATATAATACATTTATTCAATAATGACACATTTTAGAGATCTATGTAGGAAATAATTTTGCTTACATAAATTTATAAAAGAAAAAAAGAGGATTCAACTGTTTGATTCTATTTTGTATGCAATAAATAGGGCTGGGCAAAAGTCATTAGTCCCAACAAGATTTGCCAAAGTCCCACATTTAATTCCAGAAACAGAAGTTATGTGTAGTAATATCGGTGTGTTCAGTAAAATTATTAGGAGTAAATGGTGATAACTTCACGACCGCCTCCTCGTACCAAGAGCACTCTGTTCAAGCCTTCTGTCAAAACTTCCAAGAACTCCATATCTGGATGTCAAAGTAGTCAAGGTTTTAAGACCTGGAATAAAATTGTACCAAAACCTTATGGTGATTATATACTTCCCCTTCTCACACCCAAATGTGCAAACTGCATCTCTCTTAAGGTATGTGTTAGCAAAACATACTCAGCTTGCTTTGCCCGACTTCATACCTCTGATCAGCGATGATCTCACTGGGCAAATCACTCTCTTTCCCAAGTTCAACTTTAGTTCCACAAGGGAAAGTAAAATGGGAATTTCTGTTATCTGTTATCAAATGTAAATTTGCAGATTTATCCGGAAGCAGGAAGTGTGAGATTTTATCATTATGTAACTGACTTCCCATACTGTTATTAAATCACTTATCTCCCCTGCATAATAAGTCAACTGCCTTTATTTCATACAGTTCTATTCAATATTTCCCTCATCTCATTCTAATATGCTATAACAGATTTTCGAGGGTTGCTGGATGGCTGCTTTTATGCCTAAAGTGCACAAAAAAAGGATACAATTTTCATCCCCATGCCTGTTTTTTGGAGGACCAGGCATGTTCAGTAACACCAGCTGGGCATGTTGTGACTTGTTTAGCACAACTCCATTGAGCTTGACAGCAGTGTGCATCCTTCGCACATTCGACTGGTTCCTACAACATAGCAACAATTAGAGATGGATCAGCCAGCACAATCTTACTGGTAAAGTGAAAGGAAAGAGTTACTGTTGCAGCCAAAAAAATCTTAAGCCATACAACATAGCAAATGCTTAGTAATCAGCAGGTAATGCCATGACATTTCCTAAAAAATAATAAAATAAAATAAAATACTTGAGCACAGTGTCTATGAAGTCTAGTCAACTGTTGGGCTTGTGGACTGGATCTAGCTTTGGAAACAAATATTTCTGTAGACCTGCAAAATTTAAATCAAGTAGCATAGAATTGTTATTGTTTTTGCACTTAGAAAAAGTCAAAAGGCTCTAGCCCCTGATTATTTTGGTTCCCCTTCTCCGTATTTGTTCTAATTCTGCAACATCCTTTTTAAGGTGTGGTGACCAAAACTGCACACAACGTTCCAAGTATGGTCACAACATAAATTCACATTTCAGCATTGCTAGTTTTATTTCTGATTCCTTTCCGTATAACCCTCAAACTGAATTTTACCTTTTTCTACAGCTGATGCATACTGGGTCAAATTTTTTTATTTAGCTATTCCACAGCAGACTTCAACATCCCTATCCTGCCCAGGCACTGTCAGCTCAGACCCCATTAATGTGTGTGTGGAATTAAGTTTTTTGCCCTAATGTGCAAAAACCAAAACAAGGAAGGGAAGGCAGTGGGCTGCATCTGGCCAAGGAAGAAGCCTCAGTAATATTTTTCTGTAGTGCTCCAACAAAGAGAATTGCCTCTGAAGGTGGAAAACGTTTTCCAAAATGTGTTGGGCATTAACAACATTTTCTTGCCCCAATGTGCAACACTTAAACTGAACTGTATTTTCCATTTTAATATTAATTCTCAGAGGACATGAATGTCACTGGATAAAGAGAACCAATAAATTAGGTTTAGATTTCTGTACAGTATGTGCCTAATTTTATATGCTCAGCTGCTCCCATTAATGTAACACTAGTTTTAAAGTACATTGATTGTGAAAATTAAAGGACACAACTTTATAGAACAATAACAGCTGCTATGTTACCTTCGAAAAACTCAAAAGGCAGATGCCATTCTTCTTATGATTGCAGTAATGGGCAATATATGCCCTGGAAGATTCTCCAACTGAGGAGTTCCATCACATTTTTCAAGGGTGGCGAGGATACAAAAGCTAACTGTTAGGGTCCTTTTACCCTTTATTTTTGTTTCTTATTCTTTAAATATAACATGGTTAACTGCTTTGGAACAAGCTAGGATACAAAGCCAATTTCAAGCCATGACTTAGTATCTCTGCTAGTTCTGAAGCTGTCAGCCACAGTTTCCTGGTTCAGAACAGGAAACAACCGTTAATTAGAGTCTCCTAGTTTGTTTGCTCCTTCATGTCAAAGGAGGGACAAAGAGGTCTCATGGAGAGCTGCAAGGCACATTCATACCTTGCCTTATTAACCCAAGATATGATCATCTGATTGCAGCACTTGCTCCTGACCTAGAGAATTATGGGAGCACAAGAGCCCTGCTACATACATAAGTAAGGAGTCAACTGCATAAGCCTAATCATGGGTGTATATGGAACAGGTCATGGGTGTGCATGACTGGTGACAGTCTGTGGTCTGCCACATAGCTGGATTTTGTGCGTTCAAGAAACCAGATCCATGGGTAGAAAGCTTTCTGCAGGCTGATCACATTTCCTGGATCAAGACACTTAGGTACCATACAATGATTATGGAGGATGGATATGTAAAAAGACATTTAAAAAATGTGAGAGAAACATCAATGCTATGTGTGAAGATTTTTGGTATAAAGAATTGATGACTCACACAGAGGAAAAATCAAAGAACAAAATGACAGGGATATTCAACAAAAAAGGAAAAAAAAGGCAGGAGAGAGCCCTTAGTAGTGCTTCAAAGCAGGGGGATGGAAGAAGTCACAGGAGAACAAAAACTTGCATCGCTATCACTTTCGTGAGGTTGAATGATCTGCCTCAAAAATGACTCATTTATCCACATTAATTTCTTTTTATAATCTTATATGCTGCTATGCCCCCCCCCCCCCGTGGGTGGAGAGCTTGAAGGTATGCAATATTCCACACTATTCTTACAAATTAAGCAACTGAACACAATATAGCTTCACTCATGAGATTAATATCTGCATCTATCTTTCCCACTTCTTAATTATTATTATTTTTAAATCACCTTTATTGTCATTGTTATAATCTTTGCAATTATGTCAATGTTAGCTTATCCAGAAACCACTGTGCATCTGGTTATTGAGATAATTAAGGGGAAAAGTTGCACCCATGGGATTTTGACAAAGGAAATGTCAAATGTTTAATACAGGCAAATGGTGACCTTCATTTTATGAGACACATAATGTGATTTACTCTGAAGAAAAGTAATAATAAAAAAGAGACACCTAGCTTAGAAAAAGGAGAAAAGCGTAAAAGGAAAATATGACAGGAAGGCTAAGCCATCACATTCACATGCTAAAACATAATGCACAGACCCAGTGAAGATTCAAAAACAGCTAATTTGGAAGAGACATGCAACAACACTTAAACAATAAAGCACAGAAAGCAGGAATAACAACCTAAATTAAATCAAATTCGACTTACAGATTTCCCCATTCTCTACATGGAAGAGAAACAAATGTGCAAAAATATTACTTTATGAATGCATAGCTATATGGCATATTTTTCTAATATAGCAGCTTAAAACACAATATAACTTTATTCATTTCCTAAATATTTTAATCACTAAAAATTAGTATGTCTCGTGATTTTTAAAAACAAACCATGGTACACATTCCTAAATGAATGGACACATTTAAATTGCCCCCTGTTCATATTGTACAACAGTTCTGCACTGCTCTTAAAGTTGCCCCTCTAATCTTTAAGTGTTTTCCTGCAGCGTTAATAGTTCGGGGGCAGACACAGAGATGAAACTATGCAAATAAGCAACTCCTGAGTTTGCATGCTCCCTTTCCAAAATCTTCCTTCATCTGAAAAAAGAATAAATTCTGACCCAACATAATATTGTATTCATCTATATTTGCAGCATTTAAAATTCCTACTTTTAAATTTTCTGTTTCTTTAGTTTTTATTTTCAAAGCTTTTTATTATGGTGCTTTAGTTTTTAGCTTTTACTCTCTGGCTGTTTTTTTTCATGTTACTTTTTGTAATTGTTTAATGTGGTCTGCAAATTTTTATTTTTGCAGTTGGCCTTTGTGTTAATGTATTTTTCCTCCCCACACCTCCTGGGTGGCAGATGAACATCATATTTGGAAGGGATTGAATATTTTTCACCTAGAGAGAGGAGAAGCAGGGAGACTGTAGTGTGGGCTAGTAGCTTCCTACCTCTCGGAGAAACAATATCTGCCCACATCAGCTCTCTTCAAAAGGCACCAAGCAATGAAAGACAAAGCTGTATGATCGTAACTGAGCATTCGGGTATACAATAATTCCGCAGCTACTTGGCCAGATTAAAACTAACCTATTCGGTTTTTGCCATTGCCACAGCGTTCTTAAATTGGACAATCAAACGTAAATTAAAGTGCTGTTGATTTTCTTTCTGAGAGATAAGCAACCACAGCAGTAACCTTACCGAAGGCCAAAACAATGACTTCTGAAGCAGATAGGTCAGCAGGGAAGGTTAACATGGAGACATAGGAACATATTGCAAGTACACACACATAGGTTGCAATGCTGTAAACCATCATGCATATGAGGGTCTCTAGATCAGTGTAGAAACTCACTTATGTCTTTTGGGGAACAGATTTCTATCACTCTATTATTAATCTTCCTAACAAATCACCTGTTCCCCTACCGTGTATGACAATTACAGATGTGAAGTCAATCAGTTATTTTTATTAAAAAGCTCAGCCCATTTTCACATTTCTTGCTGCAGAAATCTAGCAAATGCTCCAACTGTCCTAGTTTATGACAGAAATAATATTTGTTGTAGTGTAAATAAGGATGGACCTAAAATTATTTCTTCAAATTACAGAAAGAATCTATGTCAATTCTGCTTTATTTTATAGGATATCAAAATCTAACTTGTACAGAAAACATATTATCACATTCTTTTCAGAGTTAGTGCTAACTTTGTACTGCTTTACAAATTAAACTACGGTATTATTTATTTTTATGTTCTGAAATTAATGTATAAAAGGAGGTTTGGATAGCAAATTTCTAAAGAACGTAATGGGTAGTACTGCAAAACAACCCATGTACAATAGATGATAAACATAATAAGCCATGTTGTGACACATAACCATGTCTTTTATTTCCATAAAAACAAAACACAACATTGTTTTGTTTTTTTCAATCTGTAGGTGCTGCAAGTCCTGGCAATGATTACTAGGATTACATCGCCATCTAGTGGTTACTGAAACAAAGTGGTTCACTTCCTTATAGTACCACTGGAATAATGATGTCGCTATGATACCATGCCACGCAAAGCATAAAAGTTTTACAGAAGGAAACACCCCTGTTTCTAAAGATATTCTGTTTTCTTTTACATTTCACAAAGTTTTCTACAGTTATGGCTCCTGCTTACTCATAAGTCTTCAAACTAAAACTCAGCTCCTGCTGCACTCAAGAGAGCAGTACTGAATGTAAGATAAAGGTAAAGGGACCCCTGACCATTAGGTCCAGTCGTGTCCGACTCTGGGGTTGCGGCGCACATCTCGCTTTATTGGCCAAGAGCCGGTGTACAGCTTCCGGATCATGTGACCAGGATGACTAAGCCGCTTCTGGCGAACCAGAGCAGCGCACGGAAACGCCGTTTACCTTCCCGCCATCTACTTGCACTTTGACGTGCTTTCGAACTGCTAGGTTGGCAGGAGCTGGGACCGAGCAACGGGAGCTCACCCCATCGCAGGGATTCGAACCGCCGACCTTCTGATCAGCAAGCCCTAGGCTCTGTGGTTTAACCCACAGCGCCACCTGGTTCCCATGTAAATGTAAGATACCCAGAGAATAATTAGAAGACAATTCTGTTCATGTAAGAGCAAAGGTAGTTCTGGGAAGAGGGCTAGTAGTTGTGTATAAAGAAATATAGAATTATTTATATCTTCAGCATTGGATTTCATGATTTTAAGGCATTTACACCTCCAGAATCTAACTGGTCAATGTATTCTTACTGCTTTCTTCTATGAGCTACCATTTCTGGAATGGTATAAACCCGTTCTATTCAATACCATTAAATGTTAGTGTGGGTTTGATAAATGTTATCAGTATTTAATGCCTTAAGTATCTACTTACGGTTTCATACTGAAGATATCCTTGTAGCTTGACAGACAAGCTTCTTTATTTTTATGCTTCTCAGATATAAGCTTTTCTTTTGTCCAGGTCATTTGTATTTTGTCTGGTGTAGCAACAGCAGTGTGAGATTTGACCATTCCTGTTGAGCGGGATGCAGTGTTTCTGTCATGGATTAATTGAGCCTGACCAAACACAAACAAGCAATGTAAAGATCAGCATTTTGGCAAGTCAGGGAACTCAAGGCTGGCAGAGGCCTGTAAATACCATGTAAATACTTTGCTTGCTTGTACATAAAAGCAGTTCATGTTCAGCTTATGAGAGATGCAATGTATTAAAGAAGTTTATTCACCAGTTTAATGACACTAACTGTCGACATTATTAGTCGGGGATGGGGGATCATTCCATGGCCCATCAAGGGGTAGAAATAATGTATTTGACCCTGCAGATACATTTGTCTGTGAAAGGATGACTTACATGAAGGCAGCTGCTCATTTTGAAGAATAAGAATATATTTATACACACATATGATACAGAACACACATTTTCCTGAGAGTTGCACTTCACAGATTGATTCTTTGGCAAAGGTGGAGGCACATTCCAATGTCTCTTGAGCCAAATGTATGCCAACAACGTTTTCAATTTCTTTCCTAATGATTTATAGCATGGAATTTGTCTTTTATTCCCATTCTTTGCTACCTCTTACATAAGCAGCTCCTGTTCCAGAAGAGGACCTCTCTTCTTATCGCACGACTGCGGAGTTTACTCAGGTTGGTGAAACTCCCTTGTCAAAAACTATGCCAACCTCTATCTATTTGCTTGTTGACACTCTCAAATAACTCTAATATGTTAGTAAGACAGGACTCACCCTTGCAGAAGTCATGCTAGTTCTGCTTCAGCAAGTCTTGTCCTTCTATATGCTTGGTTATTTTATCTTTAACAATACTTTCCACCAGTTTTGCTGGGACAGGCAAGATAACCAGCATATAATACCTAGGATCCTCCCAGGATCCCTTTTCAAAAATTGGTGTTACATTGGCCATTTTACAGTCCCTGGGTATGGAGGCTGATCTGAGGGACAAATTACACATTTTTGTTGGGAGATTACATGATAATATAGCAATAATAATAATAATAATAATAATAATTTATTATTTGTACCCTGCCCATCTGGCCGGGTTCCCCCAGCCACTCTGGGCGGCTTCCAACAAACACTGAAATACATTAAAATATCACACATTAAAAACTTCCCTAAACAGGGCTGCCTTCAGGTGTTTTCTAAATGTCAGGTAGTTATTTATCTCTTTGACATGGGATGGGAGGATGTTCCACAGGGCGGGCGCCACTACCGCCACATATAGCAAGCCACATGCCATCCAATCCTATTTCCATAGATGGCGCTGTGGGATGTAAACACTAGAGCAGTCAAGTACAACAATGCTAGATTGTCTCAGTCCTCCAGCCACAACTTCCTGGTCACCTGGTCTGAGACAATTTCCTCTTGCAACTAGATGTGGGAGTGGCTTTACCTGGGCAGGTTAGAACAAAACCCACAGGTCAGTAGCCATTCTCTCTCTTACCTCTCTTGCCTCTCGTCTGGAAGGATGTTCAGTTGGCTTTCAGCCAACTGCGGCCTAATGGATTTCTCTCCCACAATGGGGAGATTCCAATTGTAAATATCTTTACTAAGAACAAGCCTGCCTTCTTTGGGATTTGTCTTGAGCTGCATATATGTGAGTAAACATTTTATACCTTTTTATAGAAGACGTGTGTTGTGTCTTATTTAAGAGGGACTAAGGGGAAATATAGTGACAAACCAGGAAACTAGATTAAGCTGATTCTAGCGAATCAAAGCAACTTCCGCTGTGTGTATTTTAAAAGGGAATGTTACTCTGCTAGTTGAACTTGTTAGCACAAGTTAGGATGAGATATATTAAATTATAAATCTCCATCCACGTTCCAAAACATTCCCACAAAGGGTTATGTATGCCCAGCGCTACGTATTTTTGTGTATTTTTGAAGGATTGTGTTGGATTGCATTTTTGAGTTGAGAGAGATTTTTCTGATTGCATTTCCTGGTCAGACCGCATGGTCCTTTGTCCTATTGTTTAGAGAAAGGGGGATTAAGCTTCCCCTCCCCTCCCTCAGAGCTCACAAAAGACCCAAAAGGCAGTGAAGATTTATTTTGAGGCTTTTGCTTTTTGCATTTTGAGATTTTTGAGATTTTGATTTTGAATTTTGACAAATTTTTGAATTTTGAAATTTTTCCAAATTTTGGATTTTAAGATGGCTAGTGCCAGTTTTGATAGTGAAGCAAAGCCAGGCTTAATGCTGCTAGATGAGGACAATTTTGTGTACTGGAAAACGCGCTTAATAGCATATTTAGAATCAAAGGATATTTTGGATGCGATAGAGAAACCAAAGCCCCAAGGTTCAAGTGATGAAGCCTTAGCCAAGATTAAAGTCTGGAAAAGGCAGAACAGCGAGGCCAAGCACATAATTTTGAGTGGACTTCGCAATAAGCATCTATCGTTAATAAATAGCAAAGATGATGCATCTCAGATCCTAAAAGATATTGAGCTCATGTATGGAGAATCTACAAAGAACTCCTACAGAACATTGATGGGCAAATTAACCAGGCTGAGAATGAATTCAAAAGAGGAATTCACAGAGCATATTGATAAATTCACAGAAATTATTCAAAAGCTTGAACTTACTCCACAATCTTTTGATGAAGTAACAAAGGTATCATTTCTGCTAGCCTCATTAGGGCCACATTTTGATGCATTTGTTAGTTTGATGGATCATAAAGAGAATCTAACTTTTAAGGAACTGACCAGTGAATTAAGAGAGGAATGCAGAAAGAGATTTGATTCTCCAGAAAGCAACCCTAGGAGAAAGGATTGTAATTTTGTTTCAAAGCAATTTACAAAATCCAGAGAAATTGTGTGTTTTAAATGCCTGAAAAGCGGCCACATGGCAAAGCATTGCAAGGATCCAAAGGCTAAAGCAAAGGATTCTCATCTTTCTCAGCATAAAGGAGAAAGAAAAGGGAAATCTGAATGCAACATGCTGTTGCAAGAAAGGAGTTTAGCTGTCCAGAGCCAAGAAAACACACGCATTAAGTGGCTTCTAGACAGTGGAGCGAGCAGCCACTACAGCTTTAAAAAGGACTGTTTTAATGAATTAAATGATAAAGAGACTGAAATTGAGGTTGCTGATGGAAATATTTTAAAGTCCAAAGGTGAAGGTTCAATACATTTGGAATTCAATGTAAACAATGAATCTTTTAGGACCAGAATGTCCAATGTTGTGTATGTACCAGAACTGAGCTGCAATTTACTCAGTGTCTCTACTTTGGACAAGAAAGGTTTCAAGATCACATTTGAGAATGGACAATGCAGTGTAACTAAAGATGGTGAAGTGTACATTGAAGGAAAATTAATAAATGGTGTTTATGAGGTTGATCTTTCAGAGAACCAGTCTGCAAAAGTTGCATGCTCGAGCCAGAAGGATGACGCAGATTTGACGCTATGGCACAGAAGACTTGCGCACAGAGATACCACCATCATTAAGAATCTACAGGAAAGTGATCTTGTCACAGGTTTGCAGGTAAAAGGGAGCAGCAACCAGGCTCCAACAAAATGCATAACTTGTGTTACTGAAAAGGCAGTAAAACCTTCTTTTACACGTTGCACAGAACAAAGGAGTACTAAAGTTCTGGATATCGTGCATTCAGATTTATGTGGGCCACTCAGTGTTCCATCACTTGGACACAACAAATATATTTTGATTTTTCTTGATGATTTTTCGAGATATTGTGTGGCATATTTCATCAAAGATAAAAGTGAGACAGTAGAGATGTTCAAGAATTACATTGCCATGGTTAGGAACAAGTTCCAAAGAGCTCCAGGTGTCTTAATGTCTGACAATGGAGGAGAATACTGCTCACATGAGATGAAAGCCCTTATGGCAAAGGAAGGAATTACACATGTAACCACAGTTCCTTACACGCCACAACAGAACTCCATAGCTGAAAGGAAGTTCAGATCCATTATGGAAATGACAAGGTGTATGCTGAAGGAAGCATCCCTCCCTAGGAAGATGTGGGGAGATGCTGCTTACACGGCTGTCTATCTCCAGAACAGGTTGCCAACAAAGGCAACACAGCGCACACCATTTGAACTTTGGCATGGAAAGGTACCTAGTCTGTCGCACATACGTGTATTTGGCAGTATATGTTACTACCACGTGCCCAAGGAACAGAGGCACAAGCTTGACTCCAGAGCACAAGCAGGTATTTTAGTGGGATATGCTGCTGGAGGCAAAGGATACAGAGTAATGGACTTACAGACAGGCAAAGTGAGTGCGCATCATGCAATTTATTTTGATGAACATGCAAAAGCAGACACAAAGAACACTGTTATTGGCTGCTCCAAGGAGTCAGAATGGACTCAAGCACTCATAAGCTTTCCTTCTGAAACCCCACGTGATACTAATCTGCCTTCTAGTGTCATAGCACCCCCTACAGGCGACGCACCAGAAGACGCAGATGACCAGACCCCTGGCGGCTCCAGAGATGAAGAGGAGGACACAGATGAGGACATGCCACCGTTGGAAGGGAGTGAGGAAGCTGATGCGGTTCAGGAACCAGAACCAGAGGTCAGACGCTCATCCAGAACCAACAGAGGTGTCCCGCCGGTACGACTGTCCTACCTTGCAGGGTCGGTGTCTCCACAGGAACCTTCCACATGGGAAGAGATTGAGAAGATGCCATCTGCGGAAGCTAGTCTCTGGAAGAAGGCCGCTCAGGAGGAGATGGATGCACTGCATCAGAACCAGACGTGGACCCTGACAGAGCTCCCTCCTGGTAAGAAGGCCATTGGGTGCAAATGGGTGTTCAAGGTTAAAAAGGGTTCAGAAGGGGAAGTGGAACGCTACAAAGCAAGGCTAGTAGCACAAGGTTTTTCACAACGTTTTGGTGAAGATTACGACGAAGTTTTCGCACCAACCGTGAGATATAGTACCCTTCGAATGCTTTTGAGCATTGCAGCCTCTAAACAATTGGATGTGAAGCACATTGACATTTGCACTGCGTTTTTACATGGGAGAATTTCAGAAGAAATTTACATGAAACAACCTAAAGGTTTCACAAAACCAAATGAGGCACATCTCGTATGCCGACTCCAGAAGGGACTCTATGGGCTTAAACAAGCGGCTAGAGCCTGGAATCAGAAATTGCACAGTATGCTTGTGCAACTAGGGTACAAGCAAGGAAACGCAGACAAGTGCTTGTACACCAAGTCAAGTAATGGACAATATTCATACATATTGGCTTTTGTAGATGACTTGATTATTGCTACTGCAAATAATAGAGACTATACACAAATAGTAAAACACCTCAGCAAGGAGGTACAAGTAAAAGAACTTGGAGATGTCAAATACTACTTAGGAATCCAAGTGGAAAGAGAACAAGATGGCTCATTTCTTCTCAACCAGAAGCAAAAGATTCATGAACTGATTGAGTATTTGCAGATGCAAGACGCACACCCGGTTGCAACGCCCATGGCTACAGACTTCTTGAAGAATCAGCAGGATTCGAAGCTGTTGCCAGATAACAGTCAATATAGGTCGGTAATTGGTAAACTTTTGTATTTAGTTACCACATGTAGACCTGACTTAGCTAATGCTGTGGGGATTCTGAGCAGAAAAGTGAATTCTCCCACTGAGCATGATTTAGCGGGGCTGAAAAGGGTGGTTAGATACCTGAAAGGTACAATAAATTGTAAATTAAAGTTACCAGCTGTCAGAGACCCTAAGTTGGTTGGGTACACTGATGCAGATTGGGCCGGGGATAATGCTGACTATAAATCCACAAGTGGTCATGTTTTTATGTTTGGGGGTGGACCTGTTGTGTGGGGAAGTTATAAACAGAGTTGTGTAGCTTTGTCTTCAACAGAGTCCGAATATGTTGCTGCTGCAGAAGCATGCAGAGAAATTGCATGGCTTGATGAACTCATCAAAGACTTTGGACTGGTGAGAAGGGAACCTGTCAGCCTGCTAGAGGACAATCAAAGTTGCCTGAAGCTGACGCAGAGTGAAAAGTTCCTAGCCAGAACCAAACACATTGGGGTCAGGTACCACTATATACGCCAGATGGTGCAAGATGGACTTGTGGAACTGTCTTATTGCTGCACCAAAGAGATGACTGCCGACATCTTGACAAAACCCTTGCCAAAAGAGAGTTTCCAGAATCTACGTGTCAAGCTGGGACTCTGGGTGGTTGAATAAAGTTGTTTATGCTTTGTATGTTGTATTTGCCTGAGAAGGGGTTTGTGGGATGTAAACACTAGAGCAGTCAAGTACAACAATGCTAGATTGTCTCAGTCCTCCAGCCACAACTTCCTGGTCACCTGGTCTGAGACAATTTCCTCTTGCAACTAGATGTGGGAGTGGCTTTACCTGGGCAGGTTAGAACAAAACCCACAGGTCAGTAGCCATTCTCTCTCTTACCTCTCTTGCCTCTCGTCTGGAAGGATGTTCAGTTGGCTTTCAGCCAACTGCGGCCTAATGGATTTCTCTCCCACAATGGGGAGATTCCAATTGTAAATATCTTTACTAAGAACAAGCCTGCCTTCTTTGGGATTTGTCTTGAGCTGCATATATGTGAGTAAACATTTTATACCTTTTTATAGAAGACGTGTGTTGTGTCTTATTTAAGAGGGACTAAGGGGAAATATAGTGACAAACCAGGAAACTAGATTAAGCTGATTCTAGCGAATCAAAGCAACTTCCGCTGTGTGTATTTTAAAAGGGAATGTTACTCTGCTAGTTGAACTTGTTAGCACAAGTTAGGATGAGATATATTAAATTATAAATCTCCATCCACGTTCCAAAACATTCCCACAGGCGCTACTATTCTTTGGAGCAACATGACAGTAAAGTGTGAAAGAGTTTTGACTCATGGAACTTCTGAAACAAAATCTGGCATTTAGGATACTACAAAGCCAGTGTTTTTGATTGCTGAGAGTTACAGCTCTGGTGTAAAATCTATACCTTTCTAAGCCTGCCCAAGCTTAAGTGGTATAAGCTTTAAAATTAAAAAACTGTCACAAAATAGCAAGCTCACTGGTTGTAGGAACTGCATCACTTGTCACCCGAAGTCACAGCCATCATCCAAATTGTTCATTAATATCTCACCTCCATATTCATCATATTACCTGCTATCTCAATAGATGAGGTGGGAAGACATTTTAACAGCATCAAAATATTGCTATTTGAGTACTATGAAACGTAGCAGCATAGCAGGAAACACTGCACAATAGAATTATTCTCTTGAAAGGCTCTGTATGTCACCTTAGTATCACAGTACCTGTGAATACAAGTCTGTAACACACACACACACCCCACCCCACCCCGCAGAAGAATGGAAGTTCTTCCCTCTCAAAAAGTCTAAAACATTTAAACCTACTTACTAAGGAAATAAACAATAGCCCGTGTGTGTGTGTGTGTGTGTGTGTGTGTGTAAATATATATATATATATATATATATATATATATATATATATATAGCATATGTAACCAGTTCAACCAGAGAGCTTTTTCATTAATGTTTGCATCAATGCACAAAATGCTGAAATACTATAATTCTGCCACAAAGTCTTAATTACATTGCTGAATTATCCTAAAACTAGTTTGAATTAACATGTATGCATTTTCGCTTATACTGCTTATTATATTCCTTAATTTCAATAACCGAGAAACATTCTACTTTTATATTGACAACCTGTTTGTCAAAGAATGCAGAACAGTGCAATGAATAATGAAGTACCGTATTTTTCGCTCCATAACGCGCACTGGACCATAACGCGCACCTAGTTTTTTGAGGAGGAAAGGGGGAAAGCCCCCCTTTTTGAGGATCAGTTCAAAGTTGTGCATCTTCTTTTGGAAGAAGAAAAGCCCCAGTTGCAAAAGGATCAGCTCAAAGCCCTTTCTACAGTTTCCAAACAGATAATCTAATCAGCCAGTCACATGTAGCTGGGGAAACCAACAGCCTCCTCTGCAGGAACGACCTTATCTCTCCTCCCGATCTCTTGCTGATCAGCTGTAAAGCGGCAGCCTTATCTCTCCTCCCGATCTCTTGCTGATCAGCTGTAAAGCAGCAGCCTTATCTCTCCTCCCGATCTCTTGCTGATCAGCTGTAAAGCGGCAGCCTTATCTCTCCTCCCGATCTCTTGCTGATCAGCTGTAAAGCGGCAGCCTTATCTCTCCTCCCGATCTCTTGCTGATCAGCTGTAAAGCGGCAGCCTTATCTCTCCTCCCGATCTCTTGCTGATCAGCTGTAAAGCAGCAGCCTTATCTCTCCTCCCGATCTCTTGCTGATCAGCTGTAAAGCGGCAGCCTTATCTCTCCTCCCGATCTCTTGCTGATCAGCTGTAAAGCAGCAGCCTTTCAACACCCCCTTCTCTCTTTGTAAAAGAAAAAGCTCGATCTTCTTTTGGTCCCTGGGCAATTCAGCTCCAGGGACCATGCATTCGCTCCATAACGCGCACAGACTTTTCCCCTTCCTTTTTAGAAGGAAAAAAGTGCGCGTTATGGAGCAAAAAATACGGTAATAAACACAACAATCTACCATACTAGTGTTAACAACAAACAATACAGACTTGTTCCAAAGAGGAGATACTATCAGAGGGATAAAGCCAAACAATATCCAATAAAGGTATTAACATTTAGGTTAATGTTTTTATTTTTTAAAAAAAAAAATACCTCAGGCTTTAGGACACAAATGATAATTACTGACATCAGTTACTGCTGGATTGAAAACATTAAAGATCTGATAAATCATGGGATTTAAATACATTTTAAAAGAACAGAAAGGGGTGACATTTACTAAATTCTAATTTTGGATTATTTTGTTATCACTTCAAACACACAACTACACTGAACCTACTAAAGGTGATCTACAAAAGGACATTCCACATTGCTAAGAACTAAAATTAGGATATCCGGGTTTGAACACAAGGAGCCACACTTGAAGTGCCATTTTAAAAATTATAACCGGGCTTAAAATGTATTGCATGTATCATGGCATTCTGTAGAACATTAAGGGCAATCGTTATTTCTGTATGAACAATCAAGATTCAGAAACACAAAATTATTGCTGCCGTCTAGTATTAAATCTAAGGAACTTAACAAAATGAGAGAAGGGCTACAATTCTGCACACAGCTGAGTGTGATAAAGCTTGAGATTGCTCATAAATATTGGAATTGTGGTAGATCAATGATTTGGCTTCTAATTTCAAAGATCATGATTTTTTAAAAATAAATAAAGAACCTTATTGTTGTATGTTTCCTGAAGGGAGTGTCTTGAGTGCTAACCTGGATAGCCTTTAAATATTTCTGTTAAATATTGCCTAGACTTGTTTGATCGGTTCAGAGTGACAATTCTGGTGGCACAATAAATATAACAGCATTCTGCAGTTATATTTATTGCAGTGATTTCTTCCATGAAGAAATCACTGCAATAAATATAACTGCAGAATGCTTATGAATGGATTTATTCCAGGAAAGTTCTGAAAACAACTTTCCAACTTTCTGTCTGTCCTGGAAACTCAGAATTTTGAACATGTGTGTCCTTGTGTGGAGAGAAGTACCACAAATCTTTCTTTAATGTAGATAGCATTGATACCAGATTCAGGGGCCTTCCCCTATGAACATAAGACTTGAATACCATGTTGTTCAACCAAGTGATTCAACTAAAGATACCAGAGGAAAAAATATATTCAGAATGATCTATTCTGAAAAGCTGCACATTGAAATTTCTGTTTTAAAAAATCCATCTGCTTTTATACTGTAGGGATGGTACTCCCTACATATAATAGTGTAATTAGTAAGAATTAGAACAGGTTAGTGGTAGTAATTAGTACAGCTATGGTTTACAATGGCACTGTAAGTGTTGTAATGGGAAGGGAACAGTCAGGTGGGTACAATTTCTACCTCTTCCTCCTGAATGTCATTAGGTAGCAGATTGTCTACATCTTGAGCAATACATTGTGGGCTAGAACGGCTCTTCTTTCTGATTGAGCCACGAGACTCGTCAGTGATGCTCTGAATCTGGGACAGGAAGGTCACCAGGCACAACCGGAAAAAGCATATCATTAGCTCATAAAATACAATGGCACTTATTAAACAACAGAAGGAAGCATAGTACATCTAAACAATGGGTATTGCAGTGGGTAACTTATAATGGATCGCAGCGGCGGCCAGAGGGGAGTAGAGCCATCATGCACCTGGCTTCCTATCAGCAGTGCCGCTGCTGCTTATGGGGGGGGGGGGTTGAGAGTGGCAGCTTCCTTACTGCCTCCACCTCCCATTAAGGCACAGCAACGATGCCGACCTGAGACAAGGAGCGCAGTGGTGCTCCTCCCCACCATATGCTGCTTTCTGTGCTTAAGTTAGTTTTCCAATACGAGAGTAATTCTGAAAATCCGAAGACCCTACAGACATAGTGAAAGAGCCAAGGATTTCTTTAAAAAGAAAATCTGTCTGCTAATCCGTTGTTAAAAAGTTGAAGAGGCCCGCTAATTAAAATGTTGATATAAGGGATTTGGAAGTCGTAGGTTGTGCTTCCACTCTAGATAGGGAAATTCTTGTTTCAAATCTGTGCTGTCCTTTAATGTTTTCAGTGAAAAAAATATTCTAAAGGTAAGTCTTTTATTAGAACAAAAACTGTATTTTTTTGTATTTTATAACCATTTCTGATCTTCACCTTCGTAAGCATGTACTTGTGGATTGAATCGTTTTTGATATAAATGGCACTGCTCTTGTAGGTAATAATAATAATATTTTTATTATTTATACCCCACCCATCTGGCTGGGTTTCCCCAGGCACTCTGGGTGTCTTTTAGCATATATAAAACATAGTGAAATATCAAACATAAAAAACTTCCCAATACAGGGCTGCCTTCAGATGTCTTCTAAAAGTTATGTAGTTATGCAGTTCTATATCTCTTTGACATCTGAAGGGAGGGTGTTCCACGAGGGTGCCGCTACCAAGAAGGCTTTCTGCCTGGTTCCCTGTAACTTTGCTTCTCGCAATGTGGGAACCACCAAAAGACCCTTGAAGGATGACCTCAGTGTCCAGGACTGAACAATGGAGGTGGAGGACTGAGGCCTTTAGGGCTTTAAAGGTCAACACCAACACTTTGAATTGTGCTCAGAAACATACTGGGAGCCAATGCAGATCTCTCAGGACCAGTGTTATATGGTCTCCGCAGCCACTCCCAGTCACCAGTCTAGCTGCTGCATTCTGGATTAATTGTAGTTTCCGAATCACCTTCAAAGGTAGCCCCACGTAGAGCACATTACAGTAGTCCAAGTGGGAGATAACACTTTGGCGACACAGTCCACGGACAGGTAGGGTCTCAGCTGCAGTACCAGATGGAGCTGGTAGACAGCTGCCCTGGACACAGAATTGACCTGCACCTCCATGGACAGCTGTGAGTCAGGGAGAACAATGTAAATCCAAGTGACACCTTTCACCAATTAATAAATATAGGATTGAATCTACTAGAAAGCACTCATTCAGCAAACCTAACTAACATGAATGCTCCTGCTCATTTCATAGTTGGGCTCATCCTGGTGGATGATGCTTCATAAGTTAAAACTGCTGCCCCAAATAATTTGATGCCTTGGATAGCTGTTACACCTTGACTACATTTCTGATACCTTGGGGAAGGCCAATAATGACCTCATTAATTAGCACTAGAGTTTTGGTTTGCTCATACATTATTTTCATTGTTTTTAAAAATAAGAAAATAAAATGGATTACCTCTCTTTCCCTTTCATTTTTAGAAAGCTGCATTTGCTTTAGCATCTGAGATCTCTGCTCCATCACAAGGGTCTTTTCATACGTAAATGCTGAAATATCATTTTCAAACTGGAAAAATAAATAAATGTTATTTGCAATAAAATGAAACCATATGCTAGTAACCCTGATGTTTGGGTCAATCCCCTGAGACTACCCCAAAAGCAAAGCAAAGCAAAGCAAAGCAAAGCAAAGCAAAGCAAAGCAAAGCAAAGAAAGAAAGAAAGAAGATAAAAATAAAAAAGAATGAAAAAGGAAGCATTAAGTTAAAATTGCAATGAAAAATTGTGCTAATTTTTATTTAGAATAGATGCAAACTGTCTATGTAGACCCTGATGATTTAATTGCCCCCCAAAATGGGGGAAGGGGGAACAACACATTTTTCCACTGTTTTGCTGCAACTTATGTTGCTGAAACATAAAAGTCACACATTTTCTCATTAAAAATATAGAGCTAATATACACTATGAAGATAATGGATTCTTGGACAAATATTAATTGGTTTACATATGCAGTTAAGCCCACAATTTATGTGCATTTAACTCATACACATTCAGCTTTATGCACCTGACAATTTTTTAAAAAAAAAGAAGGCATGAAGAAGAAAGGGGGTGCGGTTCTAGGGAAATGACTTCGGCAAACCCATCTGCCATTGAACCCATTGTGTTTTGTCTATACATGATATTGGCTTCACATGCGTTCCCTGGAATGTAACTCCCAAGTACTGCAAGTTGTGGGCTTACTGTAGTCATACTCTCACCCTCTGTCCCCTTTTCAGATGGATATAAACACACATACTCCAACCTTATTCAACTACATCCTCCAGTAGAGGGAGCTAAAATAGAGGCCAGTTTCCTCTCTGTTGGGACTACAATCACAAATGATGAAAGTATTAGAGAAGAAAGGGTCCCTCACATCTAACTTGCACTGATTGAAAAGACTGCCCACTTAGCCACAAGCTGGCGACCCATTTGTGCAGCCAGATGTAAACTCTTAAAGGAGCATTCAGATTTCTACCAGGGTGGAAGAAAAAATAAATGGACACGATCAAGTCAGTTTAACTTCAGTGAGACACTTTTACACACCTGTTTTAACTTTCCCACTGAAATCACTAGGATGTGAATATGCTTAGCCCTGACTAACCTAATCTGCTCAGCCCTGACTAACCTAATCTGGATCGTGAGTGTTTCAAAATTATATTAAGTGTCTTTTTTTTTTTTTTAAGACACCGATTTAAAACGAAGTATGTGCCATGGACAAAACAAAACAGAGCTTGGCTTTTCGTGCTGTCTGAACCCAGGCTCATGATTTGTCTCCACAAACAAGCTTGATTGGTAAGAGAAGAACAAATTACACATAGGTATCTTTTCCCACAATGGACATCTTAAATAATGTTCCTCAGCTAAGAATAAACATAAACTTTTAATGAAAGCTTAACTGGGTGCATAAAAAACCTTACCATTTCAACAACCTCGACCTCAGCTCTAATTCGAAGATGGTACAAAAACATCTGGAGATCCTTTTTCATTTGAATACTATTGTCATCCATTTGAGCTACAGTAAAGATGCGCATTTTACATTTTCTCCACACCTGTCAGTAGAAGAGAACATTTTTTTTTTTTTACAATTGTGGAAGCGATTTCTCGTAGCTTTATAGCTGGCAATGTACTGCTGGTGGTTCTTTACTGTGGTTTTCTGCTGTTAGCATTGCATTCCTGCCTAATGCCCGTCTCTCATAAGCTTTCCACTACCTGAAGTCCAATGTAGCTGGACAAGAGGAAAGTGAGGAAGAACACAGTGACTTCATGCACATAATCTCCAGCCTTTAGAATTTCTCTGTATGCAGATGACTTCAAATATTGCATCATTCATGGCCTTAAGCTTACAGAAACACTTCTTAGTGAAAGAAAATCAGGCCTTCTGCTATACTCCAAAGGTTTATGGCACAAAGAGATCCTGCACTGACTATATCTCATGTTCGGGCTACTTGTTGTTTTGTTTATGCAGAACTATCTGGATCCTTTATAGGATTTCACATGCAAAAGTTCCTAGCCTCAAAGAGCTTACAATTAACATTTGTTCATTTTAAAGCAAAGTTTCCCAGTGGAAAGAAAGGCTAATACCTTGTGTTGTCGCAGCAGGAAAGGAAGCAACATCAACATGCCTCCGTCATGAACAATCCACCAAACATCTATGTTGCCCTCACTAAAACGCTCTTGATTCATGGGGAACGAGTCTATATTTTTGGCAACTAGAAGAGCTTGCTGTGCAGCTGTTGTTTCTCGAACAGTGTCTGAAAAAAGAAACAGGACTGCTGAAAACCACTATCGGTATTTTTAAAAACTTTTATCCTTGTTAGGAACCTAAGAAGCTGCCTTATACCAAGTTTGAACACTGGTCTATTTAGCTCAGTCAGTATTGTCTACAATGACTGGCAGTAGCTTTCCAGCATTTCAATCAGGAAGATCTCCTAACTCTACCTGGGACTGAGCCTGGAATAGTCTGCAAGCAAAGCAGAATCTGTACCACTGAGGTTTGTCTCTTTAATATGTGGGACATATTAAAGGTTTAATAAAAGTTTGAGCTGTATCTGTGCCACAGTGATGCACAAAATAATTAAATTTAGATAACCTGTACACTTTCACATTGCATAGTACATCATTTGACCAAAAGAAGGAAAGGATCTACAGAATACACGTAACCTTTTTTTAAATAATTACTTGAGCCAGGGTTGACTGACTTTTGTATTCTCAGAGGTCCATCCTTTACCCAAGATACAAGATCATACAGATGTTAAATAGTACTAGGCACAAGAAGAAAACTCTGCGAGACTCCACAGCACAATGGCCATGGAGTGAAACTGAAATCATCCAATGCTATTCTCTGGAAGTGACCCCACAGTTAGAAATGGAACACCGTAAAACAGTGTGACAGCGCCACTCCAGGTCAATCTGTGAAATGCTCTTTTCAAAACCTCTATTTCAGGGCACTGTTTCATACTGGAAAATTTGAACATTCAGAGGTCAATTAGATGAATTTTTAGATGAAGTGTTACTATATTGCATGTTGTGAATATGATTTGTATAACTTGTACAGCTACACATACCAACGAAGTTTTTCCAAGAGAAAGGATTATCAGTCTGCTTCCAGGACTGAGGCCATGCCATCAAGACTGTGTTATGCTTCATCCCTCCAAGGCCAGCAGATTGAATCAAATGGGAAATTCCATCTCTAACAGTGGATGATACCACAATCTGGCAAAATCCTTTGGTTCTCTCTGCTCCCATTAATGATCGAATATTCTGTAGGGATAAAAGATACATAAATACTTATAAACACTCTTAACAGAGTATTAAAGCATGAAGCATTTCCTAAAATCCTGTGGACAGTTCTATTAGGGTTTTTGTATTGTTCGGCTGTAAACATACAGGAAGGAAACTTAAGCAAGCAGGATTTCTGGCAATAAAATCAGGTTTCTCTTTTGAAATAAGTATTTCCTATTAAGTTATATTTCAGACATTTAAAACGTTATCCACCAAGAAAAGTCACACAATTCTAACCAATTACATTGACTATTAAACTACTCCCAGAAATACCAGTTTGATATTTAACATTATTAAATAACAAGGTTGAATTAGAGGGAAAGTGTTAAATGAAAACACTTAAAGGCCTAAAGTGAGGAAATGAATTACTGAACTAATTATCACCTTTGTTATCTGGAAATTAGATTTACTACTTAAAAATAAGGTGCAAATCTATCCATTTTCATAAATAAGAGAAGATTGGGAATAATTAGATATGCAATCTTCTTCTGTGATGTGGACTACAAGTTACATATATGGCACTGTATTCAACTAACTCATTTGCCCTAATAAAAACTAGAGCAAGGATTCCAGAGAATTTCCCCCTTTCTCCCCCAGTGATCCCCAAATCTGCTTTGGAGGGTTGTGGGAAACCCCCAGAACTTATTTAGGGGGAGCATGGGAGGAGTGCGGGAGATTTCATTGCACAAGGAAAATCTGTGCTGATGGAACCTTAACAAGCCTTTGCTCCTAAAGCTAGAAAATCTGTACAGGCCAGAGCTATTCCTGGTTTTAAAGCTATCCTTGGCATGATCTGCATTTATTCTTGAATAATTTTAGCAATATATGTTGTATAGATAGGAACCCTGATGCTTCCCAGACTCCCAAGAGAGGCTCACCTGGTGCCTTCTTCATTGCTTTTTTGCTTTCTTAAAACACTGGGCTTCTAAGGTGTGGCTGGCCTTACCTCCTCACCACTGTGAGTTAAAAAGCTTTTATATTATGCTGTCTTTTGTTTTGTTTTTGTATTTAAAATTTCATTTTATTTTACTTTTTTTTGGCGTTGCTCAGAGAACACGTTGCTGCACAACCTGTATGAATACAGTGTTTATTCAAAGTAAATAAAACATTTATCTTTCCAGTAGCAAGGGACAATTGTAAAATTGTGTTCAGAATACAACAGAGTAACTGGTTTTTAAATAATCAAACTATTGTGATTAAAAATTCATCTCGGCAACCATTTACAAACTGCTGAGCCATCTCCTTTCTTTTCTGGGAATTACTCCAGGCAGACCTCTGAGCTTCAATACCTTGTTAAATATTAAGAGGGTGCTACATTTAAGTAAATGCTGACTTGCGCAGGCCAAGAATAAAGCATTTTGCTTTAAGCACTAAGCCACAAATTATCTCATGTTCATTCTAATTGCACATTGCAGTGCGAAGTCCGATTTCAAGCTCTGTCATTGCACGGAAGGAACTATTTTGAGTCTTCCTGGATACTGTTTTGTTAAAAAACATTATGTTGACTTTTGATGCTTAATACAAAAAAAAAAAGTCAGTCTGCAATCACATAGCTGTGCATTAGGAGGTGCATTACAGTAGATGTAAAATAACGCAAACCTTTAATTTATACTGCACTTTGAATGAGAAAGCATGGGATACCCACACAAAAATTCTGTTTAAAGGTATTCTTGAAATAATTGGTAAATTAAACACGAAATTATATAAAATTATATAAGATCTGAGTCTTCTTCATCCAGTTCTTCATGCAGCTGCTCTTGTCACACTGAATACCCAATGGCACAAGGGCTGGAGGTGGGGCAAGAAGTAATGGAGTCACTTAGACCCAAAGTATGCCTAAGGTACCAAAAGGAGGAATATCAGGGAAGGAAAGCGGCCATAAAATCGTACATTCAGGAACAACGAACCAATCAATATGAGGGGTGGGTCACTGAGTCACAACAGTCCTCTGCATTGTACTATACAACTTCAAAGCTAGCCTGCTTAAACATCACAGTGTAACCCCAGCATGTAGAAGTGTCAAAGAAACAGTTGTTCCCACTGCATTACTGCTCTAGTTTCACAGGGAGCCTGCGCAGTCTCAAACCAGGCAAAAAGGAGACTCGGGATACTTCTAAGAGTAGTGGGGAACCCCACAGCCAATTGTGTCAGATGTCAGAAGGACTGAGCAAGTGAAGGTCGGAATCTGGAGGTTGTGCTTGCAAGAGAACCATAAGAGAATGACGTAACAACACATACGCAGGAGCTAATACTGCAAACTGTTGAGGAATCAGGAGGGACAGAAAGATAAGAAAGTTGTTAGGCCTCCTGATTAAAACCAGTATAAGCTAGGAGGAGGAAGTATTGCCATATAGGGACATAACTACCCATTCGCTTCCTCTTTGCTTGAAAAGTGTATAAATACTGCTGTTTGAAATACTTGGTGTGTCACTCCCTCATTTGGGGCAGGGACATAATGTATTTCAATGCTTTTAATAAAAACATCCTATTTGACTGACAACTGGTGCCTAGATTCTGTTGGCCGTTCCAGCCAGCCCAGGCTATCAGGCTTGAACCCTGATGTTTCCCAGACAGCATCTGCTCTTAAAGCTACTAATTAATAAGCACAGTTGTGAATCTACATGATCACCAAATGTCTTCCCTGAGCCCTACATCCTTATCCTAACCCAAGGAATTGTGGGAAGGAATCAGAACTCCAGAGAAAGACAAAATGTGCTCAAAGTTCCTGTTGTAAGGATGTTTCCTTCTCAAAATCCCTCTCTGGGCTGGAATTCCTCATGCAGATGGGGAGAATTAATGGAACTACTGATTTTGCTTGTGGAGTGGCACAAATGTGTTGCAATCTTCCTCCCCACCCCCACCCCCCAGGCATTGTAAAGACTACAGAGCATACACAGTTTGCTTAAGTTCCCAGTTTACATCTTCTTTTTCTTGCAGGCTTACTGGTGTGCACCAGTACAGTGGAACCTCGACTTACGAGTAACTCGACTTACGTATTTTTCGAGTTACGAAGGATCAAAGAGGCTGCGGGCTTACGAATTTTTTCGACTTCCGAATCGGAAGTCGAGGTTCCACTGTACAAGGTCATAGACTGAAACTGCAGTGTAAAAAAGGATCCTGACACAATTGCATCAAGATTCATTTTTATGCTACCATTTAATCAATGCACATATATGCCAGTGCATATTGGTATCCTGCAAAAAACAAAGATAAAAAACTATAAATGGTACCAAAAGGCAATGTTACCAATTCTAATATTAATTTTAGAATTTCTCCAAGTTAAACCAGAAGGCAGCAGAACAGTACATTTGGCAGAGCAAACCTGCTCTTCCCCAATTTTCTCTTTTGCTTATTAAAGAAAGTCTGTCTTAGATTTACCCTCAAATATTCTATTAAAAATAGATGGAACTGACAGCAATACAAAAGTCTGGCTACTCAATGCTTGTGTTAACATTAGATTCCCCATTAGTGTATAGCTCTTCCAAAGATAATCTTAGTTCAGGCTGAAGATCTCTATGTGAGCTTTTTAGAGCCAAGCTTACTTTTTGGAAGGACTTAACATTTCAAAAAATGAAACTAATGAAGAAAGAATTAGGACAGCCAAGCCATGTACTAATTACCCATTTCCTAGCGTCTTCATAAAATGAAGTGTAAAGCTCATTACAAAGCTTTGACTTCATTAATTGCTTTTCTTATTATTCTGTTAATTTTACAGCTGAAATCTGCAGGATTTCTGACACTTTGAGATTATATTTTGTAGCTATCTATCTCAACAAATATATTTGATGGAACCCTGACCTCAAATCTGATTGCAATCCCACCTTTCCAAATAGCAAGGCGTTAATGACCTCAGTAGTGTGGGGCTCTTGATTATCCAACACTAATCCAGGTTAACTGTACTGTGTTTCTCCAACTCTGTAAGTCTTTTCATATTCACCAAAGGAAACAGAAGACCAGTGCTGCTGATGTGAGGGTGGGTTTTTTTTTTTTTACTACCCTGTCTCCCTCTCAAAAAAAAAATAAAAAAAATCAGTTATAATAAGCAGCATTTACATGATTCTCTCACACGGCATGCCAACCAATGTAAGGTCACGGGCTTGCATGAACATTATATACAAATATTTATATAAATCATAGAGAATACAATTTCAATCTATAGTAGATATCAAGTTGTTACTGATACCATCTTTGTAAAAATCCTTTTGATACATCATTAATTAGTATGGATGCAGAGGCCAGAACATTTTATAATCCCTTAGCTTTGGTTAATAGTTTGAGTCCACATGTTTTCCTCCTTCCTACTCTCCTCTATTCATTTTTCAGCACTATCCCTGACTGAGTATTGTACCTTAGTCCGTATCAACTAACTAGCTTCAATCTCTAGCCCATGGGTTTTTAAAAAAAGTTAAATCATCTTCACTGCAGCATTTTCTAGATTTGTATCACTAAACCAATGACATAATATGATAATTAATAATCACATTTGTAGTAATTAGATCCAACAAATGTATAATTATCTGTCATCATTTAAGTGCACCTAAAGATCCAAAATATTTTGACTACCCTTTCCAACATGCTTAAATATAGTCAAAATTACAGAATATATTATAGCAGAAAAACCAGTGCTTTCTAAAACAATTAAACCCAAGCTATTCATATTTGCTAATTTTATTACTGTGGCTGTGTTTTTAATACATACCTCCTCAGCCCTTTGAGCTTCTGTGAATTTATCCAAGTATATTCCTGGAAGGACAGATCCTACAATGGTCAGTCCCTTCCCAGCTTTCAATTGAGCGGTGAAGGAAAGCAGCCGCGGGTGTTTTACCACCTGCTCTGAATCCAAGTTCAGCAGAACCAAGACTTGTGGCCTGAAGTAATACAGTAAGTAAGTAAGTAAGTAAGTAAGTAAGTAAGTAAGTAAGTAAAGTAGCTGATAGTGAAATATATAATGCAGGATTATGACAACAATGTGTGTGTGTGTGTGTGTGTGTGTGTGTGTGTGAGAGAGAGAGAGAGAGAGAGAGAGAGAGAACGAGAACCAGTTCCTGACATTCCATCACACTATAGTACAGAGATAACCAAATGTTGATTGACTGCAGCTTTCATAATCCTGGGCCAATGGCCATGCTGATGGGAACTGCGAGTCCAACAATAAATGGAAGTCTACCCCTGCTCTTGAGGGTCTAGGATGGGACTATTTAGACAGCAGCAAGTTTTAATCTCAACAACTAGGGACACCAGGATCAGACTTAGCTCATGTCTGCTTAAAACAGGGGTGCCCAAACTTTTTCCAAAGAGGGCTGGATTTGATAAAGTGAACATAAGTGAGGGCTGACCAAAGTTGTTGAGTTTTTTGGGTTTTTTTTTTACAATTTTACCCCAAAGTTGTTGAGGCTTTTTTTTTTTTTTTAGGATTGAAGTTGCTGAACTTTTAGGGTTTTACCCCAGGACATATACTCATAGCTCTCAACTTTTCCCATTTTTTTGCGGGAAATTCCCTTATTCCGAATAGGATTCCTCGCAAGAAAAGGGAAAGGTTGACAGCTATGCATATACTGCCATGGGGGCAGGATTAAATCGACCGGCGGGTCAGATTAGGCCCCCGAAACGGACTTTGGACATGCCTGGCTTAGAAGCAAATTTAAAAACTGAGTTTAATGGAGCTTACTTCCAATTATTAGGAATAGGATTGCAACTTTAATGGATCTGGATTTATTAAATATAGTGCATTTAATTTTACCTCCAGTTTTTAGTATGAGGAGGACCCTGTTCAACCCGAAGCAAAGCATAGCGAGCAGCATTCAAGGACAAACCCCGGATTCCGTCTCCCCACTCTTTTTCAGCTCTTAAAAGAAGAAATAAAAGGGAGAGTAAAAACAATTGTATGTTTATGATAATACCTCTATTGCTTCGCTAAACATAAGACAATACACAAAAATATATTGGGTCGACTCTAGACTGACACACATTTGCAATTACAGTTTATTTTAAACAACTATTCTCCCCGACTGTAAATCCATGAAAGAATATATTTAAACCACTGCTTTCATGTGGAAGTGTTTGAAACACAGTAAAGGTGAATTCATTTAAATGAAAATGTATGAGTAAGAGAACTTTTACAAAACACCGGAAATTTAATTTATTTTGGTGGGTTTGGAATTAGATTATATTGGATTAAAGTGATAAATGAGAAAAATGAATTTTCTATTACTTTGCAGCCAATTTATATCCTCTTTAAGTCCTGGTCTATGTTTTAGTCTTTAGTAGATGATGAAGCAACTGGAATAGAAGAACTGGGCTTCCAGATACAAGTGACAAAGACTTACATTACATAATCTGCCAGGAACTTTCATGCCTCACTGGAACCAGTGGGGAGTTGCACAAGCACAGAGCATCATGTTCATTTCAAAAAGCTTGAACAGGACACGTTATTGATGTATTGCATCCTGAATCACCCCAATTTGATCCCACTCCAATAAATGTTCCTAGAGGGAGCACCTCTGCATATTCATATTAACTGGTTCCTTTTTCCACTGGTGCCCAGTTTGTGGAATAATTTCCTAGGTGGGTCACGTGCCATGCCAGCATGAGCCCTCCTATACGTAATTCATATATTTTAAAATACAAGTCCATGGGATGGGGTAGGGCTAGTGAACCCAAGGATATATTTATTTATATTTACAGAAAGTTAAACAGGGCAAAGTAGCATCAACTTCAGTAGCTGGGTCATGTAACTACATATGCTATCTCCCTATTCTCCTCACTGTAAAATCACAGAAGGACTCTGAAAAGTACACAAGAAATCTGAACACCACTGATTCATGTATTTCTCAAAGAACCAACTCACATAACTGGGTAGCAGTTATATGGCATTTATATAAGGTTATTTAAACAATATCTTTAATTAAACCTCCGCGTTTCTAGCCCAGAAAATTGCTGAAAACCCCAATAAGGTATGGAAAACACACTTACTTTTCCTATAGAAGTTGATGGGAGGTATTCGTTTTTCTGGGTGAAATTTAATAGAAGTTATACAGATATGCAAGGAAGTGCAGGAAGAATGTCCCTTTTTAATTTATTGTTTGAGCAACTACATTGAAGATCAGATAAATGTGTATTCTTACCCTCTATATTCTATGTATTTGTAAATGCATCCTGCTATTAGCATGGCTATCAAAGCATAGTACCAAGAGCAAATGAACATCAAGGCAAGACACAAACTCATCCCCAAGAATGAGAGAGTCCTAAAAGAAACACATAACACAAGTTGTTAACATTCATGCTGTACAAGTAGATATCTATATATACACAAATACACGAGTCACCCCAGATTGGAGGGAAGAAGAAAGAGAAACAGCCAGTGGCATATTCCTGTTTTTCCCATTTTCCTGCCCCAATCTCCCTGTTCTAAATGAAGTATGAAATGTACAATACAACCCCACTAGTGTTTTAACAATGTCATATTTCACTGCATAATTGTAGCCACCGCATAGAAGTCACACCCTATTTTTTCACTCCAAAAATTCATTGCATAATTGTTGTGTTGTAACTTCTGAGGCTCTGTTAGGCCTCAGGCCCCTTCCTTTCCTTCTCCAGCTGCCACCGCCCTTGGTCCCCTTGCACCTCACCATCTCAGCCATGAGCTCCTAGGTCACCTGGGCTTGGCTGACTCACAGCAAATGGTCAAGAGCAGCCACGGGGCTGCCCTGGGACATGTAAACCAAGAAGGGGAAGCAGTGGGTGAGCAAAAACCTTCACCGCCTGTCTGCGACCCCTTTCCTGCCCCCCAACAGAACCTTCAGGCGCCTCCAGAGGAGGAGGAGGGTCTCCGGAGGGCACATGGCCTGGGGCAGGGGCCTCAATGGGATGACAGGCTGAGCTGCTCACCCCTGAACCCCTTTTGGAAAGCCTGTGCTCTAGCGTGGGGCTTTTCTTGTAAGAGAAAATGGCATTAAAAATGTGACAATTATGCTATGACAAGAGCTCAAAAAATAAATCCAGTTTCTCATTTGCTTCGCTCTGAACATGAATAACTGGCAAAATGTGTGGGGAAAACCCTTTCTAATTTTCTTTACATTTTAATTTGTCCCATGAAATCCATTACTCATGCCTATACTCTGTTTAACAGCAACTATCTTTTTGTTCTTGTTTGCATTTATCTACCCTCCTGTTCTTCTATAGACTAATAGGAAACAACTGAATAACCAACACAGAAATCCATTTTTCTTTCCATTGTTTCTTATAGGAATTTTGTGTTCTTACAGCTTTCTTGCATGCATACACATACACACACACCCAATACAATGTCTACTAAACCTAAAAAGATCATAACACTATAAAACAAATGCTTGTTTTTGTCCTTCAAAAAATAAATGTGTAAAGAACATGCTGTACCAGTGATAATACTTGAAACGAGGTCTCCAATTTGGTGTACGGAGCAGAGTTTGAACTGCACATGCCAAGTTCACAAACAGATAGCACATAAGGAAAAACCTACAAAAGAAAAATATATTTACAATTGACATGAGTATCACCACCCACTCTAATCTTGGGGACAGAGATAGTTGGGCCATTCCATTGTCACGGGTGGGACACTTGGACCATGTTTTTTGGTATTCACACATGTGTAACAATGTAAATATACATAAAAATTAACAACCAAAATTTAAATTATGTTCTTAATAAGATACTGAACATTTTACTAATTTTTTAATTATTTTAATGGATATTTTTGACAATTTTATTAAATGTTAAAGTATTGTCACGGGTGGGACAAAAAAAGGACACGGAGCTTGAGATAAGTTTGATTTATGGAAAAACTCTGTGAGTTGGGAGGTGAATCAATGATAAACTCAGCATATCTGTTTAAATCAATGTTTATTGGTTACAACTATGCAATCAGAAATTAAGTTTAAGAAATTTAACAATACAAAATTGAGGAAAAAATGCTGTCACGGGTGGGACAATCATCAGAAAACTTTTAACTTGAACACTTCTGTGAAGGCTACGTGGGTGGACTTTTGAAAAGAAGGTCCATAAACTAAACTTCTTTTGTCTTTAGCTTTTAAAAAATGGTTAGACTGCATGTTTGGAATCATGGAATAAAAAAATTTTCATGGAAGAAAAAAATATTTTTTTTCTTATCAGGCTCATTTTTCATGGAATGGCCCAGTTAGAACATAGTTAGGTTAAAGGAAAAGGAGGGAGAAAAGTGACACAGACAAAGTGATAAAGTTCAATTTTCCTAAGGATACAACGGGCTAGCCTCATAGCCTGTAATCAAGGACTGAGACAGATGACCCACATATCTGCCTGTGCTGCATTATTTCAAAAGTGCAGGGTTGTCCAAAACATACCACAACAACTGGGCTTGGAGGGGTGAAGGAAGTTGCAGTCCTACAACAAATTCCATCTACATCTTGGACCAGGGATGGACAAGCTTTTCTGGGTCGGGGGCATTGCTTTTGGGAAGTGGTTGGAGGCCAGATATAGCAGTGGGCAGGCAAAAGTGGACAGATAACCTGTATCTCTCTCCTCTTCTCTTCTTTCCTTCCCAACCATCCACCACCACCATCATCATTCATTCTCTCTCTCTCTCTCTCTCTCTCTCTCACACACACACACACACACACACACACACACACTAAATACAGTAAGGATAGGAATTTTTCTTTTTTTGCTTATAGGCCAGAGTCTCATCTCTCCATTCTTGGAGGGGTCAATTTGACAGGTGGGCAAGGTCTTCAAAGTACAGTACACGGCTTTTTGCAAAAGGGCTTTCCAACATTCAGTGGGCAGCAGGGAGCCTATAGATGCTACAAGGGTTGCCTGCATGTGTCCTATAGTAATATAATACACTTTGGTCAGGGAAGAATAGCCCATTACACTTATCAGGCTACTGCTAAAAATGGCCTCACTGTGCCATGCAACATTACATGAAATATCACTTACTCCAGCCTAGTATTTAGCAAGTCATTTGGCAACAACGAATTGATGGAATTTCATGAAGAGAAGCGAGAAAGCTCCCTTCCCCTGCTCCTTTGCCACCCACCCAACCTTATCTGCTAACCATGGAAGAAAAGGTCCTTCCTCTGCTTGATGAAAGGCTTTTTTTTTTTTTTTTAACTTGCCTGCTAAAAGGCTAGTCGTCTATGTTTCCATGCTGGCTGCAGAGGCTTCCCTTTTCTCTCTTTTGATGAAGCTACAACTTTCTTCAGTTTCTCATTCCTCTCCCACTGCCTGTTGCAAAATTCTTCTACTTGGCTTTTTATCGAAACTTTTTCCGTTAACTTGTAATCTTTAATTCCCTTGATCTTTTCAAATTACTGTTTTCTGAATGGTTGCATACTATGTTAACTTCTATTAACTTCTAAATGCCTTCACTGTTGCACCTTCTTATCACTTCTTTTCCCCATCTATGTCCCTTTGTTCTCACTTCACCCCTATAGTGCCCTCATACTCTGTAACTACAAGATTGCATCCTCTCTTTCCTGACTACCCATTCTACCTCGCAAGTCTCTTACAAGTCACTCAAACTCTCTGCATTAAAATTCGTGTAACATCATAAATTAAACAGTAACTGTAATATTACTACTACTACTACTACTACTACTTATTATTTCAAAATAAATTACAAAAATATAGGTAAAACCTATATACACATGCTTACATGGAAAGGATTGGAGCTACACTGTCCAGGGAAGCTATGAGAATGCCTATCTCACAAATCAACGCAGTGAGAAGCAAAGCCCATGTTGGTTCTCCATTTGCTTTTCCATGACCAAACACCTTTTTAAAGAGAGAGAGAGAGAGAGAGAGAGAGAGAGAGAGAGAGAGAGAGAAATACAGAAAGGATTAATGCTTTAATCTATCTGAAACACAAATGTTTCAAAAATGCATGGCATGAACTTAAGGTAAGTGCATATTACAGGGCCCCATGTAAAGAGTCAAACTATTATTTGTTACACACAAAGCTCAAGCAGCATAAATTAAGTGGAGCTTACTGTTTTCCCCTCAGCTGCATATACTAGCAGACCACAGTCACATCTGCACCATACACCCAAAAATTATAGGAACTGTAGTTTACCCCTTACACAGCTACAATTCACAGCACACTTAACAAACCACAGCTGTGGGTGTGGCACATCTTAGAAATATTACATCAAATCCCACCTATCACAACAGCAAGAGAAGTGATATATACATAACTACAGCTAAAGTGAGAGGCTGGGATTGGGCTACCGAACAGATTTGTTTTTTTTTTGTTTTTTTTAATCAAAGTTGTAAAAGCACTGAAAATTTTGAAGGCAAAAACTCACTTGAAGAAATGGTACTATGCCATCTCTTGCAATTGCCTGTAGCAGCCGGGGAGCACCAGTGAGGCTCTGGAGACCAGCACCACATGTGGAAAAGAATGAACCAATCACAATGACCCACGGAGAGGGCCATGCCAACGTACCAATCACCAGGTTTCCATTAACTGCTTGTCCAAATCTTGCGGAGAAAGATCATACGCAACATTAAACAAGGAAGAAAAGTTAAGTAATTTATACAAATATCAGTCTGCTTCTCCCCCCACCCCCCGGAAAAAAAATGACTTAGGGCTATGTTATTTCTAGAAAGACATGCATTGGCAACATGGACACGCGTGCAGGATGAATAAAAGTGCAACTTAAAGCAGGCAACAGATTTCCATTTCAGATTATCTTGAATTATTTATACCAACTTCTGCAATATACATTTCCCAATCTCACATTTTCATCCACTTAAACTGATATGGACAGGAAGCCTTTGAAATTATGTAGCAAAAAACCCGCACTGTTACATACTTGTCTCTCAAGACGACTCCTTCTATACAGGCTCCAAAAAGTACTATGCAGGACAAATCTGAAATTAAGACTCAAGGAACTTAAAAGGAACATAAATTGGAAAGGGGGGGGGTGGACAGGAGGTCCACAAGAACACCTGGGAAGCATTAGAAGAACAGCACACATTACTACACATCCCAAAGAAAGCTAAGCACTGATTTCATTGGGAAAGATTTTAACTTCCACATTGAATTTGGCAGAGTATTTAACTCTGACTGTACCATATTCTGTTTCTATACCTAAAATGAAAAAAATCAGAATAGAAAAAGAAGGGAGATCTTCCCTCCAAGAATTCACGTTTTTGCTTCATTATTTGTTCCATTACAGCTACTTATTATTTTCATATATCTCTGGTTAAATTTAATGTTATAAAACAAACAATACTATAATGGTTCACATGTTTCCATCTATAATAGCATAAAGCTCTTATATCTATCTACCAATATTAATGCTGCAAATCCCATTGGTTTTATCAATCCATCAAAATGAGGTGTATGGTAGCTTCCAAATAAACTAAGATGAGATGTACTATTCCTGGAGAAGGGGCTTATGCTTTCTGCTTAAAGATTCATCAAATCCCAACAACCCTACTCAAAATGAAAATAAAATATTTAGGATTCCCTCATGACTACATTTTACTATCATATGTCAGTCACCTGTGCATTCTCAAAACAAAAACCTAATTAAACAAACCAAGAATATGAAACCTAGACACCCGCAAATTGCATTAAAAGGATACAGATAAATGATGTTGTTAAAATGGCCAGAATTGTTCCAGTTGGAATAGCTTTTTGAGCATCCCGAAGATCTCCTGACCTGTTTGAACCTGCCATAATGCCTAAAATACATACAGAAATAGAAAAAAAAAATGGGATGCCATCTAGTTTCTGATTATTCCAGTTATATTAAGTTGATAGATGCAACCTGTCATTAAAGCAGCAACCATAACATACTACTACCAGAACAAGCAAAGGACTATACAGGTATCTGGTCAATCACACCTTTAGCAGAGAGCTGGAAAGGGAGAAGGGAATGGAATAACAGCATCAAGACTTGGTGGAGACTATTAAGAAGGTCTGCATATGATGATCCTTCAAGAGTCAAATGTTCCAAAGGTCATTTCCAACTGTCAGCTCTACACACAGTCACAGTGGCTGCGTTTGCACATCACATTAAACCAAAACTTAGCACAAATATGCAAAAGGCTGCTTTGCCTCTCCCTGGGCTTTTTAGAGAAGCAGCTAAGCTAAGAGACTGCGTATCACATTGCCTGAACCTGGGATTGTGGGCAAAGCGTCCTCCATAACCAAAACCACAAGACACACCTTGCCTATAGCTCACAATTACGTAGGAGAGCTTAACTATGATCTCAGCTTCAGACAACATGCTAAGCTGCTGCCCCGTGCTGACCTAAAGAGTCTAGGGAGAAACAAAGCAGATGCAAACTCCCCATTGGGAGTCAGTGCAGTCATGGTAAGCCATTCTCTGACTTACAATGATGTGAGAACCAGGTCAATGTCAATACATTGGTCATAGTCACATACAATGCTAAACAAACCCATGCCTTAGCATGAACATTCTGGGGAGAAGCGCGTAACTGCTTTGTTCCTTCCCAACCCTTTTAGCTCAGTGCAGCACACGGCTAAGCCAAGTTTTGGCTGAGTGTGCAGTTCAAACCCGGGGTTGTGGTTAAGCTCTCTCCACCTTAACCAAGAGCTGTAGTCAAAGTTTGTTCTTGGCCACATCTTGCAGTGAGCCAAAGGCTCCCATGCCTAATCTATGAGGCTGCTAGACAGAAAAGGGTCTTCTCTGTTTAGAAAATTAGTTCAGGCTACGTATTAGGAGAAATACTGTGCCTTTCAAATTTTGCTGAGCCTAGAAAGGTTCCGAAGGCTTTTGGACTATTGGGTAAAGGCTGGAAAAGCCAAGGACTACTGAAGAAAAAGATGCCTAAGGATAGATAATTATCCTTTATATGTTATTTTTATTTTCTTTACTTTTTTTCTTTCCCTCACTACTTGTTTTCTTTACTGATATCTGGTCTTGGCTACAAAGTGTATAAATATAATATTAATAAAAATTTTATTTTAAAAAAGATAATTAGTTGATTAGTTTACTAATGTGGCAAATATTGTATTTTTATAAATTCATTTTTAAAGAAAAATGTTTTCTATGTATTATGATTTTCCAATAATAGAGAGAATAATAATTAATAATAAATGCAAAACAAGCAGCAGAAAAGTACTGGCAGAAGCAGAAAATATCTTTTAGTGCAAATATAAATTTAGAATAAAATAACTGTGTTTTGAGAACAATATTTGGTGATACTCAAATACAGAAACTATAATTAGCTGTAGACAATGTCTCTTTTGTGGACACAGACTTATGAACATAATAACGACCTTGTTTGATACATTATACAGCCCAGGCTACCTGTTGGAATCTGAACTGAGAGAAGAATACATTTTAATCATATTATGAGGAAAATTACACTGTAGCAAACCTCTAGCAACAAGTCTGCAATCCATTCTGGCAAGGCTAAGAAGCAACCCTAAAGGCTTGCCAAAATTAATGTTTCTTCACTATTTTACAAGCAAGCTTCACTCCTGAAGAAAAGACATATAAACCAAAAGGTTCAAACCAAAGTCTACCCTCTATACTTTGAAAAAGGTGATGAAAAGTGTTATGACCATAAAGGAGCGAAGATGTCAGTACAAAAGTTCAGCTTGTGCTGTACAAGAGACTTCTATGGAAGAGTTCCAGCAATACTTTTCAGCCAATTAGCTAATATCAGGACATGGATGACCTTAGCAAATGTATTATGTCCCAATAGTATTCATTACACGAGAGAACAAGTTCGGACAGCTTCTTCCCTTTCTTGCAGGAATCAAAGCAACACAAAGCAAGACAAAGCCCTTATTTTTATAGACATGGAAAGAGATGCCAACAAAATTCCAGTTCATTCCCTGTTTTGGAAGTCATACTAAAATAATATGCTCTATCTCATCTGCAGGACTTGTTCATATTGCGTACCCAAAAATACTTCTCTCACACCAAAAAACCGTATATGCTGAATATACTCAGATTTTTACACACACACAAATTCTTATTTCTTTGTTCTTACTAAATTAAATGCATCACTCTGAATTACACATTTGAATTCTGAGTATCTGAACTCAAGGCACTGTGTTATAGTGGTTTCAGTCCTACCTCCAGGACTAAGTCCAGAGAACAGGATTGGGAGAGTGCCCTTCAGCCCCCTGGGGGTTGTGCTGTCAGGTGCTGCAAGGAACAATTCTTTCTCTAATACTACTTAATATCTACATGAAGATTCTGAGAGCACTCATTAGGTGGTTTGGGACCAGGTGTGGTCAGTATACTGATGACACACAGCTCCATGACATCTGAATCACGGGATATTGTGTGGGCCCTGGACTGGTGTCTGAACAATAGATGAGTGGAAAGGAACCATTGGTTCCCACCTGAAAGGTAGTTCTTGAGGCTGATAGAAGTTCTTCAATCTGAGATTGCAGTACCACCTTGTGATGAAGGCAGGAAATAACAATTTAGGGAAGTAGAATACTCCCAGCATGCAGTAAACTCTAACAAGTCAGTCTAGGAGGAACAACATCGCCTAAAATGTAGGAAACCCACTTCCTTAAAAAAAACTAGGGAAAAAAATAGTACTTTAGAATTACCTAGAGCCAGGAAACTATTAATAATAACTACCCATCAGATATGAGCCCAATGGTTCTTTCTCGGTTGCTAGTGAAGGCCATCAATCCAGGACATACTAAATGCTCCAGATATACGGTGGGAAATTGGTAGCAACAAAATTATTGGCAAAGGACTTGCTGCAGGACCCTCTGACCAAAAGGTGCTTCAGCTGAAGCATACCTGCCTGTCTTGTAATGTCTACTGAATGAGTTGGCTCATTCTGCACTGACAGAAAAGGCAGTGGAAGCAGCTGCTGTGCTCGTTGAGTGAGTAGTTATTCAAGCAGTTTCTGAGATTCATTGGCTGGGGAGATACAAGCCCTACTCCATCTAGATCAGTCTTCCTCAACCTCGGCCCGCCAGATGTTTTGAGACTACAATTCCCATTATCCCTGACCACTGGTCCTGCTAGCTAGGGATCATGGGAGTTGTAGGCCAAAAACATCTGGAGGGCCGAGGTTGAGGAAGTCTGATCTAGATGATGTGGAATTAGTTAGTTACTTTCTTACCTAAGTAAGAAGGATGAAATGAGACAAAAGAATGCCCATTAATCTAAAGCACTGGCTCTATACCATTTAAGGTCCTGTGGACATTTGTGGAATGCCTCATCAGTTCCAGATGGCAAGCAGCAGACAAAAGGTACCGGTAGGCAGGACTAATTACTGCTTTCTATTAAATTTAGATGCAACTTTCAAGAAACGTCTCTTCTTGCCTCCATGAAAAATACAGAGGTGCTTTGCAGCAGAGTGGGTGTTTAACTCAGAACATTCTACTTCCTAAATTGTTGTTTCCTGCCTTCAACGCAGACAATGGCTCACTGCATCCAACAGCATCAGATTTGTAACAGTCACATCAGTTTGGGCAAAGTCATGCCAAAGTCATCTTTCTGGTTTGCTATCTTGATTCAAAGCAGCACCCAGTATCAAAACAAAGATGAAGACTGCTGCCTCCATCTCAGGAGATCTTGTACCAAGTTGGGTGACAATATTTTGAGAGGCATCCACATCAACACAGTTGTGATCTGTTACACCAAATTGGGCAATACCGGTAGTACCTTCAGAGTCATCCAATTATGTGCAGTTTGGACCTGTAGCACCAAATTGGGCAAAGTCACATGAAACTGCGTGATATTTTCAGCAGCATCCACATCAGCACAGTTTGGGCTTGCCACACCAAACTGGGAAAAGTCATGTTTTGGTCCGCTATCTTAATTCACAATGGCACCTGGCATCCAAATGTCAGTGAAGACCACCCCCAAAACCTCAGGAACCCTCATGCAGAGTTTAATGATACCAACTCAACAGGTGTCTGAACCCATAGAGAACAGGCGGGCAGACAAATAGACAGACAGACCATTTTCCAAAATATATAGTAAATTTTTGCAAACCATTTAGGTTGTTGTTGTTCTTTTAACCAATCAAGCAGTATGTACATTTTGTTAAGTAATGAAGAAATTATGCGAGTAGTGGAACAGTACTGAAGGCCTTAACTGAACAGCCTCCCATACCACTGAAGCTTATCTGAGTGCCTTATCTGAGTGGATAGAGCAACCAAGTAATTTCGTTGTTCCCGCAAGGGGACAATGACAATAAATATTATCTTATCTTATCTTATCTTATCCTAAGCTCTGACCTGGATAGCTCGGTTCAGTTAGGGACCCCAAGGAAAAATTGCTATGTGCCTCTCCTCTTAGTTCCATTCCAGGAAGCCATGCCTTAAGAGCTCCAGGGACCTGAAGGTTCAGCTAACTCCAGCTCCACATAGCATCTGACCCCAGGAAGCCCTGACAATCTGATGCCAAAGACAATCTCTGTCTCCTTTTCTCTCCAAGGCACTTCTCTTTCTTATTTCATCTCTGTTCCCATTTTTTTTTAGTTAACCTCACTGCTGCTAACAGCACCCACTTAACTCTCCATATACCAATAAGGCTGTACATATCTGTCTAGCATCTCTTGCCACCCATCTACAGATAAGCTGCCAGTAATATTTGAATGCTGCTTGCTTAACCACTATTTTTTGTTCTGTAATAATCTGCACATTGCAACAATCTTTCTATTTTGTAATGAAGTAGTACATTCTTTGATTCTCAACTCTTGACTGTTGTCTAATTACCCCATGTGTTAGTAATATTACTGTGTCTAAACTAAGTATCTCATTATATGTGCTGACAGAAAGCACATTTACATGCACTTTTTTTTTTACATGTATGTGCAACTGGGACACACAGAGCTAAGTTAGGCAAATTAAATCCAATATGCAATTCTAATCAATACACAGAGAATCACTTCAGTTTTGAGAGAGAGAAAAGGAGGGGAGGGGAACTATACCTGTCACAGATGGAAAATAAATTCCTACTAGCATGGTGAAATAGGTCATGATATCCGAATACACATAGTTTTTAATTTTCACATCTGTCTCTTCTAAAACAGGAACTGATGGTTGATCCTGTTTCTCCACAATTGCGAATTTGTCTCCATATACACTCCACAAATTATCTGTGAGGAATAAGAACAAAAGTTTACTCACTCCGGCCAGCATCTAAACATATATGAACACTAGGTCTCATGCACTTGAAGTTTCTGGGATATTACTTATCCCAGAATAAAGACATTTATTAGGCATATAACAAAAAAGTGTGATGAATGTATTCCGCATCCTGCTGAAATCAGCAGTAAAGCATTTGCTAACTGTAAATGGAACTAGATTTCAAGTCAAAGCAGGGCTGGGGCACACTGGGCTTTGAGTGCACTTGTCATGGGTTATCTTCTGAGCAGTTGCAGAATGTAGTATAAACAGTTCATTTTCACTTGTAAAACTGGCAACACTGACCTGTATGGCCAATAATTTGTGTACGTTTTCTTTCCTTTTTCAGGAGAAAGTGAATATGATGTGTCACAAATAAATCATACTGACAAATCTGCATAAAAGTAATGAAATGGACTGCAATGGAGAAAGGGTGCTGAGGGTACTCCTTGCAAGGATACCAGTTAGTCTATTTTTTTAAATTCTTTTTATTTTGACAAAGTAACACTCATAAATAAATAAGAATAAAAATGTGCACCCCACCACCGAGACCATTCCATTGTAACCATCCAACCTCCCAAAATTTCAACACCTCTTGCAATGGCTTGACCTTCCGTTTCAACAGTACAAATTCTACAAACACCTTCCATACCTCCTCAAAATCATTTCTCCTGCATATTCCCCGCCTTACCTTAATGGCACATGTTAATTTATCATTACAGTGGTACCTCAGGTTAAGTACTTAATTCGTTCCGGAGGTCCGTTCTTAAGCTGAAGCGTACTTAACCTGAAGCACCACTTTAGCTAATGGGACCTCCTGCTGCCGCTGCGCCGCAAGAGCACGATTTCTGTTCTTAGCCGAGTTCTTAACCTGAAGCGTACTTAACCTGAAGCGTACTTAACCCGAGGTACCACTGTAATGGCCACTGTATATCCCACACCACTTTATACCATTCTTCCATTTTATATTCTGCTTGCCCCTTCCCCCTTCTAACTATAATCATTCGTGCAGCTGTCAATAAATTTGTGAGCAAGTCCTTCATAGCCTGCTATGAAGGATACTAGTTAGTCTAGGGCCGGCATTGAACTAAGGACCAGCTCATATGGGAAGTGTCATTTGCACATGCACAAGCAACCCTGGCAAACTGGGCAATCGCAACAGTCTGAAGAGAATGTGATCGGGCAGCAATAAGTACAAACTGATGCTAAAAAGAGCAGGAATTAAAAGGCTTCCTTACTGTATTCCTATCAGTAGAAAACATTTGGGTCACCTACTTTCTGCACGTGTGGTTAAATGTGCAGTTGTCACCTCACAAGATGTAAACTCACCGAGGAAGACTCCGCTTGCGACTCCTGGAATCCCCTGGATTTCTGTGAGGTTGTTTAGAATGAAATATTCATCACACGTGGCATTTAAAAGTGGGCTACCACAGAAATTTTCCCACAGCTTGGTAGTCACTGTCATATTGTTTTCTTCATAATATTTGACACAAGGAATTTCATTATCTCTTACTAATGTACGATTTCCAAGGAGGCAAACGCTAGAACACAAAATAAAAACCAATCAAACGCTACATGTGATTTAACAAATTTTTATCATTTGATTTAACAAGTACGTTCAAGCTAGGATAACTGTAGTTATATAGTAAAGCCAAGAATGCTGCCCCATTTGGGGGAAAATGTATTTTTCCCCTAGCAGAGAATATGCATTTTGAAAAATAAAGACTTTTGAGAAACGTGCATGTTCTCACTTCCACTTTAGTACCTGCCTGTTCATCAGTACATGTGTTCAACAATTAATGAAGTCATGTAAAGAGGCAAGTTAAGTGAGTGATGTCTGGCACAAAACCTACATTTAAGTGCACGTGAGTATATTTGCACAGACGTATTTAGCTTGCCCTTCTAAGGAGAGGTATTTCTTCAGAAGGCTTACAAGTTGTTAAAAATCACGTCAAAAAATCACCATCACCAAGAAAAAACACAGCAGAGAAAGGAGTAACATATAATAAAACACAACAGGCTGTATCCAACATGGCAGTTCCACTCACACAACACATTTCTTTGCAGACAACGGAACTTCCTCTCCCTCTCCTGTCCCTTCAAGCCCTCCACACACTCACTAAATCTGCTCTGGAGGATTGGGGGATCCTCTGGAGCAGATTGTGGGGGTACAGGGGAGAGGACAAGAAATGGTAGCCCCATTGTGCGAACAGAACTCCACTAGTGCAGCACTGGTTATAATCCAGTCTTCAGATAAAGGATCGGCTGGCTGGGCCTGCTGGAATAAAGTCTTCAACAACTGGCACAAGACAACTGGAGAGGAAACCACCCCAACTGACCCCACGATGGGAGCATCGAGCCCTTCCTTTCTCTCAGTCCCTGCCAGGCTCTCCAGATTCAGCTTAGAGTGTCTCCCAGCTACACTAATAAAGTACATGGGAGCTTGGGAAGGTTCTGATGACTCAGGGGGCTCATTGAGTTCAGGAATTCAAATTTTTGCTTCAATGTCTGAACCATTCCAGATATTTAAAGCATGCTGTAATAATAATCACAGATCTAAAAAAATCACCCTTTACTTACGGAAAGTTTGGTGGTTCAAAAGCAGTTTTAATAACCCCAGCATAAATGGCAAAAATTGAAAGAATTACACAAGCCAAAAAGACGAGGGCAAGCTTATTGACGTATTTGACTCCCACAAAAACAACGAGGGCCATCAGAGCAAGGATGCACGTCCCATAAACTCTCATGTTGTTTAACATGGCTTCCTCGCCGCCTTCAAAAATAGCAGCATTGGGGGAAATGTATTTCTGTAGGGAAAACAAATATCAGACAGCTTTTAGCACATAATTCCAAGACAGTTAACTTTCAGATCACTTAAGTAATCAAATAACAGCAAGACTGTTACCTCAAAAAGTTAGCTTTTAAAACAAAACTGGGGGAAATTAGTACTTGACAACCGTTTCATCATTTGGTGAATTAGGACTTTTCTTTTATTTCAACATGGTTTCAGAAAATAAAACTTGGAAATATAATCTGAAAAATATCTGTGCATGTTAAGCTATTTATTAAGTTTGCATAAAAGTGCTTATAGACAAAATGTTTCTGAAGCAAAAATCATATATCCAGATGTTGCCGTGACTCCATTCTCCATCAGCCCCAACCAGCATGGCCAACACTCAAGGATGATGGCCAACATCTGGAGAGCCACAAGCTCACCAAATCTGGTTTAAATTATTCATGAAAGACAGCAAGCATCATTCTTTTAAAAATAAATTTCTTCTGTGTAAAAGAAGAGGATAACAGCTCTCTTTAAGGTAGTTCTTGCCACCAGCAATTTTCATTAATGCATGCATGGTACACAAGTGTGTGCGCGCACATGAGATAGCACATATATTGCCCAATTAACTCGGGGAAGTCTTTAAAAAAGTAAATGTTTTTATCTAATAATTAAATATTGTCATCACAATTTTAATTATTATTATTAATTTGATTTCTTATCAACCCTTCACCATAAGGTCCCAGAGTACGGTACAAAATAAAAATACAATATTATGGTCTGTGCCCCTTCATTTCAGACAGTATGTTATTCCATAAATAAAATTCATTGTGGACATGTATTTCTCCAAGTCTCACGGCTCTCTCTCTGTGATGTTTTTAATAAAAACAGTATCATAATTTATTAGAAAGCAGAAGATTTGTAGTTAGTGCTACATTAACATTATCAGCTTTTTAAACGACAACTTACCAGTAGAATTTCAATTGTGCCAAGAATATACATAGCCCCTGCAAAAGTTGTGCCCAAGTAAAAACAGATTCCCACAGCTCCACCGAATTCCGGCCCTAATGATCTTGAGATCATGTAGTATGAGCCACCAGCTGTGAAATTAACATCAATGAAACACACATTAGCATACTATTTAATGCCGCAAGAATATTCAAAACATATTTACACTGCTTCATTTATTCAACCACTAATTTCTGTACAGTATACAAAAATGTCAAACAAACAAATTGCAAACAAACATAACTTGACAATAATATGATTTTAAGAACTGCCTGATGTAGTAGGAGATGGTGACTCCTCCATCGTGTTCAGCTCCACGGCTCATTTGCAGACCACTGAGCGCAGACGTCGATTTCACCCTCTTGTGTGCATGGCACCATACGTTCACATGTTTATCAGGCAGTGAACAGTGGTTTGGCAAAGGTAACACAACAGGAACAGTAGGTACTGCTGGAGTTACAGAGGGTTGGACAGCAGAAGTCTTTGGGGGTCGAACAGATAAAGCCACAAAGATCTAAGTAGGAACTGAAGCAAGAGCCAAAGGCATCAGCGCAGGAAAGAAACTAGAAACTATAACTGGCAGCTCTTTAGGTAAATCACCCAAAAGATTTGAAGTAATATCTGAGGAATCAGGTGAAGCTATGTTTACAAGGAAACAGCGGCAGCAGCTGGGCTATGTGATGAAACAGGCAACAAATGTTTGCATGGATCCTCACTAGACACGGGCAAGGATACTACAGAAAGATTGAGAGGACCAGGCTGAAGCAAAACAGAGTGAGAAAGCGCAGGATCAGGTGGCATAGAAATGGGGAGAGGCTGGGGAAGGAACCTAAAATCCCCAAAATCCATCTTCAGAGAAGACTCCACAAGGACTCAGGGTGCACAAAAACTTCAGGCAGAGCCTCTTCATCACAACTGGTCGAAATGAGAAAAGGGCAGGAAACTTAACCAGACTCTGGTGGCTCACCTTAAACACAAGAGCTTTGGCAACGGCAGTGCCCTCAGCCACAGTATCTGGGATGTAATGGAGGGTGACAGCTTCACCAGTCCCCTCGTTCCCCCCACGCCAATTGGGTTTGGCACCCACGATTGTACAGGTTGACACCATCAGAGGAGGACGGTGCTTATGAGCTGATTTATATGTTGCCTTAAGGGCCTCAGCCTTCAGCAGCTTCCTCTTGTCCATGGCCCAAGGCTTCCACAGAGCTACTGCAGCTGTTGGCCTGGAGCTAATGGGGACCACCAAAAAAATGAAATAAAACAGAGCTGCAGTGATTGGCGGACCAAAGATCTGTGGAAACAGCGGGGGGGACTACATGATCCTTGGGGTCCCTTCCAACTCTACAATTCTATGATTCTATGAAATGCCATGGGCTGGTGCGGCTGATGGCGTGGAGTTCTAGTGAGGCTCAGGAAATGGTAAGCAGGAGATAAAAAGCGTTAAATGTGAACTTGCCTACTATGACATGAGAACTGGGCCAGTGGAGAGGCCAGGAAGATGCAATGGGTGTTTTTTGTTTTTAAAAATGCATTCCATCATTTAGACATTAGTATGGTTGCTATAATTCAGTCTCACAAATCTGGGTTGCCTACTATACAAATTATTTTCCAATTATCCAATTAGAAAGGGTTGAGGAAAGGGTTAAGCAACTTGCTTCCTGCTGATATCCCACTACAAATCACCCCAGATTCTTTGATTTTTGATACATTTGTTGCTCCACCTCTTTTTGCCTCTGGCTCCACCAACCACTGGCATACAGCCCTCAGGAGGTTTTCAAAAAATAAATTCAGCCCTTGGCTGAAATAAATCCCCCACCTTCTCCTTTGTAATAACATGTCATTCTATTTTTTATTTGTGGAAACTCCTCATTACATTCCTCTCTGCATGTAGTTTAGAACTTTTTCTCTTTCTTTCTCCCCATCTTAACATGTTTAGTTGGCATTTTTACTTCTGACTTTGATAGCAATATACACTACAATAGCAATCAACAACGCAGTGCTTTGCATGTCTACTCAGAGGTAAGCCTCACTGAGTGCCCTAGGTCTTATTTCCGGTCAAGCAGATATAGGATTGCAACCTCAGGTTGCTTAGACATGCATAGGATTGCACTGTTACTTAATAAACACCATGCAAGCTTTCCTAAACTTTACTAAATTTTATGCAAACCTCTGTTCTTTCAAAGCAACCACCATTGTTTTTCCTTGTTCATCGTGTTGGCGATTAGGAGATTCATGGGGGATAGTGTGATTTGTGGTTAGGAAAGGAAAGGCAGAAAGTGTGCGACTATCTCAGGCATCTGAAAAAGTGGACTAATTTGGAGACTCACAAGAGGAGTCTCTCTCCCCCTGCCCTCCGCATGAACGACAGAAGCCTGGTTTCTTCTAACTTCAAATGAAGATCCTTACCAAAAAAAGATGTTAATTTATAGGTTCTTTCCTTTAAAACTGATGCAGTGGCATGTGCTGTTTTAGGATACCAAGCAGGTGTGAAACAAAGAGTTAATAAACCCCATGCACAGTTTCCTCCAGGAATGCAGATAGGAGTGTGTGAAATGAAGGTCAGACACGGACTTTCAGGCTATTTGCAATTTCTACTATTTAACCTGTTGCATCCCTAATGCTCTGTGTCAAAAATAGATTGCTAACAAGGAGACAGAAGAGTTTAAGAGTTTAAGAGTCATGCGATGCAGACATGCAGGACAGTGCAGCATAAGGCTTCTGTAAGCAAGTGAGTGCTGAATTTGGGCTAGAAAAGCAAGTCAGCCATTGGTAGAAAGTGACCAGATGGGGTGAGATAGTGGGGGATTTGTGGGGCTGGGGGAAGTAGGAGGCCTTTCCTCAAATGTAAGGAGTTTCCTGCTTACCTGAAGGGGATCCCTCCCTGCATGCAAGAAGTCATACTTGCCCCCTTCCTTTTTCTGAGAGTGATACCCTGCACCTAACAGCCAACTTTACTAATACAGGGAACGCATCTAGAAGCAAACAATATCTGTAACATTGTCTCAGAAGGTAGCAACTAAAAAAGCCTAGATAATCCACTAACAGCAAAGGGTTCCTGCTGTGCTCTGCTCTGGCTAATTGGCTAACAGTGCTTAGATTATAAAACAGTAGGTATCAAGTAGCACTAAGGAAGAGATTGGCAAGGCTGTGGCTGGAACAATAACTGCAGCTTCACTGTTCATAAATCAAGGAGAACGAAGGAAACACTGGAGGAGAATTCAAAGGTCAGAAGCAATCCATGATCTGGGAGACTGTTTAATGTTATAAAATGTATTAATTCATTATGACAGAAAATGCAAGATCACTGCACATAGGTAACTGCACAGCATAGGATTACGCTGCACATTTAGCACTTTGCCAGTGTTTTAACAGAAATGGCTTCCTTTACAGTCTCATTAAGCAACCCTACCCACAGATATATGTGGGCAAGTTCCATTGTGCAACTACAGACAGGCCTGCATTTCTAATGTTTCCTGCCAGCATAAATGTGAATGCTATTTGGTTGCTACGTATCAATTCAAAGAAAAATAGTACCAGTATCAAATTTCTTATAGTGACAGCCAACACACTGTCTGAAAGCACTGCGGAATGCATGTCTACTCAGAAGTAAAAACAAACTTTGGCTACAGCTCATGGTCAAGGTTAAATTATATTTGTGGGCTGAAATTGGTGCCCCACTTCTGATAAAGTCTCTTGTGTACACTGTTTCTTCATTTCCACATGCAAATTGGGGAAGAGATACAGAAAGGCTTAGTTAGCTATAATGCTGCTGCATTGCTGTAAGAGCAGCAAAGGTAAGGCCTTTGCAGACACACCGGCATCCACCCCCCCAACTAGTCAGGCGTGGGCAGAATTGCAGGCACCTTGATATAGTCGGTCCTGTTGCATCAGTCAGCTATCCTCAAGAAAGCAGGCAAGAAGAGAGAGACCGGAACAAGCATCATTATGAGAAGAATGCCGGAGCCTTTCCTTGGTACCTACCACACTGACAGACGTAGGAAATGTGTGCCTGTGCCCAGAACAGCAGGAGATGCTTTGTTGTCCACTCCTCACATACCCACTTCATCACAGTGAGAGGCATTTCATCTGTATTCCATTATCATTTACCATGTGCACTAAACATACTTTTATTATACAGTATAAGTAAAATTTGTAATTACCTGGAACTACACCATTTGTTGCTATTGCACTCATTGATATTGCAGTTAGCAGAGTCTGCAAAAAACAAGCGATATTGGAGAATGTTACTATCAAATTTAAGAAACCACAGCTGGTGACAGTTAGCATAGTAAGAGCAGAAGCTCCCAGCACACTGAGGGCGCAGGAGCCATGAGTTAAATCTTTATAAAAAGCAAAAGATTTATGCATTCAAGTTCAAGAGAGCACTAAAACTATTGATCCATATGTAATACCAGTGGCATCTCCTTATTCTTGCATCTTATGTCAGAAATCATGCTTTTGCAATAGTTTATAAATCGGTGAAGACACTGTAGTTAAAATGGTTCAAGTGGAGACAAGAACCAAGGCATAAGTTTTACTGGTGGTCACTGACTCAGCACATTAATTCTCATTTATGTAGTGCTGGTATAGACAAAGGCTCAGACACTGGATTCTTGGTGTAGAAGTGAGAAAGACTAACCATCACCCTTGTATCCTTTTCACCTGCCTACTAATACAGCAAAGAGAAGCTATTTATACGTATCTATATCCCATTCTTCCTTTCAAAGTTCAGAGCTGTTTAGGCACTGATGAGGCCCCATCTGCTTGGCATTAACAACATTGCAGCCTTAGATGCCCTCAAATAATACAACAGGCAAAGTTTGAGAATGAGAATGTCTGACAGTTGGTTTCTCTAACAGTTAAGCCCCTCAGAACAGGTGAAGCACAAGACACTTAAATAGATGTGAATTGATCGGGTTATTTATATATGTGTGTCTGTGTGCTTCCAGTAGTTTTAAAATGGCAAGTGGGAAGGTCCAGCTGCAGGAATGGGAAAGAAAACCACTGTTTGTACCATAAAACCTAAAGCAAAATATTTTGTGAGTCTACAAGAAAGAAAGGAATATTCATTGGTATTGGTCAGCTGGCTGTACGGCATTCATCAGTGGAACAGGCAGGGAAACAATTTCATTCAGTCCCCTTCACTTTCTGCCCCATTATAACTACTACTCTGATGGTCTAGAACAGATTTAGGAAGGATGTGGGGGGATGCACTGGAGGGAGGAATTTAAAAAAAAATTGCTTCCCTTCCCATTCTGCTGACCAAAACCTTACCATAAGCTGAGTGAAATTCTTGGATACAACCCAATCTTTTCAAAAATGCATTTGGATTTAAGGAACTATTAAACATATTGAATGTTATGCTAGTTTTCCATAACCTAACTAAAACACAAATATAGTATGTATGTTTAATATCATCTTAACAGAAAAACAAAAATCAAACCCATATATCCAAAACACACTAACAGGATGACATTTCAAGGTTAGAAAGAATTGTTTTACTCTTGCCATGAAATCAAATCAGAAGATGGAAGAAAGCCAGGCATGGGTCAAAGCTCCAGGGCTGAAACATGTGCAGACTTAAGCCCAAATCACTACAAAGACACGGAGCCCATGTCTGTTGGCTCTGAACTTCGGAAACAATATCTCACTTGATGAGTTGTTAGGAAATGATGTTGCTATTTAAAGTGAGAGCAGTTGGAAACAAAAGTAAGGGAAACTGTCCAAACTGGTGACCAAGCCAATCAGCTGCTGGGCAAGAGCCTCCCTATTTGTTTTCACATCCTATTTATTCTCTCATTGAATGTATTACTTCCCCTGAGAATTAAAATCTCTTTCACAGTGTCAGAATCTAAAATGAAATGAAAGAAAAGCAAAAGACTTGGGTGATCCAGAAAGAGTATCTCTTCTCTGATTTAGATTTGGGGTAGGGGCAATGACACCAATTAAGCCTTTAATTTGATCAGAAGGAAGAGAAACAACTGGTTCCCATCCTCATGATGCTCAACCTGGACAATGGCTTATCTTCCTAATTCATTGGTGACTGTGTTGTGTGCCACAGAGAAAACACATTTTTATAAACATATTGTCTTTTTAAGCCCTTACTTGGCACAGCCCTTTCCCACCAATCAGCCACAAAAGAGTTTTTATTTTTTTGAACTGCAACTACACTTGGCTTGCATTATATTTTTGAACTGAGAAAAAGGTTCATTCATGAGAAATCCTAGCCTAAACAAGGTGCTGCTCTTTTGGCACTAGAGACTGAGATATACAAATGAGGTTAAAAATGTTGGCCTTCCTGAAAGCTACTTGATGTTGCTTTAGCATATCCATAACGCAGCCATTTAGAACATAGCAACAGAAGGACATGTACTCTGTCTATCTTACACCCAGTCTTGCTTTACATAGCTTGCTCCCCGTAACTGCTTGAATAAATACAGTGTTTAATCTCACTGTAAACATGTGGTACAGTGACAATAAAGTATTTGTATTTCTAAAATTACTAGAAGACAATGGAAAATCACTAGAATGCAGAACAGCATTTAGCTAAACATAAAAAGTGGACGTTGTACTTACACCAGAACAGCACATGAATACAATGATGAAAGATTCAAGAACTCCTGCTGTTCCCACAATCCATGTCAGTCTCAGGAATAGGATAACTCCTAAAATGTTCTGTAGACAGGGCAGATACACACCAATGAAAGTGCCCATACGTGGAGCCTAAAAACCCCACAGAAAACATAATAGTTCGTTAGTATACTTTTTGACCAATGTATCTAGATTAAGCAAGACAGCCTTTTCCCCAAAGAAACTAATTTTTCATAAAGGCTGAAAAATCCTCTGACACGGGATGCGACCAGTAACATCTACACAGAGAATCACAGAAATATTCAGAAACTCTTTGAGGAGCTTTTATGTTCCTCACACTACAACCTCAGAAATGTATGTCATATGCCCTAGGAAAGAAGTTTCTACTGCATACAATCAGAGTCACATGGCTCTCAGTTTTTCACTCAAATGTAGGTATGACCATGATCAGACAAGAACAATAGTGCAAGGCCATATCTTCTGAGAGTAGTTAACACAACTGTAACCACAGAAAAGAAGCTATTTTGGGAAGCAAGACAAATTGGAACTGAAGGATAACAGTTGCCCCACCATAACAAGGAAAGTCGTATTTGGCAAAGATCTAGATGCACTCCCTCAGAGTCTTCAACTTCAGCTGGTTCCTGACAGATTTGGGTGTTGTCTGGACTCTCTTCGGTTGCCTCCATTGTCTGTATGTCACAGAGTACTAGCCCCCTTGTATTCCCCTTTAGTATGCTCTGTGGCTATAGGTTGATTAATTCTAGGGCTTATTGATCATGGCCCAAAATTTTAAACTGTTTGAAGAAAATCTCCTATTTTGCAAGGCCCCGGAAAAACAAATACATCAGAGGTGTTACCAGCCACTTGCCTATGGCAACACCTGTTCCTTCAGTTGCCTCTATTGGCATGTTAATATCAATGATCACTGTGTCACTCTTTCCAAACCATGGAAAAGGGGAAGAGGAAAAAAGAGAGTGTAGTGTGTATTTTGACACTCTCCAAAAGTAAAACTTGTCGTCTGTATGGCTGATAACTAGCAATATTTTAATTTTTTCTGGATGGAACTGAGAGAAATGAATCATATTTCATTTTATAATTAAAGGTAATATTTTTTACCTATTTTGTATGACAGACAGCCCACCTCTCCAATGAAGAAGCTCTGCTACCAATTGTTAATTAAAAGTTTTGGCATTTGTACCTTTATTTCCTTACGTTTGCTATCTTCATCTTCTTCATGTTCTACCACTCCTTGAGTAACATTGGTATAGTTGGCTAGCTTATTAAGAAGAGATGATACCATGGGGTTGCTATCCATTTCTTCCTGTTGGGATTTTGGAAAACTTGTTAAATATCAAGGTCCAATATATAGGAACACATTTCAGAACAAACAGGAAAAATCATCATATATCTATGCAAATTCTGCTGCTACAACCTTTTTGCTGTGAAATAATGAGGATTTCAAGGATTCTTTGTTATTATTGCAAAATAAAAGTTGTTAATAATATTTGTGTACAAAATAAAACCACGGGTCTATTTCTGCTAAGATCTTTCTTAACATGGTTAAACATTCAAATCCAAACTCTCTTAAGTAATTCTGATTATTTTTTGTGAATAGAATTCATGATTGCAAGTTATATTTACTCAAGTTTTACATGAGATAAATGTATTTGCCATGGCAACCTCCCAGCTTTGGTGAGTGTCACTTCCTTCTTCTCTGAATGAGGCAATGACACACAGGCAGGCTTAAAGGTTGCTTAAGGTTGTTCCAATGATACATTCAAGTTTAAAAGATGTAGAGATACAGGAAGCTAGACAAGTCACTCTGAAGGATCATTTGGAAGGCAAGACAAATGGTGTTATATTTGCTAAATGGAGCTATCTGGGATTCCAGAATAAAAACAAAAAGAAGGAAGAGGTCATGCCAGGCTGGGCTGAAAATACATAGAGAGAGAGAGATGATATGGCAGCAGAGCAGAGCCATCATGGTTAGTAGCCATTGATAGCCGTCTCTTCCATGGATTTGTCTAATCCTCAAAGTCATCTGAGTTGGTGGCCATCACAGTCTCCCATGGAAACGAGTTCCATAGTTTACGGTAACTATGTGCTGTGTGAAGAAGCACTTAACTCGACTGCTAGCTCAGTTTCTAATTTCAAACAAGTGAAGCAAATCTTTCAAAATGGTCATTTAGCTTTTTATTCAGAATGCAAATGCTTCATTACAGCTGGCTGATAAGCCTCAATGGAAATATTTGCTACAAGAAAAACTTGAGGGCTGAGTTCAACACTCCCCTCTCTTCTCCCCATGTGGCCTGGAGGAGGCCTTTGCACGCATACAGTTTCATTTTCCACAAATCCTGGCTTGTCATGTCATACAAACCAGAAATCATAGTTTAATGCAAACTCTGCTTGGTTAAACAAGCAGCTTATTGACTCGTGGTTTGAAGTTGGCCTGTTTTGAAACAACCAAAGTTTGTTTTACACCACAATTTTCGGTTCCTGCAACACAACAAGCCAAGGTTAGTGGAAAGCTAAACTAAACTCATTTTCCCAAACACTGGAGAGGCAGAGTGCAGAAACTCAGGACTTCCCTCAAGCTTATTCCTTGTAGCAACAAACCATGATTTAGTGTTTTATATCAACATGATAGTATTAGACTTCATAGAAGTGACAATTTGTGGATCCCTGGGGTTATATATGCAGCTAAGTCCTGAGTAGATTCTCTGAAATTTACAAACCTAAATTACTCACATTTAACTTAGGTTTATTAACCTCAGTAGGTCTATTCTGACCCTGGTCTTAGAGAATAGATTGCAAGAAAACAGAGCAAGTACTGCTACTTGAATAAAAGTACATAAATATAACACTTCATACTTAGAACTTAGTAACAGGGATTTTGGGAAATAAGTTATCAAAAGTACCTCAAAAAGAGCCATATTTTTCCCTTCATAAATGTTTCCTCTCTCCATGCTGTCATTATTGATAAATGGGCTGCTTTCCCTTGGAATCCCATCACCTACCATGAAACAATGAATACAAGCAGAGTTATTTTTTAATGTACAAACAAACCAAACATCAACCTAAAAGTAGTAATAAAAACAATCATAAGAGCAAGATGAATAAAATCACAAGATAACGAAGTAATTATCATGATAATAAAAAAGCTTAAAAAAGAATAAGTAGCATAGAATATATGTACAAGGTTCATATTTGTACCCAAAATGCCAAATAATCATGAATGTTGCCGAATAGATCATATTTAATGGGAACACGCCAACTATGTTTCACATATACATCACAAACAGTCCCCAAGCAGAAACAAAGGGGTCCACATCATCCCGGGGACTCATATTTTATGAGTCAGCTTTTTTCAGAAATGGATAATAAATATGACTTGTTAAATCCAAAGATCCATAGAATAACAAGATGCATCCTTCCATCCTGGAGAGATCACTAGACAAGTGGCAAACAACAGATACAGAATTAATTGTTGAGAGGTTAAGTCAACACTGACACTGTCAAAAATGGATAAGAGACATAGCTTAGCATCCAAGTGACTTGTTTGCCAACAATAATATCAATCTCCATTACAACTTGCTTCCAGAACTTGTGTATAGTTACATACCCACCACATATGCCAATGTTATGCTGATGGGATTGTAAGGTATGAGGAACAAAACCACAGTTATAAATAGATATATCAAAGCATTTAACTGTACACAAATACTCCAGTAAGACCTTTAATTCCATAACTCTGTGTGACAGAACAGTATTTGCCTCCAAGTATCTGAATGAAACGTTACAGAATCTGTGGGGATTCAGACCTTGTTTTAATAAATTAAGTGACATTAAAAGTTCGTATTAAACAAAAATCCACTTTTCCTGGAAGAATATCCAACTGTCAACACCACTACAATCTGCTAGAGAGGGAAACAGTTGAGAAGCTCCCCAAGAACTGAACTTACAAGTAAAAAATCATGGAAACCTAAGCCCACTTTCCCAGTTCTAGTTCACACACTCAGCAATTTGCTATTCCACACTCCAGTGTCCCCAAACACTAACCAAAGTACACAGTCAGATCACATGAGATGATGTCTATAAACTGTCCACAAAAAACCAAACTTGCAAGGATCTGTACTCTGAACTGCATGAACACCACACAACTTTAATGTGCCCAAGGTGCAGAATTCGTCATGCAAAACTTTGTATATGTTCCAAAAAATTTCTGAAGTTGTATGTAAAGTATGACATGGTATACAGAACATGGTATAGATATGCAGTATTTTTGGAATCACACACTTTCATTCTGCTTCATATTCAAACTCTGTTTTCCTCAAGATGCACAATTTCCCTGTGTGCATTACAAAAAAACCTTACACTCTCCAAATGTTCTTACTTCCCAGTTTGATTAGCAGTAGTTGCTTACATAAAAAATTGTCCTTGTTAAGTGACTACAGTAGAACTTTCCAGACCAGAGTTTAGCATTACAAAAAACTGTTTTCAAAGCAAATTATCTTAACCATTGCCATCTAATTGTCTTCTGTGACTGTCCATCCCTTCCAACATGTAAAAAGTCAGCAAGAGCCTGTGGGGTCCTGATTTTAAGTGATTTATTTTGCGCTAGCAGTTTACTTGCAAAACTTTTATACTCCCCCTCCCCCCAATGAGTGGTCTCTCTAGTGTAGTTGTATTAGGAAAGCTCTACTAGACATGATAACCAGCTTATTTCTGCTTAGTTGCAACAGAAATCATGCTTGCAGACATCCCTGGAAACAGGACTTTCAGTACGTTTCCGAGCACAATTCAAAGTGTTGGTGCTGACCTTTAAAGCCCTAAACGGCCTCGGTCCTGTATACCTGAAGGAGCGTCTCCACCCCCACCGTTCAGCCCGGACACTGAGGTCCAGTGCCGAGGGCCTTCTGGCGGTTCCCTCACTGCGAGAAGCAAAGCTACAGGGAACCAGGCAGAGGGCCTTCTCGGTAGTGGCGCCCGCCCTGTGGAACGCCCTCCCATCCCATGTCAAAGAGATAAATAACTACCTGACATTTAGAAAACACCTGAAGGCAGCCCTGTTTAGGGAAGTTTTTAATGTGTGATATTTTAATGTATTTTAGTGTTTGTTGGAAGCCGCCCAGAGTGGCTGGGGGAACCCGGCCAGATGGGCGGGGTACAAATAATAAATTATTATTATTATTATACCAGTGTAGTGCATACTTTCAACAAGAAATGGCTCCCTCACAATTCTACCTCCATCACAACCTAACAGTATATATTAAAGGGGGATCTTTTCCAGTCTGAGAGCCACATGTCAGTGGTGGGTGGGTCCAGAAACAAGTGGATGGAGCAACAAATGTACATTTTACCTTTGATTTCTGTTCATTTTGCATTCTACCAACTCAACCGCACCTCTGAGAGAGAATGCGTAATGTCATTTCTGATATCTCCTTTCATTACACATTTAATGTTCAAAAAAGAACAGAAAAGAAGCCACAGTTCCTTACTCTCTTTATCCTTTGATTCCACTTTTGATCAAACAGATATGTAGTCATGCAAGACTGTGCTACTTTCAGCCATACAAGCCAAATGTACCTACCAATTACATATGGCAAGACTTACTCCTAAAGGAAAACAGCAGTACTTTTTAGACCACTAAAAAAAGAAAAAGAAAAAAAGATGAAGAATGAAGCAAAGACCTTTCAACCAGTTTTTCTTTCTAAAAATAGAACAACTACTGCAGGGAAAAATACCCAAACACAAATGTAAAAACAGCCTAATACATGTTTTACAAACTGTTAAGCAAGAAACTGCAAACAAAGCTTTAATAGGTTTGCCCAGACACGTTATATGAGTAGCGGTAGAAACTATCAACATCACAATGAAGATTTAACAATGTAATCAAGCGATACATTTTTGTTTTGAAAAGCAGGCAAGACAAATCTTGTATCTGTTTTGCAGTAGTTATATAGCAGATAAGCCAGATGCTGACTGGCAGAACGCTTTCAAAATAACGAACTTGTTTCATGCCGAGAAGGCAGCACACTTCCACTCTTCTGTCCACCAGCTATACCTTTGAATTCCTTTTTCAGCCAATGTTTGGCAATTTACGGACGTTACCTGAAGTCACAGTCACAAAAATATGTTCCAACACCAATGACCACATTTGGAGCAGATCTAGATCCAGAACCACACAGCTAATGAGTATTTGACTTATTGTTTTTGTTGTTGGTGTTGTTATTATTAAAATTTATATAGCACCCTTCACTCGCAGATCTCAGGGCGGCTCACAACACAGAAATACAACATAAAAGTAGGAAATACACAATAAAAACAAGAACCACCACCACACACAAAACAATACCCACCACCCCTCACGCATCCCACAACCTTTTTTAAAAAGGGTGTAAGATGTTTATCAGCCAAAGGCCTGGTGGAAGAGGAACATTTTCACATGGCGCCTAAAGGTGTATAATGAAGGAGCCAGGCAAGCCTTTCTTGGGAGAGCATTCCACAAAGGAGGAGCCACCACAGAAAAGGTCTGTTCTCCTGTTGCCACCCTCTGGACTGCTTGTGGAGGACAGAAATTAAGGAGGACCTCAGATGGTGATGTCAGGGTCCAGGTAGGTTAATATGGAGAGAGGCAGACCTTGAGGTATTGCGGTTCTGAGCCATTTAGGGCTTCATAGGTCAAAATCAGAAACTAATTGGCAGCCAGTTCAGTTGGACCAGGATCTGTGTAATATGCTCAAACCGTCTTGTCACGGTGAGCAACCTGGTCACCAAATTCTGCACTAGCTGAAGTTTCAGAACCATCTTCAGAGGTAGCTGTACAGATAACATGTTGCAGTAATCTAAACCAGAGCATAGACAACAGTTGTTAGGCTATCTCTGTCCAGATAGCAAAGCTGATGAAAGGCACTCTCTGTGCCACTGAGGTTACTTGAGCCTCAAGTGACAGCAAAGGATCCAGAAGTACCCCCAGGCTGTGTACCTGCTCCTTCAGAGGGAGGATAACCCCATTAACTGCAGGAAACCTCTCATGCATCCGGTCTAGGGAACCACCCACTAACAGTGCCTCAGTCTTATCTGATTGAGCTTCAGTTTGTTGGCTCTCATCCACTCCTTTACGGAGGCAAGACAATGGCCCAGCATATCCACTGCCTCACCTGCAAATGCAAAGGAGAAGTAGAGCTAAGTGTCATCAGCATATTGCTGACAATGTACACCAACCCTCCGGATGACCCCAACTCAGTGGTTTCATATAGATTTAGAGGATAAAATTAAACAATGAGAAACCCCACACTGAAGGCTACACAGGGCCAAAGAACACTCCTCAAGCATCACTCTCTAGAAATGTCCATCCAAGTAGGACTGGAACCACCATAAAGCAGTGCCACCTACCCGCAACTCCGCTGCAGAAGGAAATCATTGTCAAGGGTATCGAACAATGCTGAGAGTCGAGAAGACTTAACAGGGACACATTTTCCCTGTCTTTGTCCTGACAGAGGTCTCTGTATAGAAAGCAGGTACACTCACAGAAGAATGCCCTCACCAATATCAATGAGCTACCAGTATATATATAATATAGGGAAGAGGTATTTCTTCAGACAGGCAGCATCCAGTCTGTGCAGGGCTTTAAAAGGTCAAAATCAGCATTTTTGCCTGCTTGTCTATAGGTACACTTCAGTGTTCATATTTACTACATGTATATCTCTTTCCTTCATGCTGGAACTCTAGATGGTTTATTTCAGATTCCTAAGATTCCCCTTCCAAGTAATGACCAGTTTTGAAAAGTTCTTGGGCTGCAGAAAATATGAGCAAATATTAAATGCTCTCATTTTATTACCTGAAGTGAAAATTGATTTGAGAATGTTGAAAAACGATTACAAATATGGAAAGAGGGGCAGAATAGAACACAGGAATGGAGGAGAGGCTAAAGCTGAGATAGGCTGGAAATGAAGAAATGAAGATGGAAAGGGGAAGAGGTCCTCACTTCCTCACAGCCCCCACCCCACTTTATGAAATGTCATAGACAAATACTGAGGCAATTGAGATAGTATGAATTGTTGAATGAACCCATATAAAAAGGAAGCAGTCCTCTGCAAAAAGAGCAACTTGTTTACAGGAACATTTCTAACCTCTGTAATTCACAACAAAGTGAGTTAATTTACTAATGTGACCAGATTTAATAGGAAAGTCTTCCATTCTGAAGATAACACTGAAATTTAGGCCTCATATCTAAGAAAGGGACACGAGTGCTAAAAGAAAAAGCAGTACACACAGCTGAAGCCTTTGCCTTATGTTTTTATTGCAACAATTCCTTCACAGGACCAGCATTTTATCTACAGTGGAGGTGCTAAAAACAGGTTTTCATGAATTCAGTTGCGCAAATTGGATGGGGTGGAGGAAGGTTTGTTAATTCAAATGGGTTAGTAACAATCTATTAACTTTCGACAAAATGATTTTTTAAACAAATACAATCCTTTGCAAACCAATTTTCCTAGCTTCCTTATCTACAGGCACCTGCAACAAACAGAACAAAAACAAAGAGCATGACTATCCTGTTGACCTCTGAGCCTAATGAGTCTTATCCTTAGGAAGCCTATAAATCTTATTTAAAAAATCCTCAGCATTACACATCCTCAGAAAAGGAAGGATTATTCCTCATTAGCCCATTTGTATTAGTGTGACAAGGTATAGCATATCTCATGTTCAAAACACAACACTTTAGGTGTAAAAGGAAACAAGATTTCTACCTGAATCTTAGTAATGGAACAGTTTAGCAGCCAACAAGCAAACAGGACTTGTCTTCTGAAGCACCTCTTTCACAAACACTAGAGCAGGTCAGAGGAAGTTGTGAAACACTTTTAGTGGGACTTAAAGCATACTTAAGAATGCGTTTGACTGGAGCAAAGACAAATAATATTAGCACCTACAGTAAAAATTGTAAGCTGTAGGCAGTATGAAATAGCAACGTAAGTGCACGTAAAATAAGACCTGTGATCTCAGCAGCTTTTTGGCAGCCGATTATGACCTGTCCTCATACTGTACTAGTTACAGATTTAAAATTTTAATATAGACAAATAGAGATAGTAATACTGATTAGCATTGCTAGTATTATTTGGATTGCATGCAAGCCTGTTCACCAGCTGAAATCTTCCTCAGGCCTGAAGTTCTCCAAGTGACAAAAGCCTTTTCAGCTGTGGCACTCACAACTGTGAAACTCACTCGGCTAGACATGCTCACCTACAATGTTCACCTATTCTTAACATACCTATTCCCTCATGCCTTCAATGGCTTATAACTTGCTTCTACTTTTTAATCTGCTATTACACAAGTTTTCCATTTGCCTGTCACTCCCTTTTTATCTGCTGCTGTTATATTCTTGCACTGTATATTTTATTGCACTTTGAGGTTTATTGCAGTCTACCTTGAGCTATTCTGCAAAAGGAAGGGAATAAATATTTTAATTTAATGAACAAGTCCCTAAACCCAACTCTTCCCCATGTCACTGTTTGTCCAACCCCAATGCTGCAGAGTTCTGCCTAAACCTACTGTAACAACCTCAATCAACAGAGGACAATCTGCAAGTGCTAACAAACTCTGAATCATTAAGATTCATAGACAGTTGTGCCAGTTCTGCTATTGTGCGATAAGTACTCCCATCAATAGGAACAAGGAATTGCGGGTTACTTAACAGTCCTCTGAACTCCAACTTAGACTTCATTTTTAATCTTGGGTCATTGACATGTTTCTCTGTAAATTCCATCCAACGAAGACCCTGCTGCTGCCCATTTATATTACCGGTATTCTCCTGGGCTTCTCAGTGATATTCAATACCATCAACAAGGATATCCTCCTGGATCACTTATATGGGTTGGGTTTGGGAGGCCCACCCTTACAGTGGTTCAGACCTTTCTTGGAAGAGTATTTCCAGAAGGTAGTGCTGAGGGACAGCTGCTCTGCCGCATGGTCACTGGTTCAAAACTGTTATTGATGCTCTTTAACATTTATATGAAACTGCTGGGAGAAATAATCCAGAGGTCTGGGCCGCACTGTCATCAGTACACAAATGACATGCAGTTCTCCCTTTCATTTCCATCTTCAGATCCCAGGGAGGCTGTAGAAGTCTTACATGGGCAATTTTGGGATGGAGAAGGTGGAACAAATCAAAATTAAATCCACATAAAATGGAGGAATTGTGAGTCAGGCAATTGTCTGCTCCAGAAGGTGGTTTACAGCTGGTCCTACATAAAGTGGCAGTCACCCTGAAAATCCAAGTTCACAGTTTGGGAGTCCTACTGAGCCAGAGGTGGACTTCTTCAGCTTTGCCCTGTGGGCCAGCTGCGTCTCTTATCTAGAGAGGTCTGGCCTAGCACAGTAACCTCTGCCCTAGTCAATTCCAGGCTTGACTACTGTAACTTGCTTGATGTGGGGCTGCCTTTAAAGATAGCTCAGAAGCTTCAGCAGGCAGAAAATGCCACTGCTAGTCCCAACAGGTAATAGATGGCCAGATCAAACAAAGCACTCTTATCAGCTGCACTGGTTGCCACTGCACATCTGGGCCCATTTTAAGGTACTGGTTTTAACCTTTGCTTGCCACCAAAAATCAGTGAGATGTAAGAGAAATATATGAAAGAAAGGGCTTTTTCTGTGGTAGCCCCTGCTCTGGAACTTCCTACCTGTTGACATTTGGAAGTCCTGTTCTGTCCAATCTTTTCATAAAGCTGTTTCAAGTGGCTTTTGGACTGGTAAATTATTCACCTGTGTGGATCTTTTATTGCTAATTTTCTCAGCTATATTTTATAGAACTTCTTATCTGAAATGTTCTTTGGGAATGTTAGGGTTGCTATTTTATTCTGTTTCAGTCGATGTATTCTTATTTTACTATGTAAACTGCTTTGGGTGAATTTTTTTACTTCTAAAGGCAACATATAAATATTTAAAATAAATAAAATAAAAATATTACCTATCTCAAGATAAAATAAAGATTACACAAGAATACCTCATCCTGCCACTGGCTAATGACACTTCCAAGTCAAATTACATTTCTAAGCCATAGATTGGTATATAGCTTGCAGGTGTTTGTTGGAGTACAATTCCCATCATCCCTGACTACTGGCTATGCTGGCTGGAGTCTATGGGAGAGGAAGCACAAAACCTGAACGCCTCCTGGTCTTGTATAAACCTGTAAGATCACTAGGTCTGGGCGATATATCAATATATCACCCAGGACTGGTATGGAGGCTGCTGAGCACGCTGAGGGAGAAACAAACTAGCTCAAGCGGCAGCAGTTTCATCAGCGATATACCGCTGGTGAAACCGCCATCGCACTCTGCCCAGGCAGAGAGAGAAACAAGCTTATACAGCTTGTTCCTTCTTCCACTTCTTTAATCTGCTTGGCTAAGGACTGCCCTCGCCTCAGCCAAGCAGTTTTGCGGAGCCCCTGACCTGCCGGCAGCGGGATGGGGGCTCTGTTAAAGTGTTCCCCCTCCCCAGCTGAGAGAGTCCTGACCTGGCTCCTGCTTGCACGAGAGTAGAAGCAGGATCAGGGCTGTGCAACTGAGAAGTGCAAGCCCGCCTTTCCCAGATGAGAAAGCCCTGGTGTGCTGAGCCAGAAAGATGGAGCCCATCCTCCCAGTGGAAGGCAGCCAGGCGGTATAGGGCTCTTTGATGCTGGTGGCAGTTCCAGAGTTGTTCAGCAACCCCTCACAAAGCACAGAAAGGGTGGCTTTGCACCCCACACCTTGTGGAATTCAGAGGGAGGGTGGGCTGTGTCTTTTCTCCTGGGGTGAATTACTCCCCCCAGGAAAACGGCAGCACACCCACACTGGTGAAGGCTAAGACAGTCAAACGAACGGAGCCTGACAGGCTTGGTCTGTCTTCAAGGAGGGGGGTGCAGGCAGGCAAGGTAGCTTGCCCACCTGCATGTCAGCAAAAGCAGAGGGAGCCTGGCCAAGGAGCCCCAAGTTGCATGCTGGCTCTGCTGGGGGGCAGAAGCTCACCTGTCCCTCAGCTGAGCAGCAGACTTGAACCAGCTGTATTGGGCTCAGACCGCAAGGTGCAGAGGTGAAAACACCTCAGCTCCCATGATGAGAGCTGCGGCAGTTTCACCCGGCACCTCGCCAGTTGGATACGATGCAGCTTTTGTCAACATCACGGTTTATCACTACACCGTGATGTTGAAAACCCAACATTGCCCAGCCCTAAAGATCATCTGGGGAAATTTTACTTATCACAGGTTGGTGATCCAAAAAAGGGCATTTCCCACCATCACCCTTGTACTGTGAAAGATTGTGCATCAGCTGCTTCAGGTATATTGTAAAAACATATTTTTGTCTAGGCAAAGTAAATAAGCAGCATCTGGAAGGCACCAGTGGTTAGTCACACAACTCACATCTGATATAAAGTAAGAGTTGGAATTCAGAGGCCGTTGTCCCATAATAACCAACAATATACGGTAAGTGCCCTGACTTACCGGTAGTCTCACTGATTTCAACTGGGACTAAGGCATGCTTTAAAATTGCAGTATTGAAGCCTAGGAAAATAAAAGTGATAGTTCTGCAGCTAAAAGAAATGAAAGATATGTGGCAATATACACCAAATATTTGTAACCATTGTTTGTATACTGACTTCTTGTGCAATCTCACCCACTGCTAGGCATATTAAACCTAAGTTTTTAGAGAGGAGACTGTACAAACTCTGCAGAAGGTTGCAAAAATTTCCCAGCTGTTCAAAGCTATTTGGTCTAAAGTGTGAAATCCTATTAAATCAACAAGCCTTTGTCACATCAATAAACTACCATGAAACAGACTGTGAGGATAGAAGCTCCCATGTCTCAGCATATATGCATCACACAGCAAATTGTGTGAAAAGGAAAGGATCAGTGATCCTTCTCTTCAAGTAATTTTCCACGCTGGCAAGGGATGCAAAAACTGCCATGGCTGGTTTGAAATTCATTGATAGTGATGGATCTCAACAGGGGGAACATATTAAAATCTAAAATCAAATGAGCCAGTCTACTCTGAAAAATATATTGGGTGGTATCCAACTAAACAGTTCCACTAGCATAAAGACTTTTAGCTGTGCAGTGCAACTTCCGCAACCCCTCCTCTCCCAGTAACCCCCTAAATTTGTTCTGGGGATTCCACTAATCCTTTGAAAAAGATTTAAGGGGCATCTAGAGGGCACATGGGGAAAGTTGAGTGTGGAGAAGTTCCACTGTACAACTAAAAGTCCTTGCACCAGCAGAACTTTTAAGTTGGATATCATCCTTTGCTTATATCCTGGCCTCATTCTACAGTAACCAACAGGTTTCAACTTGGAAGACAAACCATTCCATTCCTAAACTATTAATTCATATTCTCCCACAACCATTTCCACCACCACTTGTACTGGATGTATAGCTCGCAACTTTCTGCAATCTACATCCTTACTTGTCTATTCTCCTACCCAGACCATGGGTCTTCTACATCCACCTCTGTGCCACTCCACATGCTGATAAGAGGAACCCCGCCCAGAAGAATCTGGGGGAATGCTGTCAGAGAACCTCAAACCTGTTGGGAGCTCTCACAACTCACCTGGCTCTCTTTATACTAATGAAATGGGCTGGATGATACCAGGAAGTTGTGAGGGGAGAGATGTTCCAAGTTTTCTCACCTCCTCAGCTGATGTCTCCAGCTTTTTCTTAGCATCAGGCAGAAAAAGAGAAGCCCCGCTGGAAGATGGTTCTAAGGTAGAGGAGTGGAGGGGAGCCTGTCTGTCAATCAAGGTTACCTTCTAGTTTTCTTAAAAGGCCAGCCAGGATGAGCAGCAATGGGCAGCACATAAGCTCAGACATTAGGCAAGAGAACAGCTTGGATTGAAACTGCCTGTCCATTAAATGATTAACGGAGGGGTGGGGGGAGGCTGTTGTGGTCTCTCTTTCTTTTTGCAAGGTTTGCAACATTGTTTTACGATTGATTATTAAGATCATAATGTTTCTAGGGTTTATTATATCCAAGAAGCATCTTACATAGTTTATGAACTCTTCCAGCACAACTTAATAACGAAGTTGAACCATCCACTTTAGAAGCAATTATAATCTTCTATACTGGTGCTCCTTGAAATATGAAGAATCAGTTTAATTGATTGGTCACTTGCCAATTCCACCAAGGAAAGCTAAAATTGTCAAGGATTGCTATATTTAACATCTTAATGGATAATCAGCAACAACAGACTTTAATAGTGGCAGATTTGTGTGCTCTTACACCTTTTCTGATGAGAACACAGGAAGTATGTTCAAATAAATGTGAGCAATACAGTGGTACCTCAGGATAAGTACTTAATTCGTTCCGGAGGTCTGTTCTTAACCTGAAGCGTACTTAACCTGAAGCGGTCACTTTAGCTAATGGGACCTCCTGCTGCCGTTGCGCCGCCAGAGCACGATTTCTGTTCTTAGAGGAGTTCTTAACCTGAAACGTACTTAACCCGAGGTACCACTGTACAAGTACTGTACCACATTAATAAAAATGTGTGTAGTTTTATTTTTAAAATAACTAAAAAAATATCAGGATATATTTAAAAGTTGGTAACTGAGTAAGCTGGGGGCTAATAATCCTCCATCTTGGCGGATTTCAGTTCTTAGTTACAACTTAAAACACAACTGCATGGAAGTTATTCAGGAAAGGACTTGTGAAGCAACTCCCCATAGTAATTTTCACATTTTTTGACCATGCAAAAACCGACCCTTATAGCTATAAGGGTTGTACTGTAAATGAGTGTCCCAAACTGTGAATTGTGAGATGGGTTTAAGTGTGTACAGAAAAGACACAATAGCCTTTTCAGATTTTCCCTTGAATACAAGGGCTAAAAAGTTACACAGGAAAGGGATGCATGTATAAGCCCTGCCCTCAGCACCGCCAGGTGGACAGCCTCCTCTTGAGATGTTTACACATCTAAGGTCTGCAGGGTTTCTAAATGTATTCTTCCAAACATACTTAGAAGCCTTCTTGCAATTGCAAGCATGGTTCAAAAAGCATAAATTGATATCATTTCCATAGGAACAAATTATCTTCCCCTAGGAACAATTTAGAAGTGCCCGGAACACCTGTTTGTTTAAACCCAGTCTGTCCTGATCATGTATAAAGGTGAGGGTTTTTTTACACATTTCAGAGGATGTGTGTGAATAGGAGTAATAGTTCTAAAATTTATGTTTATTAGTAGTACTAATGGTATTTGTTTTTATTGCAGAATTATCTTTAAGAACGAGTTCCAGTGTGAAATACATCAGCATTGTGGTGCCTTTATTTAGAAAGCGTCTGATATAACATTTGTTGTTACTTATCATTAATACTGCAGCTCCTAAGTACACTTGGGTTAGAAATAATTCCCACCTAAATCAGCAGAAATTACTGATCAGATTGTTATTGAATCTTATGTTTTTAGAAAGGAACCTAAATTATAGCTACATTTAAGTTACTACAACTCATCACATTCACAGACTCTGTCAATGCAGCTCAGACAGTTACAATACAATCCTATACAGATCTACCGAGACCCACTGAGATCAATGAAGCTTACTCCCAAGAAAGGAGTACAGAATGCAGCCTAAATTTTAAGCTGTTGCACAGCTGACTGCCAAGATCCATTCTCTTGATCTGGTTAATTCATGTAAGGCTCTCTAGATTAGCATACAAATAGTGCAGGTGAGCTTGATCATAACTGCTAGAGCTTGGCTGCAGTTAAATTACCATGGCTGACCCTGAAAAAATAGCTATTTGGTAGACCTCATTTTAAACTGACAGCCATGAATTTAGCCAATCACCTTTGTTAGATACTGACATATTCTGAGTACTGCAAACAATGCAATAGAAATAATCTCTTTAAATACTGCATTGCTGAAGTCATACTTGTACATTAACCTCTCTGCTCTGCCCATCTATACAGAAGATCTTTCAGAGCAATAAACATGTCTCAACATGCATATTGGGGCCATGAAAATGTACTTCAGCAGTCCTAAAAGGCATTACATTCCCTCCAACTATTTACAACATACCTAGTAATATACTACCTAAAACTAAACTCTAGTGTTGGTACTATAAAGACTATATGATTCTCTTCACTACTGTTCTCTGCCTCAGAGAATATGTGCATTCCAAATAGTGATGGAGTCAGAACCAAATACGAGAATTTGTATTTTGAAAAATGGAGGGTTTCTTCTTTGTTCTAGTAGCCATGATGCTCCTTCAAATCTGTTTGACATCTGATAAAACTAATCTAATTCCATCTACATAACCCCATCTGCAACAACCTCAAACTGTTAAAAATTGCAGGCTGCCAGGCAGGCTGCCCTTTCCCAGCTACCTACCCACTTTTTGTTCAACATATACTGTAAGGAAGAAATCTGGTTGGTCTAGTAAAGGCACTGTGGATTGTTCCGTGGATCTTCCTTTTGAAATTAGTAAATCATTCAAGGGAAGGAACAGTAATAAGTGCATAGTTAATATGACCTTGTAAATCTGAGGTCAGAGAGTAAAGTGCATACTTTGGCACCTTGCCAGTATTCAGAGATCTAAAAGCCTGCCTTAATGTATTGCTATGGGCTTTAGAGCTTAACCTCAGTTGAAAATAAAGTTTTCAGGTATGATTATCTACTTTCTATACAGCTACTGTTATGTTGTCCTTGCAGCAACAGTCCTAGAGCATAATATATCTAACAAGCTCAAGATTTTGCGGTGTTTTTTATGTGATGGTTTTACCAAACCTGAACACAAGCCTCAAACAGGAGCATTTACCTTTTGGTTTCTCTTTGAACTTTTCACTCTATAAATAAGAAAACTCAAAACCAAGAAATGTCTAACAAAGGCATTGATGAGTCTCAATGCAAGTCAAGATCAAGTAGTTGGCAACCTGTTTCCATTATTATGAATGCTGTGTATTATTTTTTTTTTAAATCCCTAAATAGCATGACATTATATCATGTATATTGATTAAATGTGATCTTTAATATAAAAAGTTAACCAACCTCCTTCATCACAGTTTTTTTCAGAACCATCCAATAAGTCACAAAAGACTAAGCAAACTTTTGAGTTCTCCAGCATTCTCATTTTGCTGTATGTCAAACAGAGAGGTGAGGCGGCACTGGGAAGGATGACAGAGCCCGCAAGTCTGCAATTTGGGATCTTAAGAGTCAAACACAGCAACAATTCCCCACCACACACATAATCTTCATTTACCTTTCACAACCAGTTCCAAGCAAAGTAACATTAAGATAAATAGACAGGAAGACAAAGGCATGCTGAGGCACACTATTTAAAGAAAGGCAGCACAAATATTTTGATCACTAAATAATCAAAGCTTAAACAGAAAGCTTAGTGTTTTAACCTTCACTTTTTGAATACATATAAGTACCTTTCATCAAGGAAATCTAAACTCAGATGAAACACCTAAAGCCCAGGCTAGATGTGATGACAACAGAATCCAGTATTTTAAGGTAGGTCTGATCCAACAGGAGCAAGATGTAAGACCAAAGAAGCACACAGGGTGGGTGGGTGCTAAATCCCACCCCATGACCATACCACCTCCCTTCAGGTGCTTTTCTCCCAGTGGAACTGAGCTGGCATGAGAATGCAGCTGAAAGAAAGCAGCAGGAGGGGAAGAGAACTGAGAGAGGAAACTTGCAGACAAGTGAAGAATGGTTGAAGCAGTCTGCAGCCCATGACATGTACAATAGTTTGGGTCTGAGGCTAGAAATTCAGCATTCTAACATCCATAGTTGCAAACTTGGTGCCTCATTCCTGAGGTCAGCTCAGTACACTGGTCTAGGCACTGTGCAAACATACAAGTAGAAGGTTTTAAAATGCTCCTGAATTACAAAAAAGGCATGTGTTTATAAAGTATTTGATATTATATTTCTGTGCAAGACTGCTCACGACAGCTAATTCCAAGGGACTTGTGGGGCTTTCAGTTCCTCATCGCTACTCCAATGGCAGGCCCCATCCCCACTATTTCTATATGACAATCTATTTCTCATACAGCTTGTTAATCTTGTTAGTTTACTGTTGGCTTAATTGTTTTTTAAATAGTTTTTTAAAATAGTTTGAACTGTTTTTATTGATAATTTTAATATTTTTTGCAAACCGCTTACTTGTTTTGTTACAATCAAGCAGTACATAAATTTTGCAAAATAAACACATAAGGGGCAAGTCCTGTCTCAGTTCTTCGAGTGTAAATTAGCATACATATACAGGTGATCCAGCTGACATTGCGTATTGAGACTTGCAAAAAGCTTTTGACGAAGTACCTCACCAAATAATTCCAAGTAAGCTTAGCAGTCATAGAATTGTGGAAACAGAATACTTGGGGGGCCTGATCTTTTGGCCTGATCTAGCAGAGTTCTTACGCTTGTATCTGTCAGGAGGGTGGGCTCCATGGCACTGCTCCTCAATGCTGGCTGCTCCCAGCTTAGCCATTAATTCACTACATGGCTTTAGTAAAGCAATTACTCTCCTAGTCTCTCATCTCTAAACACAGTAATAATAATAACTGGTCTTACAATAGCCTAAACATTGAATGCTTAATAGCAGTAGCAGCTGCATAGCTATGTGTGTGAGCCATGCCCAAACATTATCAACCTGCAATGGCTTCTGTGTTGAGCGTAAAAGTCTCAAGTTGGGTTTTAAGTGCCTTTGGCCAAAAATGCACAACTGGGAATCCTGATATGCAAAGTTCCAAATGTGAGGAGGCTTCTAACAACATTCAGTCAAACATGCTGAGAATACCCCTTGACACCTGCTCAATTCCTGCTCAATACAGGAAAGTCAGGGGTGTAGCAGGTGGGCATAACACCTAAACAAGGAATAAACTGTTAGGTAATATAAGACATTATTATGCCTTCTCCAAATGATGGTGTAGAATTTATTTATTGTTTTCTAAACTGCTTCACAGCCAGAAGCTATTGAACTGGTGTACAATAAGATAAAATGTGATAAAATATAAGAAATATGAACTCCAAAAATAATAAAACAATTTCTAAAAACTCTAAAAGCAGTAAAACCATTTCTAGATTGCACAACTGATATTCCATAAATCAACTGGCTCACACTTCAAGGAGAGTCTTCTTATCCAAAAACACCTTCAAATGTCAAACCTTAATGTCAAATTGCTAGATGCTTGTCCAATTCCATTTGGTAACTGATTCTAAGGGGTTGGAGCTGCAACCCTAAAAGCCTTGTTTCTAGTACAAACTAAGTACACTCCTGGGGCATATAGTACTGTTAGTACTGCCCAATCTGAGGGGTACACTTGCCAGGTAGGCTGAGGCGGTCCCTTAAGTAACCTGGTTCCAAGTTGTTTAGGGCTTAAAATCTTAAAAGCAAATCTTTGAACTAGCATCTAGTAGCATATTAGCAGCCAGTGCAGCTCCCACAGCAAATATGTTAAACTAGTTGAATTTAGCCCGTTCAATAACGGGTGCTAGAGGAGGAGGAGGCAGAACAGCGGCCGCTGGGGGGTGGAGAGGGGCTCCCTCCCCCTTCTTCGTTTTCCCCGGGGGCGGCGGTGAGGATGGGGCGGCCCTCTGCGTCCGTGCGAGGCAGCGGCGCTGGCACAACTGACACCGCGCATACGCCGCCGCTGCCTCCCGGACACGCCCCCCTCTCTGCCCGCTCAAATCCCTGCGTCCGTGTGGGACACGGACATGCGCAGTAGCGCAATTCCGTGACACACGGAACGGACGCAGGGACACAGCAACTTTATTATAGAGGATGGTGTTGACAGAATGCACCAGTCAACAAACAACTCTGTCTTTTAAAAACTGCAGATCTTCATCAGCTATTGGATCTTACTACTGTACAGTACTTAAAAGCTTTGAAGCTTCTACTTGGACCCAGGCATACCTCAACTTCTCATTTCCCAACTGTTTTGTCAGAATAATGAAAAAGGCATAGCTAATGGCTATGTTTCTATCAGTTCTTACTGAAGTCTCTCCCTCTTGTGCTAAATATGTGAACATAGGAGTGGGCTACCACAATACATTCCAACTGAGAGCCACACGCTGGATCAACTGTCAAGCTGTCTCCTCTAACAGCTGCTATACAAACAGTCCTGGATATCTTAGATTCTTTGGAGAACAATCACACTAAATGCATTCGTTTGTGATGATGCTCTTATTTGGCACAGTCAGTTTAAGGAAGCAAGGTTCACAACAGCTTTACAAACATATTAATTTCACTTCTGTCTCAAAAATAACTTTTTCACTCACACTATTTACTATTTGGAAGGTCCAAATATTGCTACACAGTACCAGTAGCACTGGGCAGAACTGAGAGATCCGATTCAAAATCCCAGCTCAGCCACAGGCTTGGTGGGTGGCCTTAGGCTAACTCCCCCCTCTCATTTTCAGGCCATCATTTGCAAATCATTTGAGCAATAATAGCCTGCCACAAATAATTGTTATGAAGAAAAATTAGATCATAGCACATTTTGTAGAAACTCTTTTTTCTCCTTAAAACCTGCTATGTACAATTTGTTAACCTATTACTCTTTTAAGGCGGAGTTCACTGGAGCCATTACCCCTTATTCAAGAACATTCCTACTTCTTCTCTACATATCAACACATATATTGATTTCTACATGAATTATGATAGGTTAGGTGCTGTGATGTACAAATATTTTCCTTTCTTTGGTTCACATTCTTTTTACCAGCCCCGAGCCTTCAAAATCTGAAAAAAAAACCTAATATCCTGATCTTTGTAAGAAGAACCACAGAACCCAGGTATAATGAGATTATAGGCACATAGAAGTATTGTTAGGGTTAAAACTTTCTCATGGGTCAACCATGAGTAAATTAGTAAATTCCCTTTTGCCCTTTAATGGCACATTTCAAGCACTGATTACACATTTGACATGAAAAAGTTTATTTATACCACAAATGTGAACTGCATTGGCAACACTTACCGTATATCAAGAGAAAAGTATAACCAGCTAGCCTGGTTTCAGCGATTTAGATGAACTGCTCTGCTACCGCTAATATTTTGTACTAGGTGTCTATGAGAGAACAGGGATCCTCTGAGTCTAGTAGGATGGGGCAAGCATGTCTCCAGCTCTCCGTAGCTTCAGGCAACTACCAGTCAAGAACCCAGAAATCCACCTTGAAGGCATATTCAGACAAATTACACATTGTACTATTTAGTCATGCTCACACCCCAAGTTTCTAACAATACTGGGCAGATCAGAATCATTTGGTACAGTGCCCACCTCCACATATAAGGAACCTCACAAAAGTATAAGGTGACTAGTCTGCAGTCTCTTATTTATTCAGCTAAATACACAGACTTGACAGAATAACAGCGCTACAACCTGTGTGAGTGTGTATGAGAATATTAATGGCAAGCTTATAATACTGTTGTCAAAGTGTATTTTGCATGCAAGTTGTAACTTAAAGTCACACTGTCTGATCCAGTGGATACTTTTCTGAGGTATAATTTCACTATCGAAGAAAAGCTCTAGCTTTCTTTTACAATTTAACTATACAGGTATGTTCAAGCTACAGTTTTAAGTATTCTTGAGGTCTGCTATTTTACTTACATGATCAAACATTGCTATGTGCATTTTTCAACCTGTGTACGGAGGTATATAAAAATTTAGAGACGTTGAAGTGTTCACAACTAATACAGTTCAACATAACATAAACTTTCCTAATTACAGCTAGACACTAGAAAGTAAATCATGCCACAACAGACAACAAAGTAATTTATGTACTTAAAGCTGTTCTTTCAAATCACATTCTCTTGAATGCATTTAGCTCTAAGTTTAATTACAAAAAAGTAAATCAGACTAAAACACTACTTAAAAGAACATTTCAGTAGGAATTAGGGGTGTTAAGTCAATGGCGTTTTACTCAAAGCAAACCCACTGAAATTAATAGACCTACCCTATATACTCGAGTATAAGCCTAGTTTTTCAGCACATTTTTTGTGCTGAAAAAGCCGCCCTCGGCTTATACTCGAGTGAGGCAGGCAGTGGCTCCTATGAAGCTTTCCCAGGTTTTTTGTGGTAAAATTGGGTGCCTCGGCTTATATTCGGGTCGGCTTATACTCAAGTATATACGGTAACTTAATCATGGACACTGATTTCAACTGTTATACTCTGATTAAAACCCAGCTGAAAAGCAACCTAGGATTTTCAGTAATGGATTTCTTATGCTATCATAGAGAGAAAGAGAACAGTGCACTGGGTAAAGACCTCATGACCTCGGCTACCTTCTGACCACATATACGTATTAGCTCTTTATAGGGTACTGAAGGTCAACATGGAAGGTGTGTACATGTGAAGCCACCTTAACAACCTCATTAACACAATATATGCACTGGATTTTCAATACATTTCAGAGCACAAAGTACACCAGTAGCACACCAATTTGCAGAAATCAATTGCTGTGGTGATATTAAGCAGTATATAAATTATTTTAAATTTTTTTAAAAATGTTACTAAAATAGTAAAAACTGCCAACACAGCACCCGATCCTGAACTCTCATTTGCCAAATCAGAGGATCATAGAATCAAGACACACAAAAGCAACTGTATCGCTATGCTTGATATCTATCACTAGGAGTAAGACTTTAACAGCCCCGCCACGCAAAATTTCTGTGAATTGTTCCTTTTTATTTCAGGATTTTAAATATCTGCTCATCTAGTTGTCTATGGCAAGGGGAAATCGTGAGGGAAGGGACGCTTTTGCAAAATGTAATAAATTTATTTACCTCTCTCTCCCCCCCTCTTCTTTTCCCTTTCAGCATGTAACAGTGAGCTTATGTAGGAATATGCGTAAACGGAAAGGCTAGAAGAATATTTAATGGGCTTGTAGTTTCTGAATATTTCTACTTTCAAGGCTGTTTTATACATTTAGCTTTATATTACATCTCATACTCCCAAAAGGGCTCCAAACATAGTTCACAAAATATGTTAGAAACACCCATACTACTTACACTTTGTAATTCGCAGTTAATCACACAAGTGAGATTTTGAGAAAAAGCAAACTAAGAAAAGTTAAGATCATCACAATACTAAAGAAATAGACTCTGTTCCTGAATCTTTTCTTCCCCAATCTGAATAAAGCGACCAGCCTCACTTTCTTTGAACACAACAAATATTTCAATGAAAATCCTGTAAAACTGTAGATAGAACAGTGCAGAATATTCGAGTGCATATCCAGTACATAGTCTTTTCCTGTTATTTCATATTTCCTAACAATCCAAATCCAATTTCCCCCAAAATAAGCTTGTAGTCTGGGGAGTATGATCCAATCCTTTCCCTTCACACACCATAAGAGTCCTCCCACATATAAGTATCTTAGCCTAGGAGGGCTCCTCCTCTGATACTCCTACTTGAACTTACATTAAATATCCGAAGTTAAATGCAGCATGTAGTAAAAGGGACAGCTACCACTAAAGTTCCACCTCAGTCCTACTGTACCTTCCTTTATTTTCCTGACTTCACAAAGTCATCACTTGAATGAAGGTGCTGCGTCCCCAGATTCCTTGAGAATTTACAAGGAGAGTTCAGTGATCCAGTGCATTAATTAATATCAACTGCTCTGATCAATATTGGCCCCAATATCAATGAAGTGTTTAATACTGAACCATTTTCCAGGATTTCAATTTCAATTTATAAAACAATAATCAAGACAGCATTAAGATTATCATTAAAGTGCACTACGAGATGCTTGGTTACTGAAAAAGTTTATCACATGTGTACATTCTGATAAAGCTTTAATTTCCTGAAAATAGGCACTAAAATCCAAATCACTTTTAAAAGTCTCTATAAAAAGCTTTGTTTACCTAAATTATACTGAAGAGCAAAATGAAAAGTACTTAATCTGCCTTATGTAACAGAGGATTCTAATACTGCATCACTAAAATTAAATGCATTGCCTTACAATACAGTGCTACTAAACTCCAATAGGATGAAATGGATTGAACTGGAAAAAATAATGCAATGTGGTTAAAAACTCTGGAGAAAACAGTACCTGAATTCTCTGAAGAAGCTTCTATGACTTCTGCTGGCAAGAACAACCAGCAGTTTATAAAACACTTGCTTTTCTCTCTCTCTTTTTTTCTTTATTAAAGATTAAGACTCACCTGGGCTCGGGCCACCCTCCTCATAATCCCGTTCGTTCATAATCAGGAGTCAACTCTTCAAATGTTAAAAAGTGAAAGAGCAGAAAGCTGACAGTTGCTCTCTCGTTTTGTACAAGACCTCAAATCCTGTCTCTCGATAGTAGTGGATTAATCCTGAAGCAAGTCATCAAAGCTTCATGCAGTTTAAAGTATGCATGTGACACAAAGCCAAGCTGCAGTGCAGCAGCAGCAGCAGCACTCTCCAACAGATTAAGCTGAGAGAGATGTTCATCAGTGATAAATCCCACACACACAGCAGTAAGGGCAGGGCCTACATCTCTATCATCAAGTGTCGCCAGGTAGAAAGCCTTAAATTACACCTAGAATCGACTTGCTCTTTACAGCAGCAGATGTCTCTGAAGCTATTCCATTACACAAGCCCTCCTTGTGGATATGAAAGCAGTGAGCATCCAATCATTTCGACAGCATGCTATTCATAAACCAATATTTTACGTAGACAAAATATTTAATCCTAAATCCATGGGATTAAAGAGCTAGTAAATGATTTTTAATTTACATTATCTTAGTGACTCTTAAACTACAGGATGGGACCTCTTGGGGAGAGTGCAAGGCTTTTAGATGTTTGGATGGAAAGTACCTAGGAGGGAGAAAATCCTGCAGCGATCAGTCAGAGATACTTTCCTCATAGCAGTAGAGGTTTAGCATTAGTATCAGCATTTTCGTGGCTGTAATCATGGAAACTGGAGAGGCAGGGAAAACATGGGAGCTTCTAGACACAGCAACCACACTCCCCATACATCTCCTTCTCTAGTTGGGTGGCTTCAGGAAAGTGTCTGAAACTGTTCCATCCCTCTAATGCTAGTGTGAAATTAATCCCCTAGTTCAAACAGTAGTATGAGAATTCTGGCCACTTGCTTCCAGAAGAATCACTGCTGCTGAGTTTGGAGACAGAGGGCTGGTAGAGCTAGGCAAAAATCATGTACCGCTTTCATGTTTCATTGGGAGCAAGTCCCAATGAACCCAGTGGGACTTTTTCAGAGTAGATATGCATAGGATTACAAAGTTAATTTCAGAAGACGATCTGAATACAAAGAGTTTTTTGGAACTGTGCAAATTCCTTTTTGAAATGATCTGGCAGAGGAAGAGGCAAATGCTATTTGTTGAAATATATTTGTTTTCCATCAAGTCCAATTCACACACTTGTTCTGAAGCACTAGAGTCCTCACAAATTAATATAAGGAGCCATTTGTGACAAAAGGTTGCTCTGTCAGAGAGAAGACCTTCAAGTCTTCTTTGTGATTTGTTAACCTTTTGACACACTTCTACATGTCTAATAGCTACCCAGACTTGTTACAGGTTTCATTACTGGTGCATAAATTCTGAACAACTTGGGACCAAGATACATAGCAAACTGCCTCCCCATTGCAATCCTGATCTCCCACTCAGATCTTCTAGAACAGCCATGCTGACCAAAACTGGTGGAATGCCACCTAATGCCATCTCAAAAATTAGCTTCTCAGTAGTACCACCCACTCTCTAGAACACCCTCCCACACAAGGCAGAAATAGCAGTAAAGTTAAAACATCTCCTGAAGAGCCATCTATTTAAGAAGCCTTTCACTGGTTCAGACAATTCATCACTTTTCTGCTTGTTCTTATTGATATATTTATTCATTTCATTTTGTTTTTGTTATAATTTTGTATACAGATTTATCTTTTCCGACTTTCAAGTATCTTATTGGGTTTTATGTAAACCATTTTAAGCAATGCAGAAATATTATTAATATAAATAATTGTTACCCACATGGGTGGTTGAAACACATGGGAGTTTATTATTTAACACAGATTAATTTAATTTAAAATAAATTAAAACATTAAGCAGATTTTTTTAAAAAAAAAGTTATAAAATCATCATGCAATGACTTTATCTTAATGATTGTAAATGACAATTCTGGGGGACTCAAAATATTTTTATAACATGAGGAAGTCAACTATGATCGTTTTGAAATAGATTGTTCTTGAAAACCTTTAAATGTACAAAAAACCCTTCAAAACAATATGAGAAAGCACCTTTAAATGTACAAAAAACCCTTCAAAACAATATGAGAAAGCATCAATGTTTCATTTCTGTTAATTTATCCCCTTGCAGAAGTAAAGAAGCCCACTGCTTTAAAATATAGTTCCTACAGGACTCAAAATATTCATGTTTTGTGTTTTAGCTGACTGCATATCCAAAAGAAACCCAACCAGAAAAAACTAGATAGTGATCAATACCCCCTTTACCCAAATAAGAAAATAAATTTAAAAAAAATCATGAAATCAGTAAGACTCAATTCCAAGTAACTATGCTTAGAACATGTTTCTTTTTATTACTGTTTTGGTAAGGGCAGTGCTTTTTTTCTTTAAAACGTTTAGGGGTATTCTCATTTTGACTCAAGAAAGTCACCATTTTATAGTTCAAATCGGGGGAAATAAATACAGTAAATGGTCAAAAGTAGAAAAATTCAAAAAATGTTTAGGGGTACGAGTACCCCCAGAAAAAAGCACTGGGTAAGGGCAAGTTACAACAATCAGTATGAATGTGCATTAACAGTTGTCAGAGCACACGTAACAGATTACCCTAAACTCAAAGTAAATTATTAAAACAAAGTCTATTCTGTCTTTCTTGCTGCACAGATAATACTCAAACAACATATTTAATTGGCCAATGGCCATGAGGTTATAGGTTCAAACCCCACAAAAACATAAGCAGAACATTTCCTGTTACAATAACATTTTCGTGAGAATGGTCCCTAAATTAGTGGTACAGCAAGTGCTCTGTACAGTCCTAGGCTCAATCTCCAGAAAAAATATTTTAGACAACACGAGTAGGAAAGGTCTCTGCCCAAGATCATGGAAAGCTAGTCAGAGAAGACTGAGCTGAGTTAGAAGGACTCTCAATAACCAAAGGTTTGAAATGAAATAAGGCGGCTTTTGGTATTTGCTGTTAAATCTAACTTTTGTTAGTGAAGGTAATGATGTTTTTACTGTGCTAAAGTTATAGCACTGGGGAAGTAACCACGTGCTATCTGTGAATCACCGTTTTCATGGCTCCTTAATTATCCATATCAGTCTTATTAGAGAATCTACAGCATTTAAAATGCTAACATTTTAATGAGGGACCATGAAGATTGAAAACAGCATGGGCACTGATCTGTTGAAAGGAAGGGAAAAGTCTGAAGTCCAGCTGGATGGATTTCAGTTTGAAATGTGATATTTCCTGAAGCCTATTAGGAAACAGCTTTATGACTTGCTGGAGACTGCTATTATGGTTGTGGAGCTTGATGTTTGTGAATTTGAACAGGAAACAACTGATGGGGAAAGTATTAAGCGCCCACACTCCTCTAAAAATCACAGCTTCCTTTTTTCAGTTTTATTTTGTTTTAAGTGGTTTAGTTAAATGCATTTACGTGTAGGCTGAGGTCTATCCCAAACTTGGTACCAAACATCCTTTTACTGGAAATGCTAGGATTCATGCCTGGATTTTCCGCATATTACCCACTTATGGCATAAAAATGAAACTGGAGAACAATGCTAGAAAGCAATACTAACAACAATGGCTTACCAATGACGATTCAAAATATTTTGATTATATATATCAAATAATGTAAAACAGCAATTACATTGGGGAGGGACACATCAAAGTTGACACCACAGATGGCACAACTAGTATGTTAGCTGGGATTTGATTTTTTCCATCTGCTATCTAAGCAGCATAGTGTTTGCACGTATTCAAGCAATATCAACGAAGCACAAATGTTAGCCTCTGATCACAGAGATTACAATATTAGATATGTTGTCTGCAAATAGCATCATGTTCTGGAAAGTAATCCGCACGTGTCACATCTATTGCCAGCTATGAAACAGTTATGTAAAACACCCGATCTACACTGTGCAACTCGAAAGTCTTGAGAATATGAGCTTTGAAAGCATTCCATTAAACAAGATCATCTGCATTCATGCAGCAAAATAGGCATGTGTTTATAAATTTGATATGTTGAACTTGTGTGATATGGTAGCTGAAACAGGTCTGCATAACTTAGGACACATCATGCCATACACAACATACAACCCATTTATTATGGCCTACCAGGTTCACTGTGGTCCTGCTCCCTCTGCTCACCAACCCCTTCCCCCTTGTCACTCCCTCCACATTAACACCCTAAAGCTTCTCCTTCCTGCCTGATTTCTGAAACCACTTCTCTTCTATTCCCCACTTTTCACCTTCACCCCATGTCCATACCTCCTCCTTTTGTGCAACAGCCCCTGTATACAAACCACCCCCATTGTAACCTCCTGCATCCACCACCCACATTGCAACAAGCACACTTTTCACCTTCTGCTCAGTTGTGAAGTCATTGTCCCCTCCTATTCTTCAGACCCTCTCATGCCCCTGCTTTCATCTGCAACCCCATTCCCATGCCTCCTATTCCATTTTCTGCAACCTCCTTTGCACATTCACTTTTGCCTTCACCCTCCTTCTTACTTTTCTCAACTCTCCCTTGCACACCAACCACCCCCAATTTCCATGCCTCCTCCTGTCTCCTATTCTGCAGTCCCCTTTGTACACATTACCCATGATTATACAGCTTACTGTACCTTTAAGATGAACAGACTCTTCAGAGCAATCATGTCAAATAGCTCGTTCAATTAGAAAATGTTAAATAAAGTGGTTGCATGTTTGCTTATTAATATAACATATTTTCTAAATTATTACACTGAATCTGGAACTTCATGTTGAAGACAACAAATGGTACCAGAAGTGAAATACATTGTAGGAGTCCAACGCAGGACACTTGGCAACATTTAACATCCTCTCCGCCCACCACCACAGCCCTCATGCTATCTAGTTACTGCTTTCCCAAATTTTGGAAGGAGTTGGGAGGGCTCTAGGACCCTGCCAAAGCCTCATGTGTCCTTCCTAAAGAAAGCCCTAGCTTAGCCATCTATGTGAATGCAGTGTGAGAGGAACAATTTTTGCCCCCCCCGTACTGTGCATGTGCGCAAGACAAGGCAGTGTGCAGCCCATGGGTTCTATGTTGAAGTACTTTTGCAACCCACTTGGTATGAAAAATTGGGCTGCCCTGTACTATAAAATATTTGAGAGATCCACGTCCTTTATCTCTCACACATGAGGCAGCTGAGGTATGGAAGAGGCACAAGCTTAAATCAGAATTTTTTTCCTTTCAGTGTTTGTTCCTTCTTGCTGTACACAAACAAGGGCAGAAGTCTGAGTAAAGCAAAGGTGGACAAACACCTAGACAAAAATTGTGGTTTGAGTAAAGCAGTGATGGAGAAACAATGTGGGTTTTAACCAGGAGAAATAGCAGAGGTGGGTACAACAAACAAGCCAGCACAAGAGAGCCTTTTCTAACTCTCTTCTCACTGTATTCAAACCTTATGTAAAACTGTCACTCTCCTCTCTCAGGGTCACACCCTGCTCTCTCTATTCAATTATTTGCTATTGTTTGAAATAACTACGGTACTTTTTGCCTCTCAGTTCCGCTCCAAACCTCCTTTATTCAAACCTCTGCTGTTGTTTAAAACCACTATTTCCCTCTGTAGCCTTCCATCTTCTGCTTGCTCTTCTGCGCCCCTCCCTGCGCCATGACTTCATGCTAATCCAGGATTGTGACACAGCACTACAGTGGGGGCTGCATGGTGACAGCTGTGCATTTTGGACAGATATCTTGCATCTCAAATGCAGTTTTGCTGTCCTAGACAGACAGTAGAAACAACACATTTAACAAGCCCACGGCGAGTGGGCTTACATAGCAGGTAGCCTGTATTTAACCCAGCAGGCCAAAGCTTGTGCAAATCTAGCCTAGAGTTCTTGATCAGGGCCACAGAAATCCTCTCTGCTATGAAACTCAGTGGGTGGGCCTTGAATAAGACACACACACCCTCATCCTAACTTACCTCACAAGCTGCTGCAAGGATAAACAGCTTGCTCTGACCTCCCTAGGAGCAGCAGGGCACAAATGTTGTATTTCAAACTTCAATACAGATTCTAAGCCTTTAAGATCTCTTACATTTTACATAACTTCTATTTATTTGACTAATATAAAGGTTTATTACCAATCTGGCAACTTTTGCAATATCCGATTAACATGGATATAGAAATACCACAACTTGTAAACCATCAAGCAATTTGTAAGCCAGGTGTGATGCTTGCAGCTGACCAGGGACCACCTGCTTTGGTCCAGGGCTGCAAAACAGGGGGTACAATGGCTTGCAGGCTATTCGTAACATAGGACAACATTTCTGTAGGCCTAATTTAAGAGTCAGATTTTAAAAAACATTCACCATTTTATCTTTTTCACAGCGGTGTAAAAGACAGAAGCAGGTGTTTAACTGAATTAGAGGGTTAGAGGAAACCAGGGCAAGCCCAAGTATTAAGCAAAATGTAAAAGTGGCAGGTTGAAGCCACCATGAAATGTCAATTTCATTCATACAATACTGCTACTTCCAGAGTACAGCACCATTGTAAAAAACAAACAAAAAAACCCAGCAAAACTATACAAAGTGTCTACATAACAATCAATTTGAAGCACAGCAAAACATTTTAGACAGTTGAAAATGTTAGATTAAACAAGGATAATGAAAACAGACGTAGAAGGATGGATTGTCACAAACATTGACATAGCTAACAAACTAAAACCAGGTGTCTTGAAACCCTACTCTTCAGATTTCACAATGTGCCCTTACATTGGGAGTACTGTTTTGGTTACACAGCTCAGGCACCAAAATTGCCTTGGACCATTTGGCCTTGTGTGTTCCACCTCCTTTCCAGAGGTTCCTCTTCATCCCATTTTTATTGGCCAGCATCATTCAAAATCCACACCCGCAAGGAAGAAGTTGTTTGTGAAGCCTAGCTAGTGTTTCTGTCTGAACCTGTGGCCTCTAACTGACACCAGTCCAGACTTAGCTGCTGGGTTCCTAATACACACAAATGACTTTCCTTATTAAAAAAGATGAAGGAAATTGTATTTAATAGAACATCTGATGTCAATTATTACCACATCTAAAAGTAGCCTTGCCAGGTAAAATGACTCAGCTGGTAATGCTGGATCCTTTGTACATGAGGTCATTATCCCATTATCTATGTTGTGAACAGGTTATTTCTAGCTGCCTTTGTCAGAATAAAGGTCATAAGCTCTCCAGAATTATTTTCCTCCACTGTGCAAATGCAGATATATGCATTTGTCACTACTATTGTCTTGCTGGTTTTTACAGTTGCTACCTTTATTTACACAGAGGTTTCTAGGTATTTAACAGCTGAGTAACTGCAAGAAACCCAGCAGGTGACATTTTACCGGTAATTCACTGTACCTCCAAATTGGGAAAAGCTAAATTTTATGAATTTTTGCATGTCACTCATTTGTTAAAGGCACAGAAATACTGGCAGTGTGGGGAGTAACAGCTACTCTGGCACGCACCTAAGAATTGTCTTACTGATTAAGTCCAAGGTCTGTCTAGCCCAGGGGTAGGCAACCTAAGGCCCGTGGGCCGGATGCGGCCCATGGGGCTTCTCAATCTGGCCCACGGACGGTCCAGGAATCAGAGTGTTTTTACATGAGTAGAATGTGTCCTTTTATTTAAAATGCAACTCTGGGTTATTTGTGGGGCCTGCCTTTTGTGTTTACATGAGCAGAATGTGTGCTTTTATTTAAAATGCATCTCTGGGTTATTTGTGGGGCATAGGAATTCGTTCATTTTTTTTTTTCAAAATATAGTCCGGCCTACCACATGGTCTGAGGGACGGTAGACCGGCCCATGGCTGAAAAAGGTTGCTGACCCCTGGTCTAGCCCAACATTCCCATTAACTGTGGTCAGCCAGATATTACTGGAAGTGCAAGGTTCCACAAGCAGAGCAGAGCATGAAGGCAATGGCCATGCAGTGTCTAAAACTTTTAAACAAATCATACTATTTAGAACTGTGACAGAATGGCGGTATTCCTCATGTCAGTAGGCAAGGAGTTCTGAAGTGTGGGTGATGTAACACTAAAAGATCGGTTTGTTGGTTTTTACAAATGCAATACAAGTATTATGTGAGACCTGTAGCAATGTCAGTTTCGCAGATCAAAGCAGCTGATGGGGCATATATAGGATAAGGGCATCTCACAGGTGAACTGGCCCCAAGCCAGTTTTTCTTCATTTTTTGGTTGCCAAAATAGGTGCATAGTGGGTGCAAATCGAGAGTTATAACAGGGCTAGAATTTCAAGAACTGACTGTATATTTATTAAGTACCGTATATACTTGAGTATAAGCCGACCCGAATATAAGCCGAGGCACCCAATTTTACCACAAAAAACCTGGGAAAGCTTCATAGGAGCCACTGCCTGCCTCACTCGAGTATAAGCCGAGGGCGGCTTTTTCAGCACAAAAAATGTGCTGAAAAACTAGGCTTATACTCGAGTATATAGGGTACCCTGTACAGAAGCCAGTACAGAATACCTCCACTATGAGGGCAGTCTGACAGGTTTGGAAAAGGTGGAAGGAACAGCTGGTGCTTAACATTTTTCCAGAGCTCATGCAGAACAGCAGACATATTAATTTCTTACGTCTCCACAATGCAGGTTTAAATAAACTCTGACTTTGTTCTTGAATCTCAACGGTTATGTTGAAATCCCAAATTAAGGACCATAGAATCTCTTGCTGACTTGGTACCAAATTGTTAATTTTATTTGTTGAACCCACATCAGGGAACAGGCATTGAAAGACCTTACCCCTTATGAATTATTGTTGGACTCTGCCACAAAGATAAAACAGAGTCCAGTGTCTAGACAGAATAGTGTGTTAATATTAATAGATATGAATACAGCGGAAGTCTAAGGCAGATGTGGGAAGCCGATTAGCAGATTACTATTAATGAAGAGGTCTTGACTTCAACGTGGGGGAAATTTCCTTTTAAATATGTCCTGACCTTGATGAAAGAGGTAGTACTTTAGTGCAAAAAAAATTTGATATCTTATGCCTACAAATTTAGCCTCCCTGTTCACCAAACTGTTGAAGAGGATGTCGAATGTTAGGCTGTGTTCAACAAATGTGGTGGACATGTGGGAAAGTAGCTCATTTCTGGGACAGCTATTTGTTAAAATAAAAACAATTACAGGACGAAACACCTTTAAATGTCCAGAGCTGCCACTGCTCGATCGTATCACAGGAGATAAATACTAACTTACAGTTCAAACCCCTATTAAGTTCCCTTTTATTAGCAGCCAGGCTCACAGTAATAAAAAAAAAAACCTAGAGGAATTTGAGAGAGAACTTCTCTGACAAGTTGCTACAATAGTGTATGGCAAATAGCACATGTGGAAAAGTTGACTAATAAAATGAAACTGGCACAAGGTTTGAAGCATAAAGACTCTCCTGCAACTGATTGGTACAGCTTTTCTGTGTACATGGCTAAAAATGGAAAAGGTGACTCCTCTCCCATTATAAAACATTTGTTTAGCATAACCTGTATGTCCCCTTCTATACAAACAGTTGTCTGGGATAGGAACTACTTACATTACCTGGATGTTAGGGTTTATTTTGTGTGTAATTATGTTGTTAAATGTTGTAATGCAATAAAGCAAAGTATTTATCATTCAGTGGTACCTCGGTCTACGAACAGCCTAGGTCACAAACCCTTTGGAACACGAACACTTCAAAACTGGAAGAAGGTGTTCCAGTTAGCAAACTTTGTTTGGAATCCGAACGTACTCCGTTCAGGGGTGCACTTCCGTTTTGAGTGCCACACTTTCGTTGTCCGGCAGTGGAGAAGGGGGTCGTCACGGCGTTTCCTGCAGCTGCGAGGGAGGGAAGCTGCGTGCGCGCGCGCCAGCTGGTTTGACGGTGCACAACTCCCCCCCCCCATGTCACTGTGGGAGGAGAGTGCTTCCCCGCAGCCGCGAGGGAGGGAAGCTGCGCACCCGCCAGCCACCTGGTTTCTGGGCGCGCAACTCCCCCCCCCCAATGCTGCTGCGAAAGGCGCGCGCTCTAGGGAGCATTTCCTGCAGCAGTGGGAGGGGGATCTGTGTGGATCCCAGTTCAGCTACTGATTGCTTGACTGCAGAAATGGATAAAAGCCCCCCATCCAAACAATGACTATCATCAGTGCAGGTAAGAAAAGTTTTTAATTTTTATCGTCTACAATACTGTTTTATTTATTTTATAGTACAGTACATTATTGCTTTCATTTTATGGATCAATGGTCTTGTTAGGTAGTAAAATTCATGTTAAATTCCTGGTTTAGGGGTTGTTTTTAAAAGTCTGGAATGGATTAATCCATTTTGCATTACTTTCTATGGGAAAGCGCGCCTTGGTTTAAGAACGGACTTCCGGAACGGATTAAGTTTGTAAACCAAGGTACCGTGTTTCTCATAATATAAGACATGCCTAAAATATAAGGCATAGCAGGATTTTCAAGGGGTCAGAAAATATAAGGCATACCCCGAAAATAAGAGGTACCGGGTGCCGGTAGTGATATTGGGTACCTGGTGAGTGTGCATCTCCGGAGGGCGGCAAGGCCGCAGCAGCAGCGCGTGCTTTTTTCCCTGTTTTTTGTTTTGTTTTTCTTCCTTTTTTTTGGTTTTTTTGGCCGGGGCTGAGAGTCTGCTTTTACAAGCCTCGGTGGCGGGGGCCCCTGCTCCCTGCTAGTTGCACGAAAAGAAAAGCGGCAGCCGCTTTCTTTCCATGCAGTTACCGGTAGCAGGGAGAAGGGACGCACAGCCGGGCCGGCTCGTGAGCGGAGGATCCATGGCTCTCTTTCCCTCCCTCCTCCCCGGCTCAGCTTGGCTTGCTGTAAACCAAGGAAAGCGGGAGCCATGTAAGCGGCTCCTGTAAAGCAAGGAAAGCAGGAGAGGAGCTGCTTACATGGCTCCTGCTTTCCTTGGTTTACAGCTAGCCGAGCTGAGCCGGGGAGGAGGGAGGGAAAGAGAGCCATGGCAGGAAAGCAGGAGAGGAGCCGCTTACACAAGAGGAGGCTGCTGGGGTTCCTGTGTCGGGTCTGTCCAGGGTCTGTCAGTGCATTCAGGGGCACTGAGGGGGGTTCAGCCTTCGGTCCCCGGTTCTCTCCTTTATAATTTGGTTCCCCCCTTTTGCTACAGCTGGCTTTTAATTTTGCTGAATTCCGACTACAGCTTGCATTAAGCTTCCCTAGCCCTTGGGTGGGTTGTTTGAGAGGGGTCATCGCCTAGCAACTGATCTCGCTAATTAACAGCTAATCAGTTTTAACTCTCAGGCTACTGGCACAGCCATAAAACAAACAAGAGGTACTAAAAACGAGTGATAAGCAGGCAACAGAATCAACAGAAGCAACAGAATCAAAGCACAAGCGTAACTTTTACAGTAGAAAAGAGGTAGGGGCTAGGACCCAGACAAGCACTGTTTGCTATTGTTAGGTAGCCACGTGTACAAACAAAGTCCTGCTCACGGTACTCAAATCTATCCTGCCTCAGAACAAGCAGCGGGAGGAAAAGGCTGCAAACTGTTAAATGAAAAAAAAAATACCCCAGGCACAGGGCAAACAAGTAAAATAGCAAGGGGATGCAGGTGATTCAAAGCCAGCAGGCGCTTTTAAACAGCTGCAGCAGCCTCAGCTAGCAAAGGTCTGTGAGTTCCCTAAACGGCTGCAGAGGGATGGCAGGGCACAGGAGGGCTTGAATGGGAAGGCTAAAATTTAAGCAACCAGCAGCAAAAAAACAACCACCTCGAGCTCTGAGCCACAAGCGCAGTGAAAACCAGGAGGTAAAATAGGAAGGTTGCTGGGGACGGGAGGGAGCGTCTCAGCTGATCTGCTGGCTCTTGAGCACACAAGCTAAACAAACATACAGCTCCTGTCCCTCTCACTCTGATATACCGGTAGTTTATTAAATAGTTTAGTACATTTGATTCAGAATATTTTTTCCCTGTTTTCCTCCTCTAAAAACTAAGTGCACGTTATGGTTGGGTGCATTTTATGGAGCGAAAAATACGGTAATAAAAATAAGACATCCCCCGAAAATAAGCCATACTGTGTTTTTTGGAGGATAAAAAGATTATAAGACGGTGTCTTATTTTAGGAGAAACACGGGTACCACTGTAATAACTTTAAAGTTCTGTACTGACCCGCGGGGGGGGGGGGGGGTTGTGACTCCCCAAAGTGATGTCTCAAAGCAGCAATACCCTTTTGTGTCACCTACTTTGGGAACAGCCCTACTGCCTGCACCAGAGCCAGTTCTTGTAGCAAGACAAGCTCTGGACGTTTCACACCCCAATCCCAGCTGTATTCACTCAGTCACCAATCAAACAGTACCCCAAAACTTTAATCAGCACAAACACTCTTATCTGCAGGCAGGTATCTCACTGGACAAACAAACTGATGCAAAAAACAAACAAAACAAAAACAAGCATACACTCTCTCTTGCAGCCTGGCTGGGCAAGCAGACCAAGCAGGGGCCAGAACAGAGCCATCCATCCCTGCTTAGTCCTCTGTAGGTCTGCTCAACACTGCTACCACTTCTGGTAACAGGGTCATTTTCTCACCTAATTCTCCAGTCTTCACTTCATAGCTGTAGTAGTACATAGTGAAGATGAATTCTTAAAGGGGCCTCTGTTCTTTACAGAAATTTCTCCACCCTGACCCACTTTCATTGCACAACTGAAAGTGAAAGGGACTATTCTATATTACGATCAGCTTGCAACACTTTACTCATTTTTTTTACTGCTTAAAAAGTTTTAAAACCTGTTGCTAGCTTTTTACAAGTCCTGCTTGAGTAGGTAAGCAAAGGACTTTTAAAAAAGGCAAGCAAAGCACCTCAGCTGAGACAACCACCTTGTTAAATTAAGATATGCCACCCATCACAATCGCTCCTGACAAATTTATCTTGTTTCTCCCTACAAGCAGCCATTTGGGGGATTCCCCCCCCCACACCATTTCCCCTTCTTTTATTTCCTCCTTTCTCAACATTGCAGCACACTGTTCTACATGTCTACTCAGAAGTAACTTCCATTAAGTTTAGTGGAGCTTCCAGCTAGGCCATATTCTGAACATGTCTAAAAGCCCCAAGTCTTGATTTTAAACCGCAAAGAGAGTGTGTGCTCCAAAAGCTTAGAAGCACTAGCACACTAAGGATGAAGAGAAAATATGAGATGTGATTAGGTAGTATACTGAGGCAATGTTAGGAGTAGACTCTCTTCCCTGGAGACATTCCAAAACACAACCCAGCCCCATATTCTGTAATCCCACCTTTCATTTCCTTTCCTCAGAAGACAAGTGTCTGGGAAGAGGAGGGTATTGGCTGTTGACAGACTTGGAAAAAGAGCTCCAAGAAGATTGTCAGGCCCTTGATCTTGCAGCTGACCAATAGGAAGTGGAATGCTGACTGTGATGAGACAGCACCAGCTGTAGGTTGTTGAATTGGCTTTCAGGATATCAGATAGGGAGTACGAAGATGTAGGAAGTGTTACAATACAAAATCTAAATATCAGTTACAGAATTAAGGGCTAGGGTGGGGAGAGAAAGAATTATCTTTCCCAAAATAGTAAAGAAAAATTTCTTCTGTACTTTTTCTTCTCTGTGGAATTAAAAGAGTCTATTGTAAAGACAAATCCTAACAACAAAGACCATCTGTATGGATTATTTAAAAAAATTTTTTTTAACAGTCTCCAAAGCTTGAATTATTACCATGTGATACTGCAGAGAATCAAGAATATGTCCTGGAAAAATAGACTTTTATTTTATGATACAATAAAAACTAAATATCATAAACTGAGCCCTTTAGCAACCTACTCCAGAGCTATTCCCACCAAATTATGTTCTATCAGAAGCTAATTAAATAATCAAGAAAACAAACATTCAGAATGTTTAACTAGACAAGAAGTTGAGCTATATCTACGTTTAGAATGGGCTGAAAATATATAATCAGAAAACTCAAAGTGCTTGATCTCTTGATTATCACTGGAGTTTATTTCACATCAACAATATGATCACTCAATTGGACAGTGCTGAAAACAAAACCTTTCCACACCATTGAGCTTACATCTTTGTCCAAAGGTCCTCACTGAAATCACAAACAATTTGATTAACAACACTAATCAAAGCTGGTTATTCTTTCCAGATTTCACTATAATAAAATACTGCAATCAATTTCTGCTCCTGGTAAGCCTGTTGAGGTTTGCCTCTCTAAGTCAAGAAAAATTGAAAGAACTCGGGACCAGTTTAAAAGTTTTTTGCTAATCAAGTTATTTTTTAATTTAAAAAATCAATTTAAAATGATAAACAACCCTCAACTTATATAACCAAACCAAAAATATTATCTAGGCAGACACTGTAAATATACTGTACACAGATCAAAATGCCCATCATTTTCAAAAATATCTTTTCTATGATTTATTTGTACTCAGAAATTCAAGAGCTTGCTTTTCTTCATAGTCAAGGTACACTTAAAAATTGTTTACAGAAAGGGTTTAGCATGTTTCCTAATAAGGTCACAGTAATACAAAGGAATAATCTCATTTCTACATGATCTAAAATATCAATGGGCCCAATTAGCTCTCCTCTGCTTTTCAAGTTCCATAATCTTTTTAAAATAAGATATGTACAGTTGTAGCAACACAGAGAATCCTGGACACCACAAACAGCTCTTAAAACAAACAAGTAAACTTGAATGGAACTGAAGTGCTGTGGTATAGGCATGGAGAAGGCTAGGAGTAATAGCCGTTGAACAGCCAAAGTGTCAGCTGCACCAAAACCAGAGGTCTTAATCTTAATTCCATGCACTCCGATTTGTACCTTCAGGAGCAATTGATCAAACCACTTGAAAAGGGAAAAAAGTTTGTTATCAAGGCTGCCAAGCTGAGAAATGGGAAATTAGTTCTTGCACTCAGCCTCCTCTTGAAGAGGTGGGAAGTGAGTCTAAAGGCAAGTAAAGAGGGAGTAAGGCAGGAGCATTGGGGGCATGAAAGGACAAAGTAGTCTACACAAGTTGTCAGACTGGAGTAGTAGTAGCTTAAAGTGAACAGCTGGAACTCATGGGGGGAGTTACAAAATATAAGAAACGGGAAAGTAGTAAAAAGCAGATTGTGTGGTGCCACTTACTCTTAAGAAGACATGGTTCTTGAGAAATGGAGGGAGAAGAAGGACAAAGCACCAGAACCTCTTTCCTCCTCAAAAGAAGTTGTAAGCAAGTATAAAGTAATACACATTGGGCTAAAAATAAATTCAGTGAAGAAAAGGAAGTATTTCTTCACACAACACATAACCCATTAATGCAATCTGCTGCAACAAGATGTCATAGTAACCACTGGCTTAGGCAGCTTTAAAATAAGTTCCTCATATTCCTAGTTTAGTAGCCTACGAAAGACCTGCAGTTCAGAGGCAGGTCTCCAAAAACAAGTTGCTGAGGGGCAAAACATGAAGGCAGACTGGTGCCTGCCTTCATGCGCAACTTGTGGGATTCTCAGAAGCATCTAGCTGGCCATTGTTGGAAACAAAATGCTAAACTAGAAGTGCCACTGGTCTGATGTAGCAAGTATATTCTTACATTGATATCTAATCTACAGCATATTCTGAGCTCAGAGACAGACAACAACCCTTAAAAAACACTGAACAGTACAGTGGTACCTCGGGTTAAGTACTTAATTCGTTCCGGAGGTCCATTCTTAACCTGAAGCGTACTTAACCTGAAGCACCACTTTAGCTAATGGGACCTCCTGCTGCTGCTGCGCCGCCAGAGCACGATTTTTGTTCTTAGCGGAGTTCTTAACCTGAAGCGTACTTAACCTGAGGTACCACTGTATTTCAAATTATTCACTGACTAATACAGGACAGTCATACTTCACACTTCTAGCCATATCTTCACAACTCGCATGCAACCACGAACACACACGCTCATCCCAATATATCCAACACCACTCCCAGACTGCAGGGAGATTTGTGGCTAGTCAATATGCAAAGACAGGTTCTTCACCATTGCCTGTCAATTCCCACTCACCCCTATACTGCAAGAGTGGGATTTTCCAGTACTGTCTACAAGAACTCCACAACATTTTTCTTGTGCGATTACATGCTAATACTGCACATGTAGTGGGCTTATGTTTTTGTTGTTACAATGCAATTTGATTGTAAATACACATGTAATGTGGCAGAAATCCAGCAGAGATTGAATGAAATCAGTGGGCTTCTGTGCTGGATTTAGGGTAATATTTAGGGTATTTATTTATTAGATTTATATACCAGTACTACCATTCCTCCCAAAGATGACACATTTCTGTGATTAAAAAGCAGAATTAAAAATAAAATAAAAACCTATTTAGAACATTGAAACAGTTAAAAAACCTAAAAACAATAAAAAATCTAAAACTAATTTAAAAACTGATGGTCTTAATTGCCATTATCATATAACATCCCCCAATACAGATGAAAAGTAATGCCTATTTCTCTTCATTTTCAGCACAGAAGTTTGCAAACATCTGCAATTTTGCTTGCAAATGCAGGGCTAATGTTTTCCCCTCCCCCTGCCTGCCTTGCATGTTGCACTTCTTACAATAATGGGATGGGAGCACTCCAACAACTTTTAAAACCCATCACAAAATCTGAGCTGGCGTTCTACATATGAGCAAGACTCAAATTGTTGTCATTTAGTCGTGTCCGACTCTTCGTGACCCCATGGACCAGAGCATGCCAGGCACTCCTGTCTTCCACTGCCTCCTGCATTTTGGTCAGACTCATGTTGGTAGCTTCGAGAACACTGTCCAACCATCTTGTCCTCTGTCGTCCCCTTCTCCTTGTGCCCTCAATCTTTCCCAACATCAGGGTCTTTTCCAGGGAGTCTTCTCTTCTCATGAGGTGGCCAAAGTATTGGAGACTCAGCTTCAGGATCTGTCCTTCCAGTGAGCACTCCGGGTTGATTTCCTTAAGAATGGATAGGTTTGATCTTCTTGCAGTCCATGGGACTCCCAAGAGTCTCCTCCAGCACCATAATTCAAAAGACTAAAATTAATAAGATTAATTAATAAAACAAACATTCTGAAGATGAGAAGGGGCCGTTCTTTTTCTTATTCTTAAGAGACAGTGGTGTGTGGAATCGCCAACTTAGGTTTACTGATGTGTTTATTTCTACCTCCACTCCACCCCAGTTCTTTCAGAGGAGTCTCTAAAGCTGTAGATCTGATCCTCCTGCTTTGTATATTTTGTATAATCCTGAGAACATATTCAGATTACAAATATCCTAAACTCCCCACCCCCCAAAAAAATCAAAATAAAAAACAGAATAGTCCTGACATAAACCAAGCAAAAGCCACAGGACAGTTAAAAAATGACCTCTATGTGTATTTCACAATCAGGTGATGCCTTTATTAGGGCCAACAAAAATGTCACAAAATAGTATCATTATATCACAGTACTTGAAAATTTCATCTATAAATTTTAACTACAGCAATTCACTGCTAGCTAACAAGTTCTGATAGTGGAGAACAGAAAAAAAGAATGAGCCTAGAACCCACAGGGAGATGGGAATTCTTGCAGGTAGGAAACACAAAAGAAAAAGGAACAAAGACAAGGGGAAAGATAAACAGAAAAAAGATTACAAGGAAGGAAGGAAGAGATATAAAAGACACAAGTAGCAGTGACCTAAACAGAATCTGAGTGAGAATACTGAATAAACAACCAACCACTGATTGTTATCATTGCAAAAAGATCAGACTCTCCCTGATCTGTGCAATTTCCTGTTAACATTGGTGGCATTCTGCAATAGATTCAAAGCCAAACCAGACATGATAGTAACATCTCCATTTGGCTAAACTCTGGACAATTTTCAGAATAAATGGAGTGCGGGTTGAGGGTGCTAAAATCTCGGAAGTCATTGGAAATATGTTACTAAATTAAGATTGGACTACCCCGGAATAGGGTTAGACCTTAGCAAGATGAGGTATTGATTAAGGTCAGGGAAAATAAGATTGGGTATTCCTCTGTGAGAGGGGGGGTAAGATTATAGCCCTCCATGGTGAGAGGTGGGGGGCAATGAAACCTGACCGAAATGTAATGAGATGTGCTTATAAAATTGCAAAATTAATAAAAATTATTTAAAAAAAAAATAAAATCTCCCTTCACCCTGACTTTCCTTCTCACAATCTGTCTTCTCAGGGGCTTTTCTCCTCCAATACCAGAAATAAGCTCAAGTAACAGGAATAGAATAAAAGGAAAGAGGCAGGCACTCAAGTTGACAAATCCCATCATACCCTGCTTCTTGTTACCATGTTGTTCTTTTGCTGTTCTCTGGTTAGACACTTCTATAAAGCTCCCTTTCAGCCCCTCTCTACCCATTTTTACAACTGTACTGCACTGTAATGCAAATAATAATTCATTATTAGACAGATAACATCAACAATCATTACAACAGAGACAGCACAGTGGTGGCAGCAAAAAGACCAGAATGGGACCTGAGCAGAGTTGTGATTTTCAGCAACTGGTATTCAGTCTCTAACACTGACGTTAGTGCACAGTCATCATGGCCAGTACCGGTAGCAATCAATAGCCATATCCTCAATCAATATGCCAATCCCCTTTTAAAAGCATCCAGCTTGGTGGTCATCATTACCGGTACATTTTGTAGCAGCAAATTCCACTGCACTGTGTGAGGAAGTCCTCCCTTTTGCCTGTCCTAAACTTTCAACTTGCAGTGTCATTGGATGACCCTGGGTTCTAGAGTTATAAGAGAGGAAGAAAAACTTCTCTTTCTCTACACATCATGCATAATTGTATCCACCTCTGAAAATGTCTCTCACCCTTTTTTTCCCCTAAACAAAGAAATCACAAATATTGTAATCTTTCCTCATAGGAAGTTGCTCTAGCCCTTTTCTAGCTCAATTTCTTTTATGAGTTGCAATTATAAGAACTGCAGACAGTATTTCAAGTGTAGTCTCACCATATATTTCCATAATGGCATTATATTTGTGGTTTTATTTTCAATCCTTTTCCTAATGATCCCCATCATAGAATTAACCTTTCCATAGCTGTAGCACACAGGGTCAACATTTTCATCAAGTTATCCATCATGACCCCAAGGTCCTGTATCCTGGTCAGTTACTGCCAGTTCAGACCCCATTAGTATATTTGTTAAGTTAGGATTTTCTTCTCCAATGTGCATCCCTTCACACTTTCTTACACTGAACTGCATTTGTTATTTTAATGCCTCTACAAATTCCATCAGAGTTCTTCACAATCCCTGACAGAGCTGCTGTAAGAACGCTTGAGGTGAATATGGAATCCTTTGATATACTTACAGTGGAAATCTTATACAGTACAGTGGTACCTCGTGTTATGTACTGTCCCCCTTACGAATGCTGTGGGTTACGCGCTCCGCTAACCTGGAAGTAGATGCCCCTTGTTGCGACCTTTGCCCCGGGATGTGAGCGGAAGTCACGCTCCGGCGGTGCGGCAGCAGCAGGAGACACCATTAGTGAAAGTGCGCCTCATGTTATGAGCGGTTTCCTGTTACAAACGGACCTCCGGAACAGATTAAGTATGTAACACGAGGTACCACTGTACATGTTTCCTCAGGATTCCTCAAGTAAACAGGCATAAGATTGCACCAAGGTATTGTTATATACTCCCCAATTCCCTCAGGAACAGAAATGTCAGGTGTTTTTTTTTTTAATACAATGGTACCTTGGTTGTTGAACTTAATCCATTCCAGGAGTCCAGAATGGTTTGAAAACCAAGGCACGGCTTCCGATTGGCTGCAGCAGCTGCCTGCACTCAATCAGAAACCGCGTCAGATGTTTGCAAATCAGAACACTCACTTCCAGGTTTGCGGCGTTCGGGAGTCGATTTGTTCAACAACAAAGGCGTTTGACTACCAAGGTAACACTGTACTTTGGACGAGTGCACTCTGGACCCTTCTCGTGTACATATTTATTTACAAATATAGAAGCACAGCATATACTGGCAACATAACACTCCAGAAAGACAGCATTCACAGGGTGTGCTCAGCAAATTCACATATCTCTTCTTCTCCTTCTCCAAAACTACTAGCTGCTGTTTGTCACACCCATCTGCCCTCTCCCATCTGCTGGAGGATGTCATCTTATCTAGGTTCCAAGATTATCTCCTTAAAACAGTCAGGAGAATTCTCCAGCTATCTCTTTATGTTAGGCTCACATTGAAGAATGATCAACCAACAAAACTACAAAGGAATCAGCTGGAAAGCATACCAGTATTATTCACATATACTTCAAGTATGTGTAGTCGAAGTGGAAGCACCAGGGAGGTACTGCTGCAATCTAATGCAATAGGATGAGTCATATGGTACAATAATTGCCTAGCTCCATCCCAAATTTTTGTGAACATATTGCCTTTCCACATTACTTTCAGGCCAATTGTTCAAACCACTTCATATCCAATCCTATTCCTCTTATTTTTGTCTTTTCTCTCGCTTTGTCCTTTTGGAGAAAGTTAGGTAAATATTTTTCTAGACTTGCATGCGTGTTTCTTTCAAACTTATCCACTCTTCCCCTCTTTTTCCCTCAGCTTTTTCTGCACCTATGCTATTCAGTTCCTTTGTCTGCAGAACACCTGTTCATTCCTCTTCAGCCACACTAAGCATCAAACTTAAGCTGCATACACACTACACCTTTAAAGTGCACCCCCCCCCCGGCGAGAATTATGGGCACTGCAGTCTGTTGAGGGTTGCTGGTCGTTGTAACTCTGTGGTAGGTAAACTACAGTGCCCAGCATTCTTTTAGGAGGTAATGTGCTTCAAATGTGCTTTTAAAGTATAATGTGTATGCAGCCTCACAGTCATTTGTTCCGGCTGGATTTAAGCATGCAGAAGGTACTGGAAAAGAAACAGTAGAATGGACTGCACCACTTCACACTAGAATTGGGGAATCACATTTTAAAACTATATAGAAGAAGAAAACTAGCACAGCACAGATGGGAATGGGCTAGAATCTTTCCCCCTGAAGTACTAGTTTTCTACTTGCAATGAGTTATTTTTAAATACAGGGAATCATTCAAAAATTATGAAGTGGTACACCCCTCAAGACCTTACCACCACATTCCGCAACATATACAGTTGTCTACATAAATGATAGAGTGGAATACATTCTACACAATACTACTTAAGACTGCAGGTGAGGGCCTATTTTGGAACATTCCCACAAGGTTTTCCCCAGAAGGAAAAAGCTCCCTGAAGTAGCATATCAGGGAGAAACCTTTCTGCATTCAAGCACCAGGCCCTTTTGCAGTCCAACTCGATGTTACAAATATGTCTGCAAACATGACATGAAGGCTGGCAACATTAACCCTGCCATGTGGGAATCCCTTGCAGACGACAGCAGTGCCTGCAGCCAGTCAGGTCGTGTATCCAGTGCAGTGACCAGAGGAGAAATGACCACTGGGAGGAGAGCAGAGAGAGGAAACGCCATGGTGCACCTGCAGCAGCACAACCGGACGCCTTCATTTGCCCCAGCTGAAACAAAACATGTCTCTCCCATATCCGTCTCTAGAGCCACAGCGGGTGCTGCAACTCTCCCAATGGTTTAGCTTCACCCCCAAAGGTGCACTCCTCCTCCATTGACACGAGTCCGACGGATGCCATATGTAAATATGTCTTTTACATATGGGAATATGAAAAAACACAGCACCTCTTTCCCACTGCAACCTGACATGGTACACTCCGGAAACATACTGATTTACCTTGCCTATACTCCTCTAACTTCTCCTCCCCCCCCCCAAAAAAATTAACTTTGCTTTCTGCTTCCTAACCTTTTCCCAACTGTTAACTGATAGTGCTCCCTCTAAAAATTCCCTTAAGTATGCTTATGGAGGAGGAGCTATAAGCAACGGGGCTTCGCCAGAGAAAATGCACAATACCGTGGCTCGTTTTGACCAAAGCAAGCGCCGGAAACGCCCAGGCTTGGCGAGGCTCCTCCTTGTTTCCATCCGCTGCCAGGAGAGGGAAAGGCCACCTGTGGGACCGGCGAAAGCAAACAATGGGAGTTGCAAATCCCCACGGCGGAACTTTCGCCAGGATAACCTGCGGGGGGGGGGCTAGCAGGTTCCCCGGGGTATTATTATCTGTGCGAGTTCTCCACAACTTACCTGCATGCACACGTGCTGGGAAATAATTTTAAAAAATGAACAAAGCCAAGCTCCACCCACCCCACCCCCCAAGTTCCTAGTTTCATTAACTACGAGCCACGAAGTTTTGGGTCCTTTCCAAAATTTTGCAGCGCGAACCCCGCGTTTGTTAGCCTCCCCCCCCAAAAAAGAAATAATGGATACTGTGCACTAAACCTGGGTTCGTAGTTGACACCCAGATTCCTCCAGTTCCTTCCGGGAGTGTGGGCGAAACCGAAGTTTGCCGCCCTTAGATCCACCTGCGCCCACAGGAGGTTAAAAATGCCCACAATGTCCTGAGGGGGGAAGGAAGTGCCCCTTCCCCTGGACATACACACGACCCCCCCCACTTCCTTTCACCTCCTTGTAACACGCATATGCCACCCACACGGGGGGACGGGACACAGCAATGAAAACCACACACACACACACAGCCCGAGACCCACGCGCGACCACTCGCCTTGGCTCCCGGGCTCCCCGCGGCCATTCTCGAGTGGCGCTTCTTGCGGCCGCCCGAGGGTCCCCCCGCCCGGCTCCTCCGCCGCGTGCTCCGGCTGCTGCCCCGCTTGGGCGCCGGGGCCCTCTTCGCCGCCACCGCCGCTGCCGGGCGCCTCCACGGGCACCACCGTGAAGTTGGTAGGCATGGCAACTCGCTCTCGCCGAGGCTCCCCGGCCGTGCCGAGCCTCACACGGCCACCGCCCTCCTTCCCCGCCCACCCGCGTTAGCAGCCGCGGCGGCGGGAAGAGTTTGCGGCTCTTTCCCCCACACCTCCGCCTCTCTTTCCTCGGCCGGCCCCCTCAAGCGCCGGCGCTGCCGTCGCGGCCGCCGGGAGCTCCTTCGCCGCCAGGCAGGAGCCGCGCCTCACGTGAGGGGAGCCTTTGCCTCAGAGGGGAAAGGCGGGAAGAGAGTCGCTTCCCTCAGCTGCTCTTTGTTGAACGCGGCGTCCCACACACCAAAACACTCACCCTTTGGCTTGATTCAACACACACACAGGGACCCCTTGGTTTGATTCAACACACACACAGAGCCCTTGAGTTTATTCAACACCCCCACCCCTTTATTTGATTAAAAAAAACCTACAAATACACACACACACCTTGACTTGATTCAACAAACACACACACAGCCCTTGAGTTTATTCAACATCCCCCACCCCTTTATTTGATTCAACACCCGCCTACAAACACACACACATACACACCTTGACTTGATTCAAAATACACAATTAGCCCTTGAGTTTATTCAACATCCCCCACCCCTTTATTTGATTCAACACCCCCCTACAAAGGACACACGCACACACCTTGACTTGATTCAACACACATACACACACAGCCCTTGAGTTTATTCAACACCCCCTTCATTTGATTCAAAACGCACTCACCCCTACAAACACACACATGCACACCTTGACTTGATTCAACACCCAGGAGAGCAAGCCCAAGCTTGCTCTGAATGTGAGAGGGTTTTGTATGTGGGGCATCGAAAGCAGCAAAGGATACATGCATGTGGGACCATATGGGGTGCATCTCCCCCCCCATTAGAGAATAATAACTGGGACTAGCCGTCAAAAGTCACAGATCAGAGATGCTCATATTTTTCATTGATATAGCAGCTAAAGGTCAGAGATGTTACTGGTGTTAAAGGTGATCTGTAAAACCCAGTGACACAGCATCCTAGCAGAAAGTAAGAAGCTGGAAGTAGGTTCTCCATTGTGGCTTTTCTGTGGCAAAGCAATTGTTCCACAGTATTTGCTTGTTTATGGTTTTTATATGGTGCTTTCTGTCAGATATGACTTCAAAACTGTTTCCAGACAACAAGGAAATCCGTATCAATAAAATACTTACAGGGCAATTAAAATAGCAGCAAGAAAACAGCAATGATAAGCATCAGTTCCACAATACTAGAGACTAGAGGCTAAGTGTGGCTTCCAAAAGCACAAGAAAGCAAACAGGTTATTTATTATTATTAAATTATTATATATTAAATTTGCATACCGCCCTATACCCATAAGTCTCAGGGCAGCAAAACATAAAGATTATGGAATCCCATAAGCCATAAGAAGGCTACAAATACCCTTAACATAATAGCAAAGTTGTGTGTGACAGCCAGCAAGGAGTAATAGTGAGGATCAACTCCACTGCCTTACCAGAGAGTGGAAGGGTTAAAACAGAAGCTAGCAAGTAGCACATAGGTGATAAGACTCAATAGCTTTTAGGGTTGCAGCAACTGAAGGTTTATTTATATTTGTTTCTTTTTAAGAGGTACAGTCTCAATAACTGAGTGAAGGTCAGATGTCCTGTTACACAGAAAAGTGGGCAGGAGAGTACACAATGAGAGCCATAATCTTTAAACATAAAACAACAGCCCTTCTAAAACTGACTTGGCTGCTGGAACATTTTCAAGTGCTCCGAGGTAAGATAATGATACCAGCAGCAGTTTTTTTATTCGTGGTTTGCACTGTGGAATCTGCACATGTTGCTCGGAGTTTGATACAGGAATGCTTGATGCTGTTTCCCAGAAGGCACATAATGTGAACCTTCAGGACCAATGCTTCTCATTTCTCCTCCAGCTAATAAGTTGCTAATCAGTTGGTATCTGAAGAAGTGTGCATGCACACAAAAGCTCATACCAAGAACAAACTTAGTTGGTCTCTAAGGTGCTACTGGAAGGAATTTTTTTATTTTGCTTTTTACAGTCCCAGATGATTTTGTGTGGAACTTTCTCCCCTCCTCGCCTCACTTTCCCCCTTGGTTTCTCACTCAATATTCTCCATCCCCACAGTAACCAGCATCTCTCAGCAGCCTGCCTTTTACTACAGGTTCAACTCCTACTTGCCACTCTCCACAGAAGGCTTGCTGCATACATATTCTTCTGCAGCAGTGAGCTTACACAGAGCGAGAGCAGGGAAATTAGAGAATGGTAGTGGAAATTGTACATCGCCCTTAGAGGTAGAGAGAAGTGGTGTGGCCCTTTTAGTGTAGAATTTGTTGCTACAAGAGTGGTGGTGAATTGTCATTCTAACTGCATTCCAGCTGTTATCAATGTTGTATGATTTATATTTTGTACACTGCCCTGATATAGACAAATGTTAAAATAAGGTTTGGAAGGATGACAGATGGTGACAGTTGGAGGCAGAGCGGACAGAGCCATGTGAAAGCAGTTGGAAGGGGAATGTGGATGTAAGATATGGGGATAGGTTTGAGAGACAACCTGAATTGTTCTTCTAATAGAAGCAGGTGCATCATATCTCTTCCCTGCATCTGTCCCAACCAGTCAGGTAAGGGCACTCATCTCTCGCTTCAAACCTGTCTGGCCAGACTACCATTGCAGTCCAGAAAGGTTTATTTCTTGGTGGAAGGTTCAGCTTGTAGCCTGAATCCCACATACTGTTCCCATTTGACTCATTGCCACACCTACACCTACGGTAAGGTGATGCAGAGAACAGTTAGACTGGAAAAAGGAGAGAGCAACTCAGGGCAGAGCCAGCCTGAGATATTTTGCCACTTGAGGCGAAACAGAAGATGGTGCCCTGCCCTGCTGCTGCTGCCACCTGCTTAAACACGGGGGTAGGGTACAGGGAAGCCTCAGAGGGGCAGGTGGCGGCAGTAGCAGACCCACACTTTCCAGGCAGCAGCTGCAGGTGACAAGCACAGGAGGTGGCAAAAGGAGCGCTTTTGGGGGGCCAGATCTGCCACCCCTCCCAGCTGTCCTCAGTCTGCTGCCTATCTCAGGGTGTGTTTGGGTTTGGGAAGGAGTTAAATAGATAAAACTGAAATAACTTATGTATACTTCTTAAAATATTCTCAGGGCAGTTCTTTCTGGCATAAGAATCTAGAAGGGAATCTTTTTCTGGCAGTATTAACCATGAGAATGTACAAGGCCTATTGAATATTCTCAAAAACTAGCAGTGGTTTTATATAGTGCAAACAAGCAAGGAATTGAGGGGGAAGGAGGACTCTCTGTTCCCTTGTCATCCCTCTGCCACTCCCCTGCAATATTTTTTTTAAAAGGGCTGTGTATGGTGATATTTATTTTAAGAAGCACTGTGAAATTTGGAGGATAAACTCATAGATATGGGGAAGTAAAAGGGCATAGGTAAGTAAAAGGGCAGATCCTCTAGCAGCAAAAGAGGACTCTGGGAAGGAGGCATAATGAAGTTTGCGGCACAGTAGTAGCTATGCCATATTGCATCACACACAAGTCTTGTTGAGAACAGACTGGGAAGAAGGAGCACCGTGAGAACCCCCTTACCAAACTTAGTAGAGAGGCCATCCACAAAATACATATGCAGGCTGTGAACATTATAAATAAACATTTATATCTGAAGAAGTGTGCATGCACACGAAAGCTCATACCAATAACAAACTTAGTTGGTCTCTAAGGTGCTACTGGAAGGAATTTTTTAATTTTTTTAATTTTGTTTCGACTACGGCAGACCAACATGGCTACCTACCTGTAACTAGAACTATGGAAGGCACCACATTGAGCCACATGAAATGGAAATGGTCCATCAACCTCACCAAGAAACTTGCACAGGTACAGACTGACATCGTATCTGAAGAAGTGTGCATGCACACAAAAGCTCATACCAATAACAAACTTAGTTGGTCTCTAAGGTGCTACAGGAAGGAATTATAAATAAATGTTCATCTTAGCGGAGACTGGCAGCAGTCTTAACTAGGGCGCCAAAAAAACCTTGCAGGGTGGTTGGGCTCGGAAGGTTTTTTTTCTGTGCCCCAGTCCCTCCCTGCAATAAACATTTCAGGGACAAAGGGATGGTTCAGCTTTTCTTCATGTTCCTAATGTTGCTTCCCTGCCCCTGCAAGCTGGCCTCTGCTTCTGGAAATTCCAGCAGCTTGAGGGAGGCATATGTGCACAATTATTGTGCATGTGGCTTTGGGGGCAAGTAGGGGTTTTGGCCCTAGACTACGGTATTTTTCTGAAAGGTAGCTTCAGGTTTTTGCATCCTGGCTTTGTTTCAGGTTTGGCATCGCCAAAGCTTCTGCATATGAGCATCTCCTTAACAAATGGCTCTGGCTAATCAATTATTCTTAAAGGGTGTATTCTTACAATACTTATTTGGAACAACAGCTCAGCTTTTTTTGCTTTTTTTCAGGAATACATTTCTTTTCAGATTATATCATGATGTTTTAAAGTCTTCTGGTGTTTGTGTGTATATGATGTTTGCAAGTCTACCTTACAATTTACCTCTAACTGGTATTTTAGTTTTATGGCAATTCCCTTTTATTGAAGTTAAATGTTACTGTGGTGATCATGTTGTGTTGTTGAGCTGGCTTTGTTACTCATACATTACAGTCACCATTACCATGTAATTCAGCTATATTTAAGTTTTAAATCAAATGTTCTACTCCTCTTAGGACTTGCAGCCAAACCCATAATTGACTGCCCTGGAAGTGCAATGAGTTATAATGACAATATTATCTGCTCGTCTCTTTTAGGGAACAAAAATTATGGTTATTCACTTAACCCTTCTTAAGTCCACCTTCCTGCAAATATAAGAAGTCACGGCAAAACTTTTAGGGAAGAGATTGTAGGCAGGCATATTCAAACTGAAATGCAATAATGAATTGTGGTGCTGACACCTATGTGGCAGCTAATGTGGATTACATATTGTACTATTTTTAAGATTAGTGTAATCAAGGGAATACTTTAACACATTAATCTTCAGATCATGAGCTGTGACCTGAGCTAAGTACGTAGGTCACACAAATGGCACCATGGCCATCTTATGGAGACTGGGAGGGAGAAAGAAAAAGAGATGTGGAATATTTAAGAGAAAGCAACAAAGAGAAGGCATGAAAGATAGATAAATAGTACAGATTGAAAGTGGCTAGGGTGTCCACCAAGTTAATTTATATTTCAGTTTGTGCAACATACATTTAAGACTCCTATTCTAGGCACATTTTCCTCCCAAAATATTGTCTTCTTCATATTCAAGGAACAGAAACTGTACTACATTAAAATTGATCTTTCAGTGCTCCCTAGTGAACTTGTCTCTCATTTACTGTCTCTCATTTGCTGTATTTTAGCAAACCATAGTTCCACAGTTGTTTATTTCCTCTTTCAGAAATATGTCCTGTAAGTGCTGCTAGTATTTTATGCACCACAAATATACAGTACATGTGAGACACTGGTGAAATTAACTCCTTAGCTGCCACAGTTGGGGAGAATCCATAGGATGCCCTCCAGATGTTTGTTGGACTACATTTCTCATCAGCCCCTAGCATGTCCCAAGGCCAAGGATGATAGAAACTGTAGTCAAGGAGTATCTGGAGGGCACCATGTTGTCTACTCTTGATCCACAGAATTCTAGTTTGCTGAAAGCATAGAGGCCATGTAATAAATTAATCAGACTTTCTATAGCAAATTTAGTGTGTTTAAACCCTTTTACATGCATTAGCACACATACAAATTATATAGGAGACCTTTGATCAGAATTCTCAAGATTTATATTTAAAAGCTATCACAGGGGCTGCTAATTTGCTTGGTCAATGGCTCGTAGTGGGGATAATCTATAACCTATTGTAGATAATCTAAGGAATTTGGGTAGTGTCAAATTCATACATGAAATACAGTTGATTTACAATAATGTTACTGTTAATATGCTACGGAACAGGTTTTTCTAATGCTGGGATTCTAAATAGCAAGTCTACCACAATTAACTGAGAACAATTTTGACAGCTGTGTGACGAAAACAATATGCTGTACACTAATAAGAAAATTTATTTTATTATAGTCTTTAATTGGCTAAGCCTTTAATCTTCTCCTTCAGAAGCTTGCTAATCTGTTACTACTTCTGTAGCAGAGACTTATTAAATGAGCTTATTAAAAGTCAGTTCATACATTCAAGGAAGGAGTGCAAGTGACTTTCTGCTTCTGATGTAATATGGCACTCACTAAGTTCCCCCCGGTGTGACCCATGATTCATCATGCTTTTATATCATTCCTTTTAACGGCAAACTCAAGTGGTGAATGTAGACAGGGCTGAAGCAAATACAGGGCCCTGAGAACAGGAGGCTCTCTATCAGGTTCAGGGGGATCTTGAGGTTTCCAAAGTATCAAAAATCCTTTTATACCCCACCCTAAAGGACACCTGTCCTCAAATAATGGCTCAGTAAGGACTGGGACCCAGGTGGCGCTGTGGGTTAAACCACAGAATGATCAGGCTTGCTGATCAGGCTTGCTGATCAGAATGTCGGCGGTTCGAATCCCTGAGATGGGGTGAGCTCCCGTTGCTCGGTCCCAACTCCTGCCCACCTAGCAGTTTGAAAGCACGTCAAAGTGCAAGTAGATACCAGTAAATAGGAACCGCTCTGGCGGGAAGGTAAACGGCATTTCTGTGTGCTGCTCTGGTTCACCAGAAGCGGCTTTGTCATGTTGGCCACATGACCTAGAAGCTGTATGCGGGCTCTCGGCCAATAAAGCGAGATGAGCGCCACAACCCCAGAGTCGGACACGACTGGACCTAATGGTCAGGGGTCCCTTTACCTTTAAGGACTGGGCATGTTTTAGTAGCCACAAACTGTTGTGAGTCATTTGGCAGGAAGAGGTAGGGGCGGCATGGCTGGCTGAGACCCTGAACACAAGCACTCCTACTAGAACGGAGGATATACAGCAACATTTTATTGCAGAATCCTATTGCTCATCACTAACATCATCTACGGTTGCCACCTTTGGTTGGGCAAAATATGGCACAGGCTGGGCAAAATAAAGGACAGCCCAGGGTGGTTGGGGTTTGGGGGCACACACACTCTAATGACTCCAAACCCTTCCCCTCCCTTTTGTGGAGTGGGATTCCCCTCCCTCACCACCCTGTCCCGTTCTCTGCCACAACTCATGAAGGTGGGCAGGGCCCCGGGGTAGACGTCTGGCTCCCACGGGTGACTTGAGCCCCAGCTCCAGCCTCTTGCCCATGCTGGCGTTGGAAGAGACTTGAGGAGGGAGGTGGGAATAGAGGTCAAGTTGGGGTGCTGGAGGGGGCCAAGTGGCGGCAGACCTGCACCTTGCTAGACCAGCGGGTGGCAGCTGCTGAGGAGCACCAACGAGAGGGAAGGAAGGAGGGGGTGAGGGAGGGAAGGAGAGGAGGTTGAATATGAGCACTCTACCTGTACACTGCAATGTTTTGTTGCAGGCCCACTTTGTTGCAGGTCCCACTTGTGGTAACACTAAACCTTAAACATATTTTGTGTGTTTACAACTACCCTCAGCCAAATTATTTCTAATTCCTAACTCAATGTGAAACAGCAATATATATATGTCCATTATGTTTAGAGTTACTTAACTTATTAATTTAATTATCTTCTATACGCCGGGTGTTCAAGTGCTCATCAAGGAGGTTCTAGGGTAAGCGCTGACTGATTTTAATTCAAAGTTAGAGTGTGTTTGCCCAGTCTAGCAATAATCTGACAAAACAGTTTGCACTTTGCACACACAGAACCACCACCTCATTAAAGGAAGTAAAAATGTTCCACCCACCTACATGTTAGATAACTGAGAGGTCTCTAAACAGTGGAGGAATTACAATAATGTAGAAGTGGGAAATATGTCATTCCGAATTCCTTTGGATAAAGGAGTACAGGTTTTCAATTAATAGAGAGAATTTAAAAATTCCTTACAAGTTAGCATGTGTGTCTGCTATGTGACTACAAAAAGTACAAATTGAAGACATCTGAAATGTAAAAACATGCCTTTGGCATTTGTGATGCTAATGTACATATTTTAATTGTTTGTAACATGATATGCCACCAATCATCCAGGGAGAAGTTATTTGTGTGCAACTTATCTCAAGAGATGTTTGAGAGGCAAAATATGTTGGGAGGTAGGATTGTATATGTGTGGGGATAAATGTACCTATTTACCAGTGCTTTAATTACTTAGTGATGTTACTGTTCTAGCTACCTGAAAACCACATGCTTCCCATAACACCAGGTGTGAAGCAATATGTATGTGTTTTTAGAGTGTAATGAGAAAAATGTTCTGCGCATGCCTAGGGGAACTCTTATCACTAGGGTCAGCCTGATACATTTTTTACTCCAAAATGACAGCTCCCTTCCTGCCAGAGCAGAAGGGGCAAGGGACGAGCAAGATCAATGTCATGATCTTCTACCCTTGTGGACCCTGCTGCCTGAGGTGGTCGCCTCACCTTGCCTCATGGGTGGACCAGCTCTGCTTATCACCCGTTTTCAATTTTCACATTGAGGCAGAACTTTTCCTTGGCTCATTTTGCACTTGTCCCTGTACTTTCTTTTACTGCAGTGAAAAGAAGGGAATAGGACAAGTTGGGTGTTATACCCCGTTCAGTCCTTTAGCACAGCACAGCACAGCACAATACAGTACTGTACTTTTTCTACAATGAGAGATTCTGATGTTTAAACCTGCTTGAGCATTATGCCCTCTTCAATCCTTTATAGTCCTAATCCCATATGTCTGGGGATAGGAGGAAAAGGGCTTGATCATGCTTATTCATTTGTAAAAGAAATTTGCACAAGCTCTTTCTGCTTCTGATGTACCGGTAATATGGAAATCACTAAGTTACCCACCCAGTGTGACCCATGATTCATCATGTTTTTATATCACTCCTTTTAACAGCAAACTCAAGTGGTGAATGTAGACAGGACTGAAGCGGAAACAGGACCCTGAGAGCAGGAGGCTCTCTATCAGGTTCAGGGGGATCCTCAGGTTTCCAAAGTACCAAAAATCCTTTTATAACCTTCCCCTAAAGGGCACCTGTCCTCAAATAATGGCTCAATAAGGACTGGACATGTTTTAGTAGCCACAAACTGTTGAGAGTCATTTGGCAAAGAGAAACTGAAAAGGAGAGGCAGGAAGAGGTGGTGGTGGTGCCATGGCTGGCTGAGACCCTGAACACAAGCATTCCTACTAGGACGGAGAATATACGGCAACATTTTATTGCAGAATCCTATTGCTTATCATTAACTACATGTTGAACTACACAATTGAACTAGTGTCAATTGTGACGCCGAACCTTTTATTCCAATCACTCTCCTCCCATCTACCCACACGAATCCCCCAGCTTTATCTAACAAGTGTTCGTCGTGCTGGTTGGTATAACAATGAAGCACTTTAGCCTCAGGCCCCTCAGTATGCTGCGGCCTATCTGTGCACTTGTCAGTTGCCCTGACAACTGGGTCAGTTGGGCCCTGCTCGACAGTTTGGACACAAATTGTCTTCTTGGGTGTGGTGCTACCCTCTATCTTTTTCTTCTCATGCCAGCACTCGTCCCTTCTGTGTCCCTTTTCCCCGCAAGACCAGCAAAAGATTTCCTGAGGGCCTACTTTGTTAGGCTTATTAAATTTTACCTCAGCGCTCCCTGATGGTAAGAATGCCTTTTCATGGGAGCCCTTCTCTGGGGCATAATTTCTCTTAGCAGGGTCTGAGGAAAATTTCCCTTGTTTTAGTTCATTTATATATTTATTTTTATATTCTGGGAATCGTGTTAACTCTATTTTGTTAACAATTTGAGGTTTACTGTTGTTGCTGTTATTTTGATTGGTCAGCGCAGCCAATTCCATCCGTTTCATTTCTAAATTATACTGTCTCTATCCTCAGCTTCCATTCTCAGTTTTAATTTTTCTAACTCTAATTTCAAGTTGTACTCTTGGGTTAACTTCCACTTTTCAAAATCCTCTGAAAACTGTGGAGCTCCTGCTTCAGATGGGGTTTTAGATATTTCTTCTACCCTGGTTTCCTCCCCCTGAGGATTACCATTCTCTTCCCCAGAACTTTCATAGGAGGTTTCTCTCACTGAGTGTTTGGTTTTCTTAGGTGGCATTGTATGAGTCGGTACTAGCACACGTTCGTTAAATGAGAGCCTTTTAATCTCCTTACTGTTCTACCTGGCTGGGCTCTTCAAGACTCGGGTCCCAAAGTCTAGCTTTAGGTTTTCTCTCTCTCAACCTCTCAAGCTACCTTCCACTGACCTCTAGTCTAACCCTCTGCCAGAACAGTCTCTCGAGATGCTTTACTCTTTTTATAAACGTAGCCTCCCGCCAACCTGGGGTTTTACCTCAATCACCCCCTCGGGTCAGGTAATCAATCCACCGATTTACCCTTTCCCTTTTAATATGGAGGGTTTCAGTTAACTATTTTGTTTGGCTTGGTTTTCTCACTCAGGTCTCAAAGACACGCCTAAAGTTACCTCAGAACTTTCTCCAGCGCTCTTTAGAGTGCCCTCTCAAAACAAAACCCTTTTGCCCAAATAGTTTACAATGTAACGTACTCCTGGCTTCCACTTACAATCCTTCACTATTAGGAATAATCACTTCACACCCCAGGGCTGAGTAACTCTCACAGAATTCTCCCTTTCCCTTTCCAGGTGTTTGTGTTCCTCTCCTTGACAGAATTGTAAAGTTGCCTCTTTTACGTTTACTCCCTTGTCCCTAGTTGTTTATCCCACCCTTTCCAGGTGTATAGCTTCCCCTCACAGGCAACCTGAACTGATCGTATCCCGTCGCTGCCACCACTTTTGTCGCGGTCACCCACTCTCTGTGACCTGAGCAGCACCCCCGGACGTTTCACGGTCTATTGGTGACTGCCCCAACGACCTATGGTAACTTTGCTGCCACCAGCCAGGCCTCTCCCTGGCAAATATTAACTCACTTCAGACTCAGATGTTGTTTAAAGTGAACATAAGTATCTTTATTTGCGTGCACAAAGCGTAATGGTTTCGGATGATATGTTACAACACGTCTCTATAATCTAATAGCTCTACAGCTAAGTATAATCCAAATACCCAACTGGTATTTTAACCCACTCTCTTATGCCTCCTACTAATAACTCTAACCCTCTCTCTCTATCCAACTCCCCTTCCAACCCCCAACTGCCTCTTCTCTCCCTGCAACTGTCATTTTAACTCCCTCTCACCTGCCTGGAGAGAGCTCTCATTGGTCAATCCTCCCTGCCAAGTTTAACCCTTTCACAACCTTTAGGGGTGAAACGCCACAGTGACTAGGGCTGGTTATAGTGCAGTATATCAAATGTGGATGTATGTTTTTTGTTTTTGTTTTTTAATGCACGTCAGTTCAGCAAGACCTGGCACTGGAGATTGATGGTGTCTTTGTAATATTTACATTATAGTGGCACAGCATAGTGGAAGAAAACAAGCATTCCTACAGCAAGTAGTAGATCACCAACAAGAAACTTTCATCCCTTCGCAGCTGCACTCACTGTTCGATTTATTCCCAGCTAGAAACTCTTGGCTCCTTCCCTGTTTCTGACAATTCACACTCCAGCTGGTATGTACCGGTATGCATGTATTTGCTGTTTCTCTGTCCCCATTCCTCGGCTGGAGGGTTATCATTTTCTTTAAGCTCTGAGAGATATCTCATCTCAAAAGCTCCTTAGCTATCAGGAGACCATCTCCTGCCCTTGGTTCCCACTGATGAAATATCCTATAAGCAAATATTCAGCCAAACAAAGAGAACTTTAGCCAGCAGCCATGATACCACCATTATCAACCTCTGCTCTCGGACAGAAAGTTAAATGAGATTAGATGAGATTAGATGACAACAACAACAACAACAACTTTTTATTTATACCCCGCCCTTCCTGGTCCAAAAACCGGGCTCAGAGTATACATGTAGCATGTATACTCCACTTTTCTATTAAAATAATGTACCGGTACTCAAAGTGGCTTACAACAATAGTTAAGGTATTTGACTACAGGGTTCAAAGCCTAATGCCCACATTCAGAGTCCTTGCCCAAGACCTGCACTAGGGCTGGGCGATATCTGGCTTTCAACATTGCAGTACAGTATACCGTATTACAGTGCAGTACAGTATATTACCAGCTAAGGGACGCGGGTGGCGCTGTGGCGCACGGAAACGCTGTTTACCTTCCTGCTGGAGCGGTACCTATTTATCTACTTGCACTTTGACATGCTAGCTGTTTGAAAGCATGTCAAAGTGCAAGTAGATAAATAGGTACCGCTCCGGCAGGAAGGTAAACAGCGTTTCCGTGCGCTGCTCTGTTTTCGCCAGAAGTGGCTTAGTCATGCTGGCCACATGACCCGGAAAAACTGTCTGTGGACAAACGTCGGCTCCCTCGGCCAGTAAAGTGAGATGAGCGCCGCAACCCCACAGTCGTTCGCCACTGGACTTAACTGTCAGGGGTCCTTTACCTTTTTATATTACCAGCTAAACACTGTGATATATCAATACTTTTAGAAGACATCTAAAGACATCTAAAACTTCCCTGTATCAGGAAGTTTTTAAGTTTGATGTTTTACTATGTTTTTATATGTTCTGTAAGCCACCCAAAGTGGCTGGTGCTACTGTAGAGGCATTGGCTAGCTTCAAGGTTTTCCCCACATTGTGATTTTTGCATAGCACAGACACACACACACACGCACGATTCAAGATATATTGCCAGGTCTAAAATTATGAAAACGATATCACAATACGGACTTCAAACTACTTTTGGACGATATACTGGTATCGCCCAATCCTAACCTGCACTCTCTCCACAGAAGTTAGAGTGCAGTTCCTTAAGTTCCATCCTTATTCCCCAGGTCTTTAATAAAAAAATACCTGCAGGAATTGATGCATTTTGACTCTAGTGTACATGCATATCAGGGTATGTGCTTGGAAAAAAGTGCCAGTGTATTATTTTCTATCTCCTTCTCACAACAACATATCTCAAAGTAAATGTTGCTGGATTTTGAAGTTATTCTATGGTAAGTCCTTCAGGTTCCATTATGAGGCTAAACATTTTACCGAAGATGCTGAAAATGGTGGCAGTAATGAGGATTTCCCACCACAGCAAACACTCCTGATTTTTGCAAGGCAGTCCTATTTTAATGTAAGATTAAATAACTGCTGCGCTTCTCTGTTAGTTTAAGGGAAGAACTGGTGGAGAGGGAAGGTGAGGGCAATGTGCTACCTCTGGAGTTGTTCTTTCAGTAATGTTTTATGGGAGAGGTTGTGTATAGTTGCACAAAGATAACCATCAGGCTTTGTCTAATTGTTCCCGCACTTGTCAAATAACTGCTTGTAAAGTTTATATAATACAAGGTGACTCCTTTGCTGTTAGGCTGTTTGTTGACCTTCCCGTGCCTGTGGCTTCCCACCTACTTTTTATGGTTAACATTCCTCCTCTATCATCCTCATTTCTCCCTCTCCGAGCCACATTGCTCTTTTCTAAAGGTCGGTGAATCAGCTTTCCCATCCACAAATCTGCTTTTCAAATCCCTCAAGATAGTCCCGAGGACAGGTTGTTCGAATACCAGAAAAAGGCAGAAATGCTTTTCTTGGAGTTGAGCATACTTGCCAAGACTTGGCTTAAAGAATCTTGGGCATTTAACTTGTCCTGAGACATATCTGTGTTAATAACAATCGTGTAAAACAAAATGGCTCAACAGAAACTGCTATAGCAGAACAAATAGGGGGCTGTGTACAGTCAGTTTCATGAGAAACATATTTAATGTGCATTTGAGGCAAAACTTTCTTAAGGTAGCATACAACTGTTAGATAAAGCTTTTAGAAGCATAAATACTTCCAACTGTGGCTGTCTAGTGTTGGTGCCAAAAGCACCAAAAATGTGAAACTGAGGAATTGCTAAATATTTTGGGGAAGAATTTAGCAAGGTGTTGAAAAGAAGATGTAGTTTTGAATTATATTTATAGCAATGTTTTTGAACCATATAAACCACCTGATTGCCTCTGACCCTATTTCGCACTCTGTGTGCAATGAAAGCATCATGGCAGACAATTGTACATTATTCTACATCATCATTGCCCAGAAAACATAAGGACATCCCTGAAACCTAGCTGACTTTGCAGAGGGGGAGAGAAGGCACAAAACAAAAGAAGAAATAAAAAAATAAAAGATGCCCTCTCAGTTGTCTGAGTATTGACCTAAGAAAATCTTTGCATGAGTATAATGTGTCTCTGATTTTAATGCAGCAGTACTGTGCCCCAAGTTTCAAATGTTTTGAAAACACTTCTTCAAAAAACAGATTAATGTTAGGAATATGGGTTGCTTTAGAACTTCAGCAGGCAAGGTTCTTCTTATCACTGCATCTGTATGCCAGGAACAGTTAAACCTGCTGAATGTTTTCAGACAGAACTTTGGGCAGGAAAAAAGTTGGCATTCAAGAACTTAGTCTAAACAAAATAAAAAATAAAAAATTCCTTCCAGTAGCACCTTAGAGACCAACTGAGTTGGGAATGAAGATGATTAGTTGTGCTCTGAGCATTTTGCATCCTGTTGCGTGATCAACATGCATGCGTAAAACCAAGCCCAAAGTACAGGATTTTTCAGTCATTCTTAATTTGAATTTGTAAAACACGGAAGATTAGCAATAAATGACTGGGAAAAAAACATCTGATAATCATTTAAAACATGCCAGGGGAAAGACGAAGCATAAATTAAAAGGCGCGTTCTAAGTAAGTTTAATGCCAGACAGGACAAAGTGTTTTACATGCCCCATTGCTGGCTGGCTGCCCACTTCATGAAATATTTAGATAGGATTCTGAAGGAGTAAAAAGCTGTTTAGATCTAGGTACCTATTAAAGTACCAATTAAAGTCCACAGCACTTTGGCCAGTAAATTTGTGCTAACACACACACACACACACACACACACACAGGAACAATGTATAACACTGCATTCTAAAGTAAAATAACATAAAAATATTCAGTGTTGATATATCATAGAAGTGTAGTATTATAATGCAGGTAAACAAGCAACTACACAAGTAGATTTACTGTTGTGGTCTTTTTTTTTTTTTTTTATAAAAAAAGACTTGCAACCAGGGCTATTGTTCAGCTGCAACTCACCAGAACTCAGTTCCGGAACTTATCTGGTGGGTGCAATTGCCATTATAGAATAACAAGGGTGGCATTCATGGTGAGTTCCAGCACCTCTTTTTCCAGAAAATTAACACTGGTTACAACAGAGGACAGAACAGCATTTCCCGGTGTTAGGGCTTACTGAAGCTAAACATGTCTAGATCTGTCCTGGTGTAAGGTTGCCAGCTTTTTTCTTGCCAAAAGTCTTGTGCCTGCATGAGAAAGAAACTGAATGGGAGATTGTCTTGGATTCCATGATGTAATAAAGTTGGGTTAATAGATGTGATGGCTGCTGAAGACCTCTCTCTTTATAATGCAGGGGCCTTATTGAGTAAAAAGAGTGCACAGCCAGGGATGTTTATCTCTTCCTGCCGGGTCAGTTTCTGATAATTGGTTTCACTTCTGATTTCAAAGCCCTGATGAGGAAAAAGGTGTAGGATCTCATGGTTTCGGGAAAGGTACTGTGTGAGGAAACCATGTAATGGGTGTGCCCTAATGTCAGGAAGCAGCAGGACTCAGGAAAGCTTCAATAGTATTTATTGCTGAACAGCAGATCAAAACTCAGCATAACAGGCAAGACTAATGCATTCACAGCATAAAACATGGGTAGGCAAACTAAGGCCCAGGGGCCCGTTTCCGGGAATCAGCATGTTTTTACATGAGTAGAATGTTTCCTTTTATTTAAAATGCATCTCTGGGTTATTTGTGGGGCCTGCCTGGTGTTTTTACATGAGTAGAATGTGTGTTTTTATTTAAAATGCATCTCTGGGTTATTTGTGGGGCATAGGAATTTGTTCATTTTACTTCAAATTTTGTCCGGTCCCCCACAAGGTCTGAGGGGACAGTGGACCGGCCCCCTGCTGAAAACGTTTGCTGACCCCTGGCATAAAATGTAGTGAGGTTGCCTCCCCCTGCTGCATTTCAAATCACATATGCATGCTGTTGTACAGATCAGAGGGGCGGGGATGACTGCACATTACACGTCTCATGCTATTCATGAATTTGTCATCTGTGCATGAACCATTATCTGTGCATGTGCAACGGCTCAAAGGTACACACCTATGTCTAACTGCAGAGTGAATTTGGCTTAATATTTCCTTTCAGATTGAAGCTGGTTTGATTGAAATGCATCAGACAGCAGTACTTGTCAAGAAACTATTGGCATTGCTTTTCAACGTGGATTCAAAAACCATCAGTGGGAGAGCACTGGAGCCAAAGTAAACTGTAGCATCCACACACAATACCTTTAAAGCACATTTGGAACACATTCTTTCCCTCAAATAATTCTGGTTCCAACTGGTTCCCAGTTGACTAAGGCGGGAACCACCCCCAAGGAGGGGAGGGAGTTTCTATTACATATCAGTTATACCGGTATCTCTTAAAGAGAGAGGGCAAAGGCCCCACACACTACAAAAAGCAAACAGGGAAAGAGTGCCACAAATAATGTGATTTGTTCTTCAGCCTTTGTCCGCATGCACTTTTTTTCTTCTAATATTAGATAGTTCCTCCTCTTTATATATTTAATTAAATATGCATCTGTGCATTAAAATGTATTAAATGTATGTTCCATCATCATGTCTAGTTTGGTCCTAATTCTTGGTACAGTACATCTCCTGTATTTAAGCTGCAGTGTGGAACATACGAAAACAAATCTCAAGGCCTAAAGAAGCATACCAAAGTAGGAATTTTTTTTACTTCTTGCTTTGAACAACACACCTACCCATGCCATTCACAAAGTGTGTTGGGAGATTCTCAACTGATACATGAGAAACAAGTCTAAGGCACCCAGTAAATGTTTGCACACTTCTTTGCAGCCTAACCAATGTCCATAGTTTCATTTCTTCCTTTCTCACCTCTCCCTTGCCTTGTAAACTAAAACAACACAACTGTATCTAAATTAAAAGAAGATTGTGTTTCCCTCAGTGCCCTTTCCCCTTGTGTCCTGGACAAGATATCTGCTATAATCCCGCCCCTCTCCCCTTAAATTCTTACCATGTTTATCTGGTCAAATCTGTTGGATGCTATATAAAACAATTCAAACCTTTTTTTTTTAGCTCTTAGGGAAAAACACTTCAAGGTAGGAGGCTTTGTGATTGACACAAGGGCTTGGCAATTAGATGATTTCTGATGCAAACTGGATAAACAGTTTTTGCCTGAGCTAGATTTGGGGAGAAGATTGCAAGTGTGCTCCCAAAAGTCATCAGTGCAGAGCCTTTTTTAGGGGGAAGGAAAAGAGGCAATTGGCTCAGGCCCTGCATGCACATAGATCAGGGGTCAGCAACCTTTTTCAGCCGTGGGCCGGTCCACTGTCCCTCAGTCCATGTGGTGGGCCGGACTATATTTTGGAAAAAAAATATGAACCAATTCCTATGCCCCACAAATAACCCAGAGATGCATTTTAAATAAATGGACACATTCTACTCATGTAAAAACACGCTGATTCCTGGACTGCCCGTGGGCTGGATTGAGAAGGCGATTGGGCCGCATCTGGCCCACGGGCCTTAGGTTGCCTACCCCTGACATAGATCAACACTGACCAACTACTGTATATATTCCAGCTGAGAAAGGAAGGAAAAAGATCCTCAAATGAACATTAATAAGCTTTGAAGTGTCCTGCATGATTGCACTTCTGCCACTGCTAAACTTACATACATCTGCACACACACTTTATAAGTCACAAATACTTATTTTTGTTCTCCCCCACGCATTGATCCTTTTGCACAAACATATAATCCTGAAAAGCTGGCAAATACCCAGGTTCACGGTTTTGAAAAGGGGTCAGTGGCAGGCACAGCCTGACATTTGCAGGTGTGGAGCAGCTGCACCTCCTGAAATTTCCTTTTCTGCACAAGAAAAGCCTCCTCCCCTTTGCATCAGGGCTACAGAACATACGACCCACCAAGCCAAATGCAGACCAGCCAAGTACCGTGGCCTGCTTCAAGTTCAGGGAGAGCCGAGTGATTTTCCAGTTTGTACTGCCTGCCTGGAACTGGAAAAATGTGGGTAGGGAAATCAAGCAGCTGACAGACCACAATAGGGGCTTTGACAGGCTTTTTGGGGGCAGGGGTCACAGTCACAAATTTAGAATGGTATAACTCTCCCCATATTAAATTGGAGGCTGAGATTGGAGGTCAGTTTGAAATCTAATGTGGCTTGCACTTGTTGGTGCCTCAACTGTCTTTTTGAGAAAGCAGGCGTATGCTCAAGTTAGAACTAGCTGTTTAGGTACAGAACAGGCAGAAATTATTTCAAAGGGCAGCATGTAAGTGTGTGGGTTCCATTGCGCAAAGGTTAAGGTTTTTAAGAAAAAAATGGGAAGGTTTAAGGCCATCGCTGAGGGAACCCTTACTCTTGCCAGCAGGGGTCAAATCCTTGCAACTTAATGTGAAAATGTCACTTTTTTGCCTGCCATTGTTTTGCCTGCAACGTTTAGAAGTCACCAGAAACTATTCCGGCATCTGCTCTAAGCTCCAGCAGGGGGAGCTGTACAACGAAAGGCATAAAAACAATGGAAGGACTAGTTTAGTGAGGACAAAATGGCGGCAGGGGCAAAAGGAAAAGAGGAGGAAGAGGATCTGAGGAGGGAGTTGCAACACAGGCCCTCCTCATTGTCCTGTTCTCTCTCACACACAAAACAGCAGACTCCTTGCTCTTGTGAATCCTCCATCTGCACTCCTTTTATTGACACGTGTACAGTGGTACCTCTGGTTAAGTACTTAATTCGTTCCGGAGGTCCGTTCTTAACCTGAAACTTTTCTTAACCTGAAGCACCACTTTAGCTAATGGAGCCTCCTGCTGCCACTGCGCCGCCAGAGCACAATTTCTGTTCTTATCCTGAAGCAAAGTTCTTAACCTGAAGCATTATTTATGGGTTAGCGGAGTTCATAACCTGAAGCGTATGTAACCTGAGGTACCACTGTATTCAGTTCTCCTCTGCTTATTTCCCCCTCAGTGTTGATAGACTGGAAAGAAATGTTAACGGAAGAAGGAAAAGGACAGCTTCCCAGGAGGAGACATGTAGCAGCAACTTAGTGGGTGTTTTCCCCACCCCACACCCCCAAAATTAGGAGACCGCTGTGCTTTATTGTTCTTTTATATTAAATTGGGAGCTTGAAGATACGTTCTGAGAGGAGGTTACTCTTCAGTCGCAAAGCCTTATCCTCTACTTTTATGCCCCCCCCCACATGCTCAGGCTAACTTGCCTCAGGCTGATCAGAGACCAGAAAGGTCTCCAAAGAAGGGTCAGCCTTAAAACAACTCGTCTCTCTCTCTCTCTCTCTCTCTCTCTCTCTCTCTCTCTCTCTCTCTGTGTGTGTGTGTGTGTGTGTGTAGAAAAGGCTGACGGTGAAAATATTTGAAAAGTGGCTTCATGTTCCTTTGCGACTCCAAAATATATTCCGAGGGAAATTCGCTCTCCAATCGCATTGACGATTGGGCATAAAGTTCGTTCCAATAACTTCGTATAAGTCTGGGCTTGAGGGAAATACTGTTCCAGAACGAGGAGACCTTTATGCATGTGGAGGGAAAGCTGATGAAGAAAACCCATAAACACCATTTCCCCTCACAAACTTATTGCCATTCGAGTAGCTTGTTATAAACCACCACCACCAACCAAGGTGTTTGGTGTTTTGTTAAGAGTGCAGTCGTAAGTCGGACAGGCAGGGAGCAGGGCCAAACTTTGGTAATATGGTGCCCTGAGGTAGGACAAAATCCCCCCCCCCATAAAAAAAATCTTTCTTATTTCCACAATAATTCCTTTTGGTACAGTTGTTTTTTTTATGAATCTTCTCAGTAGGTGCCCATGTTGTTGTTGTTGTTGTTGCTGCTGCTGCTGCTGCTGCTGTTGCTGTTGTTGTTGTTTCGCACCCCTTCAGCTTGGCACCCTGAGTGGTGGAACTGCCTGCAATGCCCTAAATCTGACGCTACGGGGCCAGCCAGATTAAAAGGTTTGAGGGGGTTCTCTTAGCCTCTTTTTGCCGCTTGTATTTATATGTACAGTGCTATTTTTCCAGAAAAAGAGGTGTTGGAACTCATGGCAATGGTGCCCACCTGAGAGGTGTCAGAACTGAGTGCTTCTTTTCTTAAAAAAATGTTTAGGGGTACTCTCATTTTGACTCAAGAAAACCACCATTTTATACTTCAAATGAGGAAAAATAAATACAGTAAATGGACAAAAGTACAAAGATTCACAAAATGTTTAGGGGTATGCGTACCCCTGCGTACCCCCCAGAAAAAAGCACTGTACATATATATGGCTTTCCCACTCCACTTCCAATTAAAAGGGGTGTGTGTGTGTGTGTGTGTGTGTGTGTGTATACGTATATGTATGTGTATGTATGTGTGTGTATATGTATACACACACACACACACACACACACACATACATACACATACCAGCTATAGGTTGGCATAGAGGAAGGGTCAATCCTAAAGCCTCTCTAATGAACTGAGGCTTCTCCCTCCTGCCTTCCAGAAGGCCCCATTTAGGGGCTTAATGGCTGCTACCAGCAACAAAAGTACCACCAGTGGTAGCTTCTCTGGAGAAGATTTTGGATGAGTGTGTGAGGGGCTGCAGGATACAAATGTACTGCTGTTTTTGTTTGTTTGTTTGTTTGTTTGTTTGTTTGTTTGCCAAGGGTGGCTAATGAGAGTTGGCAATATGAATTCTATAAGAAAATAAGATTGTTGCATAACACTCTCTCAGATTTAACAAAAGTTGATATTTTAGTATTCTGGTTAATCAATGCCCCTCTTATTCTTTTTTATTTCGTAGGAGTAAGTGGAGCTGGAGGGGAGGGAAGCAAGACGAGAGCTAAAACAAAATGTATACAGTATTCTAAATACCCAGCGCGATAGCCCATCATCTTTTTCATTCACCATCATTAGGCTAGATTGGTTTCCTGGGAGATGTCCCAGTTAAGTGGATTTCCTGATTAAGTGCTTCCCGATTAACTGGAATAGATTGTAAGGACTTGTACATAAATATGCCTTGCTTGTGACTCTCTTTGTATTTTGTAGTTAGAAAACTGATGCCCGCTCCACATTATTTCTCTTTCCAAATGGGATATATCTTACTGGTTTCAAAAGTAGCATTGAAATGGCATTATTTTTCTATATGACTAGATCCCCCTTTAATAATAAGAATAAGAATAAGAATAAGAATAATAAATCTAGTCATATTACTGATAATGTATTGTTGTTGGGATGGAGTACTTAGTGATTATGGGGGAAAAAATCACAAAAACTGGTTGGATGAAAGGCGCGCACACCCTTTTTTTCAAAACACTTGAGTGCCCACAAATTTTTAGTTTCCAATCCTGTGCTTACTGCAGTGTAAGATCCTGTGAAACCTCTGGATTAAACATGCATAGGATTGTGCTATAAGATTTTTAGTCAGAGGTGATGTGATAAAGGTATAATTGCTTGTTAATAAGATGCACTGATTTCTTTTGATCTGTACAGGCCATCCAGTACATTTTGCTGCCTGCAGCAGACGACATGATGGTGCTATCCCCATGTACAAAAGGTAATTAGATTGGCAGTTGAATGTTACTTCAATATTGGTAGTCAAACAGCATCCTCTACTCCTGAAGACAGCAGGCTAGCTGGGGGGGGGCAGGGCATACAACTCGTCCCTCAAATACTGGATCTTTCCCCAGCATTTGCTGCTTGAGGCAGCTGCTTCACTATGTCTAATGGTGGGGCTGGCTCTGGATGCACTGGTTTTGCAGTTCCTGAGATACCACAAAAGCTTGCAGGACATAAGCCAAATAAGATAGTGGGATGAGTATACATACTACATACCCTCCAACAGTTCTCTGATGAAAATAGGGACGTCCCATTCCATAATAATAATTTTACTATTTATACCCCACACAACTTTACAGGGTTGCCTACTCTGGCCAGCTTCCAACATACATAAAAACATTTTAAAAACTAAGCATTAAAAAACCATCCCTATACAGAATTGCCTTCAGGTGATTCAGGGGTCGGATAACGCCATACCCTCCAACTTTTCTCCAATGATAATAGGGAAATTCTAAGGAAAAGTGGGACATTCCGAGATCAAATCAGAAACTGGGATGGCTTCTCTAAATCAGGGATGTCCCTGGAAAATAGGGACACTTGGAGGGTTTGCGTACTATGTGCCAGTGCTTGTTGACATGCCACCACTTTCAATATACCGGTACTCTAAACAAATCATCTGCTATCTGTAGTCCTACTTTTTCTCTACTCCTGTTTCTATAGCATTCCAAGGCAGTACAAACCTGAGAGCAAAAGTTATTCTATGATCTCTGTGGCCATATATTGCTTAACTGAAAGATTTATAGTTTTGTTATTGCTGTTTTAAGCAAATTGGCAATACTGAGAACTGGAGGGTAAATAAAATCAAGTTGGCTTGTTTACAGCAATCTGTTTAGAATATTGATATTCACATGCATTTCATGGTGTCCTATCCGTCTTGACTTTCACTTAAGCATATGAATATACCGTAAATATTCTAAACTGTTAATTGCAGTCAGCTGAGCACTCATGTCCCGCTTACGGACTTCAGGATGCTGGACTAGGTGGGCCTTTTGGCTTGATCCAGCAGGCCTCTTCTTATATTCTTATATCTTCATTGAAAACTTAAAGTGCTTTCATGCCAATTAATTGCTATGCTCTCTCTAAGAATCATAGGACTGTACAGTAATTTAGTGCAAAGTCTTTTTTTCTTTTGATGATGCCTAGATTCAGTCAGTCACAGAACTTCAGTTCCTAGGATTGCTTGTTTATTGACTTGTTTGCTTTCTTTTTATATTGGCAGCATTTACATTCTGCCCCATAACAGTGTTCTCTGGGTGGCTTACAGACAATAAAACATTATTTTACCACAATAATCACAGAATTAAAAACAGTAAACTAATTTCAGCATACAGATTTCATCAGCAGAGAGTAAAACAGCATAGAAAAATACACAGCATCCCTAAAAATATACTGTATAGCAGATCTAAAATTCAACTATCTCAAAGGATTCACTATTTAAAAGCCTGGGGCTATCTCTTTTACTACTCTTGCTATCTCTTTTACTACTCTACAGTCCATACAACCACAAACCTGGTCAAAAAGGCCTAGCTGATGGGCAAGATCAGTTTCCAAATCTAGACTAGGAACCCATTTATAGTGACAAATGTAACCCCTTCCTTCCCATAGCTCTGTGAGAATTGGCAATTAAAGAACACTTATCCTGATTTGTCCATAGTTTGCGGCATCCTTGGTTAACAGTAGACTCCATAGCTCAGAGTCACATGCTTTGGATTCAGTTTCAGGTTTTTTGGGTTTTTTTAATTCAATTTCAGTTCCAGACACCTCTAGTTCAAAGATCTTGGGTAACAGGGCTGGCAGAAACCTGTGCCTGAGGCTCTAGAGAGCCTACTGCTAGACAAAGCAGATATTGTTGATGATTTGTGCAATTCTGTTTTCATTATGAAATTTATCTGTAAGCGGCTTTGAGAGCCTTGTCTGGACATAGACAATGATATAAATAAGGGATGGACTGTAGCCCAGAACAGAGCACATGATTTGCATGTTCTCAGTCCCTGATATCTCCTGGGTAGGGCACCCATGTTTGAAACCCTGCAGAACTGCTGTCAACCAGTGTGGTAAACAGTGCTGACCAACGATTGGATGCAGTAGCAAGGCAGACATTTTTATTTATTTATGTGACTTCATTATGCCCTCAGGACACAAAAATAAGCATTTATAAATATTTCCAATTGTTTTATTTTGAAATGATTCTTAGAAATGTAAGACGGCTGTCTCACACTAGAGTTCATGTATGGGTTCAGCTTCATTAGAATGCCCTCTTCTGTGTTTATTTCCCTGTTTGGGTTAGAAGAGAGAAAACAGAGACTGCAGTTTGCCAGGAGAGGGCGTTCTTATCCTTCCTCCAGCTCCAGCCAAGCAATTTCTGCTTGCTTTTCGTCTGCTGGACTACTGCCGCACTGGGCATTGCATTGCAGAGCAGCTGTAACACATGCAAAAATCTGCAGTACCATCCAGGCTTCCCCATAGGATGTTCTGAGTGGTTGATGGTAGGATTAAAGAATTTGTGACGGAGGCAGGAATTAAAAACTGTACTTGTAATCCATGTAGAATGAGGAATAACATCTGTCCCTGCAGCATAATGGGTCAAAGAAGTTCAGCAGAAATATAGCAGGCTGGGACTTGGAGGGTGTGTTTGGTATAACTTAATAGCAATTTAAAAAATCAATTTGATGATTTTTCAATTGATCAACATTTTTCAGAAACATTGCCCAGATATATAACCTTGAATGTTTAATAATGTTAGGATTTGTGAGCAGAAGTACAGTCAGTAGAGTTAAAACCTGGAAAAAGTATGTGTGAGAGAGAAAGAGAATTGAATTTAAGAAAACAGGTAGGATTAATATGGCATATGCAAGTGGAAGCAGCAACTTTTTAGATGTGGCAGCCTTTGGACAAAGTGTTGTACAAGTGAGAAAAGTTACCATATGGTTTTGCCATATTTTTAGAAACATTATATTGTGGGTCAGTTTATTGATGACACAATGACCTCACATTCACTTGTACCAACATGCAACTGTAGGATGTGTATGGCTATTTCTATTCCGACAACTGCCAGAATATGAGAGATGAGCTCTGTGTGTCCTTTTGGCAGGAAAATCATGGGAAACCGCTTTCCTTTCCAATGAGAAAATAAAATAAAATAAAATAAATAAGGAATTCAGGTTGATCAGACAAAAATGTAAATCAGTCCCCCCCCCCCAATAGATTCCTTGTAGTGACTGGAATTGTATTGTCTGGAATTGTGTTGGTTGAGAGACCAGTGGTTCCTGAATTTATAATGAGATTTAACCAGAACTTGATCAGACTAATCAATTGATGTAGTTGTTATGCTTCAAGCAATGTATAATTTTATGATTCAGAACTCTGAACTACCTGACTCTCTTTTTTCCTCCCTGCTTTGGGAGGAAAATAAAATCCAGATGAAAATGTTTGTAATCATTTGGTTACCATGAGTATATTCTGAAATAAATAGTTGCATTTGTGTAGGGGAATCATTTTGGTGCAAATATTCTGCTGAACAGCAATAAATCGTTCTTTTTTTCACATCTATAATTTGGAAGCTGTCCACCACAAAACACTGACTTGTCATACATGAAATGCAGTATATGTAAAAAAAGGATGCAATTAGTATCCAGTATAAAATACCATGATCCATCCCACCTGTTTGTATTGATGCAGGGCTTTTTCTAAGTGCTCAAACTAATTTTACCACCATCAGGATAAAATTTCTTAAGTGTCCAAGTAACATCCTGTTTTGCAAATTTATAAGCTGACTTGTGCTTGTGCTACTCTTGTGCTGTAATAAATCAGTAGTTTGAGAAAGTTCTGTTATTTTAGTGGCTCTGCTCAGTGGATGTTTGCATTTTGCTTTACAAATGAATTCTCTTTGGCTATAATATCAAATACTGAAGCAGTGATGACATAAAATAGCAAGATTACATGAGATTCCTAGTAAATTGAAGGTTAATCTGTATTCTATAGCATTATGGCTTACACATGGATCACAACATGACTTAATAAGAAGTGCTTATCTTCATAACCAGGCCATTACTTTAAAATCTATTAAGAACATACTGTCATCTCTAATGATCCAAGAACCAGCAAGGTTAAGAGAATAATGGATCAGCTTAGTTTCCCATTCATATTAATTTACCACTTTGTTGCAAACTCTTGCAGTAATGCTTTCTGAAAAGTGCAATCATTGGAAAGAAAAACAAATTTCTGGGCTTGAAAACTAGCAATAGTTCTTATGAGCTACATGTTGAGGCAAGATTACTGCATATTTTCAGCTTTCCAACTGCACTTTTGAGAATCACCCCAGCATATATTTTGGCCTCATACAAAAACTGAACTGCTGTATTTTAATATATTTGCTGAACCCATAAAGCAGGCATAGGCAACCTTGGCTCTCCAGATGTTTTGAGACTACAATTCCCATCATCCCTGACCACTGGTCCTGTTAGCTAGGGATGATGGGAGTTGTAGTCCCAAAACATCTGGAGAGCCGAGGTTGCCTATGCCTACCATAAAGCATCAACTTGTGCATAACACTTCCAGACAAATTTCTAAAACTAGGCCAGTTCATAACACTTTGGTTGCCTTGCCACAAACAATGGAATTGGTGTGATAAGATTTGTTTTAGCATAGTGTTTCTTCTTCTTCTTTTAAGTAGGCTGGTTTTCTGAACACTCATCTTTAAAACCATTTACATGTCCAGTGCCTGAGACAAGGTTTTTTCATGCAGGAGCAAATATCTACAAATTTAAGATCAAATATGGCAACTCTGTAAGGTAAGTATGACAAGACAGCTATCTGAAAGCCTTCACTCTTGACAATATTGAGGAATTGTTCAAATTAGGAAGCAGAAATAAAAGATAGGCTCAGCATCTCAAAAGAACTTAGGCTGAGACTTGTTAAAATCAAAATTTGTATTAGAATAATACAGATACTTAACCTACAGCTAGTTTATCATAATGACCCAGAGAATAAGCTATAACTTTATCTCTGAACTCACTTAGGTAAACCATCTGTCACTCTCATCCCTCTGTGTATCTGCAATGTGAAGCTAATAACACTGGTCTGCCTTACAGGGCTGTTGTAAGGATAACTGAGATAAGTTATGTGAAGCAGAGGCAGAGCTAGCTGCTCCGGCACCCGGAGCGGCGCACATGCTATGCTCCCGGGGCGGTGCTAGCCGCCTGAAGGGGTGGGGCAAGCATCCAGGGGGCGGCGCAGCGATGTCACCCCCCTCAGGGATGACACCTGGGTCGTACCACACCCACCGCACCCCCTTCCTCTGCCAGTGATGTGAAGCACACTGAACACTCAGCAAATACTGTAACAAGCTGCTGCTGCTGCTATTATTACTATAACTATACAGTGGTACCGCGCCTAACGACGATAATGCGTTCCGACACGATCGTCGTTAGTCGAAAAAATGCGTTCCGCGAAGCCCCATAGGAACGCATTGGGAAAAAATTCGTAAGTCGAAAAAATCCTATTTAAAGCGGCCGCGACGTCTTTTCGCTAGGCGAAGAAATTCGTTTCCGGCGGCCATTTTGTTTTACCGGAAGTCCTTCGTTAGGCAAAAACAACGTTGGGCGAGTTATTCGTTAGGAGAGGTACCACTGTACTATAAATATCAGAATGTTAGTTCTGGATTGACCCTGGTTCATTTGAACAAAACCATTATTTAAATCGGCCAGAGTTCCCCCCAGTGCAGACATAACAAGAAAATTCTGATCACATCCTTGAAGCCACATTGGAGGGGAAAGGGGAATATATGAGCAGTTAGATATTTAGTCTAAACTACAGTAACTACAATTGTTTTACAGTAAATGCCCATTTGCACTTGATTTCTGCAGTTAAATTCTGTTGTGTTTGTTTTACAGTGTTAATATTGATTTTCTTGAAAGTATTGTCAATGAAGAACTACAGGTAAGATATGAAGCAGATTTACCTCAGAAAGGGTCATGTGATAGATGTGGAATTTAGACTTTGTCCTCTTTGCTTTGGGGAAAATGAGTGCACTTAAAGTTCAAGTTCCATTTAGATAGCTTCGAACCTCACAGTGAATGCTTGTTTGGGAGTTACCTGTTTGCTGGGAGTAATACTTACAAAAAACACGGCTTTGTCTTGTGTAAGAGGGGGCAGTACATTTCCTTATAAGGTCCCAATTATGATTTTTCTGTTCTCATGGTATGTTTGTGTTGCTTGGTACTAAGCTTCATTTCTGACTGGCTTATGGTTCCCTACTGAACTCTTGAAATCCACACACACACACCTCTTTTACCTGGAAGTCCTTGTAAAGCTAAGTCTGCAATATGCCAATCCTACAATAATTTCTTTTAATTATTGTCTTCTTTTTATTAAGCAGTGTATAATGGGCTCAGTGTGTTACGTACGCAGAGTACAGAGCTGAAACTGGGAGCATAGAGATGAAGCTGATGCATCAAACTTTTTTTTTTATCCTTTTGCTTGAGCAGAAGAAGATGTAAAAAAGTTAACTGCAGAGGAACCTGTGGTTGTGCAGATGTTATTGGACTCACAGCTTCCATCAGCTCCAGCCAGCATAGCCCATTGGTCAGGGATAATGGGAGTCGTAGTTCAGTAACATCTGGAAGATCGAGGATAAGTATTGGGAGATCTAGAAGTTAGCTTGATAAAACATAATAACAACCTTATCACAAGAACTCTGGCTAGTCCAGTCTCTTACACTGTGTTTAATATCAGAAATTTGTAAGCACTAATAAAGTATCAGAATTTCCTTCAATTCTTCCAGGATGCTATTCGAGTAATACTTGGAAACCTTGATGATCTATGCCCATTTACTACTGAACACTTGATAATATTTCCATGTATCCTTTTATCAGTGTAAGTTGTCTAAGGAACACGTGTTGACGGTGGGGGTGGTTATAAATCTGTTAATAAAAATAAAAACTAAAAACCATAAGGCTAATCTGGGAAAGGATTTTACGTAACCCATCTGAGATATGAAACACAGAAGAGTCTTACTTCACAAAATCACAAGAGAAACACTTATTGATGGTAGGCTGCCACTGAATGTGTAGGCAGTGAAATAGACACACATGTGCTTATCATGGACAGGGATGAAGAAGTGTGCACTAGATACTTTCTGATGGGGAACCAGGGACAAGCGGTTGGAAGCCAGGAAGCATTTGAATTAGAACAATGTGCTGGGACGTCGTGTGCACTAATAAGCTGGTAATCAGACAAATGGGAAACAAGAATAAACAACAACATTAAGAAGCTGAGAAGATATGAATTATCAGCACTAGTGAGACATTAAGGGGGCATCAAAATGCGATGGCTTGATAATCAAGCGCAAGCTGGTGAGAATTGTAGATGAGGGAAAAGGTTAAACTCGTGCAAGCTGGGCATAATTTTGATTGAAAGTAAGAATGCAGCAGTTTGAAAAGATAGCATACTTCTGCTACAATATGAGGTATGCATTTTGAAAATCCTGCTGAACTCCATAAGTATTTTTGATCAAATCTCCCAAACATGCAACGTCACTTTTCAGTGAAGTGAAAATACTTGTGCAAATAATCAGAGACATTTTGCACATTATTTGCCAGTGGTAATTTACTGCAGTAATATGTCAGTTTCCTACTTAATACCCAGGTAGTAAATTTCTGTTTATGAAGCAGTCTCCACCCAGCCATCAGTCAGTTGCCTAAAAAAATGCCTATTCTCCTTTTTGCCCCTCTAAACTTTCTCCTATCTGTACCAAAGAATGGCATCTTTGCTCAGAATCACCTTTTCACACTCTCTTGCTTTGTTGTTTTTCTGTCTCCTGACACAGAGGGATGCCAGCTACCGGTAAATTACAACTTATATAGCCCCTAGATCAAGAATTTGCAACAGGCAGCCCTGGATCAAAAGCAGTTCCCAGAAGTGTGCTATTTGTCCCCCATCTCCCTTTCCAAGCAGAGACAAAAGGAGTGGTGTGGAGACAATAGTGGTTTTAAACATGGGATTTACTGACAATGCACCTTCAGCAAGTGGCAGTTTAGAATTTTAATACCAGTACATCAGTCCTCACCCCAGCTTCTTTTCAAAGCTTGCTGCAAAGTAGATCCTTAGATTATTAAGCTTGATTTCTTAAGTCTGATTTTTTTTTTACATTGAAGAGTGAGATAAGATATTCATAAGATATACAGATTCAGTAGATTTATTTTGTTATCCTTAAATTTACCTGTTATCCCTGCTTGAGTGTATAAAATATTTGGTCTGCAAGTTGTGGTGCTATATCTGTTATCATGCTGCAATATAGCATTGTATTCATAAAGCTTTTTGTGTAAAGCTCCACAGTACCTCCAATTCTACACTCAGATACATTAGTGTTTTCTCTTTTCCCTACTAACTACTGCACATAATGCTAAGCCAAAGGATAGTTCAGCATGAATGAGCAAGTGTACTGGTGCACAGTGAGAAAATCATGGCTGTTTTGCTCTTCTGTTGCTCCTGCCACCACCACACTATCTAGACGCAGGGGTCAGCAAAATTTTTCAGCAGGGGCCCAGTACGCTGTCCCTCAGACCTTGTGTGGGGCCAGACTATATTTTGAAGGGGGAAAAAATGAACGAATTCCTATGCCCCACAAATAACCCAGAGATGCATTTTAAATAAAAGCACACATTGTACTCATGTAAAAACACGTTGATTCCTGGCTTGTCTGTGGGCTGGATTTAGAAGGTGATTGGGCCAGATCCGGCCCCCAGGTCTTAGTTTGCCTACCCATGATCTAGAGCTAAGCTATTGTTTGGCTTAACCTTAGGTCTCAGCCCAGCCTAATGGTTTGTTTCTCTCAAAACAACCCACAGGCAGTAATGTAAAAACAAACATTGGGTGCAGTGCATTTGTCTGGAGCAAGACAAACCATGAAACTGGGTTCAGATGTAACCTTAAGTCCAAATGATGGCTTAACTCTGGGTAGTGCAGTGACTGCAGGACCAGGAAAGAGTGAAGTGATGACAATTTTCTCACCACACACTAGGATGCTTACTTGTTCATACTAAGCATGTGGCTATCAGAGGTAGGCAGTACATTCCATTCCTGTCTTTCGTGCAGCATAACTGAACCATGAATGACACCATAATTTTTGCAACCTTCATTTTACTCCAATGTGGTGCTGAACCGTTGAGCCTTAACTGTGCTGATCAGATTTAAACCAATGGGAAAAAGTGTCAGACTTGAGATTTATGCGTGGTGATACGTTTCTTGTTCCTTATCCTTACGTCTGCACTGTCTATGTAGAATTAAATCTCTTGAAGTATGGTGCATTGTTGGGTAAGTTCCGAAGTTCAAGAAGGAATTGAAGTCTAAAGATATATATCCTGACATAATTACCACAAGAAAAACAAACGATTTTGGCTCCAGGATTTCCCTGTTTTCCCATAGTGCACAGGTTGGGATAGTCCCTGACCCTCCTGATGTTGCAATTTATAGGCCTATAAAAACTCTTGATTATCCATGGGTCTGCAAAAACAGATCCAAATCTATTGGCTATGGAGTGTTCACTTTCTCTGGGCATCAGCAACCTTTTTAACGATAGTAGGGTTAAGATGTTTGAGAGGTTTGTCTTTCCTTTTCCTGGAAATTTGCTGTTACACTTTTTGCAGATGTGCAGTTCCATGTACTGGAATGTGTTATGTTTTAAGTCTGCCAGTAAATAAGTTACCAGTTTGGATTGGCCTATCTTTTATGAAGTATGTTGCATATTTTCAGGTAAAGCAGGATGTAGGGAGGCCTGTAACTCTGTGAGTATTTTCTTTGAAATTTCAGACAATAAGATGGGGAAAAGTAGAGGGGGATTCATTCTGATGGAATTAATACTTTAAGTTTAAAGAAATGGGGAGGGAGAATAGAACTTCTTCAGCATGTGCCTAAATTTGTATTTGTAGCCAGTGCTAGTCCTACTCTAGATCTATGGAAATAAATAGATATGACAAACTTAGTTCCATTAATTTGAATGGGTCTACTCTGCATAGAACTTAGTTGGATATAACTTTTCATTTGCATGATCTATGTGCTTAAAAGAAACCAGATAAAGTAAATTTTGTTGCACATTGGTGCCTTAGGCTATAATCCTGTACGCTTATCTGAGAGCAAGACCATTGACCTCTATGGCTCCTACTTCTGAATAGACATGCATAGGTTTGCAGTGTTGCTGTGGGTTCTGCAGTTCAACACCCAATAACTCATAACTCCAATGGCTTCAACGGGCATTGTTCCTTAGACATAAAATTAGTACTTTCAAGAGACAGAGATCTACTCCCACTATTAAAAAACTGGCAGTGATCTACTAAAGTTGTTGAGCTTTTTTTAGTTCTTTTAGGGAGCCAAGGTTGTTGAGCTTTTTTTAGGTGGGGGGGGTCCCGCGATTTACCACGAACCCCCCCACCCCCGCGCGATCCAGCAGTAGACATCCCTGGCTATCAAAGTCCACACTGGGGTTGTGGGGAGATGAGGGTGGAGAGAGGCATGTGACATAGAAGTATTAATATATTTTTTGCTAAAGGACACATTTCTTAATACATAAACAATAATAAAGTGCAAACATATTTTTTGCAGTGTTAGCTTTCTTGAGATGCTATTCCTAAGTTTATCCAAAAACAAGCAAATGTATTTATATTATATGTTGATCTTCTTGCAAGTCTTGTAATAGTGATTAAAATTTAAGTTTTTAAATGAATGAATAAATGAATTTGACAATGTGATGCATCCTAAAAGGACAACAGTGGAAGTGACCAAAGAGATAATGTGGACACAGAAAGAACCATTAAGTGGAGGAGACTTGAAGACACAGTAGAAATTTCACATCCACGGATATCCAGGGGCAGGTCAGTGATGATCTTCCCTCCTAAACCCAGCATGAATTCCTCGTTCTTACCTTTAAAATGCTTGATGGCACTTCTCAAATGTTGTGCTAAATAGTGCCAGTTATTTGACAACTTTTTAAAAAAGTTGTCATATGATATAGTTAGTACGTACACTTATAAGCATTTACGATTCAGAGGGAAAGTGTTGCACATAAATATAGATTCATTTGCTCTGGTTCAGAGAGGGATAGCGTATGAGTCTTGCTTCGTTTCCTGGTAAGGTGAAATGGTGATGTCAGTATCTCCTGGTGGCGATTTCACCCGAGAGCTGAATACTCATGTGGTAAGAACGGGTATTTCCAAACCATCGAAACTGTAAAAACTCAACTTTGCCCTGCTGTGATAAGTACCAGCAGGTCAACTACAGTATTCAAAAGTGTTACATAATTGCTAAGAGTTATTATGATTACCAGATGGAGAACACATGGAGTATTCACCATGAAACAGATGCAGTATAAACATAGAATTGCCTTGCGAAAACATAGCATACAACCATTCCTAGGAGGAAATGGGTAGGATGGAATTCCACAATAGAGGAGAGGCTTGGATTCCTTGTAAAAAGTACCATTTGTTAAGTGGCTGTTTAAAGAAAGCACTTCAAAAACTACAATCAATAATTGTTATTTTGTTGCTGCCACAGACCTCAGGCAGTTCACACATGATGCTAAATCAAAATTCAGCATTGCACAAATGAGCCAAAGCAAGCCTTGGGTTTGCTAAACCAGTGTGGTGTAGTGGTTAAAGTGTTGGACTAGGACCTAAGAGACCACTCAGCCATGAAACTCACTGGGTGACCTCAGGCCAGTCACTGCCTCCCAGCCTAACCTACCTCACAGGGGTGTGGGGATTAAATGAGGAGTGGGGAGAACAATGCACACCACCTTGAGTTCCTTGGAGTAAATAGTGGGATATAAATGCAATTAAATTAAAAAAAAAAAACCCTTAAAAATGTTTCCTCCTCCCTTCCCATTTCACACACAAGAGGGGGGATCTGAAGCATCTGCCTATCTTTTTAATCCCTGTGGTGTAATTTGGAGAACTCTGATTAGTCTAAACTCTAGCTACCGGTAGTTCAAACAAGCCAGATCAAGCTGTGTTTTTCTTATCTTGGTTTGCCTGCTAACCAGAGTTTAAGATAAACAGAGTTCCCCAAGATTGAATGCAATAGGGAACACTTTTCAGATTAAAAGTTTAGGCAGATGGTTCCAGTCTCTTCTTCAGGTGTGTACTAGGATTGCAGAGGACAGCAGGAGCACTCAAGTCAGAAACTCTTAGAAGTTTATACGGGTAATGCTAAACTGTGTGGGTTTTTTTGGGGTGGCGGACCTTACACCCACCAACACACCCATTGAGAGCCACTTTCCCTTCAGGGGCATCTGTCAGTGGCTGCATGCTGGTGGTGGGCCATGGGCTGTGTTGGTTTAGGGTTTGATATGAACTGGCCCACACTGTTTACATGCATTGCCTTCCCATCAAAATATTCAACAAGGTTTCCCAGCTAAACATATAATATAATAGTAATTTAGTTGAAATATGTAAAATTACATTAAAAATCAAGACATGCAACTGATGAAATCAAATAAAGATCAGCAATAAAATGTTAATTCATCACAAATCAGACTGAAAAATTGAAAAAATAGAAGTTAAAGTGATTTTAAAAGGGCTCAGAAATAACACCTCTTTAAAAAAACAAATTAAATTGTTGTGTAGCAAAATGATTGCTTTGCGGTGTATGAAACAGATCCATATATACATTGTACAATAAAACTGCTTTAAAAATGTTTTTTAAAAACAAACAGGTTGGCACTTAGCAGTTCATCTTTATTTAATTATCATACATATAAGAAAAAAATATCCTCAAAGTTTTCCTGCTTAATGTTGGCAAAATATTCAATTTATAAAAAGTTGTTCTAAATGGATGTTTAATCTTTTCTGTTGTTGCAGAATACATATTTTGTATGAGATACATATGAGATACATATTTTATTTTTACTTTGCAGAAATGTGACTAAAAATAGAACCTGTATTCATGACACAGCCAAGCTAGAAGTTGGCTTTGAAAATGAGAGACTTCGGGAAGACACAGTTCATCCAACTCTGATATCAAATGTATTTTATTTATTTTTTACATTAGATCTAGATTGAATCTGTTGACATGACTATGTGCAGGAGCATTACCTTCCACCAGAAGCTTTGATAGCAAATATTGCAACACATCGTTGATTCCAACCATGGTTTTAGCATGGCAAACATGAGGAAGAAAGAAGCCTGGGATGGAGTAGCAATGCAGAGTAGGGAAATTGTGGGCAGGAAAAAAGTTAAATACTCTCCTCAAAGTCTACACATCCCAGTTTGAAAATACAAAACGACTTATGCACATTTGCATGGAAGCGTACTTAGGTTCTTAATTACATAACACCAAACTTCTAGTTTGAAGACACAAACGAATGTGAGCTGGATATACATAAAGTACTAGCCCTCTGACAAAGAAATTTCACATAACTTGTTTTCCATGCATTTGTAACTGATTATATTTTTGTGAGGATATGAAATATATTTCCTTCTTCTTCCCCTTTTCTTGTGCTTCCCACCTTTAATGTTATATATATTGATTTGTTAAATTGGTATCCCACCATTCTATCACCAAATTGTGAACAAAAAATGAAGTAAGAAACATAAAAGTAGGGCAACTAAAGCATTTCAATGAAACCAATTTAGGTCAATTGTACCATCTTGTACCATAAGTAGCCAGCTTATGGGTGATATGCCTGTATGAATAAAAACATACTTGTCTGCTGGTGGAAGGTCATAAAAAACAGGGCTAGCTGGGTCTCTCTAAGCAAGGTGTTCCAGAATCTGGGAGCAGCCACCAAGAAGGTCTGTGCTCCAGATGTTTCCTGTGCTCCAGATGTTGGCAGGACATAACCTGACATGACGTTGCTGACCATAAAAACCTTGGCAGGCTTGCACAACTGTCTTTTAGATAATTGGATCTCAAGTAATAAAGGACTTCGTAGATCATAACAAGCATGTTGAATTTTGCCCAGAAATGGATCAATAGCCGATGAAGTTGTTGTAATATGGGAGTCCCTCTAACTAGCAGTACTCTGGTCAATACTGTGGCTGCAGCATTCTGAATCAGGCTGAAGTTTCTGAACACAATGGCAGCTCCATGTAGAGAATGTTACAGTAGTCAAAATTAGATGTAACCCCCCAAGGCAGTCTGTGGACAGGGGCACTTTTATTTAAATCTTTATGAAGTGTGCTACCGGTATGTCCATAGGTGCTCTAGATGATGATACATTATTTAAAGTTGGGATGTATATTTCCGCAAGTTATTGAGGAATTCAACTTGTATCTTGAGCTGAAAGTTTACAAACAGAAATTCTTGTCCTAGAAGAGGAATGATGCTGGTCTTAGATTAGAATGATTTGAACTTTGAGTCTTAGTATCGACTTTTCAAACTAAACTGATCATAAATTCAGTATAAGCTTCATAGACTACATGTGCCTATATCCTCTTTTCAATTGCCTCAAACTTATCTTGGTTTATCTGCTATTTTATCACCCTGTTAATCCCACTCTTCCTCAGAGGAACTCTAGGTAGGGTAAATGGGTTCTTCCCGTTCAGTTTAATCCCTTCCAAATGCTCAAATTCCACACCCGGATTACTCTGTACTTTTATACTTCTGCTTACCTCTGCTCTCAATATCTTTTGCTGTTTTGCAGCTGTCTCTCCCCGTTACAGTCGCCACTATTTTCTCTTGACTACATATTAATGGCTAGTGCAGTGTAACATAGATAAATCCATGGGGAAAGGCTGTGAAATCTCACCCCAACCTGCAGCCCTTCTCTCACATGTGAATTCTACCCATCCATTCTCCATGGCCTTCATTGTGGTTAGCTAATAAATGTTTGTGTAAAATGCAGACTAGAGGGGAGAAAGTTAATTTTACATCAATATTATAGATAGATATAATAAAATGAATTGGTATAAATTTAGGACGTTTATAGATTATGCTTAGTAGTTTTAAAATGGATGATGAATGAATCTAGCAGTCCTGATGCTTTGATTATGCATTTGTTCTTAATTGAAACTATTGTTTCCCACCATAATATGTGACATAGGGTGGGTTGTAAATATGTTAAATAAATATTAAGGGGAAAGGAAAAATATCTAAATTTTTTTTTGCTCCTCTCCCCCCAGAATCAGCCAGAAGAAATTGAGTGTCAATATTGTGGCTCTGCCACTGTTAACAATTATTATGAAAATAAGAAGTTGTGTAAGTATGAAATTATTACTGTAAAGGTGTGAGCCTATGAAGAGGAATTCACTTGGAAGCTTGGGTTCAAATCATGATGTGAAGGAATTGGGCCTTAGACAAAGGCAGCTAGCTTGGAGGTGGGCAGATACTGGTAAATGTGGATATCAGCATAATAAGAAAAGAATTTGAATGCCAGAGAGAAAGGCAGGAAAGAAGGACTGTATGAGGAGTGTATGAGAGAAAGTGAGATTCAGTTGTAGGGAAAGAGGATCATGTTTTAATCTACTTCATTTTATTATTTTGCTCCATTGGGAAATATACTGGTTTTCTGTAACTTTTCCCTGTAATATCTTTTCAATAAACTTTATTATTTTTTCTGTTCCAGTAATTTAGTATTTTTTTTCATAAGCCCATGTAGTCTCAATTTATTGTAGACTACATTTATCACTTGCTCCTGGAAGCCATAGGTTGCTGTACCTTGAGAAGCTTCAGAGAAACCCCAGAGAAGTGTTTAAGCCAACTGAAAAAGGGAAATAGTAAGCTCAGATGCAATGGGACTTAGGGGGTGTGGCAAGTAGCCATTACATGTGACAGTCATTGAGCTGTTCCCCATTGTTTGTCCTTGGTTGCGTAGGAATCACATCAAGACTTACAGAACAAGATATAGTATAAAAGGGGGGGAAGGGTATTACAGCTGGTGTAGTGTAACAGTTATAGTACTGGGCTTGCACTGGGAACACCAAGATTAAAAATCTCAGCTCACTGGGTAGCCTTGGCCTTGGGCAACTCACCTTAAAATTGTGTGATGAAGATAATATCTTGACCTTCTTTGAGTTAAAACAGCAAACAACTGTGACAACTATAAACTGCCTCAGGTTTTCACCAAACTGGTGAAAATTTTTCATATTACTTATCTCTTGACATTATTTATGCTCCACTCTTCAGTGTTTCTATTTTCAGAACAGCTTACAACAAATGACAATACATAATTAAAATGAAACCACATCCCAGTTCACCTAATAAAAAGATTTGAAGGATTAAAAACAGCAGAACAATAACACAAGTTTTAGAAGAGATTAAAACCCAATTCAAATGATGAAAAGGCGAGAGTAAAAAAAATATTTTTGCCTGGCACTGGAAAGACTGGAAAGTGTTCCACAGATGTGGTAATGCACCAAAAAAGCCTTATTTCCTGTTACCAACTCCACAAATCTTCTTTCATGTAGGAAAACATGAGAGATTCAAACTACAAGGTGGTGTACATTAGCGTTGCCACTGTTGATTTTATACTTTCTGAATTGAAATCAGAGTAATTGTTCTCTTTCCCCATATACCGTAATTCGCAATTTTTCTTTGCACATAGGGGAATCTGCGGCATATGCCAGGACAAAAAATACAGAGAATACCCAGCAGAAAGGGCAAGTTGCAACCGTACAAAACAGAGCAGAGGAAAATGTGGAGTTAAAAACTAAAGGCTTTTTAGAGTTATTGAAAAGGTAATGTAATAACATGAAAGCATCTAGACTTCCTAGCAGGAGCCAGTATAGTATTCACATTGGCTCCAGTAAGGGATTTATGTTAGAGATTAATTTGATCCCTAAAACCTACTGAGGCTATTAATGTAATGACATGTGTTTTGCATGTGTATGATCATGTCTGAAGTTTTGTATTCAGGAGCACAGGAAGCAAAGAATCTTTTTTATTTATGTATTGTTTTTTCAAAAGCCTTTCCCCATGTAATTCTAATAAATCAGTAACAAGAATACATTGGGAGGGCAGAACTGTGGGTGAAGAGACCCACAAACACTGTGAATTTTGACAGGATAATAACCACATATACATTCATTGAAAAAAGGGGTCATTGAGCTGAAAAGTTTCGGGACAATTTTAAAAATGAATACCTGGAACAATTCTTCCTGGAGACAACTTACCGTACTTCCTCCCTTACCTTAGTTGGTTTTCAATGTCATATTCTTAGATAGTGTACCTTGTTATCTGCCTTGTTATTTTTATTGTAAAAGTGAGCTTAAAAATGGTTATTTTCTGATGCTAATTCCTCAAAAATTATGTTTTAAAAACCCCTAAAATGTACTGTTGAGGGTTTCAATACACACACCAGTGAGACTTCATGTTCCCCAAATGACGTAGCATGGCAGTTAATTTAATTCTTGCATATTAGGGATAAGTGATTGTGTGCTGTTAGCATTGTGTGTGTGTGTGTCTCCCATGTTTCTAGAGTGACTTGATAAGCACAGCTTTGAAAGGAATGCAGCACAAATGTTCTAGTGTAGGAAGGGCTCATCCAGACTTCCTCTTGTCCCGCTTCTTTCCCCCAGGAAAACCTGATCCTTTCCGCTGAATTGGTGCAAACGTCAATCAGGTTTCCCATGGAGTTGCAGTTTGCTCCAGTTCAGCACTAAATAGCATGTTTTCCTTGGGAAAGCAGCAGGGCAACTGAAAAACCGCTCGGACCCATGTTTTCTAGGTAGTGTGGATGAGCCTTATAACAGGTTTCCTTTCCTGTGGAAAACCCAAGTTGCTGATATTCCACTTTGTCAAGCAATGTTCTCAGTGTGATATCACTTTCTCCTTCTCCCACCAGCTTTCTGTTTCCACCGATACTACAGCGAATTTTTACTGGAAGCAGTCAACCCTCCTAAAGCATTATCACTACCAGAAAGCTGTGGCTGCCTGTATCTTTTGAATGACATTAATGATTTCTAAAGAACTCAGCTTTCTAACTTAGTGCAATTGTTTTAGAAGCTGAGGGTGCTTAAAGCTCTCCTGTATACTTGGGTGTCTGAACCCTCGTTTCAGCTTTGAGTACTTATGTTGGTTTTGAAACTTATTCAGACATGTATTGTCAGAATTTAAATTGTTAAAGTGAGTATTTGAATTCATAGTTCTTTCTTTTCAAGACACTGTATTTGTGTTTTAATGGAATAAACTATCATAATTTGCAGTTACTAAGACACAGTTCTCCAATATTTTTCAATATTTAAAGTTAAAATGGGTTGTTAAAAATAGAGACAGTGTGTTTTAATTCCCTCAAGTTATACAGAGATCAAGTGTTTTACAAAATTATCTGGTCCTGGTTTAAAGATTGTCAACTGTGGATACTTTAAATGTGTCACCTTCAGCTAATAACAGGATTAATTTCTGATACCGGCAAGCTTTAACTTCTGCGCAATGAATACCCTGAGGGTATGCTCATATCCACTTCTTTCTCAAAGGTATATGTCATGGGAAAGTAGGATACAGTTTGCACCAATTCCTAGGTGGAATTTCAGATAATTTCCAGACTGGTTGTGGGGAAAGTAATTTTCTGTTTAAATATGGGAACATCAGAAATGTGGGCTGGGACAGCACTTTTCTACTACCAGTACAGTACTGTACTTAAATTGGATCTTGTTCAGCTTCTGACTGAGGGATAGGGGGGAAAACACAGTTCAGTTCAGTTCAGTTCAGTTCACAATTTAATGGGAACCTACCTAATTTGCACTTTCTGAAACAATAAATGAACCGACATGCAGTTATCCTTTGAAATTTGCACTATTCCGGATTTTGCATTGCAGTTGTCCAGACAATGTGTACATTAGGAGAAATGCATGTCAATGAATACAAAAAAATGATGTTAGTGATGACCTTTTTAAAAAAGCAAATTGATTCAGGAATGTGTCGAACCGAATTTAAGATTAGAAAAATGAGAAATGTAAGAGAAACCAAAATTGACAGATTTATTCATCTCTATGGCTGAGAGTAAGGGACCCAGGTGGCGCTGTGGGTTAAACTACAGAGCCTAGGGCTTGCTGATCAGAAGGTCGGCGGTTCGAATCCCTGCGACGGGGTGAGCTCCCGTTGCTCCTGCCCACCTAGCAGTTCGAAAGCACGTCAAAGTGCAAGTAGATAAATAGGAACCGCTCTGGCAGGAAGGTAAACGGCATTTCCGTGTGCTGCTCTGCTTCGCCAGAAGCGGCTTTGTCATGCTGGCCACATGACCTGGAAGCTGTACGCTGGCTCTTGGCCAATAAAGCGAGAGGAGCGCCGCAACCCCAGAGTTGGACACGACTGGACCTAATGGTCAGGGGTCCCTTTACCTTTACCTTTTATGGCTGAGAGTGGCTGTTAGAACCCTTCAGATAGGCCAGAACCCTCCTTGCCAGCAGAGCAGTTCCTCCTGCTACTTCTAATGAAATTCAGAGCTCCGTAAAGTCTAAATAAAATTGAGGAATCCACCCTTTGGTTTAATTTTTTGGTACTATTTATTAAACATGTTAAGTGTCTCACAAAACTTCATTTCTAATCACCTGTAATACTTTTGCCCAAATTGATCTATAGCCCAAATATTTTGCTTACTAAGAATAATGAAATATAAGCCTTGTAAAGGCGTCGATGCAGGAGATACTGGAAGGGGTGGGAGGTGTCAGCAAGCATGATTTCTAACACAGAGTGTAGGGAATTACAGGAACTTGGTTATGGGCTTTGATTCTGCTGGGATAATGTCGTTCACTTTATTGAAAATGATGGTTAGCAGAGGGGTGTGGCAAGGTCTATTTAAACATACTGCTTTATGTACCTTGGAACAAATTGCCCTGTGAATTGCCATTACTTGTCTTGATCGTTTTGATACCAAGCAATCACTGTACTCGGTTGGAGCTTTGGCAGATAAGGCATTAATAAGTCTCTGAGTAACCTTGGTTAATCAAATGACTTGCTGACGCTTCCTTTCTATCCCAAGTCAGCACCATCAAGTTTAGTGTCAAAGGTTCACTATAAAGAGCTGAAGCCAGCAGTCAAGGCTCCCTTTCTTTGGCCAGCCCCAGAACCAGCTACGGATTCTTGAGCAAGGACATCCAAGCACAGAGACATCATGGTAAAACTGCAGCTGCCAAACCCCAACTTGGAACTGAGAATACCTTCCCATGAGGACCTTGAAAACCTTGAGGCTACAGAGGCAGATTCAAGACCCAAATGGGATAATAAGGCACAATACATGCTCACCTGCATAGGGTTTTGTGTAGGCCTGGGCAATGTATGGCGATTCCCTTATCTCTGCCAGAGCCACGGAGGAGGTATGTCTTTGATCACGCAGATGGTGAAGGCAGCCATTTATTGAGTGAAAATGCTTGAATGGAACAGAAAATTGTAATGTTTTTCTCAATCACTATGATTTCCAATGACAAAAAACCCCACCTGGTTTAGAGAGAACCTGCAAAGCAATCATGTACCCTATCATTTGAGGAAATTTAGAGATTTGCATATGATTGTGCTATATGGTTGCATTTATTTAGAATGAAGTTCTGTTGAGTTCCGCGAGTGCCTGACTATAACATGCATGGAATTGCAGCAATAATGACAGAGGTACAAATTTCTAAACAAATGGGCATTCTCAGAAAGTTAAGAAAGGATGAGCCAAATTTCTTGTGGTTTCTCATTTGTGTCTGACTGTAAAAGGAAAACAGTCATTAACACTTTAATTACAAACATGAGCTAATTTAAAATTAGGATTAGTCAAGAAATGCTGTGCTTTGTACAAATGATTACTATTGTGAACAACCCAGTTCCCAGGGGTGGTGGTGGTTTTATCATTATTATTATCATTATTAAATTAAGCAGCTTTTTTCATAATTCAGAGGTTTTTCTAACTTTCATGCAATTAAAATAGGTCTAAAATAGTTGCAGTATATTTGGGGGCAATGCTCTGAAATATAAGACTACTTGATGCAGCTAATCACTTTGTAATATTTTAGGACCTGTGCCTTTTCATGCAAGTTTGCTTTTACTGCAGAATAAAAAATCAGAAAAATAAGATCCACCAATCCACTCACACCTCTCTAAAATTACCTCTCCCTTACCCTGAGCAAAATAACCCTACCAGTGTATCAGCAACCATTGCCTACAAAATATTATTCCAGCTACACAAACAGACTTGCCCACACAAAAACAACAACACAATAGACAAACGACAACAGGGAAAGGGGAGATTTGTATTGTTTATTTCTTTATTATCCTGGCTTTAGCACATTCTAAAAGAGGGAGACACAGTGCCATCTGGGTAAGTCCGAGGCTTCTTGAAAACATATGTCATTGCATTCACTTGGTTAAAGTCCATATCCCACTAAATCTCTTTGTTAATATACTTACTGAATCTCCACCTTGCCAAAGTGCTGATCCACTGTGTATAATGATCTGCTTGACGTCATACAGGCAGGCCAACAATCTGAGAGAGATTCAAGCTGCTACTGACAATTTTCCTTTCTCATTTTAAAAAACAAATTCAGGGATTTCTTTTCATTCCCATTTCTCCTGTCCTGCTTTCACTGCATTTTGAGTGTGTTAATCTTTATCTCAGGAAAGGGTTTATTTAAAAGCCAGTCACACATTCTCACTCACTGAAGGAGGACATGCCAATTTCTAAACTTTTAGTACTGTACTCAATGTGTTACATATTTGGCGTACTGATTAACATGACAATTAAATATTAGTAAGAGAAGCTTGCATTTTGCAAACTCAGACACACATTCTTCATTGTTATAGGAAATCCCCACCCTGTATGCTAGTTCTAGCAGGTAAACATCAGCCTAAGAAGTGTGTGGCTGAAGTGCATGCCTACATTATGAGGTAAACTTGGCCCCCTGAACTTCAACTGTTCAATGTAAAAAAAGTGCCACTTTCAGATTTTTCAGGTAATCACAATGTGTGCTCCAAATTTCAACATAGAGGGTGACATGAGAGCAGTTTAACCATTTGAGAGAACTTACTTCATGTTCCGCTTTCTAAGGTAGAAGTGTACCAGTGTTTCAGCATTGGATTAAAACAGTTTAAAAAGCATCACTTTTCTGCATAGGGCTATTACATGATTTATGATGATTCTGTAAGAGAATTCCCCTCTGGAGGGAAATATTCCAGTATATTCAGTTGGTGACTGGACAGAAATGCCGTATGAGATAAATTATTTTGTCAGTGCTATTCTGGATCATTTCTCTCTCTCTCTTTTGCTCGCTCTTTTGACATGCTGTTTTGCTTAAGAAACAGATAACACACCCAGTTAGCAATTGGCTATGGGAAAATTAGTGAATCTACTATGCATTTTGGAAAGCAGTTTGCTACGCATTTGGATGCTTCACAGCCAAATTTTGCATGATGGCTTCTGAGTAGGGGTTTTTTTGGTCTATGTTTGGATACAATTTGAAACAAGATGGCAGAATGAACCTTTCAAAACTGCACTGATGTTAACCACCGATTTCAAAACCACACTGAGTTTTTGGTTTCTTGGAATTCCCAAGCAATGCTGGCTATAAGACTGCAAGTACTTTTTTTAAAAAAGAGATAATTTTGATGCCCTTTTACTCCAGTCTGTCTGTCCCCCCTCCCCACACGTGGGTTTGAGTCTTATTTCTCCTTCAATGTATAGAAGACTGACTCTCCTGAGAATATCCGAGTTTCATTTTGAAAAAGTAGTTATGTTAATAGTGTATTAGAGTGTAGCAAGAGATGGTGCCTGAAATTCTGCAGTAGTGCACTGTTTTTACTTGCTTCCTTAGAAAACCATGGTAAAATATACATTATTCACAAAAGGATGTGCTACAATTGCTCTTGTATCTCCTTTTCTGCATTTCCTTCCCATTGCATCCTTGCCACTTTATCCCAGTTGTCCTTTTGCATTTAAAGAAAAATAAAACAATCGGGAACCTGTGGCTCTTTAGTTGCTGTTTGGCTTCAATTCCCATCAGCCCCAATCCCCTGGCCCATACGGTCAATGGTCAGGGATGGGGGGGGGGGGAGTTGTTGTCCAACTGTATCTGAAGGCCACAGGTTCTCCATCCTGGGTATAAAACATACTCATTTTGGATTTTACCCCTGCAGGAGCTTTTATGATCCCTTTCCTCATTTTGCTTGTCCTGGAAGGTGTCCCATTGCTCCACCTTGAATTTGCCATTGGACAAAGACTTAGAAGAGGTAGTGTGGGTGTCTGGAGTTCTATCCATCCCGCCCTGAAGGGAGTGGGTAAGTTTTAATGTATTTTAATAACGGCAAGACAAATAGCATTTCTTTTACTCAGCAACATGTTGGCGTTACAAGCATACATATGCTTTCATGTGAGGTGTTTAAGCTGGAATAATCATGCCTCATTCACTCAAATTGTACTGGGGGGGGGGGCGTTCCATAACCAATTAGCAACCCTCCAGTCATTTTTCTTGGAGCAGAAAGTCCTGGTTTCTTTTTTGAGAAAAAATGGAAGAGTAGTGCAATCTACATGGTGACTTGGTTGAAGGGGGAAGAGACAAGTCTTTCAATAAAATCCAACAAGCTGTCCTTTATCTATTATGTGTATTTTATGTATTGGTGAAAAATAATTTGGACTTTCTTTCTTGAGACTGATGAGGGACCACTGATGAGGGACCAGTCTGTGGCCTCAAATTGATTTTATCAATTAACACCATACATCCAAAGCCCTCTTATGCCACTCAAACAATCATGGAGAATTCTGGGCACTATGTTTTGTTAAGGGTGTTGGGAATTGTAGCTTTGTGAGGTCAGCACCCTTAAATATATGGAGATTTCTGCTTCCTTCTGCGGATTATTCTTAGAAAACTACTTGATATTTCAGTGTGGAAAGGGACAGGGATACATCTTCAGAATTTTGTTGCACCTGTTAAGGTTTGTTCTGTCGTCAATTTCATTTCCTCATCATTGTTCCTCAAAATCATTAATTTTTTTAAAAATACAAAAAGGATCTATCTAAAGGCTTTCTCTCTATTCCTACAGGTATAGCAGCAATGATTGTCTCCTTCTTTGTGGGCTTATACTATAATACTATTATTGCTTGGGTGATGTGGTATTTCTTCAACTCATTCCAAGAGCCACTGCCCTGGAGTGAATGTCCCCTTGATGAAAACAGAACAGGTACAGATTATGCTTGTAATAGTTAGCAGTCTATCATAAAGAGGCTTCTCTCTGCAAACAGCATAAGAAAATACAGTCTTTTACCAAAGATCATTTTGAATTAGGGTAATGTTTTAATCTTCTGAGCTGGAGAGAACAACAATAGGAAAGCTTCCTCAAGACCATTTTGTAGCGTAAGGCTCAGGGCAGAATGTTATTTTATTTCATCTATTGCACATATGAAAACCTTGTGTAGGGGTCAGTAAATTAATTGCCCTTCTCACTAATATTAGTAAAGGGACCCCTGACCATTAGGTCCAGTCGTGTCCGACTCTGGGGTTGCGGCGCTCATCTCGCTTTACTGGCCGAGAGCCAGCGTACAGCTTCCGGGTCATGTGGCCAGCATGACAAATCCGCTTCTGGCGAACCAGAGCAGCGCACGGAAACGCCGTTTACCTTCCCACCAGAGCGGTTCCTATTTATCCAATTGCACTTTGACGTGCTTTCAAACTGCTAGGTGGGCAGGAGCTGGGACCGAGCAACGGGAGCTCACCCCATCGCAGGGATTCGAACCGCCGACCTTCTGATCAGCAAGCCCTAGGCTCTGTGGTTTAACCCACAGCGCCACCTGGGTCACTAATATTAGGCTCATTGATTTCATTGGAAAGCAAATCTGTCCTACATAGTTTGGATCTAACCAATAAATACTTTCTATCACCCCACCTCCTGCCTCAAGCTGGCCATTAGGAACATAGGGATTTCCCCATTGGTCCAGCTACCTCACCATTGTCTACACTTACTGGCAGTGACTGACCATGGTTTTAGGTAGAAGTCTCTTCCGATCCTACCTGGAGATGTCAGGGATTGATCGTGGGATGTTCTGCATGCAAAGCAGGTGCTCTAGGTCCCTTCCCAAATGGCACCTCCCCATGGTAAGAATAACACATTAAAAAGTCTTGGACCACCATTCAGGCAACAATTCCTGCCTTCAGACACCATTCCCTTTTATAGTGTCACCTGAAGCAGGTTATTTCACCCTGCTGCACCCAGCACAGCTGCTGGGTGCAGAGAAATCCCAGAAGCATCACTATTGCCCAGCGGTGAGATCTGAGTGACTGTCCAAACAGAAGGGCCAAGATCCAGGAAGCTATATTAACTGAGCTATCCTGCACATTATTCTGGCATCAGAACCATTTGGAAATAAGGGTGAGTTACAGTTCCAATTGCCGATGGCTTTGAGGAGCAGACTTTTCTTAATAATGGGTGCCCACGATCTGAAATTCTCTTCCAAGGGAGGGTTATCGGTTCAACTCACCACTGGCTTCCTTCGGCTGTTTTGGAAGGCCTGTTGGGTAAGCTAGCAGGTTGAGCCAAGTGTTGAGTCTTGAATTCTGAAAACCACAATGAGAACTGACCATAACATTATCTTCAAGGTGTTGTAATCTTTTAGTCTGGCTTGGAAATTGCACGGCATTTTAACTGTTTTGTTGTTGTTTTGTGAACTGCCCTGGAAATGAATTATGTTTTGGCGACTCAGTAAAGTCTGACTGGTTTAAATAAATCCATGTCTGCTTTCTACCAGCAATCTAGGGTGGCAATGATTATTATACTCAACAAAAAAAGTGACCACCAATTGAAAGTAGCCAATTGACTGAAACTATCAGTCAAACAAAGGGCTCACCCAGACTTGCTTTTGTGCCGTATTTCTAGGCATAGGTCTGCACTTTTTTTGTTGGGTCCTGCCACTTTCCCCAGGAAAGCCCACACTTTATGGCAATCCGAGGAAAACCCGAATTGCTGTTTGTTCCAATTCAGAGTTAAAGAGCAGGTTTTCCTGGGGAAAATGGCAGGGCATAAGTTTTAAAAGCACTCAGACAGGAAAGCTCAGTTTCTACCAGTCTGGTAGAATGGAGGGTTCCTGTGTGCTGCACTTCATGCAATGCCAATGTGTGCTTCTCTCTTTTGTTCTTGAGGGAAGAGGAGTGACTGGTCAAAGGTTGATAGGCAGAGGAGGAAGAAATAGCAACTCCACCCACCCACACCCAGTCATATTTATTTTAAATAGGTCTGCAGCTTTTTACTGATTAATTGATTAGAAGAATTGACTCAAAACATCTTAATTGCATAAAGAGGCACCCCCAGTTGGGTATGAATTTCACAAGCCACTCTCAGTGTCCTTGCAAAGGTCAGGTGCTTTCTTGCCATTTAAAACAAAAAACAAAAAACTTGTGGCCTAGGCCACTGAAAGATCGAAATTGGGCAATCATCATCCTTGCTAAGTGTCAGATGCCAGGTTAAGATGTTCCCCCGCCCCCAGAAACCTTTGTTTTAATGCTTCTGTTTCCAATGTTTTAAATTTTGTACATTGTATGTTTTATTTTTACTCTAAAGTGCTCTGAGACAAGCAGTGGAAAGCAGGGTATAGATTCTTTAAATGAAACAAATCTGTAAAAGTTATTGTGCAGACTCTGTTGAAATTAATGGGAGATGTGCAAGAGAGCACTGTGGTTTTTCATTATAATGGAGCTTGCACAGAAAAGCTTCCCACTGGATTGTAGCATTGCTTAATAGGACTGTTTCTTTGGTTTCAGGTTACTTGTACGAATGTGCAAAGAGCTCTTCTGTTGATTATTTTTGGTACAGGGAGACATTAAACGTCTCCACCAATATTGACGAGACTGGAACTGTACAGTGGTGGCTGCTGTTATGTTTAGTATGTGCCTGGGGAGTGGTGTACGTGTGCACGATTAGAGGCATTGAAACAACAGGAAAGGTACTTTTGTCTTGTATGAACGAAATCAGAGCTACTTCTTATATTCTGTTTTCCAACCATTTTAGGGATTGCTACAACTGCTTTTCCCCAAACTGATCTCACAGACCCTGTCTGTGTGTGTGTTGATTTAAGCGGGGCGTGGGGTGTGTTTAATACCCTGGATGGTATCTTTGGGCCAGAAGGGGGCAAAACATTCTCCCTGTTGCTGGCCACTTCTTCCCCAAGAGATCCTTCTCCACCCTGCCTCAGCTTTCACTTTATTATTTATTTTATTTACTTGTTATTCTTATCAGTTGTCTAACGCAATGTGCTGTTCAGCTATACAGAGCCCTAATATAAAACAAGGGTCTAAAAACATGCTAAAATACGAGAAGTTCATAATAACGATCAAGTCTAGCAACAACAACATGTGTCGGCACCAGTGTACACACAAGCCCCAGAACAACCAAACACAGCACAAGGGGACAAAGGGGATGGAAACTCCATGTTTGCCCCAGTGTCTATTTTGTGGCATTGTAGGTAAGAACAGGCCCTTGTCTCAATGTGTGATCTGTAAACTCTAAAGAAATTGCAGCACATAGTATTATCAGAGGCCGGGTTCAGATGTACTGCTGAATCAGAAAAGTCATTTGTAAATATATGCAGATACAAGCCAGATTCTTGTAGTGCTTATGCAGTGTGGGTTTCATGTGGTACAGCCTCACCAGGGGTCAGCAACCTTTTCCAGCCATGGGCCAGTCCACCGTCCCTCAGACCATGTGGTGGGCCGGACTATTTTTTTGGGGGGGGGAGAACGAATTCCTATGCCCCACAAATAACCCAGAGATGCATTTTTAATAAAAGCACACATTCTACTCATGTAAAAACACCAGGCAGGCCCCACAAATAACCCAGAGATGCATTTTAAATAAAAGGGCACATTTTACTCATGTAAAAACACACTGATTCCCGGACTGTCCATGGGCCGGATTGAGAAGGCAATTGGGCCGCATCTGGCCCATGGGCCTTAGGTTGCCCACCCCTGATCTAGACAGACTGAGTGATGTGGTTCCTTCCTGAGCTACATCATTCATCTCATCCACTTGGTTCTTGTTTTAGACGACACCCATATAACGTGGGGTCAGACCCTGCAGAAGTAGCTCCCGTAGAACAATTACAATTTGTACACCTGCAATATTGGCAACAGATAATACATGCAAATCTTTATGGTTTTTCTCCCACTTTCCTCCTTTCCATGCCATTTTTAATTGAAACAAATTTACCTCATGCTTTAAATTTTCCTTGGGGGTTTATGTTGTACCATCAATGTACATGGCGATTTACAGAGTAATGTTAAGGAGGGGGGAAGGCAGTTCTCTGCTCTGAAAGTGACAAATAAAAATTTCAACAGTGTGGGAGACAATAGAGCTGTGGATGGGAAGGAATGAGAGAAGTAAGAGTAACAAAAGAGGTGTATTCATGTTGTGCGTATTCAGTTGACATATTCCTTCTCCAGGCCGTGTATGTAACATCAACACTTCCTTATGTTGTGCTTACAATTTTCCTGATCCGTGGCTTAACACTGAAAGGATCAACCAGTGGAATTGTATATCTCTTCACGCCTGATGTAAGTATTGATTGGATCCCCACCCACCACACCAAGTAAACAGAATAACTGAAAGTTTGATTTTGGCCTCTGAAGAGAAATGAGCCATTTGCAGCATTATTTACACTGATTATTTTCTGGATATCATTAAGCCCTCCATGATCAAAGTCATATAGACAGGCATGCCACTTTGCTCAGGGAGAGGGGTTGCATAGTAAATGGTGATGCCTTGCCCTGTCCTACCTGTGCAGATGTGTTTAATGTGTGACCTGAGGCTCCTGCAAATATCACCTGCTGATTCAGCAGTTACCCAGATGACTGGGGGGGGGGGATTGTGTTCCACCTTGACACATAAAAAAATCTGCCTGACTCTTCAGTCCGAGCTACGCATCTCTCCAGTCAGGAGCATGGGAGGTGCCCTGTTTCAATGGAAGCATATATCATTTGCACACAGGTAACAAATGAGGTCCAAGCATGGTTCATAGCCAGTAAGAAGATCGCAAGTAAAAGACCTGGGAAAGGCCTCTTCGTCAGACCCTGGAGGACTGCTGGCAGTCAGTGTTGACAGGAAGGAGCTAGATAGACAGGGCTAAGGCAGGTTTCTCTTGGAAATCTTTTGCCCGGCTGTCCACACGCATACCCTTCCTTGCCTTGCCTGTCCATTCTGCACCCTTCTCCTCCTATGGACTGTTCCTTCAACCTGCCTGCTGGATTATGCACTGAACCACAGGAGTAGGCTGGTCCTAGCGGCGGGATTCTCCCATACCACACTTTATATTAAATGAACAGGTTGCATGCTCAGAGTCACAGACTGTGCTAGCTAGGATATGCCTTTGTTCCATTTTAGCTGTAAAGTTATCCCATTTTTGAAGCTCTTTTGTTCTGTTCCTCAGGTTGCAGAATTGGCTAACCCAACCACTTGGCTTGATGCTGGAGCTCAAGTATTCTTTTCATTTTCCCTTGCCTTTGGAGGCCTCATCTCATTCTCTAGTTATAATTCAATTCAGTAAGTTGCCATACCAAATAGAAAAAGTCAATTCAATTTTAGAACACAATTTCACAATTGGTAGTAGTTCATTTCTTGACAGTAACACCCCCTAATCCTATCTCATAAGTATCTAGGAAGGCATATGTTCTTCCTGACCAAAACAAAAACACAACAAAAAACAAATGGGAAGAACAAAACAAGGTAGCTCAAGATCGAGGTCTAGAAAAGTTCTTCCTTCTCCTTTCATATTGAAGACTGTGTATTACTATCTGTAGCACAATTCTTATCATGCAAGATGTAGGAAACTGAGCAACCAGGGCTCACACACAAACGTTTCTCCACCTCCACACCCCCCCCCCGGCACAATTCTACCTCACAACAAATCCCAGAGGTACATAAACCTGAGAGACAGTGACTGGCCCAAGATCACCCAGTGAGCTTGTTTCTGTGTTTTGGTTTCCAGTAACAACTGTGAGAAGGACGCTCTGACTATCTCTGTGGTTAATGGCCTCACATCCATTTATGCAGCTACTGTCATATACTCAATCATTGGATTCAGAGCAACAGAGAGATATGACAATTGCTTTAGCCAGTAAGTTTTTTTTCCTGTTTTCCAATTAAAGCATCCCAGATCATTGTTCTCTTCCCCCTCCCCAATATGAGTGCCAATTGCACAGACAAATATAGTTCCAGGGTTTGTGGGATCAGTTGTCTTCTCTAATAAGCAAAACAGTGGGCATGTGGTTGCCAGAACATTTTCTATGTACAAATAGCCCTTGTATATGGGCAAACATTAGCTATTTACAAATAGGAGAGAGCATGTAAGTTAATTTATTTTAATGTTCTGCCCTCAGCTCTCTTAACTTAGCTAACAATTTTGTCCTTGTGGCACAGGAAATATAGGATTTGGGGGGCATACCCTTCCATATTATTAATAACTCTGCCTCTAAGGATCTGATATCTTTTTATTTAACTGATGGCTCTATTTTTATTACTGTCTGATAAGGTAGCAAAATACTTTCTATTTTCAATAGAAATTAGGAAGCAGATGGTAAAGTCAGAACTTACTTTTGACTCCTCTAATGTATCTGCATTCTTTCAAATGTGTTGTTCTGTGAGCATAATAAATTTATTTATTAATTCATTATCATAATGATAAAACTTAAGAAATCTGTGTGAAGAGGCATTGACTGAAAAGGCATTGACTGCTTTCCTTTTGCATTTGCAGAAATATCCTCACTCTGACAAATGCATTTGATTTGCCAGAAGGTAATGTAACCCAGGAAAACTTTGAACAAATGCAAGCTTGGCTCAACACGACAGATCCAGCAACCTTTGCAACTCTTACATTTCAGACCTGTGACCTGGACTCATTCTTAAGTGATGTAAGGTGATAACATGGAAGCTAACAAAATTATAATAAAGGACTTTATATCAATAAGCATGAGTCACTTCCATATTACTGGTGAACCATTACCGGTAATTATGATTTACCACATGTGTCCTGGGCCATTGTAAGACCCAAATTATATAAACATAAATGAAAAAGAGAGAGAATTTATTTACCCTCTTGGAAATATTCATAACTGATTTTTTGTTTAGCATATGGCTGCTGTTGCTTGAACAAAAACTTTATTCATTGTAGCTTTTGTGATTATTTTATCTGGTTCTATTCTTGTACTCTTCCTTGGGTGCTTTGGTGGAAGAGCAGTTAGTGATAGAATGATAAATGATATAGTCCTATTGGCTTAGGAAGCTGACTGTAGTTGGTCTAACCCAGGCATAGGCAACCTTGGCTCTCCAGATGTTTTGGGACTACAATTCCCATCACCCCTGACCACTGGCCCTGTTAGCTAGGGCTCATGGGAGTTGTAGTTCCAAAACATCTGGAGAGCCAAGGTTGCCTATGCCTGGTCTAACCTGAGTGACTTATAGTGCATTTTAAAATGATCAATAATTGTATGTCTTATTACATCTATATCTATTGCTATTTTCTGCAGGGTGTTGAAGGAACTGGCTTAGCATTTATTGTCTTCACTGAGGCCATCACCAAAATGCCTGCCTCGCCATTATGGTCCATCCTCTTCTTTATCATGCTGTTCTGCTTAGGTTTATCATCTATGTTTGGGAATATAGAGGGTGTTATGGTGCCGCTGAACGATCTCAAAATCATACCGAAAAAATGGCCTAAGGAACTTGTTACAGGTTAGTTGAAAATAGTAGTATAATCAGGGTGTGGCAACAGAGGGATTGCAAGTCAAGTAGTATATTGCTTCTTTCAAGGTAAATGATGTAATACTTTATTTTCATTGGGTGGAATTCAGTATTGCACTAAGACAATAGTTCAATCAGAAAAAGCATTTCTGCTTGCCAGAAAGAATGCTCTTTCCCTTCCCCCCTGTTCTGGGGATCCTCCTAACCCTCCTCAGCAGTTTTGGGTTGGTTGTAGCTGCCATGGTGCAGAGGACAGCTGGGCAAAGTACCATTGCATCAACAGGCTTTGTTGTGTTGGCTTTTGCTAGCGCAACAACTTAGTTGAATCTGACCCAGTATAAATGAAGCATGTTTTAAAGATGATGGTAAAAAGTCATCAACTTGCTCATGAGTTTTGCCAGCAAGCCAGGCAGAGTGAAATCACTGGACCTGCATTTGCAGCAAAACACAGTAAAGCAACCCCTGCTGCTGAATATTGCTGATGGAGGAGAGGGGAATTGATTGTGAGCATGTAACTTTGGATAGCAGTCAGCTTTTTTGCTTTTTTTTTCTTTTTGCACAGCAACCCTTTTGAGATGGACCAGTCTAGCTGAGGAGTTCGAACTTTGAATTTCAGAAGCAGTGTCCTTACAAATCTATAACTATTCCTAACTTCCTAAATCTATAACAATAAATCAAGGAGCCATTTCTTTTCTTTTTTTCCTTGACTTTATATCCTCCATAGAGTTCCAAGAACAGAATGGCTTTGTTCGCACATTGCAATCAACCATAGATTGCAACTTTTTGGGTCTGTTTCTGTCTTCCCAGCTACTGTTCAGAGGAAAGAACCCACCATTCTTGGCTTAGTATTATGTCTGAGCCAGGGATCCTGGTTTGTTTCACTCACAACAAGCCACAACCTGTACTCAATGTTTCTTCTTGGCTTACTGATCATGCTTTGTTGGAATGAAACAAATCACAACTCCTGGTTCGGATGTAATACTATGCCAGAAATCAGCTTCTCTCCTACCAGAATGAGCAGAGGGTGGGAGAGACAGTGTGTTTGCAATAAACTGTTAACTTGTTCACCATGATGTGTGAAAACTGGATCAATACATTTTCTTCATGTCTAGTTGATTTGATCCTTGAGGTATTGCCAACGTTCTTGTATTATAATATTTATTTAATTTTCTTAGTTAAACTTTCTGCTTCACATTTTATTTTATTTGAACGTGTTTGCTGTTTCTTTATAGGATTGATTTGTGTGACATCTTTCTTGATTGCCATTATTTTTGTGCTGAGATCAGGAAACTATTGGTTGGCTCTGTTTGATAATTTTGCTGGCTCCATTCCTTTGCTGATAATTGCTTTCTGCGAGATGTTTTCCGTTGTCTACATATATGGGATAGACAGGTAAGATGTGAAACCTTCTCAAATAGAAAGTGTCTCTGGATTCCTATCAGCCAGAAATTCTGTAGCTAGATTTGTGCAAGCCGCTTATTCTTCCACACGCCTCTCAAAAGTAGAAGGGAAATAATTTAATTTGTTTAACAAAAATTATATACTGCTTGATTGTAATAAAATCTTTAAGTGATTTATAAGCCCACCTTACCGGACTGTTTTAAGGATTACAAATATAATTCATGCAAAATGCTTTGCAGCTCTGACAAGTTCTTACAAATACTAGGTGCTATTTATTCTAAACAGTAATTTTGAACACAGGTATTAGAGTCACTTAAATGTGACTCATTAGTATGACTGCACTTTGCTTGTGGCCGAAGACTTCTTTGCATACAGAGGGGGCAAGCCAAACCCACGGCAGCCACCTGACAGGGTTTTCTGGAGTGTCAGGGACACGGCTGGATCTGCAGCCCTGCCACGCTTAGCAGCTGGGGACGAAGGAGGGCAGTCAGGGCCATCTCTGTGCCAGTTGGGTGCAGCAATTGGGCTCACATCAGGCCTGGTGCTATCACATGACACTGGAGGGACCAGGTTGGCCTTCCCTCCATGTGGGGGCTTTCTGCTGACTGCTGTTGCCGTTGCTGGGTGTCCTGCCAACAGCACGTTGCCCATCACCCATCTAGTGAGCAGAAGGGGACGCTTTGCACCAGCAGTGACACTTGTGAAACTCTGTTGGTGGCAGGTGGTTGGGGTAGCTGTTGGAGTATCTTGTTCCCTACAAACCCATATGTAACAAACAAGGCTCCTCTTATTGCCTGTATGGCAATACATGCATCTATCTCTTGACATTTAGGCATGTCAACATCTCTTGTCGTGATGGCACGTGTTTTCAGACCCTTGGAAGTGCTCCTGCGTCTTGAAATCATGCTGTTAAAGCTGGTTTTGACCTATGGCTCGATTATCTGTGCATGCGCATCACTTGGTTTGTCTACACTTGATAACTAGCTTCTGCATGTGAGAGCCGATTCCATCGCAAGCTATAACGTTTTAGGCAATGCAAGCAGATATGGAAGTTCTGTCTGTTCTGCTGTATCTGTAATGCCCTTTCCTTATGGCAGTTATCAAGTAATGAATATGCATGTGTGAGTTAGCCCTTAATCTGTCCAAAGCAGTTTGGTTTTTCTAAACTTCCTTTCTCTTTATTATCAGATTTAATGATGATATTAAGTTCATGATTGGACACAAACCCAATATTTTCTGGCAGGCCACCTGGAGATTTATCAGTCCTCTTATCATGTTGGTTATCTTCTTTTTTTACTTCGTGGTGAAAGTGAGAGAAGAATTACTATACAATGTTTGGGATCCCAAATACGTGAGTACACATATTCAAAGAAGCACACCCCAAGTTATTTTATGGGTTTCTCTTCACTCATGCTGTGCTCAGCATGCCTTTGATTGCCCAATCCACAGTTTGCAACCCTTCCCACACCCCCACAAGGACTATCTGAATATCTTGTTGGGGCAGATGAAGAAAAACAATTTGTTTCTCCCTCAGGGAAAATAAATTATCTGCTCTAAATTGGCTACTAATTGAAATTAAATGATTGATCACAATCCCCGTTAAGGCATGCCTGCATTGAATGGGACCTCAGGCTGGATATAGACACACACAAAAAAGCTTGTCAATTTTCTTATAAACATAATGTGAAATCAAATTGGCGAAAGAACTCTGGTGTCACAGTGTTATAATACATTTTAAACACTTTTTCTTTACTAATGTAGCTGAGTCCTCAGTTCCCTTTAGAGGTGCTGGCTATAACATTTTGGCCTTTGCCTTAGGTGGCAAAATAACTTGGTTCCCTGCATCACAGTGCTCTATTGGTATATAATAGATTGGTGGATTTTTCCACTTGTTTTCCTTTTTTGCCACTTTCCCACAAACTGTGCCCAAAATGGCTTACAGCAAACAATCAAAACATTAAAGTAGAGAACAGTGGAAATATGTTTTTCATAGAACATGTCAGTAAATTCAAAATAACAAAAAACAAACAATTTAGCAAACACAGAATAAATTCAATATTACAAAAAAAAACCCACAACAAACAACAACCCACCAACCTAGGCTTAAGTATGTAAATACAAAGCAAAAACAAAAGTTAACAAACAATAAAGCTTCTGGCACTGCTCTTCCCTCACTCCAAGGAGCCTAGCTTAAATACAGTTCAGGGGGGATGGGTAGATGGATGCCTTTAGGTTTTCATCTTTTCTGTACCATCACCACCTACTACTATCTGAAAGGTGTGTCGTCTTTTCCCCAGGACCTGTTTCCCAAATCAAAGTCAATAGGATATCCTGACTGGGTTTATGCTATCATCGTAGTCCTTGCAGGAATGCCAAGCCTGTTTATCCCTGGGTTTGCTATCTACAAAGGCATCCAAAGTTTATGCAAGAGGAGAAATCCTGGACGGCAGGATCTGATCAGTGCCGTATCAGAAGCATCAATAAATGGAGAACTGAAGAACAAAGTGTAATTACCGGTAGCTCCCCTTCCTGAGGTGTTACAGAAAGACTTTTCAGTGAGAGATGGTTCAACACTGTTGTCTCCCTCTCCTGAGTTCAGGATTAGAGCTGTTAAAAGGTTAGTGGGTCCCAGAGTCTAAATGAGACTAATGCACTTTGAGTGACTCTCCTTACCAGTTGTGTTGGATTAGCAGGTGGTTAATACAGATGCACCTGTAATGCTCTGTTTCCTATCTTATGTGTGCCACCAATGTTGGACAAATAATGTATTATTAAACAAAATGCTATTTGAATGAAATATGCACAGTTTTGATTCTTCTTTTTTACCGCTTGTTTTGATTCTGTGTTGAGGTATTTCAATTGCTTTTGTTTGATTTGCTCATTGCAAACAGCTGAAAGTCTGTAAATTTTGATAATAAACCTGATTTGCAATGGGAGTTGAATGATTTCAGTTGCAACTGTATGTTGAACTGAATGCTGAAAACAACAGACCTTTGTATGAAAGACTCAGCTTGTCCCCTGTTCTATTATTTTGAAGTTATATAGGGAGGTGACGGTGGGATGCTCAGTAGCAGAGCCCATGCTTTGCATCCCAGATTCAATCTCCAGTTTAAAAGATCAGGTGTCAGGATAATGGGAAAGACGTGTAGTCACTGCTAGTCAGAGTAGATAATACTGCCCTAGATGAGCCAATATTGGCAGCACACAGCAATTTCATCAGTTCTTGGCAGAGCTCTTAAAATCACAGGACTTAGAAGTGCTTTCTCTAATTACACAGAAAGAAACAGAGCTGGAAATGTTTGCTAGTTTTCTTTTATGGTTCAGTCTCTGTCTTCCTTAAGTCTTCTATCTTTTAACTGCAAAGCAACATGTAGAATGGGAGAGGCAAGACAAGAAAAGAAAAGAGGAAGCATAAGGAAAGTAATGCACTCTCTCCAGATTAGTTTCATTCATTACAATTTGCTTAAAGGCATTTTGTCTCCTTTAAGTAGATTGAGACAAAGTGTGTTAAGCAATTGTAGCTTGGGTGGGGCGGGGCCAGGGGGACAGAGTTTGCAGGATATGGGGGAAGTCATGTGCTTTACATGTACTTAACCCAGGGGTTGGCAAGGTTTACCTCGCCTGGGCCGGTTCACTCCAGCGGAGATCCCTCCATGGGCCAGATTACATGTGTGTGTAAGCGTGAGCGCCCACGATTTCCGGCGTCTGCGCAGACACGATTTCCAGCACCCAGAAGCGAGTCCTTGCGCCGCGCTGCACTGGTTTAGCGCAGCATGCAGGAATTTGCTGAGTGGGCGGCTCAGTTCGGGAGTGGCTTGTGGGCTGGTTAAACAACCCCCGTGGGCCACTTGTGGCCCATGGGCCTTAGGTTGCCTACCCCTGACTTAACCCCAACAACCAGACTTGACTTAGCAATGGCAATGGGAATTATAAGCAGGGATGTTAGCTCTCCCACTGAGAAGGACTGGACTACTGTGCAAGGAATTACTAGATACATAAAGGAAGCCATAACTGTAAACTGCAAGTCAACAGCAATCCAAAACTACTAGGTTACACTGATGCTGACTCTTTGAAAGTGAGATGTTTCATGCAAGAACCAAACATATTGGGATGAAATACCTCTATGTGTATGACGTGGTACAAGATGGACTTGTTGAATTGGCATATTATCAAACCCAAGAAATGACAGTCAATATTCTGACCAATCCTCAACCAAGAGAAGTTTTGAGAACCTTTGAGCTAAGATAGGACTCCCGGTGGTTCATTTATTGAGAAGGGGTTTGTGGGATAATCAGTTTCATATAACCAAAGTGTTTAAGTCTAATTAATGCATAAAGGGGTTAATACCATAGAGTATGCTATCCTGTCAGGCTTAACTATCTACTTCCCCTCACCTTGGGAGGAACTACGTAATCAAGCCTTTGTTCTACAGTTTACTTGCGAAGCTCAGCATGTGAAGACGTTTGAGTTGGTCGCTCCAGCTCAACTGCATGGCTCTCAGCATCCATTGGTGAGTTCCTCTACTAATAATTTAGGAACTTCTGCCACGTTGTAACTAAAGTGAATATTACTGCCTGTGCAACCTTTTTTTGAAACACATGAACCTGACCTTTGAAGAGTGTGAAAGTAAACAATTTTTTAAACTTACCAAACGTGCAGCCTTTTCCCTACGCTAGGGGAAGAGGGAAACTTTGGGAAAGGTATTACAATTTAAAGTTTAGACTGAAAGGGTTAAATTATATCTTTACTGCTTCGAAGAGGTAAGAATTTTTGTGTCAACTTCAATGCCTCATCTCAACTCTGTAATTTGTGTGGCTGTAGGTTGCTAGGTTGTTTTATCTGGATTCTTTGGTGTGATGTCGCAGATGGAAGTTCCACCCATTGTTCATAATTCCTGTGCTACCCCCCCCCCCCTTGCTACTTACTTGGTGAGTGAGGAGATTCAGTTGCCTGGCTGCTGCTAATATTGGAGAATTTTGTGCTGAAAGGGGAAAAAAGAGGTTGTAAAGATGGCAACTGATGAACCTGAAGGCGGTGTTGAAGAGTATAAAGTAAAGATGGCAACTGATGAACCTGAAGGCGGTGTTGAAGAGTATAAAGTAAAGATGGCAACTGATGAACCTGAAGGTGGCATTGAGGAGTATAAAGTAAAGATAGCAACCGTTGAACCTGAAGGCGGTGTTGAAGAGTATAAAGTAAAGATGGCAACTGATGAACCCAAAGGCGGCTCTAAAATCTCCCAAAGGCCCAAGTGGGATAGTAAATTCCAGTACCTTTTAAGCTGTGCTGGATTTGTTGTGGGCCTTGCAAATGTGTGGCGTTTTCCATACTTGTGCCAAACCTATGGAGGAGGTAAGTGAAAATCCACCTTTTCACTGGAGATTAGTTGTGTGATCAGACTAAACTATGAGAAGCTCCTCTTGTTCTAAAATAATAGGTCTTTGGGGTGTGCCACACCCTTCTAATCTCTGGATCCAGCATCTGTTAATATTTAATCAATGCTTCTAATTCTTGGAATAGCCAGGCTAGCCTCCCAGTGAGGTGATAGCCTGGTGGTAAGCCATTAAGGGAGATTAAGCGGCTCTATGTGAGATGTCAAAAAAGCCAGAGGTGGGCTAAAATGGTTCTGCAGAGGCAGCTGCAAATGTACTTTTTGCTCCACCAGATGGCCTCAGCTGTGGCAGATGATAGCTAGAGGGAGGAGACTGTCACAGGAGCTGTAAAAGGGGGTGGGGAAGGTACTTTTTTTGGTGGGTTGGATAAAAATAAATAAATAATTCCATTTATATCCTGCTCTTCCTCCTGAATGACAGATGGCTAAGTGCACAGAACAAAACAACAACACAGAGACATTGGGGACAATATGTCACTAATTTTTCTGTTAACTTCAATGCTTCACTGCAACTCTTATGATTTGCAAGCAGAGCTTAATAGTATTACTGAATGACTTACAACCCAAGCTTTAAGTCTTGTTGGGATTGTTATCCATTGTTACTGATTGATTTGGTTTTACTGCATGGATTTAGTGCCTGAGTGAATCAAGTTGTTTACTTTCTTGGACTAAATGGACATGGATTTTTAAAAAGGTTTTTTTTTTCTATTGGCAAAAACATGTAAAACAAATAGTCTTGCTTCTAGGCAACTGTAAGAATTCTTTAAAATTGATGTTTCTGTACTTTGACTCTTAACACTGATGAATGATTTTAAAATTTATATTACTCCTTGATGAAAAGTGAAGAAATTAGAAACAAGCTACCGTACTTTGTCTAAGAGCAACTTCCTTTGCAGCATCATTCCTCGTTGTAACTTTTTTTCCAATCTCTTCTGTTTCTTATGGAAGGCAGATAATTTAGACATAGACCAAGGGAGCTATGAACACCTGAGCTGACTGTAGCTGATTCCCCTCAAAGTTGATTAAATTTGGTATTAGAAAACAACACTGCCAAATCAAAAGGGACAACGCCATTTTGTTCTACCACTATCTGACCTTTAGCAATAATAATGTGATGCGAGTAAATGATTGTTAGGGGAGGCATAAAAGCTTTATGCTTTCCGAGTTTTTGAAGTATCATATGACAGAATCATAAAAGCACTGTCCAGAACGGATTATTTGCATAGAGCTGCCCCCATTCCAGAATTTTTAAAAAAATGAATAAAAACAAGCTATAATGTAACTGCAAAAACAGCAATTTTTTCATGACTTTCACTTTCTCGATCTTCTACAGCAGGTCTAATTTATGAAGTTTAATCCTCACCAATTAGATGCGCTTTCAATGCACGCCACAGTAAAAACAACAACAAAAAAGCCTCTAACAATTAAAAGGTAAAGGGACCCCTGACCATTAGGTCCAGTCGTGTCCGACTCTGGGGTTGCGGCGCTCATCTCGCTTTATTGGCCGAGAGCCGGCGTACAGCTTCCAGGTCATGTGGCAAGCATGACAAAGCCGCTTCTGGCAAACCAGAGCAGCACACGGAAACGGCAAGCCCTAGGCTCTGTGGTTTAACCCACAGTGCCACCTAACAATTAGTTGTATATTATTGCCTTTTTTCACAGTCCTAAGCAGGAAGAACATGATTAGCTCTATCTACAACATTTCTCTGCCCCTCAAATTGTTTATATCGGAGGGGGCAGTCCTGATTCAAATCTGATATCAACACCACTGCTTTCCCAATGGAGGGTATTAGCTGTAGAACCCTTGTCCCTTCATGGAACTAGATTTTTCAAGAGCCACAACTGAGAGCCATAGCAGTTAAGGTAGTGCCCCCAGGTTTTCTTACCTCAGTTGATCACCATATGGCAAAAAACCTCTCTTGATCAACTGCTACAGCTTTTTTTGCTTTACTTAATAATTATTTTATGTACAACATACGTACCTAACAGATACTGCTTGTATGAATGTAATACTAGAAGAAAGTTAGAGATGGAGGAGGGCATGAGCAGTGGCATAGTGTGTGTGGGGGGGACCAAGGAGGCCATAGCCTTGGGTGCAGAATTCTGAGGGGGCCCAACTAGGCAACCCCCCACAGGCTTTGGCTTCCCCACCCTGTCGAATCCAGCAAAGCAGTCCAGGCCCATGGAGCACAGGGAGGGGACAAGGGGCATGGGCAGGCAGCTGGCACAGCAAGGCCCCACTTGGCTGGAGGTGTGCTTCGCCAGTGTCGGGGGCTTGCCTGCCCTGGACACTGGCGGCCCACACTATGCCACTGTTATGAGCTAACTGTGCTTGGAAATTGTGTTTCTAGGAGCATTCCTGATTCCATACATCACCACGCTTTTGTTGGGAGCCATCCCTGTATTTTTTCTTGAATTAGCTGTAGGGCAACGTGTGAAAAAAGGCACCATTGAACTCTGGTGGCACATCTCACCTTACCTGGGAGGACTGGGTAGGTTTCTGCAACTGCCTTTACTTGTGATTATACAATCTTCTAATCATTGCTCCCTTCCTCCGCAGGGCGGGGAGAAGCCAAGAGGGAGGAGGGAGGTGCCGCCGCTGCGGTGTGTGTGAGGGAGGGGAGGGGGAAAGGCACCCGGGGGGGGGGGAATGCCAAAAAAGAAAAAAAGGCACAGGCCAAACGATCATGCCGATCCAAGCGGTGATTCCAGGACCGTCTGTTGGCCGGATCCAGAGGGCAATTGGGCCTGATCCGGCTCGTGGGCCTTAGTTTGCCAACCCCTGGTCTGGAAGATAAACAGAGGCACTTGGGCAGCCTGTCCGATTTCACCACCTGAGGCAAAATGGGAATTGCACCCCCCCCCCCAGTTTGTTAGCACCAACACTTAATTCACAGAGCAATGTTATTTTCCAGACTGCAAGAGTTCAGGTAGTAATTGGATTTGATCTCTCCATTGTGTGAATGCAACATGTATGTGAAACAGCAATTGTCTTTGTTCATGCCAGTTCTGCATGTGCTTGTATATTCCACAGGATACACTTGTCTGATAGTGTCCTTCCTAGTGAGTGTGTATTATAATATGCTTTTGGCCTGGATTATGTGGTATTTTATAAACTCTTTCCGAAACCCGTTACCTTGGAGTTTCTGCCCAACAGATACCAGCAAACCAGGTGAGTTCCCAAGTCTCTTGCTGCTTTCTGTTATTAGTATCTGCTTTTGTATGTATCCTTCAACCACCACATTAAATTGTTTGTCCAACTCTGCCACAGTGAGCAATTGTCAGATGCAGGTCTGTCCCTGCCATGCTTCCTTTGGCCCTAGTCACAGATTTGGATAAGCAAGGTCTAGACACAAAGCCCTACAGGTGCACATTTTTCTGTGTAGGCTATGCGCACATTATCAGCTGTGTCTGTGTGTCAGGTTGTATTTGTGCACACCAGAGACAGGATGGATCAAATGTGGCTTAAGTATTCTTTTTGGGTTGAAGCTTTTTGGATGCAATTCATACCTTCTATTCTTGCATACAAAAAGCACAGATGAGGTTGGGGGAGGGTTCAGCCCCCCCCCCGCTACCTACCCAGATGAACTGCACTTTAAATCAACTTCTTCCCATCCCCAGCCCTGCTCTTCAGGGCAAGACTCACCGAGTTAGGCTGTGTCCTCATGAACATGTGTCTGCAGTTGCATCCTGTGAGCATTTATACACTGGCCATCTGAATGAAGCAGCAATGAGTTCACATTTAAGGCATAGCTTAGTTTAATAATGGTTTAAAGTGCTGTGTTGATGGGGCCAATAGCTTAAAGCAGGTGTGGGGGATCTTCACGACATCCAGCTGTTACTGCACTACGACTCCCACGATCCCTGCCCATAAGCCATGCTTGCTAGGGCTGATGGGAGGTGTAGTTCAATGACAGCTGGAGGTCCAAAGGTTCCCCACTCCTCGCTTAAAGTTTGCTAGTTTTGCCAAAGCAAGAGCTTCCTGTGCAGAGAGAACTGATGCCTGAAGAAAGGCCCCATTCCTGCCCCTTCCCCTTCATGGAATTGCTTTGAGAGGATTCATTCCTCTCCATTCAACTGGGGCTGTGCCTGGTTGCATCCCTAACCCAAATCTATGTAGGGCTAGAGAGTTTTTTCCAAGCTTGGTCTGAGAACTGAGGTGAAGCATCTCTTCTTGATGTCATTCTTTCGGGATGCCCTGTCTGTCAATCAAGAGGAGGCTATTCCCCAAACTAAACAATACCTCAGTGTAGAACTCCAGAGGAGAGGGGTTTATCGTAGGTTCCTTCAAAAACAAAAAACAAAACAAAACATGGAATGGAGTTTATAAAATGCAGTATACCATCTGCACGCTCTATTGGTGCAGAATGGGAAAGAAGCCCTCTACAACAGAAGGAACCTTTCCTTGCAATCAAATAAATAACATGACATACAGGTTACTCAATGTTATTCCAGTGGTGTGTGGAACTTAATGAATCTACAATAGTCTTCCCCAAGTTGCTACCTCCAGATGTTTTGGGCTATGACTCTCAGAATTCCTGACCATTGGTTGTGCTGGCTGGGGCTGATGGAAGTTCTAGTGCAAAACATCTGGATGGCACCATATCAGGAAAGTCTGCTAGAGCATGGTGCGGATAACACCAAGGTTGCAGGTTCGATCTCCGTATGGGACAACTGCATATTCCTGCCTTGCAGGGGCTTGGATTAGATTATTGTCAGAATCCTTTCCAACTCTTCCATGATTCCATCTGTTTTGATAATGCCTTCTGTGCTTGTTATTTCAGAACTTATTGAAGAATGTCAGAAAAGCACACCTACCAATTATTTCTGGTATAGGTACACTTTAAACATAAGCACGGATATTACACACAGTGGTCCGCTTCAGTGGTGGCTGCTTTTGTGTTTGGCAGCCTGCTGGATAATTGTGTTCATTTGTACAATACGAGGAATTGAATCGACTGGAAAGGTGAGCAGGGATTATTACAGGACATCTGTATTTTACTGACCTGGTCCTCATTGAGGTGGTAAAGCCATCTTTTGTCTGAACCATGTGAGACAGAAGGCAGCTCACATGAACGAATGTTGTATCATAATGAGTCTGGGAGGAGGCTAGGTTAGAATCCATATGGAGGAGGTATTTTTTGCATGTGTTTGATCCGCAATACGTAAAGCAAATGAGAAGCAAAATTATGGATTAATTAGCTACAAATGAGGAACACAAGCGTCCCAACTAGACTGCAGGGCTAAAGCACCTTGAGAAGGAACAGCAATTTAGATGGCCTGACTCGGACTGCGTCATAAAACGTCATAATGAATAGTTAGTTGAATAATATATTGTCACAAGGTGTTTTCTACCTTTTTTCCCCTGCAACAGAGTAGAGGCTGGTTAACACATGCATGCTTGCCTCTTTAATTAGTATCCTACTTCTCATCCAAAGAGTTCAAGCTACTCTCTCTTTCCTCTTGCACACCATTTTTTTTCCTGCTCACAGTCTTTCAGTCGGTTGGACTGGAGAACTGTCTCAAGGTGACTAGTGAGCTTTATGGCCATAGGCACCAACTTGGACAAAATGTTGGGAGGGGGCCCCCACTGCCTGCACTTCCTCCACCTCCCTGCACTTCTGTGGAGCACACCAACCTCAGGTTACTCAATGTTATTCCAGTGGTGTGTGGAACTTAATTCTAGTCTGCCATGTTAACCACTGCTGCACCACACTGGATGGCACCATTATGTGGCGATTTACACACATGCATGAGCTGCAGTAGCTCATACATGGCAGACAGAACTTCTACATTTCCTCAAACTACCCTAAACAAAAACAGTTTATCATGGAGTTGGATTCAGCTGCCAACCGTTCAGTAATTTTGTGTGCACAGTATCTGTTTCATGGTATTGCCTTAACCTCTTTCTGACATCACTTTTTTCTTCTCTTCTTTGCTCTTCCTCTTAGGCAATATATTTCACAGCCACATTTCCTTACCTAATTCTAACATTATTCCTTGTTTATGGACTGACTCTCCCAGGAGCCCTTCATGGATTAGTCTACTTCATTACTCCTAATGCAAGTATTTATTCAATTGATCCTTGGTGCTCCAGATGATGTATGGAAAGACTTGGTCTTTTAGAGGTGGCTTTGAACATTAAACTTTCCTCCATGCTGCTTCTTTGTTCACCACTTAATACTAATTGGGATCCACACATATTCTGGCAATTGTACTTTGTTAACTCCTTCTGGAATCTATGAAGAACAGAAACTTGTGTAAAAAGTGCCTTTTTCTAGAATTCACAAATATAGGCAGCCCTGGGTCAAATCTTTTAGGCAGACCCTGCAGAAGTACAGTTCATTATGCAAACATGGGGGTGTTCCAGTTCTGTATTTGACTTGTAATGTTTGTAATGCTGGGGCAAATGCAGAGAGGAAGAGATGCATTGCAGAGGAAGCCAGTGGGCAGGTACTTAATCCTCCCTATGCCCACCAATTCTTCCCTACAAATGCTCCCCTTGGCTGCTTTTTGTTTCTCCGTCTGGCAGGTCCAAGACTGGAAGATGCCCGAGTGAAGGTAAAAGCACTCTAGTGAGCATTTGTAAGGGAGTTTCACCAAAGATGGAAAGACTTAAACGCTCTCTCCTACACACTGATTCTCCCCCTCCAACAAGCCCCCAGAAGGCAGTTTGTGAAACTCTTGTTTTCCAGTGTAATGCATTGTTTTGTTCTGAATTTGTTGAATTCAAAAAACACACTAATTTTCCACTGCTTGCCAGGAAGGCCTGTATCAGTGAAATATACACAGGAATTATGAGACTAATGTGTTTAGCCCTGAGCTCTCTGTGTGTCTGTCTCTCACAGCTCGAGAAAATCAACAATCCACGTGCCTGGCTTGATGCAGCCACCCAGATTTTTTCCTCTCTTTCTTTAGGATTTGGGGGACTCATAGCATATTCAAGCTACAACCCGAGAAAGTAGGTAAAATCTTGCAGTTTGTTAGCTTTCGCTCACAATGTGGAGAGAAGCTATTTGACACAGTCAAATCAACTTCTACGAGATAGCGCCTCAGTGATCTCTGGAGACAAGACTCAATTCTCATTCAACCCACACTGGAGCCCAGGAAAAGCAGCTGGCTCTGTTCGCTTGATGTTTCCCTGTGTGAGAGTCTCAAAGATGCTCTCTATTGTTCTTTCTGCAATGCCAGTGTTGGGCAAAATTCAGCTATGTTTGAGATGCAATACTTTATCATTAATGAGAAGGCAAGTGACTGAGGCAGCTGCATGCTCTCAGTATAGCTTATGCCTTAAGGTTCCTGTGAGAATAAAAGAGGATAACTTGCTTGTATGCTACCTTGGAATCCTTTGGAGAAATGTGAGCTCTAAATGTGATACAAAAGAATGTCCATAGTCCACACGTTATGGCTCTCGTGGGTACATATATACAGGAATTTATTATGTACAAAAGAAAGCAACGGAGCCCATAGTCCACACGTCCTCTCAGATTAAGATTCCAGAAGTGGTTGCCTCTGTGATCTTTTCCAGCAGAGCAATCTGGGTACAGCAAGTCTCCTCCTTTCTTCCCTGTGTTTGGCACTTCTGCGCAGTTGCGGAGAAGGGGCTGCTACCTCCCCTTCCGTACCAGAACTGCTCAAGTGTTGCCCAGGCTCTCTAGGGCTGGAGAGCCTCTCCACCACCGGGCTCCCCTCCTGCCTGTCGCCTCTGAGGGACGAAGCATGACTGTTGGTCTTGCTCAGACTCTCTAGCATCTGACAGCCCTTGCGCCTCCCTGCTCAGCTCTATGCTGCTCCTTGGTGGTCCCTTGACCCCAGGCCCTCTCCATTCCCAGAATGATGAGAAATTTCAGGGATTCCAATGCGTGCACCAGGGCTGGTTTCTGTTGAATGAGATCTCAAGAGTCTTACTGACATTTCTGTAGCAAAAGGCTTTATTTACACAAATATACAGCATCAACACTCAGACGGATCCTCCTCCCCCAGTAGATTTCTAGAACCCCCAGTGCCATTTCATTGGATTTTCACAGAGGGTTAGTCCGGCCTTGTCTTTTTCAGACTCTGTTCTAGGGCTGCCTGCTTATTTTCTCTTTCCCACACACAAAAATGGAGGACAGTTTTTATTGTAATTATTGGTAGGTTTTAAACATGTTTTTTTACATGTTTATAGTTTTCATTCTATCCATGTTTAATGTTATTTCAATGAATTTTTTTCTCTAGTGGTTCATGTTTTTAAACTGTAAGCTGCTTTGAGTCATGTCAGGGAATAAAGAAATTAATAATAACAATGACAAAAACAACATATTCCAGTAGTGCCTCCAGCTATTTAGCTTCTGCGACAACATGCCATCTGTCAATTGCTTTGCTTTACTGTTCTGGGATTGAAAATATGCAGTGAAGAATAGAGTACAAGTACTTCAAATAAAATAATAAAAGTATAACATTAGAAGTTATAGACTCAGTGCTGGCCTTTGTAACATTTAATCGGGTTGTTATGTACTTGTTTTTCTTAGTAATGACTGTGAACTGGATGCTGTCATGATAGCAGGAATAAACTCTATAACGTCTTTCTTTGCGTCAATCCCAATTTTTTCGATTCTGGGGTTCAAAGCAACAATGGCCTATGAAGAATGCTTGGAAAGGTGAGCCATTCAAGTTTCACAGTTAGGCACAGATTTAACGTGCTAGTCCAAGCCGTCTGTTAACAATTTTTGTTTTTCATTGTCTAGAATTTTGGGTCATTTCTCCCCCCACCCTTTAAACCACTTTAGGGGACCCCTGAGGGCAGAATTAAAATAAGATTGTAGCATAGAACACAAAGTATACAATCCTGCATGTTCCATGTGCATATTCATTAATTCAGGTATACAGGCAACTCCTTTTTTGTGTGGTCAGTGGTTGCGCATAAGCCCGTTCCGGCCCTGGCCTGCCCCTGTTCGAAGCAAATTGCTATTGTTTTTCTTAGGGACTGTGGCAATGCAAATAATTCGTATCATTCCTGACTTTACTGACAGAAATGTTAAATACATCACCAAGGTATTTAGGAAGGACAACATCACTGTAGACAGCGGCGAATTTTGGCTCAGTTATTTGAATGGAACAGATATCAATAAACTTGCATCTCTCAAACTGGCAAATTGTGATCTCCAGTATTTCCTTGATCAGGTATCGTACTTGCATTGCTATGAATGAATGGGGCTTCCTTTCCTGGAATGGGTCTGGTCACATTCCATGAAGGCTTCTGCAGCTTCCACTGCATTTTTCTGTAGAGTTTCTCCTGGACCTCTGCCATGCTGCAAGGTGGTCACAGCCCTGGCTCTTCAGCTACCATTGATGTGATGGCCCAGGCAGGAAATTCTTTCAGAAGTGCTGTGTATACCTCTTTGGCTTCTTACAAGCTGCTCTGTCTCTGGTAAACTAGCTTGTTACTCTACCCATATGTATGAGTGCACAGAGACCACAGGTTGTTTGCGTGATTATCTCTGAAGAAACACAATCTACCTCCCCCCCCCCAACTACTGTTACCGGGGTGTTCCACGGCCACTTTGTTAGTCACAAATACTTGCACACAGAAGATGCGGATCAGGGTACCCATCAAAACTCTAGTCCAGCTTGAGAAGTTTCCCCTTATAGTTCTGCAGAGACACATAGAAACCATACCTGTGTCTGCATGTATGAGCACTCAAAGAACTAAAGAAAGCAACCTGTTAGCTTAGGTGGCTGATTTTATTATTATTTTATTACCTTTCCTTCACCCTTAGTTCCCAGGGCAAGTGACAACAATTTAAAATGCAACACTAAAAGCAGATTACAGCAACTTAATATCACTAAAAGATGGTGAGTCCTAAAAATGCACATCTCAGGTGATAAAGGTCATGGTCAAGAGGGTTTTTTGTTCCCCCCACCCACCCCAGTAAGAACTTGTCATTGGTAATGACTGTATCTTATTCCAGATTATGGCTAAATGTTGAGTAATACAACATTTTGCCTCTGCATTAGAATAAATGACATTTAGAAATCAATCTGACAGATTTTGCCATTATTTGTGAATTTTGCAGAGTGTTTCTGGAACAGGCTTGTCTTTTATCGTGTTCACTGAAATCGTCCTTAAGATGCCTGGATCAAACGCTTGGGCGATTCTGTTTTTTCTCATGCTGTTCAATCTTGGTTTATCTTCCATGTTTGGACTTGTTCAAAGTATCTTGACACCTCTCACAGAATCTCACTTTGTGTCTAGATACATATGCAAAGAGGCTGTATGTGGTAAGGCATCTTCCTCAAATCCTTTTCTTTGCTGTTAACCATGCTCAAGATTAATATGGTTCAATGGGGGAATATCCTGGCTCATTGCTCATTCTTATAGTTGCTACTGTTGTTTCAAGATACGTTCTTTCCAGATTCATTAACCTCCCCAGGGAGGTTCGGCTGGTGCCTTCATTATATATTTTTATGTGCCAGGCAAAAAAAGTTCCTCTTCAGCCAGGTTTTGGGCTAATTCTATGGCCTTTTAAATGTGTTTGTGGGAGCGGGGGTTATTGTTTCGTTTTTGTTCTACTTATTTTGTGCTTTTATCCTGTATTTTTATCTTGTGAACTGCCCTGAGATCTCCGAAGGGCGGTATATAAATTAATAAACACTAATAACAACAATAACAATCTGGTGAGCAGAAACTGTATAGTCTTAATGATGCCACATTGCACCAATTAACCTTAAAGGATAGGAGAGTGGCAAAAACTGTTTGGCAAGAACTGAGCAGACGTGCTGTGACTGATTATAAATGCACATGTAAACACCAATGGTCAGGTTTTCTTTTATTTCATTTGTGTTAATTGACTAATGAATGTTCTTGACTGCAGGTTTAATATGCCTTTCTGCCTTTCTGCTGGGCCTGATTTTTACTCTGAGATCAGGAAGCTACTGGCTTGAGATGTTTGATGCCTTTGCAGGGACCATGCCTTTGCTCATCGTTGCTTTCATTCAAGTGATGGGTGTTGCATTTATGTATGGAATGAAAAGGTAAGGCTATGTTTCTTCGCATGGTGTCAGGGAACTGCCCTCAGCATCGTGGGATGTACAGAGAGGCGAAACAGCTGCTGAGTAGCAAAAGCTCTTCCAGCGGGCAAAGCAGCTCCTCCTCCAGCGGGGAGGGGCAGGCAACAGGCAGTCCGGTGAGGCAGAGGCTTGGAGAGGCTGCTGACAGACCCATCACCTCCCATGACACTCGCTCCGAAGGGGGCACGGCACTTCCATCGCTCCAATTGCGTAGAGGGGTCAAAAGGAGACAGGGGAGGAGGCGTTTCGGCATCCTTAAATTCTTATGTTGGGGTCGCAGCTGGAAATCGGCACTCCCGGATTGTGCTAGCGACCGAGGCAGTCATGTTTTTACTAGCTCAGCACTGTGAATAGTTTTGCACAATAAACTTTTACAAAGGCAAGATGGACTTTGTCATTACTCGTGAGCAGCCGCAACGCGGTCCTGACACATATGTATCTGGATAAGCCCTTAAGTGCACAAGCAACTCAAGGTAGATGAACCCGTGAGGCTGTATTCATAAGTAAGCATTTCTATTAAGAAATGAACACACTATGGAGAAGCTAGGCTAATCCACCTACATCTTGTACTGCAAATCAGGATTTTATAGTGATGTAGTGCCTTGCCCCCCCACCCCGAGCCTGCTCCCCTATTTTTGTGGAAACTACCCTGTAACTCTAATGCTTGAAGAGGGGTTACAAGGAATGGTGTCTATTCTGGACTGCTTCAGACTGTTTTAGTGAGTAGTGTTTCAAAACTGAATACTCATCCATGGGGGGAGCCGTTATGTTTAATATGAGGGGCTTTCATTCTGAAGAGGTGCAGTCACCAACAGCACTGCTATTTGAAGTGGTATGGCCCAGGACCCAGGTTTATCAGCACCCCTCATCAGTGGGATCATGAGAACCAAGCCCATTGATAAGCTGGTGAGGTGTGACACTTCCATTTCCCTCCTTTATCCTGTGAAAACAGCATTCTAAGCAACAAACCTTTATTTAGTCTATTTATTTAGAAAAGCATTTCTGTACCGCCAAATAAAACACTCGGGTGATGCACAACATTAACATAAAATACAATTACAAGCAGTACAAAGAATTATGGAAGTGGCTAGCTAATCAAAACATTAAACAGCAATGAAGGCCTGATGGCCTAGGTGCAGCAAGAGATACCTAGTTACTGAATTTGGAGTATAATCCCATGTCTGCCTGCTCAAAAATACATTCCATTGCATTCAATAAGGTTTGCAGCCTTATGCATAAAGGTTTCCTATCTGTTGTGTTTAATTCATGTGTGCAAAACAATGATTTGATGTTGGGGCGGCGGTGAATTGGGGGGTGCATGTGTCCTACCTAACAGCCCAAGCAGCTGTCAGAGAGGATAGATCTCTATTTGAGGTAGTCTTTGATTTCCAAATCCCTCTGGTTTAAAAGATGAAGAACTCTACGCAGGGAGAGCAGAGGCTTCAAAGTTTCCCACCAGCAGTTAAAACCTGGAAAAGAGAAGGAACAGGCTAGCTGTCAGTCTTCGTACTATGGAGACATATACAGTAATTCATTTCTATTTCAGTGACAGAAATAATTTCTAAATTAGCACATAAACGTTTTACGCCAGCCTGAATCCTCTTTTGTTTGTTTCCCGCTTTTGAGTGATGCTTATGTAGCTGCTCTACTTGTTCTTCTATTCATCAAATGATGAGCATGCATGCGGTCAGAGGAGAAACAGAAATGGAAGTTTAACTGGCTTCATTTTTAATAAGGTTAGATGCAAGTGAATTGTCCCCAGATCACTCATTAATGTATCCATTTCATTAACAGATTTAGTGCAGATGTGGAAGATATGACAGGAAGACCACTAAAAGGCTATTGGAAGGCAATGTGGCAATTTTTCTCCCCAGGGATATTGCTCCTAATTTTGGGGGCCTATGTACTTCTTGAGCCACCATCAAGCTACAAGACTTGGAACCCAAATTATGTAAGTTACTTTTATACAAGTAATTACTATTCTTTCCCTAATTTGCATTCATGGGGGGGGGGATTGAGCTCTCACTCCAGTCTTGCTGCTATGAACTCCTGAATTGATGAAGATGTTCTACTTAGGCACAGAATTCCTGGGCCATCACTGATGGTTCACTAGGGCTTAGGGGGTCCTGCAGCTAATGAACCTCACCAGATTTTTAATCCTTGATTTTTTTAGATATGCTGTAAGTCACCCAGAGTGGCTGGGGAAACCCAGGAAGATAGGCTGGGTATAAACAATGAAATTATAGGTTATTATTATTATTATTAGACAAGTATAATCAACTGAGGATGCTTTATGTTGGCCTTTTTATTTAATGTCCAACCTGTTTTGTTTCAGCCGGACATTTAATTAATGGTTTTACATTTTGATTTTATTACTCTGCTGTAAGTTGCTCTAAGAGCATTCCTGAAGAGCAACCTAAAAGCTGGTTGAATAAACAGACATCCTCTACACATCAAGCCCAAAGATGCCATCAGTCATATACTACTGCCCAACAAGGGCTTGACAGTGCTCCTGGCTCTTGCCATCTAGGACACAAAGCTAAAACAGACTTTACAGAACCCTACATGCCTGCTGGACTGTTTTCTTCTTTGTGGGGCACAGGAGGTGTGTGTCTGCTGTACGTGTTGTGAGCCAACAAGCTTGTGTATGTACCTATCACAAGATGGCATTGCCTGGGGAAAGACAGTCAGGGTGTGTATCCATAGTAGTGGACAGAGGAGGAATGACCGCTGGGTGTGGGATGCAGAAAGGAAAGCCATAGTGCACCTGTAGCAAAACAAAGAGATTTTACCATTTTGTGTGACAGGAGTGAGCGTTCATAAAAAGAGTTTCTTTTGTTAGACACAACACGCCACTAGCACAATGGGACTTTTCCCCCCTCTCCTCCCCCCATGGTATCCCAAAATTTGCTCTAGAGCAGGCACCCCCAAACTTGGCCCTCCAGATATTTTGGGACTACAATTCCTATCATCCCTGACCACTGGTCCTGTTAGCTAGGGATGGTGGGAGTTGTAGTCCCAAAACATATGGAGGGCTGAGTTTGGAGATGCTTGCTCCAGAGGGTTTGAGAAATCCCTAGAAGGTATGTATTTAGGGGGTGCACAAGGGGAGAAGAGGAGAACATCCCATCATGTGAGGAGACATCCTTGTGCTGATGAAGCCATAGTCTTAGCCCTCCACTGCATGCAACTCAGGAGTCTTCCCTTTCCCTTTTGGAACATTGCCAGCCTTTGCTTAGCTCCCACTTTTAAGTATTAACCAGCTGTAATTCCTGTCCTCACTTATCTGGGAGCAATCCCCATTTAACCTGATGGGATTTACTTCTGCGTAAACGCATAGAAGATTGTGCTGTTTAGTGTGGCTTTCATGCAATACATTCATTTCTCCCAAAGGTAGATTTTCCTGCAAAAGAGTCAAAAAAGTATCCTATTTGGGGTGTCGTCATCTCTGAGATGCTGGAAAGTGCACCATGCTTGATGATCCTTTTCGGAGCCATTTGCCATCTTTGGAGAATTGTGTTGGAAAAGAAACAGCTACAAATACATCCAGACACCAGCACTGGTAGCACCTGTTCTTAACTTTTGTTTCAGCGATCTGGTCACCCTTGTTTTCCCCATCTTATCCTGACCAATAAAAACCCCCATACATGTACCCTCAAATTTAACGTATTCAATCAGTAAGGATGTAAGGATTTCTATGTAAAACCATTTTCTAAATAAATGCATCTTTATATATAGCACTCAGGAATGTTCATAATGCATAACACATAATTATCTTGTAAGTTTTACTACGCCAACCATATAAGGCAGGTCCACATTCTTATCCCTATATTGCAGGTGTGGGGGCTGAGATTGAAAGAAAGTTCTTTGCCTAAGGCCATTCGGTACATGAGATTTAGAAAGAGGAAAACTGCTAGGGACTGATTACAAAATGATGTCATTATAAGTGGACAGAACATGGTAATTCCATGGATCTTTTCAGGCACTACCCTTACGGACCTCCCCTCCCCCCATATCTCAAAACTGGAATTTAGTATTTTCTAAATTGGAGATCTGGGTCTTTTTATGATGATTTCCTCTACATCCCATTTATTTGTAGAAACAAACTAGTTTGGAGAGAATCAGTACTCAGGCTTAGTGAACGGAATACAGAAACTTGCAGCCATAGATCACTTTTTAGGCAAGATACCAGAATAGGCATCTCACCATTGTTGCATTACAGAGAAATATATTTTCCCCTGACAATTCCAGGTTAGGTGAATTTTTTACACAGTAAAAAATAGAAATAAAAATGCAGCATATCCCATTAATTACTTTGCTGATAAAATATTTTGAAACTCATGTAATCATGGCACTAAGGGTACTTTCAGACACCAAATTATTATATTTTTCCTGCTTTGAGATACAGGAGGTTGGTTTAGCTATTTTTTTTTCTTAAAGGAAAAGTAATTCAGTTTACATACAACAGGACTGTATCTTTCAATCCAGAATAGCTTTAAAATCTTCATTCTGTCACTTCCTTCAGGAGCTGTACAGAAGCTTGTGGAATTTGCCGGAGCAACTGTATTTCACCTCAAAAGATGAATGCTAAAATCAACCAATCCCTGCTCAGATAGACAAATCGTTCCAAACAGGGATTTGGGGTGGTCCGCAGCTTGTCTTTTAAAAGGAGGGCAGCCATTTTTTGCTAATGCAATGCCTCTGGGCTACATGGCACATTGGCACACCCCATCCCTGCAAGGACATTTTGAAACTGCACGTGATGGGGAGCAGGCTTCCTAGCTGCTTGAAGCACACACTCCCTCCTGTGGTTTCCAGTATTTGGAAGCAATGCTGCTTCCCATGGTGGAGGGAGAGCAATAGTCATAATGGCTAGTACCCATCTCCTCACCCATGAATTTGGCAGCCAATTAGGAGACGATCACTGCCTCCTGGGGGAGAAGGTTTCGTAGTTTGACCATAAACATTCCCATCTCTAATATATATAAAAAGGAATTATATGGCTATTTAAAAATAGTTCAATGCCCCAGAGAATCTCAAATCCGTATAACAGATTTGCTTTTATTGTAAGAACTATGCCCCTCAAAAGTACAAGGGAAATAATTTTATTTGTTTAACAAAAATTATATATTGCTTGATTGTAATAAAATCTCTAAGTGATTTATAAGCCCACCTTACTGAACTGTTTTAAGGGTTACAAATATAATGCATGCCTTACACAGACTTAGCAGCAGGATATGAAAGAGCCAGAAGTGAAGTGATCCAACGTATTAGGGACGTAGAGCTCCAGTGTCATATGGGCAAAATGGACAAACATGCCACAATAAGAGACTTTGGGAGAGGGTTCTCACCCGCAAATTACCTGGCCAAATTACAAATACCTAAGTATAGACATTCCTTTACCCTGGCCAGATTTAACGTGCTGCCCTCTGCCCTGTTGCTAGGCAGGTACGAGGGTAAACCGTATGAGACACGTGTTTGCCCATGTGGCTCATCGGAGGTGGAAACAAATCTGCACGTGTTGCTGTACTGCAGCCTCTATGAGGATTTATGCCTGACCTTTATTACCCCAGTCCTAATAAAGCTTAAAAATGAGCCAGAACTCCAATGTCTGAGAGCCTTGTTAGAAGACAAGGTCCCTGAAATTACGACCAATGTTGCCAAATTCTGTGTGTCTGCTATTAGACGCAGGAATCAAGAGTTTACCAATGACAATACGCAGGCGAAGGCGAATACTTAATTTCATTTAAGTTCTCCAATTTTAAAATGTTGTTATGGTCCAATTTGTATTGAAATTGTCCTCTGTTCATTTCTGTGTATGTTTTGTTGATGAATCGATTTGGTCCGTGACTGTTCAATAAACTTGATCTTGCATGCAAAATGCTTTGCAGCTCTGACAAGTTCTTTATAAATACTAGGTGCTATTTATTCTAAACAGTAATTTTGAACACAGGTATTACAGTCAATTTAATGAGACTCTTTAGTGTGACTGCACTTTGCTTGTGGCCGAAGACTTCTTTGCATACTTAGGGGACAAGCCAAACCCAAGGCAGCCACCTGACAGGGTTTTCTGGAGTGTCAGGGACACAGCTGCATCTGCAGCCCTGCCACGCTTAGCAGCTGGGGAGGAAGGAGGGCAGTCAGGGCCATCTCTGTGCCAGTTGGGTGCAGCAATTGGACTCACATCAGGCCTGGTGCTATCACATGACACTGGAGGGACCAGGTTGGCCTTCCCTCCATGTGGGGGCTTTCTGCTGACTACTGTTGCTGGGTGTCCTGCCAACAGCACTTTGCCCATCACCCATCTAGTGAGCAGGAGAGGAAGCTTTGCACCAGCAGTGACAGTTGTGAAACTCTGTTGGTGGCAGCTGGCTGGCTGGCTGTCAGAGCCGAATGGAGAGACAACTGTGGCTCAAGGGAGGAGGATTGGAGTATCTCGTTCCCTACAAACCCATATGTAACACACAAGGCTCCTCTTATTGCCTGTATGGCAATATATGCATCTATCTCTTGACGTTTAGGCATGTCAACATCTCTTGTCGTGATGGCACGTGTTTTCAGACCCTTGGAAGTGCTCCTGCGTCTTGAAATCATGCTTTTAAAGCTGGTTTTGACCTATGGCTCGGTTATCTGTGCATGCGCATCACTTGGTTTGTCTACACTTGATAACTAGCTTCTGCATGTGAGAGCCGATTCCATCACAAGCTATAACGTTTTAGGCAATGCAAGCAGATATGGAAGTTCTGTCTGTTCTGCCGTATCTGTAATGCCCTTTCCTTATGGCAGTTATCAAGTAATGAATATGCATGTGTGAGTTAGCCCTTAATCTGTCCAAAGCAGTTTGATTTTTCTAAACTTCCTTTCTCTTTATTATCAGATTTAATGATGATATTAAGTTCATGATTGGACACAAACCCAATATTTTCTGGCAGGCCACCTGGAGATTTATCAGTCCTCTTATCATGTTGGTTATCTTCTTTTTTTACTTCGTGGTGAAAGTGAGAGAAGAATTACTATACAGTGTTTGGGATCCCAAATACGTAAGTACACATATTCAAAGAAGCACACCCCAAGTTATTTTATGGGTTTCTCTTCACTCACGCTGTGCTCAGCATGCCTTTGATTGCCCAATCCACAGTTTGCAACCCTTCCCACACCCCCACAAGGACTATTTGCTGAATATCTTGTTGGGGAAGATGAAGAAAATTTGTTTTCCCTTCAGGGAAAATGAATTATCTGCTCTAAATTGGTTACTAATTGAAATTAAATGATTGATCACAATCCCTGTTAAGGCTTCTCTTTTCTTCTTTGGCAATCAATCGTAGCTGTGTAAGATTGTTCTCCATAAACATGATTTTAACAGTGAGTCTGTAAGTGACAGTGGAGGTCAATTCTGGATCCATATGTCCTTCCACAATGGGGACATAGGTTTCTGGGTGGAAGTTTGCCAAGTGTGCCTTTCTCTTAGCATGTTTATTCCTTTCGTCCTGAGTTCGAGCCTCTTCAAAGCCCATGACACCTTTGGTGAAGGTTGTTCTCCAATTGGAGTGCTCACAGGCCAGTGTTTCCCAGTTGTCAGTTTTTATACTACATTTGCCTTGAGAGAGTCTTTAAACCTCTTTTGTTGACTACCACCATTACACTTTCCATTTTTAAGTTCAGAATAGAGTAGTTGCTTTGGAAGACGATAATCAGGCATCTACACAACATGACCATTCTAATGAAGTTGATGTTGTAGAATCATTGCTTCGACACTGGTGATCTTTGCTTCTTCCAGTACACTGCCATTAGTTCACCTGTCTTCCTAGGTAATGTGCAATTTTTTTTGGAGACACCATTGATGGAATCTTGCAAGGAGTTGCAGATGGCATTTATAGGTGGTCCATGTTTTACAAGCATACAGTAAGGTTGGTAGAACAATAGCTTTGTAAACAAGCATTTTGGTTTCCCCGTGAATGTCCTGGTCCTCGAAGACTCTGAACTTCAGTCTGGAGAAAGCTGCACTCGCAGAGCTCAGGTGATGCTGGATTTTGGCATCAGTGTCAGCCCTTATGGAAAGATAACTGCCCAGGTAGGAGAAGTGATCAACTTTTTCCAATGTTACACCATTGAGTTGGATTTGTGGTGCTGCAGAGTGGTTGTTTTTTGCTTGTTGGTGCAGCACTTTGGTTTTTGGGATGTTTAGTGATAGGCCAAGATTTTCTTAAGCTTCTGCGAAGATATTTAGGATGGTTTGGAGGTCATCCTCTGAGCATGCACACACTAAGTTGTCATCAGCATACTGAAACTCTATGACAGAAGTTATGGTAACCTTACTCTTTGCTTTCAGCCTGCTCAGATTAAAGAGCTTTCCATCTGTTCGATATATGATTTCTGCTCCGGAGGGTGGGATGCAGGTGGCGCTGTGGGTTAAACCACAGAGCCTAGGGCTTGCCGATCAGAAGGTCGGTAGTTAGAATCCCCACGACAGGGTGAGCTCCTGTTGCTCGGTCCCTGCTCCTGCCAACCTAGCAGTCCGAAAGTACGTGAAAGTGCAAGTAGATAAATAGGTACCGCTCTGGCGGGAAGGTAAACGGCGTTTCCGTGCGCTGCTCTGGTTCACCAGAAGTGGCTTAGTCATGCTGGCCACTTGACCCGGAAGCTCTAAGCCAGCTCCCTCGGCCAGTAAAGCGAGATGAGCGCCGCAACCACATAGTCGTCCATGACTGGACCTAATGGTCAGGGGACCTTTTACGTTTACCTTACTCCGGAGGGTAGTTGGGACAATGAAAAGAGTTGGGACAATAACACATCCCTGTTTAACACCTGATCCCACTGTGAATGGTTCACTTTGAGAGCCCTTGTTACCTGCAGTTGTTGCTGTTATATCATGGAGGAGATGAATGTTCACAAATTTATCTGGGCAACCAATTTTCAGGAGGATAGTCCACAGGGCATTATGGTTTACAGTGTCAAAGGCTTTAGTCAGGTCAATAAATGCCATATATCGGGGTTGGTTTTATTATTTGTATCCCGCCGATGTAGCTGGGTTTCCCCAGCCACTCCTGAAGCTGTCAAGCGGTGAAAATCATGTTCACGGTCCCCCTAGAAGGTCTAAAACCATTTTGGAATTCAGGAAGGGTCGCCTCAGATATTGTTAAGAGGTGGTTTGGTGAGATCCTTGCAAGGATTTTGCCTGCCGAAGCTAATAGAGAGATGCCTTTGATAGATTCCGCAATCCATTCTGTCACCTTTTTAAAAGAGACTGATAATTTTGGCATCCCTAAAGTATACTGGGATCTCCTCTTTCTCCCAGATTTTTTCAATGAGCTTATGAAGTTGTTGTGTAAGTTCAATTCTGCCCACTTTGAAGACTTCGGCAGGTATCCCATCAGGTCCACTGACTTTGTTGTTTTTCATTTGGTTAATAGCTCTACACAACTCTCCCAGATTTGGAGATACTGCAAGCTCATAGTGGGGTTAAATACCACTATGTGTATGATGTGGTACAAGATGGACTTGAATTGGCGTATTGTCAAACCAAAGAAATGACAGCTGACATTCTGACCATTCCCCGACCAAGAGACAGTTTTGAGAACCTTTGATGGGACTCCCGGTGGTTCATTTATTTTGCATGCAATTGTTATATTTTCCTGAGAAGGGGTATGTGGGACAATCAACCTCATATAACCAACATCTTTAAGTGTAATTAATGCATGAATGGGTTAATACCATAGAGTATGCTGTCCTGACAGGCTTAACTATCTACTTCCCCTCACCTTGGAAGGAACTCGTAATCAAGCCTTTGTTCTCCAGTTTACTTGAGAAGCTCAGCATGTGTAGACGTTTGAGTTGGTCGCTCAACCTCAACTGCATGGCCCTCAACACCCATTCTTGAGTTCCTATACCAATAATTTAGGACCTTTCATAGCTTTGTAACTAAGGTGAATATTGCCGCCTAAGCAACCTTTTATGAAACACATGAACCTGACCTTTGAAGAGTATGAAAGTAAACAATTTTTTAACTTACCATACGTGGTCTTTGTCCTATGCTAAGGGAAGAGGGAAACTTTGGGAAAGGTAATACAATTTAGAGTTTAGACGGAAACGGTTAAATTATATCTTCACTGCTTCCAAGAGATAATAATTTTTCCGTTAACTTCAGTTCCTCATCTCAACTCTGTAATTTGTTTGGCTGTAGGTTGCTAGGTTGTTGCAGACGGAAGTTCCACCTATTGTTCAGAATTCCTCCGTGCTCCCCCCCCCCTCCTGTTACTTACTTGGTCAGTGAGGAGGTTCAGTTGCCTGGCTGCTGCTAATATTGGAGAAATATGTGGTGAAAGGAAAAAAAGAGGTTGTAAAGATGGCAACAGAAGATGGTGTTGAAGTAAAGACAGCAAATGTCGAACCTGAAGGCGGCGTTGAAGAAAACATCAGGCCCAAGTGGGATAGTAAATTCCAGTACCTTTTAAGCTGTGCTGGATTTGTTGTGGGTCTTGGAAATGTGTGGCGTTTTCCATACTTGTGCCAAACCTATGGAGGAGGTAAGAGAAAACCCACCTTTTCTTTGGAGATGTGTTGTGTGATTGTTCAGACTTAAACTACGACAAGCTCCTTGTGTTCTAAAATAATACATGTTTGGGGTGTTAAGCCGTGTGCCAGACCCCTCTAATCTCTGGATCCAGCATCTGTTAAAATTTAATCAATGCTTCTAATTCTTGGAATAGCCAGGCTAACCTCCCAGTGAAGTGTTAGCCTCGGCGGTGAGCCATTAAGGTAGATTAAGGGGCTCTATGTCAGATGGCAAAAAAAAGCCAGAGGGATGAACAGGGGTGGCCAAAAATGGTTCTGTAGAGGCGGCTGTAAAGGTACTTAAATGTCGCTACTCTCCACTTGATGGCCTCATCTGTGGCAGATGACAGCTAGAAGGAGGAGACTATCACAGGTGCTGTAAAAGGGAGGGGTCCTCCCCCCCTTTTTGTGGTTGGAGAACTGCATTGCTAAATAAAATAATAATAATGCCATTTACATCCTGCTCTTCCTCCTGATTGACTGATGGCTAAGTGCACAGAGCAAAACAACAACACAGAGACATTGGGGAAAATATGTCCCTAATTTTTCTGTTAATTTCAGTGCCTCACTACAACTCTGATTTGCATGCAGAGCTTAATAGTATTACTGAATGACTTACAACCCAAGCTTTAAGTCTTGTTGGGATGGTTATCCATTGTTACTGGTTGATTTGGTTCCACTGCATGGATTTAATGTCTGAGTTATTTACTTTCTCTGACTAAATAGACATGGATTTTTAAAAAGGTTTTTTTTTTCTATTGGCAAAAACATGTAAAACAAATAGTCTTGCTTCTAGGCAACTGTGACAATAAGAGTTCTTTAAATGTTTCTGTGCTTTGACTCTTGACACTGATAAATGATTTTAAAATGTTTATTATACTTGTTGAAAGTGAAGAAATTAGAAACAAGCTACTTTGTCCAAGAGCAACTTCCTTTGGAGCATCATTCCTCGTTGTAACTTTTTGCAATCTCTTCTCCTCAAGGAAAGCAGATAATTTAGACCTAAGAACGTAGACCAAGGGAATTTTTTTTAAAAAACCAAGCTAAAATGTAAGTGCAAAAACAGTGGCAAGGAACTCTCAATCAATGAATCAGCATTTTTTTCATGACTTTCACCTTCTACATCTTCCACAGCAGGTCTAATTTATGCAGTTTAATCCCCACCAATTAGATGCACTTTCAATGCATGCCACAGTAAAAAAACACAAAACCCCCCTCTAACAATTAGTTGTATATTATTGCCTATTTGCATAGACCTAAGCAGGAAGACATGATTAGCTCACTCCACAACACCTCCCTGCCCCTCATATTGTTTACATGGGGGCGGGGGCAGTCCCGATTTAAATCTGATATCAACATCACAGCTTCCCCAAAGGAGGAAGTTAATAATCATTAGCTGTAGAACCCATGTCCCTTCATGGAAAAATTCTCAAAAGCCATTCTGGGAGCTATAGCAGTTAAGGTAATGTCCCCAGCTTTTCTTACCCCCAGTTTATCACCATATGGGGAAAAAAACATTTCTTGATCAACTGCTACAATTTTTTGCTTCACTTAATAATTATTTTAAGTTCAACATATGTACCTAACAGATGCTGCTGGTATGAAGATAATGCTAGAAGAAAGTTAGAGATGGAGGAGGGCATGAGCAGTGTGTGGGGGCCAAGGGGGCTGTAGCCCCGGGTGAAGAATTCTGAGGGGTCACAAGCAGGCACCCCCCCCACAGGCATTGGCTTCCCCACCCTGGCGAAGGATGCAAAGCAGTCCAGGCCTATGGAGCACAGGGAGGGGACAAGGGGCACCCCCAGTGCAGCCCGGCATGGCCAGACATGCCCCTGCATGGGCAGGCAGCTGGCACAGCAAGGCCCCACTTGGCTGGAGGTGTGTTTCGCCAGTGTCAGGGGCTTGCCTGCCCCGGGCGCTGGCAGCCCACACTATGCCACTGTTATGAGCTAACTGTACTTGGCTATTGTGTTTCTAGGGGCATTCCTGATTCCATACATCACCGCGTTTGTGTTGGAAGGCACCCCTACATTTTTTCTTGAATTAGCTGTAGGGCAACACATGAAAAAAGGCAGCATTGAAGTCTGGTGGCACATCTCACCTTACCTGGGAGGACTGGGTAGGTTTCTGCAACTGCCTTTACTTGTGATTATACAATCTTCTAATCATTGCTCCTTCCTGGAAACGCATGGGCTCCATGAGGCTGCCATAGCAAACCCATTAGTGGTAGGGTAAAAGGTAAAGGACCCCTGGACGGTTAAGTCCAGTCAAAGGCAACTATGGGGTTGCGGCGCTAATCTCACTTTGAGGCCAAGGGAGCCAGCGTTTGTCTGCAAACAGCTTTCCTGGTCACGTGGCCAGCATGACTAAACTGCTTCTAGCGCAATGGGACACCATGACAGAAGCCAGAGTGCACAGAAACACCGTTTACCTTCATGCCATAGCGGTACCTATTTATCTACTTGCCCTGGCGTGCTTTTGAACTGCTAGGTTGGCAGGAGCAGGGACAGAGCAACGGGAGTTCAGCCCGTCTTAGGGATTTGAACCGCTGACCTTCTGATCGGCAAGCCCAAGAGGCTCAGTGGTTTAGACCACAGCGCTATCCGCATCCCAGTAGTAGTAAACTCAGGCAGTTGCATGCCTATCTGTGTGGAACAGGGGTCAGCAAACTTTTTTAGGAGGGGGCTGGTTCACCGCCCCTCAGACCTTGTGGCAGGTCGGACTTTGCCCGTGTGTGCGCTCGCACATGGCGGAGGAGGGCTTCTCTCTCTCCCCCAGCCCCTCCCCCTGCTTTCCTACCACCTTTGCATCTCTGCCTGCGGTTGGGAGCTGGTGGTGTTGGTGGCGCCTCCTTTCTGGGCCAGCTTTCTCGGGCGCCAGGCGGAGGGCCAGCAGGCGCACCAAGCTCCAGCAGTCATGGACGGAGAGGCAGGCGGGTGGGCGGCGAGGCTTCAGATTGGCTAGCTGCTGGCACCAATCAAAGCCCAGCTCCCTTCCTCTGCAGGGCGGGGAGAAGCCAAGAGGAGGGAGGGGAGGGGAGGGGGAAAGGCACCCTGGAGGGAAACTGCAAAAAAATTAAATAAAAATGGCACAGCCCCAACGATCACGCCGATCCAAGCGGTGATTCCAGAACTGTCTGTCGGCCAGATCCAGAGGGCAATTGGGCCTGATCCGGCCCATGGGCCTTAGTTTGCCAACCCCTGGTCTGGAAGATAAACAGAGGCACTCGGGCAGACTGTCCGATTTCACCACCTGAAGCAAAATTGGAATTGCCTCCCCCCCCCCCGTTTGTTAGCACCAACATTTAATTCACAGAGCAATGTTATTTCCTGAGTTCACGTAGTAATTGGATTTGATCTTTCAATTGTGCGACTCAGACTCTTGCAATATGTATGTTAAACAGCAATTTTCTTTGTTCATGCCAAATCTGAGTGTCCTTGCATATTCCACAGGTTACACTTCTATGATAGTGTGCTTCCTAATTATTCTCTATTACAATATGCTTATGGCCTGGATTCTGTGGTATTTTATAAACTCTTTCCGAAGCCCATTACCTTGGAGTTCCTGCCCAACAGATACTAGCAAACCAGGTGAGTTCCCAAGTCTCTTGCTGCTTTCTGTTATTAGTATCTGCTTTTGTATGTATCCTTCAACCACCACATTAAATTGTTTGTCCAACTCTGCCACAGTCAGCAATTGTCAGCTGCAGGTCTGTCCCTGCCATGCCTCCTTTGGCCCTAGCCACAGATTTGGATAAGCAAGGTCTAGACACAAAGCCCTACAGGTGCACATTTTTCTGTGTAGGCTATGCACACATTATCAGCGGTGTCTGTGTGTCAGGTTGCATTTGTGCACACCAGAGACGGGATGGGGATAAACTGCACATCAAATGTGGCTTAAGTATTCTTTTTGGGTTGAAGTCTCTCCTAACCTGTTCACTCCCAGATGTTTTGTGCTATGACTCTCAGAACTCCTGACCGTTGGCTGTGATGGCTGGGGCTGATAGAAGTTCTAGTCCAAAACATCTGGATGGCACCATATTAGGAAAGTCTGTTAGAGCATGGTGCGGATAACATCAAGGTTGCAGGTTCGCTCTCCGTATGGGACAACTGCATATTCCTGCCTTGCAGGGGGTTGGATTAGATTATTGTTAGGATCCTTTCCAACTCTATTATGATTCCATCTGTTTTGATAATTCCTTCTGTGCTTGTTATTTCAGAACTTATTGAAGAATGTCAGAAAAGCACACCTACCAATTATTTCTGGTATAGATACACTTTAAACATAAGCACGGATATTGCAATCAGTGGACCGCTTCAGTGGTGGCTGATTTTATGTTTGGCAGCCTGCTGGATAATTGTGTACATTTGTACAATACGAGGAATTAAATCGACTGGAAAGGTGAGCAGGGATTATTACAGGATACCTGTATTTCACTGACCTGGTCCACATGGAGGTGGTAAAGCCATCTTTGGACTGCACCATGTGAGACAGAAGGCAGCTCACATGAACGATTGTTGTATTATATTTTTTAAAAGCCACCTGCCCATTGAAAAATAATGTGTCTGGGAGGAGGCTTGGTTAGAATCCATATGCAGGAGGTATTTTTTGCATGTGTTTGATCCGCAATACGTAAAGCAAATGAGAAGCAAAATTATGGATTTATTAGCTATAAGTGGGATACTAATTAAAGAGGCAAGCATGCATGTATTAACCAGCCTCTATTCTGTTGCAGGGGAAAAAGGTAGAAAACACCTTGTGACAACTTAAGGACCAACACTGTAGGCTACAGTCTGTTTTATTAGGTGCATAAAGTCACCAGAGAATGCTGGGTTTATCCATACATCCAGAATTTCCTGGACATAACTGGAATTCGTTCTCCAAAAATAGTGTCTAAATCAGTTAAACTGTCAGGGCCTATGGTAGCCAAAAAGCTCAACATCTTGCCCAAAAAAGTCAGGCCATCTAAACTGCTGTTCCTTCCCAATGTCCTTTAAAAGCCCTGCAGTCTAGTTGGAACTCTTGTGTTCCTCATTGTTGTACTTTCTCATCCAAAGAGTTCAAGCTACTCTCTTTCCTCTTGCACACCGTTTTTTTCTGCTCACAATCTTTCAGTCGGTTGGACTGGAGAACTGTCTCAAGGTGACCAGTGAGCTTCATGGCCATAGGCACCAACTTGGACAAAATGTTGGGAGGGGCCCCCACTGCCTGTATTTCCTCCACCTCCCTGCACTTCTGAGGAGCACACCAACCACAGGTTTCCTCAATTCTAGTCTGCCATGTTAACCACTGCTGCACCACACTGGATGGCACCATTATGTGGCGATTTACACACATGCATGAGCTGCTGTAGCTCAAACATGGCAGACAGGACTTCTACATTTCCTCAAACCACCCTAAACAAAAACAGTTTATCATGGAGTTGGATTCAGCTGCCAACTGTTCAGTAATTATGTGTGCACAGTATCTGTTTCATGGTATTGCCTTAACCTCTTCCTGACACTCACTTTTTCCTTTCTGCTTTGCTCTTCCTCTTAGGCAATATATTTTACAGCCACAATTCCGTACCTAATTCTAACATTATTCCTTATTTATGGACTGACTCTCCCAGGAGCCCTTCACGGATTACTCTACTTCATGACTCCTAATGCAAGTATTTATTCAATTGATCCTTGGTGTTCCAGATGATGTATGGAAAGCCTGACTTGGTCTTTTAGGGGTGGCTTTTGAACTTTAAATTTTCCTCCATGCTGCTTCTTTGTTTACCACTTAATACTAGTTGGGATCCACACATAATCTGGCAATTGTACTTTGTTAACTCCCTCTGGAATCTATGAAGAACAGAAACTTGTGTAAAAAGTGCCCTTTTTCTAGAATTCACGAATATAGGCAACCCTGAGTCAAATCTTATTTTTCAGCAGACAGGGCAGAACTACACTTCATTGTGCAAGCATGGGATGTCCCAATTCTGTATTTGACAGATAATGCTGGGGCGAATGCAGGGAGGAAGAGATGCATTTGCAGAGGAAGCCAGTGGGCAGGTACTTAATCCTCCCTGTGCCCACCAGTTCTTCCCTACAAATGCTCCCCTTGGCTGCTTTTTGTTTCTCCGTCTGGCAGGGTCCAAGACTGGAAGATGCCCGAGTGAAGGTAAAAGCACTCTAGTGAGCATTTGTAAGGGAGTTTCACCAAAGATGGAAAGACTTAAACGCGCTCTCCTACACACTGATTCTCCCCCTCCAACAAGCCCCCAGAAGGCAGTTTGTGAAACTCTTGTTTTCCAGTGTAATGCATTGTTTTGTTCTGAATTTATTGAATTCAAAAAACACACTAATTTTCCACTGCTTGCCATGAAGGCCTTTATCAGTAAAATACACACAGGAATTATGAGACTAATAATGTGTTTAGCCCTGAGCTCTCTGTGTCTCTCTCTCACAGCTCAAGAAACTCATGAATCCACGTGCCTGGCTTGATGCAGCCACCCAGATTTTTTACTCTCTTTCTTTAGGATTAGGCGGACTCATTGCATATTCAAGCTACAACCCGAGAAAGTAGGTATAATCTTGCAGTTTTGTTAGTTTATGCTCACAATGTGGAGAGGAGCTGTTTGATGCAGTCAAATCAATTTCTACGAGATAGTGCCTCAGTGATCTCTGGAGTCAAGACTCAATTCTCATTCGGCCCACACTGGAGCCCAGGAAAAGCAGCTGGCTTTGTTCGCTTGATGTTTCCCTGTGTGAGAGTCCCAAAGATGCTCTCTGTTGTTCTTTCTGCAATGCCAGTGTTGGGGAAAGTTCAGCTATGCCTGAGATCCAATACTTTATGATTAATGAGAAGGCAAGTGACTGAGGTGGCTACATGCTCTGAATATAGCTTATGCCTTAAGGTTCCTGTGAGAATAAAAGAGGATAACTTGCTTGTATGCTACCTTGGAATCCTTTGGAGAAATGTGAGCTCTTAATGTGATACAGAAGAAAGTCCATAGTCCACACGTCCTCTCAGATTAAGATTCCGGAAGTGGTTGCCTCTGTGATCTTTTCCAGCAGAGCAATCTGGGTACAGCAAGTCTCCTCCTGTCTTCCCTGTGTTTGGCACTTCTGCGCAGTTGCGGAGAAGGGGCTGCTACCTCCCCTTCCGTACCAGAACTGCTCAGGCTCTCTAGGGCTGGAGAGCCCCTCCACCACCGGGCTCCCCTCCTGCCTGTCGCCTCTGAGGGACAAAGCATGACTGTTCTGGTCTTGCTCAGACTCTCCAGCATCTGACAGCCCTTGCGCCTCCCCGCTCGGCTCTATGCTGCTCCTTGGTGGTCCCTTGACACCAGGCCCTATCCATTCCCCGAATGATGAGAAATTTCAGGGATTCCAATGCATGCACCAGGGCTTGTTTCTGCTGAAAGATCTCCAGAGTCTTACTGACATTTCTGTGGCAAAAGGCTTTATTTACACAAATATACAGCATCAACACTCAGACGGATCCTCCTCCCCCAGTAGATTTCTAGAACCCCCAGTGCCATTTCATTGGATTTTCACAGAGGGTTAGTCAGGCCTTGTCTTTTTCAGACTCTGTTCTAGGGCTGCCTGCTTATTTTCTCTTTCCCACACACAAAAATGGAGGACAATTTGTATTGTAATTATTGGTAGGTTTTAAACATATTTTTTTACATGTTTATAGTTTTCATTCTATCCATGTTCAATTTTATTTCAATGATTTTTATTCTCTAGTGGTTCATGTTTTTAAACTGTAAGCTGCTTTCAGTTTAATTAATAATAATAACAATGACAAACCAACATATTCCAGTAGTGCCTCCAGCTATTTAGCTTCTGCGACAACATGCCATCTGTCAATTGCTTTGTTTTACTGTTCTGGGATTGAAAATATGCAGTGAAGAGTAGAGTACAAGTACTTCAAATGAAATAATATATGTATAACATTAGAAGGACTCAATGCTGTCCTTCATAACATTTAATTAGGTTGTTATGTACTTGTTTTTCCTAGAAATGACTGTGAACTGGATGCTGTCATGATAGCAGCAATAAACTCTATGACGTCTTTGTTTGCGTCAATCCCAATTTTTTCGATTCTGGGGTTCAAAGCAACAAAGGCCTATGAAGAATGCTTGGAAAGGTGAGCCATTCAAGTTTCACAGTTAGGAACCAATTTAAAGTGTTGGTCCAAGCCCTCTGTTCACAATTTTTCTTTTTCATTGTCTAGAATTTTGTGTCATTTCTCCCCACCCCTTTAAACAAGTTTAGGGGACCCCTGAGGGCAGAATTAAAATGAGATTGTAGCATAGAACACAAAGTATACAATCCTGCATGTTCCATGTGCATATTCATTAATTCAAGTATACAGGCAACTCCTTTTTTGTGTGGTCAGTGGTTGCGCATAAGCCTGTTCCGCCCCTGGCCTGCCCCTATTCAAAGCAAATTGCTCTTGTTTTTCTTAGGGACTGTGGCAATGCAAATAATTCGTATCATTCCTGACTTTACTGACAGAAATGTTAAATACATCACCAAGGTATTTAGGAAGGACAACATCACTGTAGACAGCGGTGAATTTTGGCTCAGTGATTTGAACGGAACAGATATCAATAAACATGCATCTCTCAAACTGGCAAATTGTGATCTCCAGTATTTCCTTGATCAGGTATCGTACTTGCATTGCTATGAATGAATAGGGCTTCCTTTTCTGGAATGGGTCTGGTCACATTCCATGAAGGCTTCTTCAGCTTCCACTGCATTTTTCTGTAGAGTTTCTCTGCTGGACCTCTGCCATGCTGCAAGGTGGTCACAGCCCTGGCTCTTCAGCTACCATTGATGTGATGGCCAAGGCAGGAAATTCTTTGAGAAATGTTGTGTTTAGCTACTTGGCTTCATACAAGCTGCTCTGTCTCTGGTAAACTAGCTTGTTACTCTACCCATATGTATGAGTGCACAGAGACCACAAGTCGTTTGCCTGGTTATCTACCTCCCCCCACCCCCGCAACTACTGTTACTGGGGTGTTCCACAGCCACTTTGTTAGTCACAAATACTTGCACGCAGAAGATGGGGCTCAGGGTACCCACCAAAACTCTAGTACAGCTTGAGAAGTTTCCCCTTATAGTTTTCCTCTGTATTAGAATAAATGACATCCATCTGACAGATTTTACCATTATTTGTGAATTTTGCAGAGTGTTTCTGGACCCGGCTTGGCCTTTATTGTGTTCGCTGAAATCATGCTTATGATGCCTGGATCGAACATTTGGGCGATTCTGTTTTTTCTCATGCTGTTCAGTCTTGGTATATCTTCCATGTTTGGACTTGTTCAAAGTATCTTGACGCCTCTCACAGAATCTCACATTGTGTCTAGATACATATGCAAGGAGGCTGTATGTGGTAAGGCATCTTCCTCAAATCCTTTTCTTTGCTGTTAACCATGCTCAAGATTAATATGGTTCAATAGGGGAATATCCTGGCTCATTGCCCATTCTTATAGTTGCTACTGTTGTTTCAAGATACGTTCTTTCCAGATTCATTAACCTCCCCAGGGAGGTTCGGCTGGTGCCTTCATTATATATCTTTAGGTGCCAGGCAAAAAAAGTTCCTCTTCAGCCAGGTTTTGGGCTAATTCTATGGCCTTTTAAATGTGTTTGTGGGAGCGGGGGTTATTGTTTCGTTTTTGTTGTATTTATTTTGTACTTTTATCCTGTATTTTTATCCTGTGAACTGCCCTCAGATCTCTGAAGGGCGGTATATAAATTAATAAACAGTAATAACCATAACAATAATCTGGTGAGCAGAAACTGTATAGTCTTAATGATACCACATTGCACCCATTAACTGTTAAGGATAGGTGAGTGGCATTACGAAAAATTATTGGTTAAATCCCCCAAGGATGTATCATTAAATCAAAATATTAAACTATTGCAAAGTCAATTATCAACATTATTAAGTAGTGAGGTGTAAAACAAGATAAAGTGGATGAAACAAAAATCATTTGAATTAGGTAACAGACCAGGTAAACTTCTTGCCTGGCAGATAAAGAAAAAACAGAGACACAAATAAATAAGGTATTGCAAGAAGGAAAGATATTAGATACACAAGAAAAAATAAAGGTTTTGTAAATTATTTTGCTAAACTATATAGAAAAGGATTGGAAATGGAACAAGAAATAATGGAATACTTTCAGGGCAAACAAATCCCAAAAATAAGTGAAGAAAAAATGAAACAATTAAATGCACCAATCACGATACTGTAATGGAAATACATCAAGTAATTACTAATCTTAAATCTGGGAAAGCGCCAGGCTTTTATACATTATAAAAAGTTAGAAGATTCTATTATAATACCCTTAAAAACACTAATGAATAATATAATGAGAGAAGGAAGAACCCCAAATTCCTGACGAGAAGCAAATATCACGTTAATTCATAAACAAGGAACAGATAGAGAATCAATTAATAACTACAGACCTATATCACTGCTGAATGACGATTATAAGTTGTTTGCGGGTATTCTAGCAAATAGATTGAAATCAGTATTAAAGGATATATCCTTTAATCAGGATCAAGCGGGATTCCTCCCAAATAGGCATATAAAGACAAATATGAGGATAGTGATTGATTTGTTAGAATACCTGGAATTAAGACCCAATAAGAGAACGGCTGCAGATGGTGACAGCAGCCACGAAATTAGAAGACGCCTGCTTCTTGGGAGAAAAGCAATGACAAACCTAGACAGCATCTTAAAAAGCAAAGACATCACCTTGCCAACAAAGGTCCATATAGTTAAAGCTATGGTTTTCCCAGTAGTAATGTACGGAAGTGAGAGCTGGACCATAAAGAAGGCTGATCGCCGAAGAATTGATGCTTTTGAATTATGGTGCTGGAGGAGACTCTTGAGAGTCCCATGGACTGCAAGAAGATCAAACCTATCCATTCTTAAAGAAATCAGCCCTGAGTGCTCACTAGAAGCACAGATCCTGAGGTTAAGGCTCCAGTACTTTGGCCACCTCATGAGAAGAGAAGACTCCCTAGAAAAGACCCTGATGTTGGGAAAGATGGAGGGCACAAGGAGAAGGGGACGGCAGAGGATGAGATGGTTGGACAGTGTTCTCGAAGCTACTAACATGAGTTTGGCCAAACTGCGAGAGGCAGTGAAGGATAGGCGTGCCTGGCGTGCTCTGGTCCATGGGGTCACGGAGAGTCGGACACAACTGAACGACTGAACAACAACAACAACAAGAGAACGGCATTATAGATGCCATTATAGATGCCATTATAGAACGGCATTATAGATGTTAATAGATGCCAAGAAAGTTTTTGCTAACTTATCAAGGACATTTTTACAGAAAGTATTGGACCTAGCATCACTGGGAGAAAATTATTGCAGAAGTTTAAATGCGATTACGAGAAGCAGCAAGCTAATCTTATAATTAATAGTGTCAAGACAGAATGCTTTCCAGTGGAGAAGGGCACCAGACAAGGGTGTCCCTTCTCACCCTTACTTTTTATTCTGACATTAGAAATATTGTTATCGGAAATAAGGAATGATGATAAAGAGATCATAGGAATAACACTGGGAAAAGAGGTGTTTAAGATCAGGGCCTTTGCAGATGATATTTTGCTAACAACAGAAGAACCAGAAGCAAGTATCGCCAAAGCAATAAAGATAATACACGACTTTGGCAAGGTGTTCGCTTTTAAAATGAATATGGATAAGACAAAACTTATGGTAAAAAATATACAAGAACAAGAGCAAAACGTACTTCGGGAAAAGGTTGGCCTACAGATCGTCAAAAAAGCAAAATATTTAGGTATAGATCTAACTATGAATAATATTAATTTGTTTAAAAATAACTATGAAAAAGTCTGGAAAGGAATAAGGAAAGACTTCGAAACATGGAGTAGATTAAAGTTATCAATATAGGGAAGAATTTCCATAATTAAAATGAATGTCTTACCGATAATGCTATATTTGTTCCAAACGATACTAATTATAAATAAAGAGAAATGCTTTGAAGAATGGAGGAAAGAAATAACGAGATTCGTATGGCAAGGAAAAAAACCATGGTTAAAATATAAATAATTGATGGAAAGAAAGGAAAGGGGAGGATTAGCATTGCCAAATTTAAAATTATATTATGAAGATTTGGATTAGAGATTGGATCAGATTGGAAAACAGTAATATATTAGATCTTGAAAGTTTTAATAATAGATACGGATGGCATGCGTATCTTAATTATGAGAAAGTAAAAGCCAATAAAGAATTTATAAACCATATACTGTATTGAGAAGTGCATTATACAAAGTTTGGAACAAGTATAGATTACATTTGGAACTGCAGACAGCTTGGTAGATATCACTGATGGAGGCTTATAGCATCAAAAAATTGAATATGAAGACAAATTGGCCAACATACAGACAATTACTAGAAGAGGAACAAGGGAAATTCAGATTAAAATCCTATGAAGAGATATGGCAATATGAAGTGGACAGATGGCAATATATACAACTTAGAAGTATATTTAAAAGAAGAAAGGCTTTACAAAAGAAGACTCGAAATTTAACGTCAAAGTGATACAGAATAGCAAGAAATTGCTATCCAAAACATACAATCTTTTATTGGATTGGGAATTGATGGAGGAAGAAATAAAAGAAACAATGATTAAATGGTCTCAAGAACTTATTGTAAAGATGTTCCATAGGTGGTACTTAACGCCAGTTAAGTTGGCCAAGATATACAAATTGAAATCCAAACTCTGTTGGAGATGTGGTGGAGAAATAGGAACAATAATATATATGTGGTGGAGGTGTGAGGAAATTAAGAAATTATGGACAGTAGTACATGAAGATTTAAAGAAGATGTTGAAAATATCATTAAGAAAGAAACCAGAGGCATACCTTCTTGGACTGTTACATGTAGAGATACCACCAGGGGAGGGGGCCAGAATTTTCCTATATGCAAGTAAAGCTGCTAGAGTAGTGATAGCTACTAAATGGAAATCACAAACTATACCCACAAAGGAGGAATGGATTTGTAAATTAAATGAATATTTAGTTTTGGCAAAATCAATGGCTATTATTTGAAATCAGTGAAATCTAAAATTAAAAAAGTGGAAATGTTTTGATGATTATATGGTAAAGTATTGCTCAAAAAAAGATATGCTAATGAACCTAGATTAAAATGTGAAGTATTAGATGGAAGAAAATTTTTTAAAGAAAGAAAATAACAATACATAGATAATTTGAGAAGATTATAGAATGCAAAGATTACTGTAATTTATATAATGGGAAGGAGATCGAGTTGGGGAGGAGGGAAGTGGGAGGAGAGAGAAAAGAACAAACATGATTGATTGAGGATATATAAAGATATGGGGGGGAGGGTGGTGGTTTTGGTACATGTGTAGTGTAATGTAATATGGGGGGGGGGAAATAAGGATAGGTGAGTGGCAAAACTTGGGTGTTTGGCAAGAACTGAGCAGACGTGCTGTGACTGATTATAAACGCACATGTAAACACCATGGTTAGGTTTTCTTTTATTTCATTTGTGTTAATTGACTAATGTTCTTGTCTGTAGGTTTAGTATGCCTTTCTGCCTTTCTGCTGGGCCTGCTTTTTTCTCTGAGATCAGGAAGCTACTGGCTTGAGATGTTTGACTCCTATGCAGGGACCTTGCCTTTGCTCATCATTGCGTTCTTTGAAGTGATCGGTGTTGCATTTATGTATGGAATGAAAAGGTAAGGCTATGTTTCTTCGCATATGTACTGGTATCTGGATAAGCCCTTAGGTACACAAGCAACTCAAGGCAGATGAACACGTGAGGCTGTATTCATAAGTAGAAAATAATAAAGTAACAAGAAATCAGACCAATTTCAGTTTTGCAAGTCTTTTGTGAATATATTTCTTAATATTTGTCGAATGGAAACAAAGTACCAGGACAAGGCCCTGTTTCGGAGATTCTTCCTTCTTCAGCTAATTAGGTATTGAAGTCTTAAGGTCAAAGTGTAATGTGTTGTTTATCCTAAAACTGAAATCCTTGCAAAACTGAAATTGGTCTGAGTTCTTGTTACTTTATTATTTTCTGCATCTATTCATCAAGAACTCCAACTTTTTGAACTGTATTCATAAGTAAGCATTTCTATTAAGAAATGAACACACTATGGAGAAGCTAGGCTAATCCACCTACATCTTGTAATGCAAATCCGGATTTAATAGTGGTGGAGTGCCTTGCCCCCAGCCCAGCCCCGGCCTGCTCCCCCATTTATGTGGAAACTACCCTGTAACTCTAATGCTTGAAGAGGGGTTACAAGGAATGGTGTCTAATCTGGACTGCTTCAGACTGTTTTAGTGAGTAGTGTTTCAAAACTGAATACTCATCCATGGGGGGAGCCGTTATGTTTAATATGAGGGACATTCATTCTGAAGAGGTACAGTCACCAACAGCACTGCTATTTGAAGTGGAATGGCCCAGGACCTAGGTTTATCAGCACCCCTCATTAGTGGGATCATGAGAACCAAGCCCATTGATAAGCTGATGAGGTGTGACACTTCCATTTCCCTCCTTTATCCTGTGAAAAAAACATTCTAAGCAACAAACCTTTATTCAGTCTATTTATTTAGAAAAGCATTTCTGTACCACCAAATAAAACACTGGGGTGATGCACAACATTAACATAAAACACAATTACAAGCAGTATAAATAGTAGAATTTATACTATCCTATATTGCAATAGGATAAAGGTTTCCTATCTGTTGTGTTTAATTCATTTGTGCAAAACAATGATTTGATGTTGGGGAGGCGGTGAATTGGGCGGGTGCATGTGTCCTACCTAACAGCCCAAGCAGCTGTCAGAGAGGATAGATCTCTATTTGAGGTAGTCTTTGATTTCCAAATCCCTCTGGTTTAAAAGATGAAGAACTCTACGCAGGGAGAGCAGAGGCTTCAAAGTTTCCCACCAGCAGTTAAAACCTGGAAAAGAGAAGGAACAGGCTAGCTGTCAGTCTTCGTACTATGGAGACATATACAGTAATGCATTTCTATTTCAGTGACAGAAATAATTTCTAAATTAGCACATAAACGTTTTACGCCAGCCTGAATCCTCTTTTGTTTGTGTTTCCCGCTTTTGAGTGATGCTTATGCATCTGCTCTACTTGTTCTTCTATTCATCAAATGATGAGCATGCATGCGGTCAGAGGAGAAAAAGAAATGGAAGTTTAACTGGCTTCATTTTTAATAAGGTTACATGCAAGTGAATTGTCCACAGATCACTCACTAAATGTATCCATTTCTTTAACAGATTCAGTGCAGATGTGGAAGATATGATAGGAAGACCACTAAGAGGCTATTGGAAGGCAACGTGGCAATTTTTCTCCCCAGGGATAATGCTCCTAATTTTTTTGGCCTATATAATTGCTAAGCCACCACCAAGCTACAATACCTGGAACCCAAATTATGTAAGTTACTTTTATACAACAAATTACTAGTCTTTCCGTAATTTGCATTCATGGGGGCGGGAATTGAGCTCTCACTCCAATCTTACAGCAATGAACTCCTGAATTGATAAAGATGCTCTGCTTAAGCACAGAATTCCTGGGCTATCACCGATGGTTCACTAGGGCTTAGGGGGTCCTGCAGCTAATGAACCTCACCAGATTTTTAATGCTTGATTTTTTTAGATATGCTGTGAGCCACCCAGAGTGGCTGGGGAAACCCAGGAAGATGGGCAGGGTATAAATAATAAAATTATGGATTATTATTAGACAAGTATAATCAACTGAGGATGTTTTATGTTGGCCTTTTTATTTAATTTCCTGCCAGTTTTGTTTCACCCGGAAATTTAATTAATGGTTTTACATTTTGATTTTATTACTCTGCTGTAAGCTGTTCTAAGAGCATTCCTGAAGAGCAACCTAAAAACAGGTTGAATAAACAGACATCCTCTACACATCAAGCCCAAAGATGCCATCAGTCATATACTACTGCCCACCAAGGGCTTGACAGTGCTCCTGGCTCTTGCTATCTAGGACACAAAGCTAAAACAGGCTTTACAGAACCTACATGCCTGCTGGGCTGTTCTCTTCTTTGTGGGGCACAGGAGGTGTGTGTCTGCTGTACGTGTAGTGAGCCAACAAGCTTGCGCATGTACCTATCACAAGATGGCATTGCCTGGGGAAAGACAGTCAGGGTGTGTATCCATAGTAGTGGACAGAGGAGGAATGACCGCTGGGTGTGGGATGCAGAAAGGAAAGCCATAGTGCACCTGTAGCAGCAAACATGCTTTTTCTTTATCGGTCTCTACAGCCAGAATAGGTGCTGTAACTCTCTAATGGTTTGACTTTACCCACAAAGACACACTCTTCCACTTTCTCCCAAGACAGATGGATTCCATGTGGTTCCTAGCTAGTCAACCATGCAAGACACTGACTAGTCCCAGATCTGTTCAGCTTCATGAGTTTTCAGATTATCAGCCTTGATGATAACTGTTCACTATCAAGTCCCAGCCTATATAAAAACAAAGAGATTTTACCATTTTGTGTGACAGGAGTGAGCGTTCATAAAAAGAGTTTCTTTTGTTAGACACAACACGCCACTAGCACAATGGGACTTTCTTCCCCTCTTCTCGCCCCATGGTATCCCAAAATTTGCTCTAGAGCAGGCATCCCCAAACTTGGCCCTCCAGATGTTTTGGGACTACAATTCCTATCACCCCTGACCACTGGTCCTGTTAGCTAGGGATGGTGGGAGTTGTAGTCCCAAAACATATGGAGGGCTGAGTTTGGAGATGCTTGCTCCAGAGGGTTGGGAAATCCCTAGAATTTAGGGGGTGCACAAGGGGAGAAGAGGAGAACATCCCATCATGTGAGGAGACATCCTTGTGCTGATGAAGCCATAGTCTTAGCCCTCCACTGCATGCAACTCAGGAGTCTTCCCTTTCCCTTTTGTAACATTGCCAACCTTTGCTTAGCTCCCACTTTGAAGTATTGACCAGCTGTAATTCCTGTCCTCACTTACCTGGGAGCAATCCCCATTTAACCTGATGGGATTTACTTCTGAGTAAAGGCATAGAAGATTGTGCTGTTTAGTGTGGCTTTCATGCAATACATTCGTTTCTCCCAAAGGTAAATTTTCCTGCAAAAGAGTCAAAAAAGTATCCTATTTGGGGTGTCGTCATCTCTGAGATGCTGGAAATTGTACCATGCTTGATGATCCCCTTTGGAGCCATTTACCAACTTTGGAGAATCGTGATGAGAAAGAAACAGCTACAAATAATTCATCCAGACACCAGCACTGGTCACACCTGATTTTAACTTTTGTTTCAGCGATCTGGTCACCCTTGTTTTCCCCATCCTATCCTGACCAATAAAAAAACCGACACATGTATCCTCAAATTTAAGATATTCAATCAGTAAAAATGTAAGGATTTCTATGTAAAACCATTTTCTAAATAAATGCATCTATATATAGCACTCAGGAATGTTCATAATGCATAACACATAATTATCTTGTAAGTCTTACTACGCCAACCATATAAGGCAGGTCCACATTCTTATCCCTATATTGCAGGTGTGGGGGCTGAGACTGAAGGAAAGTGCTTTGCCTAAGGCCTTTCGGTGCATGAGATTTAGAAAGGGGGAAACTGCTAGGGGCTGATTACAAAATGATGTCATTATAAGTGGACAGAACATGGTAATTTCCACGGATCTTTTCAGGCACTACCCTTACCACACACACACACACCACACACACACACACAGAGAGAGAGAGAGAGAGAGAGAGAGAGAGAGAATATATAAAATAACTGGAATTTAGAAGACACAATACATTAAGTCACAAGTTGTATTTTCTGGGTCTTTTGAATGATGATTTCCTCTACATCCTGTTTATTTGTAGAAACATAAACTAGTTTGGAATGAATCAGTACTTTATTTATATCTAACCACCTGATCTCGGCCATGCCATTCATCCTTCATACAGATTATTCAGGTTTACCAAATGAATGGGCCATTGCCAAGAAAGCTACAACAACTGTTCTTGCTGAAAGGCCATGTGCAATACAGTAATAGTCTCAAACATGCAAATAATTTGAGGATTACTCAGCAAGGGTTAAGAAAAACTACATGGTTCTGACAGCCACCTAGTTAAAAAAAAGCGATCACATTTTTCTAAGTGATTTATGCAAACAAGGCTTAGTGAACGGAACACAGAAACTTGCAGCCATAGATCACTTTTCAGGCAAGATACCAGAATAGGCATCTCACCATGGTTGCATAACCGAAAACTATATTTCCCACTGACAATTCCAGGTTAGCTGATTTTTTTACACTGCAAAAAATAGAAATAAAAATGGAGCATGTCCCATTAATCACTTTGCTGATAAAATATTTTGAAACTTTGTGTATTCATGGCACTAAGGGTACTTTCAGGCACAAAATTATTGCATTCTTCCTGCTTTGAGATACAGGAGGTTGATTTAGCTATTTATTTCTATTTCATTTTTAAAGGAAAAATAAATCAGTTTACCTACAACAGGACGGCATCTATCAATCCAGAATAGCTTTGAATAATAATAATTTATTATTTGTACCCCGCCCATCTGGCTGTGTTTCCCCAGCCACTCTGGGCGGTTTCCAACAAATATTAAAATACATTAAAATGTCACAGATTAAAAACTTCCCTAAACAGGGCTGCCTTCAGGTATTTTCTAAATGTCAAGTAGTTGTTTATCTCTTTGACCTCTGATGGGAGGGCGTTCCACAGGGTGGGCGCCACTACCAAGGAGGCCCTCTGCCTGGTTCCCTGTAGCTTTGCTTCTCACAGTGAGGGAACTGTCAGAAGGCCCTCAGCGCTGGACCTCAGTGTCCGGGCAGAATGATGGGGGTGGAGACGCTGCTTCAGGTATACTGGGCCAAAGCCGTTTAGGGCTTTAAAGGTCAGCACCAACACTATGAATTGTGCTCGGAAATGTTCTGGGAGCCAATGTAGATCTTTCAGGACCGGTGTTATATGGTCTCGGCGGCCGCCCCCAGTCACCAGTGTAGCTGCCGCCTGGTGTTTCCGGGTCACCTTCAATGGTAGCCCCACGTAGAGAGCACTGCAGTAGTCCAAGCGGGAGATAACTAGAGCATGTACCACTCTGGCGAATCTTCATATAGTGATGGTTCTGTCACTTCCTTCAGGAGCTGTACAGAAGCTTCTGGAATTTGCCGAGCAACTATTTCACCTGAAAAGATGAATGCTAAAATCAACCAATCGCTGCTCCGATAGACAAATCATTCCGAACAGGGTTATTGGGTGGTCCCAGCTTGTCTTTTAAAAGGAGGGTGGCCATTTTTTGCCAATGCAATGCCTCTGGGCTCCATGGCACATTGGCACACCCCAACCCTGCACTCCCAAGGACATTTTGAAATTGCATGTGATGGGGAGCAGGCTTCCTAGCTGCTTGAAGCACCCCCCCACCCCCTGTGGTTTCCAGTATTTGTAAGCAATGCTGCTTCCCACAGTGGAGGGAGAGCAATAGTCATAACGGCTAGTACCCATCTCCTCCCCCATGAATTTGTCTAATCCTCTTTTATAGCCAACCAAGTTGGAGACTATCACTGCCTCCTGGGGGAGAAAGTTTCGTAGTTTGACCATAAACTTGCCCATCTCTAATATATATAAAAGGAATTATATGGCTATTTAAAAATAGTTCAATGCCCCAGAGAATCTCAAATCCGTATAACAGATTTGCTTTTATTGCAAGAACTATGCCCCTCAAAAGTACAAGGGAAATAATTTTATTTGTTTAACAAAATTATATACTGCTTGATTGTAATAAAATCTCTGAGTGATTAATAAGCCCACCTTACTGGACTGTTTTAAGGGTTACAAATATAATGCATGCAAAATGCTTTGCAGCTCTGACAAGTTCTTTATAAATACTAGGTGCTATTTATTCTAAACAGTAATTTTGAACACAGGTATTACAGTCAATTTAATGTGACTCTTTAATATGACTGCACTTTGCTTGTGGCCGAAGACTTCTTTGCATACTGAGGGGGCAAGCCAAACCCAAGGCAGCCACCTGACAGGGTTTTCTGGAGTGTCAGGGACACGGCTGCATCTGCAGCCCTGCCACGCTTAGCAGCTGGGGAGGAAGGAGGGCAGTCAGGGCCATCTCTGTGCCAGTTGGGTGCAGCAATTGGGCTCACATCAGGCCTGGTGCTATCACATGACACTCCAGGGACCAGGGTGGCCTTCCTTCCAATTGGGGGCTTTCTGCTGACTGCTGTTGCTGGGTGTCCTGCCAACAGCACTTTGCCCATCACCCATCTAGTGAGCAGGAGAGGACGCTTTGCACCAGCAGTGACACTTGTGAAACTCTGTTGGTGGCAGCTGGCTGGCTGGCTGTCAGAGCCGAATGGAGAGACAACTGTGGCTCAAGGGAGGAGTATTGGAGTATCTCGTTCCCTACAAACCCATATGTAACACACAAGGCTCTTATTGTCTGTATGGCAATACGTGCATCTATCTCTTGACGTTTAGGCATGTCAACATCTCTTGTCGTGATGGCACATGTTTTCAGACCCTTGGAAGTGCTCCTGCGTCTTCAAAACATGCTGTTAAAGCTGGTTTTGACCTATGGCTCGGTTATCTGTGCATGCGCATCACTTGGTAACCAGCTTCTGCATGTGAGAGCCAATTTCATCGCAAGGTATAACGTTTTAGGCAATGCAAGCAGATATGGAAGTTCTGTCTGTTCTGCCGTATCTGTAATGCCCTCTTTCCTTATGGCAGTTATCAAGTAATGAATATGCATGTGTGAGTTGGCCCTTAATCTGTCCAATGCAGTTTGGTTTCTCTAAACTTCCCTTTTCTTTATTATCAGATTTAATGATGATATTAAGTTCATGATTGGACACAAACCCAATATCTTCTGGCAGGCCACCTGGAGATTTATCATTCTTCTTATCATGTTGGTTATCTTCTTTTTTTACTTCATGGTGAAAGTGAGAGAAGAATTACTATACAATGTTTGGGATCCCAAATACGTAAGTACACATATTCAAAGAAGCACACCCCAAGTTATTTTATGGGTTTCTCTTCACTCACGCTGTGCTCAGCATGCCTTTGATTGCCCAATCCACAGTTGCAACCCTTCCCACACCCCCACAAGGACTATTTGCTGAATATCTTGTTGGGGAAGATGAAGAAAATTTGTTTTCCCTTCAGGGAAAATGAATTATCTGCTCTAAATTGATTACTAATTGAAATTAAATGATTGATCACAATCCCTGTTAAGGCTTTTCTTTTCTTCTTTGGCGATCAATCGTAGCTGTGTAAGATTGTTCTCCATAAACATGATTTTAACAGTGAGTCTGTAAGTGACAGTGGAGGTCAATTCTGGATCCATATGTCCTTCCACAATGGGGACATAGGTTTCTGGGTGGAAGTTTGCCAAGTGTGCCTTTCTCTTAGCATGTTTATTCCTTTCGTCCTGAGTTCGAGCCTCTTCAAAGCCCATGACACCTTTGGTGAAGGTTGTTCTCCATTTGGAGTGCTCACAGGCCAGTGTTTCCCAATTGTCAGTTTTTATACTACATTTGACTTGAGAGAGTCTTTAAACCTCTTTTGTTGACTACTACCATTACACTTTCCATTTTTAAGTTCAGAATAGAGTAGTTGCTTTGGAAGACAATAATCAGGCATCCACACAACATGACCATTCCAATGAAGTGATGTTGTAGAATCATTGCTTCGACACTGGTGATCTTTGCTTCTTCCATTACACTGGCATTAGTTCGCCTGTCTTCCTAGGTAATGTGCAATTTTTTTTGGAGACGCCATTGATGGAATCTTGCAAGGAGTTGCAGATGGCATTTATAGGTGGTCCATGTTTTACAAGCATACAGTAAGGTTGGTAGAACAATAGATTTGTAAACAAGCATTTTGGTTTCCCTGTGAACTCTGAACTTCAGTCTGGAGAAAGCTGCACTCGCAGAGCTCAGGTGATGCTGGATTTTGGCATCAGTGTCAGCCCTTGTAGAAAGATAACTGCCCAGGTAGGAGAAGTGATAAACATTTTCCAATGTTACACCATTGAGTTGGATTTGTGGTGCTGCAGAGTGGTTGTTTTTTGCTTGTTGGTGCAGCACTTTGGTTTTTGGGATGTTTAGTGATAGGCCAAGGTTTTCTTAAGCTTCTGCGAAGATATTTAGGATGGTTTGGAGGTCATCCTCTGAGCATGCACACACTAAGTTGTCATCAGCATACTGAAACTCTATGACAGAAGTTATGGTAACCTTACTCTTTGCTTTCAGCCTGCTCAGATTAAAGAGCTTTCCATCTGTTCGATATATGATTTCTGCTCCGGAGGGTAGGATGCAGGTGGCGCTGTGGGTTAAACCACAGAGCCTAGGGCTTGCCGATCAGAAGGTCGGTGGTTTGAATCCCCGTGACAGGGTGAGCTCCTGTTGCTCAGTCCCTGCTCCTGCCAACCTAGCAGTTCGAAAGCACGTGAAAGTGCAAGTAGATAAATAGGTACCGCTCTGGTGGGAAGGTAAACGGCGTTTCCGTGTGCTGCTCTGGTTCACCAGAAGTGGCTTAGTCATGCTGGCCACATGACCCGGAAGCTCTAAGCCGGCTCCCTCGGCCAGTAAAGCGAGATGAGCGCCGCAACCACATAGTCGTCCATGACTGGACCTAATGGTCAGGGGACCTTTTACCTTTACCTTACTCCGGAGGGTAGTTTCCTTTCAACGAAGTGTAGGATCATGGCAATGAAAATAATAGAGTTGGGACAATAACACATCCCTGTTTAACACCTGATCCCACTGTGAATGGTTCAATTTGAGAGCCCTTGTTACCTGCAGATGTTGCTGTCATATCAAGGAGGAGCTGAATGTTCACAAATTTATCTGGGCAGCCAATTTTCAGGAGGACAGTCCACAGGGCATTATGGTTTACAGTGTCAAAGGCCTTAGTCAGGTCAATAAACACCATATACCGGGGTTGGTTTTGCTCTCTGCATTATCCTGATATAATATATAATAATAATAATTTATTATTTGTATCCCGCCGATCTGGCTGGGTTTCCCCAGCCACTCCTGAAGCTGTCAAGCGGTGAAAATCATGTTCACGGTCCCCCTAGAAGGTCTAAAACCATTTTGGAATTCAGGAAGGGTCGCCTCAGATATTGTTAAGAGGTGGTTTGGTGAGATCCTTGCAAGGATTTTGCCTGCTGAAGCTAATAGAGAGATGCCTTTGATAGATTCCGCAATCCATTCTGTCACCTTTTTAAAAGAGACTGATAATTTTGGCATCCCTAAAGTATACTGGGATCTCCTCTTTCTCCCAGATTTTTTCAATGAGCTTATGAAGTTGTTGTGTAAGTTCAATTCTGCCCACTTTGAAGACTTCGGCAGGTATCCCATCAGGTCCACTGACTTTGTTGTTTTTCATTTGGTTAATAGCTCTACACAACTCTCCCAGATTTGGAGATACTGCAAACTCATAGTGGGGTTAAATACCACTATATGTATGATGTGGTACAAGATGGACTTGAATTGGCGTATTGTCAAACCAAAGAAATGACAGCTGACATTCTGACCATTCCCCGACCAAGAGACAGTTTTGAGAACCTTTGATGGGACTCCCGGTGGTTCATTTATTTTGCATGCAATTGTTATATTTTCCTGAGAAGGGGTATGTGGGACAATCAACCTCATATAACCAACATCTTTAAGTGTAATTAATGCATGAATGGGTTAATACCATAGAGTATGCTGTCCTGACAGGCTTAACTATCTACTTCCCCTCACCTTGGAAGGAACTAGTAATCAAGCCTTTGTTCTCCAGTTTACTTGAGAAGCTCAGCATGTGTAGAGGTTTGAGTTGGTCGCTCCAGCTCAACTGCATGGCCCTCAGCATCCATTCTTGAGTTCCTATACCAATAATTTAGGACCTTTCACAGCTTTGTAACTGTCGTGTCCCCAATGGTAACTGTAGCTAGCTGTCAAGAACGCACGCCACTCCGAGAAGTCAGCGGAAGAAGTCTTGAAGTTTATTGTACAGCACACAGAGAAACGTGGAAAGTCCGTGAGGATTCTGAAGAGGCCACCTCAGAATCCCCCTTTAAAACACCTTGCTGGGTGATTCCCAATTTCCCCCCTCCCTTCTGCCCTAAAGGTCCGGGGGCGATCCACTTCCCCACCCGGGATGGTTTGGACAAAAGAGTTAACTGCTCTGGTCTACCTGCACTATTCATGGGTGCTTTTTACATTGTTATTGTGATACTGCCGGTTCCGCCGCTGATGGCTCGTTAGCGGTCGTTATCGCCCATCCTGGGGTTGTTTACCCCGTGGGGCATGCCTGGGCGAGGTCGGGCCTTGCTGCACTTGGTTTAACCCCTGCATGCCTGGCTCCGCTGTTGCCCCCTTTCCTGGCCCGCTGCATGGTTCCCCTTCCTGGCGCCTGCATGGCGCGACCACACTGTCTAGTCGGGTCGCGACATCCTGCCCCCCCGAAACTGACACCCCCCTCCCCTGGGGAGCGTCCTGGGTCCCGGGGCCCCCCGGCCGGTTCGGCCACTGCTGGTGGAATCTCTTGACCAGCTGTGGGGCCAAAACGTCCGACGCCCACACCCATTCTCGGTCCCCCGTTGCGAAGTCCTTCCACTCCACCAGGTACTGCAGACGCCCTCTGTGGAATCTGGAGTCCAAAATGTCCTTGACCTCATGGTGCTCCCCTCCCGCCAGGATCAGCGGGGTGGGTGGCGCCGCCACAGGGTGCCAACTGTCGTCCTCCGGGGACTTCTTCAGCAAGCTGAAGTGGAACACCGGGTGTATCTGTCGCAAGTTCTTTGGGAGTTCCAGCTTCGCAGAAACTCCGTTGATTACCTCTAACACTTTAAACGGGCCCAAGTACCGGGGCCCGAGTTTCTTGCTGGGGAGGCCCAGCTTCAGATGCCGCGTGGACAGGTAGACCCGGCACCCCGCTTTGATGTCCCCCGCCGGTCTCCTTCGCTGGTCCGCCGTCCTCTTCTGCGCCGCCTTGACCTCCAGCAGTTGTTCCCGAAGGGACTCCCAGCACCTGGCCGTCCTCTCTCTCCACTTTCCGAGCTCCTCCGGCTCCCGGGCGGTGGGCTCCCCCAAGTCCGGCAGGTGCCTCAGGTCGGTCCCGTAGACCACAGCGAAGGGGGACATCTCCGTGCTGCTGTGTATGGAGTTATTATAAGCGAACTCCGCCAACGGAAGCAGCTGTGACCAGTCGTCCTGCTGGTAGCAGCCAAAACATCGCAGGTACTGCTCCAGCACCTGGTTGACACGTTCCGTCTGTCCGTCAGTCTGGGGGTGGTAGGCAGAGCTGAGTCCCTGCTCGATCCCCAGCAATCCCAGGAACGCCTTCCAAAATCGGGACACAAACTGGGAGCCGCGGTCGGAAATGACCTTGTCTGGAACCCCATGGAGCCGGAAGATGTGCTCCATGAACAGCTTTGCCACCTGGGTGGCGGTAGGCAGTGAGGCGCAGGGCACGAAATGGGCTTGCTTGGAGAACAGGTCCACCACGACCCATATTGCTGTTTTGCCTCGGCTGGGTGGCAGATCCGTAATAAAGTCCATGGAGATCACCGACCAGGGTCGAGGTGGGACCTCCAGGGGCTGTAGGAGGCCCTGCGGCTTGCCCACTGCCGGCTTGCAGGTGAGGCAGATGGGGCAGCCCGCAACGTAGTCCTTGACATCTTTACGGAGCGTGGGCCACCAGAAGCTCCGCCGAACCAGCTTCCACGTCTTGACGAAGCCGAAGTGCCCAGCCGCTTTGGCGTCGTGGCATGCTTCCAGGGCGGCCCTCCGGAGGGGTTCCGGGACGTAGGCGGCGCTCCCTCTTTGCCAGATGTCCCCTTCCAGTGTCAAGGAGTCCTGCAGGTTCTGTAGTTCCGTGTCTGTCGGATACGCTGCCACTAGTCTGTCACGGAGCGCTGCAGAAGGCTGGCTGCGCTCCCGGGGGGGTGTCCCAACTTGACCCCCTGTCTGTCCCTCTTCCCTCCTAGCCTGGTTACGGGTGGTGACGGCTCGGGCTAAGTGTTTGTCCTCAAATAGCGGACGCATCTCTGTGCGGGTGTCCGCCTCGTACTGGGGCAGGCGAGACAGGGCGTCCGCGAGGAAGTTGTCCTTCCCGGGGATGTGGCTTAGCTGGAAATCGTACCGGGAGAAGAACTCTGCCCACCGCATGTGCTTGGCGGTCAGCTTCCGCGGCTGTCGGAGGGCCTCGAGGTTGCGGTGGTCTGTCCAGACCTCGAACGGTTCCCTTGCCCCCTCCAGCCAGTGCCTCCACTCCTCAAGCGCCATGCGGATGGCCGCTGCCTCCTTCTCCCAGGTAGACCAGTTCCTTTCCGCCTTCCCAAACTTCCGGGACAGGTATGCCCCGGGCCTCAGACGACCCTCCCCGTCCCTCTGCAGGAGTACCGCTCCCATGGCCACATCACTAGCGTCTACCTGTACCACCATGGGCCGGGCTGGATCCACATGGATCAGCGTAGGCCCGGCGGCGAACGCCTCTTTGAGCCCCTGGAAAGCCTCCTCCGCCCGGGACCCCCAATCCAGAGCCGCCCCAGGACGCTTGGCCCCCTTTCCTTTCCCCTTGGTACCTAGGAGATCGGTGAGGGGGGTCACCAAGGCCGAATAGTTGGGCAAAAAGCCCCTGCAGAAATTTGCGAACCCTAGCAGGCTCTGGAGTTGGCGCCGTGTCCGCGGCCGCTCCCACCCCAGGACTGCCTCCACCTTCTGGGGATCCATGGCCACCCCCGCCGCCGAGATCCTATACCCCAGGTAATCTAAGGAGGGACGGTGGAACTCGCATTTGGGCAACTTGACGTATAGGTGGTTGTCCAGGAGTCTCTGCAAGACCTCCCGGACCAACCGGACGTGTTCCCGGGGGTCCCGACTGTACACCAGCACATCGTCCAGGTAGACCACCACCCCTTTGTACAGGAGGTCGTGGAGTACCTCGTTGATGAGACTCATGAACACCCCCGGGGCCCCGCTCAATCCGAACGGCATTACCAGGAACTCGAACTGTCCAAACTGGCAGTTAAAAGCCGTCTTCCATTCGTCCCCCTCCCGGACCCGCACCCGGTAGTATGCCTCCCTTAAGTCTAGCTTTGTGAAGATCGTGCCGGTACCCAACTGGTCCAGCAGATCCGGGATGAGGGGGAGCGGGTACGCGTTCCCTGCCGCTATGGCGTTCAACCCTCTATAGTCCTGGCACAACCTCCGGGTGCCATCCTTCTTGCCCACGAAGATGACCGGAGCCCCCATGGGGCTCTTGGCGGGGCGGATGAACCCTCTGGCCAGATTCTTGTCCAGGAACTCCCTGAGGTCCTGGAGTTCCTCCCCGGACATCTTGTAGATGTGTCCCTTGGGGAGGACCGCATCTTCTGGGATGTCGATGGCGCAATCTGTGCGGCGGTGGGGGGGCAGCTCGTCTGCCTCGGTTTCCCCGAACACCGCCGCCAGATCCCGGTACTCCGGGGGTATCTCCGGCGCCACCACATCCAGCTTGCCCTCGTCCCCGTGGACCCCTTTGGCCTCCCCCTTTCCGGGGCACTGGGGGTCCGATTCGACCCTGTGCTGCCCACACCTATCCAGGTCGAACGTCAGGCGCCCTGAGCGCCAGTCTACTATGGGGTTATGTTCCATCAGCCAATCCAACCCCAGCACTACCTGGTACCCATCCGTGGGGACCCTAACTAGCATCCTGGACTCCCGGTGGTCCCCCACCCACAAGGAGACCGGCCCCACTTCCACCCCAAACGGACCCCCCTTTATGGGACTGCCGTCCATCTGGACGAAAACTAAGGGGGTGCTCCGAACCTGGGTGGGCAAGTCCAGTTCCTTGGCCACTTCGGGGTGCAGCATACTGTGGTCGCAGCCCGAGTCCAGCAGCGCATCTCCCGTCCATTGTTTGCCGCCGTCCGGGTTTTCCAGCCTCACCCGGACCAGGTTGGGTGGTCTTCCCGCCCGTTTCTTGGGGTCCGTTGACCCTGGCGGGACCTGCAGCCGGGCGTCCTTCACTGCAGGTCCTGGTCGTTTCCCGACTCCGCGCCTTCGGAGTCGGACTGGCGCTTTTCCCTCTGCTCCGACGCGACAGCCGCCCGGCTCCCGGTCTTGGGTGTCCGGTTGGTTCCCGACGTCGCTTGGGACCCTGCCGGGGTCCGAACCTCTCCTGGGGGTCGCTCGGGGCACGCCACCGCATAGTGTCCTGCCCCCCCGCACCTGATGCAGAGTCCATCCCGGCGTCTCCTCTCCCGTTCCGGGTCGGGGGTGCGCTTGTGCCGGGGGACCCCCGCGCCATTGGCGGGACGGGGGGTCCCCGAGTTCTCCGCGGGCCTTCGGTCCTTGCCCGCCCTGGGTCCTAGCTCCAGCATCCCCAGGTCTGCTTCCAACTGAGCCACCATGCGGCACCAGCCGTCCAGCGTCGACAGCTCCCGAGGGGTCCCTTTCACTACGGCCCACTTGCGGAGCTCAGGATGGAGGCCCTCCTTGAAGTAGTGGACTAGGACCTCCTCGTTCCAGGAGGAGATTTGGGCGGCCTCCCCCCTGAACATGTCTACATAGTCCTGAACCGGGAGACCCCCTTGCCTGGCCTTCTGGACCCGTCGCTTCGCCTTCTCCTCCGCCTGCGGGTCTTGGAAGCGCTCTCGAAGGGCCGCCAAGAAGTCCTCCAGGTTGGCCAAGGACGGATCCCTGCGGTCGACCAGGAGCATGGCCCACTGCAGGGAGGAGCATGACCAGGAGCATGGCCTTCCCCTGCAGGGAGGAGATGACCGCCGCTACCAAGTCCTCTGGGTCGCAGTCGTCTCCCCCGTACCTTCTGGCGTAGTTCCTTGCGTGGAAGATGAAGGTGGAGAGTTCCGCCGGGTCCCCCTCGAAAATGGCCTTCAGCTCCGGGGGCGGCCTGCGCCGCGCCGTCGCCCTCCCGCGGACGTGCCTCCCGCGGGTCTCCGGGGTCGCTGCAGCGCGCTCGTCCTCGCTGCTGTCGCCCGTGGAACTCCCCGCCGCTACGTCGTCCTCCAGCCGGCTGCTGCGACGTCTTGGCGGGGGGAACACCTGCCCCCTCAGGGCCGTCCCGTCCGACCACGTCAGTCGTTGAGTCACTCCGGGCTCCTGACCTGAGCCCTTCCTTGGGGTCTGCCGACTGCAGACCCCCGATCCCGCGTGGCCTTGGCTCCCGCCGCCGCTACGACTTGTCCGGGGCACCGCGCCCCCACAGGCCTGGTCCAACAACCGGCCTGACTCCTCGCCGACCCGCAGCCGCTCCCAGATGAGGTGGTTCAGCTGCTCCTGGAGTCGCCGTAGCTCGTCCAGGCTCCCGCTGTCTGGCCTGGCCGAGGGAAGGCTCCGTTGGTCTGAGGTAAACAGATCCGCTAGCCGCTCGAGTAGGGCGCTCGAGGTAACGGGGGTCTGAAAACGTGCCGCTCCGCGCCATGGGGTCGCCATCTCGGTAGCTGCCGGTAAGCGATCCCAACACGATACGGACGTTGAAGTTTTTTCGTGAGAATCCTCACTATGTCGTGTCCCCAATGGTAACTGTAGCTAGCTGTCAAGAACGCACGCCACTCCGAGAAGTCAGCGGAAGAAGTCTTGAAGTTTATTGTACAGCACACAGAGAAACGTGGAAAGTCCGTGAGGATTCTGAAGAGGCCACCTCAGAATCCCCCTTTAAAACACCTTGCTGGGTGATTCCCAATTTCCCCCCTCCCTTCTGCCCTAAAGGTCCGGGGGCGATCCACTTCCCCACCCGGGATGGTTTGGACAAAAGAGTTAACTGCTCTGGTCTACCTGCACTATTCATGGGTGCTTTTTACATTGTTATTGTGATACTGCCGGTTCCGCCGCTGATGGCTCGTTAGCGGTCGTTATCGCCCATCCTGGGGTTGTTTACCCCGTGGGGCATGCCTGGGCGAGGTCGGGCCTTGCTGCACTTGGTTTAACCCCTGCATGCCTGGCTCCGCTGTTGCCCCCTTTCCTGGCCCGCTGCATGGTTCCCCTTCCTGGCGCCTGCATGGCGCGACCACACTGTCTAGTCGGGTCGCGACATCTAAGGTGAATATTGCTGCCTAAGCAACCTTTTATGAAACACATGAACCTGACCTTTGAAGAGTATGAAAGTAAACAATTTTCTAACTTACCAAACATGGTCTTTTTCCTATGCTAAGGGAAGAGGGAAACTTTGGGAAAGGTAATACAATTTAGAGTTTAGACAGAAACGGTTAAATTATATCTTCACTGCTTCCAAGAGATAATAATTTTTCCGTTCAGTTCCTCATCTCAACTCTGTAATTTGTTTGGCTGTAGGTTGCTAGGTTGTTGCAGACGGAAGTTCCACCTATTGTTCAGAATTCCTCCGTGCTCCCCCCCCCCTCCTGTTACTTACTTGGTCAGTGAGGAGGTTCAGTTGCCTGGCTGCTGCTAATATTGGAGAAATATGTGGTGAAAGGAAAAAAAGAGGTTGTAAAGATGGCAACTAAAGACGGCGTTGAAGTAAAGACAGCAACAGTTGAACCTGAAGGCGGCGTTAAAGAACACATCAGGCCCAAGTGGGATAGTAAATTCCAGTACCTTTTAACCTGTGCTGGATTTGTTGTGGGTCTTGGAAATGTGTGGCGTTTTCCATACTTGTGCCAAACCTATGGAGGAGGTAAGAGAAAACCCACCTTTTCATTGGAGATGTGTTGTGTGATTGTTCAGACTTAAACTACGACAAGCTCCTCGTTTTCTAAAATAATACGTGTTTGGGGTGTTAAGCCGTGTGCCAGACCCCTCTAATCTCTGGATCCAGCAACTGTTAAAATTTAACCAATGCTTCTAATTCTTGGAATAGCCAGGCTAACCTCCCAGTGAAGTGTTAGCCTCGGTGGTGAGCCTTTAAGGTAGATTAAGGGGCTCTATGTGAGGTGGCAAAAAAAAGCCAGAGGGATGAACAGGGGTGGCCAAAAATGGTTCTGTAGAGGCGGCTGTAAAGGTACTTAAATGTCGCTACTCTCCACTTGATGGCCTCATCTGTGGCAGATGACAGCTAGAAGGAGGAGACTATCACAGGTGCTGTAAAAGGGAGGGGTCCTTTTTTTTCTTTCCTTTTTTGTGGTTGGAGAACTGCATTGCTAAATAAAATAATAATAATGCCATTTTCATCCTGCTCTTCCTCCTGATTGACAGATGGCTAAGTGCACAGAGCAAAACAACAACACAGAGACATTGGGGAAAATATGTCCCCAATTTTTCTGTTAACATCAGTGCCTCACTACAACTCTGATTTTGCATGCAGAGCTTAATAGTTTTACTGAATGAGTTACAACCCAAGCTATAAGTTTGTTAGGATTCTTATCCATCGTTACTGATTGATTTGGTTTCACTGCATGGATTTAGTGTCTGAATTATTTACTTTTTCTGACTAAATGGACATGGATTTTTTAAAATGTTATTTTTTTCTATTGGCAAGAACATGAAAAACAAATAGCCTTGCTTCTACGCAGCTGTGACAATAAGAGTTATTTAAATGTTTTTGTGTTTTGACTCTTAACACTGATAAATGATTTTAAAATGTGTATTATACTTCTTGAAAAGTGAAGAAATTAGAAACAAGCTACTTTGTCCAAGAACAACTTCCTTTGGAGCATCATTCCTCGTTGTAACTTTTTGCAATCTCTTCTCCTCAAGGAAAGCAGATCATTTAGACCTAAGAACGTAGACCAAGGGAATTTTTTTTTAAAAAAACCAAGCTAAAATGTAAGTGCAAAAACAGCGGCAAGGAACTCTCAACCAATGAATCAGCATTTTTTTCATGACTTTCACCTTCTACATCTTCCACAGCAGGTTTAATTTATGCAGTTTAATCGCCAACAATTAGATGCACTTTCAATGCATGCCACAGTAAAAAAAACACAAAACCCCCCTCTAACAATTAGTTGTATATTATTGCCTATTTGCATAGACCTAAGCAGGAAGACATGATTAGTTCACTCCACAACACCTCCCTGCCCCTCATATTGTTTACATGGGGGCGGGGGCAGTCCCGATTTAAATCTGATATCAACATCACAGCTTCCCCAAAGGAGGAAGTTAATAATCATTAGCTGCAGAACCCATGTCCCTTCATGGAAAAATTCTCTAGAGCCAGTACTGGGAGCTATAGCAGTTAAGGTAATGCCCCCAGCTTTTCTTACCCCCAGTTTATCACCATATGGGGGGGGGGACACATCTCTTGATCAACTGCTACAATTTTTTGCTTCACTTAATAATTATTTTAAGTACAACATATGTACCTAACAGATGCTGCTGGTATGAAGATAATGCTAGTAGAAAGTTAGAGATGGAGGAGGGCATGAGCAGTGTGTGGGGGCCAAGGGGGCCGTAGCCCTGGGTGAAGAATTCTGAGGGGGCACAAGCAGGCACCCCCCCCCCACAGTCATTGGCTTCCCCACCCTGGCGAAGGATGCAAAGCAGTCCAGGCCTATGGAGCACAGGGAGGGGACAAGGGGCATCCCCAGTGTGGCCTGGCATGGCCAGACATGCCCCTGCATGGGCAGACAGCTGGCACAGCAAGGCCCCACTTGGCTGGAGGTGTGTTTCGCCACTGTCGGGGGCTTGCCTGCCCCGGGCGCTGGCAGCCCACACTATGCCACTGTTATGAGCTAACTGTACTTGGCTATTGTGCTTCTAGGGGCATTCCTGATTCCATACTTCACTGCTTTTGTGTTGGAAGGCACCCCTACATTTTTTCTTGAATTAGCTGTAGGGCAACGCATGAAAAAAGGCAGCATTGATGTCTGGTGGCACATCTCACCTTACCTGGGAGGACTGGGTAGGTTTCTGCAACTGCCTTTACTTGTGATTATACAATCTTCTAATCATTGGTCCTTCCTGGAAACGCATGGGCTCCATGAGGCTGCAATAGCAAACCCATTAGTAGTAGGGTAAAAGGTAAAGGACCCCTGGACGGTTAAGTCCAGTCAAAGGCAACTATGGTGTTGCGGCGCTAATCTCGCTTTCAGGCCGAGGGAGCCAGCGTTTGTCTGCAAACAGCTTTCCGGGTTATGTGGCCAGCATGACTAAACTGCTTCTGGCGCAATGGGACACCATGACAGAACCAGAGTGCACAGAAACACCTTTTACCTTCATGTCATAGCGGTACCTATTTATCTACTTGTCCTGGCATGCTTTTGAACTGCTAGGTTGGCAGGCGCAGGGACAGAGCAATGGGAGTTCAGCCTGTCTTAGGGATTTGAACCGGTGACCTTCTGATCAGCAAGCCCAAGAGGCTCAGTGGTTTAGACCACAGCGCTATCCGCATCCCAGTAGTAGTAAACTCAGGCAGTTGCATGCCTATCTGTGTGGAACAGGGGTCAGCAAACCTTTTTAGGAGGGGGCTGGTTCACCGCCCCTCAGACTTTGTGGCGGGCCGGACTGTGCCTGTGTGTGCGGGCTTCCCTCTCTCCCCCAGCCCCTCCCCCTGCTTTCCTACCACCTTTGCATCTCTGCCTGCGGTTGGGAGCTGGTGGTGTTGGTGGCGCCTCCATTCTGGGCCAGCTTTCTCGGGCGCCAGGCACAGAGCCAGCAGGCGCACCAAGCTCCAGCCAAAGCCTCGCGCCTGTCACGATGCACACAGCGCAGCCATGGACGGAGAGGCTGGCGGGTGGGCGACGAGGCTTCGAATTAGCTGGCTGCTGGCACCAATCAAAGCCCAGCTCCCTTCCTCTGCAGGGCGGGGAGAAGCCAAGAGGAGGGAGGGAGGAGGGAGGCGCCGCCGCTGCGGTGTGTGTGAGGGAGGGGAGGGGGAAAGGCACCCCGGAGGGAAACTGCAAAAAAAATAAAATAAAAATAAAAATGGCACATCCCCAACGATCACGCCGATCCAAGCGGTGATTCCAGAACTGTCTGTCGGCCAAATCCAGAGGGCAATTGGGCCTGATCCGGCCTGTGGGCCTTGGTTTGCCAACCCCTGGTCTGGAAGATAAACAGAGGCACTCGGGTAGCCTGTCTGATTTCACCACCTGAGGCAAATTGGGAATTGCCTCCCCCTCTCCCCCGTTTGTTAGCACCAACATTTAATTCACAGAGCAATGTTATTTTCCAGACTGCCTGAGTTTACATAGTAATTGGATTTGATCTTTCAATTGTGCGAATCAGACTCTTGCAATATGTACCGTATGTTAAACAGCAATTTTCTTTGTTCATGCCAAATCTGAGTGTGCTTGCATATTCCACAGGTTACACTTCTATGATAGTGTGCTTCCTAATTATGGTCTATTACAATATGCTTATAACCTGGATTCTGTGGTATTTTATAAACTCTTTCCGAAGCCCGTTACCTTGGAGGTCCTGCCCAACAGATACCAGCAAACCAGGTGAGTTCCCAAGTCTCTTGCTGCTTTCTATTATTAGTATCTGCTTTTGTATGTATCCTTCAACCACCACATTAAATTGTTTGTCCAACTCTGCCACAGTCAGCAAATGTCAGATGCAGGTCTGTCCCTGCCATGCCTCCTTTGGCCCTAGCCACAGATTTGGATAAGCAAAGTCTAGACACAAAGCCCTACAGGTGCACATTTTTCTGTGTAGGCTATGCACACATTATCAGCAGTGTCTGTGTGTCAGGTTGCATTTGTGCACACCAGAGACGGGATGGGGATGAACTGCACATCCAATGTGGCTTAAGTATTCTTTTTGGGTTGAAGTCTCTCCTAACCTGTTCACTCCCAGATGTTTTGTGCTATGACTCTCAGAACTCCTGACCGTTGGCTGTGATGGCTGGGGCTGATAGAAGTTCTAGTCCAAAACATCTGGATGGCACCATATTAGGAAAGTCTGTTAGAGCATGGTGCGGATAACATCAAGGTTGCAGGTTCGCTCTCCGTATGGGACAACTGCATATTCCTGCCTTGCAGGGGGTTGGATTAGATTATTGTCAGGATCCTTTCCAACTCTATTATGATTCCATCTGTTTTGGTAATTCCTTCTGTGCTTGTTGTTTCAGAACTTATTGAAGAATGTCAGAAAAGCACACCTACCAATTATTTCTGGTATAGGTACACTTTAAACATAAGCACGGATATTTCACACAGTGGCTCGCTTCAGTGGTGGCTGGTTTTATGTTTCGCAGCCTGCTGGTTAATTGTGTTCATTTGTACAGTACGAGGAATTGAATCGACTGGAAAGGTGAGCAGGGATTATTACACGACACCTGCATTTTACTGACTTGGTCCTCATTGTGGTGGTAGGGCCATCTTTGGACTGCACCACGTCAGACAGAAGGCAGCTCACATGAACGATTGTTGTATTATATATTTTTAAGGCACCTGCCTCTTGAAAACTAATGAGTCTGGGAGGAGGCTAGGTTAGAATCCATATGCAGGATGTATTTTTTGCATGTGTTTAATCTGCAATACGTAAAGCAAATGAGAAGCAAAATTATGGATTAATTAGCTATAAAGTATAACAATGAGGAACACAAGGGTTCCAACTAGACTGCAGGGCTAAAGCACCTTGGGAAGAAACAGCAGTTTAGATGGCCTGCCTTTTTTGGGCAAAGATGTTGAGCTTTTTGGCTACCATAGACCCTGACATTTTAACTGATTTAGGCACTATTTTTGGAGAACGAATTCCAGTTATGTCCAGGATATTCTGGATGTATGGATAAACCCAGCATTCTCTGGTGACTTTATGCACCTAATAAAACAGACTGTAGCCTACAGTGTTGGTCCTTAAGTTGTCACAAGGTGTTTTCTACCTTTTTCCCCTGCAACAGAGTAGAGGCTGGATAATACATGCATGCTTGCCTCTTTAATTGGTATCCTACTTCTCATCCAAAGAGTTCAAGCTACTCTCTCTTTCCTCTTGCACACCATTTTTTTCTGCTCACAATCTTTCAGTCGGTTGGACTGGAGAACTGTCTCAAGGTGACCAGTGAGCTTCATGGCCATAGGCACCAACTTGGACAAAATGTTGGGAGGGGCCCCCACTGCCTGCACTTCCCCCACCTCCCTGCACTTCTGAGGAGCACACCAACCACAGGTTTCCTCAATTCTAGTCTGCCATGTTAACCACTGCTGCACCACACTGGATGGCACCATTATGTGGCGATTTACACACATGCATGAGCTGCTGTAGCTCAAACATGGCAGACAGAAATTCTACATTTCCTTAAACCACCCTAAACAAAAACAGTTTATCATGGAGTTGGATTCAGCTGCCGACTGTTCAGTAATTATGTGTGCACAATATCTGTTTCATGGTATTGCCTTAACCTCTTCCTGACACTCACTTTTTTCTACTTTGCTCTTAGGCAATATATTTCACAGCCACATTTCCTTACCTTATTCTAACATTATTCCTTATTTATGGACTGACTCTCCCAGGAGCCCTTCACGGATTAGTCTACTTCATGACTCCTGATGCAAGTATTTATTCAATTGATCCTTGGTGTTCCAGATGATATATGGAAAGTCTGACTTGGTCTTTTAGAGGTGGCTTTGAACATTAAACTTTCCTCCATGCTGCTTCTTTGTTTACCACTTAATACTAGTTTGGATCCACACATATTCTGGCAATTGTACTTTGTTAACTCCCTTTGGAATCTATGAAGAACAGAATTCACGAATATAGGCAACCCTGGGCCAAATATAATTTTTAGGCAGACAGGGCAGAACTACACTTCATTGTGCAAGCATGGGATGTCCCAATTCTGTATTTGACAGATAATGCTGGGGCGAATGCAGAAAGGAAGAGATGCATTTGCAGAGGAAGCCAGTGGGCAGGTACTTAATCCTCCCTGTGCCCACCAGTTCTTCCCTACAAATGCTCCCCTTGGCTGCTTTTTGTTTCTCCGTCTGGCAGGGTCCAAGACTGGAAGATGCCCGAGTGAAGGTAAAAGCACTCTAGTGAGCATTTGTAAGGGAGTTTCACCAAACATGGAAAGAGTTAAGCGCTCTCTGCTACACACTGATTCTCCCCTTCCAACAAGCCCCCAGAAGGCAGTTTGTGAAACACTTGTTTGCCAGTATAATGCATTGTTCTGTTCTGAATTTTGAATTCAGAAAACACACTAGTTTTCCACTGCTTGCAGGAAGTCATGTATCAGTGAAATACACACAGGAATTATGAGACTAATAATGTGTTTAGCCCTGAGCTCTCTGTGTCTCTCTCTCACAGCTCAAGAAAATCACCAATCCGCGTGCCTGGCTTGATGCAGCCACCCAGATTTTTGCCTCTCTTTCTTTAGGATTAGGCGGACTCATAGCATATTCAAGCTATAACCCGACAGAGTAGGTATAATCTTGCAGTTTTGTTAGCTTTTGCTCACAATGTGGAGAGATGCTGTTTGACGCAGTAAAATCGACTTCTACGAGATAGCGCCTCAGTGATCTCTGGAGACAAGACTCAATTCTCATTCAGTCCACACTGGAGCCCAGGAAAAGCAGCTGGCTCTGTTCGCTTGATGTTTCCCTGTGTGAGAGTCCCAAAGATGCTCTCTGTTGTTCTTTCTGCAATGCCAGTGTTGGGCAAAGTTCAGCTATGCCTGAGATCCGATACTTTATGATTAATGAGGAGGCAAGTGACTGAGGTGGCTACATGCTCTGAATATAGCTTATGCCTTAAGGTTCCTGTGAGAATAAAAGAGTGAGCTCTTAATGTGATACAGAAGAAAGTCCATAGTCCACACGTCCTCTCAGATTAAGATTCCGGAAGTGGTTGCCTCTGTGATCTTTTCCAGCAGAGCAATCTGGGTACAGCAAGTCTCCTCCTCTCTTCCCTGTGTTTGGCACTTCTGTGCAGTTGCGGAGAAGGGGCTGCTACCTCCCCTTCCGTACCAGAACTGCTCAAGTGTTGCCCAGGCTCTCTAGGGCTGGACAGCCTCTCCCCCACCGGGCTCCCCTCCTGCCTGTCGCCTCCGAGGAACGAAGCATGACTCTTCTGGTCTTGCTCAGACTCTCTAGCATCTGACAGCCCTTGCGCCTCCCTGCTCAGCTCTATGCTGCTCCTTGGTGGTCCCTTGACACCATTCCCCAAATGATGAAAAAAATTCAGGGATTCCAATGCATGCACCAGGGCTGGTTTCTGCTGAAAGATCTCAAGAGTCTTACTGACATTTCTGTGGCAAAAGGCTTTATTTACACAAATATACAGCATCAACACTCAGACGGATCCTCCTCCCCCAGTAGATTTCTAGAACCCCCAGTGCCATTTCATTGGATTTTCACAGAGGGTTAGTCAGGCCTTGTCTTTTTCAGACTCTGTTCTAGGGCTGCCTGCTTAGTTTCTCTTTCCCACACACAAAAATGGAGGACAATTTGTATTGTAATTATTGGTGGTTTTAAACATATTTTTTTACATGTTTATAGATTTCATTCTATCCATGTTCAATTCTATTTCAATGAATTTTTTTCTCTAGTGGTTCATGTTTTTAAACTGTAAGCTGCTTTCAGTTTAATTAATAATAATTAATAATAATAACAATGAAAAAACCAACATATTCCAGTAGTGCCTCCAGCTATTTAGCTTCTGCGACAACATGCCATCAGTCGATTGCTTTGTTTTACTGTTCTAGGATTGAAAATATGCAGTGAAGAATAGAGTACAAGTACTTCAAATATAATAATAAATGTATAACATTAGAAGGACTCAGTGCTGTCCTTCATAACATTTAATCGGGTTGTTATGTACTTGTTTTTCTTAGTAATGACTGTGAACTGGATGCTGTCATGATAGCATCAATAAACTCTCTGACGTCTTTGTATGCGTCAATCCCAATTTTTTCGATTCTGGGGTTCAAAGCAACAATGGCCTATGAAGAATGCTTGGAAAGGTGAGCCATTCAAGTTTCACAGTTAGGCACAAATTTAACGTGTTAGTCCAAGCCCTCTGTTAACAATTTTTGTTTTTCATTGTCTAGAATTTTGGGTCATTTCTCCCCCCACCCTTTAAACCACTTTAGGGGACCCCTGAGGGCAGAATTAAAATAAGATTGTAGCATAGAACACAAAGTATACAATCCTGCATGTTCCATGTGCATATTCATTAATTCAGGTATACAGGCAACTCCTTTTTTGTGTGGTCAGTGGTTGTGCATAAGCCCGTTCCGCCCCTGGCCTGCATCCTGTTCAAAGCAAATTGCTGTTGTTTTTCTCAGGGACTGTGGCAATGCAAATAATTCGTATCATTCCTGACTTTACTGACAGAAATGTTAAACACATCACCAAGGTATTCAGGAAGGACAACATCACTGTAGACAGCGGCGCATTTTGGCTCAGTTATTTGAACGGAACAGATATCAATAAACTTGCATCTCTCAAACTGGCAAATTGTGATCTCGAGTATTTCCTTGATCAGGTATCGTACTTGCATTGCTATGAATGAATGGGGCTTCCTTCTCTGAGATGGGTCTGGTCACATTCCAAGAGTTTCTCTGCTGGACCTCTGCCATGCTGCAAGGTGGTCACAGCTCTGGCTCTTCAGCTACCATTGATGTGATGGCCCAGGCATGAAATTCTTGCAGAAGTGCTGTGTATAGCTCTTTGGCTTCTTACAAGCTGCTCTGTCTCTGGTAAACTAGCTTGTTACTCTACCCATATGTATGAGTGCACAGAGATCACAGGTTGTTTGCCTGGTTATCTCCGAAGAAACACAATCTACATACCCCCCCCCTATGCTTGCACATAGAAGAAGGGGCTCAGGGTACCCACCAAAACTCTAGTCCAGCTTGAGAAGTTTCCCCTTATAGTTCTGCAGAGAAACCATACCTGTGTCTGCACGTATGAGCACTCAAAGAACCACAGAAAGCAACCTGTGAGCTTAGGTGGCTGATTTTATTACTATTTTATTACCTTTCCTTCACCCTTAGCTCCCAGGGCAAGTGACAGCAATTTAAAATGCAACACTAAAAACTGTTTACAGCAACTTAATACCACTAAAACATGGTGAGTGCTAAAAATCCAGATCTCAGGTGACAAAGATCATGGTCAAGAGGGTTTTTTGTTTTCCCACCCACCCCAGTAAGAACTTGTCATCGGTAATGACTGTTTCTTATTCCAGATGATGGCTAAATGTTGAGTAATACAGCATTTTGCCTCTTCATTAGAATAAATGACATTTAGAAATCAATCTGACAGATTTTACCCTTATTTGTGAATTTTGCAGAGTGTTTCTGGAACCGGCTTGGCCTTTATTGTGTTCACTGAAATCATGCTTATGATGCCTGGATCGAACATTTGGGCGATTCTGTTTTTTCTCATGCTGTTCAGTCTTGCTATATCTTCCATGTTTGGACTTGTTCATAGTATCTTGACGCCTCTCACAGAATCTCGCATTGTGCTTAGATACATATGCAAGGAGTCTGTATGTGGTAAGGCATCTTTCTCAAATTCTTTTATTTGCTGTTAACCATGCTCAAGATTAATATGGTTCAAAATACTTTTCATACATTATTTCAGCTATGGTAAACAACAGTAGCTTAACGCTTTCTCTGTATTGCAGATGGGGGCTGAGATAGGGTTCATGGGTGAGACAGTATTTCAACGGGGGAATATCCTGGCTCATTGCTCATTCTTATAGTTGCTACTGTTGTTTCAAGATACGTTCTTTCCAGATTCATTAACCTCCCCAGAGAGGTTCGGCTGGTGCCTTCATTATACATCTATAGGTGGGAGGCAAAAAAAGTTCCTCTTCAACCAGGCCTTGGGCTAATTCTATGGCCTTTTAAATGTGTTTGTGGGAGCGGGGGTTATTGTTTTGTTTTTGTTGTATTTATTTTGTGCTTTTATCCTGTATTTTTATCCTGTGAACTGCCCTGAGATCTCCAAAGGGCGGTATATAAATTAATAAACAGTAATAACAATAACAATAATCTGGTGAGCAGAAACTGTATAGTCTTAATGATACCACATTGCACCCATTAACCGTTTAGGATAGGTGAGTGGCATTACGAAAAATTATTGGTTAAATCCCCCAAGGATGTATCATTAAATCAAAAAATTAAACTATTGCAAAGTTAATTATCAACATTATTAAGTAGTGAGGTGTAAAACAAGATAAAGTGGATGAAACAAAAATCATTTGAATTAGGTAACAGACCAGGTAAACTTCTTGCCTGGCAGATAAAGAAAAAACAGAGAGACAAATAAATAAGGTATTGCAAGAAGGGAAGATATTAGATACACAAGAAAAAATAAAGGTTTTGTAAATTATTTTGCTAAACTATATAGAAAAGGATTGGAAACGGAACAAGAAATAATGGAATACTTTCAGGGCAAACAAATCCCAAAAATAAGTGAAGAAAAAATGAAACAATTAAATGCACCAATCACGATACTGTAATGGAAATACATCAAGTAATTACTAATCTTAAATTTGGGAAAGCGCCAGGCCCAGATGGGCTACCTGCAATACATTATAAAAAGTTAGAAGATTCTATTATAATACCCTTAAAAACACTAATGAATAATATAATGAGAGAAGGAAGAACCCCAAATTCCTGATGAGAAGCAAATATCACGTTAATTCATAAACAAGGAACAGATAGAGAATTAATAACTACAGACCTATATCACTGCTGAAGGATGATTATAAGTTGTTTACGGGTATTCTAGCAAATAGATTGAAATCAGTATTAAAGGATATCATAAATCAGGATCAAGCGGGATTCCTCCCAAATAGGCATATAAAGACAACTATGAGGATAGTGATTGATTTGTTAGAATACCTGGAATTAAGACCCAATAAGAGAACGGCATTTATGTTAATAGATGCCAAGAAAGCTTTTGATAACTTATCAATGACATTTTTACAGAAAGTATTGGACCTAGCATCACTGGGAGAAAATTATTTCAGGGGTATAAATGCGATTACGAGAAGCAGCAAGCTAATCTTACATTAATAGTGTCAGGACAGAATGCTTTCCAGTGGAGACGGGCACCAGACAAGGGTGTCCCTTCTCACCCTTACTTTTTATTCTGACATTAGAAATATTGTTATCGGAAATAAGGAATGATGATAAAGAGATCATAGGAATAACACTGGGAAAAGAGGTGCAAAGGGACTTTGCAGATGATATTTTGCTAACAACAGAAGAACCAGAAGCAAGTATCGCCAAAGCAATAGAGATAATACACGACTTTGGCAAGGTGTCCGCTTTTAAAATGAATATGGATAAGACAAAACTTATGGAAAAAATATACAAGAACAAGAGCAAAAAGTACTTCAGGAAAAGATTAGCCTACAGATCGTCAAGAAAGCAAAATATTTAGGTATAGATCTAACAATGAAGAATATTAATTTGTTTAAAAATAACTGCCTGGAAAAAGTCTGGAAAGGAATAAGGAAAGACTTTGAAACATGGAGTAGATTAAAGTTATCAATATAGGGAAGAATTTCCATAATTAAAATGAATGTCTTACCGAAAAGGCTATATTTGTTCCAAACGATACTAATTATAAATAAAGAGAAATGCTTTGAAGAATGGAAGAAAGAAATAACGAGATTCATATGGCAAGGAAAAAAACCACGGTTAAAATATAAATTATTGATGGAAAGAAAGGAAAGGGGAGGATTAGCATTGCCAAATTTAAAATTATATTATGAAGCGGAATGTTTAATTTGGATTAGAGATGGGATCAGATTGGAAAACAGTAATATATTAGATCTTGAAAGTTTTAATAATAGATATGGATGGCATGCGAATCTTAATTATGAGAAAGTAAAAGCCAATAAAGAATTTACAAACCATATACTGTATTGAGAAGTGCATTATACAAAGTTTGGAACAAGTATAGATTACATTTGGAACTGCAGACAGCTTGGTAGATATCACTGATGGAGGCTTATAGCATCAAAAAATTGAATATGAAGACAAATTGGCCAACATACAGACAATTACTAGAAGAGGAACAAGGGAAATTCAGATTAAAATCCTATGAAGAGATATGGCAATATGAAGTGGACAGATGGCAATATATACAACTTAGAAGCATATTTAATTCAGACCAAAAGAAAGGCTTTACACAAGAAGACTCAAAATTTAACGTCAAAGTGATACAGAATAGCAAGAAATTGCTATCCAAAACATACAATCTTTTATTTGATTGGGAATTGATGGAGGAAGAAATAAAAGAAACAATGATTAAATGGTCTCAAGAACTTATTGTAAAGATGTTCCATTGTTGTTGTTCAGTCGTTCAGTCGTGTCCGACTCTTCGTGACCCCATGGACCAGAGCACGCCAGGCACGCCTATCCTTCACTGCCTCTCGCAGTTTGGCCAAACTCATGTTAGTAGCTTCGAGAACACTGTCCAACCATCTCATCCTATGCCGTCCCCTTCTCCTTGTGCCCTCAATCTTTCCCAACATCAGGGTCTTTTCTAGGGAGTCTTCTCTTCTCATGAGGTGGCCAGAGTACTGGAGCCTTAACCTCAGGATCTGTCCTTCTAGTGAGCACTCAGGGCTGATTTCTTTAAGAATGGATAGGTTTGATCTTCTTGCAGTCCATGGGACTCTCAAGAGTCTCCTCCAGCACCATAATTCAAAAGCACCAATTCTTCGGCGATCAGCCTTCTTTATGGTCCAGCTCTCACTTCCGTACATTACTACTGGGAAAACCATAGCGTTAACTATACGGACCTTTGTCGGCAAGGTGATGTCTTTGCTTTTTAAGATGCTGTCTAGGTTTGTCATTGCTTTTCTCCCAAGAAGCAGGCGTCTTCTAATTTCGTGACTGCTGTCACTATCTGCAGTGATCATGGAACCCAAGAAAGTGAAATCTCTCACTGCCTCCATTTCTTCCCCTTCTATTTGCCAGGAGGTGATGGGACCAGTGGCCATGATCTTAGTTTTTTTTGATGTTGAGCTTCAGACCATATTTTGCGCTCTCCTCTTTCACCCTCATTAAAAGGTTCTTTAATTCCTCCTCACTTTCTGCCATCAAGGTTGTATCATCAGCATATCTGAGGTTGTTGATATTTCTTCCAGCAATCTTAATTCCGGTTTGGGATTCATCCAGTCCAGCCTTTCGCATGATGAATTCTGCATATAAGTTAAATAAGCAGGGAGACAATATACAGCCTTGTCGTACTCCTTTCCCAATTTTGAACCAATCAGTTATTCCATATCCAGTTCTAACTGTAGCTTCTTGTCCCACATAGAGATTTCTCAGGAGACGGATGAGGTGATCAGGCACTCCCATTTCTTTAAGAACTTGCCATAGTTTGCTGTGGTCAACACAGTCAAAAGCTTTTGCGTAGTCAATGAAGCAGAAGTAAATGTTTTTCTGGAACTCTCTAGCTTTCTCCATAATCCAGTGCATGTTTGCAATTTGGTCTCTGGTTCCTCTGCCCCTTCGAAATCCAGCTTGCACTTCTGGGAGTTCTCGGTCCACATACTGCTTAAGCCTGCCTTGTAGAATTTTTAGCAAAACCTTGCTAGCGTGTGAAATGAGCGCAATTGTGCGGTAGTTGGAGCATTCTTTGGCACTGCCCATCTTTGGGATTGGGATGTAGACTGATCTTCTCCAATCCTCGGGCCACTGCTGAGTTTTCCAAACTTGCTGGCATATTGAGTGTAGCACCTTAACAGCATCATCTTTTAGAATTTTAAATAGTTCAGCTGGAATATCATCACTTCCACTGGCCTTGTTGTTAGCAAGGCTTTCTAAGGCCCATTTGACTTCACTCTCCAGGATGTCTGGCTCAAGGTCAGCAACCACACTACCTGGGGTAGATGTTCCATAGGTGGTACTTAACGCCAGTTAAGTTGGCCAAGATATACAAACTGAAATCCAAACTCTGTTGGAGATGTGATGGAGAAATAGGAACAATAATATATATGTGGTGGAGGTGTGAGGAAATTAAGAAATTATGGACAGTAGTACATGAAGATTTAAAGAAGATGTTGAAAATATCATTAAGAAAGAAACCAGAGGCATACCTTCTTGGACTGTTAGATGAAGAGATACCACCAGGGGAGGGGGGCAGAATTTTCCTATATGCAAGTAAAGCTGCTAGAGTAGTGATAGCTACTAAATTGAAATCACAAACTATACCCAAAAAGGAGGAATGGATTTGTAAATTAAATGAATATTTAGTTTTGGCAAAATCAATGGCTATTACTAGAAATCAGTGAAATCAAAAATTAAAAAAGGAGTGGAAATGTTTTGATGATTATATGGTAAAGCAATTTTGTAAAGAAAGAAAATAAGAATACATAGATAATTTGAGAAGATTATGGAATGCAAAGATTACTGTAATTTATATAATGGGAAGGAAATCGAGTTGGGGAGGAGGGAAGTGGGAGGAGAGAGAAAAGAACAAACATGATTGATTGACGATATATAAAGATATGGGGGAAGGGTGGTGGTTTTGGTACATGTGTAGTGTAATATAATATAATATGAGAAAATAAAAAAAATAAATAAGGATAGGTGAGTGGCAAGACTTGGGTGTTTGGCAAGAACTGAGCAGACGTGCTGTGACTGATTATAAACGCACATGTAAACACCAATGGTTAGGTTTTCTTTTATTTCATTTGTGTTAATTGACTAATGAATGTTCTTGTCTGTAGGTTTAGTATGCCTTTCTGCCTTTCTGCTGGGCCTGATTTTTTCTCTGAGATCAGGAAGCTACTGGCTTGAGATGTTTGGCTCCCATGCAGGGACCTTGCCTTTGCTCATCATTGTGTTCTTTGAAGTGATCGGTGTTGCATTTGTGTATGGAATGAAAAGGTAAGGCTATGTTTCTTCACATATGTATCTGGATAAGCCCTTAGGTGCACAAGCAACTCAAGGCAGATGAACATGTGAGGCTGTATTCATAAGTAAGCATTTCTGTTAAGAAATGAACACACTATGGAGAAGCTAGGCTAATCCACCTACATCTTGTAATGCAAATCAGGATTTAATAGTGATGGAGTGCCTCCCCCACCCCCCCGCGCGGCCTGCTCCCTCATCTATGTGGAAACTACCCTGTAACTCTAATGCTTGAAGAGGGGTTACAAGGTAAACTGGTGTCTAATCTAGACTGTTTTAGTGAGTAGTGTTTCAAAACTGAATACTCATCCATGGGGGGAGCCGTTATGTTTAATATGAGGGACATTCATTCTGAAGAGGTACAGTCACCAACAGCACTGCTATTTGAAGTGGAACGGCCCAGGACCCAGGTTTATCATCATGTGAGAACTTGTTCCAAATTCTGCAAGCTTTAAATGGCAGTCAGAAACCGGCACCCCTCATCAGTGGGATCATGAGAACCAAGCCCATTGATAAGCTTGTGAGGTGTGACACTTCCATTTCCCTCCTTTATCCTGTGAAAACAACATTCTAAGCAACAAACCTTTATTTAGTCTATTTATTTAGAAAAGCATTTCTGCACCACCAAATAAAACACTGGGGTGATGCACAACATTAACATAAAACACAGTTACAAGCAGTATAAATAATTATGGAAGTGGCTGGCTAATCAAAACATTAAACAGCAATGAAGGCCTGATGGCATAAAAAGATCTTTAAGAAGGAAAGTCAAAAGTGAGGGCTTCTGCCAGATCTTTTACTGGCCTAGGTGCAGCAAGAGATACCTGGTTATTGTATTTGAAGTATAATCCCATGTCCATCTGCTCAGAAATAAATTCCATTGCATTCAATGGGAATAAGATCCCAGCTAACGTTTGCAGCCTTATGCATAATTTGGCAATATACACCCCACAATTTGCAATAGGATAAAGGTTTACTATCTGTTGTGTTTAATACATTTGTGCAAATGATCATTTGATGGTGGGGGGTGCATGTGGCCTGCCTAACAGCCCAAGCAGCTGTCAGAGAGGATAGATCTCTATTTGAGGTAGTCCTTGATTTCCAAATCCCTCTGGTTTAAAAGATGAAGAACTCTAGGCAGGGAGAGCAGAGGCTTCAAAGTTTCCCACCAGCAGTTAAAACCTGGAAAAGAGTGATAAATGATATGAATGTGATATAATGTGTTAGTTTATAATGAATATGTAAAGGGCATATGACCAGATACCCAGAAGCTATGGGGGGGCAGGGGAGGCGACGACGTAGAAATAGTCAGATGCCAAAGCGTGAAATTAGTTATTAATTTTTAATGATGATGAAGTATAAGATGACAGTGTAATATGACAAGATGAACCTAAAAACAAGATTTAACAGGAAGCCGAAGGCGGGGAGGCGAGGAAGTCATAAGATGATGTAATTGTGGAAAAATAGAAGGTCTGGACCTGGAGATAGGTCCAGGCACAAGCAATGTTATGAAATAATAATAATAAGGTCAAATGCACGATGAATGGGTAACTCCTGTGAGAGGGAGGAATGATTTAACGCTTCCCACGGTGAGAGGGGGGAAGCATATAAAAGTTTGACCTTAACATGATGTGATATGCTTATAAAATTGTAAAATCAATAAATATTATTTAAACAAAAAATAAAAAATAAAACCTGGAAAAGAGATGGAACAGGCTAGCTGTCAGTCTTCCCACTATGGACACATGTAATGCATTTCTATTTTAATCACAGAAATCATTTCTAAATTAGCACATAAACGTTTTACGCCAGCCTGAATCCTCTTTTGTTTGTGTTTCCCTCTTTTGAGTGATGCTTATGTCGCTGCTCTACTTGTTCTTCTATTCATCAAATGATGAGCATGCATGCGGTCAGAGGAGAAACAGAAATGGAAGTTTAATTGGCTTCATTTTTAATAAGGTTACATGCAAGTGAATTGTCCACAGATCACTCACTAAATATATCCATTTCTTTAACAGATTCAGTGCAGATGTGGAAGATATGATAGGAAGACCACTAAGAGGCTATTGGAAGGCAATGTGGCAATTTTTCTCCCCAGCGATAATGCTCCTAATTTTTTTCTCCTATGTAATTGCTAAGCCACCACCAAGCTACAATACTTGGAACCCAAATTATGTAAGTTACTGTTATACAACAAATTACTAGTCTTTCCGTTATTTGCATTCATGGGGGGGGGGGAATTGAGCTCTCACTCCAATCTTGCGGCTATGAACTCCTGAATTGATAAAGATGCTCTGCTTAGGCACAGAATTCCTGGGCCATCACCAATGGTTCACTAGGGCTTAGGGGGTCCTGCAGCTAATGAACCTCACCAGATTTTTAATGCTTGATTTTTTTAGATATGCTGTAAGCCACCCAGAGTGGCTGGGGAAACCCGGGAAGATGGGCAGGGTATAAATAATAAAATTATGGATTATTATTAGACAAGTATAATCAACTGAGGATGTTTTATGTTGGCCTTTTTATTTAATTTCCTACCTGTTCTGTTTCAGCCGGAAATTTAATTAATGGTTTTACATTTTGATTTTATTACTCTGCTGTAAGCTGCTCTAAGAGCATTCCTGAAGAGCAATCTAAAAGCTGTTTGAATAAACAGACATCCTCTACACACCATGCCCAAAGATGCCATCAGTCATATACTACTGCCCAACAAGGGCTTGACAGTGCTCCTGGCTCTTGCCATCTAGGACACAAAGCTAAAACAGACCTTACAGAACCCTACATGCCTGCTGGACTGTTCTCTTCTTTGTGGGGCACAGGAGGTACGTGTAGTGAGCCAACAAGCTTGCGCATGTACCTATCACAAGATGGTATTGCCTGGGGAAAGACAGTCAGGGTGTGTATCCATAGTAGTGGACAGAGGAGGAATGACCGCTGGGTGTGGGATGCAGAAAGGAAAGCTATAGTGCATTTGTAGCAGCAAACATGCTTTTTCTTTATCGGTCTGTACAGCCATAGTAGTGCTGTAACTCTCTAATGGTTTGACTTTACCCACAAAGGCACACTCTTCCACTTTCTCCCAAGACAGATGGATTCCATGTGGTTCCTAACTAGTCAACCATGCAAGACACTGACTAGTCCTAGATCTGTTCAGCTTCATGAGTTTTCAGATTATCAGCCTTGATGAAAACTGTTCACTATCAAGTCCAAGCCTACATAAAAACGAAGAGATTTTACCATTTTGTGTGACAGGAGTGAGCGTTCATAAAAAGAGTTTCTTTTGTTAGACACAACACGCCACTAGCACAATGGGACTTTCTTCCCCTCTTCTCGCCCCACGGGATCCCAAAATTTGCTCCAGAGAAGGCATCCCCAAACTTGGCCCTCCAGATGTTTTGGGACTACCATTCCTATCATCCCTGACCACTGGTCCTGTTAGCTAGGGATGGTGGGAGTTGTAGTCCCAAAACATATGGAGGGCCTAGTTTGGAGATGCTTGCTCCAGAGGGTTTGGGAAATCCCTAGAAGGTACGTATTTAGGGGGTGCACAAGGGGAGAAGAGGAGGAGAACATCGCATCATGTGAGGAGACATCCTTGTGCTGATGAAGCCATAGTCTTAGCCCTCCACTACATGCAACTCAGAAGTCTTCCCTTTCCCTTTTGGAACATTGCCAACGTTTGCTTAGCTCCCACTTTGAAGTATTAACCAGCTGTAATTCCTGTCCTCACTTACCTGGGAGCAATCCCCATTTAACCTGATGGAATTTACTTCTGAGTAAATGCATAGAAGATTGTGCTGTTTAGTGTGGCTTTCATGCAATACATTCGTTTCTCCCAAAGGTAAAATTTCCTGCAAAAGAGCCAAAAAAGTATCCTATCTGGGCTGTCGTCCTCTCTGTCATGATGGAAGCTGTACCATGCTTGATGATCCCTTTCGGAGCCATTTACCAACTTTGGAGAATCGTATTGAAAAAGATACAGCTACAAACAATACATCCAGACACCAGCACTGGTATCCCTGGTATCCCCAGTAGCACTGGTATAACTAGTACCACCAGCAGCACTGGTAGCACTGGTATCCCTGGTATCCCCAGTATAACTGGTATCAGCAGTAGCTCTGGTATCCCTGGTTACCAACTTTGGAGAATTGTGTTGAGAAAGAAATAGCTGCAACTAATTCATCCAGACACCAGCACTGGTCACACCTGATTTTAACTTTTGTTTCAGCGATCTGGTCACCCTTGTTTTCCCCATCTTATCCTGACCAATAAAAACCCCCACACATGTATCCTCAAATTTAAGATATTCAATCAGTAAGAATGTAAGGATTTCTATGTAAAACCATTTTCTAAATAAATGCATCTTTATATATACCGTGTTTCCCCTATTTTAAGACACCGTCTTATTTATTTTTTTCCTCAAGAAAACACACTATGGCTTATTTTGAGGGGATGTCTTATTTTTATTACGTAAGCCCAGCCCCGCGTTTTCCTTGGCGCCTGTCAGAGGGGAACTCCAGACTCCCCCTGCCAAACAAGCTCTGAGCCAATACAGACTGCAGCCAGAGCTTCTGTCAACAGACTCATCGTCCTCCTCATCTTCTACGTCAGGAAGCAGTGCCGGGGAGGAGGAGGGGGTGGTGAGGCTTCAGCCAACATCACAGGGTCAGGTTCCCAGGGGACACAGGAGAAGGAGGGACCGGAAATATTTCTTCCCGCGCTGCTGTAACTGGCGGGAGAATCGTAGTTCACACGGAAGTTCTGCTTCGGACTGAGCAGACATGATTAATGTTCTCTGTACATGATTGTAAATAACGTAGGTAAAAAGCCTTTGGCAGAATGAGCCTCTGTCTTTCTTGGAACGTCCAGCCGACGGGGAAGGGAACCCCCTACGTGTGACAGCAACTTCCGTGTCTCTAGCTGGCCGTTCATCAAAGGAAAGGACAGTAAAGAAACACCACGCACCCCCCTCGCTATCTCCGGAGGCGGAGAAGCCGGAGCAAGATAAAGAATGTCTGCAGAGGAGAGAATGGCTGCAGCCATCAAAGAGCAAGTGGAAAAAGTAAGTGCTGATTTACGGCGGGAGGCAGAGCGTCAGCTAGCAGAACAACGTTTGCTCTTAGAAACGCAGCTGTCTCAGTTAAACATTCAGGTGCAGCAATTGCAGACTAGGAACGCTCAATTAGAGGAGCATGCTAAGGAAGCTGCTATCAGGTTAGAAGAGCGGCGGAGGGGAGATGGAAGCCAGGCCCCAGTGGGGAGGAGACTGCAGATGCTCATGTCCAAGTTCACGGGGGACCCCAGAAAATATGAGGGGTTCAAAACGGACTCACACTACTGTCTCAAGATGCAGGAGGGGGAATTCCAGAATGATGAGCAGAGAATTGCCTTTGCGGTGGCGCATTTGGACGGTGCCGCCAGAGATTGGGCCCGCCCACTTATGTCAGCAGGGGGCGCAGAGATGCAAGATCTCAGGAAATTCTTAAAGGCGATGGACGCCATGTTCGCCAATGAAGCGGAAGGCGAAGCCACCAAACAGGAGCTCCTGAGGCTGAGGCAGGGAGGAGGCTCGGTGCGCGCGTTCTTCTCGCAGTTTGCGATGTTGGCGCACAGATTAAATTGGAGTCTGGAAGGGGAGATGATGCAGGCCCTGTTTAGGGAAGGCCTGAGTTCCAGTATTAAAGATGAACTGAGCAGGGCGCCCATCCCCAAGAATATGAGCGAACTGGTGAGAATGGCTATGTCCATAGACAACAGAGCCCAACAGAGGAGCTGGGAAAGGGGGCAGGCCAAGGCAGAGAGGCTCCCCTGGCAGCGTTACCAGGGCGGAGGCAATGGAGGCAACCCCCCGGTGGAAGACGCGTCCCGCAGGCAAGCTGAGGAGCCAATGGAGATTGGGGGGGCACGCGCCAAACGACCCAAGGGAGGGGAAGGGAGAGAAGGCAAGGGTGCTCGGAAGTGCTACGTGTGTGACGCCCCCGACCACCTCGCCAAATTCTGCCCGCAACGCCGCGTATGGCAAGCAAAGGGAGCAAGAGCACCGGAACAGGAGGAGCAAAGCGGGGGGCAACAGGGAAACGACGAGGCCTGGGTCGAGGGAATACTGAGGGGCGAGCGCATCCAGGCCGGCAAGCAGTGAAAGCCCCGCAAGACGTTTCAACCTCCCCCCCTCATCCACCCAAAGTAGGCATTGTAGTAAGGGTGGTGCTGGAACTCCCCAACGGACACCCCCTAGAGGTGGAAGCGTTGATTGATTCGGGGGCCTCAGCGAATTTTATGAGCAAGAAATTCGCCTTAGAGCATCAAATACACTTACTTCCTCTGGATTTCCCGCTGCTAGTAACCACTATTGACGGGAGGGAGCTGCTGGGGGGAGAGGTGGCACAACAAACGCCCCCCATGAGAATGCGCATCGCCCAGCACTCTGAAGTCATCGCGTTCAACGTCACCACGCTGGCGGGGTGTCCCATCGTTCTAGGGATGAGCTGGCTAGACCTACATGACCCCGTCGTGGCGTGGCACCAAAGATCGCTCACGTTTGGATCAGGGCACTGCATGGAGAACTGTCTGCAGGAAAGGAGTCCACCAGACAGCAACATGCAGGCGGCGACGGTGAAGTTGGAAGCCACCAGAGGGATTCCACCCCAATACGAGGATTACAAGGATGTGTTCTGCGAGAAGGAAGCGGACAAGCTTCCGCCGCATCGCTCTTTTGACTGCCAGATCAACCTGGTGCCAGGGGCCCAATTGCCTGCGGGGAAGCTTTACTCCATGTCGGAACAGGAGCTTCAGGAGCTCAGAGAGTTCATAGACAAGAATCTACAGAGGGGATTTCTGTGAGAATCCAAGAGTTCCAGAGGCAGCCCGGTGTTCTTTGTGGACAAGAAGGGAACCACCCAACGACGTTTGGTCGTGGATTACAGGTCGATCAATAGGCTCAGCGAACCAATCGCCTTCCCCATGCCCAGGATCGACGACCTGCTGGCGGTGGTGCGCAGAGGAAAAATCTTCACCAAGCTGGACCTCAGAGGGGCGTACAACCTCATAAGAATGCGGGAAGGAGATGAGTGGAAGACGGCGATGTTTACTCCCCTCGGAACGTTCGAGTACCTAGTGATGCCATTTGGCTTACAGGGGGGATCCCCGGCCTTCCAGTCCTTCATGCATCACGTGCTGGGATCCCTGCTGTACAAGAACTGTGTCTGTTTCCTTGACGACATCTTAGTGTTCTCAGAGAGCGAGGATCAGCACGAGCAGCATGTCAGGCAAGTGCTGGAAAGGTTGCGAAAACACCATCTGTACGCCAAACTAGAGAAGTGCCAATTCCACGTGAAGCAAGTGGAGTTCCTAGGTTACCGAGTGTCGGACAGAGGTTTGGCCATGGACGGAGAGAAGGTGAACGCGGTGCTGGATTGGAAGACCCCCAGAACCAAGAAGGACGTGCAAAGATTTTTGGGCTTCGCCAACTTCTACCGCAAATTCATCGAGGGGTTCGCAAAGCTGACCGCACCCATCACCGACTGTCTGAGGGACAACAAGAAGTTCGTCTGGACAACGGAAGCCCAGAGGGCGTTTGAGGCCCTCAAGAGAGCTTTCGCATCAGAGAAACACCTCCTGCATGTGAACCCGGAGCGACCGATCAAATTAGAAACAGATGCATCGGATCGAGCTGTGGGAGCAGTGCTTTTGCAACAGAACCGCGACGGAGAGTGGAGACCGTGCGCTTTCTTCTCGCGCAAACTCAGCAAATCGGAGAAAAACTACACCATTTGGGACAAGGAACTGTTGGCCATCTTGGCGGCATTCAAGAAATGGCACCACTTCCTAATTGGGGCGCAGCACCAAATCCAAGTGCACACGGACCATAAGAACTTGGAGTACTGGAGAACTGCCAGAATACTCAACCAGAGACAAATCCGATGGGCAGAGTTCTTCGCGAACTTCAATTTCCGGATCCACTACGTGCCGGGGGAGCAGAACGTACGAGCCGATGCGCTGTCCAGGAAGCCACAGTACATGGAAGAGGAGGAGCCGGCGGCAGCGAGGCACATGTTTCCCATAGAACAATGGGCGTGTGGCGGCACGATGGAGCAGGCCTCGCTATTGCTGCGGCTCACCCGAGCGGATTCCTTCGCACAGCAGAAATTTCGAGACCTCAAGGAAGGGAGGGGGGTGGAAGAAGGTTTTGTGGAGAAAGGGGGGCTCTTGTTTTTTAAAGGAGCACTGTGTATTCCGGGGGACCAGTTAAGAGCGAAAGTCCTCAAGCAACTCCACAACAACCCCTCGGCAGGGCATTTCGGGCAGCAGAAGACCCTGCTCCTGGTCACCCGAGATTTTTGGTGGCCGGGGGTACAGGACGATGTCAAGGACTACGTGAGGGCGTGTGACACCTGTCAAAGAGCCAAGGGGGACAATAGGGCACCAGCGGGGCTGTTGCAGCCCTTACCCACCCCCAGCAGACCCTGGGAAATGGTGAGCATTGACTTCATCACCGACCTGCCCTTGTCCAGAGGGAAGACAGCAGTGCTCGTGGTAGTGGACATGCTCACAAAGATGTGCCATTTTGTAGCCTGCCCCAAGGTGTTGTCAGCAGAAGAAACGGCCAAGCTCTTTGTAGATCAGGTGTTCCGCTTGCACGGGGTGCCGTCGAGGGTTCTCAGTGACAGGGGGAGGCAATTCACCTCACGGTTCTGGCGCAAGCTCATGAGCTTGTTGCAGGTGGAGCTGAGTTTCTCCACAGCCAGACATCCCCAGACCAACGGCCAAGCCGAGAGAGCCAATACCATTCTGCAGCAGTATTTGCGTTGCTATGTCAACCAGAGGCAGAATGATTGGGCGCAATTTTTGGGTCTGGCAGAGTTTGCTTTTAATAACTCTGTCCACCTGTCCACAGGAATGACCCCGTTTTTTGCCAATTACGGTCGCCACCCCAGAGCCTTCCCAGGGGGGGAGGAGGAGCCCAGTGTACCAGCAGCAGAGAATTTTGCAGAGGAGATGCAAACGGTGCACAAAATGCTCAAGAGCACGCTGGAAAGGGCCAAGGAGGCATACAAGAGGGCGGCGGATGCCCATCGCAGAGAGGGCGAGGTCATTCGGGTGGGGGACAAGGTGTGGTTGTCGTCCAAGGGTCTACCCATCAGAGGGAGCTGCAGGAAGTTAGAGCATCGCAAGCTGGGACCCTTCGAGGTCATTGAGCAGGTCAATCCGGTAGCCTTTAAGCTATTGCTACCGGACACCATGAGAATTCACCCTGTCTTTCACAGGTCACTGCTTTCACCATACAGGGAGGGGCACCGTTTCCACGGGGAGGGTGGGACACCCCCCACACCGCCCATTGTAGAGGAGAGAGAAGACGGCAACGAGGCCACGGAGATTCTGGACTCCAGATGGAATGGAGACAGGGTGGAGTACTTGGTAGCATGGGAGGGGGGAGCACCAGAGGACAACACGTGGGTGCCCTCCAACCAGATTACGGAGGAGTATCTCACGGCGGAATTCCATTCCCTGTTTCCGGAGAAGCCCATGCCACCAGATTTCTTTTTGAGGGATGTGTGTGCCACCACGGAAGACGACGAGGAAGATTTCTGGGGTTTCAGGTCCAGTGCAGAGAGGGAAGGGAGGGAGACCCCAGAGGTCTCACAGGAACAGCCAGGGGGAAGCCAGCCCTCGTCGCCGGTGGGGGAAGATGAGGGATGGCAGGACTTATTCGCATCGCAGGAGGACGATGACACAGACTTCCTGGGTTTTGTCACCTCCCCCGAGGGAGTGGTTGGGGGGAGGGAGGATGAGCCGGCAGAGCAGGAATCTCCCACCTCACCGGAGGGGGAGGGGGTTTTGGAGGGGGGAGTGGATGTCAGAGGGGAACTCCAGACTCCCCCTGCCAAACAAGCTCTGAGCCAATACAGACTGCAGCCAGAGCTTCTGTCAACAGACTCATCGTCCTCCTCATCTTCTACGTCAGGAAGCAGTGCCGGGGAGGAGGAGGGGGTGGTGAGGCTTCAGCCAACATCACAGGGTCAGGTTCCCAGGGGACACAGGAGAAGGAGGGACCGGAAATATTTCTTCCCGCGCTGCTGTAACTGGCGGGAGAATCGTAGTTCACACGGAAGATCTGCTTCGGACTGAGCAGACATGATTAATGTTCTCTGTACATGATTGTAAATAACGTAGATAAAAAGCCTTTGGCAGAATGAGCCTCTGTCTTTCTTGGAACGTCCAGCCGACGGGGAAGGGAACCCCCTACGTGTGACAGCGCCCTCCAGAACGGTGTCTATCACTATGGCTTATTTTCGGGGTACGGCTTATATTTCGCAAATGCGAAAAAAATCCTGCTATGGCTTATTTTAAGACTACGTCTTTACCAAATGAAAGGGCCATTGCCAAGAAAACTACAACTGTTCTTGCTGAAAGGCCATGTGCAATACAGTAATAGTCTCAAACATGCAAATAATTTGAGGATTACTCAGCAAGGGTTAAGAAAAACTACATGGTTCTGACAGCCACCTAGTTAAAAAAAAGCGATCACATTTTTCTAAGTGATTTATGCAAACAAGGCTTAGTGAACGGAACACTGAAACTTGCAGCCATAGATCACTTTTCAGGCAAGATACCAGAATAGGCATCTGACCATTGTTGCATAACCGAAAACTATATTTCCCCCTGACAATTCCAGGTTAGCTGATTTTTTTACACTGTAAAAAATAGAAATAAAAATGGAGCATGTCCCATTAATCACTTTGCTGATAAAATATTTTGAAACTTGTGTATTCATGGCACTAAGGGTACTTTCAGGCACAACATTATTACATTCTTCCTGCTTTGAGATACAGGAGGTTGATTTAGCTATTTATTTCTATTTCATTTTTAAAGGAAAAATAAACCAGTTTACCTACAACAGGACTGCATCTATCAATCCAGAATAGCTTTGAATAATAATAATTTATTATTTGTACCCTGCCCATCTGGCTGTGTTTCCCCAGCCACTCTGGGCGGTTTCCAACAAATATTAAAATACATTAAAATGTCACAGATTAAAAACTTCCCTAAACAGGGCTGCCTTCAGGTATTTTCTAAATGTCAGGTAGTTGTTTATCTCTTTGACCTCTGATGGGAGGGCGTTCCACAGGGTGGGCGCCACTACCAAGAAGGCTCTCTGCCTGGTTCCCTGTAGCTTTGCTTCTCACAGTGAGGGAACCGTCAGAAGGCCCTCAGCGCTGGACCTCAGTGTCCGGGCAGAACGATGGGGGTGGAGACGCTGCTTCAGGTATACTGGGCCAAAGCCGTTTAGGGCTTTAAAGGTAAGCACCAAGACTTTCAATTGTGCTCAGAAACGTACTGGGAGCCAATGTAGATCTTTCAGGACCGGTGTTATGTGGTCTCGGCAGCCGCCCCCAGTCACCAGTCTAGCTGCCGCCTTCTGGATTAGTTGTAGTTTCCGGGTCACCTTCAAAGGTAGCCCCACGTAGAGCGCACTGCAGTAGTCCAAGCGGGAGATAACTAGAGCATGCACCACTCTGGCGAATCTTCATATAGTGATGGTTCTGTCACTTCCTTCAGGAGCTGTACAGAAGCTTCTGGAATTTGCCAGAGCAACTGTATTTCACCTGAAAAGATGAATGCTAAAATCAACCAATCGCTGCTCCGATAGACAAATCATTCCGAACAGGGTTATTGGGTGGTCCGCAGCTTGTCTTTTAAAAGGAGGGTGGCCATTTTTTGCCAATGCAATGCCTCTGGGCTGCATGGCACATTGGCACACCCCATCCCTGCAAGGACATTTTGAAATTGCATGTGATGGGAAGCAGGCTTCCTAGCTGCTTGAAGCACCCCCCCTCCTGTGGTTTCCAGTATTTGGAAGCAATGCTGCTTCCCACAGTGGAGGGAGAGCAATAGTCATAACGGCTAGTACCCATCTCCTCCCCCATGAATTTGTCTAATCTTTTAAAGCCGCATCCAGTATGTCCCAGGTGAACAGAACGCCAGAGCAGGAAACCTGAGTACATGGAGGATGAGGGACCCCCAGTGGCGAGGGTGTGTGTGTGTTCCGGCCGGACCAATGGGCCTGTGGGGGCACTTTGGGGGGCAAGGCGGAATTGCTACGTCTGACAAAGGGCGATGACTTTGCCCAGAGCAAACTGAGGGAACTCAAGAAATGGGGGGCCGATGCAGATGGTTTTGAGGAAAAGGAGGGTTTGTTGTATCGCAAAGGGGCACTGTACATTCTGGGGGAGGAAATGCGGGCCAGGATCCTCAAACAGCTGCATGACAACCCCACAGCGGGACATTTTGGGCAGTTCAAGACCATGCTACTGGTCACGAGGGACTTCTGGTGGCTCAGGGTGCATGAGGAGGTCAAAGACTACGTCAGAGGGTGTGAAGTGTGCCAACGGGCCAAGGGGGAGAGGGCGGCCCCGGCGGGGTTGTTGGAGCCCCTTCAGACCCCAAGTAGGCCCTGGGAGGTGGTGTCCATTGACTTTGTCACGGATATCCCCGTGTCCAAGGGCAAGACAGCGGTGCTAGTGGTGGTGGATCTGCTCACCAAAATGGGTCACTTTGTGGCCTGCCCTAGGGTGGTGTCGACGGAGGAGACCGCCAAGCTGTTTGTGCAGCACGTCTTCTGGCTGCACGGACTGCCTTCACGTGTAATTTCTGACCGCAGCGTTCAGTTCACCTCCTGTTTTTGGCCCAAGCTCATGGACATGTTGCAGGTACAGGTGAGCCTGTCCACAGCCAGGCATCCCCAGACGAATGGGCAGGCGGAAAGGGCCAATTCCATTCTGCTATGCCACACAGCGGCAGAACGATTGGCCTGACAGGCTAGCCCTCACAGAATTTGCTTATAATAATGCGGAGCATTTGTCCTCCGGGATGACCCCCTTTATGGCCAACTACAGTCGCCACCCCAAGGCCTTCCCGGGGAGGGAGGGGGAGGGGCTCTGTGTGCAGGCAGCTGAGCAGTTCGCAGACGAACTGGAAGCCATTCACCAGCTGCTCAAGGACAACTTGGATAGGGCCAAGGACACCTATAAGAGGGCGGCCAATGCTCACCGGCGGGAGGGGGACGAGATCCAAGTGGGGGATAAGGTATGGCTGTCTTCCCAGGGGTTACCCCTCCGGGGGAAGTGCAAGAAGCTGGAGCAACGCAGGTTGGGGCCTTTCGTGGTTTTGGAGCGGGTGAACCCGGTGGCTTTCTGGCTGCAGCTGCCTGAGAGCATGAGGATACACCCAGTGTTTCACAGGTCCTTGCTTTCCCTATATAGGGAACCTCACAGGTACCAGCAACAGGACCAGCAGGTACCACCGGTACCATGGGTGGTAGAACAGGAACTGCTCAACGAGGTCACGGAAATCCTGGACTCCAGGTGGCACAGGGACAATTTGCAGTATTTAGTCACCTGGGAGGGGGAGCCAGCGTCGGAGAACGCTTGGATTCCGGTCTCGGAGGTGACGCAGGAGTACCTGCTCTGGGAGTTCCATGAATTGTTCCCGGACAAGCCCAAACCCTACCGCTGGCAATTGAGGGAGGTTTTTCAGCCCACCGACGAGGAGGGAGACTTTTGGGGCTTTCCCCCGTCAGGAGACAGTGCAGGGTGTCCTTCGGAGGGGGAGGGGGAGGGGATTCCTCCGCAGAGGCTTCCCGCCCCGAGTCAGGCATCGCCCCTACAGGAGGACAGTTTCCAGCAGCCCGATTTGGACCCCTTTTGGGCCCCCACGCCGGAGGAGGGGGTTTGGCAGCAGGAGGCTCAAGCCCCGTTCCTAGACCAGCTGGCCTGGGAAGCTATCTTTGAGTCCTCGGAGGAGGAGGATGACGAGGGCTTCCTGGGTTTCCCGCCCTCACTGGAGGGAGGGGGAAGCGACTGGGGAAAGGTGTTTGACCCCACCAGTGAGGAGGACACTTCGTTCTACGGCTTCCCGGCGTCTCCGTTGTTGCCCGTCCCTCCGGAGCGGGAGGGGGGCCTTGAGGGGGGTGGATGTCAGGGACCTGACCTCACGCAAGGCACCTGAGACGGGGAAGGAGGGATGGAGGGAAGCGCAGCCTCTCTTGAAAAGCAGCTCGGAGTCCAGTGGGGATAGTAAGGACAGCCCCAGTGGTGAGGAGCAGGAACTGTCAGGCAGTGTGGTAGAGCTGAGGGTCAGAGATGCTGACAGAGCCCTAGATCGACTTGAGGGGGTTGCAGAGCAAAGCGGTCAGCTACTTCCGTCGCTCCAGCTGTGTAGAGGGAAAAAGTGTATGGAAAGGAGGAGACGTTTTGGAATTCCCAAGCTTCTATGTTGGGGCAGGAGTAGGCAAAAGCCACTCCCGGATTCTGGAACCGACGCAAGCGGACATGAATCTTAGACGCTCCGATGTACATAGTCTGTAAATAAAGTATTAGCTTTAGAAGAATGGATGTTTCTGCCTCTTTACTCTCGAGGAGACAACCCCGAGCCCTTACACTCAGCATTTGTAGAGGTTTGAGTTGGTCACTCAAGCTCAACTGCATGGCCCTCAGCATGCATTTTTGAGTTCCTATACCAATAATTTAGGACCTTTCACAGCTTTGTAACTAAGGTGAATATCACTGCCTGAGCAACCTTTTATGAAACACATGAACCTGACCTTTAAAAGGTGTGAAAGTAAACAACTTTTTAAGTTACCAGACGTGTGGTCTTTTTACTATGCTAGGGGAAGAGGGAAACTTTGGGAAAGGGTTAAATTATATCTTCACTGCTTTGAAGAGGTCAGAATTTTTCCGTTAACTTCAATGCCTCATCTCAACTCTGTAATTTGTGTGGGTGTAGGTTGCTAGGTTATTTCATCTGGATTCTTTGGTGTGATGTCGCAGATGGAAGTTCCACCCATTGTTCAGAATTCCTCTGTGCTCCCCCCCACCTTTGCTACTTAGTCAGTGAGAAGGTTCAGTTGCTTGGCTGTTGCAAATATTGGAGAAATATGTGGTGAAAGGAAAAAAAGAGGTTGTAAAGATGGCAAGTAATGAACCTGAAGGTGGCGTTGAAGAGTATAAAGTAAAGATGGCAACTGATGAACCTGAAGTCGGCGAGGAAGAGTATAAAGTAAAGATGGCAACTGATGAACCTGAAGGCGGCGTTGAAGAGTATAAAGTAAAGACGGCAACTGATGAACCTGGAGGCGGTGTTGAAGACCATAAGGTAAAGAAGGCAACTGATGAACTTGAAGGCGGCGTTGAAGAGCATAAAGTAAAGAAGGCAACTGATGAACCTGAAGGTGGCATTGAAGAGCATAAAGTAAAGAAGGCAACTGATGAACCTGAAGGCGGTGTTGAAGAGCATAAGGTAAAGACGGCAACTGATGAACCTGAAGGCGGCGTTGAAGAGCATAAGGTAAAGACGGCAACTGATGAACCTGAAGGCGCCGTTGAAGAGCATAAGGTAAAGGCGGCAACTGATGAACCTGAAGGCGGCGTTGAAGAGCATAAAGTAAAGGCGGCAACTGATGAACCTGAAGGCGGCGTTGAAGAGCATAAAGTAAAGACGGCAACTGATGAACCTGAAGGCGGCGTTGAAGACCATAAGGTAAAGATGGCAACTGATGAACCTGAAGGCGGCGTTGAAGAGCATAAAGTAAAGGTGGCAACTGATGAACCTGAAGGCGGCATTGAAGAGTATAAAGTAAAGACGGCAACTGATGAACCTGAAGGCGGCGTTGAAGAGCATAAAGTAAAGGTGGCAACTGATGAACCAGCAGGAGGCGTTGAAGAATATAAAGTAAAGATAGCAATGGATGAACCTGAAGACAGCATTGAAGATTATAAAGTAAAGATGTCAACTGATGAATCTGAAGGCGACGTTGAAGAGTACATCAGGCCCAAGTGGGATAGTAAATTCCAGTACCTTTTAAGCTGTGCTGGATTTGTTGTGGGTCTTGGAAATGTGTGGCGTTTTCCATACTTGTGCCAAACCTATGGAGGAGGTAAGAGAAAACCCACCTTTTCATTGGAGATGTGTTGTGTGATTGTTCAGACTTAAACTACGACAAGCTCCTCGTTTTCTAAAATAATACGTGTTTGGGGTGTTAGGCCGTGTGCCAGACCCCTCTAATCTCTGGATCCAGCATCTGTTAAAATTTAATCAATGCTTCTAATTCTTGGAATAGCCAGGCTAGCCTCCCAGTGAATCAATCAATCAATATATTTATTGCATTAGCCCTCTGGCCATAGCACATAGTAAAAACCAGACAGATGCCTGATAAGGAAATACATAAAATATAACAGGTAGAAATTGTTCGTTACCAGTACATATAAAACAATGGGTGTAAAATCATATGAACGATACAGATATGGTAAAACGGGGGCAGGGCAAGTCTGCGTTGTTTAAGACAGGAAGTAGCTGAAACTGATGCTAAGACAAATTAGCCAAAAAGGCGGCCCTAAGTTTCAGCGCCTGGAGTATGTAAATAGCCACTCCTCTTGTAACCATAGGATTGGCATCCACCAATAGGTATTTCATACGCTCGACATCCAGGTCGATGGAAGGCGGGATTAGGAGGAGAAGCCTAGGTCTGACTGTGTCATATAGGGGACAGTAGAAAAAAAGGTGAATAAGGTCCTCTATCTTTCCCTTGTTACAAGGGTAAAGTCGGAGCTCCAGGGCGGTGTTGGAATATGCGCCCCGTAGGAATTCCGTAGGGATGGCGTGAAAACGGGCGAGAGAGAAGGCCCTTCTTAGCGTGGGGTTCGTCAGGACAGTTAAGTAATGAGCCAGCGTTCTGACTGCTTTCACGCGTGGGAACCACGTGGACAGTCTGGCCGCATTCGATCGTGCAAGGTCGAAGGCTTCGTCCTTTGCTAAAACCCAGTCACGAATTTTGTCTTTGTCCCATACGGACAGGGCGGCAAAGTCTGGGAGGGAGTAGTGGTTACATATGTATTCCATTCCCTTTAACCATGTGCTGCTGCTCCTGAAGACTGTGAAGGCTTGTTTCGCTAAAGATGAATTTGGACTGTCTGCCAATGATTTGTAGAAGGTGATTATCTTAATGTGGGCCTTTGCTGCGATAGATGGTAGGCCCAGTTCCACTCTCATTTGGGCAGCCATTGTCCCATTGGGGAGGCCCAGGATCTTTCTTGCCAGGCAGTTTTGCAGGGACTCCAGTCTTTGCAGGGTGTTTGGATTCCACCCCCATATTTCCACCCCGTACAGCATCATTGGGGGTACTTTGCTGAGGTAGGCTTTCCTGGTAGGAGCCACCAGCTGCCCTCCTTTTGCGAAGAAAAATTTCACCAAAGCAGCCACAGATCGGCGGGCGGCCAGTATGATTGTGTTTAAGTGGGCCATCCAAGATGATCTGTGATGGAAAGTGATGCCCAAATATTTAAAGGCCGAGCATTGGTCGATGGAGTGACCCTCCAGTATCCACGTTGGATTTGGTTTTACCTTGCCGAAAGGGATAATTTTAGTTTTGGAAAAATTGATTTTTAGGAAATTTTCATCGCAAAAGTTCATGAGCCCTCTCATCATGTTGTTGAGACCCAGCTTAGTTAGCGAGAGGACTACCATGTCATCCGCGTAGAGTAAGATGGGAATTTTTACTTGTTGTATGGAGGGGGCAGGTAGGTTGAGTGTCTTGATGGCTGTTATTATATCGTTTATGAAGAAATTGAAGAGAAAAGGCGCGAGAAGGCAACCTTGTTTGACACCTCTGGCTAAGGGAAAAGGACGGGAGAGAGCACCATGAGGGCCAAATTTCACTCTGGCAAATATGTCCGAGTGGATCTCCATAAGCAGCCATAGGAGCCTTTTGTCAATGTTGGTTGCGCTAAGCTTCTGCCAGAGTCTAGTTCTGTTGACAGAGTCAAAGGCAGAGGATAGGTCGACAAAGGCTACGTATAGCTTTGAGTTGAACTTTGTTTGGTATTTGTCAATCAGAGATTGAAGAACCAGACAGTGGCCGGAGGTGTTGTGTCCTTTCCGAAAACCCGCTTGTTCCGGGTGAAAGAGGTGGATTTCATCAGCCCAGATGGTCAGCTTCTCGAGGAGAAATCTGGTGTAGATTTTATAGGTTATGTCCAGTAAGCTGATGGGTCTATAGTTGGAAGGATCTTGAGGGTCACCTTTTTTGTAGATTGGAATGATGATACTCTGTTTCCAGTTGGGCGGAATCGTGAGGGAAGAGTTTATGGCAGTGAAGATAGGGGCCAGTGTGGTTGCCCACCAGCGTTGGTTTGCTAGAAACACCTCAGGTAACATCATATCTTCCCCGGGTGATTTGCCACCCTTTAACATGCCAATCAGCTGGAAGCATTTCTCAGGGGAAACCGGGTCCCATGGAGGAAGGTCGGGCCTACTGAGTACGGCCAGGGATGTGACTGTTGGAAGAGAAGGAGCAGAATAAAGTTGAGAGAAGTGTTTGTACCAGCCGTCTGCGGCGATGTTGTTACAGAGAGAGGCGGGGGACACTAAGCCCTTATTTATGATTTGCCAGAATTTCTTATCGTCTCGACTTTTGATGGCAGCGTTCAGTTCGGACCAGCGAGCTTTTGCGTAGTTTAGTTTCTTGTGTCTGAGTAGCTGTTTATAGTATGAGCGAAGGAAGGTAATCTTCTCAATTTTGCACATGGTAGGGCCCGATTTCAGGGCAATCTGAAGTTGACGGAGTTTGCTTCTGCATTGCCTGCACTCTTGGTCGAACCAAGATGGGGTCCTAGGGGTTGTGGACGTGCCAGGAAGTTTGGTAAGTATCGGGGTTATAAATGCGACAATTTCCTGGTATAATAAGAGAGGAAGGTGGACCTCGTTTGTGCTAATGAGGCGGAACTTCAAGGACTGGATTGCAGAAGTGTTGAGTTGGGCACGGAGATTCTGCTCCAGTTTGGAGTCCCAATTCTTGCTTCTTGGTGCTAACAGCTGTGTCTCTTGATGGACGAGGTACGAGGGCATGCTAGATCGTAGGGAGCAAAGAGTGATAGCAATTGGTAGGTGGTCGCTCTCCACCCTGTTAAAGATGTTAAAGCTGTGTACCAGGGGAATCATTGAAGAGGAGAGCCAGATGTAATCAATAACACTCGCTCCTCTGGGGCCTATAAAGGTGTAAAAGCCCTCAGATCCGTCTTTGAAGGTGCCATGGAGACTATATAGGCCGTGGTTGATGGCAAGTTCGAATAAAGCGATGCCATTCCTATTCACGGCTTTGTCTTGGGATTTCCATGGAATAAATGTGTCCGCGTCAGGGGAGCATTGCGAGTTGGCAGTAAAGAACTTTATATCCGGACCGATTCTGGCATTAAAGTCCCCCATAAGGAGTATCTCCGAGTTAGGGAATACTACCGCTGCCTTTTCCAAAATAGCATTTAGGTCCGTCCACATGTGGGAGGCGCCAGAATTGGAGGTGGAAGAGGGGTTGTAGAGGTTTATACACATGAAGCCCCCTAGCAGTCGACTAGTAATATGTAAAGTTTGGATATAGTTCGACTCAGACCATGATAGGAGGGAGACTGTGAAGCGGCAGGCCTGGGAAATAAAGAGGACCAGACCCCCGCTGGGGCGCCCATGTAGGTAGATTTTCGACGCCGGGGTCACAAAGGCATTGTAACCCAGTAAGGATGGCGGGGTATCCTGGTCCAATGCCCAGGTCTCCTGTAGGCCAATAATATGGAATTCCCAGTGAAGTGTTAGCCTCGGTGGTGAGCCATTAAGGGGCTCTATGTGAGATGGCAAAAAAGCCAGAGGGATGAACAGGGGTGGCAAAAAATGGTTCTGCAGAGGCAGCTGTAAAGGTACTTAAATGTCGCTACTCTCCACTTGATGGCCTCATCTGTGGCAGATGACAGCTAGAAGGAGGAGAATATCACAGGTGCTGTAAAAGGGAGGGGTCCTTCCCCCCACCTTTTCTGTGGTTGGAGAACTGCATTGCTAAATAAAATAATAATAATGCCATTTTCATCCTGCTCTTCCTCCTGATTGACAGGTGGCTAAGTGCACAGAGCAAAACAAGAACACTGAGACATTGGGAAAAATATGTCCCTAATTTTTCTGTTAATTTCAGTGCCTCACTACAACTCTGATTTGCATGCAGAGCTTAGTAGTATTACTGAATGACTTACAACCCAAGCTTTAAGTCTTGTTAGGATTGTTATCCATTGTTACTGATTGATTTGGTTCCACTTCATGGATTTAGTGTCTGGGGTATTTACTTTCTCTGACTAAATAGACATGGATTTTTAAAAATGTTTTTTTTTCCCTATTGGCAAGAAACTTGTAAAACAAATAGTCTTGCTTCTAGGCAACTGTGACAATAAGAGTTCTTTAAATGTTTCTGTGCTTTGACTCTTAACACTGATAAATGATTTTAAAATGTGTATTATTCCTTGTTGAAAAGTGAAGAGATTAGAAACAAGCTACTTTGTCCAAGAGCAACTTCCTTTCCTGGTTGTAACACTTTGCAATCTCTTCTTCTTCTCAAGGAAAGCAGATAATTTAGACCTAAGAACGTAGACGAAGGGAGCTATGAACACCTGAGCTGACTCTACCGTGTTTCTCCTAAAATAAGACACCGTCTTATATTCCCCCCCTCAAAAAAAACACAGTATGGCTTATTTTGGGGGGATGTCTTATTTTAACCGCTCCGCATCGGTATGCTGCATAGCCACGCCTATCCAGGCCGTCTTAAGGGAGAGGCACTATGTCTTATTTTCGGGGTATGGCTTATATTTCACAAATGCGTAGAAATCCTGCTATGGCTTATTTTATGGCTACGTCTTATTTTAGGAGAAACATGGTAGCTGATTCCCCTCAAAGTTGACCCCCCCACCTTCCAGAATTTAATAAAACAAAAACGGGGGACGGGACGGGGGACGGACACAAGCTAAAATGTAAGTGCAAAAAGAGCAGCAAGGAACTCTCAATAAATGAAGCAGCATTTTTTTCATGACTTTCACCTTCTACATCTTCCATAGCAGGTGTAATTTATGCAGTTTAATCCCCACCAATTAGATGCACTTTCAATGCATGCCACAGTAAAAAAACACAAAAACCCCCTCTAACAATTAGTTGTATATTATTGCCTATTTGCACAGTCCTAAGCAGGAGGACATGATTAGCTCACTCCACAACACCTCCCTGCCCCTCATATTGTTTACATGGGGCCGGGGCCAGTCCCAATTTAAATCTGATATCAACACCACAGCTTCCCCAATGGAGGAAGTTAATAATCATTAGCTGCAGAACCCATGTCCCTTCATGGAAAAATTCTCAAGAGCCACTACTGGGAGCTATAGCAGTTAAGGTAATGTCCCCAGCTTTTCTTACCCCCAGTTTATCACCATATGGGGAAAAAAACATCTCTTGATCAACTGCTACAATTTTTTGCTTCACTTAATAATTATTTTAAGTTCAACATATGTACCTAACAGATGCTGCTGGTATGAAGATAATGCTAGAAGAAAGTTAGAGATGGAGGAGGGCATGAGCAGTGTGTGGGGGCCAAGGGGGCCGTAGCCCCAGGTGAAGAATTCTGAGGGGGCACAAGCAGGCACCCCCCCCCCAGGCATTGGCTTCCCCACCCTGGCGAAGGATGCAAAGCAGTCCAGGCCTATGGAGCACAGGGAGGGGACAAGGGGCACCCCCAGTGCAGCCCGGCATGGCCAGACATGCCCCTGCATGGGCAGGCAGCTGGCACAGCAAGGCCCCACTTGGCTGGAGGTGTGTTTCGCCAGTGTCGGGGGCTTGCCTGCCCCGGGCGCTGGCAGCCCACACTATGACACTGTTATGAGCTAACTGTACTTCGCTATTGTGTTTCTAGGGGCATTCCTGATTCCATACATCATCGCGTTTGTGTTGGAAGGCACCCCTATATTTTTTCTTGAATTAGCTGTAGGGCAACGCATGAAAAAAGGCAGCATTGAAGTCTGGTGGCACATCTCACCTTACCTGGGAGGACTGGGTAGGTTTCTGCAACTGCCTTTACTTGTGATTATACAATCTTCTAATCATTGCTCCTTCCTGGAAATGCATGGGCTCGATGAGGCTGCAATAGCAGGGGCGTAGCAATGAGAGGGCGGGGGGGACGGGCCGCCCAGGGTTCCACCCCAGAGGGGGGTGACACTTAAAAAAAATTTTTTTTTTAAATTTTAACTTCATTGGAAAAAAGAGATAATAGACACACACACACAGCCCCCCACACCTCACAAAGTGGCACCATCAGAGGGGGGTGACACTTTTTAAATTTTTTAAAAAATTTTTAAATTTTTATCATTTTTTTATTATTATTTTTTTATTTTAACTTTATTGAAAAAAAGAGATAATAGACACACACACACACACACACACACACACACACACACACACCCCTCACAAAGTGGCACCATCAGAGGGGGGTGGCACATTTCAATTTTTTTTATTTTTTTTAAAATTTTTTAAATTTTATTTTTTTAATTTATTTTAACTTTATTGGAAAAAAAAGAGATAATAGACACACACACACAAACCCCCCACACCTCACAAAGTGGCACCATCAGAGGGGGGTGACACTTTTTATTTTTTTATTTTTTTACATTATTATTATTATTATTATTATTTTAACTTTATTGGAAAAAAGAGATAATAGACACACACACACAAAACCCCCACATCTCGCAAAGTGGCACCCTCAGAGGGGGGTGACACTTTTTAATTTTTTTATTTTTTTTTAAATTAAAGTGTGGGGGGGGGGTTGACAAAAAAAATTCTGCCCCGGGTACCACCTGGGCTTGCTACGCCTCTGTGCAATAGCAAACCCATTAGTAGTAGGGTAAAAGGTAAAGGACCCCTGGACGGTTAAGTCCAGTCAAAGGCAACTATGGCGTTGCGGCGCTAATCTCGCTTTGAGGCCGAGGGAGCCAGCGTTTGTCTGCAAACAGCTTTCCGGGTCACGTGGCCAGCATGACTAAACTGCTTCTGGCGCAATGGGACACTATGACAGAAGCCAGAGTGCACAGAAACACCGTTTACCTTCATGCCATAGCGGTACCTATTTATCTAATTGCCCTGGCGTGCTTTTGAACTGCTAGGTTGGCAGGAGCAGGGACAGAGCAACGGGAGTTCAGCCTGTCTTAGGGATTTGAACCGCTGACCTTCTGATCGGCAAGCCCAAGAGGCTCAGTGGTTTAGACCACAGTGCTACCCGCATCCTAGTAGTAGTAAACTCAGGCAGTTGAATGCCTATCTGTGTGGAAGATAAACAGAGCCACTCAGGGGCAACCTGTGTGATTTCACCACCTGAGGCAAAATGGGAATTGCTCCCCACGCCCCCGTTTGTTAGCACCAACATTTAATTCACAGAGCAATGTTATTTTCCAGACTGCCTGAGTTCACGTAGTAATTGGATTTGATCTTTCAATTGTGCGAATCAGACTCTTGCAATATGTATGTTAAACAGCAATTTTCTTTGTCCATGCCAAATCTGAGTGTGCGTGCATATTCCACAGGTTACGCTTCTCTGGTAGTGTGCTTCCTAATTATTCTCTATTACAATATGCTTATGGCCTGGATTCTGTGGTATTTTATAAACTCTTTCCGAAGTCCGTTACCTTGGAGTTTCTGCCCAACAGATACCAGCAAACCAGGTGAGTTCCCAAGTCTCTTGCTGCTTTGTTATTAGTATCTGCTTTTGTATGTATCCTTCAACCACCTCATTAAATTGTTTGTCCAACTCTGCCACAGTCAGCAATTGTCAAACCCAGGTGTGTCCCTGCCATGCCTCCTTTGGCCCTGGCCACAGATTTGGATAAGCAAGGTCTAGACACAAAGCCCTACAGGTGCACATTTTTCTGTGTAGGCTATGCGCACATTATCATCTGTGTCTGTGTGTCAGGTTGCATTTGTGCACACCAGAGACGGAATGGGGATGTTTGTACTCAATGTACATTACTTGCTTCATTTCCCCTCCAGCTTGCAATCCTCCCAATTACACATCTTACACAATTACACAGTTATACCTCTTAGCTGAACTGCACATCAAATGTGGCTTACCGGTAAGTATTCTTTTTGGGTTGAAGCTGGTTTGATGGAAAACTCACAAAATAGCAACATTTATCAAGAATCTCCAGGCTAGCTCTACATCATTGGTAATGTCATTTGTCTATGGATTCTAAAACCAACAGTGGGAGCACACTAGAGCCAGAACACAGCCTTGGATGCAATTCATATACAAAAAGCACAGATGGGGGGGGGGGGAGTTCAGCCTCCCCCCCCCCCGCTACCTAGCCAGATGCACTGCACTTTAAATCGACCTCTTCCCATCCCCATCCATGCTCTTCAGGGCAAGACTCACTTAGTTAGGCTGTCCTCCTGAACATAACATGTGTCTGCAGTTGCATCGTGTGGGCATACACCCCAAATTTTGTAGCTAACAAAAGGACAAAAGGACAGAGAAAAGCAGTACCTGTAAGTTGAAGAAAAGGGGAATAGGATATGAACTGAGCTATACACTTGGCATACTAATGCAGCAGAGGTAGAAGAATAATAATATTTTTATTTATACCCTGCCCATCTGAATGAAGCAGCAGTGAGTTCACGTTTAAGGCATAGCTTAGTTTAATAATGTTTTAAAGTGCTCTGTTGATGGGGCCAATAGCTTAAAGCAGGTGTGGGGGATCTTCACGCCCTCCAGCTGTTACTGCACTATGACTCCCACGATCCCTGGCCATAGGCCATGCTTGCTAGGGCTGATGGGAGTTGTAGTCCATGTAGGCCGTCCAAACATGGAATGGAGTTTTTAAAATGCAGTATACCATCTGCACACTCTATTGGTGCAGAATGGGAAAGAAGCCCTCTACAACAGAAGGAACTTTCCCTTGCAATCAAATAAATAACATGACATACAGGTTACTCAATATTATTCCAGTGGTGTGTGGAAGTTAATGAATCTACAATAGTCTTCCCCAAGTTGCTGACCCCCAGATGTTTTGGGCTATGACTTCCTGACCATTGGCTGTGCTGGCTGGGGCTGATGGAAGTTCTAGTCCAAAACATCTGGATGGCACAATATTAGGAAAGTCTGTTAGAGCATGGTGCGGATAACACCAAGGTTGTAGGTTCGATCTCCGTATGGGACAACTGCATATTCCTGCCTTGCAGGGGCTTGGATTAGATGATCGTCAGGATCCTTTCCAACTCTTCCATGATTCTATCTGTTTTGATAATGCCTTCTGTGCTTGTTGTTTCAGAACTTATTGAAGAATGTGAGAAAAGCACACCTACCAATTATTTCTGGTATAGATACACTTTAAACATAAGCACGGATATTACACACAGTGGCTCGTTTCAGTGGTGGCTGGTTTTATGTTTCGCAGCCTGCTGGTTAATTGTGTTCATTTGTACAGTACGAGGAATTGAATCGACTGGAAAGGTGAGCAGGGATCATTACACGACACCTGCATTTTACTGACTTGGTCCTCATTGTGGTGGTAGGGCCATCTTTGGACTGCACCACGTGAGACAGAAGGCAGCTCACCTGAACGAATGTTGTATCATATTTTTTAAAATGCACCTGCCCATTGAAAACTAATGCGTCTGGGAGGAGGCTAGGTTAGAATCCATATGCAGGAGTTTTTTTGGTATGTGTTTGATCATCTTATTACCTGCCTACAGTCAGAAATAGTACAGTCCAGACAGAAGATAGAATATTATCTATCTCAAGTGCTCATATATTTCATGGTGTTGCCTTCACCTGTTCCTGACACTCGCTTTTTTCTTCTCTTCTTTGCTCTTCCTCTTAGGCAATGTATTTCACAGCCACATTTCCTTACCTAATTCTAACATTATTCCTTATTTATGGACTGACTCTCCCAGGAGCCCTTCACGGATTACTCTACTTCATGACTCCTAATGCAAGTATTTATTCAATTGATCCTTGGTGTTCCAGATGATGTATGGAAAGTCTGACTTGGTCTTTTAGAGGTGGCTTTGAACTTTAAACTTTCCTCCATGCTGCTTCTTTGTTTACCACTTAATACTAGTTGGGATCCACACATATTCTGGCAATTGTACTTTGTTAACTCTCTCTGGAATCTATGAAGAACAGAATTCACGAATATAGGCAACCCTGGGCCAAATATAATTTTTAGGCAGACAGGGCAGAACTACACTTCATTGTGCAAGCATGGGATGTCCCAATTCTGTATTTGACAGATAATGCTGGGGCGAATGCAGAGAGGAAGAGATGCATTTGCAGAGGAAGCCAGTGGGCAGGTACTTAATCCTCCCTGTGCCCACCAGTTCTTCCCTACAAATGCTCCCCTTGGCTGCTTTTTGTTTCTCCGTCTGGCAGGGTCCAAGACTGGAAGATGCCCGAGTGAAGGTAAAAGCACTCTAGTGAGCATTTGTAAGGGAGTTTCACCAAACATGGAAAGAGTTAAGCGCTCTCTGCTACACACTGATTCTCCCCTTCCAACAAGCCCTCAGAAGGCAGTTTGTGAAATACTTGTTTGCCAGTATAATGCATTGTTCTGTTCTGAATTTTGAATTCAGAAAACACACTAGTTTTCCACTGCTTGCCAGGAAGTCATGTATCAGTGAAATACACACAGGAATTATGAGACTAATAATGTGTTTAGCCCTGAGCTCTCTGTGTCTCTCTCTCACAGCTCAAGAAAATCGGCAATCCGCGTGCCTGGCTTGATGCAGCCACCCAGATTTTTGCCTCTCTTTCTTTAGGATTAGGCGGACTCATAGCATATTCAAGCTACAACCCGACAAAGTAGGTATAATCTTGCAGTTTTGTTAGCTTTTGCTCACAATGTGGAGAGGAGTTGTTTGACACAGTAAAATCGACTTCTATGGGATAGTGCCTCAGTGATCTCTGGAGACAAGACTCAGTTCTCATTTGGCCCACACTGGAGCCCAGGAAAAGCAGCTGGCTCTGTTCGCTTGATGTTTCCCTGTGTGAGAGTCCCAAAGATGTTCTCTGTTGTTCTTTCTGCAATGCCAGTGTTGGGCAAATGTGTCGCACACAAACAGTGGTAGGTTGCATACGCATGTCTGCATGTGAAGATCTTTCCACATCATCTGCAGGAAGGATGGGAGTGAATATGGAAGTGGGAAAAGTTCAGCTAAGTTTGAGATGCCGTGCTTTTATGATTAATGATTCCCACTGAAGTCAGCTGCACAGCCCTTCCTTGAGAGTTTTTATTTTTTATCAGAAGGCAAGTGACTGAGGTGGCTGCATGTTCTCAATATAGCTTTACTCCTGTGAGTATAAAACAGCATCATGCCATCTGTCTACTATTGCTTTTTTCTTTTTTACTGTTCCGGGATTGAAAATATTCAGGGAAGAGTAGATTACAAGTACTTCAAATAAAATAATAAATGTATAACATTAGCAGTTATAGACTTGGTACTGTCCTTTGTAACATTTAATTGGGTTGTTATGTACTTGTTTTTCCTAGAAATGACTGTGAAATGGATGCTGTTATAATAGCATCAATAAACTCTATGACTTCTTTGTTTGCGTCAATCCCAGTTTTTGCGATTCTGGGGTTCAAAGCAACATTGGCCTATGAAGAATGCTTGGAAAGGTAAGCCGTTCAAGTTTCACAGATAGGAACCAATTTAAGGTGTTGGTCCAAGCCTTCTGTTCACAATTTTTGTTTTTCATTGTCTAGAATTTTGTGTCATTACTCCTCACCCCCTTTAAACCACTTTAGGGGACCCCTGAGGGCAGAATTCAAATAAGATTGTAGCATAGAACACAAAGTATGCAATCCTGCATGTTCCATGTGCATATTCATTAATTCAAGTATACAGGCAACTCCTTTTTTGTGTGGTCAGTGGTTGCGCATAAGCCTGTTCCGCCCCTGGCCTGCCCCTGTTCGAAGCAAATTGCTGTTGTTTTTCTTAGGGACTGTGGCAATGCAAATAATTCATATCATCCTGACTTTACTGACAGAAATGTTAAATACATCACCAAGGTATTCAGGATTGACAACATCACTGTAGACAGCAGCGCATTTTGGCTCAGTTACTTGAACGGAACAGATATCAATAAACTTGCATCTCTCAAACTGGCAAATTGTGATCTCCAGCATTTCCTTGATCAGGTAGCGTACTCGCATTACAAAATGATCCAGTCGTGAAAGTACAGTATGCACTGATTTTGTAGTCGCCAAAACTACACCACTTGCTGGGGCTTTTGCCACAGACACGACGTTAATTCTTGATGGTATTCATATGCTGTTTTTCTGCCAAGGCACCTATTTATAAGAAATGGTACAAAATAGTCTCAGATTTCAGGCTTGGGCATAATGGTGTCTCCATTACCAGCAATGATGCACCATGGGCTATTGCTGAATAGGATCTGAAGTGATAGGGCTCATCCAGAGCTTTTGCGGTTTTCGCCATGACAGGTAGTGCATTTAGTAGGGACCAGTAGGGTGGCAAAAGTGGAGCTAGGTTGCTCTCCCAGCTTCCCAACAGTGCACATTGCCATTGCTTACGGGGGAGGACAAGACAGTGGGGAGCTTGGCGAGGGTGGCTGCTGCGGCAGAGCCAACCCGCTGCTCCTGTTGCAGCACTTGCACCATGCCAACCTCCCTGCCGCTTTGTTCCTCTCCTTCACAGCGGCATGTGGTACTTTGGGAAGCCAGGTGAGCAATGCAACCTACCTGAGAGGAAGCGATGACAGACAACACTGACGTTGTGTCAACAGCTTTGCTATGAATGAATGGGGCTTCCTTCTCTGGAATGTGTCTGGTCACATTCCATGAAGGCTTCTGCAGCTTCCACTGCATTTTTCTGTAGAGTTTCTCTGCTGGACCTCTGCCATGCTGCAAGGTGGTCACAGCCCTGGCTCTTCAGCTACCATTGATGTGATGGCCCAGGCAGGAAATTCTTTCAGAAGTGCTGTGTTGAGCTCTTTGGCTTCTTACAAGCTGCTCTGTCTCTGGTAAACTAGCTTGTTACTCTACCCATATGTATGAGTGCACAGAGACCACAGGTTGTTTGCCTGGTTATCTCCGAAGAAACACAATCTACATACCCCCCCATGCTTGCACATAGAAGAAGGGGCTCAGGGTACCCACCAAAACTCTAGTCCAGCTTGAGAGGTTTCCCCTTATAGTTCTGCAGAGACACATAGAAACCATACCTGTGTCTGCATGTATGAGCACTCAAAGAACCACAGAAAGCAACCTGTGAGCTTAGGTGGCTGCTTTTATTACTATTTTATTACCTTTCCTTCACCCTTAGCTCCCAGGGCAAGTGGCAACAATTTAAAATGCAACACTAAAAACAGATTACAACAACTTAATACCACTAAAACATGGTGAGTTCTAAAAATGCACATCTCAGGTGTCGAAGGTCAAGGTCAAGAGGGTTTTTTGTTTTCCCACCCACCCCAATAAGAACGTGTCTTCAGTAATGGCTGTATCTTATTCCAGATGATGGCTAAATGTTAATACAGAATTTTGCCTCTTCATTAGAATAAATGACATTTAGAAATCAATCTGACAGATTTTACCATTTTTTGCAGAGTGTTTCTGGAACCGGCTTGGCCTTTATTGTGTTCACTGAAATCATGCCTAAGATGCCTGGATCGAACACTTGGGCAGTTATGTATTTTCTCATGCTGTTCAGTATTGGTATATCTTCCAGTTTTGGACTCGTTCAAAGTATCTTGACGCCTCTCACAGAATCTCGCATGGTGTCTAGATATATATGCAAGGAGGTTGCATGTGGTAAGGCATCTTCCTCACATCTTTTTCTTTGCTTATAATAATGCTCATGATTAATAGGGTGCTTTACTCTGTTCAAAGTGCTTCCCGTACATTATTTCAGCAATCATAAACAACAGCAGATTAACATTATCTCTGTATTGCAGACAGTGGCATAGGAAAGGGGGAGCGGGGGAAGCACACCGCCCCTGGCACCATCTCTGACAGGGTGACTAGAGGGCACCCCAAGGGGGTCTGTGGGAGTAGGGGTTATTGTCTCGTTTTTGTTCTATTTGTTTTGTGCTTTTATCCTGTATTCTTTCATCTTGTGAACTGCCCTGAGATCTCTGAAGGGCGCTATATAAATTAAAAAACAGTAATAACAACAATAACAATAATCTGGTGCGCAGAAACTGTATAGTCTTAATGATGCCACATTGCACCCATTAACTGTTAAGGATAGAAGAGTGGCAGAACTTGGGTGGTAAGAACTGAACAGACGTGTTGGGACTGATTATAAATGCACATGTAAACACCAATGATTAGGTTTTCTTTTATTTCATTTGTGTTAATTGACTAATGAATGTTCTTGTCTGTAGGTTTAGTATGCCTTTCTGCCTTTCTGCTGGGCCTGATTTTTTCTCTGAGATCAGGAAGCTACTGGCTTGAGATGTTTGATGCCTATGCAGGGACTTTGCCTTTGCTCATTATTGTGTTCTTTGAAGTGATCGGTGTTGCATTTATTTATGGAATGAAAAGGTATGGCTATGTTTCTTCGCATATGTATCTGGATAATCCCTTAGGTGCACAAGCAACTCAAGGCAGATGAACACGTGAGGCCGTATTCATAAGTAAGCATTTCTATTAAGAAATGGTCACACTATGGAGAAGCTAGGTGGTTCAACAGAACTACCGTTTCAGCATAACCCAGTGAAACTTAACTGCAGATTCGTTTAGACAGATTCTGCAATGCCTGAAAATTCTCAGCAAAATTAGCCTAATACACCTATAGGATTTTATAGTGATGGAGTGGCTTGCCCCCCCACCCCCAGCCTGCTCTCCCACTTACGTGGAAACTAACTACGTGGAAACTGGTGTCTAATCTGGACTGCTTCAGACTGCTTTAGTGAGCAGTGTTTCAAAACTGAATACTCATCCATGGGGGGAGCCATTATGTGTAATATGAGGGGCTTTCATTCTGAAGAGGTACAGTCATCAACAGCCATTGCTATTTGAAGTGGTATGGCCCAGGACCCAGGTTAATCAGCACCAGTGAGAAATTGTTCCAATTTCTGCAAGCTTTAAATGGCAGTCAGAAACCGGCACCCCTCATCAATGGGATCATGAGAACCAAGCCCATTGATAAGCTGGTGAGGTGTGACACTTCCATTTCCCTCCTTTATCCTGTGAAAACAACATTCTTCCGGGTTAGGCGCCGGAACGGTCGGTCGGGGGGAAGCTCGCTCCGAGCTCCCCGGCTCAGCAAAGGGGGGGGGGGGAACCGCACCAGCGCTGCGGACCCCTTTTTAAGCCCCGGGTAGAGCGTCCCGGGGACTTGGTGATCCGGCGGAGGCTCCCGACGTCTCCCCTGCTCCTAGGCGAGCTCTAATAAGAGCCACTGAATGCAAGCAGGGTCGAGACGGAGCCCTATGGATTTATCGTCTGTCTTTGCTGGGTGATGCTGCACGCACTGGCCATTCGGAGCGCTTAATCTCTCCAAAAAACAAGGGTTGGGAAACATCGAATAGTGAGTAAAGGGACAATTTGGATTAATTGGATTTGCTAAGGGATTCTAAAAAAACGGAGGTCGATCCCTAGCTTTTGTAGCAGAAGGAAGCAGTGGACACAGTAACCAAAGCTGCTGCCAAAGAAACTTTTGTGACAGATTGGATGTAACTATTGATAAAAGCCTGGACTGGAAAGAAAATTACCCCCATTTCCCGGGGTTTGGGAAACAGCTAGGAATATATGTTGGGATCTTTGGATTAATGGCGGATTGCTGTGATCATTGAGGCTGTTTTTCGACCTTGAAAATGGAGGAGGAAAGTTTTGAGAGGAAAGTTCTTGACTTGGTGTGGGAACTGCAACAATCCATCAAAGAACAAAGCCTGGCTTTTTGCCGGGTGCAAAAGTGCTTTACTATGCCAGCCCCAAAAGAAGATATACTGGAGGATTCCAGGGAAGGAGAAACCACCACCACTGACACTGACTTATGTCAAAATGAGGAAGAAAAAGAACTAACAGTTAATTTAAACGACCAATCCTGCAGAGTTCGCACCATAGAGATGAAAAAGAAAGTACATATCAACCAGAAGAGAAAGAAGAAAAAAATGGACAGGAAATTGCAGAAGAAGAGAAATGATGTACAGACTGTTAAAACTGTCCTGACGATGGAGGAAACAAGGAAGAGCAAGCCACTGCAGGAAAAGAAAGAAAATCATGACAGGGCTACTGTTCTTATTGATTGTTGGATTTGGATTAGCACGAGGGTGGGAGTGGGATGAAATAAGACCTAATGTAAATTGGCTGATTCTCCGGGATTAAGATCTGTATTTGGATAGGGATACTGGCACTTAGGAATACATGCTGACTGTTTCGGGACCACTGGGAGGGAGGGGTGGAGAATTTGGAATTTGGATAAAGACATAGGGATAGAACAAAGTACTATGAGGCCGAGGTTGGGCAAAAAAAAGGGATATGTAAAGTAATATGAATTTTATTATTTTTATTTAGTTTATGTGGGACAATGGAAGTATGTATTTGTGTATTTAGAAATATGGAATCTGCTAGAGAGGGAAGACAATGAAATACAAAAGAAAGGGATTCGAGGGAGTCAACTGAAATATGAAATGCTGGAAGAATGAATTGCCTGGCCCTGGATTAGGGTCAGGCCCAAGCAATGTAATTAAATAACGTTTGAGTGGTTAAATGTACAAATGTTATGGCTTACCCCTGTGAGAGAGGGGGATATACGAAGCTTCCCACAGTGAGAGGGGGGAAGCATGGAAATTTAACGATTATGTAATGTGCTTATAAAACTTATAAAACCAATAAAAATTTTGTAAAAAAAAAAAAAGAGGGGGCAGGGTCCAGGATGCTCAGATTGCTGCCACCAGACCTCCCCTTTCATGATGTAACCATGATGTACCTGGGGGAGGGTCTCGGGCTACACCCCTCCTATGGTGTATGCATGGTGTTTCTGGGGGGTGGTCTTGGTCCAGGGGGGGGGGATTCAAAATGTCTATATAGGGGTGGGCACATTTTTGTTCTAGGTTGCTCCTCCATCCAGCATGTGGTGAGTGAGAACCCTGTTGCAACAGTGTTTGTTAATAAATATCAAGCTTACTAGCCGCCTTGCTTCCCATTAAAAAAAGAAAAGAAAACAACATTCTAAGCAACAAACCTTTATTTAGTCTATTTATTTAGAAAAGCATTTCTATACTGCAAGATAAAACACTGGGGTGATGCACAACATTAACATAAAATACAATTACAAGCAGTACAAATAATTATGGAAGTGGCTGGCTAATCAAAACATTAAACAGCAATGAAGGCCTGATGGCATAAAAAGATCTTTAAGAAGGAAAGTCAAAAGTGAGGGCTTCTGCCAGATCTTTTACTGGCCTAGGTGCAGCAAGAGATACCTGGTTATTGTATTTGAAGTATAATCCCATGTCCGTCTGCTCAGAAATAAATTCAGTTGCATTCAGTGGGAATAAGATTCCAGCTAAGGTTTGCAGCCTTATGCATAATTTGGCAATATACACCCCACAATTTGCAATAGGATAAAGGTTTCCTATCTGTTGTGTTTAATTCATTTGTGCAAATGATCATTTGATGGTGGGGGGTGCATGTGGCCTGCCTAACAGCCCAAGCAGCTATCAGAGAGGATAGATCTCTATTTGAGGTAGTCCTTGATTTCCAAATCCCTCTGGTTTAAAAGATGAAGAACTCTAGGCAGGGAGAGCAGAGGCTTCAAAGTTTCCCATCAGCAGTTAAAAACTGGAAAAGAGATGGAACAGGCTAGCTGTCAGTCTTCCCACTATGGACACATGTAATGCATTTCTATTTTAATCACAGAAATCATTTCTAAATTAGCACATAAACGTTTTACGCCAGCCTGAATCCTCTTTTGTTTGATGCTTAAGTAGCTGCTCTACTTGTTCCTGCATTCATCAAGTGATGAGCATGCATGTGGTCAGAGGAGAAACAGAAATGGAAGTTTAACTGGCTTCATTTTTAATAAGGATTCATGCAAGTGAATTGTCCACAGATCACTCACTAAATGTATCCCTTTCATTAACAGATTCAGTGCAGATGTGAAAGATATGATAGGAAGACCACTAAACGGCTATTGGAAGGCAACGTGGCAAATTTTCTCACCAGGGATAATGCTCCTAATTTTTTTGTCCTACTTACTTATTGAGCCACCTTCAAGCTACAATACTTGGAACCCAAATTATGTAAGTTACCTTTATACAAGTCATTACTAGTCTTTCCCTAATTTGCATTCATTGAGCTCTCACTCCAATCTTGCTGCTATGAACTCCTGAATTGATAAAATGCTCTGCTTAGGCACAGAATTCCTGGGCCACCACCAATGGTTCACTAGGGCTTAGGGCAGTGATGGCTAACCTTGACACTCCAGATGTTTTGGAACTACAACTCCCATCATCCCTAGCTAACAGGACCAGTGGTCAGGGATGATGGGAGTTGTAGTTCCAAAACATCTGGAGTGTCAAGGTTAGCCATCACTGGCTTAGGGGGTCCTGCAGCTAATGAACCTCACCAGAATTTTAATGCTTTATTTTTTTAGATATGCTGTAAGTCACACAGAGTGGCTGGGGAAACCCAGGAAGATGGGCTGGGTATTTAATTTCCTACCTGTTCTGTTTCAGCCGGAAATTTAATTAATGGTTTTACATTTTGATTTTATTACTCTGCTGTAAGCTGCTCTAAGAGCATTCCTGAAGAGCAATCTAAAAGCTGGTTGAATAAACAGACATCCTCTACACACCATGCCCAAAGATGCCATCAGTCATATACTACAGCCCACCAAGGGCTTGACAGTGCTCCTGGCTCTTGCCATCTAGGACACAAAGCTAAAACAGACCTTACAGAACCCTACATGCCTGCTGGGCTGTTCTCTTCTTTGTGGGGCACAGGAGGTGTGTGTCTGCTGTACGTGTAGTGAGCCAACAAGCTTGCGCATGTGCTCATCACAAGATGGTATTGCCTGGGGAAAGACAGTCAGGGTGTGTATCCAAAGTAGTGGACAGAGGAGGAATGACCGCTGGGTGTGGGATGCAGAAAGGAAAGCCATAGTGCACCTGTAGCAGCAAACATGCTTTTTCTTTATCGGTCTCTACAGCCAGAATAGGTGCTGTAACTCTCTAACGGTTTGACTTTACCCACAAAGACACACTCTTCCACTTTCTCCCAAGACAGATGGATTCCATGTGGTTCCTAGCTAGTCAACCATGGAAGACACTGACTAGTCCCAGATCTGTTCAGCTTCATGAGTTTTCAGATTATCAGCCTTGATGAAAACTGTTCACTATCAAGTCCCAGCCTACATAAAAACATAGAGATTTTACCATTTTGTGTAACAGGAGTGAGCGTTCATAAAAAGAGTTTCTTTTGTTAGACACAACACGCCACTAGCACAATGGGACTTTCTTCCCCTCTCCTCCCCCCATGGTATCCCAAAATTTGCTCCAGAGAAGGCATCCCCAAACTTGGCCCTCCAGATGTTTTGGGACTACCATTCCTATCATCCCTGACCACTGGTCCTGTTAGCTAGGGATGGTGGGAGTTGTAGTCCCAAAACATATGGAGGGCCGAGTTTGGAGATGCTTGCTCCAGAGGGTTTGGGAAATCCCTAGATCCCCTTGTGTATTTAGGGGGGGGTGCACAAGGGGAGAAGAGGAGGAGAACATCGCATCATGTGAGGAGACATCCTTGTGCTGATGAAGCCATAGTCTTAGCCCTCCACTGCATGCAACTCAGGAGTCTTCCCTTTCCCTTTTGGAACATTGCCAACCTTTGCTTAGCTCCCACTTTGAAGTATTAACCAGCTGTAATTCCTGTCCTCACTTACCTGGGAGCAATCCCCATTTAACCTGATGGGATTTACTTCTGAGTAAACGCATAGAAGATTGTGCTGTTTAGTGTGGCTTTCATGCAATACATTCGTTTCTCCCAAAGGTATACTTTCCTGCAAAGGAGTCAAAAAAGTACCCTGCCATGGCTGTCGTCATCTCTGTGATGCTGGAAAGTGCACCATGCTTGATGATCCCTTTCGGAGCCATTTACCAATTTTGGAGAATCGTATTGAAAAAGAAAAAGCTACAAATAATACATCCAGACACCAGCACTAGTATCCCTGGTATCCCCAGTAGCACCGGTATCACTGGTAGCACTGGTATCCCCAGTAGCACTAGTATCCCTGGTATCCCCAGTAGCACCGGTATCCCTGGTATCACCAGTAGCACTAGTATCCCTGGTATCCCCAGTAGCACCGGTATCCCTGATATCACCAGTAGCACTGGTATCCCTGATATCACCAGTAGCACCGGTATCACTGGTAGCACTAGTATCCCCAGTAGCACTGGTATCCCTGATATCACCAGTAGCACTGGTATCCCTGATATCACCAGTAGCACCGGTATCACTGGTAGCACTGGTATCACCAGTAGCACTGGTATCCCTGATATCACCAGTAGCACTGGTATCCCTGATATCACCAGTAGCACCGGTATAACTGGTATCACCCGTAGCACCAGTATAACTGGTATCAGTAGCACTGGTATCCCTGGTATCACCAGTAGCACCCGTAGCACCAGTATAACTGGTATCAGTATTACTGGTATCCCTGGTACCACCAGTAGCAACGGTATCACCGGTATAACTGGTATCACCAGTAGCACTGGTAGCACTGGTATCACCGGTATAACCGGTATCACCAGTAGCACCGGTATCACCAGTAGCACCGGTATCACCAGTAGCACTGGTATCACCAGTAGCACTGGTATAACTGGTATCACCAGCAGCACTGCTAGCAGTGGTAGCACTGGTATCACCAGTATAACTGGTATCAGCAGTAGCGCTGGTATCCCTGCTATCAGCAGTAGCGCTGGTATCCCTGCTATCACCAGTAGCACTGGTAGCACTGGTATCCCTGGTATCACCAGTAGCACTGGTAGCACCCGATCTTAACTTTTGTTTCATCAGTCTGATCACCCTTGTTTTCCCCATCCTATCCTGACCATTAAAAACCCCCACACATGTATCCTCAAATTTAAGCTATTCAATCAGTAAGAATGTAAGGATTTCTATGTAAAACCATTTTCTAAATAAATGCATCTCTATATATAGCACTCAGGAATGTTCATAATGCATAACACATAATTATCTTGTAAGTCTTACTACGCCAAGCATATAAGGCAGGTCCACATTCTTATCCCTATATTGCAGGTGTGGGGGCTGAGACTGAAGGAAAGTGCTTTGCCTAAGGCCTTTCGGTACATGAGATTTAGAAAGGGGGAAACTGCTAGGGGCTGATTACAAAATGATGTCATTATAAGTGGACAGAACATGGTAATTCCACGGATCTTTTCAGGCACTACCCTTACGACTGATTGAGCATTTCAAAGACACAATCCATTAAGTCACAAATTGTATTTTCTAAATTGGAAATCTGGGTCTTTTTCATGACCTACAGCCAATAGAACATCCCATTTATTTGTAGAAACATAAACTAGTTTGGAATGAATCAGTACTTTATTTATATCTAACCACCTGATCTCGGCCATGCCATTCATCCTTCATACAGGTTATTCAGGTTTACCAAATGAATGGGCCATTGCCAAGAAAACAACAACCATTCTTGCTGAAAGGCCATGTGTAATACGGTAATAATCTCAAACATGCAAATAATTTGAGGATTACTCAGCATGGCTTAAGGAAAACCACATGGTTCTGACAGCCACCATTATCAAATAATGTGCCACTGAGTTTTTAAAACAGAGGTCACATTTTTCTAAGTGATTTACGCAAACAAGGCTTAGTGAACAGAACACAGAAACTTGCAGCCATAGATCACTTTTTAGGCAAGATTCTAGAATAGGCATCTCACTATTGTTGCATTACAGACAAATATATTTCCCCCTGACAATTCCAGGTTAGCTGAATTTTTTACACAGTAAAAAATAAAAATGGAGCATATCCCATTAATTACTTTGCTGATAAAATATTTTGAAAACATTGCTTTGAGCTCATGTATTCATGGCACTAAGCGTACTTTCAGGCACCAAATTACTACATTTTTCCTGCTTTGAGATACAGGAGGTTGATTTAGCTATTTATTTCTTTTTCTTTTTTAAAGGAAAAATAAATCAGTTTACCTACAATAGGGCTGCATCTATCAATCCAGAATGGCTTTGAAATCTTCATATAGTGATGGTTCTGTTACTTCCTTCAGGAGCTGTACAGAAGCTTCTGGAATTTGCCGGAGCAACCATATTTCACCTGAAAAGATGAATTCTAAAATCAACCAATCGCTGCTCCGATAGACAAATCATTCCGAACAGGGTTATTGGGTGGTCCCAGCTTGTCTTTTAAAAGGAGGGTGGCCATTTTTTGCCAATGCAATGCCTCTGGGCTCCATGGCACATTGGCACACCCCATCCCTGCACTCCCAAGGACATTTTGAAACTGCACGTGATGGGGAGAAGGCTTCCTAGCTGCTTGAAGCACCCCCCACCCCCTGTGGTTTCCAGTATTTGGAAGCAATGCTGCTTCCCACAGTGGAGGGAGAGCAATAGTCATAATGGCTAGTACCCGTCTCCTCCCCCATGAATTTGTCTAATCCTCTTTTATAGCCAACCAAGTTGGAGACTATCACTGCCTCCTGGGGGAGAAAGTTTCATAGTTTGACCATAAACTTGCCCATCTCTAATATATATAAAAAGGAATTATATGGCTATTTAAAAATAGTTCAATGCCCCAGAGAATCTCAAATCCGTATAACAGATTTGCTTCTATTGCAAGAACTATGCCCATCGGAAGTACCAGGGAAATAATTTTGTTTAACAAAAATTATACACTGCTTGATTGTAATAAAATCTCTGAGTGATTAATAAGCCCACCTTACTGGACTGTTTTAAGGGTTACAAATATAATGCATGCAAAATGCTTTGCAGCTCTGACAAGTTCTTTATAAATACTAGGTGCTATTTATTCTAAACAGTAATTTTGAACACAGGTATTACAGTCAATTTAATGTGACTCTTTAGTGTGACTGCACTTTGCTTGTGGCCGAAGACTTATTTGCATACTGAGGGGACAAGCCAAACCCACGGCAGCCACCTGACAGGGTTTTCTGGAGTGTCAGGGACATGGCTGGATCTGCAGCCCTGCCACGCTTAGCAGCTGGGGAGGAAGGAGGGCAGTCAGGGCCATCTCTGGTCCAGTTGGGTGCAGCAATTGGGCTCACATCAGGCCTGGTGCTATCACATGACACTGGAGGGACCAGGTTGACCTTCCCTCCATTTGGGGGCTTTCTGCTGACTGCTGTTGCTGTTGCTGGGCGTCCTGCCAACAGCACTTTGCCCATCACCCATCTAGTGAGCAGAAGGGCACGCTTTGCACTAGCAGTGACACTTGTGAAACTCTGTTGGTGGCAGGTGGCTGGGGTAGCTGTCAGAGCCGAATGGAGAGACAACTGTGGCTCAAGGAAGGAGGATTGGAGTATCTCATAAAGAGTCTAGCAAAGGAACGTGCTTTGTTGCAATAGGTGGGGAGTTCCAAAGTGCAGGTGCTGTCACAGTAAACAATGCAGTACAGATATTATGTGGAACCTGTAGTAGTGCTTGAAACTACTGAAGGGGAGGTTTTATTTATTGTGATTTCACCATGCTCTGTATTATCTGAAAAGGAAAACATTTATTTAAAAAACAAGACTGCACAGCAGCAATCTAGTCTCATCATGATCAGTGGGACTTATTCCCGAGCCGACGGTGCATAAGATGGGCTGCAATCCTATGCACTCCTTGCATCCAACTTGTACCTAAAACTCTGCACAAGCCTGCACCAGAGAATTGTAGAGTTGGAAGGTACCCCTGACGGTCATCTAGCCAAACCCCTGGGGCAATGCAGGAATCTCATCTAGACCATCCCTGACCGATGGCCATCCGTCTTCTATTTTTCCCCTCAGCCAGGATACACAACAACGGAGACTGGAGGTGGGGGAAAAGATAAATTTTGACAATGGGGCAGTGCAGGAACAGCTTGAAGAGTTTACAAAGAGGAACCCCACATGGGTTTCCCCGCATATAACGTAACAGGCAGGGAGCAAGCTCAGATAGAGATAAAGACATTGGGGGAGGGAAGGACAAAAGAGTACCAAAGTCCGCCCATTTTATTCTCTTTGGGATGGTGGCGCTAGGGCTCTGGGACCACCCTCCCCAAATATTTACTTGTCTTCAATGTATTGTTACCACTGTTATTCCATAGTACAGATCCTTTTTAAATTAAACACTTTCTGTTAAATTAAAACGGCAGAAGTAATCAGTACCATGGATATCAAAGGAAAGGCGGGAGACACAGATACACAAGCACACAGAAGTAAATAATTTTGTATTTGTAAATGTATTGTATTTGTACAATGACAATAAAGAAATCTTAAATCTTAAATAATCGAGCCTTGGGGAGAGCGGTAGGAATGTACAGTTTGCTGTACTTAGCCTCAAGATGTGAGACTGAAAGGGCTTAAAAAATAAAAGTCTTGTGTCTAGGAATATTTCTCTGCAAAAGCATCAGACAGGTTGTCAAAAGTGTGAACTTCATTAATAGACCCTATTTAAAGGAATTGGTCAATTAGCCACAGAATTGCTTTGCTGATTTTCCCCATCTACTTTTAATTACACAACTGCTTTTGGGGGGTCCTAGCTTCATACAGGGAAGACTGGAGTGTGTGACTGAGAGAGGGGGGGTCCTAGATCCATGCAGGGGAGGCTGGGGACAAAGGGGAGGCCGGCCTGCCGAGCACCCAGGGTGGCGCTGAGCTGCTCCTCCTGGTGCCACGCGCTGGCAAAACAGGGCGGTAGCGCTGCCATTGTCCTGCACACTCCACTTTCGGGGGCAGCAATGGCTTTTCGGAGGGGGATTGGGGCCCGAAGGAGGTGCGCAGGACAGGCAGCGGCCTTGGCAGGCTTCCTCAGCAGCCCGGAAAGCCGGCCTATGTGAAGAAAATGAGACTAGGCCGAGTAGATTCGGCCTTGCCTTGCCTTGCCTTCGCACCGTCCCCAACCCAGCTGGCCAATCGGCTGCAGGCAGGGGGGGTGGGGCGAAGGCAAGGTAAGAGCTAATCTACTCGGCCTAGTCCCATTTTCTTCACATAGGCCGACTTTCCAGGACCCAGGAAGCCCAGCGGAGGGTAGGGCAGTAGGGCTGTTCATAAAAAACTTAAAATAAATAAATGCCTGCTCCAAAGGTCTTATCTTACCACACTGGGGATTACATAGCTATATATGAAATTTCATGCATACAGTGGTACCTCGACTAGCGAATAACTCGCCCAACGTATTTTTCGCCTAACGAAGGATCGTGGCGGCGGCGAGTTAACGAATTTCTTTGCCTTCCGAATCGGAAGCCGAGGTTTTTTTGTTTTTTTTGTACAGGTCACATGGAAGGGGAGAGAAGGTGGGACTTCGCTGCAGCAGCCATTTTGGTTGGAGCGGAGCCTGGAGCAGCTGGAGGCTGCTGCTTGTCCTCCTTCCTCGTCATGGCGGTTTTTGGCGCGGGATTTGATTTTTGGCCGCATTTTTCGGGTTGGTTTTTTTTTTTGCTTTTTGCCGCTTTTTGGGGCTTTTTCCCCCTCGCTGTGGTGGCGGTTTCGTTTTTTTTTTTTTTTTTTTGCTTTTTTTGCTTTTTTCGGGCTTTTTTTTTTTTTTTTTTGCATGGCGGTTGCGGCGGTGGCGAGCACCCCTCAGAGGTGCCTGCAAGCAAAGGAGAGCTGCGGGAGCCTGGCCGTCCACATCAAAAAGGTAAGTGACCCCCGATTTCTCTTCCCATAGGAGCGCATTAATCCGTTTTTAATGCATTCCTATGGGAAATCATGTTTCGACTAACGTATTTTTCGCGTAACGAATGCCCATTTGGAACGCATTAAATTCGTTAGTCGAGGTTCCACTGTATTAGTTAATATCTTGACCCTGCTCCACTGGATTGAAATTTCAGCCTTCACGACATAGGAAAACGGCCAAGTGAACAGCTATTTTCGTGGAGGAGGGTCAAGATATTAACTGATAAGCATGAAATTTCATATATAGCTATGTAATCCCGAGTGTAGTAAGATAAGACCTTTGGAGCAGGCATTTTCAAAAAAGGTTTTTTATGAACTGCCCTACGGATGTGAGGGCGATCTGGCTGCAACATCTGTCACCCCATTGATCGCCAGGGTTGATTGATGAACTGCCCTAGAAGGGCAGTAATTGTTCCTTGATAATTTGTCACCCCCCTCCATGACGGCAAAGGGGGCGGCCGGCCCCCACCTTCCTACGTCCCCTGCGCAAGCTATAACGTTTTAGGCAATGCAAGCAGACATGGAAGTTCTGTCTGTTCTGCCGTATCTGTAATGCCCTCTTTCCTTATGGCAGTTATCAAGTAATGAATATGCATATGTGAGTTGGCCCTTAATCTGTCCAAAGCAGTTTGGTTTGGTTTCTCTGAACTTCCTTTCTCTTTATTATCGGATTTAATGATGGTATTAAGTTCATGATTGGACACAAACCCAATATTTTCTGGCAGGCCACCTGGAGATTTATCAGTCCTCTTATCATGTTGGTTATCTTCTTGCTTTACTTCATGGTGAAAGTGAGAGAAGAATAACTATACATTGTCTGGGATCCCAAATATGTAAGTGCACATGTTCAAAGAAACACACCCCAAGTTATTTTACGGGTTTCTCTTCACTCCTGCTGTGCTCAGCATGCCTTTGGTTGCCCAATCCACTTTGGTTTTTTGGATGTTGAGTGATAGGCCAAGCTTTTCATAAGCTTCTGCGAAGATATTTAGGATGGTTTGGAGGACATCCTCTGAGTGTGCACACACTATCGGTAAGTTGTCATCAGCATACTGAAGCTCTATGACAGAAGTTATGGTAACCTTACTCTTTGCTTTCAGCCTGCTCAGATTAAAGAGCTTTCCATTTGTTTGATATAGGATTTCTACTCCGGAGGGTGGGATGCAGGTGGCGCTGTGGGTTAAACCACAGAGCCTAGGGCTTGCCGATCAGAAGGTCAGCGGTTCGAATCCCCGCGACGGGGTGAGCTCCTGCTGCTCGGTCCCTGCTCCTGCCAACCTAGCAGTTCGAAAGCACGTGAAAGTGCAAGTAGATAAATAGGTACTGCTCCAGTGGGAAGGTAAACAGCAGTCCCACGGCATTGAAAGATCCAGAGATCCCAGGGGTTGTGAGTGGTGCTTGGGGATTCACTGGGGGCCACAACAGATAGATTTTGCCAAATTACCCGTGGGGCTGTATTAAACCGGAACACAGGCTGCAATTGGCCTGCGGGCCAGACTTTGGACATGACTGTCCTAATGGGAAATCATGTTGGCTAACCAACATGCTTAAGTCTAATCTAATTAATGCATGAAGGGGTTAATACCATAGAGTATGCTGTGCTGACAGGCTTAACTATCTACTTCCCCTCACCTTGGAAGGAACTAGTAATCAAGCCTTTGTTCTGCAGTTTACTTGAGAAGCTCAGCATGTGAAGAGGTTTGAGTTGGTCACTCCAGCTCAACTGCATGGCTCTCAGCATCCATTCTTGAGTTCCTATACTAATAATTTAGGAGCTTTCGTCGCTTTGTAACTAAGGTGAATATCACTGCCTGAGCAACCTTTTATGAAACACATGAACTTGACCTTAAATTAAATTATTTCTTTACTGCTTCCAAGAGGTAAGAATTTTTCTGTTAACTTCAGTGCCTCATCACCTAGGTTGCTAGGTGGTTTTATCTGGATTCTTTGGTGTGATGTCGCAGATGGAAGTTCCACCCATTGTTCAGAATTCCTCCGTGCTTCCCCACCCCACCTTTGCTACTTACTTGGCGAGTGAGGAGGTTCGGTTGCCTGGCTGCTGCTAATATTGGAGAAATTTGTGCTGCAAGGGGGAAAAAGAGGTTGTAAAGATGGCAACTGATGAACCTGAAGGCGGCATTGAAGAGTACATCAGGCCCAAGTGGGATAGTAAATTCCAGTACCTTTTAAGCTGTGCTGGATTTGTTGTGGGTCTTGGAAATGTGTGGCGTTTTCCATACTTGTGCCAAACCTATGGAGGAGGTAAGAGAAAACCCACCTTTTCATCAGAGGCGTAGCAAGCCCAGGTGGTACCCGGGGCAGATTTTTTTTTTGTCACCCCCACCACCACTCTAATTTTAAAAAAATTAAAAACTGTCACCCCCCTCTGATGGTGCCACTTTGCGAGGTGTGGGGGTTTTGTGTGTGTGTCTATTATCTCTTTTTTTTTCAATAAAGTTAAAATAAAAAATAAATTAATAATAATAAAAATGTAAAAAAATAAAATAAAATAAAAAGTGTCACCCCCCTCTAATGGTGCCACTTTGTAAGGTGTGGGGTTTTTGTGTGTGTGTGTGTGTGTCATCTATTATCTCTTTTTTTACCAATAAAGTTAAAATAAAAAATAATAATAATAATAATTAATAAAAATTAAAAAATTAAAAAAAAAATAAAAAGTGTCACCCCCCTCTGATGGTGCCACTTTGTGAGGTGTGGGGGTTGTGTGTGCGTGTCTATTATCTCTTTTTTCCCCAATAAAGTTAAAATAAAAAATGATAAAAAATGATAAAAATTAAAAAAATTAAAAAAAATTAAAAAGTGTCACCCCCCTCTGATGGTGCCACTTTGTGAGGTGTGGGGGGTTGTGTGTGTGTGTCTATTATCTCTTTTTTTCAATGAAGTTAAAATGTAAAAAAGTGTCACCCCCCTCTGGGGTGGAACCCGGGGCGGCCCGCCCCCCCGCTCCCCCCATTGCTACGCCCCTGCTTTTCATTGGAGATGTGTTGTGTGATTGTTCAGACTTAAACTACTACAAGCTCCTCGTGTTCTAAAATAATACGTGTTTGGGGTGTTAAGCTGTGTGCCAGATCCCTCTAATCTCTGAATCCAGCAACTGTTAAAAGTGAGGTGTTAGCCTGGGTGGTGAGCCATTAAGGGAGATTAAAGGGCTCTGTGTGGCCTGGAAGTAAAGCAGGAAGCTGGGGAGAGAGTCGGAGCAATGTTTGGGTGCAATGTTTGATTTCTGTTTGAATACAAAGCTAAAGCCTTTTGGGGTCTTGATGCTGTGAGCACCTCCATCGTAGGCTCAGGTTGGATATAGGTGTAAATAAACCATATATCCTAAAGTCACCACAGTCTTAGCCTCATTCCCAAAGGAAACATGCAAAAATCATCACATCTGGACTTGAAGAGGCTCTCAAATGGATCTGCAGCTGCAGCTGCAAAGGAATTTAAATGCAAGAGCAACTTCCTTTGCAGCATGCTTCCTGGTTGTAACTTTTTGCCAATCTCTTCTGCTTCTCAAGGAAGGCAGAGAATTTAGACATAGACCAAGGGAGCTATGAACACCTGAGCTGACTGTAGCTGATTCCCCTCAAAGTTGATTAAATTTGGTTTTAGAAAACAACACTGCCAAATCAAAAGAGACAAGGCCATTTTGTTCTACCGCTATATGACCTTTAGGAACACTAATGTGCTGTGAGGTAAATGATTGGTAGGGGAGGAATAAATGCTTTATACTTTCCCAGTTTTTGAAGTGTAATAAACAAAAATCTGCCCTTATTCTCTTATGGCGTTAGAGCCCTTTGCAGGTTCTCCATCGGTAGGAGTAAATTACAGAGGCCAACCAGAGAAGATTGAGAAGCAAAAACTTTATTATTCTGTTGCAACAGGGTCCTTCCTCTCACCTATTGACATAAGCAGTTGTCCTAGTAACATTCTGGTTAACCACTATTTCTTCCCAATGGAAGTATAAGCTAGTTTCATATCTGATAAAGCTAAAAGGGCAAACCACAATTTGCTAGTCAGTTGTTCCAGTCCCAGGTGTAAGCAGGTTTTCGTGTCTGGGTCTTAACCACAAGCTATATGATGCTCCAAGCATTCTGACCACAGGTTTTGCTAAATATGTCTATCTGTCATCTTGGAGCCGTTTGTGGTCACCTATCAGCTACATTCCCATAAATTTGCAACCCTTATCAGATTCTATGCATCCTAGTTTTATCAGGCAGCTAATTTGCAACTCTTCAAATTTTACACACACCCCATGGATTGAGGTCTTCTATTTAAAAAGCATTACTAAAAGCATCCTTAAAATAAAATGAAAATGAAAATGAAAATGAAAATGAAAAAGCAGCCATAGCCCCGGGCACGGAATTCTGAGGGGACACAACCAGCCCCCCCCCAGCAGACCATGGAATTCAGACAGGGATGGAGGGAGATGGACAAGGGGAATCCCCAGCACGGCCTGGCCTGGCACTCCTCTCTGTGGGCATGGGGGGTGGGAATTCACCCTCCAAGGGCTATGGCGGCTTGCTGGGCTTTCCCCTGTATGGGTAGGCAGGTGGCACCAGCAACCCACGCTATGCCACTGCTATGAGCTAACTGTGCTTGGCTATTGTGTTTCTAGGGGTATTCCTGATTCCATACCTCATCGCGTTTGTGTTGGGAGCCATCCCTGTATTTTTTCTTGAATTAGCTATAGGGCAACGCATGAAAAAAGGCAGCATTCAACTCTGGTGGCACATCTCTCCTTACCTGGGAGGACTCGGTAGGTTTCTGTAACTGCCTTTACTTGTCATTATACAATCTTCTAATCATTGCTCCTTCCTGGAAACACATGGGCTCCATGAGGCTCTAATAGCAAACCCAGTCGTAGTAAACTCAGGCAGTTGTCTAGAAGATAAACAGGGCCACTCAGGGGCAGCCTTTCCGATTTCACCACCTGAGGCAAAATGGAAATTGCCTCCCCCACCCCCACCCCACTCAGTTTGTTTAATTCACAGAGCAATGTTCTTTTCCTGACTGCCAGAGTTTAGTTAGTCATTGGATTTGATCTTTCAATTGTGCAGATCAGACTCTTGCAATTGTCTTTGTTTACGCCAATTCTGCGTGTGCTTGCATATTCCACAGGTTACACTTCTATGATAGTGTGCTTCCTAATTATGGTCTATTACAATATGCTTATAACCTGGATTCTGTGGTATTTTATAAACTCTTTCCGAAACCCGTTACCTTGGAGTTCCTGCCCAACAGATACCAGCAAACCAGGTGAGTTCCCAAGTCTCTTGCTGCTTTCTGTTATTAGTATCTGCTTTTGTATGTATCCTTCAACCACCGCATTGTTTGTCCAACTCTGCCACTGTCGGCAATTGTGAGACCCAGGTTTGTGCCTGCCATTCCTCCTTTGGCCCTAGGGAATAGGATATGAACTGAACTAAACACTCGGCATACTATTGCAGCAGAGGTAGAATAATAATAATATTTTTATTTATACCCTGCCCATCTGAATGAAGCAGCAGTGAGTTCACATTTAAGGCATAGCTTAGTTTAATACAGTAATGGTTTAAAGTGCTGTGTAGATGGGGTCACTAGCTTAAAGCAGGTGTGGGGGATCTTCACGCCCTCCAGCTGTTACTGCAGTACGACTCCCACGGTCCCTGTCCATAAGCCATGCTTGCTAGGGCTGATGGGAGTTGTAGTTAAGTGACAGCTGGAGGTCCAAAGGTTCCCCACTCTTGGCTTAAAGTTTACTAGTTATGCTAAAGTGAGGGCTTCCTGTGCAGAGAGAACTGATGCCTGAAGAAAGGCCCCATTCCTGCCCCTTCCCCTTCATAGAATTGCTTTGAGAGGATGCATTCCTCTACATTCACCTGGCGCTGTGCCTGGTTGCATCCCGAACCCAAATCTATGTAGGGCTAGAGAGTTTTGTTCCAAGCTTGGTCTGAGAACTGAGGTGAAGCATCTCCTCTTGATGTCATTCTTTCGGGATGCCCTGTCAATCAAGAGGAGGCTATTCCCCAAACTAAACAATACCTCAGTGTAGAACTCCAGAGGAGAGGGGTTTATCGTAGGTTCCAACAAAACAAAACAAAACAAAACAAAACAAAACAAAACAAAACAAAACAAAACAAAACAAAACAAAACAAAACAAAACAAAACAAAACAAAACAAAACAAAACAAAACATGTTATGGAGTTTATAAAATGCAGTATACCATCTGCACGCTCTATTGGTGCAGAATGGGAAAGAAGCCCTCTACAACAGAAGGAACCTTTCCTTGCAATCAAATAAATAACATGACATACAGGTTACTCAATGTTATTCCAGTGGTGTGTGGAACTTCCCCAAGCTGCTGACCCCCAGATGTAGTCTTCCCCAAGCTGCTGACCCCCAGATGTTTTGGGCTATGACTCTCAGAATTCCTGACCATTGGTTGTGCTGGCTGGGGCTGATGGAAGTTCTAGTCCAAAACATCTGGATGGCACCATATCAGGAAAGTCTGCTAGAGCATGGTGCGGATAACACCAAGGTTGCAGGTTCGATCTCCGTATGGGACAACTGCATATTCCTGCCTTGCAGGGGCTTGGATTAGATGATCGTCAGGATCCTTTCCAACTCTTCTATGATTCCATCTATTTTGATAATGCCTTCTGTGCTTGTTATTTCAGAACTTATTGAAGAATGTCAAAAAAGCACACCTACCAATTATTTCTGGTATCGGTACACTTTAAACATAAGCACGGATATTGCAAACAGTGGCCCGCTTCAGTGGTGGTTGATTTTATGTTTGGCAGCCTGCTGGATAATTGTGTTCATTTGTACAGTACGAGGAATTGAATCGACTGGAAAGGTGAGCAGGGATCATTACACGACACCTGCATTTTACTGACTTGGTCCTCATTGTGGTGGTAGGACCATCTTTGGACTGCTCCATGTCAATCAGAAGGCAGCTCACATGAACGATTGTTGTATTATATATTTTTTAAGGCACCTGCCTATTGAAAACTAATGAGTCTGGGAGGAGGCTAGGTTAGAATCCATATGGAGGAGGTATTTTTTGCATGTGTTTGATCCGCAATACGTAAAGCAAATGAGAAGCAAAATTATGGATTAACTAGCTATAAAGTACAACAATGAGGAACACAAGGGTTCCAACTAGACTGCAGGGCTAAAGCACCTTGGGAAGGAACAGCAGTTTAGATGGCCTGCCTTTTTTGGGCAAAGATGTTGAGCTTTTTGGCTACCTTAGGCCCTGACATTTTCACTGATTTAGACACTATTTTTTGAGAACAAATTCCAGTTATGTCCAGGAAATTCAGGATGTATGGATAAACCCAGCATTCTCTGGTGACTTTATGCACCTAATAAAACAGACTGTAGCCTACAGTGTTGGTCCTTAAGTTGTCACAAGGTGTTTTCTACCTTTTCCCCCTGCAACAGAGTAGAGGCTGGTTAATACATGCATGCTTGCCTCTTTAATTAGTATCCTACTTCTCATCCAAAGAGTTCAAGCTACTCTCTTTCCTCTTGCATACCATTTTTTTCTGCTCACAATCTTTCAGTCGGTTGGACTGGAGAACTGTCTCAACGTGACCAGTGAGCTTCATGGCCATAGGCACCAACTTGGACAAAATGTTGGGAGGGGCCCCCACTGCCTGCACTTCCCCCACCTCCCTGCACTTCTGAGGAGCACACCAACCACAGGTTTCCTCAATTCTAGTCTGCCATGTTAACCACTGCTGCACCACACTGGATGGCACCATTATGTGGCGATTTACACACATGCATGAGCTGCTGTAGCTCAAACATGGCAGACAGAACGTCTACATTTCCTCAAACCACCCTAAACAAAAACAGTTTATCATGGAGTTGGATTCAGCTGCCAACTGTTCAGTAGTTTTGTGTGCACAGTATCTGTTTCTTGGTATTGCCTTAACCTCTTCCTGACACTCACTTTTTTCTTCTTTGCTCTTCCTCTTAGGCAATATATTTCACAGCCACATTTCCTTACCTAATTCTAACATTATTCCTTATTTATGGACTGACTCTCCCAGGAGCCCTTCATGGATTACTCTACTTCATGACTCCTAATGCAAGTATTTATTCAATTGATCCTTGGTGTTCCAGATGATGTATGGAAAGTCTGACTTGGTCTTTTAGAGGTGGCTTTGAACTTTAAACTTTCCTCCATGCTGCTTCTTTGTTTACCACTTAATACTAGTTGGGATCCATATATATTCTGGCAATTGTACTTTGTTAACTCCCTCTGGAATCTATAAGAACAGAATTCACGAATATAGGCAACCCTGGGCCAAATATAATTTTTAGGCTGACAGGGTAGAACTACACTTCATTCTGCAAGCATGGGATGTCCCAATTCTGTATTTGACAGATAATGCTGGGGCGAATGCAGAGAGGAAGAGATGCATTTGCAGAGGAAGCCAGTGGGCAGGTACTTAATCCTCCCTGTCCCCACCAGTTCTTCCCTACAAATGCTCCTCTTGGCTGCTTTTTGTTTCTCCGTCTGGCAGGTCCAAGACTGGAAGATGCCCGAGTGAAGGTAAAAGCACTCTAGTGAGCATTTGTAAGGGAGTTTCACCAAACATGGAAAGAGTTAAGCGCTCTCTGCTACACACTGATTCTCCCCCTCCAACAAGCCCCCAGAAGGCAGTTTGTGAAACACTTGTTTGCCAGTATAATGCATTGTTCTGTTCTGAATTTTGAATTCAGAAAACACACTAATTTCCCACTACTTGCCAGGAAGGCTTGTAACAGTGAAATATACACAGGAATTATGAGACTAATAATGTGTTTAGCCCTGAGCTCTCTCTGTCTCTCTCACAGCTCAAGAAACTCTACAATCCACGTGCCTGGCTTGATGCATCCACCCAGATTTTTGCCTCTCTTTCTTTAGGATTTGGGGGACACATAGCATATGCAAGCTACAACCCGTCAAGGTAGGTTTTGTAGCTTTCGCTCACAAAATGGAGAGGAGTTGTTTGATGCAGTAAAATTGACTTCTATGAGATAGCACCTCAGTGATCTCTGGAGACAAGACTGAATTCTCATTTAGCCCACACTGGAGCCCAGGAAAAGCAGCTGGCTCTGTTCACTTGATGTTTCCTTGTGTCAAAGTCCCAAAGATGCTCTCTATTGTTCTTTCTGCAATGCCAGTGTTGGGCAAATGCCCCAGTACACAGGCTGTCGTACACAAACAGCGGTAGGTTGCATACGCATGTCTGCATGTGAAGATCTCCACATCATCTGCAGGAAGGATGAATGTGGAAGTGGGAAAACTTCAGCTAAATTTGAGATGCAATATTTTATGATTAATGAGAGCCCTGACTTGAGAGTTTTTATTTTTGATCAGAAGGCAAGTGACTGAGGTGGCTGCATGTTCTCAATAAAAGTGGTACCTCTGGTTATGAACTTAATTCGTTTTGGAGGTCCTTTCTTAACCTGAAACCATTCTTAACCTGAGGTGCCACTTTAGCTAATGGAACCTCCTGCTGCCGCCGACGCGTGATTTATGTTCTCATCCTGAGGTAAAGTTCTTAACCCGAGGTACTACTTCTGGGTTAGCGGAGTCTGTAACCTGAAGTGTTTGTAACATGAGGTACCACTGTATAGCTTTACTTTGTGAGAATAAAAGAGCATAACTTGCTTGTATGCTACCTTGGAATCCTTTGGAGAAAGGTGAGGTATAAATGTGACAAATGTATAATACTAGGGCCCTCTCCATTCCCAGAATGATGAGAAATTTCAGGGATTCCAATGCGTGCACCAGGGCTGGTTTCTGTTGAATGAGATCTCAAGAGTCTTACTGACATTTCTGTGGCAAAAGGCTTTATTTACACAAATATACAGCATCAACCCTCAGACGGATCCTCCCTCACCCCAGTAGATTTCTAGAACCCCCAGTGCCATTTCATTGGATTTTCACAGAGGGTGAGTCAGGCCTTGTCTTTTTCAGACACTGTTCTAGGGCTGCCTGCTTATTTTCTCTTTCTCACACACAAAAATTGAGGACAGTTTTTATTGTAATCATTGGTAGGGTTTAAACAGAATTTTTTTTACATGTTTATAGTTTTCATTCTATCCATGTTTAATAGTATTTCAATGAATTTTTTTTCTCTAGTGGTTCGTGTTTTTAAACTGTAAGCTGCTTTGTGTCCCGTCAGGGGAAAAGATGGGGTATAAACAAATGAATAACAATGACAAAACAACACATTCCAGCTATTTAGTTTATGTGGCAATATGCCACCTGTGCTTGGCCACTTCTTTAGGCCCATCCTGCAGCCAAAGAGAATCTGCCAGGCTAAGCTTTTCTAACCAGTTTAAAGTCTTCTGCAGAAACCAGCATTCACAGCATTGGAAGGGACCCTAAGACTAATTTGGCCTCCCCCCTTCTCCAGTTTCATTGCAAAATGATTGTTCATTGCTTCTTGCATTCCAGCTTGTCAGCCTATAAGGGAAAGATGGATTTGAAGCCTCCAGGAAATGGCATTGTTTGAGGGCATACACAAGCTTAAACTGAGAGAATGTCCTGTAAATGGCAATCTCCATCCATTTATTACGATTATTATACCCTGGATGGGGGTTGGAGAGTGTGCACAAAAGATGTTAAGTTGCTCAAAAGCTACAAAGTGAGTCTGTTGGCACAGAGTGGGCCCCTCTTTGTGTGAAAGGCAGCGGAACAAGGGGAGTTAGTGGGCTGCCTTAGGCGAGGGATGCGCAGGAACTGTTGCAAAGACCATTTGGTTGTTTAGACTGTTTTATCTGTTTTTATTCTGGTATTTGGTTAAATTGGAAATGCTACATGTTGTCCTTAAGTTTTACAGTGGACGCTTGGGTTGCGAACGTGATCCGTTTGCAACCCGCAGCGCTGCGTCCGCGCACGAGCGGGTTGAGATTCGGTGCTTCTGTGCATGTGCAAAGCGCCAAAACCAGGAAGTAACCCATTCCGGTACTTCCGGGTTCTGCACGGCGCGCAACCCAAAAACATGCAACCTGAAGCGGCCGTAACCCGAGGTATGACTGTACTTGCCTTGTGATACATATGGTTTAAATTTGTTGTAATTTACTGGAGCTGATTTTAGGCTGACCACCTGTAATTTTCATATATTGTTATCCCCCATGTATCTGTCTATTGCTTTGTTTTACTGTTCTGGGATTGAAAATATTCACTGAAGAGTAGAGTACAAGTACTTCAAATAAAATAATAAATGTATAACATTAGAAGGACTCAGTGCTGTCCTTCATAACATTTAATTGGGTTGTTATATACTTGTTTTTCCTAGAAATGACTGTGAACTGGATGCTGTCATGATAGCAGCAATAAACTCTCTGACTTCTTTGTTTGCGTCAATCCCAATTTTTTCGATTCTGGGGTTCAAAGCAACAATAGCCTATGAAGAATGCTTGGAAAGGTGAGCTGTTCAAGTTTCACAGTTAGGAACCAATTTAAGGTGTTGGTCAAAGCCCTCTGTTCACAATTTTTGTTTTTCATTGTCTAGAATTTTGTGTCATTTCTCCCCACCCCCTTTAAACCACTTTAGGGGACCCCTGAGGGCAGAATTCAAATAAGATTGTAGCACAGAACACAAAGTATACAATCCTGCATGTTCCATGTGCATATTCATTAATTCAGGTATACAGGCAACTAATTTTTTGTGTGGTCAGTGGTTGCGCATAAGCCCGTTCCGCCCCTGGCCTGCCCCTATTCGAAGCAAATTGCTGTTGTTTTTCTTAGGGACTGTGGCAATGCAAATAATTCGTATCATTCCTGACTTTACTGACAGAAATGTTAAACACATCACCAAGGTTTTCAGGGAGGACAACATCACTGTAGACAGCGGTGAATTTTGGCTCAGTGATTTGAACGGAACAGATATCAATAAACATGCATCTCTCAAACTGGCAAATTGTGATCGCCGGCATTTCCTTGATCAGGTATCGTACTTGCATTGCTATGAATGAATGAATGGGGCTTCCTTCTCTGGAATGGGTCTGGTCACATTCCATGAAGGCTTCTGCAGCTTCCACTGCATTTTTCTGTAGAGTTTCTCTGCTGGACCTCTGCCATGCTGCAAGGTGGTCACAGCCCAGGCTCTTCAGCTACCATTGATGTGATGGCCCAGGCCGGAAATTCTTTCAGAAATGCTGTGTTTAGCTCTTTGGCTTCATACAAGCTGCTCTGTCTCTGGTAAACTAGCTTGTTACTCTACCCATATGTATGAGTGCACAGAGACCACAGGTTGTTTGCATGATTATCTCTGAAGAAACACAATCTACCTCCCCCCCCCCAACTGTTACCGGGGTGTTCCACAGCCACTTTGTTAGTCACAAATACTTGCACACAGAAGATGCAGATCAGGGTACCCACCAAAACTCTAGTCCAGCTTGAGAAGTTTTCCCTTATAGTTCTGCAGACACATAGAAACCATACCTGTGTCTGCATGTATGAGCACTCAAAGAACTACAGAAAGCAACCTGTGAGCTTAGGTGGCTGATTTTATTACTATTTTATTACCTTTCCTTCACCCTTAGCTCCCAGGGCAAGTGACAACAATTTAAAATGCAACACTAAAAACTGTTTACAGCAACTTAATACCACAAAAATATGGTGAGGCTTAAAAACACATCTCAGGTGTCAAAAGGTCAAGAGGGTTTTTTGTTTTCCCACCCACCCCAGTAAGAACTTGACATCAGTAATGACTGTATCTTATTCCAGATGATGGCTAAATGTTGAGTAATACAACATTTTGCCTCTGCATTAAAATAAATGACATTCAGAAATCAATCTGACAGATTTTACCATTATTTGTGGATTTTGCAGAGTGTTTCTGGACCCGGCTTGGCCTTTATTCTGTTCACTGAGATCGTCCTTAAGATGCCTGGATCAAACGCTTGGGCGATTCTGTTTTTTCTCATGCTTTTCAGTCTTGGTTTATCTTCCATGTTTGGACTTGTTCAAAGTATCTTGACACCTCTCACAGAAACTCGTATTGTGTCTAGATACATATGCAAGGAGGCTGTATGTGGTAAGGCATCTTCCTCAAATCCTTTTCTTTGCTGTTAACCATGTTCAAGATTAATATGGTGCTGTACTCATTTCAAAGTGCTTCTCATACATTATTTCAGCTATGGTAAACAACAGTAGCTTAACGCTTTCTCTGTATTGCAGATGGGGCTGAGATAGGGTTCATGAGCGAGACAGTATTTCAATGGGGGAATATCCTGGCTCATTGCTCATTCTTATAGTTGCTACTGTTGTTTCAAGATACGTTCTTTCCAGATTCATTAACCTCCCCAGGGAGGTTCGGCTGGTGCCTTCATTATATATCTTTAGGTACCAGGCAAAAAAAGTTCCTCTTCAGCCAGGTTTTGGGCTAATTCTATGGCCTTTTAAATGTGTTTGTGGGAGCGGGGGTTATTGTTTTTTTTTTGTATTTATTTTGTGCTTTTATCCTGTATTTTTATCTTGGGAAACCACCCTGAGATCTCCGAAGGGCGCTATATAAACTAATAAACAGTAATAACAACAATAACAATCTGGTGAGCAGAAACTGTATAGTCTTAATGATGCCACATTGCACCCATTAACCTTAAAGGATAGGAGAGTGGCAAAACTTGGGTGTTTGGCAAGAACTGAGCAGATGTGCTGTGACTGATTATAAACGCACATGTAAACACCAATGGTTAGGTTTTCTTTTCTTTCATTTGTGTTAATTGACTAATGAATGTTCTTGACTGCAGGTTTAATATGCCTTTCTGCCTTTCTGCCGGGCCTGCTTTTTACTCTGAGATCAGGAAGCTACTGGCTTGAGATGTTTGATCGCTTTGCGGCGACCATGCCTTTGCTCGTCATTGCTTTCTTTGAAGTGATCAGTGTTGTATTTATTTATGGAATGGAAAGGTAATGTTTCTTTGCATATGTATCTGGATAAGCCCTTAGGTGCTGGTTGCTGTATTCTAACAACATCAGCAATAATCCTTATTAATAATAAACAATAAAAAAATTCCTTCCAGTAACACCTTAGAGACCAACTAAGTTTGTTCTTGGTATGAGCTTTCGTGTGCATGCACTTCTTCAGATACACTAGTAAACCTGTTGACCACAGCTATCAGCCTATCACCCATTCCCACCACCCCTCTGAGTAATACCCCTCCCACCCTCTCACTATATATAAGGGTCTGGGGACTTCTGTTTCAGTGTATCTGAAGAAGTGTGCATGCACACGAAAGCTCATACCAAGATCAAACTTAGTTGGTTTCTAAGGTGCTACTGGAAAGAATTTTATTATTGTTTATTTTGTTTTGACTATGACAGACCAACACGGCTACCTACCTGTAACCTTATTAACAATGTTAGCATTCAAATAAATTTCAATGTCCTTCCTCTACAATGTCTCAGACAACCCTGTACCCACCTAGAGAATTCACTGCAGAAATAAGATTTGAACGAAGGACTTCCTCATTAGCAGCTCACCTCTTGGAGACTCGATTCCCAGCTGCTAATAGCTTTCTGAGCCAAGCCTGTGTTTTTTGCTGAATTTGTGAGTTCTTTACTACTGAAAGCACTTTTTGCAGCATTTAACTCACACAAGCAACTCAAGGCAGATGAACACATGAGGCCGTATTCATAAGTAAGCATTTCTATTAAGAAATGAACACACTATGGAGAAGCTACCTGTAGGTGGTTCAACAGAACAACCGATTCAGCATTACCCAGTGAAACTTAACTGCAGATTTGTTTAGACAGATTCTGCAATGCCTGAAAATTCTCAGCAAAATTAGACTAATCCACCTCCAGGATTTTATAGTGATGCCCCACCCCAGCCTGCTCCCCCACTTACGTGGAAACTAACTCTAATGCTTGAAGAGGGTTTACAAGGTAAACTGGTGTCTAATCTGGACTGCTTCAGACTGCTTTAGTGAGCAATGTTTCAAAACTGAATACATTCATACCTCTGGTTGCGTTCGCTGCGGTTTGCGTTCATCACGGGACATGAACGCGCCAAACCTGGAAGTACCGGAACGGTTTACTTCCAGGTTCGGTGCTTTGCGCATGTGCAAATTCGGCGCTTCAGGTTGTGCTCTTTTTATGTTGCGAATGGTCCTCTGGAACGGATCCCGTTCTCATCCATGGGGGGAGTCGTTATGTTTAATATGAGGGGCATTCAGTCTGAAGAGGTACAGTCACCAACAGCCATTGCAATTTGAAGTGGTACAGCCCAGGACCCAGGTTTATCAGCACCCCTCATCAGTGGGATCATGAGAACCAAGCCTATTGATAAGCTGGTGAGGTGTGACACTTCCATTTCCCTCCTTTATCCTGTGAAAACAACATTCTAAGCAACAAACCTTTATTCAGTCTATTTATTTAGAAAAGCATTTCTGCACCACCAAATAAAACACTGGGGTGATGCACAACATTAACATAAAACACAGTTACAAGCAGTATAAATAATTATGGAAGTGGCTGGCTTAATCAAAACATTAAAAAGCAATGAAGGCCTGATGGCATAAAAAGATCTTTAAGAAGGAAAGTCAAAAGTGAGGGCTTCTGCCAGATCTTTTACTGGCCTAGGTGCAGCAAGAGATACCTGGTTATTGTATTTGAAGTATAATCCCATGTCCGTCTGCTCAGAAATAAATTCCATTGCATTCAATGGGAATAAGATCGCAGCTAACGTTTGCAGCCTTATGCATAATTTGGCAATATACACCCCACAATTTGCAATAGGATAAAGGTTTCCTATCTGTTGTGTTTAATTCATTTGTGCAAACGGTCACCTGATGGGGGTGGGTGCATGTGGCCTGCCTAACAGCCCAAGCAGCTGTCAGAGAGGATAGATCTCTATTTGAGGTAGTCCTTGATTTCCATATCCCTCTGGTTTAAAAGATGAAGAACTCTAGGCAGGGAGAGCAGAGGCTTCAAAGTTTCCCATCAGCAGTTAAAACCTGGAAAAGAGATGGAACAGGCTAGCTGTCAGTCTTCCCACTATGGACACATGTAATGCATTTCTATTTCAGTCACAGAAATCATTTCTAAATTAGCACATAAACGTTTTACGCCAGCCTGAATCCTCTTTTGAGTGATGCTTATGTAGCTGCTCTACTTGTTCCTGCATTCATCAAGTGATGGCTTCATTTTTAATAAGGTTACATGCAAGTGAATTGTCCATAGATTACTCACTAAATATATCCATTTCATTAACAGATTCAGTGCAGATGTGGAAGATATGACAGGAAGACCACTAAAAGGCTATTGGAAGGCAACGTGGCAATTTTTCTCCCCAGGGGTAATGCTCATAATTTTTTTGTCCTATGTACTTCTTGAGCCACCTTCAAGCTACAAGACTTGGAACCCAAATAATGTAAGTTACCTTTATACAAGTCATTACTAGTCTTTTCCTAATTTTCATGCATGGGGGGGGGGGAATTGAGCTCTCATTCCAATCTTGCAATTATGAACTCCTGTATTGATAAAGTTGCTCTGCTTAAGCACAGAATTCCTCTCTAATGGTTTGGTTTTCCTGCAAACTCTTCCACTGTCTCCCAAGACAGATGGATGCCAACAACAACCTATCACAACAGGGCATCAGCTGCAAATTTATGTACTTATTTATGGAACTCAAGGTCACGTCCATGTTGTTCCTAGCTAGTCAACCATGCATACACTGACCAGTCCCAGACACAAAACGCAGAGGATTGCCACTGGCACAATGGGACTTTCTTCACCTCTCCTCCCCCCACGGGATCCCAAAATTTGCTCTAGAGCAGGCATCCCCAAACTTGGCCCTCCAGATATTTTGGGACTACAATTCCTATCATCCCTGACCACTGGTCCTGTTAGCTAGGGATGGTGGGAGTTGTTGTCCCAAAACATATGGAGGGCCGAGTTTGGAGATGCTTGCTCCAGAGGGTTTGGGAAATCCCTAGAAGGTACGTATTTAGGGGGTGCACAAGGGGAGAAGAGGAGAACATCGCATCATGTGAGGAGACATCCTTGTGCTGATGAAGCCATAGTCTTAGCCCTCCACTGCATGCAACTCAGGAGTCTTCCCTTTCCCTTTTGGAACATTGCCAACCTTTGCTTAGCTCCCACTTTGAAGTATTAACCAGCTGTAATTCCTGTCCTCACTTACCTGGGAGCAATCCCCATTTAACCTGATGGGATTTACTTCTGAGTAAACGCATAGAAGATTGTGCTGTTTAGTGTGGCTTTCATGCAATACATTCGTTTCTCCCAAAGGTAAATTTTCCTGAAAAAGAGCCAAAAAAGTATCCTATCTGGGCTGTCGTCATCTCTGAGATGCTGGAAACTGTACCATGCTTGATTATTCCTTTCGGAGCCATTTACCAACTTTGGAAAATTGTGTTGAGAAAGAAATGGCTACAAACAATACATCCAGACACCAGCACTGGTAGCACCTGATTTTAACTTTTGTTTCATCAATCTGGTCACCCTTGTTTTTCCCATCCTATCCTGACCATTAAAAACCCCCCACACATGTACCCTCAAATTTAAGGTATTCAATCAGTAAGGATGTAAGTATTTCTATGTAAAACGATTTTCTAAATAAATTCATCTGTATATATAGCACCCAAGAATGTTCATAATGCATAACACATAATTATCTTGTAAGTCTTACTACGCCAACCATATAAGGCAGGTCCACATTCTTATCCCTTTATTGCAGGTGTGGGGGCTGAGATTGAAAGAAAGTGCTTTGCCTAAGGCCTTTCGGTACATGAGATTTAGAAAGGGGGAAACTGCTAGGGACTGATTACAAAATGATGTCATTATAAGTGGACAGAACATGGTAATTTCCACAGATCTTTTCAGGCATTACCGTTACGGACCTCCCCTCCCCCCATATCTCAAAACTGGAATTTAGTATTTTCTAAATTGGAGATCTGGATCTTTTTATGATTTCCTCTACATCCCATTTATTTGTAGAAACAAACTACCGTAGTTTGGAGAGAATCAGTACTCAGGCTTAGTGAACAGAACACAGAAACCTGCAGCCATAGATCACTTTTTAGGCAAGATACCAGAATAGGCATCTCACCATTGTTGCATTACAGACAAATATAATTCCCCCTGACAATTCCAGGTTAGCTGAATTTTTTACACAGTAAAAAAATAGAAATAAAAATGGAGCATATCCCATTATTTACCTTGCTGATAAAATATTTTGAAAACATTGCTTTGAGCTCATGTATTCATGGCACTAAGCGTACTTTCAGGCACCAAATTACTACATTTTTCCTGCTTTGAGATACAGGAGGTTGATTTAGCTATTTATTTCTTTTTCTTTTTTAAAGGAAAAATAAATCAGTTTACATACAATAGGGCTGCATCTATCAATCCAGAATGGCTTTTGAAATCTTCATATAGTGATGGTTCTGTCACTTCCTTCAGGAGCTGTACAGAAGCTTCTGGAATTTGCCGGAGCAACCGTATTTCACCTGAAAAGATGAATTCTAAAATCAACCAATCGCTGCTCCGATAGACAAATCATTCCGAACAGGGTTATTGGGTGGTCCCAGCTTGTCTTTTAAAAGGAGGGTGGCCATTTTTTGCCAATGCAATGCCTCTGGGCTCCATGGTACATTGGCACACCCCATCCCTGCACTCCCAAGGACATTTTGAAACTGCACGTGATGGGGAGCAGGCTTCCTAGCTGCTTGAAGCACACCCCCCCCCCGGTGGTTTCCAGTATTTGGAAGCAATGCTGCTTCCCACAGTGGAGGGAGAGCAATAGTCATAACGGCTAGTACCCATCTCCTCCCCCATGAATTTGTCTAATCCTCTTTTAAAGCCAACCAAGTTGGAGACCATCACTGCCTCATGGGGGAGAAAGTTTCGTAGTTTGACCACAAACTTGCCCATCTCTAATATATATAAAAAGGAATTACAGTGGGACCTCGACTTACGAAGATAATGCGTTCCGACGCGATTTCGTTAGTCGAAAACATTCGTAAGTCGAATCCCCATAGGAATACATTGAGCAAAAGAAAACCGTAAGTCGAAAAAATCCTATTCAAAAATTTGTAAGTCGAAAAAATCCTATTAAAGCGGCCGCGACTTCCTTTCGGAAGTCGAAAAATTCGGTTGCGGCGGCCATTTTTTTTCTTCCGGAAGTCTTTCGTAACTCGAAAAATACGTAAGTCGAGTTGCTCATAAGTCGAGGTACCACTGTAATTCCTTTTTATATATATTATTTGAAAATAGTTCAATAGTTCAAAAATAGTTAACTATTTGAAAATAGTTCAATGCCCCAGAGAATCTCAAATCCATATAAAACAGATTTGCTTCTATTGCAAGAACTATGCCCATCGGAAGTACCAGGGAAATAATTTTAAATAATAAGCCCACCTTACTGGACTGCTTTAAGGGTTACAAATGGGTTGTTATGTACTGGTTGTTATGCAAAATGCGTTGCAGCTCTGACAAGTTCTTTATAAATACTAGGTGCTATTTATTTTAAACAGTAATTTTGAACACACGTATTAGAGTCACAATAATGTGACTCTTTAGTGCCAAAGACTTCTTTGCATACTGAGGGGGCAAGCCAAACCCACAGCAGCCACCTGACAGGGTTTTCTGGAGTGTCAGGGACACAGCTGCATCTGCAGCCCTTCCACGCTTAGCAGCTGGGGAGGAAGGAGGGATTAAAAAATAAAAAATAAAAGTCTTGTGTCTAGGAATATTTTTCTGCAGAAGCATCAGACTGGTTGTCAAAAGTGTGAACTTCATTAATAGACCCTATTTAAAGGAATTGGTCAATTAGCCACAGAATTGCTTTGCTGATTTTCCCCATCTACTTTTAATTACACAACTGCTTTGGGGGGGGGGGGTCCTAGCTTCATGCAGGGAAGACTGGGGTGTGTTACTGAGAGAGGGGGGGTCCTAGCTTCCTGCAGGGGAGGCTGGGGGCAAAGGGGAAGCCGGCCTGCCGAGCACCCAGGGCGGCGCTGAACTGCTCCTCCTGGTGCCACGCGCTGGTAAAACTGGGCGGCAGCGCTGCCATTGTCCTGCACACTCCACTTTCGGGGGCAGCAATGGCTTTTCAGAGGGGGATTGGGGCCCGAAGGAGGTGCGCAGGACAGGCAGCGGCTTTGGCAGGCTTCCTCAGCAGCCCAAAAAGCCGGCCTATGTGAAGAAAATGAGACTAGGCCGAGTAGATTCGGCCTTGCCTTGCCTTGCCTTGCCTTCGCCCCGCCCCCAACCCAGCTGGCCAATCGGCTGCAGGCAGGGGGTGGGGCGAAGGCAAGGCAAGGCCTAATCTACTCGGCCTAGTCCCATTTTCTTCACATAGGCTGACTTTCCAGGACCCAGGAAGCCCAGCGGAGGGTAGGGCAGTAGGGCTGTTCATAAAAAACTTTTTTAAAAAATAAAATGCCTGCTCCAAAGGTCTTATCTTACCACACTGGGGATTACATAGCTATATATGAAATTTCATGCATATCAGTTAATATCTTGACCCTGCTCCACTGGATTGAGATTTCAGCCTTCACGACATAGGAAAACGGCCAAGTGAACAGCTATTTTCGTGAAGGAGGGTCAAGATATAAACTGATAAGCATGAAATTTCATATATAGCTATGTAATCCCCAGTGTAGAAGGTAAGACCTTTGGAGCAGGCATTTTCAAAAAAAGTTTTTTTTTTATGAACTGCCCTAGAAGGGCAGTAATTGTTCCTTGATAATTTGTCACCCTCCTCCATGATGGCACCGGGGGCGGCCGGCCCCCACCTTCCTACGTCTCCTGCGCAAGCTATAACGTTTTAGGCAATGCAAGCAGATATGGAAGTTCTGTCTGTTCTGCCGTATCTGTAATGCCCTCTTTCCTTATGGCAGTTATCAAGTAATGAATATGCATGTGTGAGTTGGCCCTTAATCTGTCCAATGCAGTTTGGTTTCCCTAAACTTCCCTTTTCTTTATTATCAGATTTAATGATGATATTAAGTTCATGATTGGACACAAACCCAATATTTTCTGGCAGGCCACCTGGAGATTTATCAGTCCTCTTATCATGTTGGTTATCTTCTTGTTTTACTTCATGGTGAAAGTGAGAGAAGAATAACTATACATTGTCTGGGATCCCAAATATGTAAGTGCACATGTTCAAAGAAACACACCCCAAGTTATTTTACGGGTTTCTCTTCACTCATGCTGTGCTCACCATGCCTTTGATTACCAAATCCACTTTGATTTTTTGGATGTTGAGTGATAGGCCAAGCTTTTCATAAGCTTCTGCGAAGATATTTAGGATGGTTTGGAGGACATCCTCTGAGTGTGCACACACTAAGTTGTCATCAGCATACTGAAGCTCTATGACAGAAGTTATGGTAATCTTACTCTTTGCTTTCAGCCTGCTCAGATTAAAGAGCTTTCCATCTGTTTGATATAGGATTTCTACTCCGGAGGGTGGGATGCAGGTGGCGCTGTGGGTTAAACCACAGAGCCCTAGAGCTTGCCGATCAGAAGGTCAGCGGTTCGAATCCCCGCGACGGGGTGAGCTCCTGTTGCTCGGTCCCAGCTCCTGCCAACCTAGCAGTCCGAAAGTACGTGAAAGTGCAAGTAGATAAATAGGTACTGCTCCAGTGGGAAGGTAAACAGCAGTCCCACGGCGTAGAAAGATCCAGAGATCCCAGGGGTTGTGAGTGGTGCTTGGGGATTCACTGGGGGCCACAACAGATAGATTTTGCCAAATTACCCGTGGGGCTGTATTAAACCGGAACACAGGCTGCAATTGGCCTGCGGGCCAGACTTTGGACATGACTGTCCTAATGGGAAATCATGTTGGCCAACCAACATGCTTAAGTCTAATCTAATTAATGCATGAAGGGGTTAATACCATAGAGTATGCTGCCCTGACAGGCTTAACTATCTACTTCCCCTCACCTTGGAAGGAACTAGTAATCATGCCTTTGTTCTCCAGTTTACTTGAGAAGCTCAGCATGTGAAGAGGTTTGAGTTGGTCACTCCAGCTGAACTGCATGGCTCTCAGCATCCATTCTTGAGTTCCTATACCAATAATTTAGGAGCTTTCGTCGCTTTGTAACTAAGGTGAATATCACTGCCTGAGCAACCTTTTATGAAACACATGAACCTGACCTTAAATTAAATTATTTCTTTACTGCTTCTTAGAGGTAAGAATTTTTCTGTTAACGTTCCGGCAAGGGCGCGCTACAGAGCAGGTCGTGAAGGGGAAACCTCAGCTGTGGAGGCAACCCGACAAGCGGCAGCAGCGGGAGGGGTGGATTAGTGCCCAGTAACCATCCCCTCCATAAATTAATCAAAGGTGAAGGTGCGGGACCGGAGCTGAAAAGGAGCAGTGTCGAAAGGCATACTCCGCGCGGACATCGTTTATAACTTACCAACTCGGTGGGGCGCGAGAGGAGTCGGACGCTTCCTGAATACGCTGTGAGCTGTGTGGGCACCGAAAACCTGAGTAGCTAGCGCCTGAAGCCCTCGGGCGTAAGAAAACGACGCTGAAAACGCCCGTGAGTTTTAAATTTTTAATATAAGAATGAAAGAAGGGAAGACCGCGGGTGAATAGAGTACCCCGAGGATTGTTCCCATGTTGGGGTTGCGATAAGGAGAACCTACCGGTCGTGAGTGCATTGAAAGAGGGGGGAAAGCAGGTCCGGAGGGACGCCAACGTAGCTGAACACAGCGGAGCGCCGGGCGGTGAGCTCTGAGCCCGCGGCAGAAGCTGCAGGTTGCAGGGAGACCAGGCGCAAAGGAAACACAGAGGAGATTAGTAAAGAGAATTGAGTGGAGAAAGGTGGCGTTAAGCTAAAGTAAAGAGAAGATAAGAAAGGTACAAAGGGGGAAGAAATGGAGGACATTGCTGAGTAATAGGAGTGGGAGGTGAATATCCGCCTTCTTTGAGGAAGTGGGAGAAGAAGAGAAGCTGAAGCGAAAACAAAGAGAGGCAGTGGACCATCAGCAGCTCACAGTGACATCTAGTGGAGATATTGGAGATTGCATATCCTACCTAAAATATAATTGAAGCCCCAATGTTCCTTCTTATATGGAAGAAGTCAATGGAATCCTAAATACAATTAAAGAAGGATTAAAATCCAATTAAAGAAGGAGACTCCAATAGCAAATTATTAAGGTTATTTTGGGACTGGAGACAGGAGGGATGTTTCCCTAATGTGAGAAGGAATAGGGGACTCCCAAATAGGAAAGAGACGAGCCTCGGAAAGCGAATATTTGAACGTTTTGAAAGTTTTATTTTGATAATTTGAAGTCTTGTGAGTTACAGAATGACGGGAACGAAGGCTAAAGTAACAACAACAGCAACAACACAGTCAACCGGCGGAGCAATTCCAAGAAGACAATCCTTGGCAGCAACAGCTACACCCATGGCAGCAACAGCAGAAGCAGATGCCCTTGATGGTATTAAAAGAGCAATTGCAGAGATGAGCAAATCAATAAATGATAAATTAGACTCTGTGATCGAAAAAGTGGAGGGCAATACGAAAGCAATAGAATCCAATACGCATGCAATAGAAGGAATATCAACGCAGATTAAAGAGTTACATGCGAAAGATAAAGAATTGGAAGCAGGCTTGAAGGAGGTAATGGGGAGAGCATCGAAACATGACGATCAGATTAAAAAACTAACAGCAGATAATAAAGAAATTAAGAAAACGCAAGGGAAAGAAGAAGAAGAGAGGAAGGAGCTGTGGAGGGTGCAAGAGGAGTTGGCGGATCAGCTTGCTATGCTGGAGATGCGACAAAAGGCACATATCTTGCGCCTAAAGGGCGTACCAGAGCTAGGTAATGAACCAGTAAATGAAAGAATACTAAAAGAAATGGCTGCTTGGCTGGGAGTGAGTGAAAATGATATGTTGATGGATGTGGACAAAGTTTTCAGACTGAGAATGGATAGATCGAAGGCCCCAAAGGGAGTTAAGAGACCAGCAGATTGCCTTATCTTTTTTAACTCACTTCTACTCAGAGACAAAGTTCTGCAAAGGAAGAAGCAGGCAGAACTGATAATTGAGGGAAGGAGTGTGGCCATATATAAGGAAATCCCTAAAAGGTTGACGGCTAAAAGGCAGCATTACAAGACTTTAACAGAGGCTCTGAGAAAGAGAGGTGTTTGGTTCACATGGGAGTTCCCGGAAGGGATCTCCTTTATTTTTAAAGAAAGAAAGAAAACGCTAAGAACGGTGGAAGAGACAAAGAGGTTTTGTAGCAGATATAGAAAGGAACTGTTTTTAGAGGAAGGGGGATCCAAGGAAGACGACAATCAAGAGGAAGAATAACTGACTGTACTTCCATCTCTCTAAGTGTAATTTTGTAAATTGCTGTGCTATTGAACGTAAAGTTAACCTCTAAATTGGTATTTAGGATTTTCTAAGTAATTTCCTTTAAAGCTGAAGTCTTTTTTTTGTTGTGGTTTAATAAAAGGTTAGAGGATGAGCCTAAAGATTGTTTCCTGGAATGTAAATGGCCTAAATGATAAAGGGAAGAGAAACAGAGTAGAACGAATCCTCAAAAAAGATAGATGGGACATTATTTGTCTACAGGAGACCCATGTGTCGCAAAATCATGAGAGACTATTGTATAATAACAAACTTGGTAAAGAATTTATTGCTTCCAATGTCAAAAAAAAGAAAGGGGTGGTAACGTATGTTAGAGACGGAATAAGAGTAGAAGAATTGTACCATGATGAAGAAGGTAGAGTAGTAGTGATTAAAATAATTGTGGGAAGGGAAGAACTGATCCTATTCAATATTTACGTGCCAAATGGGTGCAAAACAAAAATTTTTCAAGAGCTTGGGATGTTAATGGGAGAATTGGTGAACCAGGAAGAAGTACTGATTGTGGGAGACTTTAATGGAGTGATGGAGCCAGAGCTGGATAGGTCGGGAAAGCGTAAGAACAATGGGAAACTGCCAGAGACTTTCAAACAAATTGTAAACAATTATGAATTAGTAGACTGTTGGAGAGGTAAATATCCAAATGGGAAAGAATACACTTTCTATTCAGAAGTGAGGAAGTCTCTATCTAGGATAGATCAGATCTGGTCCACAACAAAAAATGTTCTCCATGATCGGGAAATGTAAGATACTAGGAAAGTCACTGTCGGACCATAATCCAGTGATGGTTGAAATAAATTATGGAAGAAAAGGGAAAGGTAGATGGAGGATGGAGGATGGAATGTTAAATGATAATGAGTTTGTGAAAAAATGTAAAAAACAGCTAAACGAATTCTTTAAAATTAACACTGAAAAGGATACAAGCTTGTCGACAATATGGGATGCAAGTAAGGCCTATGTTAGAGGCCTATATATACAGCAGAAATGTTTGATTAAGAAAAAGAGAGAAGCAAACTTGAATAGGATAAAAGAAGAAATTGGGAAGAAAGAGAAAGAGTTGAAAGATAATCCAGGTAAAATAGAATTGGCAAACCAAATTAAAATATTGCAGAAGGAATTGGCAGTGATATTAGGCGAAGAAATTGAAAAGAAGATTAAATGGATGAAGCAAAAATCATTTGAGATGGGTGGCAAAGTAGGGAAACTACTAGCCTGGCAGCTGAGGAAAAAGCAGAAGGACAGAACAATCATTAGTATTAAAGAAGGGGGGGAAATTTAACAGATATAGAAGACATTAAAAAATGCTTGTGTAATTTTTATAAAACTCTATATAAAGCAAAGAGGATAGATGAGGAGGAACTGAGAGAATATTTTGTAAACCAAAAGTTAACTAAAATTAATGAAGAGGAGAAATTAATGTTAAATGGCCCAATTACGATTCAGGAAGTAGAAAATAGTATAGGAAGGCTCAAGAAAGGGAAATCGCCCGGCACAGACGGATTAACAGCATCTCATTATAAAATCTTTGTGGATGAAATAAAAGTGACTTATAAAAACCTGGTCAATGAAATAATGGAAAAAGAAGAAGTACCCCGTACGTGGCAAGAGGCATATATTGCCTTAATACCAAAAGGGACAGATCCCAACCCCCAAGCCAGAGCATTCAGGCCGATATCATTACTAAATACAGATTATAAGATATACGCAATGATTTTAGCAGAAAGATTAAAGAGGGTTATAAATAAGTTAATAGAGAATAATCAACAAGGATTCCTTCCAGGAAGGAAAATGACGAAAAATGTAAGAATAATCTTAAATATGATTGAGTACCTGGATTGGAATCCCGGGGAAAAAACTGCCCTGGTTTTTCTTGATGCCGAAAAGGCATTCGATAATCTTGAGTGGAAATTTATGGAAAGATCATTGATAGAGAGAGGCCTGGAGGGGAACTTTTGGAAGGGAGTTAAGGCCATATACAATAGGCAGGTAGGAAGATTAATAATAAATGGAATGATAACAGAGGAATTCCCCATTACGAAGGGAACGCGACAGGGCTGCCCGCTCTCTCCACTCCTATTTATAATGGCAATAGAGTATCTGATTAGAGATATTGATGCAAACAAAGATATAAACGGAATTAGGGTGGGGAGGAAGGAATGGAAGATCCAGGCTTTTGCGGACGATATTATTCTAATGATAGAGAACCCAGAGAAAGGAATAGAGGAATTAGAAAAAGTATTGCAAAAATATGGGGAAATTTCAGGATTTAGAATTAATAGTGGGAAAACAAAAATGATGATTAAAAATATAAAAAATAAAGAATTAGAAGATTTGAGACGCAAAACAAATTGGGAAATAGTAAAGAAAATCAAATATTTGGGAGTTGTAATTTCGGAGAAGAATACAAGGTTATTCGAAGATAATTACACAGTAACCTGGAATGAAATTAAAAAGGATTTGGAGAGATGGAGTCTTCTAAAACTATCAATGATGGGGAAGATATCAGCAATTAAAATATCCGTGCTGCCGAGGTTACTTTTTCTTTTTCAAATGTTGCCCATAATAGAAAAGAACGAAAATTTCGAAATTTGGAGAAGGGAAATTAGTAAATTTATTTGGGGGAATAAAAAACCAAGAATTCAATACAAATTACTTACGGAGGCCAGAGAAAGAGGGGGATGGGGAGTCCCAGATTTTAAGCTGTACTATGCTGCGGCGGGGATGTGCTGGATTAAAGAATGGGTAACCCTAGAAGACGAGGAGTTATTGCAATTGGAAGGGTTTAGAAATACAAAGGGGTGGCATGCATATCTAATACAAGAAAATAAGTGCGGCAAAAAAGAATTCACAGAGCATGTGACTAAAAGATCTTTATTTAAAACGTGGATAAATTACAGAGACAGGCTGGAACCCCAAATTCCGAGGTGGCTTTCTCCCTTCGAAATCATAGCTGTAACTGGGAAAAAAAGATAAAGAGAAATGGTTAACATACGAACAAATAACAATAAAAGATGGAGATAAGTGGAAACTCAAAACATATGAGCAAATTAAAGATAAATGCACAAGTTGGCTTAGTTATAATCAAATTCATAGTTTGTTCGCGAAGCACATGGAAATAGGTTTCTCAGAGGGGAAATCTAAATTCCAAGAGCTGATAATAGATAACCAAAAGAAAACATTGAGTAGATTATATAAATACTTACTCGAATGGGATATGAAAGAAGAGGAGGTGAAGCACACGATGATTCGATGGTCACAAGATATAGGGAGAACAATATATTTAGAACAATGGGAAAGCATATGGAAGAGCAGTATTAAATTTACCGCCTGCACAAATATTAAAGAAAACATGCTTAAGCTCTTTTATAGATGGCATCTAACGCCCGGGAGAATAGCTAAAATGTATAAAACAAAGGCAAGCGAGTGCTGGAAATGTAAAAATAAAGTAAGCGATTACTACCATTGCTGGTGGAGTTGCGAAATAGTTAAGAAATACTGGAACACAATCTATGAAAAAATGAAAAAATTGCTAGGAGTTACCTTCCCCAAAATGCCGGAAGCGATGCTGTTAAGTATAATTCCAACTGTTATTCCAGGGGACAGGAAAAATCTTTTTTTTATACGCCTGTGCAGCGGCGAGGATATTACTGGGCCAGTAGTGGAAATCAGAAAATATGCCAACATTACAAGAATGGCACGGCAAGCTAGTGGAATATATGAACCTAGCCAAAATGACGGCAGCGATAAGGGATATAGCAAAGCAGAGGGTCAGAGAGGAGTGGAAATACTTAGAAATTTATTTAGGGAAAGAGGGAATTAGCGCAAAATTAACGATCTGCTTAGACTTGGATTAAGATAAGAGAGAGGAAAGAATAGATATTAAGAAGAAGTGTTTATCTAGCATGGATAGGTAGGGTAATATCAAAGAGGTTACAACGGTGATAGTAAATCGCAAAGTAAGGGATGATATAATGTACACATGAAGATGGACGATAGGAGGTTATTTTTAAACGGTGTGTAGTGAAGGGAAGGAGGGGAGGGGAGGGGAGGGAGGTGGGAGGGGGGGTAAAGGTATAAGTCGGCAAGGAAAAAGATGAATGTAGGGAGTAGTAATGTAAGTAGTGTATGGTAATGTAATGAATGTGGGTGTATATGTGGGTGTATATGTGTTTGGCGAGAGAGGGTTAGATGGAATGAATTAGTATAATTGTTTGATAGTGAATGTGAGGATGATAGGGAGGGAAGGATGAAGTATGGGTTGGGTGAGATTTGTATGAAATGTAAAAGATGTATGGATTTGTATGGAGTTGTATGTAGAGTGTTTATATTGTATTAAAATAAAATTTAATAAAGATTATTAAAAAAAAAAAAAGAATTTTTCTGTTAACTTCAGTGCCTCATCACCAGGTTGCTAGGTTGTTTTATCTGGATTCTTTGGTGTGATGTCACAGATGGAAGTTCCACCCATTGTTCAGAATTCCTCTGTGCTTCCCCACCCCACCTTTGCTACTTACTTGGTGAGTGAGGAGGTTCGGTTGCCTGGCTACTGCTAATACTGGAGAAATTTGTGCTGGAAGGAGAAAAAAGAGGTTGTAAAGATGGCAACTGATGAAACTGAAGGCGGCGTTGAAGAGTATAAAGTAAAGACGGCAACTGATGAACCTGAAGGCGGCGTTGAAGAGTACATCAGGCCCAAGTGGGATAGTAAATTCCAGTACCTTTTAAGCTGTGCTGGATTTGTTGTGGGTCTTGGAAATGTGTGGCGTTTTCCATACTTGTGCCAAACCTATGGAGGAGGTAAGAGAAAACCCACCTTTTCATTGGAGATGTGTTGTGTGATTGTTCAGACTTAAACTACAAGCTCCTCGTGTTCTAAAATAATACGTGTTTGGGGTGTTAAGCCGTGTGCCAGATCCCTCTAATCTCTGAATCCAGCAACTGTTAAAATTTAATCAAAGCTTCTAATTCTTGGAATAGCCAGGCTAGCCTCCCAGTGAGGTGTTAGCCTGGGTGGTGAGCCATTAAGGGAGATTAAATGACTCTGTGTGGCCTGGAAGTAAAGCAGGATGCTGGGGAGAGAGTCGGAGCAATGTTTGGGTGCAATGTTTGATTTCTGTTTGAATACAAAGCTAAAGCCTTTTGGGGTCTTGATGCTGTGAGCACCTCCATCGTAGGCTCAGGTTGGATATAGGTGTAAATAAACCATATATCCTAAAGTCACCACAGTCTTAGCCTCATTCCCAAAGGAAACATGCAAAAATCATCACATCTGGACTTGAAGAGGCTCTCAAATGGATCTGCAGCTGCAGCTGCAGCTGCAAAGGAATTTAAATGCAAGAGCAACTTCCTTTGCAGCATTTTTCCTGGTTGTAACTTTTTGCCAATCTCTTCTGCTTCTCAAGGAAGGCAGAGAATTTAGACATAGAGCAAGGGAGCTATGAACACCTGAGCTGACTGTAGCTGATTCCCCTCAAAGTTGATTAAATTTGGTTTTAGAAAACAACACTGCCAAATCAAAAGAGACAAGGCCATTTTGTTCTACCGCTATATGACCTTTAGGAACACTAATGTGCTGTGAGGTAAATGATTGGTAGGGGAGGAATAAATGCTTTATACTTTCCCAGTTTTTGAAGTGTAATAAACAAAAATCTGCCCTTATTCTCTTATGGCGTTAGAGCCCTTTGCAGGTTCTCCATCGGTAGGAGTAAATTACAGAGGCCAACCAGAGAAGATTGAGAAGCAAAAACTTTATTATTCTGTTGCAACAGGGTCCTTCCTCTCACCTATTGACATAAGCAGTTGTTCTAGTAACATTCTGGTTAACCACTATTTCTTCCCAATGGAAGTATAAGCTAGTTTCATATCTGATAAAGCTAAAATGGCAAACCACAATTTGCTAGTCAGTTGTTCCAGTCCCAGGTGTAAGCAGGTTTTCGTGTCTGGGTCTTAATCACAAGCTATATGACGCTCCAAGCATTCTGACCACAGGTTTTGCTAAATATGTATATCTGTCATCTTGGAGCCGTTTGTGGTCACCTATCAGCTACATTCCCATAAATTTGCAACCCTTATCAGATTCTATGCATCCTAGTTTTATCAGGCAGCTAATTTGCAACTCTTCAAATTTTACACACCCCATGGATTGAGGTCTTCTATTTAAAAAGCATTACTAAAAGCATCCTTAAAATAAAATGAAAATGAAAATGAAAAAGCAGCCATAGCCCCGGGCACGGAATTCTGAGGGGACACAACCAGCCCCCCCCCCAGCATTGGCTTCCCAGACCATGGAATTCAGGCAGGGATGGAGGGAGATGGACAAGGGGAATCCCCAGCACGGCCTGGCCTAGCACTCCTCTCTGTGGGCATGGGGGGTGGGAATTCACCCTCCAAGGGCTATGGCGGCTTGCTGGGCTTTCCCCTGTATGGGTAGGCAGGTGGCACCAGCAACCCACGCTATGTCACTGCTATGAGCTAATTGTGCTTGGCTATTGTGTTTCTAGGGGTATTCCTGATTCCATACCTCATCGCGTTTGTGTTGGGAGCCATCCCTGTATTTTTTCTTGAATTAGCTATAGGGCAACGCATGAAAAAAGGCAGCATTCAACTCTGGTGGCACATCTCTCCTTACCTAGGAGGACTGGGTAGGTTTCCGTAACTGCCTTTACTTGTCATTATACAATCTTCTAATCATTGCTCCTTCCTGGAAACGCATGGGCTCCATGAGGCTCTAATAGCAAACCCAGTCGTAGTAAACTCAGGCAGTTGTCTAGAAGATAAACAGGGCCACTGAGTGGCAGCCTTTCCGATTTCACCACCTGAGGCAAAATGGAAATTGCCTCCCCCACCCCCACCCCATTCAGTTTGTTTAATTCACAGAGTAATGTTCTTTTCCTGACTGCCAGAGTTCAGATAGTCATTGGATTTGATCTTTCAATTGTGCAGATCAGACTCTTGCAATTGTCTTTGTTCACACCAATTCTGCGTGTGCTTGCATATTTCACAGGTTACACTTCTCTGTTAGTGTCCTTCTTAGTGATTCTCTATTACAATATGCTTTTGGCCTTGGTGATATGGTATTTAATAAACTCTTTCCGAAATCCGTTACCTTGGAGTTCCTGCCCAACGGATACCAGCAAACCAGGTGAGTTCCCAAGTCTCTTGCTGCTTTCTGTTATTAGTATCTGCTTTTGTATGTATCCTTCAACCACCGCATTGTTTGTCCAACTCTGCCACTGTCTGCAATTGTCAGATCAAGGTTTGTGCCTGCCATTCCTCCTTTGGCCCTAGGGAATAGGATATGAACTGAACTAAACACTCGGCATACTAATGCAGCAGAGGTAGAAGAAGAAGAATATTTTTATTTATACCCTGCCCATCTGAATGAAGCAGCAGTGAGTTCACATTTAAGGCATAGCTTAATTTAATAATGGTTTCAAGTGCTGTGTTGATGGGGCCAATAGCTTAAAGCAGGTGTGGGGGATCTTCACGTCCTCCAGCTGTTACTGTACTATGACTCCCACAATCCCTGGCCATAGGCTATGCTTGCTAGGGCTGATGGGAGTTGTAGTTCAATGACAGCTGGAGGTCCAAAGGTTCCCCACTCTTGGCTTAAAGTTTACTAGTTATGCTAAAGCGATAGCTTCCTGTGCAGAGAGAACTGATGCCTGAAGAAAGGCCCCATTCCTGCCCCTTCCCCTTCATGGAATTGCTTTGAGAGGATTCATTCCTCTCCATTCAACTGGGGCTGTGCCTGGTTGCATCCCTAACCCAAATCTATGTAGGGCTAGAGAGTTTTTTCCAAGCTTGGTCTGAGAACTGAGGTGAAGCATCTCTTCTTGATGTCATTCTTTCGGGATGCCCTGTCTGTCAATCAAGAGGAGGCTATTCCCCAAACTAAACAATACCTCAGTGTAGAACTCCAGAGGAGAGGGGTTTATCGTAGGTTCCTTCAAAAACAAAAAACAAAACAAAACATGGAATGGAGTTTATAAAATGCAGTATACCATCTGCACGCTCTATTGGTGCAGAATGGGAAAGAAGCCCTCTACAACAGAAGGAACCTTTCCTTGCAATCAAATAAATAACATGACATACAGGTTACTCAATGTTATTCCAGTGGTGTGTGGAACTTAATGAATCTACAATAGTCTTCCCCAAGATGCTGACTCCCAGATGTTTTGGGCTATGACTCTCAGAACTCCTGACCGTTGGCTGTGATGGCTGGGGCTGATGGAAGTTCTAGTCCAAAACATCTGGATGGCACCATATTAGGAAAGTCTGTTAGAGCATGGTGCGGATAACACCAAGGTTGCAGGTTCGATCTCCGTATGGGACAACTGCATATTCCTGCCTTGCAGGGGGTTGGATTAGATTATTGTCAGGATCCTTTCCAACTCTAATATGATTCCATCTGTTTTGATAATGCCTTCTGTGCTTGTTATTTCAGAACTTATTGAAGAATGTCAGAAAAGCACACCTACCAATTATTTCTGGTATAGGTACACTTTAAACATAAGCACGGATATTACACACAGTGGACCGCTTCAGTGGTGGCTGATTTTATGTTTGGCAGCCTGCTGGATAATTGTGTTCATTTGTACAGTACGAGGAATTGAATCGACTGAAAAGGTGAGCAGGGATTATTACAGGATACCTGTATTTCACTGACCTGGTCCACATTGAAGTGGTAAAGCCATCTTTGGACTGTACCATGTGAGACAGAAGGCAGCTCACATGAACGAATGTTGTATCATATTTTTTAAAAGGTATCTGCCCATTGAAAACTAATGTGTCTGGGGGGAGGCTAGGTTAGAATCCATATGCAGGAGGTATTTTTTGCATGTGTTTGATCTGCAATATGTAAAGCAAATGAGAAGCAAAATTATGTATTAACTAGCTATAAAGTACAACAATGAGGAACACAAGGGTTCCAACTAGACTGCAGGGCTAAAGCACCTTGGGAAGGAACAGCAGTTTAGATGGCCTGACTTTTTTGGGCAAAGATGTTGAGCATTTTGGCTACCATAGGCCCTGACATTTTAACTGATTTAGACACTATTTTTGGAGAACAAATTCCAGTTATGTCCAGGAAATTCTGGATGTATGGATAAACCCAGCATTCTCTGGTGACTTTATGCACCTAATAAAACAGACTGTAGCCTACAGTGTTGGTCCTTAAGTTGTCACAAGGTGTTTTCTACCTTTTCCCCCTGCAACAGAGTAGAGGCTGGTTAATACATGCATGCTTGCCTCTTTAATTAGTATCCTACTTCTCATCCAAAGAGTTCAAGCTACTCTCTTTCCTCTTGCACACCATTTTTTTCTGCTCACAATCTTTCAGTTGGTTGGACTGGAGAACTGCCTCAAGGTGACCAGTGAGCTTCATGGCCATAGGCACCAACTTGGACAAAATGTTGGGAGGGGCCCCCACTGCCTGCACTTCCCCCACCTCCCTGCACTTCTGTGGAGCACACCAACCACAGGTTTCCTCAATTCTAGTCTGCCATGTTAACCACTGCTGCACCACACTGGATGGCACCATTATGTGGCGATTTACACACATGCATGAGCTGCTGTAGCTCAAACATGGCAGACAGAACTTCTACATTTCCTTAAACCACCCTAAACAAAAACAGTTTATCATGGAGTTGGATTCAGCTGCCAACTGTTCAGTAATTTTGTGTGCACAGTATCTGTTTCATGGTATTGCCTTAACCTCTTCCTGACACTCACTTTTTTCTACTTTGCTCTTAGGCAATATATTTCACAGCCACATTTCCTTACCTTATTCTAACATTATTCCTTATTTATGGACTGACTCTCCCAGGAGCCCTTCATGGATTACTCTACTTCATGACTCCTGATGCAAGTATTTATTCAATTGATCCTTGGTGTTCCAGATGATGTATGGAAAGTCTGTCTTGGTCTTTTAGAGGTGGCTTTGAACTTTAAACTTTCCTCCATGCTGCTTCTTTGTTTACCACTTAATACTAGTTGGGATCCATATATATTCTGGCAATTGTACTTTGTTAACTCCCTCTGGAATCTATAAGAACAGAATTCACGAATATAGGCAACCCTGGGCCAAATATAATTTTTAGGCAGACAGGGCAGAACTACACTTCATTGTGCAAGCATGGGATGTCCCAATTCTGTATTTGACAGATAATGCTGGGGCGAATGCAGAGAGGAAGAGATGCATTTGCAGAGGAAGCCAGTGGGCAGGTACTTAATCCTCCCTGTGCCCACCAGTTCTTCCCTACAATGCTCCCCTTGGCTGCTTTTTGTTTCTCCGTCTGGCAGGTCCAAGACTGGAAGATGCCCGAGTGAAGGTAAAAGCACTCTAGTGAGCATTTGTAAGGGAGTTTCACCAAACATGGAAAGAGTTAAGCGCTCTCTGCTACACACTGATTCTCCCCTTCCAACAAGCCCCCAGAAGGCAGTTTGTGAAACACTTGTTTGCCAGTATAATGCATTGTTCTGTTCTGAATTTTGAATTCAGAAAACACACTAGTTTTCCACTGCTTGCCAGGAAGTCATGTATCAGTGAAATACACACAGGAATTATGAGACTAATAATGTGTTTAGCCCTGAGCTCTCTCTGTCTCTCTCACAGCTCAAGAAACTCTACAATCCACGTGCCTGGCTTGATGCAGCCACCCAGATTTTTTCCTCTCTTTCTTTAGGATTTGGGGGACACATAGCATATGCAAGCTACAACCCGTCAAGGTAGGTTTTGTAGCTTTCGCTCACAAGTGGAGAAGAGTTGTTTGATGCAGTAAAATTGACTTCTATGAGATAGCACCTCAGTGATCTCTGGAGACAAGACTCAATTCTCATTTAGCCCACACTGGCGCCCAGGAAAAGCAGCTGGCTCTGTTCACTTGATGTTTCCTTGTGTGATGGTCCCAAAGATGCTCTCTCTTGTTCTTTCTGCAATGCCAGTGTTGGGCAAATGCCCCAGTACACAGGGTGTCGTACACAAACAGCGGTAGGTTGCATACACATGTCTGCATGTGAAGATCTCCACATCATCTGCAGGAAGGATGGGAGTGAATATGGAAGTGGGAAAACTTCAGCTAAATTTGAGATGCAATATTTTATGATTAATGAGAGCCCTGACTTGAGAGTTTTTATTTTTGTTCAGAAGGCAAGTGACTGAGGTGGCTGCATGTTCTCAATAAAAGTGGTACCTCTGGTTATGAACTTAATTCGTTTTGGAGGTCCTTTCTTAACCTGAAACCGTTCTTAACCTGAGGTGCCACTTTAGCTAATGGGGCCTCCTGCCGCCGCCGACGCGTGATTTATGTTCTCATCCTGAGGTAAAGTTCTTAACCCGAGGTACTACTTCTGGGTTAGAGAAGTCTGTAACCTGAAGTGTTTGTAACACGAGGTACCACTGTATAGCTTTACTCTGTGAGAATAAAAGAGCATAACTTGCTTGTATGCTACCTTGGAATCCTTTGGAGAAAGGTGAGGTATAAATGTGACAAATGTATAATACTAGGGCCCTCTCCATTCCCAGAATGATGAGAAATTTCAGGGATTCCAATGCGTGCACCAGGGCTGGTTTCTGTTGAATGAGATCTCAAGAGTCTTACTGACATTTCTGTGGCAAAAGGCTTTATTTACACAAATATAAAGCATCAACGCTCTGACGGATCCTCCCTCCCCCCAGTAGATTTCTAGAACCCCCAGTGCCATTTCATTGGATTTTCACAGAGGGTTAGTCAGGCCTTGTCTTTTTCAATTCGGCGCTTCTGTGCATGTGCAAAGTGCCAAAACCAGGAAGTAACCCATTCCGGTACTTCCGGGTTCGGCGCGGCGTGCAACCCAAAAACATGCAACCTGAAGCGGCCGTAACCCGAGGTATGACTGTACTTGCCTTGTGATACATATGGTTTAAATTTGTTGTAATTTACTGGAGCTGATTTTAGGCTGACCACCTGTAATTTTCATATATTGTTATCCCCCATATATTTGTCTATTGCTTTGTTTTACTGTTCTGGGATTGAAAATATTCACTGAAGAGTAGAGTACAAGTACTTCAAATAAAATAATAAATGTATAACATTAGAAGAACTCAGTGCTGTCCTTCATAACATTTAATTGGGTTGTTATGTACTTGTTTTTCCTAGAAATGACTGTGAACTGGATGCTGTCATGATAGCAGCAATAAACTCTCTGACTTCTTTGTTTGCGTCAATCCCAATTTTTGCGATTCTGGGGTTCAAAGCAACAGTGGCCTATGAAGAATGCTTGGAAAGGTGAGCCATTCAAGTTTCACAGTAAGGAACCAATTTAAGGTGCTGATCCAAGCCCTCTGTCCACAATTCTTCTTTTTCATAGTCTAGAATTTTGTGTCATTTCTCCCCACCCCCTTTAAATCACTTTAGGGGACCCCTGAGGGCAGAATTCAAATAAGATTGTAGCACAGAACACAAAGTATACAATCCTGAATGTTCCATGTGCATATTCATTAATTCAGGTATACAGGCAACTAATTTTTTGTGTGGTCAGTGGTTGCGCATAAGCCCGTTCCGCCCCTGGCCTGCCCCTATTCGAAGCAAATTGCTATTGTTTTTCTTAGGGACTGTGGCAATGCAAATAATTCGTATCATTCCTGACTTTACTGACAGAAATGTTAAATACATCACCAAGGTTTTCAGGAAGGACAACATCACTGTAGACAGCAGCGCATTTTGGCTCAGTTATTTGAACGGAACAGATATCAATAAACATGCATCTCTCAAACTGGCAAATTGTGATCGCCGGCATTTCCTTGATAAGGTATCGTACTTGCATTGCTATGAATGAATGAATGGGGCTTCCTTTTCTGGAATGGGTCTGGTCACAGTCCATGAAGGCTTCTGAAGCTTCCACTGCATTTTTCTGTAGTTTCTCTGCTGGACCTCTGCCATGCTGCAAGGTGGTCACAGCCCAGGCTCTTCAGCTACCATTGATGTGATGGCCCAGGCCGGAAATTCTTTCAGAAATGCTGTGTTTAGCTCTTTGGCTTCATACAAGCTGCTCTGTCTCTGGTAAACTAGCTTGTTACTCTACCCATATGTATGAGTGCACAGAGACCACAGGTTGTTTGCGTGATTATCTCTGAAGAAACACAATCTACCTCCCCCCCCCCCAACTACTGTTACCGGGGTGTTCCACGGCCACTTTGTTAGTCACAAATACTTGCACACAGAAGATGCAGATCAGGGTACCCACCAAAACTCTAGTCCAGCTTGAGAAGTTTCCCCTTATAGTTCTGCAGAGACACATAGAAACCATACCTGTGTCTGCATGTATGAGCACTCAAAGAACCATAGAAAGCAACCTGTGAGCTTAGGTGGCTGATTTTATTACTATTTTATTACCTTTCCTTCACCCTTAGCTCCCAGGGCAAGTGACGATTTAAAATGAAACACTAAAAACTATTTACAGCAACTTAATATGGTGAGGCTTAAAAACACATCTCAGGTATCAAAAGGTCGAGGGTTTTTTGTTTTCCCACCCACCCCAGTAAGAACTTGACATCAGTAATGACTGTATCTTATTCCAGATGATGGCTAAATGTTGAGTAATACAACATTTTGCCTCTGCATTAGAATAAATGACATTCAGAAATCAATCTGACAGATTTTGCCATTATTTGTGAATTTTGCAGAGTGTTTCTGGACCCGGCTTGGCCTTTATTCTGTTCACTGAGATCGTCCTTAAGATGCCTGGATCAAACACTTGGGCCATTCTGTTTTTTCTCATGCTGTTCAGTCTTGGAATATCTACCATGTTTGGACTCGTTCAAAGTATCTTGACACCTCTCACAGAAACTCGTATTGTGTCTAGATACATATGCAAGGAGGCTGTATGTGGTAAGGCATCTTCCTCAAATCCTTTTATTTGCTGTTAACCATGCTCAAGATTAATATGGTGCTTTACTGATTTTAAAGAGCTTCTTATGCATTATTTCAGCAACCATAAACAACAGCAGCTTAACATTATCTCTGTATTGCAGATGGGGGCTGAGATAAGGTTCATGGGCGAGACAGTATTTCAATGGGGGAATATCCTGGCTCTTTGCTCATTCTTATAGTTGATACTGTTGTTTCAAGATACGTTCTTTCCAGATTCATCAACCTCCCCAAGGAGGTTCGGCTGGTGCCTTCATTATACTTCTATAGGTGGCGGTCAAAAAAAGTTCCTCTTCAACCAGGCCTTAGGCCAGTGATGGCTAACCTTGACACTCTAGATGTTTTGGAACTACAACTCCCATCATCCCTAGCTAACAGGACCAGTGGTCAGGGATGATGGGAGTTGTAGTCCCAAAACATCTGGAGTGTCAAGGTTAGCCATCACTGCCTTAGGCTAATTCTATGGCCTTTTAAATGTGTTTGTGGGAGTGGAGGATATTGTCTTGTTTTTGTTCTATTTATTTTGTGCTTTTATCCTGTATTTTTATCTTGGGAAACCACCCTGAGATCTCCGAAGGGCGCTATATAAATTAATAAACAGTAATAACAACAATAACAATCTGGTGAGCAGAAACTGTATAGTCTTAATGATGCCACATTGCACCCAATAACCATAAAGGATAGGTGATTTGCAAAACTTGGGTGTTTGGCAAGAACTGAGCAGATGTGCTGTGACTGATTATAAACGCACATGTAAACACCAATGATTAGGTTTTCTTTTCTTTCATTTGTGTTAATTGACTAATGAATGTTCTTGTCTGTAGGTTTAGTATGCCTTTCTGGCTTTCTGGTGGGCCTGCTTTTTACTCTGAGATCAGGAAGCTACTGGCTTGAGATGTTTGATGGCTTTGCAGCGACCATGCCTTTGCTCGTCATTGCTTTCTTTGAAGTGATCGGTGTTGTATTTATTTATGGAATGGAAAGGTAATGTTTCTTTGCATATGTATCTGGATAAGCCCTTAGGTGCTGGTTGCTGTATTCTAACAACATCAGCAATAATCCTTATTAATAATAAACAATAAAAAAATTTCTTCCAGTAACACCTTAGAGACCAACTAAGTTTGTTCTTGGTATGAGCTTTCGTGTATATGCACACTTCTTCAGATACACTGGTAAACCTGTTGACCACAGCTATCAGCCTATCACCCATTCCCACCACCCCTCTGAGTAATACCGCTCCCACCCTCTCACTATATATAAGGGTCTGGGGACTTCTGTTTCAGTGTATCTGAATAAGTGTGCATGCACACGGAAGCTCATACCAAGAACAAACTTAGTTGGTCTCTAAGGTGCTACTGGAAGGAATTTTTTTATTGTTTCTTTTGTTTTGACTATGACAGACCAACATGGCTACCTACCTGTAACCTTATTAACAATGTTAGCATTCAAATAAATTTCAATGTCCTTCCTTTACAATGTCTCAGACAACCCAGTACCCACCTAGAGAATTCACTGCAGAAATAAGATTTGAACGGAGGACTTCCTCATTAGCAGCTCACCTCTTGGAGACTCGATTCCCAGCTGCTAATAGCTTTCTGAGCCAAGCCTGTGTTTTTTGCTGAATTTGTGAGTTCTTTACTACTGAAAGCACTTTTTGCAGCATTTAACTCACACAAGCAACTCAAGGCAGATGAACACATGAGGCCGTATTCATAAGTAAGCATTTCTATTAAGAAATGAACACACTATGGAGAAGCTAGGCGGTTCAACAGAACTACCGATTCAGCATAACCCAGTGAAACTTAACTGCAGATTCGTTTAGACATATTCTGCAATGCCTGAAAATTCTCAGCAAAATTAGACTAATCCACCTCCAGGATTTTATAGTGATGCCCCACCCCCAGCCTGCTCCCCCACTTACGTGGAAACTAACTCTAATACTTGAAGAGGGTTTACAAGGTAAACTGGTGTCTAATCTGGACTGCTTCAGTGAGTAGTGCTTCAAAACTGAATACAGTCATACCTCTGGTTGCGTTCGCTGCCGTTTGCGTTCATCACGGGACATGAACGCGCCAAACCTGGAAGTACCGGAACGGTTTACTTCCAGGTTCGGTGCTTTGCGCATGTGCAAATTCGGCGCTTCAGGTTGTGCTCTTTTTATGTTGCGAATGGTCCTCTGGAACGGATCCCATTCGCAACCAGAGGTATGACCGTATTCAGTTTTGAAACACTACTCACTGAAGCAGTCCAGATTAGACACCAGTTTACCTTGTAAACCCTCTTCAAGCCCCTCATATTAAACATAACGACTCCCCCCATGGATGAGTACAGTGGTATTAACAATAAACAATAAAAAAATTCCTTCCAGTAGCACCTTAAGAGACCAACTAAGTTTGTTCTTGGTATGAGCTTCCGTGTGCATGCACACTTCTTCAGATACACTGAAACAGAAGTCCCCAGACCCTTATATATAGTGAGAGGGTGGGAGCAGTATTACTCAGAGGGGTGGTGGGAATGGGTGATAGGCTGATAGCTGTGGTCAACAGGTTTACCAGTGTATCTGAAGAAGTGTGCATGTACACGAAAGCTCATACCAAGAACAAACTTAGTTGGTCTCTTAAGGTGCTACTGGAAGGAATTTTTTTATTGTTTATTGTTAATACCACTGTACTCATCCATGGGGGGAGTCGTTATGTTTAATATGAGGGGCATTCAGTCTGAAGAGGTACAGTCACCAACAGCCATTGCTATTTGAAGTGGTACGGCCCAGGACCCAGATTTATCAGCACCCCTCATCAGTGGGATCATGAGAACCAAGCCCATTGATAAGCTGGTGAGGTGTGACACTTCCATTTCCCTCCTTTATCCTGTGAAAACAACATTCTAAGCAACAAACCTTTATTCGGTCTATTTATTTAGAAAAGCTTTTCTGTACCGCCAAATAAAACACTGGGGTGATGCACAACATTAACATAAAATACAATTACAAGCAGTACAAATAATTATGGAAGTGGCTAGCTAATCAAAACATTAAACAGCAATGAAGGCCTGATGGCATAAAAAGATCTTTAAGAGAAGCAGGAAAGTCAAAAGTGAGGGCTTCTGCCAGATCTCTTACTGGCCTAGGTGCAGCAAGAGATACCTGGTTATTGTATTTGGAGTATAATCCCATGTCTGCCTGCTCAGAAATAAATTCCATTGCATTCAGTGGGAATAAGATCCCAGCTAACGTTTGCAGCCTTATGCATAATTAGGCAATATACACCCCACAATTTGCAATAGGATAAAGGTTTCCTATCTGTTGTGTTTAATTCATTTGTGCAAACGGTCATCTGATGGGGGAGGGTGCATGTGGCCTGCCTAACAGCCCAAGCAACTGTCAGACAGGATAGATCTCTATTTGAGGTAGTCCTTGATTTCCAAATCCCTCTGGTTTAAAAGATGAAGAACTCTAGGCAGGGAGAGCAGAGGCTTCAAAGTTTCCCACCAGCAGTTAAAACCTGGAAAAGAGAAGGAACAGGCTAGCTGTCAGTCTTCCCACTATGGACACATGTAATGCATTTCTATTTCAGTCACAGAAATCATTTCTAAATTAGCACATAAACGTTTTACGCCAGCCTGAATCCTCTTTTGAGTGATGCTTATGTAGCTGCTCTACTTGTTCCTGCATTCATCAAGTGATGGCTTCATTTTTAATAAGGTTACATGCAAGTGAATTGTCCATAGATTACTCACTAAATATATCCATTTCATTAACAGATTCAGTGCAGATGTGGAAGATATGACAGGAAGACCACTAAAAGGCTATTGGAAGGCAACGTGGCAATTTTTCTCCCCAGGGGTAATGCTCATAATTTTTGTGTCCTATGTACTTCTTGAGCCACCTTCAAGCTACAAGACTTGGGACCCAAATTATGTAAGTTACCTTTATACAAGTCATTACTAGTCTTTTCCTAATTTTCATGCATGGGGGGGGGGGGAATTGAGCTCTCATTCCAATCTTGCAATTATGAACTCCTGAATTGATAAAGTTGCTCTGCTTAAGCACAGAATTCCTCTCTAATGGTTTGGTTTTCCTGCAAACTCTTCCACTGTCTCCCAAGACAGATGGATGCCAACAACAACCTATCACAACAGGGCATCAGCTGCAAATTTATGTACTTATTTATGGAACTCAAGGTCATGTCCATGTTGTTCCTAGCTAGTCAACCATGCAGACACTGACCAGTCCCAGACACAAAACACAGAGGATTGCCACTGGCACAATGGGACTTTCTTCACCTCTCCTCCTCCCATGGGATCCCAAAATTTGCTCGGGGTATGCAAGGGAAGGAGAGAGGGAGAACATCCCATGATGTGAGGAGACATCCTTGTGCTGATGAAGCCATAGTCTTAGCCCTCCACTGCATGCAGATTTACTTCTGAGTAAACGCATAGAAGATTGTGCTGTTTAGTGTGGCTTTCATGCAGTACATTCATTTCTCCCAAAGGTAGATTTTCCTGCAAAAGAGCCAAAAAAGTATCCTATCTGGGCTGTTGTCATCTCTGAGACGCTGGAAACTGCACCATGCTTGATGATCCCTTTCGGAGCCATTTACCAACTTTGGAGAATCGTGTTGAGAAAGAAATGGCTACAAACAATACATCCAGACACCGGCACTGGTAGCACCTGATCTTAACTTTTGTTTCATCAATCTGGTCACCCTTGTTTTTCCCCATCCTATCCTGACCAATAAAAAAACCCACACATGTATCCTCAAATTTAAGATATTCAATCAGTAAGAATGTAAGGATTTCTATGTAAAACCATTTCATAAATAAATGCATCTCTATATATAGCACTCAGGAATGTTCATAATGCACAACACATAATTATCTTGTAAGTCTTACTACATCAGCCATGAAAGGCAGGTCCACATTCTTATCCCTATATTGCAGGTGTGGGGGCTGAGACTGAAGGAAAGTGCTTTGCCTAAGGCCTTTCGGTACATGAGATTTAGAAAGGGGGAAACTGCTAGGGGTGATTACAAAATGATGTCATTATAAGTGGACAGAACATGGTAATTCCACGGTAAGGATGTTTCCAGGCACTACCCTTACCCCCCCCCACACACAGTATATATAAAATAATGAATTTAGAAGACACAATCCATTAAGTCACAAATTGTATTTTCTAAATTGGAGATCTGGGTCTTTTGAATGATGATTTCCTCTACATCCCGTTTATTTGTAGAAACATAAACTAGTTTGGAATGAATCAGTACTTTATTTATATCTAACCACCTGATCTCGGCCATGTCATTCATTCTTCATACAGATTATTCAGGTTTACCAAATGAATGGGCCATTACCAAGAAAACTACAACAACTGTTCTTGCTGAAAGGCCATGTGCAATACAGTAATAAAGGAAAACCACATAGTTCTGACAGCCACCATTATCAAATAATGTGCCACTGAGTTTTTAAAACAGAGGTCACATTTTTCTAAGTGATTCACACAAACAAGGCTTAGTGAACAGAACACAGAAACTTGCAGCCATAGATCACTTTTTAGGCAAGATACCAGAATAGGCATCTCACCATTGTTGCATTACAGACAAATATTTTCCCCTGAAAATTCCAGGTTAGCTGAATTTTTTACACAGTAAAAAATAGAAATAAAAATGGAGCATATCCCATTAATTACTTTGCTGATAAAATATTTTGAAAACATTGCTTTGAGCTCATGTATTCATGGCACTAAGCGTACTTACAGGCACCAAATTACTACATTTTTCCTGCTTTGAGATACAGGAGGTTGATTTAGCTATTTATTTCTTTTTCTTTTTTAAAGGAAAAATAAATCAGTTTACCTAGAATAGGGCTGCATCTATCAATCCAGAATGGCTTTGAAATCTTCATATAGTGATGGTTCTGTCACTTCCTTCAGGAGCTGTACAGAAGCTTCTGGAATTTGCCGGAGCAACCGTATTTCACCTGAAAAGATGAATTCTAAAATCAACCAATCGCTGCTCCGATAGACAAATCATTCCGAACAGGGTTATTGGGTGGTCCGCAGCTTGTCTTTTAAAAGGAGGGTGGCCATTTTTTGCCAATGCAATGCCTCTGGGCTGCATGGCACATTGGCACACCCCATCCCTGCACTCCCAAGGACATTTTGAAACTGCACGTGATGGGGAGAAGGCTTCCTAGCTGCTTGAAGCACCCCCCCCCTCCTGTGGTTTCCAGTATTTGGAAGCAATGCTGCTTCCCACAGTGGAGGGAGAGCAATAGTCATAACGGCTAGTACCCATCTCCTCCCCCATGAACTTGTCTAATCCTCTTTTATAGCCAACCAAGTTGGAGACCATCACTGCCTCCTGGGGGAGAAAGTTTCGTAGTTTGACCATAAACTTGCCCATCTCTAATATATATAAAAAGGAATTATATGGCTATTTAAAAATAGTTCAATGCCCTTAAGAATCTCAAATACGTATAACAGATTAGCTTTTATTGCAAGAACTATGCCAGTGACAATACAGATAAGATGCCCCAATCACAGCAGTATCAGCTTGACATCATAAAATCTACATATCTTTAATGCAGTATAATTGTATCTATAAATATTTCAAATGACTTAGAAGACATTAGGCTTCTTCAGAAAACTCACAACTTAGTGCATTCAGCTTCACGTTTGACATTTTAATTTTTTTTTAAGGGGATGAGCATTCAGGGGGTGGGGAGAGACTTTGGTAGTCCCACTCGCCGTTGAACCTAATGTGTTTTGACTATACATGATTTATGCACTATCCCTGGAACATAACGCCCATGTAAGTTGAGAGTCACCTGTACTAGCATTTTCCTACCCAACAATATCCTAATTTCTCAAAAGCATCCGTAGTTATTCCCTACTCCCACCCTGGCATTGTCAAGAATAATGATAACAGAAACTAAATTAAAGAGTCACTTCAAGAATAAACTTAACAGCTTTTAGTTGGAAAGGAAAATTAAGAGACATGAACAGCATTTGCATGTCTTGGCAGGAAGCGGAGAGGTACTTACATTGTTGGAGTGGTACAAGAAGACACTTGTAAATAACTCTGTGATTTCCTAATTTCACACTGAAGGCACGATAGCAGAGCCATTGCACAGCTTTATATGTGAGCGGCACTGAACCACCAGCAGGAGAAAAAGGTATATCTGGGTGTAAAGCAAGCGAGAAAGACTTGAGCTTGTTTAGTGAAGAGATTTTATATTCTTTTTTAAATAATCAATTTTATTAAAAGTTTTCAACATATAATACAACAAAAACCAAGCAGATTTAATATCTAAAAAAACACACCAATAAAAACAATAAGAATAAAAGAATAAAAAAGAATGAAGGAAAAGGAAAACCAAACCAAACCCACCCACCCAAATTATTCTGTCAGCCTTCTATTTTAATCTTTAAAACTGATACCCGCCTCTGGTGGACAATGTCAATGTCTATCTGATCATTGCCATCCGCTCAGTGCCCATCTTGTTCCTGAGCCTTCCCAGCTCTCACCAGGGGTAGATTCCACCTTTCTCAGCCTCACACCTTAAGAAAAACTAGTCTAATCTGTCTCTCACACAGATCCCATCCTCTTCAACATCTTCTTGCCCGCTCTACCACCCTGAAAAAGTAACTTGAATTTGAGGAAGACTTAATTGCAGATATGATTCCCTAGATTCATAGTGAACAAAGTCTGCAAAGGGGGAGCAAGCTATACTACCCTTGTACAGGTAACATGGTGCCACCCAGACACTGTGGGGATTGTCGCCTGCATTGACCCTGGCCATTGGTCACGATGGATGGGGCTGATGGGACTTGCAGTCCAACAGTATCTGGAGGACACAGGTTGGGCAAAGGAAGTTGGGCAGCAAATGAGGCTCCTCCCCGCAGCCTAACCCAAACAGCAGCTTGTGAAAACAGGATGAAAGCATTCAACTGGTTCGCCTTTAACGTCACACTTCTTGTGGGATGTAACATCATTGTTGCAGTCAAGTATAATATTTCCTGTTTGCCTAGAGTGGACATGCAAGGGAATGTTGCTCCAGCCAGGAGGACTTCCTGTCTCACCTGGCCTGGAGCATCCTCCCTCTGCGTGTGACCAGGTAGATGGGCGTGACCCTAGAAGACCCTACAAAAGGGGCAGTCACACAGCCATCTTCCCTGCTCTCTCTTGACTCTTCTTTGATGCTCTTTTGCTGTCTGCTGGGTCTCAGCCAGCAGCACATGGGCTCATTCCCCATGTGGGATGAACTCGCACTTTCTTCTGTAACTACAAGCTAAAGCCTGCCTTCAGGGATCCAACTGTGAACTGAAGGTAAGTAAACTTCTTATTCTTAAAAGAAGACTATTGTGTCATTGTTTTTAAGAGGGAATCAAAGGGGAATTTACCAGCAACAACCCAATCTGGACAAGCTAGACTGGATTGCTTAACAAGAGATTCTAACGAATCTACCAACTAGCTTCCTGTAATGTGCTCTGCCACTAACTCACTAGCATGAGTGAGGAAGGATAATATTTAATCAATATATCCTCTCCTACTATCCACAACATTCCCATTCTTCTCCTATTACATTCTGCCCCCTGTGGCTATTTAGAGAGGGGTTTAAAAAAGAGAGAGAGAACGATGCAACTTTCAGTGAGATGCTTAATGTCATGTCTAGTCTGGTCCTAAGCAAGAAACGTTAAGTCAGAAGAACCACTCCAGTAAGTAACTGTTCCCCAAGGGCTGTGGTTTTAGTATATTTATTTCACCTACCTGCATTTTTGGCTTTTAGTAGAGAGAAGCAACATGAGGCAGTGTCAGAGATTATCGTCAGGAAGAAACTGGGATTATTTTTAACTTGTTGGTTAAAAGGAAGCAGGAGGACACACGCATGAAACCTGGAATTAAAAAAGAAGAAGCTTTCAGTAGTTTAAAACCCACTTAAATATGCACAGAATCTCAGCTCTGTGAATAATTAAATTCCACCGAATTCAGCAGTAAGAGGAGTCTGCGTTTTGTAAGCAGGCTCTGGTAAAGAATGAAACCAGGCAGCTGTTTGAGAAAAAAATACAGTGACACCTTGTTCAGCCTTATACACCATACCGGTATTTGTGTCTTTTCAAGAGACCTCCTCATGGTCTGGGGGGCTGTGTACACACCATAAATTTAAAGCACATGACTCCCCCCCCGCAAGAATCCTGGGAACTGTAGTACTTTACCCCTCACAGAGCTGCAATTCTCAGCACCCTTAACAGCACCCAGGATTCTTTGGGGAAAACCACGTGCTTTAAATTTATAGTGTGCAGGCAGCCTGGAATCTCTGCCACCGTCCTTGACAGCTGTTGCACAGAAGAACAAAATGACACTGAGATTAAAAAGCTAACCCGGGTGGTTTCCAGTGACACCCAAGCCGTTCCCATTTGGCCTTGACCAAAGTGTATGTTCTGTGCGATAAGAACGTGTTTGCCAGGGGCAGGGGAAACCCTTGCAGGAGGAAAGATGCTTACACTTTACAAAGTCATTAAAAGATAATCAGATCTTCAGAAAGTGAAGACAGGAAGTCTAACGCACAAGGACAAGGCTGAAAGAGAACAGGTTAAAGTCCTGGCAGAGTTCAGCTAGACATAATGTTCCAGATTTTTTCTTTTTATGTTAATGAATTACATGCTGAAGAGGCAGAGGCATCGGGGAACAAAGGCACGAATGTTGAGCAAGTGCAGCTACACACCCTTCGCTTTTGTTTCAATTAAAGTGAATTTACATCAGATGCTGATCTTCTGTATTACAGTGGTACCTTGGTTCTCAAACTTAATCCGTTCCAAAATCAGGGTGTGCTTTCCCATAGAAAGTAATGCAAAACGGATTAATCAGTTCCAGACTTTTAAAAACAACCCCTAGAAGAGCAATTTAACATGGATTTTACTATCTAACAAGACCTTTGATCCATAAAATGAAAAGAATAAACAATGTTTATAAAATAAATAAAACAGTACTGTAGATGATAAAAATAAAAATATTTTTTCCTTACTTGCACTGATGATAGTCATTGTTTGGATGGGGGGGCTTTTATCCATTTCCGCAGTCACACAATCAATCTTTCAATCAGTAGCTGAACTGGGTTCCACACAGTCATAAAAACAAATTAACCGAAAAAGCCTCCAAAACAAAAAACGCAAAATAAATAGCAAAAACAAAACCACGAAATATAAGCTCCAAATATCACCTCGGAATCGGAAGGCTTGAATTACAATTGGGGGGGGGGCTAAATTAGCAGCGCAACAGGAAACATGGAAACAGAAGGCTTGAATTACAATGGGGGGAGGCAAATTAGCTGCGCAACAGTAAAAACGGAAGCTCAGGACTCAAAACGGAGCATGTTCGGCTTCCGAAAAAACGTTTGAAAACCGGAACTCCCACTTCCGGTTTTGCAGCATTTGGGTTCCAGGTTGTTCGTGAACTAAGCTGTTCGAAAACCGAGGTACCACTGTAGTTTCAATCACTGAGCATCATCATCAATAATTAGGATATACTGTGATTTTAAAGATAAGGGCTAAAGGCAAGTGGATTGTTTGGAGGAACTTACAACTGCATTGGCACTGAAATTATAACACTAATTGAAAAACAGATGTTTTGCGTTTCCTAGATCTATAGAACCGTCATCTGATGCGGAAACATTAAAACAGAGTCCAAAGTTCTGGGTGTTTTTAACATTATGGTGGTGGGGCGATATATATAAAAGTGGTTTAGAAACCCATGTGCATGGGGACTTTTAAAATGACCAGTCACAGCACAACAAAAGGCAACAATGGAAGGCGAAACACTGCATTTTCTTAACTCACAGCGCCTTCCAGTGGCATTGCATAGTATGAAGCTTTGAAAATTATCACACGTACCTGTAGGCTTGCAGCAGAAGTATCTTGAAGATATTAATACAGACAGTCCTAAGGCTATTGATCTAAATTTAGAGAGGAGAAATAATTGGGGCGGGGGGAGGGGGAGTGAGTAAAAAAAAAAAAGTCACTGTTTATGGCTTAATTTTTAAAATATACATAAAAATTAAATGGACTGCAGTATTTCATGCAGAAATCCAAAAGAACAGGAATTGCACCAGTGTCGGAAGGCTCGGAGTATGCTGCACATTTGGAAATGTTCGGTCTGAAAGGCTTCTCCCATGCGTGACAATTGTCTTACCTGTAAATCTAAAAATAAACTGTGGCATTTCAGCTGCAGGACTACTAGCAGTTTATTTCTCATGCTCACACCGGCTTTGTTGCTCGAGTTGAATGAGAGGCTTGACCTGATAGATGTACAGGCATAACTGCAATTGGGGAGCGAGGAGATGCAGGGGTCATAAAGGGAAGAAGAGGCAGAAGTTATGTAGCTTTCTGATGCAACCAGGTTAGAGTTCTCCTACTACAGGGATGGTCTGAAGTTGGCCTGCTTAATTTCTCTTTTTGTTCACTGCTATACAGTCTCAGGGACGCGGGTGGCGCTGTGGGTTAAACCACAGAGCCTAGGGCTTGCCGATCAGAAGGCTGGCGGTTTGAATCCCCGCGACGGGGTGAGCTCCCGTTGCTCGGTCCCTGCTCCTGCCAACCTAGCAGTTCGAAAGCACGTCCAAGTGCAAGTAGATCAATAGGTACCACTCTGGCAGGAAGGTTAACGGCGTTTCTGTGCGCTGCTCTGGTTCGCCAGAAGTGGCTTTGTCATGCTGGCCACATGACCTGGAAGCTGTACGCCGGCTCCTTCGGTCAATAATGTGAGATGAGCGCTACAACCCCAGAGTTGGTCACGACTGGACCGAATGGTCAGTGGTCCCTTTACCTTTTTATACAGTCTCAAGAGACATGCATTTCTGTTATGCAACATGCAGAGAAACATAGATGCCTTCTATTTTGTCAAGCCTTCAAAACTCCACAATCACAGGTCCTTCGGTGTGCAAAAAAAAATAACCAGCAGAATTTTAATGACGTTACAGCATCTTATCTTTGTTTAAAATACTGCTGCTGGCTTGGAGTAACAACACAAAAAGTCACCTGCTTTACATATGCACATTTGGGGAGGAAATATCTAATGCTCTTTAAAAAAATAAAACCGCAAATCAGCAACCATTTCCCAACTGGTAAAATCAAAAGGGAAGTTTAACCACAAATAATGCATGCTTGCCAACTGAAGAGGCAATACACCCAATACTTCCAGCCCAACCAACTGGGCCTGGTAAGTTTGTCATTCAGGGTGGTGCAATTCAGGGTAAAAAACAATAAGAGGCTAGAAACTTGTTGGAATGGATCCCAATTCTTTCATTACAGCCCCACCCACCCCACTGATCTCCACAACTTGTGTCCACCGGTCTAAGTGAAGTTAGCCCCCACTGGCTAATCAACTAAAATAATTTTATCAACTGTAATTGATTAGTCTACACTGATTACAGTGAGCTGTCCTAACATGATAGTAAATATTATTCTCATTTACCTGGAGTAATCACAATAAACTTCAAGGGTCTGTGTATCAATTAACAATCCACACCATGGGATTACAGTGCGAGCTGGTAACTGTTTGAACGCTGAACATCCCGGGATATCTTTATCAACTGGAAAATTTACTACTGTCTTTCCTGGGTTTATAACAAAGCCATACTCCGGAACACCCATGGCCAGAGTCCTAAATTAATGAAAATGTGTGGTTAGAAATGTTATTTACACAGTTGCATTTTTACACTGTCTCCCGCAGTCTTACTTTTGTTCTATGACAGAACAGGGCTGGGGGGTTTTTTAATAGCAAAAATAAGCTGTAAATAATTTTAAGTGGATTATTAAGATCCACTTGCAAGCCTCATTGCAATTGTGTGTTTTAAGCAGGGCTGTGTGAAAAAGTATTAGAACTTCCGGGCCTATTTTCCTATGCTTTATAAACGATGCCAGTTTATAGGCATAGGGAGAAGGAAGGAGTTACTCAGGGCAAGACCCATATTCAGAAGCCGGGGAGGCAGCTGAGATGACAACAGGCACGGTGAACGTACTTCTTCAAGCAAGTCTTCACAAGCCTAAAATCACACACGCAAAGCCAAGGTTCTCTGTAAATGGAGAAATGAACACCACATTCACAGCTTTATCTGCATCTTTGTGGAACAGGAGCATATACATACATGGCTATGGTTGCCAGGATCAACTCATCACTAAGAATATGAAAGAGAAACAGCAGAACAAGAGCAGATTTCTTTCCATTCCTTTGTGCAAAGAAGGAGACTCAAGTGATCAAACTTGCATACTTTAGAGCAGAGGTAGGCAACCTAAGGCCCACGGGCCGGATGTGGCCCAATCGCCTTCTAAATCCGGCCCGCGGACGGTCCGGGAATCAGTGTGTTTTTACATGAGTAGAATGTGTCCGTTTATTTAAAATGCATCTCTGGGTTATTTGTGGGGCATAGGAATTCGTTCACTCCCCCCCCCCCAAATATAGTCCAGCCCACCACATGGTCTGAGGGACAGTGGACCGGCCCACGGCTGAAAAAGCCTGCTGACGCCTGCTTTAGACCATACCTCAAAAATGCTTTTGCTTCTGTCAAATGAGGCGTGGCAAGCAAAAAGTCATCTGTCAATCGCATCAGCACCCTGAAATGTGAATTTTAAAAACATGTTAAAACGGGCCTGCGCTGCCAAAATAAAAATTTACACTGCGTTAAGTAGGAGTGTTGCTTTTATTACCAAGATTATTATGGAATCCATTTGGGGAAACGAGTTTGTGGCGTTCCAATTTATTTAAGAGCTGTTCGGCAGTGGAACAGGCTCCCACAAGAGGACTCTCCTTTCAACAGAAGTTTTTAAGCAGAGGTTGGGTGGCCACCCGCCATGTATGATCTAGTTGAGCTTCCTGCACTAGATGACCCTCGGGGTCCCTTCCAACTCTACAATTCTATGGTTCTCCGTATAAGCTGACCTGCTTATTAATTAGCCATTGGGCACAGAACATGCACATAGAAGAACATTTAACATTTTTATGAGCACTTAAAGCAGGACAATGCGGAGGATGCTTGTCTCCACCCCCCCCCCCTTCCTGGACCTTCTTTCCCATAAAGTTAATCTGAGGATGGATGGAGATAAAGATTACTGATAATGAATGATGTGTACACTGCTTCTTGGCAATAGCATCAAAGCAGTTTGAGAAGCACCACATACATTACCAAAATGCAGCTAAAAATGCTGAAATATAAATTCCAAATCATAAAATATGGAGTAAGAGCATACTTTTATTTTATTTTATTTTTACACAAGGAGAAATCAGGGTACAGCTGTACCTTGGAAGTTGAACAGAACCCATTCCGGAAGTCGGTTTGGCTTCCAAAACGTTTGCAAACCAAATTGCGGCTTCTGATTGGCTGCAGGAAGCTCCATTGGACATTTGGGTTCCAAAAGAACGTCCACAAACCGGAACAATCACTTCCGGGTTTGCGGGGTTTGGGAGCCAAAACGTCTGCGTTCCAGGCACAACTGTAGTTCCATCCGGCAGTTTACTGAGGACTTGGTGCTGCTCGTGTTTGATGTAAAATGAGTTCACGTTTCATGTAATGGGTGAAAAACCTACACCACTGGGAAACCAAGTGTCAGGGGCTGGACTGAGGAGGAATGGTGCCCCCCCTTCTCCTTAACCTTCCTGAGAACAGGAGGACAGTATAGATTTAGAACAGTGGTTGGCAGAAGGACATAGTTCAGAGGCTGCAGAGGGGGAAAGCGGGGAAATATTGGGAGAGGAGCAGGAGGAAGAAGCAGCGCTGGGGGAGAGACAGCTGAAAGACTCAGTGTCTTTGGAGAGCATTCCTGACCCTCCCTCTCCCAGGACTAGGTGGGCATTGAGGGTAGTAGAACAGAAAGCTCAGCGACAGAAAGCTCAGATCAGCTGGCGCAGGGATGACGTAGGATAAGGCAGACAGCGGGGGTCAGGCTTCACTCAGAGCAACACCGTTTTCTAGAGAGACACCGCATTCCTTTGTCTCTCGCTGTGATTACTGAATAAACTAATTGGTAAGAACTCTTCTTGTTTTTATCTGCTTCTTTGCTGCCACCGTGGGAGGGACAGGATCCCCCAAAGCCTGACACCAAGTCACTACAGGTCACACAATCTTTGTGGTCCAAGGAAATCTACGTCAGATTCCCAGACACTTCCAAAGAACTGCAGCTCCCCGTGTTGCTTGCTAGTTTATACTCAAAACCCTGGCACAGACCGTTTCCACATTTCAACGCTTTTTACCCACTTGCTTCGTCATCCCCTTTCCATCCTTGTTGGCCTTCCCTGGTAGGAGCTTGGACAACTGATGCGGAATATCTATGAAGCTTTTTTGAGCACACAGGAGTTTGGACTTTTGGGGGAACAACTATTATATAGCAGGTTGCAGAATATTACCATACCCATCTCTCTGCACACCATGCAGCAACTTGTCCTCCATGTCTCCATAGCAGAGGTTGCACAGCAGAGTTGACAAGATGCAGCCCTGGGGGATTCCACAGCGCTGGGCATAGTACCTAGCAAATACCAGGGAACAAAAATTCACCATCACAAATGCTGAAAGCTGACAGCAGGCACGAATGAGATGTTCATCACTTCCAGAATGTGGCCAGCCTTCACATGCAATTTGTTTAATCTTTTAATGCACTTTTTTTTTTTACATTAAAAACCGATGCAATACATTTTTTAATACAAGGGTGGACTCCATGATTCTTGGCTGAGGCCTCAACCTACCTCATGACTTGCCTCTTCACTCATCAGCTGAGAATTCCCAGCATCTTACTCAGTGAGGTTACAGGGAACCAGGCAGAGGGCCTTCTCGGTAGTGGCGCCCGCCCTGTGGAACGCCCTCCCATCAGATGTCAAGGAAATAAACAACTATCTGACTTTTATAAGACATCTGAAGGCAGCCCTGTTTAGGGAAGTTTTATATGTTTGATGTTTTATCGTGTTTTTAATATTCTGTTGGGAGCTGCCCAGAGTTGCTGGGGGAAAATAATTTTGTTGTTCAGTCGTTCAGTCGTGTCCGACTCTTCGTGACCCCATGGACCAGAGCATGCCAGGCACGCCTATCCTTCACTGCCTCTCGCTGCCCCTTCCTCTTCACTGCCCCTTCTCCTTGTGCCCTCCATCTTTCCCAACATCAGGGTCTTTTCTAGGGAGTCTTCTCTTCTCATGAGGTGGCCAAAGTACTGGAGCCTCAGGATTTGTCCTTCCAGTGAGCACTCAGGGCTGATTTCCTTCAGAATGGATAGGTTTGATCTTCTTTGATCTCTCAAGAGTCTCCTCCAGCACCATAATTCAAAAGCATCAATTCTTCGGCGATCAGTCTACTTTTAAATTAAACTATAAATTATTATTATTATTATTATTATTATTATTATTATTAATAAATACCAGGGCATGCTGGCTCATGAGCCCACCAAACCCTGCAAACAAGGACACCCCTGTAACGCCCTCCCCACAAGTAACAGCAGGGCAGATTCCCTTGTAACTAAAATCACGTATATTGGGACATTCTCCCTGGGCTCTGGGGAGGCTCTCCTCACGAGCCAGGAGGACTCTCCAGGGTGCTCCCAATATATGCGATTTTGGTTACAAGCCCGGAGGTGCAGAACAAAATCTCAGTGGAAACTTGGGAGTCGCCTGTATTTCGGAAACTGAGTGGAGGCATGGGGCAGAAGATCACATTTAAAATATGGCCCCCCTTGTTAAAACGAAACAAAAACCAGGGGGGATTTGATTTAAATCAAATTGAGTCAAATCAATTTAAATCAAATCACAAGTCTTACTGACTAGTGATTTAAATCAAATTGATTTAAATCACTAGTCAGTAAGACTTGATTTAAATATTTTTTTTACAGACTCATTCTTGCTGGTATAATCTTAATATTTACAACCATATGAAGGTTTCATTTTTGGAATAATAAATTTTCAGAGTAGTTTTTACAGTTATATCAAAAATTACTGCTTTGGTTATACTACTAGAAATACATAGACAGATAATTATGAAATTATAGTGAGGTTTAATAAGTTAACTGTTTATATTTGGACAACTTTTCTGCTGTACTTTATTGGAAGGAGAAAAATAATCATTTCCTTAATAACCATTTAAACAATTTATTTAACTAAAACAATAACATGATAGCATATGTATCCATGTTTGTTAACTGATGTGGTTAAACATTTTAAAAAAAACTTAGACTGAGTTTTAGCACACTTGATAAACTTAAAACAAATCCTTATTTCCTGATGAATAGCCTTTGGACTACAATGTAACTTAAATAGAAGACTATATTTAGAAAGATTTTTCCTCCAAAAGCATTTTATTTTAAAAATCCGATTTAAATAAAAAAAATCCGATTTAAATTAAAAAATCTGGTTTTTTTAAAAAAAAAATCGTTGATTTTTATCCACCCTGACAAAAACACACTGCGATAAAACACACAGAGAGAACATCCTGGATTCTCTGTTACTAGCTAGTAGTTCTCAAGCTCCAGGACCCTTGTGGACTCCAGGAGAGAAATGACAACCAAAATGGTATTGCCTAAATGGGTGTCCTCAGTCTGGATAGACTGGGCAGGACACATGCTTCGTGTGTACAAGGTCCCCTGTTCCAGAATCTTCTGTTAGGTGTCTCTCTGGCACTGGGACCAGGAAAGGCCACATCCAGTCACATAGTGCAGAACTATACAGGCCCACAGATCAATGGTCCATCTCACACAGAAATGAAAAAGTATCTTGCCACATTCTGAGGCTGCTCTCAAAGTGCTGCCGGTCACTTCTGTACTTCTCGGCTGTATGGATTTACAATAAAAATACACTATGCAGAGTCTTATGAAATGCTACATTAGTCTGCATTCAACATGACGCTGAAATGAAAGCATTCATAGAGAGAAGGGGCATTCGGACAAGACTTTGATCTTTCCTCCTTGTCAGCTTTGATCACTTACGTAAATCTACCCTTCAGACACGCAGCCAGTGCTGTGTATCTTGGCGATAGCTTATTTGTCTAGCTCGTGTCGCCTGCGCCCTCAGATATTCATCCAAGAGCTTAAAAAATTTCCAGCGAATTCCAAAATATCCATGGCTCTTTTGTGCCCAGAGTCAATAGTTTTAGCAAAAATAACTTATCGGCCAAATGGCAAATCCATCATATGCTTCTACAAATACTTCACACAATCCCTCGGGTCTGAGCAACATATTTGTTAGCCCAACAACACTCGGGACAAGAGTCTAATACACTCAGCAGAGGTCTCCACAAAGGAAGGGATCTGAAAGGAGTCAGGGTCAGTCCTGAAAAAAACGGCTGCAGGTTAACAAAGCAAGCAGTTGTACTCAATTATTGAGAGCGAGCCATCCCCTGTACTGATGAGACACTCTCTGAGGGCCACCTTGGAGCCACAGTAGTTCTTTGGACCCAACACAGAGTAAGTGTAGACCACCCAGGCTTGGGGAAGAGATATAAGGCCTGGAACTAGTTTTGAATCGCAACCGTCAACCCTGGAACATATGAAGTGATAAGAGGAGTGTGCAGAGTGCTTAAAAACAACAACAACACATCATTGGACAGCTGCAGTCTACCTATAGAAGTCAAGACTCTCATGAGAACAGGAAATACACAAAGGGAAAATGATCTTCTTGAACCCAAACTGGTCTTTGAAGAGACCAACGTCCCCCTGATCAATGCAAAGAAACATGGCTTATCATAATTATGAAAGCAGGGGGAGTCAATTAATTTTGCTGAAAGGTTTCTGGCAAACACTTGATTGTTCTTGCAAAATTAATGGACACCGATTTGAAGGAATGCAATTCCCCTTTGGGCACTTAGCTAAACCCATTCCATTAGCTTCTCCATTCTAAAAGCCTCCCGTTTTTTGTTTTGTTTTTTAAAGAAGCTTTAAAAGAAATGGATACAGACTAATGCTTAAGACTCCTCTGAAAGATTAGATCTGGAACAACATTCTGGAATCTGCGTCCAGAGGGATATTAATTATTTTAGCTGCAGCAAATTAAGAGTATTGTAGCAAATTTATTATGGCACAAGCTTCTGAAAAAGTGGACAAAAGCTTATGCTTTAAAAAAATTAAGTCTTTAAGGAACTACAAGACTCTTTGTTGCTTTTATTCTGAATTCAGAAATTACCTCAGCCAACTGGCTGCATTCAGAAGCAATGCTGGCCAAAAACTATAATTTGGTAAAGTACAGTAGTCTGTGAACTCAGTTTAAAAACTCCTCCTTCCTACCGTGAGCAGGTAAATAAACCATGGTTTTAGGGTTGTGTCTGAAGCAGTCCTCACAGTTTGTTCCCCCTCCCTAAGAAAACTAAAAATCAGGAAGATAAGGTCTGCTTTTGGTTTACCATTCATGGTTTGCTGGGGAGAAAAAATCATGAGCCGTGTGCCATCAGGCTAATACATTTTGGTACCTGAAAAGTTTATGTAACCAATGATAATAAAAGAGACTTTACCTCTTCTCAATTTTCAGAATGCTATGGTGGATCAACTGCAAGAAGAACTCATAGAGGCTGAAACTCTTTTCCCTCAAAGAGACACCCTGAAGGAAGAAAAAGCAAAAGTAGAAGTTTGAACTTTGTATACTTTGGCTTATGATAGGTAAAGGTAAAGGGACCCCTGACCATTAGGTCCAGTTGTGACTGACTCTGGGGTTGCGGCACTCATCTCACATTATTGGCCGAGGGAGCCGCGTCCCTTGGCTTATGATATTTGGCCTAATATTAACATGTTAATATTGGGACCCAGGTGGCGCTGTAGGTTAAACCACAGAGCCTAGGGCTTGCTGATCAGAAGGTCGGCAGTTCGAATCCCTGCGACGGGGTGAGCTCCCGTTGCTCGGTCCCAGCTCCTGCCCACCTAGCAGTTCGAAAGCACGTCAAAGTGCAGGTAGATAAATAGGAACCACTCTGGCGGGAAGGTAAACGGCGTTTCCGTGTGCTGCTCTGATTCGCCAGAAGTGACTTAGTCATTGCTGGCCACATGACCTGGAAGCTGTACCACATGACCTGGAAGCTCTTGGCCAATAAAGCGAGATGAGCGCCGCAACCCCCGAGTCAGACACAACTGGACCTAATAGTCAGGGGTCCCTTTACCTTTACCTTTAACATGTTAACACCTATGCCTGCTCTGAGGTCAGGTATCTGTAAAGCACGCCCAGAGTAAACACCTAAGAGCTCGGTGCCAGTTAAGCTGGCACCATACAAACAGAAGACCCAGTTGTAAAATGTTACCCTTAACAATGAAGGATTTCCCTCAAACAAGGATGTCTGTCAGCACCATCTATTGGCGGGAAGTGGCAAAGACATGCACTCAAACTGGGAAACTCAAGGGCTAAATTGAGAAGTCATGGAGTGGAATGAATGCAGCGAATTAACGTGGCATTTGATGATGCTATTCGAAAGGAGAAACGTGTGGCTCAGTATAGCTGAGCAAACTGAGGCTCCATACAATTTCCCCTTGGGCATATTTTAAACACTTGTTAGAGCTTTACAAACTCCCCTCTTTTAAAGCTGCTAACATTGCCTGTTTCAGAATTCTCCCTTGTGTACCAAGATATGGAAAGCTCAGACTGCAGGACCGTGATAAGAGGGATTAAAATATTAAAAGTGAAAACTGCACAATGCAAGATGTGGGCAACCTCTAAACAGGAACGCAAATACTAGCGTCAACCCCAAATGAATAAATCGTCTTGAAGTTAATCTCATCTACAGAAATGGTAAAATGCAGTGGCTAATAGTACAAACCTATGCATGTTTAAAGATAAAGGGACCCCTGACCATTAGGTCCAGTCACGGACGACTCTGGGGTTGCGGCGCTCATCTCGCTTTATTGGCCAAGAGCCGGCGTACAGCTTCCAGGTCATGTGGCCAGCATGACTAAGCCGCTTCTGGCAAACCAGAGCAGCGCACGGAAACGCCGTTTACCTTCCCGCTGCAGCGGTACCTATTTATCTACAGTACTTGCATTTTGATGTGCTTTCGAACTGCTAGGTTGGCAGGAGCAGGGACCGAGCAACGGGAGCTCACCCCGTCGGGGGATTCGAATCGCTGACCTTCTGATTGGCAAGCCCTAGGCTCTGTGGTTTAACCCACAGCGCCACCCGCTGCATGTTTACTCAGAGGTAAATCCTACTGGGTGCAGTGGGTTTAGGATTGCAGCCTAACTGAAGGAGTTATGACTCAGGCAATCTACTGCTCAAATCTTGCCTCTGCCATGAATTTACTGGCTGTTATGAACTCAGCAGGTATTAAAAGAAACCATAGTTTCTTGAACAACAATGGTTTATTGTAAGGTGAAGAAGCCTAAGTGAGCCTTGGGATTGCATGCTTCCCTTGCCCCCGGCAAAGCTACATTTTAGCATGTCACCCAAACTTTAAACTGGGGTCTACCCAAACCATAGTTAAGATTTACTACGGTTTGACAAGTTCAGATGGCATGGCAAGTGACAGTTAGTCAAAAAAAGTGTGTGTGTAAGGGGGGGGGGAGAGAGAGAGAGAGCCAACCAATCGCAAGGTTTGCCTACAGCTTGGGGCATCAAAACACACCAATGGGGGAGCCTTAGGAAATCCTCTTTCAATCTCAGCCTCCATAGTTAAAGGGAATGGTACATAGAAGCTTACCTGCTCAACTATTACTGCAGTCCGCAGTGAGGTGCTCTCTTGAAGATGGCACAGAAACTGTTTCATATCAGGCTTAAACTCACTGGAAACAGATACCTGCAAACAACATTCAGATTGAGATACTTCAGATTTTTGAGTTGACCTCCAGCATAGTAAAAATGTCAGGGTTAACAATTATGAGGAGCCGGATTGAGAGAAGAGAATGTGGAAGGGGGTAGGCAAAAGTCCACTCCACTTCCTGGGACCCCACCCCAGCTTCTCCCAAGGGTTCGGGCAAGGGCTGCCCCACAGTTCTCCCTGGCATGTGCTCCCCAGCCCATACTTCCTCCCTTCTTTTGTGTAAAGGTAAAGGTAAAGGGACCCCTGACCATTAGGTCCAGTCGTGTCCGACTCTAGGGTTGCGGCGCTCATCTCGCTTTATTGGCCGAGAGCCGGCGTACAGCTTCCAGGTCATGTGGCCAGCATGACTAAGCCGCTTCTGGCGAACCAGAGTAGCGCACGGAAACGCCGTTTACCTTCCCGCCAGAGCGGTTCCTATTTATCTACTTGCACTTTGACGTGCTTTCGAACTGCTAGGTGGGCAGGAGCTGGGACCGAGCAACGGGAGCTCACCCCATCGCAGGGATTCGAACCGCCGACCTTCTGATCAGCAAGCCCTAGGCTCTGTGGTTTAACCCACAGCGCTGTAGTAATCAATAAATAAGAGCCATGAAGCTCCTGGTGCACTCAGAAGAAACATTACAATTTTAAAATCCTGGACTATTCAGCAGATATGCATTTCCATGGTGTAAAATAAATTAAAAACCCTGTTCAGTTTTCAGTTCAGCTCAATGCATGTAACTATAACTATTATTATCATTTATTATTTTCAGTTATTATCTCTGAGAAACGTAGAAAGTAACAGGACAAACTAATACGATTGCTTCAAACTTATACGATTCCTTAAAACTTAGGTAAGGAACCACATGTGTAAATGTTGTGTAACAACTTAAATTTTAATTTAATTCATGCAACCGAGAGAAAATGAAATTTCATGTAATGTTTGATGAAGGTGAATACATCGAAACGGGGCCCTGTCCTGGTTTCTGATCCATAACTGACTTCTGACTCCTGATCTATGTTTGAAACTAAGATCTTCAAACCAAACTTGACTATGGACTAATATGATCTTGCCTCTATTCAAAGATTCTTACCTCTAGTCCTGTTTTGTATTATTGAGCTGTACATATCCCTGTGAGTCCGAGTCTGTAAACTTTGTTTGAGTTTGTAATCTCTGTTTGTACTTGAATGGATTAGTTTTTGTCATATTTTACTATTGATTCGCGAGTAGGGATTATTCCCACTATTGAAACTTATACTGGCCAGAGTTCTTGGTGTGTTTTTCCCCTGGTACATTTAATAACAAGAACTCCAATTTATTTAGCGTTACTTTAAAATCAAGGCAGTGGGTCAGCCCGGGAGCAGAGTCAAACGCAGGCACTGCCACCTAGCTAAGAACAGCCAAATTCACCTCTGGAACAGTGATATGGCCCAACTATTTTGAATAGGGCTCTATAAGCCTGCTTGCTAGTGATGGATGGCCATCCCTTCCTCGAGTGAGTCCAGCAAAATAAATCTCCTCGCGGATCTTGTATGCCCAGCAGAAAGATCCTCTTCCAGGTCTGACTTTTGCAAGAGCACGATGCTGAAGTTTTCTACATCCTGCAAAAGCTCAGCATGAGGGAAGGGCCTCTGCCTTCCTCCACAGAGAACCTCTTGCCAAACCCTGGGGCGAGTGAGAGGAAGCGCCCCAAGTAGGAGCGACCATTTTTAGTTAGCCGGCAAGTCCCCTTAGAAGACAGATTCTGTCCGTGCAATTCTGGAGAAATAGAGACCACCGCCCATGTATTTTTTCATTGCTCCCTTTACAGAGACCTCCAGAAAGAATCTACCCTAAAGATATTTGATGAGTTATCCGGACAATCTGAAGAACTGCAAACTAAATGGCTCCTGTCAGACTCTAACCCAAAGGTCACCGCTACGGTGGCAAGATTTTGCGCCAACGCTATCAGAATTCGGTGCGCCTACACAGGAGATACTCAAATCAACTCCTGATCAGAGCCAGACAGACTTTGTTTTAATTTATAGCGTATAGTAAACAATTAATAATTAAGGTGCTGGTTTTGACCTTTAAAGCCCTATGCGGCCTAGGACCCTCGTACCTACAGGACCGCCTCTCCTGGTATGCCCCATGTAGGACCTTAAGGTCCACAAATAACAACATTTTGGAGGTCCCGAGCCACAAGGTTGTTAGACTGGTCTCAACTAGAACCAGGGCCTTTTCAGTACTGGCTCCAACTTGGTGGAACGCTCTGTCACAAGAGACCAGGGCCCTGCGGGATTTGGCATCTTTCCGCAGGGCCTGCAAGACAGAGCTGTTCCGCCTGGCCTTCGGGTTGGATTCAGTCTGATGTTTTTTCCTCCCCTTATGGTTTTGATTTTGGGCGATAAATGAAGCTGCATTTAAATTTTAAACTGTATTTTAACCTGTATTTTAATTAACGGTTTTTCTTTCTTTTATATTTTATTGTAATTTTTATTGGTGTTAGCCGCCCTGAGCCCGGTTTCGGCTGGGAAGGGCGGGGTATAAATAAAATTTATTATTTATTATTAATATAATCTAAGGATCAAAGGATGACTGATCCCTTTTAGATAAGTCATTTTAGTTTATTTTAGATAAGTTATTTTAGTTTATTTCAAAAAATTTAAATATTGATGATGTAATGCAATTTACTGTGCTGGTCGGTGACCGTAATAAAGAATACTACTACTTTAGTTAGCCGGCAGGACAAGCCAAAAGGATGCTCTTCGCTGGATGGTCTTTCCATGGAATATTTACGCAGACATTACAGAGTTCCCACCGGTTGTCATACTTATCAGAGAATAGAAAATGGGGGTAAGAGAAAGAAAAAGATCCACCCTACATGTCTCCTGTAGCATATTCTCTTAAGTCCATTTCTGGTCCTCATGATCACTGCATAGCGGCGTATCTTGTAACTGGTCTCTCTCTCCAGAGCAAGGACTTGTGAAATTACTTCTATCAGTTTATTGTGGGGTATGGTATCGTAAGCCCCTGCGACATCAGCCTGAAAAGTGGGGGGGGGGGGAGAGAAATTCCATTATTTTAAACTTTCAACCGTGCATCAGATGTCACACGAAGCAAAGAACTCGCAACGGGAGGGCATTCGCTAACCGGTACAGGTGTATTCTGCAAAGGACAATGAAAACACCAGCAATAATGCATTTGCAAACAGGATAGGCCACTGCCCCGAGGAGATTACAGACTAAACTTCAGCGCAGGGGAAGGGAACAGAGGGAGGAAGAAAAGATAGGGATGAGGGTAACAGAGGACAAACCCATATTCTGCTCAGCAACACATGCTTAGCTTCAACAGGGGATGTGGACTGTAGATTTCAGGAGGGTTTCAATGGAAATTTCAACAAACTAGGGGTGAGCAGCTGAGAGAAAACCTCAATCCCTGGAACTGGAGTGGGGGATGGATACCTGTAAAATGTCCAAATCCTCGGTTGGAATCTGCACAGAATAGAGAAATTTGCTGGGTTCTGCAAAGGCTCCTTGCTGCTGGAGTTTCTCTCTAAACTTTGCTTCATACATGTTGCAGATGGAGGACTCGCAGGTGAGAAAAAGCATGCATGTGTGCATGAGAGACAATGCGAGTGTGTCCGTGTACGAGAGATAATGTGAGTGTGTTTAAGAGTGGATGAGACTATATACGCCATTCAACAGCAGCCTTTTTGGGGTTGGCACATTTCAGCACACACAAAAAACCTTCTGTAACGCCCGTGACTGGTCTCCGCTGACTCAAGTTAACAACCCCTGAATCGACCTCAGTTGCCAGTGTGGTGTAGTGGTTAAGAGCGGTGGACTCGTAATCTGGTGAACCGGGTTCGCGTCTCCGCTCCTCCACATGCAGCTGCTGGGTGACCTTGGGCTAGTCAAACTTCTCTGAAGTCTCTCAGCCCCATTCACCTCACAGAGTGTTTGTTGTGGGGGAGGAAGGGAAAGTCGCTTTGGTACTCCTTCGGGTAGTGATAAAGCGGGATATCAAATCCAAACTCTTCTTCCTCTTCTGCGCAGGGCAAAACTTGGAAGCCTAGTGTGAATTCTATCTCAACCCAAGTATGAGACCAACTCCAGTTAAAAACTGTCCTTTATTGAGATATTACAGAGCCCTATCCTTCCCTATAGGTTTGATTACCTGGAGTGAAGAGAAAGAAGCAAACAGCTCGACGCCAGCAGCGTTACAAAACTGAGCAACTGGGGCCACAGGCCGAAACTTATGAAATATTCCTGATTCCCAGGGCATGTTTATTCAGACCTACGCACCATTGGGTTCAACAGAGCTTGGTCACAAGTACTGCAGCCTTAAACAAAGAAAAATCCCCGGTTCCATCCACTTTTAAGAAATGGAAAACAGCCAGACCCAACGGAGGCACTAAGCGTTACCTTCACAAAGTAGAATCTCGGCACTTCAGAGTTTGACTCTAACACCTTCAAAACAAACTTCTTCCATATTGCGTAAGTATCATCTTTTCCGAACACAGAAGAGCCGAGCAAGATGGGGTTCTTGGTGCTTTCGTAACTAAGGACACTAAATAGGTTTTTAAGTTGTTTGTTGAAGTACTGAACCTAGGAGAAAATTGAAGAAAGAGAGAAATTCAGGGGTATTAGTTCCAGTAGCACCTTAGAGACCAACTAAGTTTCTTCTTGGTATGAGCTTTCGTGTGCATGCACACTTCTTCAGATATACTGAAACAGAAGTCACCAGACCCTTATATATAGTGAGAGGGTGGGAGGGGTATTACTCAGAAGGGTGGTGGGAATGGGTGATAGGCTGATAGCTGTGGTAAACCTATTGACGACTGTTAACGACTGCAATTAGTCTTACAGGAAAAAGCAATGGGTGAGAAGGTTAAAAATAGCTTTGTCATGTATAATGAGGTAAGAATCCAGTGTTTCACATAGAACAAAGCATTCTCATGCATGTCCAAGTTGACTGATCTCTTGGAAGAGAAGGCAACTTTAGCAGAGGGAGAAAACGAAGAGTTCTCGGAAAGGACGCATGCTGTATTTAAGAAGGATGTAGGAATAGGATTTAGCCCTGTTTGGGGAAGTTTTTAATGACCGATGTTTTAATGTATTTTTAATCTCTTGTTGGAAGCCGCCCAAGTATTATTATTATTATTATTTGGGGATGGGATTCAGAAGAGGGCTACAAAGATGATAAAGACAACACTTGCTCATCAGATTGAATGAACTTTACACTACTCAACTGTAAAATAATAACCTTTTGCTCTCTGCTCTTTCTACAGAATGCTTCAGCTCCTACGACGTCATTCAGGCTGACCACGGGACGCAGCCCATTTGCTTTGGGGATGAACCGGAGTTTCGAAGCCAGGGGGACACACTTTTTCTGCTGCAGAATTTCAATCTCCTCCTTTGATAAGGCACGAAGCTGCACTTTGGCCAGATGACTTCTAAAGTGGAAATGAACACTATTATTTTTTACAACAGACTACAAAGCAGATCACACAATTCCCCTCGAGTTTTGTTTCCATACAACCTGTGCTATTTTTCTAGAAAAAGAGGTGCCGGAACTCACCGTGAGCACCTCCATTGCTCTCCTACAATGGCAATGGCGCCCACTTGAGAGGTGCCGGAACTGAGTTCTGGCTGGGGGGGGGGAGGGGAAGCCCTGTATGAAATACAGTGGTACCTCGGGTTAAGTACTTAATTCGTTCCGGAGGTCCGTTCTTAACTTGAAGCGTACTTAACCTGAAGCACCACTTTAGCTAATTGGACCTCCTGCTGCTGCTGCGCCACCAGAGCACGATTTCTGTTCTTAGCGGAGTTCTTAACCTGAAGCGTACTTAACCTGAAGCGTACTTAACCCGAGGTACCACTGTACTCTGTTGAGAACAGAGCCTGCCATCTGAGTATTCTTTGAAGTGGGTCATTTAGAACAGATTCTTTCAACCAACTGGAAATTGGGAAGATGTGTGTCTTTGCTTCTCTTGGTAATATAGCAAGCCATGTGGTCTAACGTTAACACAGCGGACCCTCCGGATAAGAACTTAATTCGTTCCTGGGGTCCGTGCGCAACCCGAAAAGTCCACAACAAGAGGCGCCGCTTCTGCGTGTGCATGCACGACGAAACCTGGAAGTATACACTTCCGGGTTTGCCGCGTTTGCAACCCGAAAGTTACGTTACCCAAAGGTAACATAACCCGAGGTACCACTGTATAGAGGAGAGGGAGGCAAGACTACTCAGGACACCTGGATTGCCACTTTTGTCTTCATGAACATGCTAGGACATAAATCTCATCAGAGAAACACTGAAGCTCAGTTCAATTAAAAAAACAATGGCTCTGTGTGTGTGTCTGAGACATGGTCTCGCAATTCAATGGCCAAAGGTGCCAGGGGGCATGTCCCCATCTGCGCTTTCAGAGGGTCCTGGAAGGTGCTGTGGCTTGGGTGCGTTCCCAATGTACACACCAGAGCACGTCACATGAGCAGGATCCTGGCTCAATCACAACCCTCACGTGGAGAAGCTGTGTAGGGTGCGCTCGCTCGCACACCTGCGCATCAGTATGAACTTAGAGATCTTTGCAATATATCTCAGTATTTGTGGATGGTAGCACACCCATTTGGCACATCAGGGGCAGGGATAGCCTGTGACACCCCACACACATGCTCTCAAACTTTTTGTATGCGTGGTTCATCTGACCACCCCCACCCCCTCAAAACGGCAACACTCAAATCAGTGAGCTACATTTGAAAGGTTCAGATCCTAGACCTCGTCTGCACGACACATTTAAAGCCACCCCTCCATCTCGCCAAGGGGGGTGTCAGCAAGGCAACGGGGGGGGGGGGGCCTTCCGGAAGCCAGGGAACATCTGTCTGTAGCGGAGAACGTGAGAGACAATGCTTCCGTTTTTGTAATTTCAATTTTTATTTCGTCTCCAAAGGATTTCTCTTCTTCCTCCCCCCCCCCCCCCCGGCTTCCTCCCGCCTTTGTATTTGCTTTTGCCAACTCTTTGAATGTAGTTTTTAAAAGAAATTATTTATTTGCATTTAAAGCAGTATCATACTGCTTTAAACAGTTGTTTATAATAATAATATAATAATAATTTATTATTTATACCCCGCCCATCTGGCTGGGGGTTTCCTCAGCCACTCTGAGCGGCTCCCAACCGAATATTAAAATCACAATACAGCATTAAACATTAAAAGCTTCCCATATTTATGTTGAATATGTAGTTTAACAGTGCAGAGAGTTGTTAGGAGACGCCCTAGCCCCCCTTTGCAGAGAGGGACTGACTTTTTTACCACTCTGGGAACTGTAGCTCTGTGAGGGGAATAGGGATCTCCGAACAACTCCCAGCACCCTTAACAAACTACACTTCCCAGCATTCTCCGGGGGAAGCCATGACGGATTAAAGCGGCGTAATATAATTAAATGTGCAGCGCAAATGGGACCCTCTTCAAATGGCATCTTCCCAGAGTATGGGAGACTGTGCAAAGAGAGCACACATTTCCCCCCTCCCTCGCGCAGGATACGAATTACGGTGCTTCAAGTAATAAATACCTAATGCCAATCCTCTGCAACTTCCTCCAAACAGCCTTCCTGAAGTAAAAAAGCATGTTCTTTTGAAACATAGTCTCTGTGATATAGAAGAAAGATCGGAGCAGTTCTGCAACGAAGGAGTTCATCAGCCAGTACAGGAATTTGGACATCAGATCTTCACGGAAACGGTGTTCAGAGGCAGGAACAAAACGCCCGAGTTCTATAAGCAGAATCGCAGGTTTGTTGACAATTAAGGAGAAGAGAAGGTTAAGGGGTGATATGATAGCCATGTTCAAATATATAAAAGGATGTCATATAGAGGAGGGAGAAAGGTTGTTTTCTGCTGCTCCAGAGAAGCGGACACGGAGCAATGGATTCAAACTACAAGAAAGAAGATTCCACCTAAACATTAGGAAGAATTTCTTGACAGTAAGAGCTGTTCGACAGTGGAATTTGCTGCCAAGGAGTATGGTGGAGTCTCCTTCTTTGGAGGTCTTTAAGCAGAGGCTTGACAGCCACCTGTCAGGAATGCTTTGATGGTGTTTCCTGCTTGGCAGGGGTTGGACTGGATGGCCCTTGTGGTCTCTTCCAACTCTATGATTCTATGATTCTATAAGTCTAGAAAGAGCTTTCTAAAAAAAGTTGCCATCACAACCAAAGTACAGGCTACCATTTTACAAAGATGGGTTCCTCCCAAGTGAAAACACACAGCTGGAAACCCCCACGGACATTTCTGCTGCGGCTACTTTATAAGACAGGCATGGCAAGATCTGTCCCCTCTCATACGCACACTTGGCCGTGTAGTAGGAATGCCAGTTTCTTCGCTTGGAAGCACAGGATCTGGCAAGGGTGGCGGCGCAGATTTTGTCTTCTGGGCCATGACACCATTTGAGTATCACACACACACACAAAATCACACCATTCGGGCAAGCTTTTAAAAATATTTGCGGGCTAGTAAATTCCGCAGACTTATTTGCAAGGCTGAAATCTGCTAGAGAATATCAGCATCCTATTCTGAGTGATTCTGGTTATAGCTGGGCTTGCTATGACACACGAGAGTGCCATCACTATTCCCCCCCCCTCCCAACTCTGGAAGGCCTTGCCCTTAGAAATTCAGACTGCAGAGACTCTGACAGGAAGTATTCTTGCTGGCTTTCAGGCGGCAAGTATAAATAACCCTGTTCTCCCAGTTACAGGTAGATAGCCGTGTTGGTCTGTCATAGTCAAAACAAAATAAAAAAATTCCTTCCAGTAGCACCTTAGAGACCAACTAAGTTTGTTCTTGGTATGAGCGATCACTTCCCAAGGGCGCCGCAGAAAGCGCTTTTAAAAGCGCTTTTTAAAAAAAGGGCTCCCCCCCAGCGGGGGGCGGAGCCGCAGTGACGTTGCGTCGTGACGTCACGACGCAACATCACGACGCCCCGCCCCAGGGGGGTGCCTCCTCCAGTCCCCGCCCCGGGTACCGAGGAGGCTTCATTCGCCCCTGCCAACGTGAGGTTCGAACTCATGACCCTGAGATTCAGAGACTCACGCTCTACCGACTGAGCTATCCAAACCAGGATCCATGGTTAAACTCTCTGCTCGCTAACCACAAGCTGAACCCAAGCTGAACCCAAGCTCTGTCACATTCTTTTGGAATTGTTTCCCAAAAGAGTCCTCAACACTGGGAAGATACGATTGATTTCCAACTTCGTAGAATGATGATACTTTTTGCGGCCAAGCTAGCTTTGAGAACAATGGTTTGGTGGCCTTTGGATAGAGCCTACTTCACTGGGCAGGGACCCAGGTGGCGCTGTGGGTTAAACAACAGAGCCTAGGGCTTGCTGATCAGAAGGTCGGCGGTTCGAATCCCTGCGACAGGGTGAGCTCCCGTTGCTTGGTCCCAGCTCCTGCCCACCTAGCAGTTCGAAAGCACGTCAAAGTGCAAGTAGATAAATAGGAACCGCTCTGGCGGGAAGGTAAACGGCATTTCCGTGTGCTGCTCTGGTTCGCCAGAAGCGGCTTAGTCATGCTGGCCACATGACCCGGAAGCTGTACGCCGGCTCTCGGCCAATAAAGCGAGATGAGCGCCGCAACCCCAGAGTCGGACACGACTGGACCTAATGGTCAGGGGTCCCTTTACCTTACTTCACTGGGCTAGCACAGCATGTGTCACTTGGGACAGGAAGAGAGGTCTCAAGGGTTATTTTAGTTCTGCTCATCACTTTTTCCCAAAAGGATGTCCCACAAAATGCATCTGAATAAAACATCATCATCAACGTATATCTCTCAGATAATGGAATTATGCTGGGACGCAATGGATGGTGCCCAACACATTACACTCCTAAGTTACCAACTTCAATAATACACTTTGTGTATTATTGTAGCGATAGCCAGCACTGAGTCCTTCCAGATGGTGCTGGACTGCGACTCCTATCAAAATCACTGGCCGTTGGCCATGCTTTCTGGGGCTGATGGGGGCTATATTCTAACACCACACAGAGAGCATTATGTGTAGGTTATCCCTGCAGGACTGCATTTCACATTAGGTTGGAAATTATCCTGCTATGTTGACATGAGGAAAGGCAGTCTAAAATAAAGCCACTTTCAGGAGATGCTGCTTTCATTTTAATAACCACAGTCCATACCTTTGGTCAGACGAAGCCAAGCACAATCATTGACTCTCATTTTCCACATCAGCTCCCGTAACGAAAACGTGGAAAACTTCCCCAGAGAGATAAACCGCTTTACATTCTTGTAGAAGCGGCATTTGTTATGGTTAGAACCCCAGAGTACAGCAGGGACCACTCTCTCCAGACAGCCCCTCACAAACGTGTACACTTGCCAGTGGCTGGAATGTTGCTTAAGGAACACTTTGACGTCAGAACTGGGGGAGACGTGGGGAGCTTGCATTTCAGTTCCTTTTTGATGCAACTCAGCTGTTTCAAAGCTTCTACAAGAAGCACCCGTGAACGGACCCAAAACACCTGATATTCTTGTGGGGAAATTTTCTGTGGCATTCACCTGCCACGTCCTTGGCCAGCTTTGACCCTCTCGACAGACGTTTTGCTTGCAACTCCGTCTTCCCGGGCCAATTTTGTCCAACTCCCAAATGGGACAATTGTTTCTTAACACTGTTAGGTAAGGACACTTTGTGTGGTTCCGCAACAGTTCCTGGAAGACGCCTCTCATCTGCCAGTAGCGTTTTGGAAGTCGCTTCTTCTTCCTATTGTAACCTGGAAGACTTGATCTGCCCGGCTGCTTTGGAATCTTGCTGTTCAAAAATATGGTTTCCACAAGCCGCCATCCGCCTGCCGGATAGCCCTTTAAGCGGTTCAGCACAAATGATTTCGGTAGACGCTCTTTCAGCTGCCGGCAAGAATACAAGAGGGAGCGTCTTTCAATCTGCATGGCAGGAGCAGAAATCCTATCAGAAAACTCCTGTGCTGGCTTAGATCTTCTCAGGCCTCTGTCTGCAGCAGCAGCATTTACAAACTTTACAGAGCAATAATCAGAAATGCTAGGTTCTACCTTTGGCACCGAAGTGCAAGGTTTTGTTTTGGTACTAGATCCACACAGTGTTTTGCTCTCCGTACTTAGTGCAGGACCACACGAAGAAACCTCTGGATTATCAGGAGCTGGGCAATCCGAGGTGTGTGCTCCAAATTCACTTCTCTGAGCAACAGGCTTCACAAAATCTACCTCCTCCTCTGAAATTGGCCTTACACACCCTCTAGATGCTTCCGCACCACCATCCAGAATTATTTGTTTTTTGCGTTGAGGGGGAACTGGGTTTCTTGGTTCTTCTCCCAGCCCTTCGTCCGCCTGCGTGGTTTTCTTTCTCTTAGCGCTAACTTCATAACAGCCCTTCCATTTCCTTTTACGAGGCGGTGCTGTTAAACACAGGCAGTGTTCGGGGCTTGGCTGGTCCTCTAGGTAGTCACTGGGCCTTGTAACCAGTTCATTCGCTGTAGGGCTCAGCCTGGCAGCTCTCCGAACCTTCAAAGACGGCTGGGAGTCACCGCCTACACCTTCTCGTGATCGGCGCCATCTTTGCTTCCCAGAGTTCCATTTCCCCCAGTTTGCCTTTGCAAGGTATTTCCCACAAGGCCGAAGCCTTCCTCGCAGGTAGCTAGATAAGGCGCTGGGTGCCGGCCTGGGATATCTCTGTCTGAAGAACTCAGGGGAGGGTTTCGCGCTTCTTAAAGCAAGTTCGTAGATGGGTTGGCCGCAAATTTGGTAACAACAACTGGGAGGCACGAGCATGAAGAGAGAACAGTGCTCCAGTACATACATCATGACATCATCTCCAACTCTGCTCAGGACTATTTCCCAGAGAACACTTTGGCGAATGGTTTCTGTTGCGCTATTACGCTGGTAGCTGCAGATATTTGGCATGCAGGGCAGATGGCGGTTATTCTCATTCGAGGGTCCGTAGCCAAACGCCAGCACATTCTTTCTCTTCTTTTCACAGATTCTCTTAACGACTCTCGCCACGACGTCATCCTGACTGGAAACCTGCAATGCGGCAAAAAAGGGCAACATTTTCATTAGCAGGTGCCTGACAGGGCCAAACAAACTGGGTATTACTTTGTGCTACAGTTCCGCAAGAGAAAACAGCCTGTTTTGGATGGCACCTGAGCAAAAAGCAACCCGCACAGTGAAGCAGAAAGATGCTGCTCCATCCACCCCCAAAATGCCGCCAACATGTGACTCGAGCACTCCACAATGATGCCTGCTTGCACAATTTATACGGAGAAATTACTTAAGCTGAGCCTGCCACACAGAAACTTCTTGGCATGGACCAGCAACACATAATTCAAAGATATCAAAGGTTGGTTCACACAGACAAATATTTAAAGAAGGGAAGTCACAATCGCAGAAAGTGAAGTGGCTAATATACCTTGAGACTGTGTTCTGTGCAACATAATGCAGGTTGTGAAGTGTAAAAAAAAAAAGGGGGGGGGGTAAAGGACTCCTGACAGTTAAGTCCAGTCACAGACGACTCTGGGGTTGCGGCGCTCATCTTGCTTTACAGGCCGAGGGAGCCGGCGTTTGTCCACAGACAGTTCTTCCGGGTCATGTGGCCAGCATGACTAAGCTGCTTCTGGTGCAACGGAACACCGAAACCAGAGCAGCGCACGGAAACGCCGTTTACCTTCCTGCCAGAGCAGTACCTAGTTATCTACTTGCACTTTTTTTGGCATGCTTTCGAACTGCTAAGTTGGCAGCAGCTGGGACCGAGCAACGGGAGCTCACCCCATCGCGGGGATTCGAACCGCCGACCTTCTGATCAGCAAGCCCAAGAGGCTCAGTGGTTTAGACCACAGCACCACCTGCGTCCCATTGTATTCTACCCCAAATAAACTTTTTTTGCAGGGAGGAGTCATTGTTTTTGTTTGCTACTGTGGTACGTATTTTTATGTTTTTTTATATTGCAAACCGCCCTGTGATCCTCAGATGAAGGGTGGTAAAGAAAATTTTAAAATGATACTAATGTCGACATGGCCACAGCTAACTGCGGCTTCCGAGCATGTGAACATACCTCCGAAGAGAGGCCTCTTGTAGATTATCAACTATGTGGGTTGCATGTTTGTTTTTTGCCGGGTCTCCCACAACATCTGCTGCGAGTCCAGGGCCGGATTTTGGTTTGACGAGGCCCTAAGCTACTGAAGGTAATGGGCCCCTTTAGATGTCCAGCTGTCCTTTGTCAACAACAAATTGCCGCTGTTTTTTGTGTTGAATATCTGCTATATATCATGGTCCTAATAGGCATCTAAAGCCATTTGCACATAACAAAACATGTATTTTATCAACGTAATTGTAGAACTAAAATACAATTAAGAATAAGTATATTAATAGTGAATACAGGCGGGGCCCATTACTTACATCATAGGAGCCTACACAACACAAAACACTGTTGCTGTATGTAGGTTTTATTTTATTTAATTTTTAATCATATTTTGGGCATGTACATGCCGTTTTTTCCCCTCTTTAAATTTTTTGGGAGCTTGTTTAGCTTATATGTAAATCCGGCAATGTGGGGGTCTTCAAGCTGACGCCTCCCTGTTGGTTTTAAATTAAAAAACCTGGTCCCTTTACTTGCTGGCATTATGGTGCCAGGGCCTGGGAGTTTCCTGTGGTTCCCCTTCGTCCCCAAGCAAAGTGGGGGAGCCCAGCCCCAGAAAGGTGCAAACTGGGACCACAGCCCAGCCCGTTCTCGGGCCTCCCTCCCTCCCTCCTTACCTGCTGAAAGGTGAGCAGCGGAGGAGGAGCCCTGGCCCCGGCCGCCCGCCCCACCAGGCACCGGTCCACCAAGGCGCGGTAGTCTTTGGGGTCCCCGTCTTGCAGCAGAGGCTGGGGCGGGGCTCCGGGGGGAGCGGCCGCCTGCAGGCGCCGGACGAAGGCTTCCAGCGGCAGCAGCTCCGCGTAGCAGCTCCGCAGCAGCGCCCGCACCGCCCGGCAGCGCCGAGGACGCGCCATGAGGGAGCGCGGGGAAGAAGGCGCGCGCAAAGCGAGGGGCGGCTCCGCGTGGTCGCCCAGCCCCGCCCCCTCAAACGCGGACCGCCAGCTGTTGCTGGACTACAACTCCCATCATCCCTAGGGAAGTTTGAGAAACAGCTGCTTTGAGGGCATGGAAGATGCCAGGCATGCCGCGGAAAAAGCGATTTACACTTTGGCGACGTTGTTTTACGGTACCACCCTCCCCCTTGTGATATGCATGGAGCGGTCTTGTTGCATCTCGATCCTAGTACTGGCTTTGTTTTATTCATTTCTCGATCCTAGTCAGGGCCGGATTTAGGTTTGATGAGGCCCTGAGCTACTGAAGGTAATGGGGGGCCTTTATATGTCCAGCTGCCCTTTGTCAACAACCAATTGTCGTCGCTGTATGGTATCTGAAGAAGTGTGCATGCACACGAAAGCTCATAGCAATAACAAACTTTAGTTGGTCTCTAAGGTGCTACTGGAAGGAATTTATTTTATTTCGTTGCTATATGGTAATTTATGGACCTAAAGCCATTTGCACATAACAAATAGGAGCCTACACAACACAAAACACTGTTGCTGTATGTAGGTTTTATTTTGTTTTTTTATCTTATATTTTGGAAATGTATATCTTTTTTTCCCTCTTTAATTTTTGCCCCCCCCCCAAGAGAGTGGGACCCTAAGCTATAGCTTGTTTAGCTTATACGTAAATCCGGCACTGACCTAGTACAGTATTGGATTTGCTTTATTCATTTTCTAGCTTGGCTTTGCCAGTTGCCCGGGAAGGTGGGGGACTCTGCTGCACAGCTGCTCTTTTTTTTTTTTGCATGGAGTCTTGCTAACTTTTAAACAAATCAGTGCTGTGTTTTGTATTTATTTCTTAAAGTTAACGGGAAGCCATCATAGGATTGGGGAGGGACCATGAGGGTCATTTAGCCCAGCTGGTGGCAGAGGACCTTGCAGGCTCTCTCAGAAGTCAACTTCCAATCTTCTAATACACCATGACATTGAGAGCTGGTGCCGTTGCAGAGCATACATCAGCTCAGCCTACGTGAAAGGAACAAACTCCCTGGCTCCATCCTCTACTAACTTGCATCATCCATATACTTACAAGTCATAATTACAGAGACGTCGGGGAATTTGCAACCTCTTCACAGCAATGACATCGGACAAACACCAGCAAGCAGATTCTTTGGGGTGGCTTTCCCTTTGGTTTGGGGATCTGTGGTTCCTTACCTCCCCGCTCACACCCCCACTGCCTGCTTCCCTCATGTCTAGAAGGCAGAACCTCAGTAACAGTTCAACCTCAACTTGCTCCTACTTCCCAAGCATGGGAAACGGAATGGTGGCTACATGCAGAGGCGATGTGTGAGCCTGCAATCCCAACTTAACTAATGAGACAATCCTTCTGAATAGCAATAACATCCTGATCTCAGTCCAAGGCGGTATGAATGACAACAGAATGTGCTTGTAATGTTTCACCGTTATTCTTTCAGCAATTCTTTAAAAAATCTTAATTGTAGGTGGGGTGGTGGAGGAATAGCAACTTGCCTAAGGCCACTTCCGTTTAAAGCACTATTATACCAGTTTAAACAATCTTGGCTTCACCTCCCCACAAAGAATGCTGGGAACTTTAGTTTGTTAAGGCTGCTGAGAGTTGTTAGCAAACCTCTATTTCCCTCACAGAACTACAATTCCCAAAGTTTCCCAGGGAAGAGGGATTGTTCACAAGTAATCATTGATATGCATTTTTTTTAATGAAGCAGAATGTGAAGAGTACTCTTCAACAACGTAATTAGAATGTCAAATAAGAGACAACAAAAGCATACCCATAAACATTTATTTACATGGAATGAAGGAAACAAATATCATTGACTGGATGGGAGGCTAACCAGGTCTCTCTGAATTGACAGGACACTTTGATGTTCCCAAATACACTCCTCATTCAAGTTAAAAAATAAAACATGTTCATTTAAACCAAACAATGTTTGCACTGCAAATTATTGAGCTAATCACTGATATTCTGTACTTTTAGACACCAACCAGAAAAACAAACATGTGCTATTAATATTTCTGCCAAGAGGTTATTCTTATAATTTGAAAACAGTAAGAAGCTTCTACCAGTTTGAATTTATTGGAAATAAACCATCAGATTTATGGTCTACTTCTCCCATTAAGAACTCTTGGGGCCTGTGATTTTTAAGTAAGTGTTTAAATCTTTCCCAGTGAAATCTATGGGAATAAACTGACTGCTTTGTGCCCATATTTTAAGTTTACATTCAACTCAGTAATACAACAATTTTATTAAGTTTACCGTAATTCTGAAAAAACAAGAGGTGGTTTTTTTTTAAAAAAAGAGATTACAAAGGCACTTGCTAGCACTTCAAAATATTACTACTTGCCAGAGAAACCACAGCAAGTAAGGAAGGAATGTTGAAAGACAAAGCTACCCAAATGCAGAACTTCAGGTTTTGGAAACGACTTCAGAAACTTTCAGTATCCAGATAAACTGAAAGCTGAAGACAAAAGGGCACCATTCAACCATAGTGCACCTCTTTTAAGGCCCATTCATTTCAATGGGAGAGAATGCCTCCAATGAAAATATAAGACAGAACTAATTGACTGCCAACATCCCCACCTCCCAGTTAATAATATAAAAATATAGCAAGGGGGGGAAGAGTCCTGAGGAACCAAAACAGATTTTTAAAGTTCTTGGATGTTATCAGAAAAGTATCCTGACACCCAAAACTAAGCAACCTTATGTCGTCTGAGAGAATAAAGTACCAGTGGATCTTTGGATGCTGGAGTGGGGGAACGAACATGCATATTCAACAATATTGAATGCAATACCTCTTAGTAATGAAGGTCACCATTAAGCATACTCAAGTCTCATTCAAGTCAATGGGCTTAAGCATGCACAGCGGGGAGCAGGCCCTATGCGCCAATCCATTGGATGGGGTGGGGGGAGTGGGCCAACGTGCACACAGCGTCTCAATAAAAATAATAAAAATCCTAGAGTCCAAATTCCATGAAATTCAATGGAGATTAAAGCTCAAAAAGGACAGGTGGGATTGTAGCTCTACTAAATGTCATGCTGATACAAGTGAAGATCCTTTATAAGGCAGCTTCACTTGCATTTTGAACATGCTCAAAATAAAGTGACTTAGCGACACTATTTGATTAGATCAACACATCCAAATTCAAAAAATTTGCAAAAGATTAAAACCCTGCAACAACACACACACCCCAACAATGGCAACTGGAAAGTTCATTTCCTTTTCCAGCAGATTTGCAACAGAATCTCTTTACACTTCCCTTCTGATGTCTCCGTTTTCTATTAGGTGCTTTAAGCAACTTCTTCCCATCTTTATGCTATCTATGTCAATATAGAAGAAAAAGGCCTAGTTTCCCTGCCGAAATATAATTGGCACAATAGTGTGTCATGCAAGTATGTATTTACATTTTGCTTTTTTAAAAAGAGGTTTTTGACTACAACATAATGGCTCTCACTCTAGGAACGAAGATCCAGTTTGGAAGGAATGAAGAAATCCTAACTCTAGGGTTGAAGGACAACATTTTGCCCACTGTACAAAAAAACCCCAAAACAACTGAATACTATTTGTTGCATGTGCTCAGTTGGACTTATGCCAATAAGCCTTTGTCGTTTTAAAAAATGCATTTTAAAAAGTTACAAGCTTTCTGTGTCCAGTGCTGGCTTAGAACTGTTTGGTACATACATGTTAAAGTGCATGCCTTTGTATATTGACAATATTTCAGCAACAATGCCCAATTCTGCTATGATAACGTGTTCCACTGTGAGAAGCATAGCTGTCATCTCAATCTAAAAGATGAGATGTTCATGGTGGAGAAAGCGATACAAAACAAGGAGTGCAATCCAGTCAAGCAAACTTTTTTTTTTTAAAGTCCACATGATTTCAAAGCGTGAGATAAAAATCACTGAAATCTCTTGCACTGAAATCAGGGTCTTGAATTTGACTGGGTCATGCCCAGGGATTGGCCCAATCGAGTACAAAAGCATTTTATTGGACAGTTTGAAGGTCACATGCTGGCCTCCTCCCCACTTTCATTACCCTTTTGTAATTATTCACAGTATACTTCTATTTCTTGCAGGCCTTTAAATGCATACAACCACACTGCCGGATACTGGAGGGTCGAAGACATTAAGCAGGACAGACACAAATATTTATGCAGAAACTTCCACAGAAATTCAAAATGTTAATCATTTGAGTGAAACCTGGCAGAAATATTGGCAGACTTCTTGAACACAAAAAACAACAACAGCAAAGATAGATCCAAAGGCAATCAAAACATATTTTGGCAATGCAGATGATATATTGTCCATGAAGTTCTGTCACAAGCTTTGAAGAATACTCTTTTGCTTTGCCGCTTCTTAAAAGCCAGACAACATATGCAGCCAGTATCAGTCCAAAGAGACTCCTAGAGTTATCCTAAGTTATTCTTTGTGGGGTTTTCTTTTCGGCTTCTCTTCGTAAGATTCTCCATATTCATTCACTCTGCTCTTATCCACAGGATAAAGCCTTGCAGATAAAAAGAAACAGTTAATACTTCCTTTAAGAAAAGTCTCCACAGCATCGTACTTTTGCCACCTTTAATTGGTACAATTTTTCACGCGTCAGCTTGCAACGCCAGGATATCCTTCCTTACAAATGCCATCATAATGCTCATTATTATTATTCTTTTCAGCAACAAGGTCTGTCAATGTATATTGAATGACACCTGTAAAATCCTGATACTACTTTTATATATGGGTTGCCAATTGCTGAGTGGATCTGCCCCTCGTCCTGCTTTCCATACCCTCCTCTGCCCATCTCTATTAGACTGTACACTTGCAGACAGGGATTTCCTTCTATTTTTTTTTTTTTACAGCACATAATTGATTTTTTTGGGGAGACTAAAATGAAAAAAATGAAAGTTTCCAGTTTGCAACAGATAGCACAGTGGTTCCCAAACTCTTGAACCCACAGATGGCTTGAAAATGACTGAGAGTCGTGGTGGACCACTTTTAAGATTTCTCTGCCTGTTGTAGCTATTGTAATGCGCTGGAGCTAGGTGCTGTATGATCTTCAGTTGCACTTTTATTACTCTTTTTATTTCTTATGTATGGCATTTCATTGTGCTCCGTAGAATTCAAACGGTGAGACAATAAAATACAACGTAACAAATAAAAATAGCCCTTAGAATACTATTAAAATCCATATGAATATTTCATGTGATTGATGTGCAGTCTCCCATCTTCAATCACAAATCCACAGAGAAGCCATGGACCACCTGAATGAAGCTTGAGTTTTGGGAACCTCTGCTGTAGTGTGACCAAGAAACAGAAGACATCATAGGATTATATGAACAGGGGCAGGTTTGATACTTAATGGCTGGGGTGAGCAGGAAGCATAAGTAGCCCCATGACTATAGCATTTTTGCCACATATAAACATAGGTAAGAGATGGGGATACTCTTCAGGATTCTAAATTCCTCCCAGCCCGTTATCTGTTCTTCAGTGTTAAAATTAGCGCCAACATTAAACAAGGATTCCCTTTTAACCAGAAATTGAGGGCCATTTTTCTCAACACAGCTTGATATACAGAACTGCCTTTCTGGACAGTTAAGATCTGCCTTTCTGGACAAAAGAATGAATGGCAAAACATTAACAAAGACAACAAAGTTATAAGAGGAAACCATACCATCTTTGGTAAAGGTAGACCAGGAACACCACGTCATCTCTAAAACAAGCCAGCCGATGAGATGTTGGCATTGTGATGATAAATGCAAAAATATCATCAATGAAAGTGTTGAATGCCTAGAGAAAATAATGCACAAGGTGAACAGAACTTACATAGCAGAACATCAATCAAGTGTTGTTCCCAGCAAACCAAGTTTTCAACCAAATCATCTGTTCTTCATAATACAACATTTAAACTGAGTTTCTGAAGCTAAAAAGCTATCTCAGAAATTGGGGATGTAGCCCACCTCGTCCATAGGGAGGTAGTCGGAGTCCTGAACTCATCTGGAGAGGCAAGCAGGAGCTCAATCTACACAGTGTTTTATGACTGGGAACCAGTAATAAAAAGGGCAAGGTAATAAAATTAAGGCAAAAATTGTGGGGGAAAACAGGTTAGACAGACAGAGACAAGAACTACAATCCTCAGTAGCACCTGAAACAGTTTAAATGTTTTTTTTTTTTTTAATGCAGACCAGGATCTAGACTTCAGGCCTACCTAACTTGTGACCCATCGAGCTAAATGCAGTCTTACAACCACACCTTACATCCCACAAGTGACGACTGACAAATAATAAAATAGTGGTACCTCGGAAGTCAAACGGAGTCCATTCTGGAAGTCCGTTCGACTTCCAAAATGTTCAGAAACCAAGGTGTGGCTTCTGATTGGCTGCAGGATGCTCCTGCAGCCAATCGGAAGCAGCGTCGGACGTTCAGGTTCCAAAGAACGTTCGCAAATCGGAACACTCACTCCCAGGTTTGTGGCGTTCGGGAGTCAAGACGTTCGACTATAGAAGTGTTCTCAGCATTCCTCTCAACCACATCGAGAGTTTTGCTACATATTATAATTGTTGATGCATATTGTTTGGCCATTCACTGCTGCTGATTTTCAACTAAATGGTATTAACTGAGGGTCAGAACTATAAAACCTTAGAACTGTCAAATGAACTTAACTTACTTTGTATGTGAATGCCTTCCAGGGCAGATGTGCAACAGATTTCATCTAGAAGAAATGAACCACACATTCATATATATTAGCAGAAGGAAAGGAGGCCAGACAAAACAAAAAGATTAAGGTATAACCTTCAGATTTACCTTATAATTTACAAATAGTTGTGGCAACATAAATAGAAATCCAAAAGCATATACTCCTGTTGGGGAAGAAAACATGAACTAGGTTTAATCATTAAAGAACAAAGCCTTAATGCCCTTAAAAGCCTTTTATTTCTACCACATTTACATTATCAGGATACAATGACAATTGATTAAACTCAGCTAAGAGATGGCAAAGCCCACGTTAAATAATGTTGCAGTTCTCAAGGAAATTCTCAAAATGTCAACCACAAAACTGAGTTAACTGGTTTGGGAGATCAGGGAAGTTTAGCTCACATTGTCTAAAGAAGGACCCTGCCACCCCCACTAAAAACAAGACTTTTGGTACCTATCCATTTTTACGCTTGAAATGAAGCTAGGATAATGTCACAGCTAAGAAATGGAAGGAAGGAAACTCCTATTCAGATCTACCCCCTGCAAAACGTTGGGGACCGGGAAAACTTAGGAAAGCCGCCATGTCATCGGGAGCCACTCCCTGAAATGGGACAATAGCACTAGCTGATGTTGCAACGTTATTGTAAAAATAGTTGAGATGATACAAACAAAGCACATGGTACACTCTTGGCTGCTTTTGCATGCATGCTTATTTGGATGTAAGTCCCACTGAATGCAGCAAGCCTTGCTCCCAAGTAAAAGTGCTCTATCTGTAATTAGCAGCCATTCCGCTTGGCCACAGCAAAGGGAGAGGTTAAGTTAGCTAGCTAACTACCATTTGGTTCCTCCTCTCTCAGAACTGTCTCTCACAGTGGCTAATCCACCTGGCTGTTAAACATTTATGTAACCCGATAAGGAATTAACACCTTAATTGGCTAGTTTTCCTGTTCCTTGCACATCACCCCCCCCCCACTTTTCTATAAGATCTATTAGGGACAGTATTATTATTTTTTAATCTTGTACAGTGACTTGGAAGATTTTAGGTGTTATATAATTGCTACGTATTCTTATAGCAGACAACCAAATTTTTGTCCTCCTGTTTTCTACTCCAACTGTCAACTACAATCAAGAGGCATTGCTAGCCCCGGATCTGCTCACTCTTTTTCTATTTATAACAAGCTGCTACAGAGTAATGTGCAAAGCCACCCACGCGTTCCTTTGTGGTACACAAGGAAAGCTGATGTCATGTGTCCAGATACTTCGGACATGTTTGCAGGATGAACTGGAGAAACAGCATGGACTACCTAAAGCAAGATATAGTACGAAACCCAAAGTTATACACTCTTTCTGTCATAAGCTCCTGCTTCTATAGCCACATGGGGTTTAAGTCAAGTAGTTCAAGGCACCAGCGCAGGCATTTTAATAAAAATGATTTTAGGGTAGGTATGTGGGTAACCTTTGGATCGCCAGATGTTGCTGAACTACAACTCCCATCAGGTGCAGCAAGCCAGATATTATGGGAGTTGTAGTTTAGCACCATCAGGAGGACCAGAAGTTCTCCATCTCTGTTCTAGGGGAACCAGGTATAGCTGGATCTACTGTACTGCATGTGTAACAGTAGCCTTCAATGGGGCATATTTCTGGGAGCTGGGGGCTCAGCCACTGCTCCATGATGCTGACCCCCAGCTCTTGCTGTATTGTACAACTTCAGAACTACTGAACCTATCACATCTGAGCACTCCCCAATGTAAAGAACACCATGCAATCAGAGCACTAGCTTCTGGTTCTAGTTAACCCTTCTGCCAGACACCCTACTTAACTACTTGGAGGGTGCTAGTTTTGTTCTTTTAACTTGAGAAAGCATTCAGTTCTGTGATCTCTACCCAGCCCAGCGAGTTTCACCACGGGCAATTATAACGACACAAGTTTCCAGAAACACTACCGTTTTAAAGAACTGCTTTTAAGAATAACTTTACTCTCTAATAATATTTTTAGAAAACTAGACTTCAACAAAACACATAAAGCAAATCCATACTTACCATTGACAAAGCTGTTAATTAACCATGAATACCAGCTATAAGGGGGCGATAAAAAGAATATTTGCATTAAATTAATAAAAATAACATTATTTGCTGTTTTATTTCCTTCCTTCCAAAAACAAACCAAAAACCACACCAGCAAAATACAACCCCTCTTCCCCCGCCCTTCTGTTTCCGCCATGCTTTAACACAGTGTTTCTCCAACTTAGGTCCCCAGCTGTTGTTGGACTACAACTCCCATCAACCCTGATGATGATGATGAGCCAGCTAGGGATGATGGGAGTTGTAGTCTAACACCAGCTGGGGACCCAAGTTTGAGAATGACTGCTTAACATAAGAAATCACAGGTGTGCGTGTAACTCACACCTCATTCTTATTTTACTTATGGGACTGCAGCTAACAACCAACTACTGCTTGCCTTCAAGTCATAATCAGAAGCTACACTTTGTGAAGTGGTTTTGTAGCACGTTCCTAACGGCCAAACTATTATTTTGATGCCAGCTCTAAACCGGAGCACTGTAGTACCATGAGGATCTTGTCATCTCAAACTGGTCAAGCATATATTCTTTGCTACATTAACTAAAGAGAACTCATAAAACAAGGCAGACATTTAGCCACCAGGATAATATTTCCAAACCATTTGCCTTCTTTGACTTTGCAGTATTACAAGTCATTGGCTCAAGGCTATGCAACAGACATTTTAAGCAGTAATTTCAGGTTTCTGAAATAATTCACAGCACCTTACCTTTTGTATTTGATATTAAGCAATGAATAAATTGCACCTCCAATACACAATGGGTACAGTAAATATGATAAGTATTTCATAGCCTGAAAAAGAAAACATTTTTGGGTGAACTTTACTCCTATATTACTACCGTTTGTCCTACTGTTTTTCTATTGAGCTCCAGGTGGTAATAAATGGATTTCCCCACTTTTATCCTCATGACTGTATCATACAGGTTAGGCTGAGAGATGGTGGCTGATCCAAGGTTGCCCAGGATTGGACCCAGGGTTCTGTGGTTCCAAACCAGCATCTTATGCACTAAACCACCCTGGCTTTCATTACATTGGAAGTTAATATTTAGAAGTCGATACAGTGGTACCTCTGGTTGCGAACGGGATCTGTTCTGGAGGCCCATTCACAACCTGAAGCGCCGAATCTGCGCATGCTCGCCGCGCGATTCGGCACTTCTGCACATGCGTGAAGCGCGGTTTAGCGCTTCTGCGCATGCTTGCCCTGCCAAACCCGGAAGTAACCCGTTCCGGTACTTCCGGGTTCGGCGCATTCGTAACCCGTGACGAAGGCAATACGCAGCGTTCGTATCCAGAGGTACGACTGTACTGGGAAAGGGCAGAGTCTTCAACAGATGAAATGTCCAGGAGCCATTCCAACTCTTGCCTCTGCCGTCAGTACATGATGGAATTTTGTGACACGCACATGAAAATGGACCAGGAGGCAGAACGTCATTTCTAAAACTCAAAACCAGTTTCCCATGCAGCATAGACTTTCCACGAACATCCACATTGCAGCAGCTTCAGACTGTATTTGCAAAAAGATCAATCCGTACACGATTCCTTATTGACCTTTCAATTCAACAGCATGTATTAAGCCACTAGGGAGTTCAAAATCTGGAGTGCAATGCCATTCGTTTGACAACACTAGTTCTCATTCCTGCCCACCCTTGACTTGTTTTCTCCATTTTTATACAGAGCCTGGCCGAGGCTCTGTATCAGTTCTTTCCTTACTAAGAAATTCCACAACAAATATTTTCTACTCAGTTACGATCTACTACATCATGCATCTGAGAAAGTGGCCTTGAGCCCATGAAAATAGATGCCATAAAAAATTATAACTGTTACAATGCGACAGTGCTTTTTGCTGCAAGAACACGGCTATCCCTCTGGGTATTAAACTAAATGTTATGTTGCAGATTTCTCTTACCTGGGTATCATACTCCTCAGTTTTCTTCTCAGACTCAGTAAATGCACCAAACTGTATAAAATATAGGAACAGAAGCAATCAGGATGACCATATGCCCTGTTTTGATCAGATCGTTTTGCTAAGAAGGGGTAATTTTAAAAATATAATGGAGAAAAAATGTGTGTTTTTGTATTTTGTGTATTGTTATTTTTCGGTTTTATTATGTGGAAAATATTAATAAAATTTACTATTAAAAATAAATAAATAAAATAAAAATGTAATGGAGAAAGAAATGCACAAACCACTTTACATACTTTACCTAAAACAGATGGAAAAGATTTACTGGTAGGGATGAAATCCAAGGCTACCATTCAGTGCCCCACAACCTCCCAAAATCTGTTCTGGAGGACTGGGTGATCCTCCAGAACAGTGTGGAAGGTGGAATGGGGAGCTGCAGAGGCAAAGTGAAAATATCCTCTCCTCCAGTTATGTTAACAGACACCATTGCTAATTCAAAGCAATAATCCCAAGTAGCAGAAACAGGTTAAGGAATCTCATGCTGTGGGCAAGCAGAAGCTTTGAGGGCTGGAATTCAGAGTAGAAAAATGGGAGTGGGGGTGAAGTCGGGAGAAATGCTGCTGCTCTGATCCAATCTGGAATTCTCCATTGCAGGCATCAAGGAAAATAAAAGTGCTAGGAGACCTAATCCTAGATCCTTTACATTATACATTGTTTGGGCCTTAGTGGCATAGTTATGCTATGATCAGAGTGACTCTGGAAGAAAAAAACGGTTGGAATGGAGCAAGACGATTTCTATATAAACAGTTAAAAAGTAATTTACCTTCACTGCTGGCACCAGGCCATTCCATTCAATTGTCATTTTCAATGCCTTCTTCACTTTCCAAAGCTGGAAGGCAAAAAAATTACCTTAGTATCTTCATGTATTGTTTTATTAACTGATTTCAGTTTTCACACTGTTAACAGCCACTGTCAGAAATGAGTCAATGGGCTACAAAGTGGTTAAAATGCCAAATTCATTTTGAACGAAGCTGGTTTTGACCTACTGAAATATACTGGATGAAATTGGTTTAAATCCACATAAAGCTACTTTGATGATATGGCTGCCTGGACTCATAGGAAACGTGTGGCAACTCACCTCAATCACTGCCCCGATACCGGCTGGAATCAGCACCAACAAGCTTGTTTGTTCATCCAATAGGAAAAGAAATATTATCACGGTGCTGAAGCATCGCCAAAGCACTGCATGGAAGAAATTCACATGAGGACACTCGTGCAAGTTTTAAAACAATGCATTTCTCGAGTTTAGAGAACCCTACACCCAACTTTACTGAAAAGTGGCATTCATCTGTTTTAATAGTTGCATTCCTACATATAACTGGCTCCAGGTCTACAGAGCCCTAGGCAAAGTATCATCAGTGGCTACTCCAAAATGGCTCTGTCCAGAGGCTCCTTGCCAAGCAGAGTGGGCAGCAGCAGAATAGGTGGCAACAGCAGGAGTGGCACAGGAAGGAGAACAGCATGGGAACTGCCATTTCAATCTCCCTGAGAGTGCACAACATCAGAGACACTGAAGACAGATTAAACTGGCATGTTTACAGCCAACTGGTACACCTTTCAGTGCTTAGCGACAAGGGGAAAAATCCTAAATCAACAGAGCTGCCTAAACTGGGCCAGACGGGCCCTTAAAAAAATTCCTTTTTCCATCGGTGCTGAGAAGAGCAACAGAACCCATTATAACCCCTCCCCAATGTGCTAGCACTCTGGAGGGATGCTATATCGCGGGAACTGTGCAGAGATTAAAATGATAGCACCCTTGCTTTAGCCACCTGGCACTTGTTTCAACAGAGAGAGGCAAGTGGAATAAATGTAAACGGGTCCGGCCACATCAGTATGGGGAGGCCTTGCCGGGATACCGCATTTGCTCCCCCTTCGGCTTTGGTAACCATGAAAAGATGGTGCGGAAAACTCATACAATCCATACCTGCTTTTGTAGACATGCCAATCATGCTCTTTTTCTTCTTCCAGAAGCTGATGTCATTTTTGAATGCAAGGAAATCAAAGAGAAGCTGCAAATACCAAGATGCCATTAGATTAGAACCGACCAAAAGAGAGGGTCATAAGTTCCTCATCCCTTGTCTAGACGATCATGTGAGCCCACCTCTGTTTTCAGCTTCTGCCTGACAATGTCTATCCACTTCCATATTGCAGGAAACAATACAGCAGACCTGCAACTTGCTAGGACAGGGATAGGCAACCTAAGGCCCGTGGGCCGGATGCGGCCCAATCGCCTTCTCAATCCAGCCCACGGAATCAGCGTGTTTTTACATGAGTAGAATTTGTCCTTTTATTTAAAATGCATCTCTGGGTTATTTGTGGGGCCTGCCTGGTGTTTTTACATAAGCAGAATGTGTCCTTTTATTTAAAATGCATCTCTAGGTTATTTGTGGGGCATAGGAATTCGTTCATTCCCCCCCCCCCCAAATATAGTCTGGCCCACCACATGGTCTGAGAGACGGTGGACCGGCCGATGGCTGAAAAAGGTTGCTGACCCCTGTGCTAGGAGGACCAACAGCCTGAGTTGGTACAGTGGAACCTCGGTTCCAGAACAGCTCCATTGTCGTACATTTTGGAACCTAGCACTGGCAACACCTTACAATTAAGGGTGGTCAAACCAATAGAAAACCCTTCCTCATGTCCATCTCCTCTCAAGTAATCAGTCAGAGGTTCTCATGCTACAAAACCCCAGCACACACTACAATGTAGATCAGATGCTAAAAGCCTGTGATATGAAAAAAAGATGAGCACTCAATTTGCATTACAGTTTTTATTAATCTGTAATTATATTTACAGATGAATCAGGCAAACTAGCTAATCTGGCAAGCTTCTCCCTCTAGTCAGGGTTCTAACCCTCTCTCTTAATTAACACTGGCATTCCAAATCAATTTCCAGAGACTTGGAGGCCAAGACAAATAAACTTATGCAGCCTTGTGAAGAAACATGTCAAATCATTATTAGCTACATTTTCATTCTTCCTTCCTTCTAAGAAACTCAGGGCATTGTTTTGGTTTCACAACTACCGGTACCCTGTGAGGTAAGTAAGGTAGGAAGGGAAATTATGCCTGAGGCTGAGATTTGTGACTGTGTGTATTTCAATCTCGTATCTAACATTCTAGCCACCAACCCAGCATCTCTCTATCCCTGCCTTAATTTGAACAGAGCCTCAAACAGAACTAGCGCTATTCTAAACCAGGGTGGATTTGATTTAAATCAAATTGATTTAAATCACGATTTAAATCACGATTTAAATCACTAGTCAGTAAGACTTGATTTAAATATTTTTTTTACAGAAAGACTCATTCTTCCTGGTATAATCTTAATATTTACAACCATATGAAGGTTTCATTTTTGGAATAAGAAATTTTCAGAGTAGTTTTTACAGTTATATCAAAAATTACTGATTTGGTTATACTACTAGAAATACATAGACAGATAATTATGAAATTATGGTGAGGTTTAATAAGTTAACTGTTTATATTTGGACAACTTTTCTGCTGTACTTTATTGGAAGGAGAAAAATAATCATTTCCTTAATAACCATTTAAACAATTTATTTAACTAAAACAATAACATGATAGCATATGTATCCATGTTTGTTAACTGATGTGGTTAAACATTAAAAAAAAAAAACTTAGACTGAGTTTTAGCACACTTGATAAACTTAAAACAAATCCTTATTTCCTTTGGACTACAATGTAACTTAAATAGAAGACTATATTTAGAAAGATTTTTCCTCCAAAAGCATTTTATTTTAAAAATCCGATTTAAATAAAAAAAAATCCGATTTAAATAAAAAAAAATCCGATTTTTTTAAAAAAATCATTGATTTTTATCCACCCTGTTCTAAACAGGAGCTTGGAGTAAGCCAACAGAATTCCATAATTATTAGATACACTGTCAGACAGCAACGATCTGTGCTTAAATATCCACAATTCACTTACATGGAACGCTGCTACAAAGAATGTCAAAGCAAGAAAATAGAGGTTGGTATCCACAAAAATCCCCTTTACTTCATCAGCATCTTTTTCGGAAAAGCCTAGAAGAATGAAGTGGACAGGACATGGGCTTACAAGCAAGCTGAAGCAGAAGTCCCAAGCATTCTAAATATAGTTCAAATTTGAGAAGATCAAACACACACTTTCTCTTCCTTTACATCCTTGGGCAAATAGAATGGAAGCACAACATATATGAATAATTAGACAGGTGTTGTCTATTGATGGAGGACATACAACTCAGCTTATGATTTATGTGCAGATGGCCCTGGTTGAATCTCTGGAAATCTCTAGTTGAAAGAATACTGGTAAGCAGGACTGGGAAAGAATTCTGCATGAGATCTTGGGGAGTAAAAAATGCTGGGCTGGATGGGCCAATGGCCTGACTCAGTACGAGGCAAATTCTTGGGTTATCAACAAGACTTTATAAAAGCGAAACGTCAGCAAATCATAGGTTTTTATTGGCATTATATTCTGTAATGCACGACACAATGTATTCAACATTGTCCAAAATTCTAGTGTGTGTTAAAAGCTGACTGCAGAGGCACACATACATGGGTCCAATCCACCTCACACTGAAGAACTATATTGCCTTTGAACTTCATCCATTGTGGACACTTGGTTACATAAAACAAGATCCAGATCACTACATTGCCAATATTCATGCACTGCACACACGATACCACTTTAGGCAGCACCTGGGGAGGTTGCAAGGCTGAATGCCTTCTCAAGAAAATTATTTTACAAACGAAACAAGCATATGGGGAACAAACTGAGGCTTCAACAATTATTCTCAACATCTCTACCACTTTCAGAATTGTTCACATGCAGTCTGGAGTGGTACACACCTGGAACAGTTTCACTACTACATCAGCCCTGTGTGCATGTATGAACAAAAGAGGGGGGGGGGGGACAGGACAATGTGGATACTTCTAGACACGGGTGGCGCTGTGGGTTAAACCACAGAGCCTAGGGCTTGCCAATCAGAAGGTCGGCGGTTCGAATCCCCGCGACGGGGTGAGCTCCCGTTGTTCGGTCCCTGCTCCTGCCAACCTAGCAGTTCGAAAGCACGTCAAAATGCAAGTAAATGAATAGGTACCACTCCAGCGGGAAGGTAAACGGCGTTTCCGTGTGCTGCTCTGGTTCGCCATAAGTGGCTTAGTCATGCTGGCCACATGACCCAGAAGATGTACGCTGGCTCCCTCGGCCAATAAAGTGAGATGAGCGCTGCAACCCCAGAGTCGTCTGCGACTGGACCTAATGGTCAGGGGTCCCTTTACCTTTACACAAGGGGTGGGAAACCTGCAGCTCTGCAAATGCTGCTGCTCTCCCAGCCTTTGGCCAATAGTCAGGGATGAGGGGAACTGGAATCCCATCAACACCTGTAGGTCCACAATTTCTCCACCTCTGCTCTAGACTTCAAAATGGTGTCTTTAATCTTGAATGGTACAAATATTACACATCAAAAGTAAGCAGGATTTGTGTTCATCAATACTATTATTACAGAAATATTCAACCCACTACATAAATCCGGTGGAAACTGAACCTTACCGAACTGCTGCAGGGAGTACACAGCATCTTGCATGTGGATCCAAAACCTCAGTTTCCCCAGGGATATTTTATCATATGACACTGTAAGGGGTAGTTCTGTTGTTGAACGGTTTATAATCTGCATCGAGTTTGAAAACAAAGAAATTAAGAATCACAAGATGAACACTGACAACTATAAACTAGTTTAAGATTACGCCTTCTAAAAGGGCAACATCATACAGTGGGCTACTTACAATAAAAAAGCAACATCTTTCTAAAAAAAATACTGAAGTTAGCAACATAACATTACAGATGTCGGATGATACTCAACAGTCACTACATTCCACTCTTCCAGGTTATGCCACATAGGTTCAGAGACAGATGGGACTTCTATAAGGTGCAATGTAGCCCTTTATTGCTCTTTCCCTGGAAGCCCTGAGCCAGGTGGATGTAGTACCAAGCACACTGCAAGTACCTTGCCTAGAATAAGAGGCCTGCACTCTCCTCCCTTAGTGACATGGAGCTACCCTACTCTTCCCCAGGGTACATATGCCGTCCACTTCAGAGTCAAAGGGAAACAAGTCTGCGTGCCTTAGAAATCAGCAGGGCACGGCAGAGTCGTGCAAGGGCTACATGTACAGAGCACAATGCAAAGAGGAGAGAAGGAAAAAGCGAAACGCTCTGTATCGTCCTATGAAGTTCCCATGCTACGTGTTGGAACTGAAACAGCTAGAATGGGATGGCACACCCCTTTTTCCAACTTACATTGCTGTAGCAGAAACAACAAATGTTCATTGAGACAAACAAACATTGATTAAAAAATGTAAGATGGCATGCTGTAGCTCACCATTAAATCTTTCACTCTGTTGCTCAGCTGATCAATAAACAATATTGGAAGATAATGCACAGTCTTGCCCAACTGAACCCTAAGTTTTAAAACAGATTGTTATTAATACAAATAATTCTATTTCAATGCAATAAACAAACATTACTATATGCATCTTAAAGTACAAAGCACATAGTCTAGCATCAGCTAAAATATTTCTGCCTACAACCTAGATGAATAATCTTTACACCAAGCAAACACTCACTTGTTCAAGTTTTCTCAGAGAGAAATGAAACCCAAGTTAATTTAACATTCCAATTTTTAGTCTGAACAACTGTCTGTGGAATTTGGGTGGCTCCTCTACTCAAATGAGCCTTACACAGAACAGTGCCAAGCTAGACAAAAGTCACTGACCCCCTCAATTTATGACCCAAGTGTGACGTATCAACTGGATTGCTAACCATGGGCAGGGGGTGGGAGTTAGAAGATCAGCAATATCTTAAGGCAATGGAATCTGACTCAAAACTATTTGGGGGTGACACACCAGGGTTGATTTTAACACATGCCTGTAAAAATCTACTTTGTGACAGCAAAGCATAGAATGAGCATCTGCATTTTTAGCAATTTAAAAAATACTTACATTTTCATGTATCTGTGCACATCAGCAGGGAGAGAGGATCCATCAAAGACAAAGTCTTCCACCATAACATTTAAGGTCAGCCTGGACCTCCAGTGTGAGACAGGCTCATCTAGAGCATAATTCTGCTTCTTTTCTGCTTCAATTTGCTGCTCAATAAAAAGAGATACAAAAGTTATTTCAGAAATCCAGGCTTTGGGGCAGAAATATTACAAAAAAGGTGACAGTATGGTCACGATTGCCTTCAAACTCTAATCTTCTGCTTTTCCATCTTTATGGAACAGACATAAGTAAATAGTTAAGTAAAGTAAATAGTTAAGTAAAGCTTCCATTCCTCTCTCCAAACCAATCTCATGGTTGATGGGGAGACTCTCCTGGTGCCTTCATTACATAATTTTGGTGCCGGGTGAAAATGTTTCCCTTTAACCATGCCTATGGTTGATTCTGTCGGTTGGCATTTCTTAGTGCAGAAAGTATTGATCTGATGTGTAGAGATCTTTCCTATTCTAAATAATTCAAGAGGGTTCTGGAAGCTTCTCTGTGTGAAATAAACAAGCAGAAGGTTCATGATGTTTGGGTTATACTTTCAGAGAAGCTGAGTACAGCTGGCTTAAACTGATTCTGTTATCTCTTTCTGTCAAGGTCATGCTAAACTATAATAAGAAGGTCAGAAGGAGCCTGGGTTTCACTCTCTTTCTGTCTCTCTTTCCTTCTGGTGTGGTGTTCTGTATATAGTGTTAAGGTTTAGTCTTATTGTAAGTTATTTAAGCTAAGTCTGCTGCAACTGGATTTTTTATGGACAGTGCCAATCCTGAATGTATTGGATTTGTGACCATTATGCTCATTTGCCTTCAGTAGAAGTAAAGCTCTGCTGAATGAAATACAATTGCCTCTGGTCTATTTTTTTTGGGGGGGGGGAATCCTGCAATGTGTTTAAGTTTTTACTCTGCTAACTGTACATTGGAATTCTACTCTGGATCAATATATGAGCAGAATACATGACAGATTCTAAGGCCTTTTAAACGGGTTTGTGGGAGGGGGGCTATTGGTTTGTTTTTATTTTATCATGTATTTTGTGTTCTCATTTTGAATTTTTATACTGTGAACTACCCTGTGATCTTTGGATGAAGGGCAGTATAACAATTTGATAAATAATAATAATAATAATGACGACAACAATAGCTTCAAAAATAGTGAGCAGAGTAACTAGGGATCTAATTGCTTTGCAAGCAGGCAGAGTTCAAAACGGTGGCTCAGAAATGTAAATCTAATCTATAAATACAGTGAGGGGGGGAAGTATTTGATCCCCTGCTAAATTTGCCCGTTTCGAGTAGCTATACATCAGCCTCGAAATCTTACTGACTTGGAGAGGATCTGCAAAGAGGAGTGGGACAAAGTACCTCCTGAGATGTGTGCAAACCTGGTGGCCACAAACAAGAAACGTCTGACCTCTGTACTTGCCAACAAGGGTTTTGCCACCAAGTACTAAGTCATCTTTTGCAAAGGGATGAAATAATTATTTCACTCATTATAAAGGTAATGGTACCCCTGCCCGTAAGGTCGTCGCGGAGGACTCTGGGGTTGCGGTGCTCATCTCGCTTTACAGGCCAAGGGAGCCGGCGTTTGTTCGCAGACAGCTTCCGGGTCATGTGGCCAGCATGACTAAGCCGCTTCTGGCAAACCAGAGCAGCGCACGGAAATGCTGTTTACCTTCCCACCGGAGCGGTACCTATTTATCTACTTGCACTTGACGTGCTTTCGAACTGCTAGACGTGCTTTCGAACCCCATCGCGGGGATTTCAACTGCCAACCTTCTGATCAACAACTGTAGCAAGGCTCTTTATGGGTGAGCCTAGGTAGCCAAACATTCTGGCTCATTTGGCAGTTATGCAATATGTACACTAGAACTCACCTGCTAAAGGGCAAAGGTTTCCAGTAACTGCCACAGCACCGCTTTCAGAGAAATGAATTGAGCACGTGCATTATCTAACAGGGTGGATTTGATTTAAATCAAATTGATTTAAATCACGATTTAAATCACGATTTAAATCACTAGTCAGTAAGGCTTGATTTAAATCACTAGTCAGTAAGACTTGATTTAAATATTTTTTTTTACAGAAAGACTCATTCTTGCTGGTATAATCTTAATATGAAGGTTTCATTTTTGGAATAATAAATTTTCAGAGTAGTTTTTACAGTTATATCAAAAATTACTGATTTGGTTATACTACTAGAAATACATAGACAGATCATTATGAAATTATGGTGAGGTTTAATAAGTTAACTGTTTATATTTGGACAACTTTTCTGCTGTACTTTATTGGAAGGAGAAAAATAATCATTTCCTTAATAACCATATAAACAATTTATTTAACTAAAACAATAACATGATACCATATGTATCCATGTTTGTTAATTGATGTGGTTAAACATTTTTAAAAAACAACTTAGACTGAGTTTTAGCACACTTGATAAACTTAAAACAAATGCTTATTTCCTGGTGAATAGCCTTTGGACTACAATGTACGGTAACTTAAATAGAAGACTATATTTAGAAAGATTTTTCCTCCAAAAGCATTTTATTTTAAAAATCCGATTTAAATCAAAAAAATCCGATTTAAATCAAAAAAATCCGATTTTTAAAAAAAAATCATTGATTTTTATCCACCCTGTTATCTAAGCACGCCCACTTGCAAGTAGAAAATAATTCTGAATGTGTTTAGTTTAGCAAAGTTTTCATGTGCACAAGGTACCAGCACTATTTTTACTTGGTGAATTATTCAGTGGAAGTACAGTGGACGCTTGGGTTGCGAACACGATCCGTACGGGAGGTGTGTTCGCAACACGCAGCACTGCGTCTGTGCATGACGCAATTCGGCGCTTCTGCGCATGGGCAAAGCGCCGAACCCGGAAGTAACCCATTCTGTTACTTCCAGGTTCGGCGAGGTGCGCAACCCAAAATCGCACATCCTGAAGCGCCGTAAACCGAGGTATGACTGTACTGCAAAATGTCAGAAATCTCCCAATAACAAAAAAGAAAGCCTCTCACCTGCGTGATAGATTCTCCTGTAAGAAGATTAATTTCTTCTGGTTTAGGGACCATATAAGTAGTCAGAGGGCTTACTATATGCACCTGCTTGCCATCATGCCAAGGCAGAATTCCAGCATGATGGAGAAATATGTAGGCATATAATGTCCCATTATTTCGTGTTTTCTTTGGTACTGAAACGTTAACTGTTCTAAAAACGAAATAAAGACATTAATTATACGAATAAAGTTTATGCTTTTTCTTCGCCATGAGATGCAATCGTCAGCAGTTCTGCCTCAACCAGGACTACTAGCGTTTTAGACATTTATAGTGAGATACTCTGATAAATTTAGAATTTTTAGATTAACTTTTAAATGTCTTTTAGTTGAATGGTGAAGTAACGGATTCATATTTCTGTTTGGAGTCTGACCGATTCCACATTCTTTGATTTGGTTCTAATGAAGCATTTCAGATCTCCAGGAATGTTAACTGCCACATTTGATGATAGCACCAAATCTTCCTAAAGGCCATTTATATAGAAGACAAAATTTCCCCAAACAGGATTCTGTTCGCTTGCTGGTCTGCACACCAACCAGAACCCAATCATGGGACAGAAACCACCTCTTCTGTCTGTATGTCAGAACAGTGATAAGGAAGCTCACCTCTATGTTGTGTTTTTGAAGGGAGCAGTCACAGCACTTTCTCCTAAAAAAGCTAATTGGGAAGGGAAAGAAACTGTCCCTACTTTTTCCCATGGAAGTTTGTAGTGGAAGGGGAGAAAGTAAAAGTGGTTTGCTCCCACTTTTGCTGGGTTTGGTTGGAGGCATCAGCAAGGCAGAAACTCAACTTATAAGAGAGAAACTACTTCTTCCTCCCCCCCCCCCTCCAATCTTCCGTGGAGCAAAGCAAGGATTGTTTTTCCTTTCCACTGAGGTTTTGCAGGAGGTGAAAGTATCAAGTATGTTACCCGAGTCTTCTGCAAAGGACCCTTCCTTCCCCACGTTTTCTGCACACATCACACACTCAAGGAAACGAAGGGAAGGGGCAACCACTTATGATGAGTTTTGTTACTAAAGACTTCTGAATACTTACACCTACACCATGAACAAATCCTGCCCAGAAAATCAAAATACCGTATTTTTCGCTCCATAATGCGCACCGGACCATAATGCGCACCTCATTTTTAGAGGAGGAAAACCAGAAAAATATTTTTTCCTGGTTTTCCTCCTCTAAAAGGTGGAGGGATGCTGCTGGTTCTTCCCTGCCAACCCCGATCGCAAAAACAAGCCTGCTTTGGCCAACAGGGATGGCAGGGAGCAACCAGCAGCATCCCTCTGCCACCCCCTCCCCCCGGCCCTTTGCCACTTGCTTTAAAGCCAGGTAGGGAGAAGGAATGAACCTGAGCGTTCTTCCCTTCCCCCTACCTGGCTTTAAAGCAGGGGGAGAGCTGTCCTGACACTGCGCAGCATCAGGGCAGCTCTCCCCTGCTTGTTTTAAAGCCAGGTAGGGAGAAGGAATGAACCTGAGCTTTCTTCCCTTCCCCCTACCTGGCTTTAAAGCTGGGGGAGAGCTGTCCTGACGCTGCGCAGCATCAGGGCAGCTCTCCCCTGCTTGTTTTAAAGCCAGGTAGGGAGAAGGAATGAACCTGAGCGTTCTTCCCTTCCCCCTACCTGGCTTTAAAGCTGGGGGAGAGCTGTCCTGACGCTGCGCAGCATCAGGGCAGCTCTCCCCTGCTTGTTTTAAAGAGAGCCAAGGAGAAGAGGTGAACGCTCCAGTTCACCCCTTGTCCCCAGCTCCCTTTAAAGCAAGCTCTGAAGCGGCTCATCCCCGCTTGCTTTAAAGGGAGCTGGGGACGAGGGGTGAACCGGAGCGTTCACCTGTTCTCCCTGGCTCTCTTTAAAACAAGCGGGGATGAGCCGCTCTGAAGGGGTGAACGCTCCTCCTTAAGAGCGGCTCGTCGTCGCTTGCTTTAAATGGAGCTGGGGACAAGGGGTGAACCGGAGCGTTCACCCCTCGTCCCCAGCTCCTTTTAAAGCAAGCGGGGATGCGCCGCTTCACAGCTTGAAGCGGCAGCATCTCCGCTGCTTTCTCCACCACCCCGCGCCCCGATCCCAGGTTCGGCGCTGGGCGCGGGGTGGTGGAGAAAGCAGCTGGGATGCTCCCGCTTTCTCCACCACCCCGCGCCCCGATCCTAGGTTCGGCGCTGGGCGCGGGGTGGTGGAGAAAGGGCGCAGAGGGGTGGAGGGGGAAACGAACGGAACGTTCCTTTCCCCTCCACCCCTCTGCGCCCATGTTGACGGAGGAAGGGAAAGCAGCCCGAATTCGGGCTGCTTTCTCGTCCTCCGCTCCTCCCATGCTGGCGGGGGCGACGGAGGACGGGAAAGCAGCCCGAATTCGGGCTGCTTTCTCGTCCTCCGCTGTTCCCCCGCTGGCAGGGGCGACGGAGGACGGGAAAGCAGCCCGAATTCGGGCTGCTTTCTCGTCCTCCGCTCCTCCCATGCTGGCGGGGGTGACGGAGGACGGGAAAGCAGCCCGAATTCGGGCTGCTTTCTCGTCCTCCGCTCCTCCCCCGCTGGCAGGGGCGACGGAGGACGGGAAAGCAGCCCGAATTCTGGCTGCTTTCTCGTCCTCCGCTGTTCCCCCCGCTGGCAGGGGCGACGGAGGACGGGAAAGCAGCCCGAATTCGGGCTGCTTTCTCGTCCTCCGCTGTTCCCCCCGCTGGCAGGGGCGACGGAGGACGGGAAAGCAGCCCGAATTCGGGCTGCTTTCTCGTCCTCCGCTCCTCCCATGCTGGCGGGGGTGACGGAGGACGGGAAAGCAGCCCGAATTCGGGCTGCTTTCTCGTCCTCCGCTCCTCCCCCGCTGGCAGGGGCGACGGAGGACGGGAAAGCAGCCCGAATTCTGGCTGCTTTCTCGTCCTCCGCTGTTCCCCCCGCTGGCAGGGGCGACGGAGGACGGGAAAGCAGCCCGAATTCGGGCTGCTTTCTCGTCCTCCGCTGTTCCCCCCGCTGGCAGGGGCGACGGAGGACGGGAAAGCAGCCCGAATTCGGGCTGCTTTCTCGTCCTCCGCTCCTCCCATGCTGGCGGGGGTGACGGAGGACGGGAAAGCAGCCCGAATTCGGGCTGCTTTCTCGTCCTCCGCTCCTCCCCCGCTGGCAGGGGCGACGGAGGACGGGAAAGCAGCCCGAATTCGGGCTGCTTTCTCGTCCTCCGCTGTTCCCCCGCTGGCGGCTTCGCTCCATAACGCGCACAGACTTTTCCCCTTCCTTTTTAGGAGGGAAAAAGTGCGCGTTATAGAGCGAAAAATACGGTAGATGGGCTTAGAACTTCAATCTAAGCACACTTATCTGGAGGTAAATCCCATTAATGAAAATTAGACTCACATCCTTCTTTTCAATTAGCATGCTAAAAATTGGCGCAAGACAGACAATTGTAAGCTACTTTGAAAGAATGAGTAAAAGGCAGAATACACATGATTTAAACAAAGGGAGTAAAATAAAACTATGACTTAAAATAAATCATGACAAATATGAGGCATGATCTACCTCAGTGGTTCCCAAATATTTCCCTCCATGGACCACTTGAAATCTACTGAGAATTTTGACAGAGTGCTTGATAATTTCTCTGCCTCTTGTAGCAATTGTAATGCACTGTGCATATGCTATGTGAATCTATTTTTACAGACATGCCACAGACAACCTCAATTGCACACCACAGGTGATCCACCAACCACAAGCTGGGAACCCCTGATCCAGCTTCGAAAACACAGTCATTTCAATGATAAATATTACAGCACATGCTTAACTCTTAAGCTAAATACATGGGTCTTAAAAGAAAACTCTACAAATCCATTAATACCTTTCAAATTTGGACTCGACGTCAAAGTTATCCACATTCAAAACCAGATCAATATTATTTTCAGTGCCTATGTTTGATCGTGTGGTCGTGTAAACGCTTAGCTGAAAGAGAAAAGGGCAGTCAATGCTTGCACAAATACTTCCTTCCACCATGTTGCTGTGCTGGGTGCTGATGAAAGTGGAACAGGCTGTGCTCCTGCCATCCCAAGCATTTATTCCCTTTATCTGCTGCCAATCCCCCCACAAACTCAAGGCCAGCATGTTTTCAGCTTGCAACCCACATTGCCTTTGTGACATCTAAAACGCAGACGCCACTTGCAAGGGGTGCCTTCCCATATGAGGCTGTCTGTGTCTGGACCATAGAGCTCTGGCTGGAATGCAGAAGGGAGGAAGTGGTCACATGCAGACTATGAAACTCACTTGCCATGGAAGGTATGACAGCCCCCACCCCCAATGTTCACGAAGACCTTTTTATTCCAGCATGCTGTTACATGTATGCATTTTCAGTTGATGACTCTTCTTTCTCGCGTGACCCGCCATAATCTACTTTAACAATTTTATTGCTTTAATTGCTCACTTGTTATTTGTTTCATTAAACTGATGCAACTCTTCTTGACTATCTCTTTTGAGACTGAAAGTGTGGGGGTATGAATCTTCTAATCTGATCACCATATATTGAACAGAGATGGATTCGCCACCTGCTCCAAGTTTATGAAGCGCTGTGCAGGGATGGAAGTTGCCTGCTTCTGTAAACATTGTTTTGAGTTTATTCATATGAGTTACCATATGTTTTCGGCCCCCTTTTCTAGTGCAGCTGCTTATGGAACTCCAGTGACCCATGTGTTGGGAGACCCATCAGTGGGTGGTGATGACGATTAAAGAGTATGGTGCTCCTTTCCAAATCTGTAATTCTACAGTCTAGTGCAGAATATACAAATCTGTTTCTTTCCATCCTCCTGCTTGAGACTTTCTGCTCCTGGCAGCACAATATACTAATGAAACTGACAGGGCACAGAGAGCAGCATTCTACTTTACTGGGGAAACAGAGGAGGAGCTATGCAACATCCAAGCCTGTCATGTTGCTCATGGTCGTTCCTTCTCTCTCCCTCCCCCCGCAAGAATCCACTACAGTGGAACCAAGTTACACTGTATATGACTTTACAATGCACTGTAAATGAAAGGTGTTAATATGGTACAAGCAGACCATCCTTTTGACAGGAAAGTCAAATAATAATACAGTATTAGGAAATGCACGGCACCTGGTTGCAAAGGCCGCATATCATTCTTATGCTGCCTAGGAATCTGAAATAACTCTTTTTAAAAACATAATTGAGAGTGGGTACTTTTATTTTTCAACAACCATAAGCTTAGCATTTATACAGCACTTTAAATGTAAAGGTAAAGGGACCCCTGACCATTTGGTCCAGTCGTGTCCGACTCTGGGGTTATGGCGCTCATCTCGCTTTATTGGCCGAGAGCCGGCGTACAGCTTCCAGGTCATATGCCACAGTACAGACACTGTTGAGTACACGGGGTTGGGGGATTGTGAATAAAAGAAGAAAAACCAGATTGTGCAAGGCTGAAGTCTGCTCACAAACAGTTGTCTATGCCTTTTAGGTGATGTGCCCCTCCTCACCTTGGCACTGAGTGGGTCAGATGGGTAGGGGGATATGAACTTGCCTCTTAAAAGGTTTAATTTTTTAAAATACATTCTACATTGTTGCGAACTGCTGACAAAGATATTTCTATGATGCATAAACACTCAAAACAAACAAACCAACCAACGAGGCCACTTGGGTAGCTCCGTTGGGGCTGAAAACACCACCAAGGCCGTCGGTTCTATCCCCCCTGCCTATTCCTGCATTGCAGGGGTGGGGTGGGCTAGATGATCCTCCGGGTGCCTTCCAAATCTACGATTTCTATGAACGAACCGACACCCCAAAATTGATTTGCCTCGGAAAGGAGATGGGAAGGAGAAAGGGGAGAACTTGCTTCCCTCCCACTCCTCCGGATTTTACCTCCCCCCCCAATAGTTGCAAAAACACGGTGACATATTCCCATCGTACAGCGGCATATAATAACTCAAATAAATAAACGAACAGACTCCCCCACCCACCCATTGATTGCTCCCCCTTCCCTGTCCCTTCCCCCACCCATTGATTACCTCACTCCCCTGCCCACGGATTGCCCCCTTCCTCCTCCCCCCGCCCATTCATTGCTACACTCCCCCTTCCCTGTCCCCTCCCCCGCCTATTTATTGCCCCCTTCCTCCCCCTACCCATTGATTGCCCCCTTTCCCTGTCCCCTCCTCCCACCCATTGATTGCCCCTCTCCCCCGCCCACGGACTGCCCCCTTCCTCCCCCTCCCGCCCATTCATTGCCCCACGCCCTCTTCCCTGTCCCCTCCCCCGCCTATTTATTGCCCCCTTCCTCCCCCCCGCCCACTGATTGCCCCCCCTTCCCTGTCCCCTCCCCCTCCGCGCCTCACCTGCAGTTTGGGCCTCCGCGCCAGGTAAGGCCTTATGCAGCCGTCGTTGGCGTCGTTGCCCCGGGCGGCCGCCAGGCAGGGCCGGGTGTGGACGATGCCGTACATCACCCAGCAGGTGTGCGCCACGTAGACGGCGAACAGCCCCACCGCCAGCCCCGTCAGCGAGCTGCGCCTCGGCAGCATCGCCCCCGAGAAGCGCCGCGGAGGCCGCCGCCGGCATCGACCGCCCGGACCACACGCGGAGGCCCCCTCAGGCAGGCGCGGAGCACCGGGAGCAACGCTGCCTCCGCCGTCAGGAAGCGGCAGGATCCGACCCCCGGCCCACTTTCCGCCTCACGCTCGGAGCTCTCTCTCTCTCTCTTCCCTCAGCGGCGGGAGGCCGGTCGCGCTCCGCCCCACGGCATGCCGGGAAGTGTAGTCCCGCCCCGGCTCTCCTCGGGTTCCGGTGGGGCGTGGCTTGTCTCTGGCTCGAGCGGGGAGGGCTTTTCGCGCCTTTTCCCTCCGCTCTCGGGATATTGGAGCGGAAGTCGGCGCTGCTGGCCCTTTAAAAACCCACCAAGTAGTTTTAAATGCTGAGAAAGGATTAGGTCGCACCAGGTGTTATTTCTTCCCTTTCCACCTGTGTCTTACTGTGGACAAGGTTACTCCCACTCGCATCTTGGCGTCTGATGCAGCGGATTTTTCAATACATGTTGGAAGGCTTGCCTCGGATGCAATTTCCCAGTTAAGGGTTCTTGACTGACTGGAGAGGATTATTTTATTTATTTTTATTTTTGCATGGGCTGCCAAATCAAGTGACCTTAAAAAATAGATGACATCTCAAACGAGGTTTGCTTGTTTCAAAGCAAGTTTTTAGTCCTCATGAGTATAAAGACAGGCTTTGATATGCACCTGCAGCAATCGTCCAAAAATTCAGTGGCTTGCATAACTCCATTTCCCACTTGGCTATCTCCATCTGTTTAGTTTATATGCAAATGAAGACATAGTGTGTAGTAGCACCAGCAAGTTGAAGTTACAGGTAGGTAGTCGTGTTGGTCTGCCATAGTCAAAACAAAATAAAAAATTTAAAAATTCCTTCCAGTAGCACCTTAGAGACCAACTAAGTTTGTTCTTGGTATGAGCTTTCGTGTGCATGCACACTTCTTCAGATACACACTATGCACACGAAAGCTCATACCAAGAACAAACTTAGTTGGTCTCTAAGGTGCTACTGGAAGGAATTTTTAAATTTTTTATTTTGTTTTGACCAGCAAGTTGAAATACTGCTGCTTCTGTTGAAATGAAGACAGGCACCCACAACCCCAATATTCTGGCACCTGCTGTTTTATGGAAGCTTAATGATTTTCTTGTGCACCTTGATTTATTTTTTCCCTAAAGAGTCATCTAAATAAAGTATATTCCTATATAAGTGGGTCACATGGTTATTACGGCGTTCCTTTTCTGCCCTAATTGTGCAAAACTGCACTGCTCTTCAAATGGCACACAGTGCTATTGCCATGGTAAAAGAGATCCAGGAAACATTCCAGCGGCTGTTGCAGGAATGGACAGTGCAAATTTCTGAACAGTTTTAGGCAGTGTGTTTTTTCCTAGGGGGGGCACAGGGGTACACATACGCCTAAACATTTTGTGACTCTTTGTACTTTTGTCCATTTACTGTTTTTATTTCCCCCGATTTGAACTATAAAATGGTGATTTTCTTGAGTCAAAATGAGAGCACCCTAAACATTTTTTTAAAAGAAAAAAACCACTGGTTTTAGGGTATTTGTGTTTGACAGCTTAGAACCAGGTCCCATATTTGTGTTCACTTGCAAGAACTCATGCCTAGTTTGTACAAATGAATGTATATAAACTGATCATTTCTCCTCCAAGAAGTACTCCACCCCCCCCCATTTAGCAGTTTCTGTTGCAAATTTGGACAGGGTGCATGTGCACTAAAATAAACCAGCAGATTGTGTTGTGATCTTGAGACCAGAAACATACGTATTCACAATTTAACTTGTGTCTCCCTGTTCCCTTTTATCACTGATGTGGAACAATGAGAGTCCTACCAAATGTATAATAGCTCCCCATACATAGGGTGGTAGACCACTAAATTTTACTCAGAGTAGACCCATTTAAATTAATAAACACAACTAAGTTAGGCCCGTTAATGTCAACTAAGTGATATTCAGAATAGACCAAGAGACTACTACCCATTTTCTCATTTTTGTGTGTGTCCTACTTAAAAAGACATTCCATTACAACATTAAAAAATACAAATGAAAGCCAAATACTTTGCTTGGCCCCTGTTCTTTTAATTTGTCTCCATATTAAAAATTCAGCTTACAGAAAGCCAGTCAGAAGAAAGGTGGGAAAAACGAAACCCCAACCAGGCAAAATGAGCAGTGATTCTATAGTGCACAGACAAAATCTTGAAATAAGACACTTTCCTAATGTTTAAAAACAAACACCAGATTTATTTTAAGGAAATCAGCATGTCTCATAACGGTAAACCATTAAAAGCCATTATTATTTTGTTCCTTGGCTTGGTTCAGTTTATAGCACTTTACAATCAGTAACGAAGACACAGAATTCCACTCACTTGACAGTTACAAAAAAGAGAGATTGCTCAAAGTGAGGTATTTCCTTTAGGAAATTGGTGAATAGTACTGATATCAGGTACAGTCAGACTATATAAACTTGAGACATTGTACAAAAAAGTAACATTCTTTGAAAGATGATTTCAGTAGACAATGAAATGAAACATTTCAGCACTGAGAAATGTCTATGCTTCCACTCCAATCCAATGGCTACATGACATCATTGTGTTGATGTAACAGCTGATATGCTGTCATCACCCAAAGCATTTATTTGCTGACGTAACAAGTGACTGTAGATCCAGCTAGGCAAAGTATGTTCTTGTTTGAACTATGGTTAATTGCCATTTATTTTATCATGGAAACAATTGCCTTTGTGCATGTACACAACAGAAACTCAAGTGGAAAAGGTACTTCTGTATCAGAAATGTTGGTTCCAGGATTCTTAGCTTAAATCAGTACAATACATCATGCGAAATACGCAAAGATACAGCATTAGAAAACTGCCCCCAGAGTTATTTTATCTCTCTTTGAATACAGAAAAAACTTGATTCAGTAGCACTGATTGCCATGGAATGTATATCGCTGATTTAAAGTAAAGGTAAAGGTACCCCTGACCGTTAGGTCCAGTCGTGGACAACTCTGGGGTTGCGGTGCTCATCTTGCTCTATAGGCTGAGGAGCTGGCGTTTGTCCGCAGACAGCTTCCGGGTCATGTGGCCAGCATGACTAAGCAGCTTCTAGCGAAGCAGCGCAGCGCACAGAAACGCCGTTTACTTTCCTGCCGAAGCGGTACCTATTTATCTACTTGCACTTTGATGTGCTTTTGAACTACTAGGTTGGCAGGAGCAGGGACTGAACAACGGGAGCTCACCCCGTCGCAGGGATTCGAACTGCCGACCTTCTGATCGGCAAGCCCAAGAGGCTCAGTGGTTTAGACCACAGCATGGATTTAATTGCTACTAAAATCAAACACATTAATTTCCTCATCAAATAGCACAAATAGGATAAAGGTATGGTCATATCAGCAAAGGTTATTGGTCCAATTAGAGTCCCCCCCCTTTAGGCAGTGGCCCACATTGGGTCTCACAGTAGCAAAGCAGTCTCCAAACTGACCCTGTTCAAGAGACTAGTATTTTTTCTCCAAACTTATGTTAAAAATAATATCACAAATGTAGTAATGCTAGACAATATATATAAACAGGACACTATAGTTTGATTTTGTATTCACAACAATTTTAAAAGGTTTAAAAACATCAAATAATGGTTCAATGTTTTGAAGCCCCCCTCAAAATAATTTTTGTCCATAATGGCTATGCAAATATCAGGAGATACAAAAAGATATAGAAAATGACCCCACTGCAACAATCTTGGAGATAGTTTAATAAACTGCTGTAACTTGTAAATTATAAAGTACTTCATACAAAGCTAGTAGATGTGTAGGACAACAAATGTAGTTACCTTGGTCCTTAAATTATGAATTTCAGAGCTTGTTTAAGAGGAGCTAGTTACATATTAAAGTACTAAGGTATAACAATTATTACTTTAAAACGCTTTTACTCCCCTAAAAATAATCATAGAAAAAACAGTAGTCGATGTAAACAGAACACAAAAACGTTTCACCAGCTACAGCAATCTGACATCTTAAATGTATCCTATTACTTGTGAAATCTTATCTATAAAATAATATTTGTTCTCCCATTTTTCTTATTAGAAAGTTCAAACTTAATGCTGGCTTATTTATAATTCTGCTCTTCAAGAAGTGTACAGATTGATTTTCACAGTATAAGGTGAGATATGTGGAAAATACGTATTATTAAGAGCTTTCAAGATTTTTACTCTTACACTTTCATCACCCGAAAGACATTTTTCATGTTTGATAGGTATTAAAAATATACATGTCATGTTTTGAAATGACTTCTAAAGTCAGATATTTTGTTTTCTAGCAGTTTGTCAGCATGGACATTGTTTGATTCATTTTTGGTCCCATTTCTACATTATATACTTTTAGAAATATGAAATTATGGCTGTGACTTACATTTTTTACTTGTTTCCTATGCACAGAAGACTCCCACCCTACCTAATATCACATCACAAACTCAAAATTTCAAAAGCAATTTGTCAGACAGCATGAGGCAGGTAGAAACTGCTGCCTAAGAAACACAAGTCCAGAGGCCACTGGATAAATGTGGAACTAGTAATGAGATTATTTGGATCCTGAACAGTTTCTAAACATCACTTGAGTCCTTTAACCTTTACAGCGGGCACCCCCAAACTGCGGCCCTCCAGATGTTTTGGCCTACAACTCCCATGATCCCTAGCTAACAGGACCAGTGGTCAGGGATGATGGGAATTGTAGTCCAAAACATCTGGAGGGCCCAAGTTTGGGGATGCCTGCTTTACAGGCTTAAAGATGAGGCCCCGTCTTTTCATTTTAGCAGAGGTATTTTCCTCATTTTCAGCAACAGTGAAATTGAGAACACAGATGCCAACAGAAAAGGAGGTAGACTTGGAATAAAAGCAATGTCTGAGAAAATAGATTCAAGATGGATGCTCCCACATCTGCCTTACAATCCACAACATGAGCTCAGGATTCCCAATCACTCTCTAGACCTTGGCCTCAATGCTGCAATGTGATATTACAGCCATTAAAGTCAAATAGTCGAGACGCTTGGGAAGCTTATAGTGGCTTGCTAGTGCCAAAAGCACTGCTGAACTTCATTACTGAATTTTGAAAATAAAGGTTAGAGAGGGATGACCAGGGACCATGTAGTAGCCACTTCAGAAATGCATTGTGCATGCTGTTAACATATTGAACTATGCACTAAGCCAAGTGTTAAAATGCTCCCCACTTCTCTGAATTTTTGAGAGGCGGCAAGGGTATTCTTGTGACAGAATTCTACACAACCTTTCCTCCAGAAATTTCTATCTTATAAAGACTACAGAGGATCCATCATTAAAAGTTTCATGTGGGGGTGGTTTGTGAGTTCATGTGACCAGGAGGAGCAAAAAATGCAGGACTTCAGGGGAACTTTACCATGTAAAAAGCCGGATATTAAACCCTTACAAGAGGAGAAAGCTGTTGGACTGAGTATATTTGAAACTCCTAAACAGGAGGAGGGATAGCTTGTTCAGAACACTCATTGGTGCTGATCTGTGACAATTCCACTATGGTTCGAATTAATCTTGCATAGACTATTCTTGTTCACACCAGAAGTAGTGGTTATTCAGGGGGGCAGAATGTGTAAAAGCCATACAGGTCAGTAGGGGCCTGTAAGAGGTCCATGATGAGGCCCATAATATTTAGATGTCAGCACCAAAAAGAGGTGTAAATGAAGAAGACATAAATAAAAGGGTTGCAATGAGCTCAGTGGACAGAAAACCTATATTTACATTTCTTTTAAGTACAGAAATATTAACACCCCCTCTTGAGTTCTTTAGCATGGGAAACATTTCTATTTTGAATCAGAAACTGCAAGTTCAAAACAGAAGCCAACAGATATTTAAAAAGTTTTATCCTTGCTCATTTGTTTTTAAAGGAAGGAATCCATTTTCTGCAGATTTTACTGATTGTCTGACAATGATGAGAAACCACAACGAGAGTCAATGCCTATCAGCTTTGATTGTCTGAAAAGCAACTAGCTTCTAAATCAAGAGAGCCAAAGTCAAATCCAAATTCTGAAATTCATCCTAGACTGGTTTTGCACTTTTAGAGATGCTGAGAAACTATTACTTCTCCCTGTTCTGAAGTACTGACGTTTGTTGTCTCATACTGCCACTGACACACTTTTATCTGGACATTTATTGCCTTATCCAGCAAGCCTGTAATTAAATAGCAGGAAGGCAAGGGCAGTGAATGCAGTTTAATCCTTCCATTTTGTGAGATAATCTTCCCTAAATTTGTTTACCGCAATTGGTTTGATAATGTTCTTAGCAAGAGGCTTGTGGGGAAGCATCCGATAATGGATTTGATCTGAAAACAAAGTGTTATTACAACAACTATGTTTAATACAGAGAAGTAAAATATATATTGTCATGCCTGAGAAATTGATGCCTGAGCCTTGGTGCTTTTTAACCAAAGGCAAAGGAAAAAACCCAACAGCTTAACCAGCAGACCTTTGAAGGAGAGAACCGAGGGAAGCTAACAGGAGATTTGGGAGGGTGGGAGAAGGAATGAGATAAAGTGTGTTGCTGAAGAATGGCACTGGCAGCTTATTACAGTGTTTTAAATTATGAGCTGGACCTCCGAAAAAACATTGCAGGATGGAATGTTCCTTTTCAGGGTTTCTGCCACTGACACCCTTTCATAAACTCCATCCCACCCACCCCAATGGTTCCACCACAAATGCAGAGCATTCTGTAGACAGCAAGTATGCTACACCCTCCTTTAGGTTCCTGTTGCTTTTATTCCTGCAACCCTCCCATCTTGTGCTTGGATGGTGCTAATTTGGCTTCCTAAGGATCAACACTTCAGAGAACGCTACTAGCAAGGAATCCCTCCCCCCCCCCCACTCTCAGGGTAGCTGGAACTCTGAGGTTTTTTTCCCTAAAACCTGAAGCTTGTTGCTTTCAGGAGGCAATCTAACAGTGTTAGAAACTGAGATATGAAAGCTAGGAGCTAAATGGCACCTTAAACCTAGGTTATGGGCGCAACAGTGGAATGTCTAGGTGCACTTTTTAATAACAAGAATACAAAGCTGAAAATGAATGAACTGCAGCTAAAATATTATGTTCGTTTTTCACATGGTCTAGTCCTTCCCCTGCCCACCTCCCTAATATTCTTTAAAAAGTCTCTTCTCCAGTTTTGAGAGAGTAGCTGGAAGTGGGGAGGCAGAAAAAGGTCCCCCTTTCCTTCCACTCTGCAGTTTTAATCTGAAATCTGCGCCCAGAGCTCAGAAACTGCTCGCGCTAATGAAACTCTCTGTTGCAAAATGCGCCTAGAACAATGGGAGTCTCTGCCACAACTGCTGCAAGGCTACTACTTGCTAAGAATTAGAAGACTCAAGACATACCATCTATAGATGAATGGCAAATGAAGATGATGGACTTTATGGAACTTGCCAAACTGACTGGGAGACTTCGCGACCAGGGAGAAGAGACGATGGAAGAAGATTGGAAGAAATTTAAATTATATCTGAAAAAAATATTGTAATAGTTATTAAAGCCTAGGGAATTACCGGTAATTATAGGTATTCGGAATTTAGCTAGGAAATAGGTTAAATTTAAGATGTTTCTGAGAGATATATTGGTTAAGATGTTAATATTTAAAAGCTGCCAAATAAGATTAGAGAACTGAAATTCAGAAGGTGGGGCTCGGGGGAAGTCCTTTATGATGTAAAGAAAAAGTTATGATATTGTAAGAAGTATTTTTCCTCTTTTTCTTCTTATTTTTTCTTTTTATGTTATTTCTTGCTTTTAAAATGAATAAAAATTAATTTTTTTAAAAAAATAGAACAATGGGAGTCTCGAACACTGCAATCTAATCCTTCAAATTCAAGAAGTGGGATCTAATGCAACTCACTTGACCCAAATTCACATGAAACACATTGGCTGAGATCGTATGAAGATAAATTTACGCAATTGATTACACATGCTGTCATATTCCTATATAAATTTGGCAAAGTGGGAAAGACGGGAGAATAGGCATCATTCCAGGGCTAATTGCATAGGGAACCTATTGAAAATAGCCTTCGTCTGCCTTTTTCCTAATCCCATCTTAGCCACCTAATTTTCAGATAAAAGATACTACACATTCTATATGGAATTAACCTGTGAAACTTCTAAAGGCATTCCATGGGGAGGATTAGAGGGTTATTTTGTCCTTGTTCTTTACAGTACCTACTTCTCCACATGCCTTGCAAGACCTGGAGATTGCTGAGGTTAAAGCAATTCTTCAGAAGAGGCTCAATAGCAAAACGAAACGAAAACGAAACAACAACAAAAACACCTAACTTGATAGCACAACAGCTCCTGGTGTTACTCTATGTAAAAACCTTTATGCTTCTGAAAGTTGTGAAAAAAATATCCCCACATTAAAATTCATTTAAATGACAGTAGGCAGTATAAAAATGCTGTTGACACTTAGCTTACTGAAGTAGGACTCTATATTATGGTCATTATCCCACAAACAAGCTGAAATGTATCGGAAGCTGTTCCCACTAGCAGCAGCTAGACTGAAGTGATCATAACAGCTCTTGACGACAACAAAAGTGTCCTTGATTCTTTGGTCCCAGTTTTGAAATACACCACCCCACCAGCTTCAATAGGGCCATTTGCACAATGTTTAGGCTTCGTATAGGCTCTGTTATCTCTACCCACAATAAAATAGGAAATTTAGTCTCTGAAATGAGCAGGCATGTAAATAAACCAGAAGTCTGATATCTCTTCAGAATGAAATTAATCTTTTTTTAAAATATGACAACGACGATGTTTCTATTCTTCATGGTACTGCCATCGAGATAAGACAAATGTCTGCTCTAGTCATTCACAGGCAAGGGGCATTCTCCCATAGCATTTCATATGGTGCATGTTGTATATTAGTCAGAAATTACACGGCACAATTCACACCGCTAGTGTTTACTTTTAGCATTGTTCAATCACTGCTTTTCTACATGCAGCATTGCCCCTAGGTTCCTACACTTTTAAGGGGTAGAACAGTTTGCATGGATAGCTCAGTTGGTTAGAGAATGGTGCTGATAACACCAAGGTCGCAGGTTCGATCCCCGTATGGGACAGCTGAATATTCCAGCATTGCAGGGGGTTGGACTGGATGATCTTCAGGGCCCCTTCCACCTCTAGAATTCTATGGTTCTGTGTATGTACCCTGCTATGTTCTGTCCACAACTGTGAACATCACAACAGCCTTCTGAGTGGAGTTGTAACAATGGACCTAAACACACAATTTACAAATTCATTGAAATGCTTGAAAGTAAAAGACGGCACCAAAAAAAACCATGTTGTTAAAATGGCACCAACTGGAAAAGTAACACTGTGATGTGATGGTAACCTAACTGCACATGTCAAATCTACAGCTCTTGAAATGGATGGAAGAGTAGCATTGTGTTTTAATCTTGTAATATTTATACTGTGAACTGCTCTGAGATCTATTGAAGAAGGGCGGTATACAAATTTAATAAAACACAAAGGTATTCTAAGGCTAGAGATTGCTCTGCTGCTTTGTTCCTTCCCCTCCAAAAGTTGGATTTTGTGAGCTCCAAAAAGGGGAATGGAATAAGTACAGAAAAGTTAGCACGGCCATTTTAATGGCAGGTGCCTGATAAAAAGCGAGTGGGCAAAAAGTGGCAATTCTAGAGTTAAACCTAGTTTGGAAGCACCCAGAGTGGAGGGTGAAGAAATATGTGGCAGCTGGATGTGCAGTCAGGCATATGAAAGGCAAGATCAGAGGGTGAGAAGCTTTGTGGGAAATAAGATGGATCAATGAAAAGCCAGGAGATTCTTCCATGACCTGAGAAGATCACTGGTTGAGAAACAGTTCCATCTGGTGGACAATGGTAGGAGCAGAACTTGGTAGAAGCAGGATGCGTTCCTTAGAGCTCCCATTCATTTAGTCTCCTCAGGATTATAATTCATTGGTTTCTTCTTCCTTTCTTCATTATATTGTCTCTTTATTTCCTTCCCAGCTACCTGTGCCATTCTTTCTATCTTTTCTGGTGCAGTTTTTGTCTCACACAGTTTCTCTCTCCCCTCATCCCTATTGCAGCTGAATACTTCTCCTGCAATCCTGTCTTTGCTGCAAAATGCAACTTTCTCCCCTTCCCCTGTGGGGGAGAGGAGGAAAAGTATGATTTGCAAGCAAAGACAGTGCTCAGGAGAAGTCTCCTGCATTGGCTTTGCTTGCAAAACAACCCTTTCTTCCTCCCCTGCTCATCACTTCCATAATCCCTGCATAAGAATTTTGACAAGTGGGCAGGACACTGTCAATTACGTGACATCATAATGATGCGTGACTGACAGGTGAGAAGTCCTGCCCAACTGCCAATGTTGGCTCAGAACAAATAAGGTCCCCCACCCTTTCAATATTCATTGTGCTGCCAAAGAAGGATGGCTAGTCCTGGATGACTTTGCTAGGTTTCAAGTTCCTGAACCAGTGGGTCGCTTACAAGAAGTTATGGGTGGAATCTCTGGCCTCTAGTGCCCATAGATTTCAGGAAACATAGCTACAGTGCAGTCACAGGAAGTACCTGTAGTTTTCATTTGACCAGAATCATCTCCAATACTGGGCCCTTCCTTTCTACTTGGCTACAGCACCTCAGACCTCCACACAGAGTATGGTTGCCCTGGTGGCACAGCTCTGCTTCCAGGGAAATCTCCTTGTTGGCTGTACCACTCTTGACTTGAGCCCATTGAGACCTGGCTTTGACTCCTCCTTGGTTGGAGACCCAGGGATTCCAGGGATTCCTAGGCAAGAATCACCTGTCTCTGATTCGACAGCTGGTCCATCTTGGAATGCTTCTTGAAACCTCAACAGGTATGATGTTCCTCTCTCTAGACTACATTTTGAAGATCAAGATTCTGGCCTAGGTTATGGCCTCTTTCAAAAAGGCAGGTGTAATGCTCCTGGAAGAAGTCTGCATGCCCATGGCTCAAATCACAGTCTGGGCCAAACATCACTATCACCGCTTTCAGTTAGCACTTCTCCTGTTCCAGTGGGCAATAGCCTATAACAGACACGTTCCTGTGCACATTCCTTGCTGTCTTCTGCTGGCTCTGTGTTGGGAGGACCCTTCGATTCAAAAGTACAGGTCTCCCTTCAAAGACCTGCCAAGAGTGGCAATTACGTTGGATGCACGCCTTCAGTGATAGGGTGTGCAGTGCTAGGATTAGTACATTCAAGCCCATTGGTCGTTGGTGAAAGCAACAATGAGCATCGATTTGCTACCCAGTGCTTTGTGCCCTGCCTTCACCAAGCAGACTTTTCAACCCTAAAGACTTTTCCTGCTGGAAAGCCAGAAGAAAATGCTGCATTCTCAGACAACACAATTGACATTTAAATAAATGAGGTGTAAAAGGAAGCTCACACATTTGAAACTAGACCTGTATAATTTCAGCATGTGTTTGCAATGGCAAAGGAAATTAAACTGTGGACTGCTTTGCAGCAAAAGAAAGCTGATTCACTTCCTTGTAGTTTGATGTAGCTTTAGGGGTCCAGAAAGCAGTACTGCAGTGAGGAGAAGCAAGCAAAAATCCCCCGCTTCTTTGATCAGCCCTATTTCAGATAGGGCACAATGCCATTCAGGTTATACACTTTTGATCAAGTTTCAACGCTCTGTTAACTTGAGGCTACTTTGATGCAGACCAGGGATTCTGCCGTTTTTTGATGACAACACAAGTTTGCAAACTGGATTGTGGGAGGTGTCTACTTCTCTGAAGTTCTGCTCCTATCTTTGTTCCCAAGATGGAGCCATTGCCCAACCAATGACCGTTCTCAAGCCATGGAGAATCACAGTTCAGATGAGTACCAGTGGAACATTTACTGACATAATGGCAAGTCTAATTGAAACTATGTGTGCATTTTCTTGATTTGAGGAGGAAAAAAATTCTCTTCCAAGCCTATAACAACCTAAATAGTTGCTTGAAATTATGTGATCCCAACAGCATTTTGGAAGGAAGCAGATTCATAGATGAAACGCCTCCAGGTGAAATTGTCCTCTTCTTTTTGATCTCTGTATACATTAAAAGGGGGTTAGAGAGCTGGTGTAATACCGTAATTTATACCGTATCTTTTTTTTTTTTAATGTCCAGTTTTTAACAGTAGAAAAGCTATGGACTATAGGAGAACACATTTTAGAACAATGAGGTTTTGTGGCCATTTGAGGCAGTACATTGATTTGAAAAGCATCTTGCAATGAAAAACATGGATAGTAAAAAAATTGGAGTCAGATGTCACCAGGCTTTCTTTCTGAAAATGTGTACAGCCAAATCTTATGATACCTGTAGATGCTTATGAGGGACTATTTTATTATTATTTATTAAATTTGTATACGTCCCTATACCCACAGGTCTCAGGGCAGTTCACAAGAACTGATGGCTTTCTGGTGTTAAAAATGGTTTATTTTATGCCTGTTCGGTCTCCATTATGCATTGTGTTGTTTCTGTGCAAAAAGCCAAATCCATTGAAGCTGTTTAAAATGTACCTTATTTAATTATCCCCTGCTAGAAAACCCTAAGTGAAATACAACAGAAAAGGCAGGAATATGGCCAGGGCTGTGTGTGTTCTGTGTTCATACCCAATAATTAAATAAATTTGAATTTAGGGCAGTATTCAGCATCCTGAGGATTTTAGCTTTCATTTTTTTTAAATGAACATTTCTGGCCCTTAAGCTGTGAAGAGAAACGTGAAAGTATGTGGGCTATGAAATCTCAGCAGCTTTTTATAGTGGGAATAATATGACTTTCCAGAGGTCAGGGGCTATTTGTATCCCACCATTCTTCCAAGGAACTCAAAGGTTCCTTCCTGTCCATTTCATCCTCACAACAACCTTGTGAGGCAGGTGTGGCTGAGAGTGTGACTGGCCCTAGGTAAACTGGTGAGCTTTGTGACTGACCCAGGATTCGAATTCAGGTCTTCCTGGCGCTAGGCTAACTCTCTCAAGTACTACATCACACTGGGCCTCAGTGTCTCTCACACCTGCCTCATTTATTTATTTTTTGGTCATTGCCCACATTCAGGAAAAGGAGAACTATATATAATGTGGAAGTGTATCTAGTTTGGAATTCAGCTTTCTTTGAATTTATGTTACTTGGTGCAGATTTTTTTCATGTTTTTTTTTTTAGCACAGAATGCACACAACCTAGGGAACAACCACACCCTTCCAATTTTTAATACTACCATGAACTGAATGGCAAAAAGTCCTCTTACAAGAAAAATAATTTTAAAAATTCCTTAGTTAAAAATATTTTTGCATACTTTTCTTCCTTTAACTGTTTACTGAAATGAAAACAAAAGGGCTAAATTGAGCTAGCCTTGTTCAGAAGACCAGTGACCACAGTCAGCAGTAAATAGTTGTGTCTTCACATGAAGAAGGAAAGCGGAACTTGAACCCAAACAATTCCCTAAACAGGAATAACACTAATCACCGAAGTGCACTTAACACCATAGGAGCTACAGTATTCTTTACACATGCACACTTTGTAGGACACTTTGTACATGGAACTAAACAATGGAATATAAATATGCAAGCATCTTCATTTTAAGTACACAAATTAAAAGTTCATCTACATTCTTTACTTTCCAAGATGCTGATGGAAAAAACCAAGACCTTCCGAATAGGAAGTCTGAAGATGCTCATTAATGCAGCAAAATCTTCTCTCTCTCTCTCTCTCTCTCTCTCTCTCTCTCTCTCTCTCTCTCTCTCACACACACACACACACACACACACACTTTCTGTCTTACACACCCCTCACATACTTCAGATTACATAGTTGTGTGACTATGACGAGCCCAAGACAGGACACGCTCCTCTCACCAGAAGAGGACGCTGGAATTGTTAACATTAATTCAGTTTCTTCTGCAGGTGATTTCTTCTGTCTTCAGTAGTCTCTGGGCTGAAGTCTGTACAGAAACCGTTAGGAGCAGGACAGCTATCAGTCTCCATTTGATCGGGATATAAATACTCCTCAGCAAAGTTTGGATACATTTCGGCAAACTTGTGGAAATCCTCTAGAAATTAATAAAAGCAAGCATACATTTTAGGTGTTTAAAATTGACATTTTACTTACAAAATCATGAAAGACTGCAAGACAATAAAAGTACTAAGTAGACTACTAGTTACTAAGTCTCCCATGCCAAATTTTAAGAGCATTTTCCAAAGGGTTGAACCCAATTAAATTATATTTATAGTAGACCCACATGCCCAGGATAATCATTTTCATTAGTTTCAATGGGTTTTCCCTGAGTAAAACTAACATTTGCTAACAACTCAAAATGATTTGCAGAACTACACATTAATATGTTCCTCCCCCCGCCCTCCTTGAGCTTTAAGCAATGGTTTGTTTGTTTGTTTGTTCATGTTGGCCTTTTCTTGACAGGTCGGTTTATTACATTAAAGGTAAAGGTACCCCTGACCGTTAGGTCCAGTCGCAGATGACTCTGGGGTTGCACACTCATCTCACTCTATAGGCCGAGGGAGCCGGCATTTGTCCGCAGACAGCTTCCGGGTCATGTGGCCAGCATGACTAAGCCGCTTCTGGCGAACCAGAGCAGCACACGGAAACGCCGTTTACCTTCCTGCCGGAGTGGTACCTATTTATTTATTTGCACTTTGACGTGCTTTCGAACTGCTAGGTGGGCAGGAGCTGGGACCGAACAACGGGAGCTCACCCTGTCGTGGGGATTCGAACCGCCGACCTTCCGATCAGCAAGCCCTAGGCTCAGTGGTTTAGACCACAGCGCCACCCGTGTCCAGACTATCTAGTACTGACTGGCTTTTCAGGGTTTCTGACAGAGGCATTCCCAGCCCTTCCTGGAGATGCTTGGGTGTGAAGGTGGGACTTAAGCTCTGAGCTACAGCCCTTCCCTTGCAACACAATGGCCAGGAACCTGTCGCACTTGCCCCCAGGGAGCTGTTCAGATGCTCTTCTTTTCTGTGGGACGTGCCTGGCCACCCCACAAAAGTTCCCCATTGTCTGTGGCTTTCTAAAATCATAGCACGGAACTCACCGTATGTAATTTCCCCCCTTTCGTCGACATCTATAGCTCTAAAAAGGTTTGACACATTAAGATCTGAAACACCCATGGCAGTCTTTAAAATGGAAGTTAAATCTTCTTCTGTTAGCGCTCCAGTTTCTGATTGATACATCTGTGAAAAATTAAAACGTCTGATTTGTTGCAGCAGCAGCGAAACACATTCCCAGGGCCTCTGTTTGACACTTTCCTCCCAGCCAAATAAATCTTCCAACTTCCCTATGCTGAGCGATACGCCACCTTTTATTTTCCATTTAGAGTTTGCAAATTTTGTTGAAGCCCAAAAGCAATTACGTTTATTGATACAATTTATTAGATACCTTAAAGGTATCTTAAAGGTAAAGGACCCCTGACAGTTAAGTCCAGTCGCGAACAACTCTGGGGTTGCGGCACTCATCTCGCTTTACTGGCCAAGGGAGCCGACGTTTTTCTGCAGACAGCTTCTGGGTCATGTGGCCAGCATGACTAAGCCGCTTCTGGCGAACCAGAGCAGTGCACGGAAACGCCGTTTACCTTCCTGCCGGAGCGGTACCTATTTATCTACTTGCACTGGCATGCTTTCAAACTGCTAGGTTGGCAGGAGCTGGGATAGAGCAATGGGAGCTCAACCCGTCACAGGGATTCGAACCACCGACCTTCTGATCGACAAGCCCTAGGCTCTGTGGTTTAGACCACAGCACCACCCGCGTCCCATTAGATACCTTAGGGGCCGCCTATTCCCGTACCAGCCTGCCCATTGTCTAAGATCTGGCAGAGAGGGCATTCACTGTGACCTACCTGTGGTTTATTCAGAAACAGATAAAGAAAGAGAAAAAGGCCCTTCTCAGTGGCCACACCCAGGCTATGGAATACCTTTCCCTCTGAGATTTGTTTGGAGCTCCTGCCTGCCAACATAGGCTGCTTTATATGGTAAGCTCTCTTTGGGGTTTTATCTTCTGTGCCTGTTTTTATTTTTACATTGGCTTGTTTAATATTATTGCTTTTGTGGATGCAGTATTTTAATTGCTGTAAGCTGCTTCGAGTGGTGCAAATGTAGTGCTCGTTTGGGAGGAAGGACGGGATGTAAATTGAATAAACAATAATGATAATAGCAACAACAACAGCAACAGCCATCATGGTACTGCAAAAGTGGGGGATTAGCCTCTAAATAAATCAGAAGAGAAGACTCCCTGGAAAAGACCCTGATGTTGGGAAAGATAGAGGGCACAAGGAGAAGGGGACGACAGAGGATGAGATGGTTGGACAGTGTTCTCGAAGCTACTAACATGAGTTTGGCCAAACTGCGAGAGGCAGTGAAGGATAGGCGTGCCTGGCGTGCTCTGGTCCATGGGGTCACGAAGAGTCGGACACGATTGAACAACAACAAAATCAAACATGCAATCACCTCTCCACTAAAAGTAGTACTCAAGGTAATATAAGGAATTACAGTACATAAAAATACAAAGGCCAACCATGTTACTAAATACCAGTTAAAATCCCATTATCTCAAGGTCTGCTACAGGAAACTGACTAATCATGCATCATCACTGCAACGGATACAGGAGACTTCATTTGTCATCTAAATTCTGCTGAGGCTGTAATCTGGTGGGCCAGCATAAGGAAACACAATCCACAGGTGTGATGCCACAATAGAGTTGAGTGCTGGAGGGATAAGAGAGCATTGGGGAGCTCATATGCTCATTCGCCCTTGAGTTCTTTTGATTTACTGCCTCTTTTATTCTTCAGGAACTGTTCTTTTTGCTAGTTAGGCAATGTATTGTGTATTGCTAGCTGCCTTTGTGGTCCTGTTGGACAGAAAGGCAGGTCATAAATATTTTAAAATAAAATAAGAACCTAGTCATGTCCAGAGCAGGATCACCCCAGATGTGTTTAGGGGAAGGGGTTGCTCATGCAGGAAACGGTGGTCGTTCAGATATACAGAGCTCAGGAAATCCAGCGCTTTCAAAAGGTACACAAACCTTGGCTTTCACTCACATCACTTGATTTCTCAGTGCTTAATGACTCACAGATGAATATGTGAATTAACTTTACTGATAAACATTAAGTTTGAGGTATCATCAGGTGAGTCCCCCCCCCACCCCCAATTTGTTAGCCCCTCTTTGGCCACAGCTCATAAAATAAAGCATCAATATACAATAAAACACAATTACCAGAAAGGATGTCTCTGTGGTGTTGCATATATGATGGCTCGTTCACATTTACAAGTTGTCGCTTGATGCTGCTTTCATCAAGTGATGAGCATGCAAGCTACTTTTTTCTTACCCATTTGCCTGCGTAGGCAGCAATTTGCACAGTCTCATGCTCCTGCTTGCTGATTTGGGGAGGGGGGAAAACAGGGCACAACAGATTGCTGCTGTGTTTTCCAGGGCCAAAATGCATGTGATTGAATATGGCTACTGTTAGATGCTGACTACTGTACAGAGAACTTGTATAAAGCCAGTAACGACCAGGGATGCAGAGAAGTTGTGGTCAATGTAATGAACTGACCTGTTTTGCCAAAAAAAAAGGAAAAGGAAAAGGAAAAGAGCTTTGTTTTTTAAAATGGCTTTCAACAAACCGTCTTAATAAAAGCTGCTACTTGCCTTAAAAGCCAGCTGTATTGTTTGCAAGGTTTTGGATGGCCGACAGACTACTGACAAAGCGATGACATATTCTCTTAAGTCAATCAGACCACCTTCCTTCTGTAAAAAGGAAAGAAAGAAAACTGCATTACCAGTTTCATAGAAAACACCCACTGGAGAAAAGAAAATTCTGAAAAGTACACATAAAAAGAGCTCACATGGATGTTTCAGCACAAAGATTTCTAAACAAAGAAACTAGTGTTAAAATACCAGCTCATCTGCAATTAACTAAGGGCAACTAACGCCTCTGAACTTTTGAAACATATTATATTTCTCAATTTTTTTACAGCAAGGAACCCTTTCTGGCCAGATCTTTCTCTCCCCAACCCCTGGTGGGCAGGGACCCCACCTGCCAATCACCTGGCATCACAGCATGTGAGATGGATGTGAGTCCTCCTCAAGAGTAAACGTCCACAACACCAATTACTAAACTAATTACTTTATTTACAATGTCCATATATGCAAGCACTACAAATCATCATCCAACTCCTCCGTGTCAGATCCTCTGAGTAACGGTTTTCTGTGACGCCCCCAGCATAGCAACTTCGCAAAGCTCAAGCGCCGCCTCTCATCCCTCCTCTTCCGCCGTCTAGACCTGCGAGGGGCGGCGCTTGCCCCTTCCCTTTCGCTTTCATCTTCCATGCTGGTTGTGTCCAAGGCTCTGGCAAGATCTGCAGCCCTCACCTCCTCCCCGGTCTCCATTTCCTCATCCTCTCCTATTGGCTGCACGTGAGTCCTGGTCTGAGCCTGCTCCCTTTGACTCTCCACCGCCTCCTGCGTTAACACGGGCGGCGTTTGTCCCTCACTTCCACTTCGCCACACCTCCCTTCCTACTACTGGTGACAACTGGGGCGGTGACTGCTCCTCTTCCCACCTTTGTAACACCTCCTCCGGTGTTAAGTGTGTCCTGCCTTGTTCCCCCATCTCCTCCGACACCGCCTCAGACTCGGGCCAGCCCCTGACACAGCGCTATCAGTTAATGTAACTCTTTGAGCCCTTGATTGTCAAAACTTCAGAAAGAACCACGAGGCTTTCAAACAGCCTTTTGTGGGCTTTTGAATAGTTCTCACATGTGGATGTTTATAGAGAGCTTTCATACCGTCACCCCTTCTCTCCTTCAAACAGAGGTCTGAAGAAGCACAGGGTGGTTCATTGATAAGAACTAATTCAGTTGCCATTTTGGTATCCTCTCTTTGATGCAACACTACGTTATGCTTGCTATATATGTGCATGTATATAGAAAGCTGTAGTCTAATTTGTAAAATAAGCCATAGTCACCATGTATCCCTTGTGCTACATTTCTCCATGGTAAAAATGATGAGCAGCAGCCAATAGGATGCGTAATTTCAGACCACAAATGTTCACACAGCAGGCAAAAGGCATGCACACAAGATCTTCTGAATTTAGTACAGTGGATGCTCGGGTTGTGGACGTAATCCATGACGGAGGCACGTCCGCAACCTGCAGCATTTGTATCCCGCAGCGCCACGTCTGTGCATGCGTGTGACGTAATTTGGCACTTCTGCGCATGCGCGAGCGCCCAAACCCGGAAGTAACCTGTTATGGTACTTCCGGGTTTGGAGCAGAGCGCAACATGAAAAAACGTAACCTGCAGCGTTCGCAACATGAGGTATGACTGTAATCAATTTTTCGAAACTATTGTTCATAACATAAGCAAGTACCGGTACTTTCTATGTTACAGCTATATTAACCATACTCACAAATGAAAACTGCATTCCTAACGAAAGAATGCCCAAGGTCTTAATTCAAATAATAAAAGTGGTTATTTAGAAATTTCAAGACTGTCGTATTTCTTACCTCATCAAAAAGTGCAAACATGTTTTCTAATGTGTCAGAAACTGGGACTTCTAGGTATTCCGCAAACTCCTTGAGACTGACCCTTTTGTCTTTCATTCTCTTGGTATTTCCTGAATATGCATCTAGCTCTCTTTCAAGCTTCTCTGGCTTTAATCTAAACATGGGAGGAAAACAACCAAGGCTGAAATTGTAGACAATCCTCTCTCTCTTTTTTCTTACAGGAGTGTTAAGGAGGACAAACCAGGCAGTTTGTAATTTCCTGGCAATCCACTAACAGAAGATAAATGCTAAAAACTTATCCCTGGTGTGTGATATGTTTAGCCTGGTAAAGAGGAGATTGAGAGGAGAAATGATAGCCATCTTCAAATATCTAAAGGGCATGGAGGATAGAGCAAGCTTGTTTTCTCTTCCTCCAGAGGCTGGGACCCAAACCAATGGATTCAAGTTACAAGAAAGGAAGAACTTCCTGACACTAAGAGCTGTTTGACAGTGGAATGATTCCCAAGAGAGGAGGTCGACTCTCCTTCCTAGGAGGATTTTAAGCAGAGGCTAGATGGCCATTTGTCATAGATCATAGCTGCCAACCCTCCCTTTTTTGGCGGGAAACTCCTTTATTCCAATGCTGTTTCCCGCTGCTATCCCAGATTGTTGATGTCCCTTAAATTTCCCGGATTTGAAAGGAAGTAGCTCCTCTCCCTCCCTGCCGGCCAGGGAGGCTCCTCAGCTGTGTTGCTCGGCTGCCAATAAGGAGTCTCAGACCGAATTCTGAGAACATGCAATCCTGTACCATGCAATCTGAATATACAGTTTTGCTCTAAAACAGCGTGGGAACATTCTGATAAATTCAGTTTTCAGAAGAGGGAAGTTCTAATGCAATATCCCAAACTGGAAAAAAGTTGCTCCCACTTTATATTTGCAGTTATAGAAAAAGCCCTCCTTGAAAAATATTACTAGTATTATTATCATCATCTCAGATTCTCATCTACCATTGACAACCACCAAGCTTCAAGACAGCGATGAAGCTGGATCTAAAAAGGTAGGATTCAATACCATATCAATACTGCATAAACATGGGAAGTGTCCAATATAACATGTTAAGCTGAAAGGTTTTTGTTGTTGTTGTTGTTAACTTAAATATAAATTTAAGCAATGCTGACTCCGATTTCTGCAAACCACAACCCTTGCATCTAACTTGTGTTGAGGTGAGGGGGAAGTGATATACAGATGGCTCTTACATTTTGTCTCTACCATAAGTTATAATACGCTAGGTTCACCCAGGAATACAAATTATGACTTTCCTAATTATCAGAACCACAGTCAACTGAAGCCAGGAATGTTCAACTGAATTAAGTGGCAAGAAGCCTATTATAACTAGATCTTGCACAACACTGGCAGATGTCATATTTGTTAAGCTTTTGAAACCTCTGTGATTCTGGTCTGCTCCTGCAAGATTGCAAAACATTGCCCCTGCAACCTCCCAGATGTTTACTTTTTTTTTTAACTGCTTTTATAAAGTTACAAAGTGATTAAAACATTCCGTCGTACAGTTCCACACTTTTATCAACCTGCTCACCCAAGACTTCTCACAAGCTTCGCAAATTCTAAGAGGCAGGTGTCTGAAGGGAGACGAAGTTGTCCTTCGGCCAAAGCTAGCTGGCAATCTTCAAAAGTGTAGTCCGTTACTGGGACCCCCAAAGCCCTTGAGGGGGGAAAAAGCAGGAATTTACACAACCAGAAAAACCACCAAAAAACCTTGGGTTACGTACAATAGTAACTCAAACCACAACAAACGTAACCTGCTGAGTATCACAAATATAATGTCTTATTTATTCTGTCATCACCATCAAACGGGGTATGAAGTTCAACTCAAAACTTAACAAGGGTTGCAATACAACATAACAAACATATATACAGATCTGCTTCACATCTATTGATAAGGCCCAAAATAATCATGCCCTTGTTAAGTTTTGAGTTGAACTTCATACCCCGTTTGATGGTGATGACAGAAGAAATAAGACATTACATTTGTGATACTCAGCAGGTTACGTTTGTTGTGGTTTGAGTTGGAATTTACACAACAGCATCACACTTTATTTATAACGGCAGGCTTATAAAGCAGACACAATCTAAACGTTACATTTTGGCTATGCCAAAGCTCACAATGTGGTCTGGCAAGTCAAGGAAAGAGTAGCTTTCATCAAGAGTACTTCACAAGCCTCTGTATATTTAAAAATGGGGATGAAGAGACAAAGAAAAGGGAGGGTACATTTAAATCTGTCTAAAACGTGGGTGGCGCTGTGGGTTAAACCACAAAGCCTAGGGCTTGCCAATCAGAAGGTCGGTGGTTCGAATCCCTGAGACGGGGTGAGCTCCCGTTGCTCGGTCCCTGCTCCTGCCAACCTAGCAGTTCGAAAGCACGTCAAAGTGCAAGTAGATAAATAGGTACCGCTCTGGTGGGAAGGTAAACGGCGTTTCCGTGCGCTGCTCTGGTTCGCCAGAAGCGGCTTTGTCATGCTGGCCACATGACCCGGAAGCTGTACGCTGGCTCCCTCGGCCAATAAAGCGAGATGAGCGCTGCAACCCCAGAGTCGTCCGCGACTGGACCTAATGGTCAGGGGTCCCTTTACCTTTACTTTAAAACCCTTAAACCACTAGACCTTCCCTCCTGCATGTTTCTCAACTGTTTGGTGTACATTCATGTGTGTATTTATGCATCTCAAAACCACTATAAAAAACTTTCCCCAGACATGTATTTAAAATGTTCAGTTACAGTTATTAGCAGCCAGTGCATTCTGGTGGACAGTACATTGGGTATATCTAGGGACCTAGAAGCCTAATCCCTTTAAATTGTTTTCTTGCTACATCTAAACTGCACCTTAATCTACAACCATAACGTATCTGCTTCGATTTTCAGTTTGGATGATAGGTTCGGCTCCCTAGAAATTCTGGTATTCTTTCCCAGTCAGATATAGAGGATGGTCGTTGGGAGTGATGTTTATTTTTCATCTCTTGAAAATTGGTCTGTGTAGTCCTACTGGGATTAATATCGTCACCAATACGGTTGCTCATCTATATAAAGCTACTGAGAGAGATTGCCCACTGTTTTGGAGTGAGGAACTTCCCCCAAACATCCAGCTACTCTATTAGCCATAAAATCAGTGTTTGGAAGTTGTGGGCAGGTAGTTAAGTATTAATAGACTGAAAATGAACCTGGGCAAGTCAAAGTTGACACTAGTAGGGACTTGTCATTGATGGGGTTGTAATTTCTCCATCAAAAACAGGTTCAGATTCCAGTCTACATTTGTGATGCAGTCAGCTTTTCTTAGGTTTGATATGATATTTTTTTCTGCAATGTCCACAATGTTAGCACACACATTAAGATAAGTAGAATATTTCGGTACAAACATCTTAAATAAGCGGATACCATCATGGTGCTATTTGGAAAGCAGCTCACTTACTGCGCCATGATGCGCCTCACGTTATTTGCATACAGAGAAGGGTTTCTCTTTTCTTCTTCAGAGGGTATATACACAGGCAGGAACTGCAAGTAGAAAAAAGTGGTTTCAGCACAAACGTGTTACCGTATTTCCCGGGCAAAAGTATAAACACACACTAATCATGTTGCTTTTAAGTACAGTAACAGGATCAAATGTTCATTAGAAAATACAAAAACAAAAAACACACACACACAAAAAACAAAACACTCATCATTAAGGTTTTTTTTATTAATTTGTTTTTTTAAAGGAACTAAATGATATTTATAGTGCAACAAATGAGAAGCTGTGTGGAATACAGATTAGGCATCTTTCTTCTACGTTGTGCTTCCAATTGCATCAATTATCTCATTTTCCCACAGTTCAGGACAGTCTAAAAACTGCATTTTTCTCATTAAGAGTGGACTGCAGGTATGAAATGTGGCTGTGTAAATGCCGTCAGCATACGGATAGTAGCATTATCGGTGATCAGTGACATTAATTCCCCCTCCCAATATGCCCGTGACGTTTGGACCTCTATTATTATTCTTTTATTTATTTTATATTAGGTAAAGGTAAAGGGACCCCTGACCATTAGGTCCAGTCGTGTCCGACTCTGGGGTTGCGGCGCTCATCTCGCTTTATTGGCCGAGAGCCGGCGTACAGCTTCCAGGTCATGTGGCCAGCATGACTAAGCCGCTTCTGGCGAACCAGAGCAGCGCACGGAAACGCCGTTTACCTTCCCGCCAGAGCGGTTCCTATTTATCTACTTGCACTTTGACGTGTTTCGAACTGCTAGGTGGGCAGGAGCTGGGACCGAGCAACAGGAGCTCACTCTATCGCAGGGATTCGAACCACCGACCTTCTGATCAGCAAGCCCTAGGCTCTGTGGTTAAACCCACAGCGCCACCTGGGTCCCTTATGTTATATTACAGTAGAAAAAAACATAAAACCAGACAGTAAAATAACAGAAAGTTAAAAAAAAGCAAGTTGAAAGCAAAAAGAAATAAAAAACAAGCATCAAAAGACCATTGTGGGGGATGTACTCTTAATTGTTTTCAGCAGACATTTAAAACAAAATGGTCCGGCCACTCACCACCTGGCCTAGGGTGGGGCCTGATGGGCTCTATAAAGGACCGCTGCCGCTTGGCAGAGGGGGCTCAGTTTTGTTTTGTTTTTGTTTAAATTTCTGTTATTTTTTATAACAGTTCTAAGTTATAAGAGTTCTAAGATGGCGGTGCGCATAGACGCAGCAGCTGCTCAGTGCTCTCCCTTATTTTTAAGTGTTTCGTATGGCTTTTACTGCTGTTACTCGTGTTGAGTACATTTTTGGTTGGGGAAACAACTGTTTAAATGAAAAATGAATTTATTTATTTATTATTATTATTATTATTATTATTATTATTATTATTATTAAAATCCAATTTCATTGTACTTGTACAATGACAATAAAGATAAAGATATATAGATAAGATAAAGATATATAAAAGTCGGCACAGAAGGTGCCCCTTGGCTGATGACACAAAAAGCTTGATTTCTTGTTGTTGTCAAACGAGCCTCACCAACTCACCCAAGCCACTCCTGCAGATGATCTCAGTAACAGAGCCGGAATTATAAGGGTTCAGGTGATCCCTCAGGTATCCTGGACCCAAAGTTGCTCAGGGCTTTGTAAATCAATATAAGAAGCTTGAGCCTGGCTCAGTAGCAGATGGGCAGCCATGGCAATGGTGTCACATGTTCTCGACCAGAAGCTCGCCCCAGCAATCTGGCTGCTGCATTCTGCACCAGCTGGAGTTTCCGAACCAGACCCAAGGGCAGCTCCACGTAGAGCAGATTGCAGTAGCCTAACTCGAGGTTAACAATGCATGGACTTGTGAAGACCAGTGGAAGCACTTGTTCTATTCCCAGGGTTTTTTGTTCAACTGGAACTCACCAGAACTCAAGTCTGGCACCTCTCAGGTGGGCGCCATTGCCATTGTAAGAGAACAGGGGAGGCGTTCATGGCTGAGTTCCGGTACTTCTTTTTCTAGAAAAAATAGCACTGGCTGTTCCTTATTGCAAAGTGCAGAAATGAAAAAGAAATAAAATGAAGTTAAGCTTTCCTCCTGCAGTACAGGGTCTTTATTTATTGGGGTACTCTTCTGAAGTCAGTGTGCTCTCCCCTGTTCCAGAGCTGAACTATTCATCCATATTAAAGGATGCCGTTAAAATGGGATTGTAGGTTTGTTTTTTTAGTTGTCTCAAGCATAGGATTGCAGACTAAAACACTGGTAACTTTGTACTAACCTCTATTTCCACAAAATTATGAAACTGACATAAAGTAAGCCACAGAATTTTCAACCTGAAAGAGAAATGAAAAGCTCATTTTAATTTAGAAGATTATTAGTTCCGTAATTAACATCACGAATGCATCTTGAGAAAGAGAAACAAAAACTAACTTTGGGTGAGATCCAGCATGGTAGAAACTGGCATCTGGTCATGTAATAGGACTTCTCATTCCTCTCCTCCCCCCTGCACATCCCCAAATATGCTCTAAAGGGTTGGGGGACTCTCTGAAGCAGAGAATCTGCTGGGGGGCGCAGTTGGAGGAGCAGGAAGAAAAAGAAGTCCCATTGCACAAATGGATTTATGTTGTGTAAGCAGATGGGCATCACTCTGTAAAATAGGGGAAGTGAACACTACTTTGCAATTAAATATCAAAACTGATGCGCAGTAAACTTAAGTAGCTTAGCTTTGAATGATATTGAAATCAAATTATTATTTAACATTATCAAATACTTAATCAATTTGAAATTGTATGAAAAAGCTAAAGAAAAACAAGAAGGCCATTGCTCAAATGCTTCCAAACACTATAGATAAAAGTTATCTATTGGCAGGCTAATCTATTCATTTAAATTAGGAATAGTGTGATTTGGGGTTTGAAGAACTTATTAAACCCTGTTTGATCATAAAAAAAATAATTGGCCAGGAAGATAATCTGACGTGTGCCCATTATTTCCCATTGTTTAACATACTAGTCCCCAGAAAGAAAGGCAATTAATTACAGCAATTAGTAATTCAAATAATATGTAGCTGACTTACGCTCCTGGACCTTGCCATGTCCACGTAATTGTATCCTATGCAGCAAAATAAATGCATTCACATATTTAAGCAGCCCTACCACGTTAATAGGCTTCCCAAAAACACATTTGAAAAATGTGACAGTAGGCTATTTATATCTCATTATCCCTGTAAGGGTTTGGTCTACTACTGCATTTGGCAATATGTAAATCATGAAGGGGGAAACACATTAAACGAAATGCCGATGAATTTATTGTAGTTTCAGGAATCCCTCCAGTTTACAACATACTGACAAAGGAATTATCAGCGCCCTCTAGTGATGCAGAAGCAGCATTTCAATTAAAGGAATAACAGGACACAAGCTCACTTCTGCTTTCTCATAGGTAGAACTGAGTTTGTTTACCACAATGAGATACTAGCGAACAAATCTTGCATTCTGCAGCAATAGATTGATAGATTAACAGATCAGTTATTAGATGAAAAGATGGGCTGTGTACATATCAAATTTACATCTTTCTAGCTAGCATAAGAGTAACTTGACTACTTTGGGGAATACTTCATGTTCTCCCGTTTGGGGAAAAAAGAAGTCAACACACGCTGCATTTGTCTTGAAACAAATGTACATATCTAAGAAACAGCAAGAGGGCAATCGTTACCCATGTCACCTCCCACCTGATTTACTACCATTCTGCTTTTAAAAAAAAAGTTTGAGAATAAATACCGTACTTCAGACAACTACCGGTACTTAAGTTTCATATATGTATTTGGCATAGAAGCCTACTCAGAGCTTACCAGTTTGTTCGGATAACGTAAAATCACAGGTTGGACAGGCACTCCAGGGATAAATGCTCCTACAAGATATACGGGATATGTATAATTACAATACTTTCTAATTACCACCTATTAATGACACTGTGAGCATTGAAGGTATTGCGTGCGCATTTCTGTTATGTAACAGTTGGCTTTTCTGGATGATGTGCTCTGAAGTTCCCAAGTAGCCAAAAAAGATGCAACTATAATTTATTTTTAAAGGTTAAGCAACAACACTCAGCAACATAGCAATCCAAGCATCTAAATATAAATAGATTCTGATTATTTCCTGCCCAAATAATAAATGGTCCAAGCTTTTCCCTGCAAGTGAACATAATGTGCCATCTTCAGAGGTTTACTGTTAGTGGGGTATATCATTGTGACTTATTCCCTGCAGCTTACCTCCTGGAAAACTTTGTATTACATTGGAAGCATTGGTATGATTCATTCAATTTAATTCCAATCCTTTGATAAGCAGGATCTTTCATTCCAGGTAAAGATGACACAGGAAGAATGGATAGTTAGTCAAAGCAACTAAGAGCCAGCAATTCTTCAGAAGTACCTAACTGTAAATATCTCAGGGCTGTCAAATCCTACGCAACTTATATATATATATTTTCCAGGAATTTGACAGAAATAGAAAAAATGTTCCACCACAAGGTTTGACTGCCTTCCCTGATGAAGACAAACATTTTCTTTTTAAACAGGAAAATCTGCCTTGTAACCTCTCTCTCATATTATAAGCCAACGAACAGCAACCAATAATAAGGTGTGTGAAAAGAATCTACATTGTAATTGCTAATTCTTCCACTCTTCTGGAGTGGAAGAAGACTCTAGAATCAACTCAAATCTCTAACTGGGAACAAGAAAGGGATGATAACTGAAGCAATCAACACTTCTGGTCTTCTCTGTTTGCACTTTCATCCACTACCGAAGATAACAATAAATCAAAATCTTTTCTGGAACACCCAGTTCTTTCCCAACTCTATGGTCAGTCTGTGGCTATTTTCACCAACATTTACAAATTTAGATGTCTCCCTTTCCCAAAAGATAAGATAAGATCATCTTTATTGTCATTGACAATGAAATTACTCGGCTGCTTCACCCACCCAGACAGGGCACTCCACACAAATTCAAAACAACTACAAAACACTAATTAAAACAGTAGAATATAATGCAGCATAACAAGTAAGATAGGAGGACTTTCAAAGTCCAGGCTTCCCATTCAAGGCCAAAATTGCCCTGGGGAAGAAGCTGCTCCTGAGACGGCTTGTTCTTGTCCTCATCATCCTGTATCTCCATCCCGATGGCAAGAGCTCAAAGAAACGGTGACCAGGATGCGATGGATCTTTTACTATGTCCAGAGCCTTTCTATGGCACCTGGTGGCATAAATCTGCTCTAAGGTGGAGAGTGAGCAGCCAACAATGCTCTCAAAAGGTTGAACAATTGCGCTTTGTAGATTTTGCAGCCCGGCATATGAATTTCTCTAAGCACGGTGATGCACTCTGCCAAGGCTCCAGGGAAAGAGGCCGTTGGGATTTTTGTTTGAAGCCCTGAACAGCAACCTCTCATTCCAACCCTATCTCCCACAGGTACTGATGATAGTAACTATTGTTTACTCATGGACAAGAGGAACCTGTTGAACCAGAAACGCAGGTCAAGGCTTCTTTCACTAAGGGAGCCCACAAGGTGTTGTTGGTATTTTTTTTTTAAATTCCTTGCTCTCTCTATCTTGACATCAGGGAAGGTGACACAAACTCGTATTTTCTAGGGAAGCTCTCTGAAATGCAGATCTCCTATCGAACATACACACCTGGTCACAGAAAACTGGACTAGACATTTAGACAATCTGAAGCAATCTTTTCTAGAAGGCTCTGACAGATTAGCACTAGAAGCTCTATTCTACAAACAGCCAAGCTCCAATGCTACTGAATATTAGTAGTACATGCTTAAATGCTATTAGGAAAATATATATTTGGACCCAGACTGAAGGTAGTATTCTCCACATGATTCAAATCTTCACTCATGGATTCTTTGACTCATTATTCTGTTGGACAGCTCCCAAGTATGCATGGATTCATACATGTGCCATCAACATGTATGAATTATTCCGATACAGAACAGGATGATGTCCATCTGATTAGAAAACCAGAGATCATGCAAATACACAGATCCTAGGAAAAAGATTGCAAAGTGCTGCACAAAACAAGAGCCGTAACAGTACATATCTGAGGAAAAATCCTGGCATCAAATCAGGAATGAAAAGGGCACAGGGTATTACCATAAATCTCTCATTATCCAGTATGTTGACTAAACTTTAGAGAATGCAAAACATGGTAAGATAACCTTATCTCCTGCAATTTGTGGTACAAGCAAAACACCCCTACCCTTTGTATTTGGCAAAGAGAATAATTTCCATTAACTATTTCTACAATTCTATGAAATGAAGACCACTGAAGCATGGAAGGAACAATCCAATGGTGTCTCTGAATATTACATTAGAAATACAAAAACAACCCGTTCCGACACTGCCCCTTCACCTACCAAATCAGGGCACAAAACCATGAGAGTTCCGCCTTCTTTTCCTGCAAGGAAGTCTTTTTGAACTTACTTGGAAACATTTTTTGAATTCCATAGGAAACAGTAAGAGAACTGAGCTAATGGCAGTAATCCTCAAAAAAGATTATTTTGCTATAGAGAGGTTTTAGGTTTAAACATTCTAGACATAATATCCCGAAGGAGCCCTGATGCACACTGGCAATATTATTTACAGTATGCCCAACTTGAACTAGATGAAAGTCAGCAAGTGTCAAGACTGGACAAAATACAGTGGTACCTCGAGTTACAAACGCCTCAGGTTACAAACTCTGTTAACCTGGAAGAGTTACCTCGAGTTGAGAACTTTGCCCCAGGATGAGAATGGAAATCATGTGCCGGCCGTGCAGCGGCAGCAAGAGGCCCCATTAGCGAAAGCACGCCTCTAGTTAAGAACAGTTTCAGGTTAAGAACGGACCTCTGGAATTAATTAAGTTTGCAACTAGAGGTACCACTGTACAGAGAATGATGAAATGACTGAATGTCCTATTTCAGGTTATTGTTTGTTTGTTTGTCCTGAACTAAATAATTAGATTTGAAGATGGAAACACCTTTATTTGCATTCAGCATTTTCCAGGTAATGGTCAACACATGTTTGCAATGATGCACTTTGCTTTCCAGACCTATGCATAGAATCATAGAATCATAGAATCATAGAATCATAGAGTTGGAAGAGACCACAAGGGCCATCCAGTCCAACCCCCTGCCAAGCAGGAAACACCATCAAAGCATTCCTGACAGACTCCACCACACTCCTAGGCAGCAAATTCCACTGTCGAACAGCTCTTACTGTCAAGAAATTCTTCCTAATGTTTAGGTGGAATCTTCTTTCTTGTAGTTTGAATCCATTGCTCCGTGTCCGCTTCTCTGGAGCAGCAGAAAACAACCTTTCTCCCTCCTCTATATGACACCCTTTTATATATTTGAACATGGCTATCATATCGCCCCTTAACCTTCTCTTCTCCAGGCTAAACATACCCAGCTCCCTAAGCCGTTCCTCATAAGGCATCGTTTTCAGGCCTTTGACCATTTTGGTTGCCCTCTCTGGACCCGTTCCAGCTTGTCAGTATCCTTCTTGAACTGTGGTGCCCAGAACTGGACACAGTATTCCAGGTGAGGTCTGACCAGAGCGGAATACAGTGGTACTATTACTTCCCTTGATCTAGATGCTATACTCCTATTGATGCAGCCCAGAATTGAAGAAGGCATTTCAGAGGGGTGGGTTTTTTGCATGTACTTGGATTGCAAGTTACGACAGTTAACTCAACATTCGAGCAGACAGACAACCCCAGGTTTCTTGGCATGCCAAAGTTACAGAAAAGGCAAAGGGCGGGGGCGGGGACGACGACACGCCTCTTGTAACATCTGAAGTGACTGTAGGCAATCATGAGCACCAAATTTCAAAATATGAAGTTATACTGATGTTACATAGGTAAAGAAGAATGCACATCATACCTACCAGGCTTGAAGGTAATTAGGCAGGATCGATTAGTGCATGTTCCTTCTGGGAATATCATAATCTTAAAACAGAAACAGAAAAAAAAACACCCTCTATTACAAGTTATTTTTGTACATCTTCTGCATCTTTAAGTACGTTTCAAGCTCGGAATTTAGAAGCATTCAAATTCACTTTGCTTTAAATGCTGCTAGCATTTAATAAATAATTCACCACAGGTATCTGATTTCAAGAAGGCATTCAGGTTGCTCCCTAAGGCATTCTACAAATGGAGTGTGATCTATGAAAGAATGTATGGAACGCAGCCCAGGAATCTTTGAAGAACTCTCCCATTTGGATCTGCAAACACTGAGGGCCAGAAACCCTCTCAATGAGTGAGGTAGCAGTTATAATATAATGTTCCTCCACCTTCAGCCACCCTTGTGTTCATTTCAAGGAGGGTAACTCTTTTCTCCTTTAATCACGCATGAAGCAAACGATGACCACCTCATCCATTGCCTTTTAAATTATGTAGGCTCCAGGATTTCTGGAGCCTGGATTACACCACTTGTTTTCTTTTGCTAAAAAAACTTTTATTGAATTTTACTGTTGCATATGAAAATGTGTAGATACAGGGACGGACGGACGGGACAAGTAAGCAGCAGAGAAAAAAGAAAGTAACAGGGTTGTGGAATAAAATAAAAACAGCAAAGCAGTATAACCAAATTCCAACAATACTTCACTAAATATCAGGTGGTATTTAAATACCCCAACCTTAATGAAGAAAGATGAACCGGAAGAAGAAGAAGAGAAGAAGAGTTTGGATTTGATATCCCGCTTTATCACTACCCGAAGGAGTCTCAAAGCGGCTAATATTCTCCTTTCCCTTCCTCCCCCACAACAAACACTCTGTGAGGCGAGTGGGGCTGAGAGACTTCAGAGAAGTGTGACTAGCCCAAGGTCACCCAGCAGCTGCATGTGGAGGAGCGGAGACGCGAACCCGGTTCCCCAGATTACGAGTCTACCGCTCTTATAACCACTACACCACACTGGGAGATCCCTCCCTGTTCATATATTCAAAGAAGGGGAACTAATGCACATCGAAATTGTCAGATTCAGCTTCTTCCCAGCTTTACATTACTTTAAAGTTCTATGTTCTGTACTGTACTTACCATCAGTACTCAATAAAAGTTGAACAATATTAGTAGTAGGAAACCCTGTCCTTTTAAAATCAAGGCACTAAAGTTTCTCACATATAGCAGCAAAGGGCAGAAAGGGGCAGCGTGGGGTGTTATTCTACCTTCCTTCACCAGCATGGCGCCCACAAACAAAGAAGAGGTGAAGATTAAGACGATTTCCTCTATGGCAGGAGGAAAACTTATCTACCGGTATGCACAGCTTAAGAGATTCTTAAACGACAATGAACTCAGCACTGGAAATTATTAGGGAAAGGACTCAACGTTAAAATACCATTATCCAAATTTATGCTGCGGTGACATTTCAATATTATGTACTTGTTTCTTCTCAAAAGTGCTATCGCACAATTTTGAAAAAGCTTCAAAGGGGTAACAAAATTGCCAAGAGGTGAATTCACTATTCGTAAAGCAACTGTTTGTTTTTAGTGGAGGAGAGAAAGGAGAGGTGATTAAGTGGAACGTGATGGATGTTTATATAATCAAAACTCGTGTTGAGAAAGTACTCCCCCCCCCTCAATCTTTAATAACTCTAGAAGAAAATGACTGACACTAGGATCAGGACTGAGAAAAGGAAACTGTACGGCTAACAGCTGAGCCTGGAAGAGGGAGATATATGCAGCCTATATCTGGCTGAGCTGATGGTGAGGGAGTTAAGGTGGCATGGGATCTTCCCACAGGATTGCTTCCTTAATGTATCAGGATTGTTTCACATGTCAAACATAATTAAATTAACAGCAAGTCATGGATTTTATCCTCCTCGGCAACAACTGAGGAGGGCTGTCACCTTCATGCCTTTCTTTGTGAACACCCATAGACGTTTGGCTGTTAGAAACAGAATAATGGATTAAATGAACCATGGTATCATCCAACAAAGCATTTTTTCACCTTTTCCTGGATAATAATAATAATAATAATATTTTTTTTTAAATTTGTGATAGGTTCAGTAGTTCTGAAGTTGTACAATACAGCAAGAGCTGGGGGGTCAGCATCATGGAGCAGTGGCTGAGCCCCCAGCTCCCAGAAATATGCCCCATTGAAGACTACTGTTACACATGCAGTACAGTAGATCCAGCTATCCCTGGTTCCCCTAGAACAGTAATAATAATAATAATAATAATAATAATAATAATAATAATAATATTTTTTTATACCCCGCCCATCTGGCCAGGTCCCCCCAGCCACTCTGGGCGGCCTCCAACAGACACCAAAATACATTAAAATATCACAAATTAAAAACTTCCCTAAATAGGGCTGCCTTGAGATATTTTCTGAATGTCAGATAGTTGTTTATCGCTCTGACCTCTGATGGGAGGGCGTTCCACAGGGCGGGCGCCACTACCGAGAAGGCCCTCTGCCTGGTTCCCTGTAGCTTTGCTTCTCGAAGTGAGGGAACCACCAGAAGGCCCTCGGCGCTGGATCTCAGTGTCCGGGCTGAACGGTGGGGGTGGAGACGCTCCTTCAGGTATACAGGACCGAGGCCGTTTAGGGCTTTAAAGGTCAGCACCAACACTTTGAATTGTGCTCGGAAACGTACCAATGTGGTACCAATGTTAAATCAAGAGGAATAGCTGAAGAATTCGAAAGAATTCAGAACTCAGATGAATGTTAGCCCCACAAATATTAGAAACCGAAACCTGAGGAGTGTGTGTCTACTTTTGAACAGAAATAGCATCTCTTTAGGTGGAAATAGATATTCCTTTACAGAAAACAAATACCTTTAAATCACAAGACGTTCTACCAGTACCTGTGGCCATTTGCCATTTGACTGAGCACGCCGTCTTATCTCCTCAACAGTTTTCCTGCGGGAATCCTGATCTGATCGAGATACAAACACGGGTCGAATGTATTTGATTAGAGCTGGAAAGAAACAGAAATGTCCGTATTCCTAAGTATATTCCTTCATTTTTCTTTAGCATAAGTGTATGACATGCTATATAGAAAAACAAGCAACAGTTTTATGAGCAAACACATTTCATAACAAAATATGCCATATGTGGAAAAAAGTAACTAGCAGAACACATTAAGAAACGTTTCAAAATAAAATATGGCCCTGCATTTATTGAGAAATACAGTCACCCGCTTATGGATACTTTAAACTGAAAGTGCCCCTTTAAAACATAAACTATGCTTTTTGTTATTTCTATAATTGCCTCAGTTAGCTTGAATCTGTTTGAAGGTAGACAGGACAATTGTTTATTTCTTACAAATGGGATGGGATATGAGTTTAGCACTCATGTAAAGTTCAAACAAAGAGAGAATAAGAATATCTAATACTGAAACAGCGATAAGGAATAATACAAACCATGCAATGCAATTTTGCAGTTCTGCTACTGCAGAACATGGCTGCCACTACATCACATTTATAACTTTTATAGCCAGACTAGAACCATTTTGGCCTGCATTCAAAGCCAATCAAATTATTTGTTCCTTTCAGGAGAAGCTCCTAAGAACAATAACTATCATCACCACTGACAGCCTTGAAGTAATGGGAGGGATCTTTTCAAAGGAGACACTGCTAGACGTCTGCTAGGAAGTCTGCATTTCTAGCTCACTTTCCCCGGGGTCATTGGGAACACTGCTCATCACCTCAAATGCATATGACAAGCTGCGTGTCATCACCTGAGTGTTCTAAATATACATGGTTGTGAGATTACTCTTTCCCCAGCCACATGAATAATCTGACAAGAGCATTTGACTATACTCTTATAGTACCACAGAATCTTGAATTGTGTTGTGCGATTCACATAACTAACAAAAGCCAGTAGGCATAAGAGAAGCCCTCAGATTTTAAGTGGAATTGCTAGAGCCATTCTACCTCTGTCAAATCACTTCTAATGGTACAAACAGGTTATCCTTAATTACATATCCAACCCCAGATAAGGAAAGTGGTGGGAATGTTGTAGATTTGAGGTTTCAGCAATTTAGAGCTCATTATTTCCGTGTTTCCGTGCGCTGCTCTGGTTCGCCAGAAGCGGCTTAGTCATGCTGGCAACATGACCCGGAAGCTGTCTACGGACAAACGCCGGCTCCCTCAGCCAGTAAAGCGAGATGAGCACCGCAACCCCAGAGTCATCCGTGACTGACTTAACGGTCAGGGGTCCCTTTACCTTATTAGATACTATGTTAGACAGGTTGGTGGTATGCTGAAATTTATTGTTGACATTTATCACTCAGCAGCAGCAATGCCTTACTGCATTGCAATAGTTTTCATGGAAACTATTGAAAACTTTGGGAAATGCTGGAGGGAGGCAGCTAAATTCTCTTTGGACAGCCTGATCTTTGCCACTTGTTGAAGGGTCCGTCTCCCACTCCCAAATAACACTAGTGAAATTATACACGTCACATTTCATAGCACGTGCTCTCCCTGCTTTCAATCATTCCATGCCCCCAAAAGTTTCAAGTGAATTAAATATTTTCTCTCTCTCTCCGCCCCCATCAACAGTGGTAAAAAATCAAGTCCCACAATCTGCCACTGAGCTGAATCTCCAGAAAACTTCCAAGTTTATTTAAGACAAATGACCAGCAGATTAAATTCCTATATTTATGTAGGTCACGTACACATGATTAAAGTGTATGCAACTCCCTCAGAGGTAACAGAAAAGCAGCAATAGAATGTCAAAATGTTAACAACAAAAATCATCCCACTGAATTTTAGGAAGACCAGGAGTTCCCCCAATGCATAATCCTCCACAGTGATATTCTGCATCACAAACAGAGTAAAGAATGTCTAGCAATCCATTTATAAATGGGCAAAAGCAGGTTAAATACACCCATTTACAGGCACAGCCAGACAAAAATCATACATACACAAATTCATAAATGCAATAGCTACAAGATGAAAAGCACTACAACAAGGCAAAGTGACCCAAAAATAATTTTCTCCCCGCCCCAACTTATCGATGTTTTCAAAACACAAATGTACAAAACCAAGGAACTAATTATATGCACGTGTGCCCTGATTCTTTTTTTTGGAAGCAGGAGAGGGAAATAAAGAGCAAACAGTTAGTGAGGGACGGGGGTGACCCTTTCACTCTATGCCCACTCACTCCCATAGAGGTTTTGCTTGCTTCCTTTTAAGATACCACATCATGCTACATACTACACAATGCAATCAGGGGAAAATCTGTGGTAACAGCTGGAGTAATTCGTTTTTGCACTTCCTTGCTTTGTAACTATGGAGTTACATTTGAACTAATAAAAACTTTGTAGCTACAGAGTTGTGATGAAAGCTTAACTCAAAACCTTTTGCTATTGAAATCCCTTGGATGCTACTGAAATAAATGTAGGGCTACATCATCCTTAGTCTCCCCCATGGCCCCGCATTAAACTCCTTCTGATATCGAAGAGCAAGAAGAGGAAGGCAAAATTGCAGAGAAAGGAGAGGCAAGGCCCATTGGGGCGGGAAAATCATTGGGGATGGATTGCAGCAAGGGAGGGTGTGGGCTGAATAAGAACTTTATTTGAACTGGTCTACTTTTCTGGTTATAAGGAGGATGATATATGGCAGTGATGGCTAACCTTGACACTCCAGATGTTTTGGGACTACAACTCCCATCACCCCTGACCACTGATCCTGTTAGCTAGGGATGATGGGAGTTGTAGTTCCAAAACATCTGGGGTGTCAAGGTTAGCCATCACTGATATATGGAAATGGTGTCTGGCATAGGGATTATTAGTGATGATTAATATAAAATGATTATTAAAGAAAAGAAAATATGGCTGAAAACTCTGAAACCAATGGGAGGAAGGGGGGAGTTTTAATTGTGGGGGGGAAATGAGTATACCTGTACTATAGAGTACAGATGATAAGAAATGAGGGAAGGAGCAGAAGTACCGGTAGGCGCAGGTTTAAAATTAGGATTAATAAGTAAATGTATTTTTGTTTTTTGTTTTTAGGATGTTATAAAAACAGATGTATCAACCTGATAAAGACGATCTAAAATGAATTCAACAGAGGGGGACTTGAGGAAGTCAACCGAAATATGTAATGGAGAAAAATAGAATCTGGCCCACAGAATGGGGCCAGGCCTAAGCAATGTTAGTAAAAATAATAGTAAGGTTAAATGTACAATGAATATGCTCACCCCTGTGAGAGGGGGGGATGGATCTTGGCTTCCCACGGTGAGAGGGGGGAAGTATGAAAATTTAACCTCTATGTATGTTTTGTGCTTTTAAAATTGTAAAACCCAATAAATTTTTTTGGGGAAAAAAACATCCTTCTTATATCGTAATAGAAGTGTTGGCTCATTAAGAAAGAGTTAATAGGGCATTGTGCATAGTGCGAGAAAGGAGATCTGGCTGGCACCAACTTTGCCACCATTTTGGCACCATGTATTCTTGCAGACACACCAGCAACTTTGATTACAAGTGTCATCAACATGAGCTTCAGGGTGTGTTTTTAATTGTTATTTTACTGATGTTGCACATTGTTTAACATGTTTTGGCATGTTTCAATGTAAACTGCTTTGAGACTTTTAAAAAAGTGTGTGTGTGCGCGCACGCTCAGCCAGCCCAAAATTCTCAACTGGATAACCTTGGCAATTTGCTATCTTTCAATCTGGTTCACCTCACTGTATGACTGCCAAAGCTAAAACGGAATAATCTAATGTATGCGAATGCAGTGCTTACTGAAGGAAGGAACATAAAATTAAGAAATGGAAACACTGTGAAAACACCTGGTGGGGTGGCGAAGGGGCATACTGATAGGCACTCTATGTTTAGCTGCCCGTATGCATGGTACGCGGGTGGCGCTGTGCCTAGGGCTTGCCAATCAGAAGGCCGGCGGTTCGAATCCCCGCGACGGGGTGAGCTCCCGTTGATCGGTCCCTGCTCCTGCCAACCTAGCAGTTCGAAAGCACATCAAAGTGCAAGTAGATAAATAGGTACCGCTGCAGCGGGAAGGTAAATGGCGTTTCCGTGTGCTGCTCTGGTTCGCCAGAAGCGGCTTAGTCATGCTGGCCACATGACCTGGAAGCTGTACACCGGCTCCCTTGGCTACTAAAGCGAGATGAGCGCCGCAACCCCAGAGTTGGTCATGACCTAATGGTCAGGGGTCCCTTTACCTTTTATGCATGGTCTAGAAGCTAGCAGAAGCAAAGAGTGCCATGTGTAGGTTGTTGAGCGATGTGTAAAGCTGCTGTCATGTAGTACCTTTGTTGAAAGAACTGAACTGCCCGCCAACACCAAGGCAGGTTTCAGCTTTGGTCCAAGCAACTCAGGAGTGGGTTACCTGAGAGAACGCCTTCTCCCATTTGGATCTGTCTGGCCCCCATTACCAGAGGCCCTCCTAGTTTTCTCACAAGCTGCAAATATTCCTCTGCCAACAACCAGGAAGGTGCCCTTTTCTGCGGTGGTTCCCACATTCCAAGAATACGTTCCGTTCCAGAAACAAATCGCCGTGGCCCTTATTTGAAAGTAAAGCTTTCTTTGACTTACTTCCCCAAACAGGAATATCTTTGCTTTCTGCTTTCATAACAATGGAGGCCATGGTCATTGTTACGGGTATAGCATCAAAGTAGGAGGAATGTGGAGCCAGAGTCAATATTGCTGCTTCAGTGGGCAAGGCCTGCCTGCCCTTCACATTTATCCAGTGGAATCCCCCAGCAAGCCACATGGTCCTCATGATGGCCTTCAGCATGACATCCACAAACCTGAAAATAATTAGATAGCACAAATGCAGAAGTGTTAATGCACGATTAACTACTTAAGCTATTCCCAAGGAAACTGGGAAATAAGTTTGTTTTAAAAAGCACTTTGCTTCCTCATTTTCTGATAGCGTTTTAACACGGTTTTGTTATGTCAGGGAGTTCAAATGTGGTTAAATAGTATCAGTTTAACCAGTTCTGTCAGCAACCCCATGGCACATTTTACTTCATTTTACCCCAAAAGGTCAAATGGAGCATCACTGCAGAACAGGTACAAACTGTCTCTTTAGAAAGGCAGCCTGTCACCTGTCTATCTTCATCAGTGGACATCACACAAGGTGGGCCAAAGCAGGCAAAAACAACCCTCTCATTTAATAGACACTCATGCTGGGTGACTATTTTTCTCTGCTCATTCTCCCCCAGCTAGCTGTAGGATAGTTTATAATTATCAAGCTATCATCTCCAATTATGATGATAGCCTAAGATGGGTACGCACTCCAACCATAAAGCCAATATTGGTTTTCTATAAACTCAAAAGAGTTTTATCCAAGTTATATTAGACCCATTTAAATCAATGGACCCAAGTTAATTATGTCCATTAATTTTAATGGGCACAATCTGAAATGAACTAACTTTGGATGTACACTCCCAACAATTTGGGCAGAGGAAATTTGTTGTTGTTGTTTATTAAATTTGTATACCACCTTTCATCTGAAGATCACGGGGCGGTTCACAGCATAAAAATACAAAAAAGAGAGCAAAAACAAAAAGAAACCAATAACCCCCTTCCATTTAAAAGGACACAGAATGTTAATCAGCTAAAGGTCTGGTTAAAGAGAAACGTTTTCGCCTGGTGCCTAAAAATATAAATTTTAGTATTCTGTGAGCTGTTATATAACCTCCTTGCTACATTTATTCGTAACTTGAAGCTGCAGTACCTTCAAGTTTTCCTGCCCCGCAAAGCATAGCTTGGGTTAAGAGAAAAGGGAACAACATGCTGGGGAAATGCTTGCAACTTCTTTGGCCACAGCTGAGGAAGTATTTGCAAAAGCTGTGCGGGTATCTCTCCAGGGTATACCACAACAGGCACCTGTCGGGACGAGACCTTTAACCAGTTCCCTTCCCCTTTAAGGTACTTTCCCAAGCTGACAAACCATCCCACGGAGATAACAGGTCACGGTTTTCTATATTGTTGTTTCTCATGACTATTCATGGGTACGGAAAGACAGCATTGCTCAGCAACTCTCTTGTGTTTCTAACCAATCAGATGTACCCTCTGTTAATCCTGGGATTAACATTGCACAGCACAGCACGTAGAGATAATGGAAAATCTTCCAGAAGAAGCACCCTCAAGATCTTGTAAACACTTCCGGCAACTCATCTTTGGGCACCAAATAAAGCAGTTAAGCAGTTTATGCGGATGGGGACGCAGTCAAAAAGAATCAGGACAGGCACTGAACTTAACACACATCAGCCTGGAGAAATAAAGTGTTCTTAGGACCAACATTCACATTGCACCTATTTAAATCCTGATAGCTGCTCTCTGTAGTGAAAACCAGCTTCAAGGGGGGAGCTGTGAGAGAGGCAAGCATGATTAACCCTTTTTTCTCTTGCAAAACCTCACCTACCCATTTCTCCTTGCGAGGTTCCAGAAATGTGCTTAGTCTTTAAAATGCTTGCCCAGAACCTCCAGGGGCAGCAGAGAAGGGAAAGGTTGCAAAAAGGTTAACGCTGCCTCCTCCCCCACCAGCTTACTTCTCTGCTTAATGCCAGCCTCTCTTCAAGATGCTTTTCAGTACAAACAGCTGCCGCTGAGGGTTAAATATACATGTGATTCATCATTAGAGGAAAATGATGTTTTTATTGTGCAATATGTTGGGTGGCGCTCGGATGTGGGTGGCGCTGTGGGTTAAACCACAGAACCTAGGGCTTGCCGATCAGAAGGTCGGCGGTTTGAATCCCCGCGATGGGGTGAGCTCCCGTTGCTCGGTCCCTGCTCCTGCCCACCTAGCAGTTCGAAAGCACGTCAAAGTAAATAGGTACCGCTGCAGCGGGAAGGTAAACAGCGTTTCCGTGCACTGCTCTGGTTCGCCAGAAGCGGCTTAGTCATGCTGGCCACATGACCCGGAAGCTGTACGCCGGCTCCCTCGGCCAATAAAGCGAGATGAGCACCGCAACCCCAGAGTCTTCTGCGACTGGACCTAATGGTCAGGGGTCCCTTTACCTTTACCTATGTCAGTTTAACCGCTATGAGGAGAAATATATCAAATTAGTAACCTGTGACAATTTCACTTCTTGGATTATACTCCAAGTAGATGTTAGCACACCCAAATGGGCTCAATGACTCACTTTCGCCACCAGGAGAAGGGTTTTTCTATTTCTCTGTCAGCAGGTCCCATGGATGCGATGAATGCAAAAGGCCAGGCCAGCAACATCATGAAAGCAGCAAAAAACAGCCGGATGGGGAACAGGGTCAGCGTCATGAAGGCAATCTGCAAAAATCCAAGGAATTTGGTTCTTTTAAGACTGGACTGTAGACACAAGGCAAACTATATTTGTAAACATGGTTGCTTTTTGCTGATGATCAGGTAAAACTAACACATTATAACGAAGACGACAGCCACCAAAACGGTACCTATATGAAGTAGACACCGCTTAAAATTGTGGTTGAAACACTCGTTTTCTTACCAAATCCGGAAAATGCTTCTTAAGTAATTTGGTGTAGCAAGAAGATATTGACAGTTCTGGATGTATTCCCAATTCTGGTTTAGTAAAAGCCTGTAGTATTCCCCAGGATGATTTAGTTCAGGGGTAGGCAACCTAAGGTCCGTGGGCAGGATGCGGCCCATGGGCCTTTTCAATCTGGCCCGCGGACGGTCCAGGAATCTGTGTGTTTTTGCATGAGTAGAATGTGTCCTTTTATTTAAAATGCATCTCTGGGTTATTTGTGGGGCCTGTCTGGTGTTTTTACATGAGTAGAATGTGTGCTTTTATTTAAAATGCATCTCTGGGTTATTTGTGGGGCATAGGAATTCGTTCATTATTTTTTTTTCAAAATATAGTATGGCCCACCACATGGTCTGAGGGACGGTGGACCGGCCCACAGCTGAAAAAGGTTGCTGACCCCTGATTTAGTTCATGCGTAGGCAAACTAAGGCCCGGGGGCTGGTTCCGGCCCAATTGCCTTCTAAATCCGGCCCACGGATGGTCCGGGAATCAGAGTGTTTTTACATGAGTAGAATGTGTCCTTTTATTTAAAATGCATCTCTGGGTTATTTGTGGGGCATAGGAATTCGTTCATCCTCTCCCCCCCAAAAATAGTCCGCCCCCCCCATAAGGTCTGAGGGACAGTGGACCGGCCCCCTGCTGAAAAAGTTTGCTGACCCCTGATTTAGTTAAGCAGGAATACACAGCCAAAAACACATACAATACTCTGCCGAAAGCATTTCTCCAGCTGTGGACTAAAAGAGCGAGCAGGAAGTATCACACAAGAACTCTTCCTCCCCCCCCCCCCAACGCTCCCATCCCCCACCCACATTCCAAGAGGGTCAGGGCAGGTTGTAAGGGAAAATAAGATGAAGAAAGAATCTGAAATGGCACCCAGATTGAATAGTTATGCAGCCATGCTTTTGCACACCTTAGCTTTTATGGTACCCATTCACCCTGACTCTATCCCTGTCCAAACTGGGAATGAAGAAATCCCGGGAAACACCATTATAAACTCATATGAAGCACACAGGGCAGCTGTAAAATTTCAAGATGGGGTTTGCAATGATTTCAAGATGGGGTTTGCATGTGGGAAAATGTGAAGTTTTTAAAATCAGATAAATGTGGTTGGTGCCACAATCCATTGAGAGTTAGAGCACCAAGAGCTTTCCTTTAACATGACTGACTTCTGCTGCCTTGCATAGTGATGTTAATAATTGCTTCTTAGAGTAGATCCACTCCAAGTTACTAAGGACCCTGATTTCATTCATTTGTACTAGGAATTATCACTTTGCACAGCGCATAGTTATGGAATTCGCTCTCCCAATACACAGTGATGATCACCAAACGGGATGACTTTTAAAAGAGGATTAGACAAAATTCGTTTTACTTAACAAAATGCATATACTGCCAGGCTGTAATAAAACCTCTAAGTGATTTACAAGAAATATTAAAAAATATCAATAAAAAATAAAGATAATTAAAATCAACAGTAAAATAGATAAAAGCACATCAACACCTACAGGTCTCAATAGGATTGACTAAATAAAAAAATGTTTAAAGAAGGCATAGACAGTAGTACAACAGAGTCGCCTCCCTGATGTCAATAGACAGGGAGTTCCACAGTGTAGGCACTGCCACACTAAAATATGGATTTCTTACAACTGTGGAAATATTACGTGGCACCTGTTACAGTTGCCAGTTCTGCAGACTGTAGTGGTTGGGTATTACATGTATGGGCTAAAGTGATCCCACAAGCTTAAAGGGCTTAAAATTCATGGATCATAAAGCTATAAATGGCTACTTAGGAATGGTGACTATATTTTACCTCTACTGTCTTTGGTTTGTGTATTGGGGGGCTTTTCTTATGTTCCTAGTCAACATTTATTAGAACTTTTGGTACAGTTGCTGTAAACTTTGAGAAACCCACTGGAGTGACCAAATCTTAATTTTCAATTTCCTGCCAAAAATCCCTTGGTACACAAGGTATTAGTGTGCTTGTAGCGAATACATAGATTGCAAACACATCTAGTTGCACATCTAGTCTGCTCCAATAAGCTTCTGCAAGTTTTTAACAAGCAAAGGCATGCACGGTGATATCCAATGTTAGTCATAGTCCAACAGAAATCTGATATTACAAGCCATTGTAATTTCACCTAATTGCATCCTAAGCTCAAACACAACACAGATGAACTAATGCTTCATTGACCTGGAAAGCTATTTGTCTGCTATCCAGGAAGAAGCCTGAATTTGTTTCTAGCTGAGTAAAAGATCGACAATTTGAGAACACATACGGCAGTAGCACACTATGAACGATCTTAATGAAACGCGGCATGAACATGGCATCTTTTAAAACTCTGTTATATAATTAATACAAATAGAAAACCACTGGATTTTTCCCATTACAATTCAGTTACCCTTCCTGTCTCTGTCCATTCCCATATTATTTACATCACAGTACTTGGAACTACATGTACCCGGTAATAAAAAGATTGTAAACTATTTTTGGCAGTGGGAGGAAAGACTGTATGATGCAGTCATACAAAAAAAAAGTGAGCTTTAATATCATTTCTACTGATTTCTGCCTATAGATCTGTAGGATTATGCTCTCTGTATCTATGCCACACCAGTAACAGTCAAGTTTTTAAGTAAACAGAATTTTAAAAAGAGAAATAGCTGCATGGAATGAGGAAATGAAAGAAAAACCACCTCTTGCATTGTGACACATCATGTAATATATGTACTGAGAAACAGCTGTTACATCACTGCCTATGTATCAAACAGAATTTGAGGGCACCAAGCAACTCACAAGCGTATCTTGAAGAGGGTGAAGACTACCAGTAGTATGGACAAAGGAAAACTCTGACAGACCAAACCAGACTGCGTCTGGGCAAAAGGATTAATGCACAGACACAAATCAGACACTTCATAAAATCACAGAGTTGGAAGGGACCCTGTGGGTCATCTAGTCCAACCCCCTGCAATGCAGGAATCTCAACTAAAGCATCCATGAAAGATGGCCACCCAATCTCTGCTTAAAAACCTCCAAGGAAGGAGAGTCAACCACCTCCCAAGGGCGTCTGTTCCATATAAAATGTTAATACTCAATAACCAATGGAGGAAACCAACACCGTACTCCAAACCTGGCTGGAGAGCAGTGCGCTGATGGTGGCCTGGGGAGAAGGCAGACAAATTGCTGTGCCAGTCTGGATTGTGCATGTTGCCATCTACCGTAGTGACTGCAAGATGGAGCAGCTTGGGAGCCAGCAGATCCCAGGCTGCCTCAGCCCCTCCCTGGAAGCCCAATTTTACAATTCTCTGCAGATTGCTGCTGGCAAGGATCCTACTATAGTGCCATTTCCGTTCACCTAGTCAGCAAGCAGAACAGGCAGTTCTGTGCTGGCAAAGTGACAAGGGATGCTTCGGCCCAATCCAACCCCCTCTAGCGTGGATGGGGTGTGTGGGTGCTGCTGTATTGTAGCCCAAGCCAGTATAGTAGTTTCAATAATACTTGATGTAAATCCTGCCAGTCTCCCCCTTGGTGCCTGCCAAGGCCTCCTTCCATTTTATTTTTATTTTATTTTAAAGGCTTGTGGGTTGTCATTGTTGCTTTTGGGGGGTTGTGTGGTTGAGGTTTTTTGTGTGTGCGCTTGCTTTTTGTCTTTTATTTGTTTTGGGAGATGGCTATTTTTTGGGGGGGGGGGTGGCCTTCTGACCACCAGCAGCTTTCTTCTGTGGAAACTGGGTACTCTGTAGTGCCCATTAACAGTTTAAGATCATCAAATGTCCCACAGGCCCTAATGAGTTTGTGGCACCCGTCTTAGGGGCTAGTTATAGACAATGAATTGTGCTGTGTGCAATGGATGGCAGCTGGAAGCATATAGGTACGTGTAGCCATCAATATGGTATAAGATTGTGTTTGTGTGCTTATGGAACTAGATTATGATGTCATTACTGGTGCAATTCAGGTATCAGAGAGGCAACTGAGGTCAGGAACTAAGGAAATACTGTTCTAATTCAGCAATAAGCATACCATGGGACAACACTGAAGCAAGACCACTAACCTGAAGATGCAGACTACCTGCAACTGTGAAACAAAGCAATTAAGCTCAGTAGCTAGATTTGCCACTGCTTAGTGTTTCTGATGATTTATAGCCCAACTTTGCATGGAAAATGTGTGTTTGGGACTTCTACATATATCTGTGGTGGCCAGAATGGCGTTTCTGGACTGCAGTTCCTCCAGCACGTCTGTGGTGTCTTGCAATAACTAGGAACAGTGGTAAAAGGCTGAGCACAGAACTGTACACTCCAGTCGTAAGACGGTTAATACCCAAGACAATAGGCCATTAAAGAACAAACAGAAGAAGATTGCTGGCTGAGGCTCCTGGCATACACCAGACTATTTTTGTAGCATATTCAGCTGAACGGCTTTACATATGTAGTTGCATAATGATAGCACAATTAATTTTAATATTTACTTCTTCCGATTCAAGGCTGCAAGCTTAGACAAAGTGACAGAAATGCAGTCAAGTGTTTTTCAGGCTGCAAACACACCACGTATATCTCTAAAGAACATTTGAAGCACATTCTTTCCCTCAAATAATTATAGGCATTATAGCTTACTCCTCACAGCTACAAATTCCCAGCGACTCTTAACGAACTACAGTGTCCAGAATTCTTGCGGGTGGGGTGGAGAGAAAGGTTATTCAAAGGAATATTGTGCATGCAGCCTTATTCTCTTGACATGTATGTTTACAAACACATTCAACAAGAAAGCAGTAGCAGCTGCACAGGATTAAACTTTACAATTAAGGACCTTGATATGAACTGCCTCAGCTACAGATATGTGCTCGGTTCAACACAAGATTGCTTTAAAAATACATTACACTACCAGTGCAATCCTAACCACATCTATTCCAGTCTAAGTCCGATTTAATTCAATGGGGCTTACTCTTAGATAAGTGAGGTCAGGACTGCAGCCTTATTCAGATACGCAAGAAAGAATTTAGATTATGAGATACTGATCATTAACAAGAATTATCTGACTAAGCTTTCAGAACTGATTTGGGCTTCAGCATTATGTTACCTGAAATGAACAAGGTCAAGGAATCTGTTAACAAACTCCGTTCGTTTCAATATTTATGCCAGAGAACCACCCGGAGGATCAGTTTGCCTGACTGATTAAGTGGCATTAAAATGCTATCTCAGTCGAACAACATGCAAAACCAGCTACCAAAAGGATGAGGGCATGTAAGCTCTCACAGGTTAAAAAAGAAACGCCTAAAAATTCTACTTTCTCCATGCACAATGTCAAAACTACATCATATAATACAACAAAAATTAGAATTTGTATAGCATATATTCTGTAGAAAAGTAACATGGCATGCTGAAGTTATTTTTAGCAGCAATAGAAAGTTGTGAAAAATAGGATTACCGGTACGTCAAGTTGCTTGGAACCAGAAAAATAAATCAACCATCTTCACTCTGAAGCAGTAAGTATGTTCTTTAAGATATATGGGACCTGCAACGAACCTTTAGAACCACCGTATCAGCAATATGCCTCAGCTGCTGTATCTAATACTGTGACACAAACCTTTGATTTTCACACTAGAAAACTAAGCCTTTCACCAAAAGTACAGCTTTTTTTTTCAATGCAATGAATGAGAATCCCTAAATTCTGAGTATATTTTTTCACAACTTTTGTTTAAAACCGCTTAAGTTGTCTAATGGCCTAAATCTTCCTAGATAGCTATGATGCAGTAAAAAACAGCTCTTACCAATAATTCCTGCTAATGGAAGAAATACCAGAGGTCCCTCTCAAACCTCATATGAAGGCAAATTGGCCTAAAACAGTTTATCAGTGTATAAAAAGGTAAAGGGACCCCTGACCATTACCGTAGGTCCAGTCGCGGACGGCTCTGGGGTTGTGGCGCTCATCTCGCTTTACTGGCCGAGGGAGCTGGCGTACAGCTTCCGGGTCATGTGGCCAGCATGACTAAGCCGCTTCTGGCAAAACAGAGCTGCGCACGGAAATGCCGTTTACCTTCCTGCTGGAGCGGTACCTATTTATCTACTTGCATTTCGTGCTTTTGAACTGCTAGGTTGGCAGGAGCAGGGACCGAGCAATGGGAGCTCACCCCGTCGTGAGGATTCGAACCGCCGACCTTCTGATCAGCAAGCCCTAGGCTCTGTGGTTTAATATCAGTGTATACCTCTCCCCAAAAAGATAGGACTTACTGAGTGGGATTTAATGTCAATGCTTTATTGTGTTAAAAGGTTTTGCACTAGCCCTAACTTTTTGTTGTCATCCCCCACCCCACCCCCAAAACTTTTATATTTTTACTTTCTGTCCTTGCCAAGCATTCTTCTGACTGGAGAAATTATTGCTAGCAGGGCATGGTTTATATTCAGGGAGACTTACTTCTTTACAATTTAAAGTCAGGCGAATGCTCCTTTAAAACACTCCCACATTTAATATGTAAACAAGAAATGATTTACATACATGTATACTGGACCTGCTCTCAGATTCTCAGCATAGTATACACATCTATTAACCCTGATCACATTATGTTTTTAGACATGGAATCAACTTCTCGAGTGCAGATTTTAAATAGTGTATTGTGAAGAAACTCAAAAGCAAGAAATCACCATGCCACTATTAAAACTGACAGGGAGATTAGATACACTTAGAGATTGCAAAATACTTACCGTAACAGTCTTTTATTTTAAAAGTGACCTGAGTGATTGCTTCTGCAGCAATAAATGGGTCTTCCTGGAGTAAAATGTAACAGAGCTGGAAATCATTTAAGCATTTAAAACTGAAGGTATAGAAATTATGTTCACCCCTTTTTTTTTACCTTTAAAAAACCAGACTCATAAAAACTGCACACTTAAACACAATAGTCCTAAACAGAATCCTATGTTGCAACAGTTTGAGGTGCACATTGTGAAGGAGCAAGTCATGTAGACTTATCCAGCTTCCCTTGAACTAAGATGGGTCGCCTTTGCTACAGCTGACATAGGATTGTGCAGTTATGACTATGTGCTGAAGACCATTATGGCGTGCTTTTAGAATTTCCCACAAGAAACTATTAGTATCCTACCCAGTGCTTGAATGAGAATGAATGAGAGGTTCAGCCCACTGAACCTTTCATGGTGGCTTCCTGAGCTACTGTTTTGCTAGAAACCAATGGGAGGAACCACGAAGAGCACCCTTACCCTTTCCCTTCTTACCTCATTAAAGCAAGCTTTTCTCCCCTTGGACAAGACTTTTGCACCACTCAACTGTACAGCAGGTGCCCTCTCAAAGCACAGCCATCCAATAATAGCTAAGAGCAAGGTTGACTGTGCAGGGCGGTGCCAACACCCCTTGGCTCTGTGCGCTTGATCCTCTATTATGCTACTATAGAAGAGGATGCATGTGTTCTTACATTGTCTAGGGGCATCTGGACGGCCACTGTTGGAAACAGATGCTAGAGTAGATTAAATTTTGTTGAGCAGGGCTGTTCTTAAATGTTGAAACCACGGCCATAACCTAGATTGGATCTACTGAGACCATGCAGCAGAGGCAGGGGTAAGAAATGTTATTTGTGCTTTTGACACCGAAGGAAATAGGCCATATCCTGTTTCCTGCTTGGCAAAGCCCATCTTATGAGGAAGGAACCAAAGAATGAAACATTTTATTATGACCCTGCCCATAAAGTTGGGTTCTCGGAGAAGTCAGCGACGGTACCTTACGAAATAGGAAATATCTAATGTTGTACCTTTAATCTCATCCAAAAACAGAAATAGAACCAATTCAAATGATCAGAGGCCAATTGAGCTAACTTTGGTAGTATGCAAGGCCCTGGAATGGATATCAGAGAAAAGATTAATTAATGATGTGGCAGGAAATTACAAACAGACTGTACTGCAGCATGGGTTCATCACATGTAGAAGGTGCCAAGACTAATTGGATAACTTTGAAAATGGCAGCTGCCTCTCTGGGCAAAATAAATGCCAGATTAATCAGTTTAGGATTCAAATACTTCATGATAAAAATTGTTACCTGCACTGGGAAGAGATATTCATCACTACTAGTACAAAGGGAAAACTGAAGAGAAGTAGGCAGAACACCAACGTACTTTGATCTTGTTTTACATGCACCAATAAATGCCAATTGAGTGTGCCTATGAGAAGGGAACCAGATGGTGCTGTGGGTTAAACCACAGAGCCTAGGGCTTGCTGATCAGGTCGGCGGTTCGAATCCCCGCGACGGGGTGAGCTCCTGTTGCTCAGTCCTTGCTCCTGCCAACCTAGCAGTTTGAAAGCACGTCAAAGTGCAAGTAGATAAATAGGAACCGCTCTGGCGGGAAGGTAAACAGCGTTTCCGTGCGCTGCTCTGGTTCGCCAGAAGCGGCTTTGTCATGCTGGCCACATGACCTGGAAGCTGTACACCGGCTCTCGACCAAGAAAGCGAGATGAGCGCCGCAACCCCAGAATCGGACGCGACTGGACCTAATGGTCAGGGGGCCCTTTACCTTTATGAGAAGAAAATATATGTGGAGGCTGAGTCCTTTACATCTGAGGCTGTTATGAGAGATGATCTGAGAACTGGGAAATAGAGACATATTGCTTTGCACTGGCTGCCAATACATTGCTGAGCTAAGTTCAAGATATTACTGTTAGGTTTTAAATAACATAGGACCAGGTTACCTGAAGAACCACTTTGTTCCTTATACACTGGCCAGATCACTGATCACCCAGAGAAACATTCCTAACTGCTCCACAGTTATCACATAACTGTTTGGTTTCTATGCAAACTAAGGCTTTTAGCCAGGCACCCCCAATCTGCGGCCCTCCAGATGTTTTGGCCTACAACTCCCGTGATCCCTAGCTAACAGGACCAGTGGTCAGGGATGATGAGAATTGCAGTTCAACACATCTAGAGGGCTGAAGGTTGGGGGTGCCTGCTTTTAGCATAGTGGCGCTTGTACTTTGGAACACTGCTTCTAATGAATCAAGAAAGAATTTTGATATTTTGTCGCCCACTGAAAAGGTTTCTCTTTCAACAAGTATTTTCAAAGAATTAATTTGATTCAGCCTTAATCATTTGTTCTGGATTTTGTAATGTTTTAATGCTCCTATTGAAGACCACCACGGTCTTTTTATGATTTGGCAGTAGAGAAACAAATATATTTCTCTCTTAATTTACATGCATATATGAACTCCTATGTCAATTTTGCACCTGGGAGTATGCATGTGAATGTAAGAAACTGCAATGGGCACCACAAGATACCCACTTAACAGGAAATAAGGTGGTGCTGTGGGTTAAACCACAGAACCTAGGGCTTGCCGATCAGAAGGTCGGCGGTTCGAATCCCCGCAATAGGGTGAGCTCCCATTGCTCGGTCCCTGCTCCTGCCAACTTAACAGTTCATAAGCACGTCAAAGTGCAAGTAGATAAATAGGTACCACTGCAGCGGGAAGGTAAACGGTGTTTCCGTGTGCTGCTCTGGTTCGCCAGAAGCGGCTTAGTCATGCTGGCCACATGACCTGGAAGCTGTACGCCGGCTCCCTTGGCCAATAAAGTGAGATGAGCGCCGCAACCCCAGAGTCGTCCGCGACTTGTCCTAATGGTCAGGGGTCCCTTTACCTTTAACTGGGTGAAACTCAGACCCCAAAACAGGCAACACATCTACACTCCAAGAACATACAAATTACTGTCAAAAAAAGGGCAAGTGAGCCACCCTCCTCACAAAAAACAAGCAAGCAAAGTGTCTTCCAAACAAACAAAAGAAAAAGCAGCTGAAATGCATTCCCCCTCAAAAGATAAAGTAGGCAAAAAAAGGAAAGAAGAAAATAACGCCAACAATTGCCACAAAACGAACAAAAATGGAAGCAAGGCATCCAAACATGGGACCCAACATGGGGCATTCTGGAAGAAAAGAAATTAAGAGGATGAATGTGGACGACCACCTGCACTTTCCTTTCCAGCCAGCTCAGCAGTACCCATGGTAAAAGGAACCAGGAAACCCCATTTTAAAAGAACGGGGAGGGGCAGTAGGTCTTGGCCAAGGGGCATATCTGAGGGCACCATGGTGCTTAGAGGCACCCCATTACAGATCTAAGGAGTATGTTGAAAAAACACTACCTTATTTGTTTGTTTGTTGGGGGGGGGGGGCTCATCAACTGGTTTAGTTGGCCATTAGAGGGAACAAGTGGAACTTGCAACAAAGTGCTGCAATGTATTGCTGCCATCCGTCTGTCTCAGAGACGATGGAGTGCGCCTCTGCGGGTGAAGTCAAACCGCTGCGTTAGCAGCACTTAAGTGACCTACCTGGGGCACAAGCCTAGACAGTGTGCATGGAGGTCCTGGGCTGCCCAGATGACCCTCTCTGGTGCGGTGCAAAGGAAAGCAGAGCAATACGTTTGGCACTAGCTTGGCTGCAGGAGATTCTGAAAGGTGGTGTACAAGACTCCATTCGGGATTTGTGTAGGGTTTGCTCCTTAGCCCTTTCTTCTCCCAAAGATGTCCCACAAGGAAGCTGAGGTTTAGGATCAGACTTTTCCTTCTCCTAGATGGGCTCTCTTCCCAGGCTGACGAGCCCCATCTACCCCTCACTTCCCTCTACAGCATGTGCAGAAACCGCCTTCTTGACCGTTGGACCCACTACTGGTCTTACCCGCTTAATCTGCCAGAGCTTGTCTTCATATGCAGGGAAGTCCCTAACTCAATGAGGGTTTGAGATCCATCAGCTGCCCTCACCTGGTTTAGCTGGCCAGTCAAAGCCATGGTGTGGCTGCTGTCACATGTTGACAGCTTCCAGGAGCCACAGGTGAGAGCAGAGTGCAGGGCATAGCTGTCAACCCTCCCCTTTTTTTGCGCGGGCAACTCCCTTATTCCAATGCCGTTTCCCGCTGCTATCCTGGATTGTTGATATCCCTTAAATTTCCCGGATTTCAAAGGAAGCAGCTCCTCTCCCTCCCTGCCGGCCAGGGAGGCTCCTCAGCTGCGTTGCTCAGCTGCCAATAAGGTGTCTGAGACCGACTGGGGGCGGAGCTTGCATGCCTTGTGCAGCCAGACCCTCACGCCCAACCAGACAGACAGCCTGCCTGCCGTCTACGCGCTCGCTCTTTCGCTCACCCGTTCGCGCGCAGCCTCTGGAGCGCAGGGTGGCGAGGCTACTTGGTGCCATTGCACCGCCCTCACAGCATCCCTTATTTTCAAATCCAAAAGTTGACAGCTATGGTGCAGGGTGGGGAACAAAGGTGGACAAACCACCCCAGAAGGAGCACGATGTGTCCCCCCCACCAGAGGCACTACCCCTCCCCATATACCTCTGCAATGTAACATGCAATGTATTATCACCTCCCACCTGTTAAGGGACGCAGGCAGCCACAACCTCTTCTTTCAGGCAGCCCTTTCCCACTTTTTAATTTTCATTTTATTTATTTAGACAATTTATGAAGTGCATGTTCAGCCAAAGCGTGAATCCTGAGTGCTATGCATAAAAATCAAGTTATCAATACAAAAGGCAAAATATAACAAAATCTGAGACATAGTATCTGCTTATTGGGCTTATGGTGGGTGGAGGGTTGCCTCATACCCTGATGTTTCAAAATTTTGCTTTGTTTGTTGTTATTTCTTGATACTTTCTGGTCCCCCTAATCCTTTTGTTTCTCAGCGTCCCTATGTTGGCTCCATTTTGTCAGCACTCAGCAGCTGAACACACTATTTGAGGGAGCGACTATTGTGATACGAAAATCTCTTTTTTGAAACCATAACCCACATAAATGACTTAACAAATACTCTACCAAGCACAAGTTTTAGGATCCATTATATTCAGTATTTTTCAGAAATACGGAGGATTAGTGGCTGAAGTTTTACAATAGGGGTGAGCGGGTTTCAGTAATGTGTGATTTGTGTTTTTTCCTGCACTAGATTCCACACTGTCCACTAATGCATTCTAAATTTACAAAATCAAGACAGCATGCTCGGGATCTCTTATTAGCTAAGGCGTAATGAATCATGTTCGATGAGAAGGAGTACAGTCTTGCTTAAGCACATAGGATGACCCTAGATTTAGCTATCTAGCATTCTTTGCAAGAATTCCAGAGACCAACAGGTACCGGTATCAGTTAGTGCACCAGAAGGTTGTGAGCATTGCCAACTGTTATGTGTAGAGGGTGCAGCAATGAAGCTAAGATGGAAACTTCCAAGTACACTCCACCTAAAATTAAGGAGGTCAACTATTCCACTATAATGTATATAGGTTTTAGAAATGCTTAAGTGTTGCTGGATAATGCCCCATAAGCAATGCCAACGTGCATTTGGAAGCTAGTAATGATTACTTTTCCTGTCTGCTGAGGATTCATCAGCTGGAAACCACAAATGAAGAACATGGTACTTGGGTCTTGGTCACAAGATGACTATGAACCAAAGTGATTCAGCCATGGGAACACAAATAGATCTTTTAAGATGGATAAGATTTGGCAAATGTAGTACTGTACAGAAATCTGAGATAGCCATCCATCTGATGCATTCTTATTACACCAACACAAAGAAGGTTCATATCTAGACAAGTTCCACTGACCATACCTCTTAACCTGAGTCCAATCTACAGTAACTTTCTCTATGCCTTGGCCACTAACTTCCATCAACGAACCCGTGTCCAGCTCCTCCTCCCCTCTCTCTTCTATATCCTCGCCAAGCCATGGTAGGATTTGGCTGGTGGTAGCTATTAGGTAGGGACGTGGGTGGCGCTGTGGGTTAAACCACAGAGCCTAGGGCTTGCCAATCAGAAGGTCGGCGGTTCGAATCTCCGCGACGGGGTGAGCTCCCGTTGCTCAGTCCCTGCTCCTGCCAACCTAGCAGTTCGAAAGCACGAGGTGCAAGTAGATAAATAGATACCGCTCCGGCGGGAAGGTAAACGGCATTTCCTGTTTTTAAATAATATTTATTAGTTTTACAATTTTATAAGCACATATCATTATATTTCGGTCAGGTTTCATTGCCCCCCACCTCTCACTTTGGAGGGCTTTAATCTTACCCCCCCTCTCACAGAGGAATGCCTTATCTTATTTCCCCTGACCTTGATCAGTACATCATCTTGCTTGGATCTAACCCTATTACCGGGTAGACCATTCTTAGTTGTACAACATTTTCCAATGACTTCCTCCGTCCCTCCCCATTGGCTTCATGAATCAAAACATATTCCCTTTCAGGCTCATAATTCCCTGTTACACATCATAATTACACTATTACACATCATAATTCAGCATACACATATTCATATTCATATATCTATTAAATCTTATTTAATTCACACCTCAGCGTATAATTTCTAAATCATCTATACGTTTTCCCTCTGACTCCCCTTAGTCTTCAGGCTCCCAGCTTTTAAAAGTTCTTTACTTAATCATAACGTAAGCCATGTCCGAAATTATTGTCCAAAAAAAACCAAATACATAGTCAATCCACAAACTACCATTCTGCACCCCTCACCCCTCCCCCCGTTTTTCTAGGGTCCATGTCCAAGTGCTTGCTTGCACTTGGACTTTTTCCTCCTCTTGTCTTCTCCGCAGCTCCTTCTCCTTTCTTTTAAAATAAATCTTCATTGTTGGTACTTTACTCTTCTTTCTCTTCTCCAGTCTAGGTCTCTTGCGTCGAAAAATGTTTTTCTTGGAGCGAGGTTTGTCTTTAACCTTGAGGGGGACTGCTCCCCCTTCCATCTTTGGTGCAGCTGGCTGAACATCACTCTTGTTTACAATTCCTCTTATCTTCTCTGTCTCGGCTCGGAGCTCCATCCTTATTTCCCATATTTTTTCAAGGACCTTCCTCCAGCCGTCAGTACGCAAATCCTCCGCCATGTTCAAAAACGTAGCTTTGCAAAGTTAAAAACAGAACCACTTTCAAGTTCAAAATCCAAGTTCAAAATCAAAATCCAACAGTTCCAATTCAAGTCCTCTTATATCCACTTAATCAGCTAGTTACCCCCACGACCAGGGGTGTCAGAAGGATTGAATCTCTGTTACAAAGTTAAATTTCCAGTTGCATTTCAGCCGCATCGGTAACAAAGTTCCTGATTTAGTGCTACAATGGCAAGGGACGGACCTCCGTAATTTACATCCCAATGCCGCTCCAATTAAGTCCCAATTAAGTCCAAATTCCTTTGTTACTCACGTTTTGTAATTCAAATCTTAGTCCTTTAGGAAGAATCAGCGCGCTCGAGGGGGGAAGGTTTCCGCAGCTTCCACCCGATGGGAGTTAGCGATCCGCTGAGCTCCGCCACCCCCACTCACTCTCGGCAGACCCTGCGTGGTTCTACCGGGGAGTAGGGCGGCGTTGCGAGCTTCTGCCGGATCTAGGGTCCCGGGAACACCCTCCCGGGAATTTTGGGGGCTGCGTCGCTGTCGCAAGCTCCCCTTTGTCCGGTCGGGTCGGGGAATGTCAGGAGCGACATGTCCCCCCGACCTTCCCCTCCGGCGCGCCGATCGGAAGGGTAAACGGCATTTCCGTGTGCTGCTCTGGTTTGCCAGAAGCGGCTTAGTCGTGCTGGCCACATGACCCGGAAGCTGTACACCGGCTCCTTCAGCCAATAAAGCGAGATGAGTGCTGCAACCCCAGAGTCGTCCGCGACTGGACCTAATGGTCAGGGGTTCCTTTACCTTTAGCTATTAGGTAAGGAGAGACCGTGTTTGAATTTGATCAAACCTTAACTTAATAAGCAAATGTGTGCACTTTGAATGAGTGTGGGAGAAGTCAACCATAGCTTCTCCTTATATTTGAACTGGGAAACTGGTTAATAGCTTCCAAGGAAGTCAGAATGTAAAAACATGGTTTAAAGTTGTCTTCTAGACCCTGGCTTCTCCACTCATGGTTTGCTTGAGAGGAACAAACCATGAACGCTAGTTTGTACGTAATGCTAAACCAGCTTCCCAGCTCTCGAAACTGAACAGCCAAGTGGGCTTGACTGAGCAGCAGGGTGGATAAAAATCAATGATTTTTTTTAAAAAAAATAAAAAAAAATCGGATTTTTTTTATTTAAATCGGATTTTTTTGATTTAAATTGGATTTTTAAAATAAAATGCTTTTGGAAGGAAAATCTTTCTAAATATAGTCTTCTATTTAAGTTACATTGTAGTCCAAAGGCTATTCATCAGGAAATAAGGATTTGTTTTAAGTTTATCAAGTGTGCTAAAACTCAGTCTAAGTTGTTTTTTTAAAATGTTTAACTACATCAGTTAACAAACATGGATACATATGCTATCATGTTATTGTTTCAGTTAAATAAATTGTTTAAATGGTTATTAAGGAAATGATTATTTTTCTCCTTCCAATAAAGTACAGCAGAAAAGTTGTCCAAATATAAGCAGTTAACTTATTAAACCTCACCATAATTACATAATTATCTGTCTATGTATTTCTAGTAGTATAACCAAATCAGTAATTTTTGATATAACTGTAAAAACTACTCTGAAAATTTATTATTCCAAAAATGAAACCTTCATATGGTTGTAAATATTAAGATTATACCAGCAAGAATGAGTCTTTCTGTAAAAAAAATATTTAAATCAATTCTTACTGACTAGTGATTTAAATTGTGATTTAAATCGTGATTTAAATCGTGATTTAAATCAATTTGATTTAAATCAAATCCACCCTGCTGAGCAGCATGCACCACTACACTGCTTGTTTCAGACTAAGGCAGCTGCAAGAAAACCAGCCCCGCGTTTGTTTGTGTGTGCGCACATATACAAAACATACTTTCCCAGATAATATAAACACTTTGCGGAGTGGTACATAAATGTGCTTTAATATCAATGATGCACTTCTCCATTATCTCCAGAGACAGACGGATGCCAAAATCTATTAACCAATTAGTATGCATAACAGTTTAGAAACCACATGAAGTTGCAATAGGAAACCTGGTTTAAACCATGCTTCTTCTTAGTGATTTATATTAGTGCATCCTGCCTCTATAGATATTCTGAGAATTCCTGTTCTACAAACAGGCAATCAATTCAGTTGAAGACAGGGTGGTTTAAAAAACATTATACACAGTAAACAATTAATTAGTTTGCTAAACGCATCATTCTTAAACATCGGTTAGGCAACTGGGAAGGGGACAGAAGATGGGATCCTGATTTCCACTTGTCCCGTCCCTCCCGTTACTGTGGTTTCATCATTGCATGAAATTTGGGAGAGTGCCCCTAACCCTCAAGAGCAGCTTTTCAGGGGGCTCAGAAGGCTACAGTAGGGATGGAGAGGGGAGAAGGCACTGCTATATGAGTAGAGTTCTGCTTACATTTCTCTAGCATGGATTATGGTGTAATACAGAAAATATAGTGGTTCTATAGGAACATAAGAACAGCCTGCTGGATCAGGTCATGGCAACTTGTTTTCATGGTGGCCAACCGGATGCCTGTTGGAAACCAAAACTGGGGCATTCACAGAGGTCCATAATTTTTACCTGGCTTATTAGCCAGATATTTTGTTGCTGCTTGCACCCATGGCCCAGCCCTCCAGCACATGTGTAGGGTGTTGTGGCTTAGTCTGCTAATTGTCATCCTCTTCTTGCCCTAGTCCAGGAGTGACTAATCTCTGGCCTTCCAGATGTTGCAGGACTACATTTCCCCCCATCCCTGACCATGCAAGCTGGCTGGAGCTGATGGGAGCCTGAGCAATATATGGAGGGACACAGCTTAGTCACCCCTTTCCTAGCCCACATGCAAAGTGGTCAGAGCAACTGCCAGAGCGTTCCTACTGGCGACAAACCTTTTAATTTCATGTGTAATTCTTGCTGCCATCCAGCAGAACTAGAAAAGGGCACACAGAAAGGTAAGATTTTGTATCTTTCAAGCAAGTTTTTTTTTAAAAAAATCAATGGAAAAAAGCACTAATGAAAGAAGTATAGCCAAGAATCAAGGAAAATGTGAATAGAGGGCTATTGCTCAAGTTTTCTCCATCCGACAATAAACTAAGGAATACTTAAGGAAATTTAAAGCAGGTTAAGATGGGGGGAAGTTACATTTTCATGCAATGCAACATTAGCGTACAAAATTCAATGCCACAAGAGATCAAAAAATAGTCTATATAGTGCTTTCCTGGTGTCATTCATGGTTATTTCCAAAAAAAGCGGTTGCTCTCTCCCTCTCTCTCTCTCTCTGTGTGTGTGTGTGTTCAAAACATAGTTAGACATGATTATGAAAGATGCCTGATGCAACATACTACCAAAGTTTAAAAGTGCATCCTCTGGTCAGAGGAAGGCAAATGCCAGAAGCTACGAATGAAGTGATACTGGACAATTCTTTCCTCTCCATGTTCACTTCTGCACTACCATTTTTCATCATTCAGCTGGAAGTGTGGGAAACAGTGCCTAAGAAAAAGTACCAGGTTGCAGGAAAGTTTGCATAGTATAACTGTATGGACTTTGCTGTTCTTTCTGTAAGCGGAGTATGGGTCAAAACACCAGTCGCAACTGGCTTGCAGAAAGTGGGAATCGGTGTGCATAGCACAAACATTGATTAGAAGAGGGGTGGGGAACCCCATGCCAACAAGACCTTGAGATGCCTAGCAGCTGAGAGGGCTGCCAAAATATTGGTCCCATAAGGTGAGAAAAAGTAAGTTTGGGTGCAATCCTTATGGGGCAATTCTTTTCAGCACTGGTATTCTACTATTGTTCTGGCACAGTAGAATACCATAACTTCTCCTGAGATCATTGTGCACATTCTCTGAACATCTAGTGCAGTGATGGCTAACCTTGACACTCCAGATGTTTTGGGACTACAACTCCCATCATCCCTGACCACTGGTCCTGTTAGCTAGGGATGATGGGAGTTGTAGTTCATGTCTCTGTTCTTGGACAGTGCAGGAAAATTAAGGGCACTAAAGTGAGGCTGGGGCTGGACACTAATACAGTCCCTATTACAAACAACAACAACAGCTACAACAACAACAACAACAACAACAATACTATTTATACCCTGCCCATCTGGCTGGGTTTCCCCAGCCACTCTGGGCGGCTCCCAACAGAGGACTAAAAACAGAATAAAACTTCAAACATTAAAAACTTCCCTGAACAGGGCTGCCTTCAGATGCCTTCTAAAAGTCAGATAGTTGTTTATTTCCTTGACACAAATGAGAAGACATGAGATGGTCTTTCTCATCATACAAACAAGGAATAGGAGGTGTGAAGAACACCAGAGCCTCTCTTGAGTCCCAACTCCAGGATTGCTTTCGGACTACTTTGCAATTCTAAGCATGCTTACAAATCAGCTGTGCTGAAAATGAATGAGCCTGATTTCTGAGAACCTTGGTTAGGAGTGGGCTTTAGCAGGCTTCAGCAATTCCCACTTGCCACATTCACTATGACAAAGCATGGTGCTGTCCTGTGAGCAGCCAGTCTTCCTCCCAAGGCGTGAAGTTGCAAAGGTGGGCGACTGTCTTAGTAACTGCATGCCAATCCCTGCCCCACCTCTTCGGCTCCACCATCTGTCTTTCCCACTCCAGACCAATTAAGGCAGACAAGGAAGGGTTGGATGCCCCTGGAAGAAAGCACTCTGGGTACCTTCAAGAAGTAGCCACAACCTAAGGCACTTCCTACCAGCTCTTCCTTGGGAAAAGGCCATGGGAAGCACTTGCCTATAGAGGGGGCAGAGGTGTACCTAGGGGTTGGCGAAACCGGTCCCGCTGGGACCCAAGCCCAGGGGGGCTGCAGAAATCACTTGCCACACTACGGAGCGTACAATGTGCAGTATATGTATGTGGTGATGTGCCGCTGCTGTCATGGCGTCATCGAACACAGAAGCTTCCCATCTTTCTCACACAAAGGCGTGCAAAGAAATTTTTTTTACACCCTTCCTCCTTGCCTCGCCGCCCTCACTCCGGACACTTTGATTAGTTGTAAAACGTAGTAATTTCTAATACGGCTATTGCGGTAAAGTGACCCCCCCCCCGGGTATGTGTGTGCCAATACAGCTCCCTGCTAAGAGTGCAAGGGACATGATGTACAGCGGCGGACCTTGGCGCCTCAAATACCAGCAATGCCCCGTGCGATACCATAATCTGACGCACGCCCCTTCTGTTGGACTTCATAGTTGTGGCAACTGCTGCGGCGCCTCACAAGCTCCGCTGTCCAGTGCGACCGAACCGGTCTCGTTTCCCTAGATCCACCCTTGCTAGGTTTGCCCGAGAGAGTTGAGGGTGCCAGTTTACTGCAATCTTTTTGGCTTTGCCAGAGAGGCCAGGCCAAAAAAATAAAATAAGAAAACCAGGCCTCAGGGCTTTAGGCACCTGTTGTACTGAGAAGCATCAGGAAGATGGCAAGGGGCTGAAAGAAAGTGGAGAGGTGAAGGAAAGGCCTCCCTCAGGCGCACACCTGCTGATGGAGAGGAGGAGGACTTCAAGACCATCTGCGTTAAGGGTTAGGAGACTAGAACTGGTGCGATTTGGTTGCAGCGTCGCACACAGCGTGAGCCCCTCACTCCTTCCCCTCCGCCGGGCGCGCAACTCGGCGTCTCCACGCGTTGTGCACTTTTCAACCCCCCTCGTTGCGTGCGTCTCGCGCACACACGAGCGAGTCTTGTCTCGTGGGCGCGCGCGGGAGCAGATACAGATACACACGCACACGCTTTATTGGGGGGGGGGAGGAGGAAGCGCCGCTCGCGCGCGCACTCCCCCATCTATGTCTATATGGGTGGCGGTTTCCTTCGCCCCTTTCGCCTCCAGACAGAAGACATGCCCCGGTTAGCGCGCGCGCGCACACACCCACCTTGGCTTTCTGCAGGGCGCTGAAGCGCAGGTGGTGCGCGAAGGGGCTCCGCACCGGCGGAGGGGCCGGCCCGGGCGGCTGCTTCTCCTCCTCCCCGCCGCCGCCTCCGTTGCCTCCGCCCGGGGCGCAGCATCCCCGGCCCTTCAGCCTCATGGTGAGGGATGCGAATGGAGGAAAAGCCGAGCGAGAAAATGGGCGCGCTGGGTCAGAAGAGGAGGGAGGGGATAACGGAGAGATGAGGAGGAGGAAGGAGGAGGAGGAGGAGGAAGGGATGAGGTGAAGCTGAGGGATATTCTTCTCCTCTGAAGCAGGGGCCGGGAGGGAGAGGGAGGCAATTTCGGCGCTGCGATTAATCAACTAGGCCGAGCCGGGCCGGGGCTGGCGAGGGTGTCGGAGCAGCGCTCGGCCGCTTGGTCTCCCTGAGCCGGCAGGGAGGGAAGGAGGCGGATGCGCGGCTGTGTCAGACGCTGCTGTTGCCGCCGCCGCCGCCGAGCTCCCGGCTTCAGCCCCGCCCTCCGGAGCGCGCATGCGTCCTGGGCGCAGTGATGGGGGCGGAGGTCGGGAAGCCCCCGGCGGCGACGCTTGGCGACTCTGAGGGGCGAGTGGGCGCGGGAAGGCAAGGCCTCCGCGGGGCCCAGTGGGCTGCTGGGAGGCGACCTCTGGTCGCTCGGTTTCCCTCCTCCCCCAGGAAGGCCACCTGCTTGAAACAACCCCAACAAACTTGGCATTTGTGACCTTTCGTTAGGATTGCGAGCAGGATTCAGTGAACTTGTGAACCTTGGAGAGTGATGCTTCACCCCTCCTCTCTTTCTCTGTGTCGATTTCGCCCTAACCTTGGCTTCTCCGCGCAAATGGATGAGACTCAGTGGAATTAGAATGAAAATGGTGGTCAAAACAGCAACTGGTGGCCAAAACAGAAAACAGGCCCTGCAGTTTGCTCACAATCCGGCGCTAATTACCCACAAGTAAATTAGTCAAAACAAAATAAAAAATAAAAAATTCCTTGCAGTAGCACCTTAGAGACCAACTAAGTTTGTTCTTGGTATGAGCTTTCGTGTGCATGCACACTTCTTCAGATACCATACCAAGCTCATGCCAAGAACAAACCTAGTTGGTCTCTAAGGTGCTACTGGAAGGTATTTTTTATTTTGTTTTGACTATGACAGACCAACACGGCTACCTACCTGTAACTGGAACAAGTAAATTAGGTTATATTTAAATTGGGATTACTCCTGCAAAAGCGTGCACCAAAAGAGGTGGCCCGTGCTCCCAATTCATATTGGAGATATGAGTGTCAACCCCAGGATGGTGGTGGTGGATACTTTGGATTGCTTAATCCAGAGTTAGAAGAGGTTTTAATTATCAATGCCTTGCCTCGGTAACGGACTGGACGAGAGGCAAAACAAACTGAAGCTCAATCCAGTTAAGACGGAGGCGCTGTTAGCGGGCAGTTCCCTCGACTGGATGGCTGGGATACAGACAGTCGTGTATCCACAGCAGTGACCAGAGGAGGAATGACCGCTGTAACCGTGAAACCGGATGCTTTCACCTGCCCCAACTGCAACAAAACATGTCTCTACAGCCACAGCAGGCGCTGTAATGGTTTGACTTTACCCTCAATGGCGCACTCTTCCATTCTCTCCTGAGACAGGCAGATGCCAGCAATCAATATATATTTATTTATACCATACCTTGTTCTCTGGTGGCATACATATAACATGTAACTCTTCCCTAGTTTAGGGTACGGTTGCCGTACGTCCAGATTTTCCTGGACATACTCGAAATACTGCAGTTGGCAGCAGTGCCTGGGCAGAAATCGGTCAAATATCCGGGAAAATCCAGGGGTATGGCAGCCCATGTCAGCAGTGCCGTTTTTGCTGTTTTCCCATAAAACTAGCTGGAAAATTGTGTTTTTTTGGTTGTGGGTTTTTTATGTTTTTGCCCAACTTTTCTGTCCGGATTTTTACAGTTTGAAATACGGCAATCCTAGTTTAGGGTGAATTGACACATACGTGGGAATGACATGCAAGTTCCTGAGAGGAATTCAACCTGGAGTGGGGGCAGTTTTTCCCTGGTAGAGGGGTGTTTTTGTGGGGCAGCACTCAACCTACCCCTTGCAAGTTTGAGATATTATAGTTCCTCTCAGCACCATGTGATTTCTCTGCATGTGTAGATTACTGGTACCTCTAAAATGTAACCTTCGGTTTAGCCACCCATATACAGTTTGTGCTAGCATATCTAACATGTTTAAAGACACCGTAGCTTGAAATATTATACTATAGTTTAAAACAAAGATCCTTTTAGCTGGATATGTTAAAATTTAACTGGTAGTCAGGCAGTAGCTCTTCTGAAATCACAGTGCAGGGCCAGATCATTAGGCTTTCCCCATATCTAATTATTATGGCAGGGCGCCCTTACACAAACGGTCAGAAAACTGCACCTGTGCATTCAGATCTTAATTATGATTCAAGGACAGGTGATGGGAACATGTGGCACTTGAACCTTGAGAAGCAGAAACTGCGCACTTCTGGATCTGAGCACCCTACTCCAGAAGCAAAGTACCACTTACCATAGAGAATAGGGAGTGCTAGAAATCAAAGCCAAATCTCCTCCCCTGTGTGTGTACTAGAAACACTTCCTTGTACCCAAACCTACATCAAAGGGAGATTTTTGAGCATGGTGGAGATAGCAATAGCAAAAAAACTTTGCCTATTGAAAATGATAGTTATTATCAATATTGTACCATGTTTTGTATTGGTTGTACACTACATCGGAGCCCTATCGGGTAGAAAAGCAATGCATATATCTTATAAATAGAAAGAAGCACAGGGATTGCAAATGACCACTTCACCCTTCTCCTGCTTTCTGCTAAAGATGATTTGAAGATGTGCTGTGATTGAAAATCTCACAGGTTATAGAAAATAGAAAGCATGTACAAAGGCTTCCATATTACCCTTAGATCTTGCTTTTCCCATTGCTGTTAGGCACTTACACATTCTGACACTCACGGTCTAATCTTAGGCATGTCTGCATTTCCCCAATTTTACCCTCAACACAATGTTTTGAGTTGCTTTGACCAAGATATTGTGAATGTGCCTGGACCTGACAACTAGTTCTGTGCTTATTTCAATCCAGCCTTCCCAGCCCACCCCTGTACCTTAATGCAGGGGTTGGGGAACTTTTGGCGACAATGGACACATCTGGAATATTGAGAAGGTTTTGTGGGGGCCAGTCACAATACAGCTGCCGCGAAGGTGTGGCATAACATGAAATGATTGCCACATCTATTAACCACAGGGGGGGGGAGGCAGGTTCTCAGGATGGTGTGGGCATGTTCCCCATCAATGAGAAAGAAGACATCTATATCACCCGCTGTGATGTTCCCTGACAGAGCTCTTTGCAACTCTCCTGAACATGAGGAAGGGTGGGTGAAGAAAAAGACAACAGAAGCCAAGTTGTGTAGCACATGTGGTTTCATATTTACAAAACCCATCTTCAGATGTAGAAAGCATCTTCCTCTGGCTGTAGATTCCATTCTGAATGTCTTAAAACACTGTGATACTAAAAAATATTTGCCTGAGTTTAGTATCTAAAATTACCGGTACTTTGTTACACTTTCTGAGTTTGTATGGTTTTGTTGTTATTTCTGCTTGATAATGAAAACTATGTTACCTTGTATGTTTCCATGTTGGTCTTGGTGGCCAGGAGATAGAGAGCTACATTTATGGCTCGACTCTGGGTGCCCCATTTCTTTTTGTCATGGCTCATTGCCAAACAATAGTATTACTACCTCTCTGATACTAGGTAAAGGTAAAGGGACCCCTGACCATTAGGTCCAGTTGTGACCGACTCTGGGGTAGCGGCGCTCATCTCGCTTTATTGGCCTAGAGCCAGCGTACAGCTTCCAGGTCATGTGGCCAACATGACAAAGCCGCTTCTGGCGAACCAGAGCAGCGCATGGAAACACTGTTTACCTTCCCGCCAGAGTGGTACCTATTTATCTACTTGCACTTTGACGTGCTTTCGAACTGCTAGGTGGGCAGGAGCTGGGACCGAGCAACAGGAGCTCACCCCGTCGCAGGGATTCGAACCGCCCGACCTGATCAGCAAGCCCTAGGCTCTGTGGTTTAACCCACAGCGCCACCTGGGTCCCTTTCTGTGATACTAACAACCTACAAATGTGTAGGTGATTCTGCTTATGCACATAAGGCACCCAGCTGAATGTTTGAATTAGAATGCTTTTGCTGTTGTTTCCCAGTCACCAGAACAAAGACAGCCACAGTAATCATCTTATTTTCACTGCAAATTCTGTTTTCTGTTGATTTTACCATTGTCCATGATATTTCCATGACTGGAATAGAAACTGGTTCCATGCATTCTTAAAATAGCACAATAAAATTGGCAATGTGATAACACTCACAACTTATGAATGGATTGCTTATAGATGTAGACTCTGTTCGGATAAATATAACAATATTTGGAATGGGTTTATACAAAATGTAGCAGACTATTAATATCTACATAAGTATAAGGATAATAATATCAAACTTATAAAAGAATGTATTGGTTAGGGTATTTATTGTGTGTATAAATTTGTTCTCTACACATTTTTGTGGCTTTTTATTTTTCTTCTTTTTCTTTGTATCACTTTTTTTCTTTATAATTCTAAACTTTTAAATAAAATATTAATTCCAAAAATAAAATATATATTGGGGAATGGCTATTACTGTCTCCTCCTCCCACACATAATGATGTTACTTAAAATGAATGCTTTCCTCTAAAATTGCAGCGGGCCTCTGCTGACAATTTCAGTGAAGTCAGTGCTGTTCTGAAAGCACACTTCAGCAAATCAAGCAAATTCTCTTCCAGGTAAATTAAAGGAGAAGAAATGTCAACTTGGAAACTTCTTGATTCTCTCATTCTTTGATCCTAATAGTCAATCAAGAAAGCTATTTGAAAAAGTAAACACTTAAAGTGGTTGGCACACTTAAATATCCTTTACTTGTTGTTGCTCCAAGGTGTTCTCAATACTTCTGCCTTTTTTCTACTGATAAGGAAGACTGTAAAGATCACTGAAGAACAAAGCATGGTGATTCTGGTCTCATTTTATTAGCTTCGCAGTTCTTGCTTCTCAGGTATGCAGTATCTATATGGCTGCAACCCATTCTTGCCAAAAGAAATCAGAAACAATCTGAGAACCAGCTAAAAGGTTACCAAGAAGTAACCAGAAATACAGGTGTGTATACTCATATAGATTTCATCTGCCAAAATCATTGGAAATAAGTGAGATCTGCAAGTCCCAATTTTATAATTGATTTGTAAAAAAAAAGCATTTATATAAGGCTTAATGTTTCAGAAATCTCTAATGAATGGAATTACCGGTATTATTTTTAAAATAATTCATTTAACAGAAACACACAATTCCTCCATACTGCCTTCCCCTCCATCATCAGTACCCTCCTTCCGTCTTACTTGCAAACACAGTCTTAAAAGTAAACAATAAACCATATACTGTAATACATAACAATAACTCATGGTTGTCATGGTAAAATCAGATGGGCCAAATATTACTTCAAGATGCCATAAAAGAGGGAAAACAAAGACAGAAAATAATTTCCTTTTTAATTTTAATAAAAATAACACAAATATTAACAAATTAATAAAAATAACAAAAAGTGGATTGCTCAATAATTTGAATGAATAAATCATGGGTACCTCACTCCTGCATGCACTCAAGTATTAATGAGCAGTGATTCTATAAGCATGACCTGTACTCTATAGATCCAGAAGCTCACCTGTTTTTAAATTTATCAGGATTCCTCAGTCTCACAAAGGCTACACCTTGCCACCTATTTATCATATTATGGTGCAGGTTTGCACTTCCAATGGCAGAGAAATATGCATTTAGCAATTGAAATGCCCACAAAAGCCAGGACGTCCTCCAGTTTGTTGGACAACTACCGGTAACCTCTCTGCGATGAAATCATTAAGGACTATATTTACTGAAGACATTATTTCTGTCCTCCAAAATGGCTAAACTGGACAGATCCAAATTAGGTGTATTAAGAAGGACCCTGGAGTCCTTCGTTTCCTAAAGTCATTGTTGACAATTGCCCTTTCTCATCTCCCTGTGGTTCTAGCCAATGTCTGTAAGGTGCAGGTTTGTACTTCGAATTACATTAGCAATACATTTAACTTGCTTTGAATTGTATAGTAAATGTCTGGCTTGGTGAAACTGCTGTCCGTAACAACAGATTCCTCCTCTGCTCTGCAAACATTCTCCTCACATAGGATATATATCACATTCATCTGAATATTTAAAAAGCTTTTCCACATTCATGGTTTCAATATAAGGGTGATATCCAATGTTAGTCATACCAGACCAATTTATTTCAACAGGCCTAATCTGAGGGACACGGGTGGCGCTGTGGGTTAAACCACAGAGCCTAGGGCTTGCTGATCAGAAGGTTGGCGGTTCGAATCCCCACGACGGGGTGAGCTCCCGTTGCTTGGTCCCTGCTCCTGCCAACCTAGCAGTTCAAAAGCACGTCAAAGTGCAAGTAGATAAATAGGTACCACTGCGACGGGAAGGTAAACGGCGTTTCCATGTGCTGCTCTGGTTCACCAGAAGCGGCTTAGTCATGCTGGTCACATGACCTGGAAGCTGTATGCTGGCTCCCTCGGCCAATAAAGTGAGATGAGCGCCGCAACCCCAGAGTCGGACACGACTGGACCTAATGGTCAAGGGTCCCTTTACCTTTAATCTGAGTATGGCTAACATTGAATATTCCTCTAATATTTTATTAGGTTGGCTTGATCTAGTCTTAGACAGCCCAATTGGGGTGGCCAGGTGCAAAAGAGAACAGGGCACCTTTAATTTTATGCATGAAGTCCAACCTTAAAAATATAAACAAAATGAAAACAAACCCGTGAGACTGCCACCTACACCTTAACACACACTCTGCAGGGTTGCTTTGATTCCTCAATGGCCAGACTACAAATGGAGAGTTGAAGGAGGAGCCGGAGGAGGAGGAAAGGGCACCAGAGTCATTGTTTTACTTCAGGTGGATGAAGAGCTCTTGCCCCTCAACTTGTCCCACAAAGATGCTGTCTTCTGCTCAGGCTCTCATACTTTCCCCCCAGTGATCAGAGTATCAGTTGCTCAAGCCTCCTTCGTTCACACTCTGTTATCCTGACCACAGACTGTCAGCACATGTTCAGGTAGGTAGATGTCGTAGGAATTCTAAGGTCTTAAATATAGAATAAATGTTTATCATTGCACAAGGGAAACACACATACCTAAGTATATAAACCACATGTCTAAAATAGTACAGGAGAGCAATCCAAAAACCATCTTGGCAATCTTAAATACTCTAAAATATTTCCTTTGCCTCCTCAGTCCCCCTTGTCTGAGAACAGGTAGGCAGATAGCAATCAGGGGAAGTTCCTGAAGGGGTTCCTCTCCTATATCTATGAACCTCCTTTGTATTAATTGTCATTGTTTGCCCAGATGCTCTGCACTGAGGGATGTCTGACGGGCATCTGGATTGTCTAAGAGACTCTCTTATCAAATGCTAATTCTTTGTGTAAACTGTATCTGGAACTATGTGAAACTTGCTAAATCCCCAGGAATACCACACCTTGGCTTGCCTGAGCCACAGTAACCCCACCTTATGTGTGATATAATTTCTGACTGTTCGCAGAGGGCGTGTCCTTCTCCATGCCAAAATGCCAACCCTTAAAAGAGATGTTTCTTCTTGGTTCAGGGTCTCTCTTTCCTCCTTGCTAGGAGGGGTGGGAACTCTGTTGCAACAGAAAAATAAAGATCTGCCTTGCTTTCATTGCATCCTGCCTCCATCCATTCATCTCTGACCGATCATGGACTTGGTGGTCTCAGTCCCTTGGGGAGTTGGGCAGCAAAAGCCAACCACTCCTATTTTTTTTCTTTATCATAGACGTTAAATCCTATAAAACAGAAGACAGAGTCGTTGTTCATCTTGGGGTGTCCCTCCAGACTGAGGTCACACTTACAGAGGCTTGGTCCGGCACAGTTCCTTATAGCTCTAAAGAGGCACATCTGACTTTGAAATGCTAGCCATGAAGGCATCAGAAGAGCCCTGCTGGACCAGGTCAATGGCCCATCTAGTTCTCATAGTGGCCAATGGCATAGTGGGTCATGAGAAGCTTATAAGCAGAATCTGAGTGCAACAGCACTCTCCCAGCTTGCGATTCCCAGCACATTTTGTGATTCCCAGAAAACATTGCCTGTTGCTTCTTTCCTGGTAGCAGAAGGTTCTTTTCTAAGCTAATGCCATTCGCTCATGCCGTTCACAAATGACTCATATTATTACCCCGAGGGCATTTTGTCTGAGAAGACTAAAGCTGCAAAATTGCTAAAATTGTACAGGCAGTTTATACAGACACAATACAGTGGTACCGGTACCTCTGGTTACAAACTTAATTCGTTCCGGAGGTCCGCTCATAACCTGAAACAGTTCTTAACCTGAGGTACCACTTTAGCTAATGGGGCCTCCCGCTGCCACCACGCGATTTCTGTTCTCATCCTGGGGCAAAGTTCTTAACCTGAAGTATTACTTCCGGGTTAGCGGAGTCTGTAACCCGAAGTTTTTGTAACCTGAGGAGTTTGTAACCCGAGGTACCACTGTATGGAGTTTATACTCAGAAGCTTGACTGGAGACATTAAAGGCCTCTTATAAAGGAAGAACATACACATTAGTACTTATCATAGAAAGAACGCACAGGAGTGCGTGCATCATGAAAACATACCCAAGGCTGCAACCCGAACCCCACTTATATGGGAGTAAGCCCCACTGAATTAAATCAGACCTACTTCTGAGGAGACATGGTTAGGATTGCAGTGGAAAGGTGCAATAGAAACCTTGTGGATTAGCACAGCCATGGCTGAATCCATAGCCCAGTGGCTAATGATAGCGGCCATAGCAGAAGGTGGTAGTGGGGAGGACGATTGGGTCAGACCCCTGTGTCACCCCCTAGCTGGCTCAGCAGTTGAGTCCAGCTGCCAGGAGAGATACAAAACTATTTGGTATTAATATATTTTTCTTAATTCAACATTAATCTAAATAAAATAAAAACATAAAGAGGAAAAGAAAAGGGAAAGGAGGAAAGAGAAGAGAGAAGACGATAAGAAGAAAGAGATAGAAAAGTACATAAAAGATAAAATAGAAAAGATAAAATACAGAAATTAAAGAACTTCTGATTCTTCATCTGCCCACTATATTTAAACAATAGTTACTTCATCCACCCAACAAAACCACTTTCTATAAACCAACACTATCTTCAGTTCCCAAATCCATATGCTGTTTCATTTTCTTTTTCACACAAAAAGACTATGAGAGTTTTCCAGTATTTAGTAAATGTTAACTCTTCCAGATTTGTCTCTCTCGCTGTCAAAATTTAGATCTTATGCTCCCTGGGGGAAGAGACCTGTGTTTTCCCCTTATGGTGGTCTGTATGCCACCCATTTACATTGGTGATGAAATTGGCATAAAAATAGCTTTTGTCCACCTACATCTCCTGCCCAACGTTTAGAGCTCAACCCTTCTCCTGATTTATTTATTTTTTAATTTCTGACACACCATTCCTGCCCTAAGTCTGAGACCCAAGAAAATAAGCCACCTTTGTTGAGCTTCAGGATGAGTCACTACTCAGCTCTATGAATCAGTCAGGTTGCTCCTATCTTGGAAAATAATTGTGCCAATTAGTGTGCATGGACAACTGACTTATGTGGGGTGTGGGTGAAGAAAAGTTAGACATCTGTACCACCAGAGCATCCCTGACATGTCCCCTGTCAGAGTGATTCTGTGCGGTAAATACATATGAACCATCTACGTTTAGGAAGAGGTACGTCCCACCAACTGGGATGTATCCCTAACTACTCAGCTAGTAAAAAATCAAGTAGACCTTCTGTTTAATAGTCATTGATAGACTTGCTCTCTATTAATTTATCCAAATCCTCTCTCAGAACACCTAAATCAATCAATCCTGTAAGTAAGCTATGTATTGTATAAAGGAATATGCAATGTTTGAATCTACTGCAGTAAAGTTCACTGGGAACCACCAGAAATTCTGGTACTATGAGAGAAGGAGAAAATAATCTCTTTCTGCACTATTCGTAATTTTGTAAAACCTCTGATAGGTTTACAACCTGATAGAGATTTGCAAAACTGTTTGAAAATTATAGCTATGTCAATATATTCACATGTGGAAGAAAACCTCGAAAAAGACTATTAAGGAAAACTTAGTAAACAAATCAGAATGTTAATTAGAAAAATGATAGAAATAATGGGAAAAGTACAATGCACACAAGTTTGGAAAGGGCTATTAAGGGAATTAGTTTATAAACTTTCAGGATTGCTGGCAATTCTCTTTGGACAATCATGGACAATTGCTAACATAACAGAAGAATGAATGAAAGAAAAAGTAGTATTGATTTTTTAAAAATAAGAATGAGGACAGAGGGAGCTTTGCAAATTGCCATCTTCCCCAAATCTAATTTTCCTCGTAATAGAACAGAAAGCAGAGGAAATGACATGGAACTATCCAGAGTATAATAGGAACACAAACCACAGGCAATATAGGATTCTTAACAAACATTGTCTCATTTCCCTCCCCACATGGAAGGCTTATATAAGATTGGTAGACCGGAAGAATACAAAGGAGGGCTAGGAACGCCCAGTCTTGGGTTATGCTATGCAGCTTTCCAAATTAAATCACTGATACCTCTCATTAGAGGCAGAGTGAATATTCCATGGGTACAGATAGAAAGCACCCACACAATACCATCAGTACGTGCTCTGTGCTTCTCGCAGCTGTCTCACACGGAACTAGGAAAGGAGGCTAACCAATTCTTAAAAGCAACATTGATGGCAGGACCGGTGCTGGGGATTTTGGCGCCCTAGGCGAGGGGGCGGGCCACGTGACATCATTGCGCATGATGTATGGTGCCCTGCCCCCTGCCCGCCAGGCGCCCCGCGCCGCCACGGTTTTCGCCGCTGGTTGGGGCGGCACTGGGTGGCGGCGGGGGGGGAGGCGAGGGGCAGGCTGGCCAGCGCCCCCTCCATTTTGGTGCCCCTGCCGCCGTGTGGTTTTCACCCCAAGCTACTTGCTCCGCCGCTGGTTGGGGCGGCAGGGGGCGGCGGCGGGGGGCGGGGGGCAGGCTGGCCAGCGCCCCCTCCATTTTGGCGCTCTAGGCAACTGCCTAGTTCGCCTAAATGGACGCGCCGGCCCTGATTGATGGTGGGGTGGAATTTGAGCTCAGTACTGGCTCCTAAGCCTTCACCACTGAGGCCTTTGTTAGATCGCTTTCATCATTGTTACCAGATCCTCTTCTGAGATTGCTTTGCCTCTTACAAACAGAAGCCAGTACTGAGCTCCAGTTCCACCACGCCATCAATGTTGCTTTTAAGAACTGGTGGAACAATGGGCAAAAATTGAGATAAAACATGGATGCACACAATATTAACTGGAAGATTCATTCAGTAATTCATTTAACTCTGGAGGTTTAGCTTATACACTTCCAGGGTTAATGCTAAATGCATTACTTCTGGAAAATGAGCCACCATAGTCACTAGACTCGTCTACCCATGTACTTGTTGTTGTTGTTCAGTCATTCAGTCGTGTCCGACTCTTCGTGACCCCATGGACCAGAGCACGCCAGGCACGCCTATCCTTCACTGCCTCTCGCAGTTTGGCCAAACTCATGTTAGTAGCTTCGAGAACACTGTCCAACCATCTCATCCTCTGCCGTCCCCTTCTCCTTGTGCCCTCAATCTTTCCCAATATCAGGGTCTTTTCTAGGGAATCTTCTCTTCTCATGAGGTGGCCAAAGTACTGGAGCCTTAACCTCAGGATCTGTCCTTCTAGTGAGCACTCAGGGCTGATTTCTTTAAGAATGGATAGGTTTGATCTTCTTGCAGTCCATGGGACTCTCAAGAGTCTCCTCCAGCACCATAATTCAAAAGCATCAATTCTTTGGAGAATTCTCCTGGAGAAGGAACTGGCAAGCCACTCCAGTATCCCTGCCAAGAAAACTCCATGGACCCATGTACTATCTGAAACCAAAGGGATGTGTTGGTTGCCAGATGTGAAATATGCTGGCATTATTTTCAGCTCTCCTACTCCTTTACTTCGCTGTGGGTTAAACCACAGAGCCTAGGGCTTGCCGATCAGAAGGTCAGCGGTTCGAATCCCTGCAACGGGGTGAGCTCCCGTTGCTCGGTCCCAGCTCCTGCCAACCTAGCAGTTCAACAGCACGTCAAAGTGCAAGTAGATAAATAGGTACCGCTCCAGCAGGAAGGTAAACGGTGTTTCCGTGCATTGCTCTGGTTCACCAGAAGCGGCTTAGTCATGTTGGCCACATGACCCGGAAGCTGTACGCCGGCTCCCTTGGCCAGTAAAGCGAGATGAGCGCCGCAACCCCAGAGTCGTCCGTGACTGGACCTAACGGTCAGGGGTCCCTTTACCTTTTTACTCCACCTTCTCTTCAGTTGATCTGGACATCTAATCAAACTGGCTTCAACTGAGGACTGGTTGACACATGCCTGTTCGTTGCTTGTTTGGTGAAGCATCAACAGTTGACTTGCCTGTGTGACTGAGTCATTGCAGGTTCATCATAGATATAATTTTTGCAGCTCCCAAGGACAGCTCAGAGTCAATCTGCATGACAGTATGATGTGTAATACTTTTCAATGGAACCAGCTCACACATTCGGCCAAGAGTAGTCAAATATAGCATCATCCAGTGATGAGGAATGAAGCTGGGATGAGCAGATTTGCTCCATTTTGTTCCATTTTTGATCAGTGAGTTGGCTCCTTTATTTTAACTTGCCTTCCTTCAGTTTTAAATTGGGATTTGCATTTCCATTCTAATGTTTTTATAAAGTCGTACCTTGGTTGCTGAACGCCTTGGAACTCGTATGTTTTGGCTCCCAAATGATCGAAAACTGGAAGTGAGTGTTCCGGTTTTCTAATGATTTTCAGAAGCAGAACGTCCAGTGTGGCTTCTGCGGTTTCCGATTGGCTGCAGGATGCTCCTGCAGCCAATTGGAAGCCGCGTCTTGGTTTTCGAACAGTTCCGGAAGTCGAGCAGACTCCCGGAACGCATTCTGTCCGAGAACCAAGATACTGCCTTTCAGCAGCCCTCTGAAAGTGGTTCACGAAATAAGTTCTTCACAAAATAAGTTCTTCACAAAAACACACTGAGAGGTAAAATATAAAGATCCGAACTATCAGCTAAATGCAGGTGGAAACGTTTATGCAGTTGGACCCACTTTCAGTTAGTTCTGACCTTTTTTTTTCTGCTAGGTTTCCAATGTGCACAAAGTTCTGTGCACATGGATGAAAGATGTTGCAGAAAGGTATCTTGATGTGATTGTGGTTACTGTCACACCAGGATTCTTTTTTGTGTTATTTCATCCATGTGCCCAGGAACTTACTTACATTGGTATCCTAGGGAAAGATGCAAATGAACATTGGGAAATGAAAGCTGAGCAAATTGCACAGTAGTTTGAAATTGTACAACGGGTGGGTTAAATTGTACGACGCCGGTGGCGCTGTGGGTTAAACCACAGGGCTTGCCGATCAGAAGGTCGGAGGTTCGAATCCCCACGACGGGGTGAGCTCCCGTTGCTTGGTCCCTGCTCCTGCCAACCTAGCAGTTCGAAAGCACGTCAAAGTAGATAAATAGGTACCGCTCTGGTGGGAAGGTAAACAGCGTTTCCATGTGCTGCTCTGGTTCGCCAGAAGCGGCTTTGTCATGCTGGCCATATGACCTGGAAGCTGTACGCTGGCTCCCTCGGCCAATAATGCGAGATGAGCGCTGCAACCCCAGAGTCGGTCACGACTGGACCTAATGGTCAGGGGACCCTTTACCTTTACCTTTGAAATTGTACAACTGGCTTCAGTACCAAACAACTGGATGTAACAGCAATGTAACATCATTTTAAAAAAAGAGAGAGATAAAGAGGGACTCAGGAAATTGCAGGCTAGTTAACTTAATGTCTGTTCCTGGAAAACACATTATTAAAGATAAAATTATCAAGCACATAAAAGAATATGTCATGCTGAAGAAGAATTAACACAGCTTCAGAAAAGGTAATTTCTATCTCACTAAACTTTGCAAGTTATTTGAGAGCATAAGAGCCAACTTCTAGGGGCTGTGGGGACTTCAGCCTCCCCCCAAATATTTGAGGGGGCTGCCCCCCAAAGGTTGATGGGCATTGCCATTCAAATGGTGTGTGTGCACTGTGTAATGTGAATATGTGGGGCAGGGCTTACCTGGGACCCCTCAATATTTTATTCAAGTTGGCACCCCTGTTTGAGAGTGCCAAGAAGCCTGTTGTCGTGGAGCCAGCCAGCAATAAATCACACGGAATACATAAGGAGTTTTGAATGAAAGTTTGTGTAACATGTAAGTTGCCCCTGAGAGTGCATAGACATTGAGGAAGGCCAGAATGCATGGCTTCTGGGCTGCATTCCAAAACAATATGGCAACCAAAACATAGGCATCCTTCAAAATTCACACATATCCGAAATTTATGATGCCGTTCTCCAACCAAACAGTGTGTTTAAAAAATGCTCATATTTTTGGGGAAATGTGCATAGGAATGAATAAAGGTAAAGGTAAAGGGACCCCTGACCATTAGGTCCAGTCGTGTCCGACTCTGGGGTTGCGGCGCTCATCTCGCTTTATTGGCTGAGAGCCGGCATACAGCTTCCGGGTCATGTGGCCAGCATGACTAAGCCGCTTCTGGCGAACCAGAGCAACGCACGGAAATGCCGTTTACCTTCCCGCCAGAGCGGTTCCTATTTATCTACTTGCACTTTGATGTGCTTTCGAACTGCTAGGTGGGCAGGAGCAGGGACCGAGCAACGGGAGCTCACCCCGTCGCAGGGATTCGAACCGCCAACCTTCTGATCAGCAAGCCCTAGGCTCTGTGGTTTAACCCACAGCGCCACCTGGGTCCCGTATAAGAATGAATACATTGGTGAAAAAGCATTATGCTAGGAGAAATGGATTGCAGAAATGGGCACATTTTTATTATATATATATATATATATATATATATATATATATATATATATATATATTTAGGCTACTGTAACGCTAAAATGCTGAAGGGTTTTCATGAGGATTTGTTCAAAACAAATGAGCAAATTGCTGAAGAAATGCGGAGAACATCATTTAAGATTGGAAATATGAGAAACTGAGAGAACTGACTAAAAGCAGTTTCTTTTTTTTTTTTTGCAATAATATTTTTTATTTTTAAACACCCAAAAATAAACAAACATACAGTGAAACACACAAAAAAAACAACAGAAAAAACACATACCTAAACACTCACTACACTTAAACTACAACACTACACTACACAACATTTATATTAATATTCTTATCCTAAATCCTTAACATTCTCTAATAACTTCCTCCACTCTGTCCCTCTATGTCAGTTCTCCTTATCTATTTACTACCAGCAATTTCCTAATATTTAATCTTATCATATCTATTCCATTTCTAACTTATTTTAATTACATTGTTTAACTCTACCTATGACTTCTTAATTATTTCTACAACCTTATAATTTCTAATGAATATATATGTTAAACGAAAAACTTTAATTCAATAATACTTAACACTTAATTCTATAATCTAACTACCATCATATTTACTATATCAATCTTTTATAAACTACTTTTATACATTGACATTTCTATTTATGTTAGTTCTATACTTTATAATATTTTTTAAGATAGTCTTTAAATTTTCTCCATTCTTTTTCCACTTCGTCGTCCCTCTGGTCGCGGATTCGCCCGGTCAGTTCAGCGGTTTCCATATAGTCCATCATTTTCATCTGCCATTCTTCTAATGTCGGTAAGTCCTTTGTCTTCCAGTATTTTGCGACAAGAATTCTTGCTGCAGTTGTGGCATACATAAACAGCGTGTGGTCGTCTTTTGGTAGGACTTGGTGAACCATTCCCAGGAGGAAGGCCTCTGGTTTCTTCAAAAATGTGTTTTTAAACACCTTCTTCATCTCATTGTATATCATCTCCCAGAATGCCTTCAACCTTGGGCAGGTCCACCACATATGGTAGAATGTTCCTTCCATATTGCCACATTTCCAACATTTATTGTCCTGCAAATGATAGATTTTTGCCAACTTCACTGGGGTTAGGTACCATCTATAAATCATTTTCATTATATTTTCTCTTAACAAAGTACATGCTGTAAAGTTTATACCTATTTTCCATAGTCTTTCCCAGTCTGCCATCATGATGTTGTGTCCTACATCCTTTGCCCAATCTATCATTGCAGATTTTACTAACTCATCTTGCGTATGCCATTCCAACAGCAAGTTGTACATTCTTGACAAAGTCTTATTTTTAGGTTCTAACAGTTCTGTTTCCAATTTTGACTTTTCCATTTGAAAGCCAATCTTTTTGTCCATTTTGAAAAGTTCATTAATCTGGTGATATTGTAGCCAGTCTCGAATCCTTCCTCTCAATTGTTCAAAGGGTTTCAACCTGACTTGTTCTCCTTCGTATATTAACATCTCGGAGTATTTTATCCAGTTTTCTTCTGCGTTGACTTTTTTATAGGCCTTTGCTTCTGCTGGTGACAGCCATCTGGGTGTTTTCCTTTCTAGGAGATCCTTATACTTCATCCAGACTCTAAAAAGAGCCTTCCTTATTATGTGGTTTTTAAATCCTTGATGGGCCTTTATCTTATCATACCATAGATATGCATGCCATCCAAATTTATTGCCGTATCCTTCCAGGTCAAGTATATCTGTGTTTTCTAATAGGAACCAATCTTTCAGCCAGCAGAGGGCTGCCGCTTCAAAGTAAATGTTCAGTTCCGGCAGGGAAAAGCCCCCTCTTTTCTTGTCATCTGTTAGTATCTTGAATTTAATTCTGGGTTTTTTCCCCTGCCAGACAAATCTTGATATGGTCCTCTGCCACTTCTTGAAAGGTTCCATCTTGTCAAGTATTGGAATTGCCTGGAAAAGAAATAATAATTTAGGCAGCACATTCATCTTTATTACTGCGATACGGCCCATCAAGGACAATTTCAGATTGTTCCAGATCTCCAGATCTTTCTTTATCTCATTCCATACCTTTTCGTAGTTGTCTTTAAACAGATTTTGATTTCTCGCAGTCATATTAATGCCCAGATACTTTACTCTTTTTGTAAACTGTAGGCCTGTCTCTTTCTCCAGATTTTCTTTTTCATCTTGTGTCAGGTTTTTCCCTAGAACTTTGGTTTTGGCTTTATTTAATTTGAATCCTGCTACTTCCCCATACTAAAAGCAGTTTCACTGCTTTGAATGAGTTTGTTTACCATGTCTGGATCCAGCCCTTTGGTAAATATATGACTGCAGCAAGCTGTGAACTGTCTTTTTTTTTTTAAAGGGCTACTTGTGAAAACCTGATTAAAAAGATGGAATGGATGCCTAACTTAGCAGTTTTCGCATGATGGATATTCCTGGCTCAGGCCATGAATTTGTATAATGAATTAATTCACTTCCACACTGGGTGAAATATTCAAATACTATAAAGTGAGTGATTTGTAATATTTTGTAAGCATTGCAGTAAACAGAGTGAATTTGTCACTTTAACAACAGAAAAAGGTTGTAGATGGATGGCAATATAATTTAATCATTTTTAATGCGCACACACAAAAAAATAATCAGACTTGCCCTCTCTGGCCTTTTGAGAAGCAAGAACCAGTGTATCTAATTATCTGAACCCCAAGAACACAAAAGAATAACAAGTAGTGGACTCATAAATCTGTTGGAACAACTCCATGTTTTCTGATTAAACTCTATTCCTGGTGGCGCCCAGCAATCATGTTCGCCCTGTGTTCATAGTAATTGCATGTGTCAAAGCTGAGGCCTTGTGTAAACTGCACCAAATGAATTACAATTTTAATTTAGAGAGAGATAACTGTATTTGCCCCTGCAGGCAGATTGCATCAGGTCACTATTATACAACTGAGTAAGAAAGAGGGGGGAGGGGAGCTCCTTCAGGGCTCTCTAGGTTAATAGTAAGTGGGAAATGTAATGAAGCCCACATCACAAAAGGTTCCCCTCCTTTTAACAAGAGAATAATTTACAAACATGAAATACGCTGCACAAATTGTATGCTCTCTCTGTGTAAGTGTCCAGATGTACACGTTTTAAAATTCTTCAGTGTAGCTGAGGGTGGCCTAATGAGAACTCATGGCAAGAAATTAAAGCTGCAAAGAGAATACAGGAACCATTCAAAACATTCAAATATAACAGCACAGAATGGTTGTTACTGAACAGGTAACAAGCTACTACTCTAAACATTTTGTCATGGGCGGTGTTATGTACTGAGCTGAATAGGATCCAGAATGCAGCAGTCTGATTGGTCCGCAGGAGCCACCCAATCCAGCTCCAGGTGGAAGTGAATCCACAACCTGATTGGCCTACAGGAGTATCCCGGAATTAGCCAATCACGTGGGGCCCATTGTGTAAATAATGCATATATAGCAGACGTATTGGAGAAACATCCATTCCTTGCTACTAGGAGCTGAGTAAAGAGCATGAAATTCACACTTGACTCCGAGTATATTTCAGGCAACTAGTTGCATGTGACATGTGGTGGCCTTGGACATGAAGAGGCGCAATGCTACATGTATCAAAAAACCATCTCGAGCCACCTTGGGCTAAGATGAGCATCACAAAGAAAGTCCAAGTGCGCAGTTCAGAGTGAATGTGCTTCTGCTTCTGCTGCAAACATATGCAACGTTGCTTGTGCACGCAGAACTGCCTTGGTGGATCGGGGAGATCTATTTCGGATTAAAGTTCTATTGACTTCAGCAGAACTCACTTTCATTCACATAATGAGCTTCACCATTTATTTAATTCTCTTTTGCTTTCAGATACATGCATGCAGCAGTAAAGGATTCATCGACGCAGCGCCATTGCTTTGAATTAATCGTGGAAGAAGCTTTTAAAAAGATGATTCCATAACACATACAGAAGTCGGGGCAAACATTAACAGAATTAAGCCCATCGCACTCCCTGCTTCAAAGGGATATGAGTTGCAAAGGCCGTGAGGCAGAGAGACTGCAAGGGGGAGCTGGATATGAATCTGCTTATAGACCTCAGCATCAGCCACATTCTTCAGAAGAGTGTATTTTGCTCAGGACGGCTTTCGACTTGTTAAGGCTACTGTGGCCTGGCTTGTGGTTTAAAGTACAATCTATTTTTATTGTTCCGTTGTTTTAAAATGCTTTCCATGTATCGTTAGCCAATAGTAATTTCATAAAGAGTGAATGAACGCACAAGTTGATAAAGATGACGCATCAGGCAATGAACAGGGTGACCTAGAAGGGGCAGATGGGTCTACGGCAGGGCTGGATTTAGGTTTGACAAGACCCTAAGCTACTGAAGGTAATGGGGCCCTTTAGATGTCCAGCTGTCCTTTGTCAACAACAAATTGTCGCTGTTTTTGTGTTGAATATACAGTGGTACCTCGGTTTACGAACTTAATGGTGAAGATTTGACGTTTTCTTCCCCAAACAGTTTTTGATTTGAGTTTCAACGGAAATGAGGCTGCATTTTAATGTTGTATTTTAATCTTGTTTTTAAGTTGTATTTTAATTCAATTGTTTTTATACCTGGTGTTAGCCGCCCTGAGCCTGGTCTTGGCTGGGGAGGGCGTGGTATAAATAAAATTTATTATTATTATTATTAATCCATTCCAGAAGTCTGTTCTTAAAGTGAATCTGTTCTTAAACCGAGGTGCACTTTCCCTAATGAGGCCTCCCGCCGCCGGTGCCCTTCCACCTTTCGGCTTCCATTCGTAAACCGAGGTAAAGTCCGGCAACCGGGACACTACTTCCGGTTTTGCAGAGTTCGTAAAGCGAATAGTTCGTAAACAGGACTGTTTGTAAACTGAGGTACCACTGTATGCTATATGGTAATTTATGGACCTAATGGGTATCTAAAGCCATTTGCACATGTTGCCATGTGTCAGGTTCGCTTAACGGTTGCTCATGAGTAAAGACCAAGTTATTCTTTTCTTTCAACTATTTTATTGTGCAAATTATGTACAGTGCGGAGCTAAGCCTAAACATGACCGTCTAGTCGCTAGCGGAATCCGGAAGTGCCCCCCTCCTGTTGCGGTGCCAACACCAGAGTCTCAGCACTCTAAAGTGCTGCCTTCTCCTTCTGCGTAAAGTGGGCGCCGGAAACGGCGTCTCCCCCTCCGAGTGGGTCTGCTGAGTGGTGCTAGGTCTCTCTGCATCTTCCTGGAGACCTCTCCCCACTTGGCTCCCTCCCGGTAACTGCTCCTCCCCCAAGGAGGAGCTGGCAGACTCACTGGGAGACGAGTCCGTCGACAACAGAGGCTGAGGCTGCCGGTAGCCACTCAGTGCTGAACTGGCAGGGGTGGGCACATCCCTGACACCATGCAACCAATCCATGCAGAATGTAGGCACCCTATATATAGAAATGAGCAAACCAGTGATATTTTAGGGAGCAGGCTAACAGGTGGGGCCCATTACTGGCATCATAGGATCCTACACAACACAAAACACTATTGCTGTATGTAGGTTTTATTTTAGGGGACCCAGGTGGTGCTGTGGGTTAAACCACAGAGCCTAGGGCTTGCTGATCAGAAGGTCGGCGGTTCAAATCCCTGCGACGGGGTGAACTCCCGTTGCTCGGTCCCAGCTCCTGCCCACCTAGCAGTTCGAAAGCACGTCAAAGTGCAAGTAGATAAATAGGAACCGCTCTGGCGGGAAGGTAAACGGTGTTTCCATGCGCTGCTCTGGTTCGCCAAAAGTGGCTTTGTCATGCTGGCCACATTACCCGGAAGCTGTACGCCGGCTCTCGGCCAATAAAGCGAGATGAACGCCGCAACCCCAGAATCGGACACGACTGGACCTAATGGTCAGGGGTCCCTTTACCTTTTTTTAGGTTTTATTTTGTTTTTTATCTTATATTTTGGAAATGTACATCCAGTTTCCCCCCCTTTAAATATTTGGGGGGGAGTGGGGCCCTAAGTTATAGCTTGTTTAGCTTATACATAAATCCGGCACTGGTCTATGTCACCTTGTGCCTCCCCAGGGACAAGCAGAAGCTCAGCTTGATATTGGGCCGCTCCTTCTGTCCATTACTTCTTTTCCGAATCTCCTTTTCCCGTAGCTCCTGCCCTCACTACTCTCATTCTACACAGCTGCTTCTGGCCTTTGAGGTCAGGATAGGGTTGCTTGCAGCTGTGCTACAGTTGGCAATCCTAAACGCAAGTAGTAATTTACTACCAGACTGTTGCACTCATTACTTATCTGACCCACTATGCATGGAATCTGCTGGTCATCTGGCCTAAAAGAATCCCAGGCAAGTCGGTGACGTTACTCCAGATTTACACCAGCAGGCATGCCAGGGGATTTGGTTCCTTTCTTCTCTGGACTAATCAGATAAACTCCCATCCCTGCTTCATCCTGCTTAATCCTACTTTGTTTTAGGGATATTAAAGAACTTGCTTGCTGCCTATTAATTGCTGCTTTCTAAAGTGTATCAGTCAAGAGAGCTAGGCATCATTCCTCAGAGGCCTACTGGCATATCCCACTTTAATTATGGCTCTTAAGAAGTTAAACAAATATTAGATCCTCTTTCAAAGCCGTTCCAGTGCTTCCACATGATTACATGCCATCGATCTTCCCGCGCTGCTTCTCTGTTTTACATGCCTATTTTCTCTCTCAAATGTATTATTACAGTGTTCCCATCATCACATTTATGTACAGAACTGTTAATATTGATTGTTTCCTAAATGTGACTGTAACCCAGTGATGAGAGCATTTCTTTAGATTCATTAAATCTAATTTGATTCCCTCCATTTTTTTAAACAAGGAAAACATTATTTAAATATAATAGTCTTGCGGCACTTTAAAGATGAACACATTCTTTATAACATAAGCTTTCGTGGCATAGGATCTCTTTCATCAGATGCATGAAGTTCTTCAGCTGCAGGTATGGATACACTTCGTGCAACTGATGAAGTGGACTCTAATCCAGCCTTGCAATTAAGCACTGGCCTGGTAGCCATAGGCAAGAAGATGATATCGCAGGCAAGCAAGTGGACCGAGCACAGAAATCAAGTGGGATATTAGAGAAGGTAAGCCCCACCCCATCCTTAGCATAGAAATTATGTGGATTGTTGCAGGAAGAAAGAAGCATCCCATCCTTCTCCTGACAACATCTCCCTCCCATAGTTTAGTTACCATATTTTTTGCTCCATAAGACGCACTTTTTTCCTCCTAAAAAGTAAGGGGAAATGTCTGTGCGTCTTATGGAGTGAATGTGTGGTCCCTGGAGCTGGACTGCCCACGGGCAAAAGCAGATCATGCTTTTTTAAAAAAAGAGAGAGAGAAGGGAGTGTTGAAAGGAAGCCCGTTGAGCAGCTGCTCAGCAAACGATCGGGGAGAGAGATAAGGGAGAGAGATTCCAGCCCCGCCCCCTTGCAGAGGGAGGCTGTTTCCCCAGCGACATGTGACTGGCTGATTAGATTATCTGTCTGGAAACTGTAGAAATGGCTTCGTGAAGCTGCAGAGTTAAACCCCATAAAACGGGTTTTTTCCCTTTGCAAAGTGAGCTCAACAACTTTGAGCTGATCCTCAAAAAATGGGGGCTTTTCTCCTTTGCAAAAGAAGCTGCAGAAATTTGAGCTGATCCTCAAAAAAATGGGGCTTTCCCCCTCTAAAAACTAGGTGCGTCCTATGGTCAGATGCACCTTATAGAGCGAAAAATACGGTATTTTTGTGTTAGCAGACTAGTAACTTTTGTGGGCTTATTTATAAGGCTGCTGCAGTCCATGAAAGCTTATGCTATACAAAATTTGTCTTTAAGGTTGTTTTTGCTAACACAGGTTAATCTATCCATCTGGAAATCATCGTTTAAAAATAATAAATTAACGCTAACATGATTATTATTATTTTTTTGAAAAGTAAATTTCATACAAGCAAGAAAATTTGGGACAGAGGCTATACCTGATCCCTGTTGAATTCAGGAATCAAACCTGCCCCCGCCTCATTCTCACCACTGTTTGTTTCTTGGTCTCTGTAACAGACTGGCTTTTCTGTAAAAACATATAGGCCTAGTTCTCACTTAGGCTGTGTACACACCATACATTTAAAACACAGGACTTCCCCCCAAGAATAATGGGAATTGTGGTTTGCTAAGGTTACTGGGAATTTTAGTTCTGGGAGGGATACAGTTCCCAGGCATCAGTGTGCAGCACATCTAATTAGAGTGTTTCTCCCAGGGATTTTTTTTTTAAGCAAACATTTATTAATCATAAAGGACATTATATTTAGTCATCAAACTAAAGAAACTAAAGCTTAACTAATCTTATTTTTTTAATTAACAACTAAAATTTAGTGGTGTTTTTTTAAAAACCTTTAGTTTAAAAATACAAACTTAAAAAATGAGAGACAACGCCAGATTTTTGCTGCAATGATAACCAAGTGCATACAAAGTTATAGTCAATAATCTTTATCTTTAACTGGGTATGTGGGAAAAGCTGCACTCAGAATGAAAATTATGTTTGCTATATATGCCTATAAAGGGGTTAAGACTCACAGAATTTCTATATTCCTAGAAAAGACAGGTTATAACCTCTACTTCCTGCAGTGGGAAATAGGACAAAGGGTATTAATCTTTTCTCCTTCCTCCTTGCCTCAGTCTCTGTTCCTTTCAACCCAATAAAGTGAGCAGACATACATGCCTAGGCTGTGCTCAGAGCTCAGACTCCATTTTGGAAACTAATTTTGTATTTCATAACTAAGAAGTATTTCTACCTGCATACTACTTTGATATATTTGCTGCTTGCATTGAAATGTAAGTAAACTTTTGTTTTTACTAAAACACGTGGTTCATTCTTAGCAAAGGGGACAGAGAAGGGAAAGGTAAAGCAGACAGGGATAAAAAGTGTAATTACCTAATCTTCCAGTAAGCTGCAAAAGTGCTTTTACTCTGCTAAAAGGGCTTCACAGCTTGTTTACTCTCATATTTCTCCCAAACATGTGGTGCAGGAGGTTTAAATTTTAAATTACAGATTTAATCCTCAATCCATCTCCATCAATATAATGAGCTAACCTAAACTGTCCAGAACAAATTAAGGTTTCTTCATCTTTCTGCCCTAGAGAATGAGACCTCACCACATTTGAGCAAAAGATGGTGGACAGAGGAAGAGCCATGAGACAGAGACAGACTCAAGCAGAAGAAAAAGGCCGGAATGGATCTGCAGATTCTGTCTGTGTTGCTTCCAGAGACAGATGCAGGCAGAAGCTGCAGTCCCATTCTAGAGCCATGGCAGCCTTTTTATTCTGCCTGCATCTCTCTCCGTCTGTCTGCTTTCCACCTCCTCCCTTTGTTTCCCCCCTACCCTATTTCCCCATGGGTTGTGGCAGCTGAGGGAGCCAGGGTGCTGCTGCATACTCTCTCCTCCTTTCCATGACCTTCCCTTAAAAAACAACAACATTATGGTATGGCTGGGCATACCCTGTGTGCATGCATGTGTTCCCAGGATTCTTTGGGGAAGTCACATGCTTTGGAGGTATGGTGTGTACACAGCCTGAGAGGTAAACCTGCATCTGGGCTGACTCTAGTCTTCAGCTGGGACCCATGATGCAACTTTGATGGTGGCAAGGGCCATAGCTGTCAACTTTCGGATTTGAAAATAAGGGATTTTTCCAAACTTTTGGATTTGAAAATAAGGGATGCTGCGAGGGCGGTGCAATGGCACCAAGTAGCCTCGTCACCCTGCGCTCCAGAGGCTGCGCCCGAATGGGTGAGCAAAAGAGTGAGCGCATAGACAGCAGGCAGGCTGTCTGTCTGGTTGGGCGTGAGGGTCTGGCTGCACAAGGCATGCAAGCTCCGCCCCCAGTCGGTCTCAGACTCCTTATTGGCAGCCGAGCAACGCAGCTGAGGAGCCTCCCTGGCCGGCAGGGAAGGAGAGGAGCTGCTTCCTTTGAAATCCGGGAAATTTAAGGGATATCAACAATCTGGGATAGCAGTGGGAAACGGCATCGGAATAAGGGAGTTTCCTGCAAAAAAAGGGAGGGTTGACAGCTATGGCAAGGGCACCCAGTACTGTAGGGTAGTCTTGATGGGTTTATGGGATCAAACTGGTGATGGGCCCTTCTGTAGGAAGAACAGAACCCTCTGTCCTTCCTAGGCCAAGCGCCAGATGGCTAGTAATATATATATATTTGCCGGTTGGTCACTTTGTGGACAAGCTTACAGGGCTGCATTGTAAATAAAGACAGGAAGCAAGATCTACGCAAAAGGTGCCTTCATTATTTATAATATTTAGATGAAAGGTTGCAATGTTCAGAACAGAATGCTTCTCTCTAATAGCATGTGGAAATATGAAGTGTACGATCTCCAAAAGTTTACATTTCATACGCTTTCTGTTTCTTTGGGCTGTAGCCTGCCCCCGCTAAGTCGCCTCAGGAAATGGAGCTCCACAAACGGTTTTAATGAACACGCAAAGAGAGAGAGAGAGAAATCCAATCTAGGTCAAATGACATTTGTTTCAGATGCTGTGTTTCTCAGGTTAAGTTCTTTAGTAAGCCATTGGTGTTTATTGCACTGCCGAATTGATTGGGTCATGTAGGGCAGCCTGTACAAATAACGGCATCATTCACAAAAGGGACCACAATTTGTTTCAACATGTATTGAACTCCTACCAGTCCTTCAAGCTCTAGCAGAAGAGAAACAGGAGAGATTATCAACCCCCCAAAACCCAAAACCTAAACCTCTTCCTGTTTTCTTTCCTATATACCTTAAATAAGCCCTTAGGCTAATATCCACCTGACTGACAGCTTGCCTTGAGTTGTTTGAGCTGTGTGTGTGTGTGTAATCAAAACTGTACAGTTATATGTCAATGCTGTATGGGAAATGCTTACACGATACTATTAACCATTTCAAGACAGGGAGTTCATATGCACCTGTCGTTATTTCTCTTTATAATAATTTTTATTAAATTTTCAATTTTACATTTCAAAATAAACATTTTACAAACTTTAAAATAACCAATGACTGCCCTTCTTCTCCTTCATGTTACATATCATTCCCGCATATTTTCCATGCAAATCAGTTTTCCACTTTTACAGCCATCAAAAATTATTTACTCTGTTGAAATTATCATGGTGCTGCCAGTGTTTTCAGCTTTATAGTTATCTTCCATATATTCATTCATTCATTTATTTATTTTTTAAATTAAGGGTATTCTTGATTTGTAAAGGTATATGCATTGTTTCTTTCTTGTTCTTTCCATGTAACATTTTTATACAGCAGTTTCATTTGTTGAGACATTAGGGAGAGAAGGGGGAGAGGTGTGGGTAGGATGGGGAGATGGGTAGGATGGGGTGGCGGTATTTCTATTTTACTTAATATATGCAGAGTTGAGTGTCAGCGTCTTTTGTGTAGGTTCTCTGTTGTTTGCTTGTGCTCTTTTAGTGGTGAGAGAGGTCAGGGTTGGTGTAGGGTGTGATTGTTCATTTGTGGTAGGCTGTGATGATCTTTGGTTTCCTGTGTGAGAGGGGTAGGTGAGTGTTTTTGGTTAGGTTAGCCAAATTGATTTGTATACTGCCGGTAGATTTCTGTCATTGTCTATTTGGGCTGTGTATGTGATGAAGGGGAGCCATACCGGGATGAAGGTGTCTTCTTCTGTTTGTCCCCGTGTCAGTTTCAGCTTATTGGTTAGTTTTTCTAGAAGGGCTGTTTCCCATACTACTTGGTACCATTGGTCCATGTTTGCTCCTGACAGGTCTTTCCAGTGCCTGGTAATGATGTTTCTGGCTGCTGAGAGTACCTGTCGTTATTTCTACGTTAAAAAAGCAAGATAGCAATAATCTTTATGCCCCAAAGACGATCAAACCACCTTTCGTATTCGCTTTGCTAACTCCCTGTGTGCCACTAGGGATCTGCTAGTGTGCTTCAGGAAATTAAGCGATGACATTATTCAAAACTCCTGCGAGCCCAAAGTATTGACTTGCAGAAGAGATGCTCTCTGCTGTGTCTCTGCATGAGTCACTGTTTTGGTCATGCCTCCTTCCAGTCAACATCGGATGGGGACAGGCCATTTTGTGCACCTGATGGGATGATCGCCATGCTCTTCAACATCTACCGGTACTTGAAACCACTGATACTTGGATTGAGGACATTCAGATAGTTGTGTTGTGTTGCCACCAATATACACCTGTCCTCCTAATCAAGCGAACAAGTGAGTGTTATCTAAATTAGTGCCTTAAACAGTCACTAGGATGGATGAGGCCCCGTAATCTGAAACTTGATCCAGAAAAGGAAGTGGTACAATATTGTGGGGGGACATGCTCCCCGAGTCAGTTGGGAATTGCTCTGCCATCTCATGTGCCAACCTATCTATCATCTCTCTCTATCGCCAACCACCATTTTGCTTTTATCAAAGCGCGTTTTAATGTATTCCCTTCAAATGTCCTTTTTCATAGATTTTCTAGGGGTCAAATTTCGGTTTTATGCTCTTGTGATAACAGAACGATAGGATCACTTCACCATATAGTGCTCAACTGCCCTCTATATGATGTTGGCCGGAAGAATTTAGTGCTACCATTAATCCCAAAATTGTCTGGGCACCCGGTTGACTTCCTTCTTGCTTTTTTATTGCAAGATACTGACCAGTTTGTAACCCTACAAATGGCAAAATTTTAAACTTCTGTTCTGACATACAAGAGACGTAATGGACTGTTAGTAGGAAATTGAAATTGCTTGGAAGCAACATTCACATTATGTGTGTGTGTGTGTGTGTGTGTGTGTGTGTGTGTGTGTGTGTGTGTATAAAGTCTTTTATTGCCACTAATTTTATTGTCACCAATTTTTTAAATTCAATTGTGTGAGTGTAACTGCTGTTCCAGCGTTTTCTGTCTTGTCTTGCTATGAGCTTAAAGCTGAAATAAAGTTGATGATGATGTTTGTGTGTGGTTTGTCTGCTCAGTTCAGAGGTTTTCATTCTATTCTGGAGGTGGATGCACTTCCCCTAAGCAGGATCAGGCTCCCAGTTTCAGGATACTCTCATTCTGACTCCAGGCACAAATGGCAGTTATAGCTCTGAGCACCTTCCATCAGTTTTGCCTGGCCTTCACCCACCTGGGGCACATGCTGGCTGGGGCTGATGAGCATTGTAGTCCAAAACATCTGGAGGGCAACAGGTTAGTGAAGGCCGGCTCAAGCTCCTATGCCAAGTGTGACCTCACTGGGACAGAGACAACACACTGGGAACTTACTGCAGATGTTACTACGATGTGCTTTTGTATGTAGAGATGCCTCCGAAAATGATTCAGAGGAAAGGAGTTTGGGGGAAACGATACATAATGAAATGAAAAAGATGTTAAAATTGGTTATTCCCCCAAAATAATAATAATAATAATAATAATAATAATAATAATAATAATAATTACCTCTCTTTCAAATCAGAACCAGTGAAGGCGGTGAAGGTCCTGTGTGAGTGCCTGGAGGCGGTTGGAGGATGGATGGCAGCTAACAGATTGAGGTTGAATCCTGACAAGACAGAAGTACTGTTTTTGGGGGACAGGGGGCGGGCGGGTGTGGGGGACTCCCTGGTCCTGAACAGGGTAACTGTGCCCCTGAAGGACCAGGTGCGTACCCTGGGAGTCATTTTGGACTCACAGCTGTCCATGGAGGCGCAGGTTAACTCTGTGTCCACAGCGGCTGTCTATCAGCTCCATCTGGTACGCAGGCTGAGACCCTACCTGCCCACGGACTGTCTCGCCAGAGTGGTGCATGCTCTAGTTATCTTCCGCTTGGACTACTGCAATGCGCTCTACGTGGGGCTACCTTTGAAGGTGACCCGGAAACTGCAATTAATCCAGAATGCGGCAGCTAGACTGGTGACTGGGAGTGGCCGCCGGGACCACATAACACCGGTCCTGAGAGATCTACATTGGCTCCCAGTACGTTTCCGAGCACAATTCAAAGTGTTCAGCCCGGACATTGAGATCCAGCACCGAGGGCCTTCTGGTGGTTCCCTCACTGCAAGAAGCAAAGCTACAGGGAACCAGGCAGAGGGCCTTCTCGGTAGTGGCGCCCGCCCTGTGGAACGCCCTCCCAGCAGATAAACATTTAGAAAATACCTGAAGGCACCCCTGTTTAGGGAAGTTTTTAATCTGTGATATTTTAATGCATTTTGATATTTGTTGGAAGCCGCCCAGAGTGGCTGGGGAGACCCGGCCAGATGGGCGGAGTACAAATAATAAATTATTATTATTATTATTATTATTAATTATTATTATTATATTAATAATAATTTTATTTGTACCCTGCCCATCTGACTGGGTTGCCCCAGCCACTCTGGGCGCCTGCCAACATATAATAAAAACATAATAAAATATTAAACACTAAAAACTTCCCTATCCTGGGTGTCGCGACCCGACTAGACAGTGGGGTCGCGCCATGCGGGCGCCAGGAAGGGGAACCATGCAGCGGGCCAGGAAAGGGGGCAACAGCGGAGCCAGGCACGCAGGGGTTAAACCGAGCGCAGCAAGGCCCGACCTCGCCCAGGCATGCCCCACGGTGTAAACAACCCCAGGATGGGCGATAACGACCGCTAACGAGCCATCAGCGGCGGAACCGGCAGCATCGCAATAACAATGTAAAAAGCACCCATGAATAGTGCAGGTAGACCAGAGCAGTTAACTCTTTTGTCCAAGCCATCCCGGGTGGGGAAGTGGATCACCCCCGGACCTTTAGGGCAGAAGGGAGGGGGGAATTGGGAGTCACCCAGCAAGGTGTATTAAAGGGGGATTCTGAGATGGCCTCCTCAGAATCCTCACGGACTTTCCACGTTTCTCTGTGTGCTGTACAATAAACTTCAAGACATCTTCCGCTGACTTCTCGGAGTGGCGTGCGTTCTTGACAGCTAGCTACAGTTACCATTGGGGACACGACACTGGGGTGCCTTCAAATGTCTCCTGAAGGTTGTATAGTTACTTATCTCCTTGACATCTGATGGGAGGGTTTTCCACAGGATGGGTGCTACTACCAAGAAGGCCTGGTTCCCTGTAAACTCACTTCTCACAGAGAGGGAACCGCCAGAAGGCCCTCGGAGCTGGACCTCAGTGTCCAGACTGGACGATGGAGGGGGAAAGCTCCTTCAGGATAATAGGGACAGATGTCCCAAAGAAGACAATAAAATTATTTATGTACACAAAAACAGCAGTTAGAATTTTATATGCACAGAAATGGAGAGAAGGAGAAGTTCCAGCTAAGGAAGAACGGATATTAAAACTAATGGAGTTTGCAGAAATAGCAAAGCTGACACCAACAGTTAAGAGATCAAAGCAAAGAGCGGAAACCCTTTATGAGAAAATATCACAGTCAGATGGAGTTGCGATCAGGAATAGAAGTATGAGCAGCCGAAACAAAATGATGATAAATGTAAGACAGGTTATATATTGGATAAATGTATGGTGTCTAATGCAGTAGGTGTGGGAATGTTCAGGGTGGCAGGAGAGGATATATTGTTTATTAATATCCTTCCTAACATGCGCTAGCAAGTTCCTTTACTTAGCATAGTTTACATTCCCCTTTTTACATGCACAGCAGATATCTGGTAGCAGGCTCGCGTGAGCCTCTCACTATTATACAATTCAGTCTGTCTCAGATTGAATTGTACGTTCCTGGTAAGTTCCCTTGAATCCCTCTTAAAAGAATGAAGACGCCACAATCTTATTCAAAGTCAATAAAAGAAGTTTACTCACATCAGTTCACAGTTGGATTCCTGAAGGCAGACTTAGTTACAAATATGTACATGTGGATCTACCCCATATGGGGGAATAACCCCAGTGCTTCTGCAGTCCTACCTAAAAGCTGGTCCAACAAAGAAGGAAGTCAAAAGGAGGGAAGTGTGCTGCATGACTCGTCTTTTTGTTACCTGGACAGGTTAGGTCACGCCCACCTTCCATCACATGCAAAAGGAAGGATGCTTCAGTCCAGGAGGAACAGGAAGTTTTGACTGACTGGACCAAACATTCCCTCGCATGTCTTCTCTAGCATTACAAGGAATGTTGCACTTGACTGCCTCTCGTGGATCACATCCCACAGTAGGAATAAGCGAGGGAACAAAAACACCATGGAGGTAAGGGTGGGAAATCAAAATGTCAAAGGGAATTAATATTGAAGTTGAAGTTAATATGTAAAAACTTTTGAAATTCAAGACAAAATTAAATTGGAAAACAGAGGGGGGAAATGATTCAGAAACATCAGTTAGTCCTGAATAGAGATGCAAGACTGTGAACTGGGACTGGGCAATTTGATTTTGTAACACCAGAGGAGTCATTTAAAAAAAAAATTTTTTTTTTAATGCTTTGTGTGCCCGCGTCTAATCTTGCCCCTTTCTAAAATTTATTTACTGGGGCGTGTGTCAGGGGCTGGCCGGGGTCCGAAGCAGGGGCTGAGGACGCAGCTGGCCAAGACAAGGCACAGCTAACGCCCGAAGAGGTATTGAGGGTGTGGGACCAGGATCTGGCACAGCCTCTGTTAACACCAGAGGCCTTATTGAAGCAATGGGAGGAACTCCCAACCGGGGCTCCAGGGCAGCCAATGGGAAGGGATCAGGAAATGGAGACCGGGGAGGAGTTGGGGCTAGCGGAGCCTGCCAGAGCATCAGACACCACCAGCATGGAGGATGAAAGGGAAAGGGAAGGGGCCAGCGCTCCTCCTCGTAGATCCAGAGCAAGGAAGCGGAAAGAGGGGAGGTGGCGCCTGGGGTTCCCCAAACTTTTATGCTGGGGGCGGAGCCGCAAACCGGTACTTCGAGGATCTGACTCAGAAGGGTCGGATGCAGAACTGTAACACCTGTCTTCATTGATGCTGTAAATAAAGTAATTAGTTTAGAAGACGGTGTCTGTGGATGCTTGTTCTTGAGGAGGATCACATCCCTCTCACAGCGTGTTTTTCTTTTTATAAATTTGCCAAAGAATAAAATGAAATAAAATTGGAATTAAGGGTGTGCTGTGTCCCATTGGTATGGAGGTGGGGGCGGCATTCACCCTTCTTCTGATAGGAAATGCTCTGCAGGGAGGAGCGGGGACAAAAAATGGGGGGTTGAGAAGGGTTAGTTTGCAGGGCATGAGAAATATCCCTATTTTCATCTGAAGACTGTTGAAGGGCATGCCCTTCTCTCCCAGATGCTTTTCAGTCCTTCTGAGCTTCCCACAACCACAGGTTGTAAACCTTCGGGTTCAACGAAGAAGGGCATAACCACATGAACATCTTAGTTGTATACCCACAACTGTTGTTGTTGTGTTGATGAGAGAATACTTGTCTTTGCTCAATAGTAACGCAGGTGGCGCTGTGGGTTAAACCACAGAGCCTAGGGCTTGCCGATCAGAAAGTCGGCGGTTCAAATCTCCGCGCCGGGGTGAGCTTCCGTTGCTCGGTCCCAGCTCCTGCCCACCTAGCTGTTCAAAAGCACGTCAAGTGCAAGTAGATAAATAGGTACTGCTTGTCAGCAAATACCCCGCCTGGGGCAGTTTGTGAGACTGCCCCAAAGTTAGAGCAAAGCCGTGTGTGCACATCCCCGGCTACTGGAGTAGTCCGGTGGCGCAGTCATATGTGATTGTTCCCCAGCATGAAGAACAACACACACAAGCCATGATCAAGGCTAAACTATTTATTGTAGAAAAGTGCAGAGAGAATCTCTGCTGCCATCTCAGTAAGTCAGAGCTGGCATAAAGTGTCCGTCCGGCATCAGGTCTAGCCAGAAGAGAGAGCACAAAGGCTAGGATTACAATAGTACAGTGAAACATAAACATCACATGTAGGAAACAGATAAGGCAGCTTTCTCATGGCTTAGTGAGACAGGCAAAAGCTGTTTGCAGCTGTTTGCCGATCGGCTTGGACAAAAATCACAACACTGCTCTGGCGGGAAGGTAAACGACGTTTCCATGCACTGCTCTGGTTCGCCAGAAGCGGCTTAGTTATCCTGGCCACATGACCTGGAAGCTGTACGCCGGCTCCCTCAGCCAGTAAAGCGAGATGAGCGCAGCAACCCCAGAGTCGTCTGCAACTGGACCTAATGGTCAGGGGTCCCTTTACCTTTACAGGAATAACAATGCAGAGAAGAGGGAAAATTTACTTGTTGAGCTCTAGCAGCTTGAGACTTCAACTTGTCTGGAATTTCCCTCACCAGATAAAAGCAGGTGTGTAACAAGCCATTTCCTTTCTATGTGGCAATCATGCTTTGCTTGACCAGACTGCGACATTACAGTTGGCAATGATCAGAATGACTGACTTGTGCAATACATCCATATATTTTTTTCCAAACCCTTACCCAAACATTTCAATAGGGCATCTCAAAGATTACTATTATTTGAGCTGGATTCCAGTCACTTTTAAAGCAGAAAACACTCCCTGCTCTATAAAATGCAGTTAGATTAAATGTTGAAATTTTCATCCTGTAGTATAATAAAGGGCTGTTGGGGCTTGCAGAACTTTGAAGGATAACAGTTGACAGCTGTCTGCAGTTCCATCAACCAAACACTGCTTTATCTGACAAGAAGCCACGTCCCTTGAGCCTTTTGATAAAGGAGTTTGCAGCATGTTAGAGAGCATCAAATCAGCTGTAGAGAGAAAAGCTCAAGGACTTGGCTCTGATGGGGGGCTTAAGGAGGTTAAGAGATGATTTGGTTGTTTGTTTATCCTAACAAGGGGAAGCGTTTTATTTATTCTGAGCGCAGAATGCACTTCTAGTTAGTTCAGAATCTGGAACCATTTGGAGCACAGCCAGAGGCAAAATCCTGCCCACAGGTTTTCTAAACTTTGAAATGTATTGGAAGTTGGGGTGCAAGCTTAAATCCTGTGCATTTAAGTCCTGTGCATCTTTGCTCAGAAATAAGTCCCACCCACTATGCTCAACGGGTGTTACTCACTAGTAAGTGAGTTTAGGAGTGCAGGTTTAGTGAGATTGTAAGACACAAAGCAACACAGAGCCTGTCTTGCTTAATGCCACATCCTTATATCCATTTACCTTGGAGTAAGCCCTCTTGAAATCAGTGGGGCTTTTGAGTAGGCAAGCATGGGCTTGAGCTGTAAGTTAATTTATTTCACCGGCTTTTAGCACGCCCATTTCTGTGCTGGATTGTGGCTTTTATCTTTTGATCTGAAGCCTTTGTAACCACAAAAGAAAAATATTAGAGGTGACATTTCCTAAATTGTTGTAATGAATGCTAGCTTTTGTGTATTAAATTTGTAGGATCTCACACTCTCTCCAGTGGCCTCAAAAATGTCTAAATTGAACTTTTGTTGATGTGTGAATTTACTTAAAAATAAGTGGATCAATCAGTTATGAGGGAGATAATCAGCTAGATAACCAATTCACAACTGTGCATTGAGACAGTCATGTTAATTCCTGGTATACCTCTTAGCTGTTAACACAGTAACTCCCTTATAACTACAAAAATGAACATGGACTACCCGTGTTTCTCCTAAAATAAGACACCGTCTTATATTTTTTCCCCCTCAAAAAAACACACTATGGCTTATTTTCAGGGGATGTATTATTTTAACCACTATGCGTCGGTACGCAGCATAGCCACACCTATCCAGGCCGTCTTAAGGGAGAGGCGCTGCGTCACTATGTCTTATTTTCGGGGTATGGCTTATATTTCACAAATGCATAGAAATCCTGCTACGGCTTATTTTATGGCTACGTCTTATTTTAGGAGAAACAGGGTACATGTGTGGATACAGTAACACTTAGGGTCTGGACTGGGAAATGAGATCTAATGCAGAATAACAGACCTTTTGATGTAGAAAACAAGGGAGAACACAAATGTTTCCTGAGTGCCACATGTGATTGTAAGTGACTAATAGCACAATCATGCACCTGTCTACTCAGAATTAGGTCCCACTGAGTTCAATGGGGCTTATTCTCAGGTAAACAGAGAACAGGGTTATGGACCAATCATGGATCAGTTTAAAAGGTAATCCATGGTTTTAGCTTCATGCAGAAACTGGCATTTCAGCCCCCACATCTACAACATTAGCATTTGCCAACATGGTATTAATCCAAATGAACATACCGTACAACATTTAACAACAATTTAAGAAGAGTTTGGATTTGATATCCCACTTTATCACTACCCAAAGGAGTCTCAAAGCGGCTAACATTCTCCTTTCCCTTCCTCCTCCACAACAAACACTCTGTGAGGTGAGTGGGGCTGAGAGACTTCAAAGAAGTGTGACTAGCCCAAGGTCACCCAGCAGCTACATGTGGAGGAGCGGAGACGCGAACCCGGTTCCCCAGATTAGGAGTCTACTGCTCTTAACCACTACACCACACTGGTGTTTAACACTGGTGTAATGTTAAAACAACCCCACCCTCCAAACAAAACAGCACCACCCAACCAGGTTAAAACCTCATCCCCGTTAAAACCGTCCCACCCAGCTCGGTCACCTGACCTGGCAACTTGCTGTAAATTTAGCTGGCAAAAATGATGGTGTAACTTACACCAGCTTTCTGAGCACAGGACTGCTCCCTAAATGTCCCATAATGACACACTTAAAATGTCCGAAATGTTTAAGGCCAGATAAAGGTGTCCTTCCTCTTTGGCTGGCTTTGCCAGTGGTAGCCCTGCTGTGAACAGAGTTTGGATCTGGTGTAACTTTAACTTAACACCTACTTGCTTTTTGATGGCTTCTTGTGTACTGGATTACTCGCTCAGAAATTCCAAACTCTGCGTATGCCAGCAAAGTTGTAATATCTGCTACAAAAGCAAGAAAACATAGGTACCTTATTTAAGACATAGAGAGAGTGTGTGTGGAGGACCCATAGCCCAAGGGCACATGCAACCAATTAAAAGCATCAGCTTACAGATGCTGGGAAATGCCTTTCATTGCCTGAGACCCTAGAGAATCATCTAGGCTAGACAATGCTGGCCTAACTGGACAAATAACCTGACCTTGCAGCGGGCCTAGGTACCTATTGTGTGTTTTGTAAATAGAAAGCCAGGGTTGTGGGCAACTTAGTTTTAGTCAGCATTAACCCACTGACATTAACGGACTTAATGTTGCAGGAATTTCAGATATGCCTATCTAAATATTTGCTTGGAAATACTTGGCCAATCAGCTTAGCATAAGTTTTAAAGGTCTGGGGTGTCTGGAAAATGGAGTTTGATAACATTTGTCAGTGGGTGAGAAAGGGGGGGAGTTCTTTTGAAATGCCTGAGCAACTTTTGTGGTCAGCACTGGAACATCTTATGGCTGAGTTCAGGAATAGGCTATGCTTATGAACTTCAGGTACAACAAACTAAACCCAAAAACAAGTGACATAGGGAGGTTAGAGTTGGGGTTAGGGTTATGGTTATGGTTATGGTTAGCAGTGCCCAACCTGGTGACAACAGAATAAATGATGCAAGGAGGGAGCTACAGCCCAAGATAGGAGATGTGGTAAGGGAACACCTAGCTGTCTTAAATGAATTCAAATCTCCAGGGCCTGATGAGCTGAACCCAAGGGTACTAAAGGAGCTTACACATGCAATATAAGACCTTCTGTCTATAATATTTGAGAATTTGTGGAGAACAGGTGAGGGCCCTGCAGACTCGAGATGGGGAAATGTTCCCATCTTCAAAAAGAGGAAAAAAGAATATCCAGGTAACTAGCAACCGGTCAGCTTGACATCAATACAAGAAGGCTCCTGGAACAGATAATTTGACAGTCGGTCTGTGAGCTCTTAGAAAAGGATGCTGTGATTACTAAGACCCAGCATGGGTTTCTCAAAAACAAGTCATGCCAGACGAATCTCATTTCTTTTCCTTTTTTTTTTTTGGATAGAGTTACAGGTTTGGTGGATCAGGGGACCGCTGTGGACATAGTGTATCTTGATTTCAGTAAGGCTTTTGACAAAGTCCCCCCATGATCTTCTTGCAGAGAAGCCGGTAAAATGTGGGCTGGACAAGGTAATTGCTAGGAAGATTTGTAGTTGGTTGATTGACCGAACCCATGGAGTGCTTGCTAATGGTTCCTCATCATCCTGGAAAAAAGTAGCAAGTGGGGTGCCACAGGGTTCTGTCCTGGGCCTGTTGTTGTTCAACATCTTTATAAATGACTTGGATGAAGGAATTGAAGGGAAGTTCATCAAATTTGCAGATGATGCCAAACTGGGAGGGGTAGCTAATGCCGCAGAAGGCAGAATTTGACCATAACAGATTGGAGAATTGGGCCAAAATGAATGGGTTATTTGCCTGTAGAAGTAGAGTCTGAGGGCCAAGCAAGACATGGTGTTAAATGCATCTTTGTGTTTAACCTTCAGGTTTTAAAGAAAATGAAAATAGCATCAGCTTGGGAGTAGGGTGAGCAGATTGTCACACAAGTGGGATGCTTCTTTCTAATACAAACAGCTTTCATAGGTGGGTTTCCCCCCAGGACCTTATGTAGGGAGGATATTAAATTCCCTCCTCTACCCCTGCTGTGATCCTGAAGCTTAAGGATTCTTGAGATGCAGTTTCTGTCTTTGATGATCTAGCACAGGATAAGCAACTGCACTTCTTATAGAAGTGTCTGTTTGCCTCCATTTTAAGGATGGTGGCAAAAATCTCTACAAGTCGACTGAGCTTTGAGCTGGACTGTAGTGCATTTGTCTTGTTTGCAAAAAGGTCCTGTTTGCAGTGGCTTTCTGCAGAATTCCCTAAGAGTGTCTTTTTATTTTCAAAACATATTTCTTATGATAAAATTTAGTCAGCTGCTATCATCATCAATGTTTCATCTTAACTGTTTGTTAACTAAGTACTGCTGAAATGTGGTGTTAGCTTTGGTCTCTCATCGATTTGCTGTTAAGGTGATTATTAGCCATTAACCACCATTAACATTCATTGTTTAATTGTTGTTTTATTGTTGACCTCTTTCTCTTCTGTTTTTTGCTCCCTGTGATTTAGCCAAACACACACAGAAAGTGCAGCCATTGAGTCTTAATGTGAATCTATGGTATTTATTAATGTAACCGAAAAATGGACTGTTTGAGTGTTGAAATGTGCAGCTGATGCATATATTTTTGTAATAACACTATTACATTGTTTATTACATTATAATAAACAGTTCATTTTCCTATCACCCTGTTCATATTTATTACTTTTCTTGATTAATCCATGCAAAAACACATTTTTTTTAAAAAAAATTCTGGATAAAGTGTTTGGGAAGGGGGGTGGCGGAATCATATGCACATGCCTTGAATCCAATATGAACTCAGGTGTGTGTGTGTGTGTGTGTGTGTGTGTGTGTGTGTGGTGGGTCACTCATTTTCTTGACTGCTAATAAGAAAAAATGATAATGAGTAGCAGCTCCAAGGATGGTCCTCATCCTCACTTGAACAGATAGTAACCCTAAGCCAAGGTGCATACTTCAATTGACAATTTCCGGCTCCTTGAGTTTTCAGCCAGTTCCGAAATCATCATTAAAAAAGTCAACAATAACGTTAATAGAATCATAGAATTGTTGAGTTGGAAGGGACACTGAGAGTCATCTAGTCCAACCCCCTGCAATGCAGGAATCTTAACTAAAGCACCCATGACAGATGGCCATCCAAGATCTGCTTAAAAACCTTCAAAGATGGAGAGCCCACCACCTTGGGAGTCCGTTCCACTGTCAAACAGCTCTTACCATCAGAAAGGTCTTATGAAAAGCTAAAGGACCAGATCAGAAATAGTTAAAAATAGTGATCAATCCCTTGAATCATAATCTGAACGGCGACCAACGATCGAATTGCATCACCATTCCATTTACCTTTTTGTACTTCTAAAAATGCAGTAAACATTGCAAAGATACTTTCAGCATCCAATGCAGTAGCCCTATCCCTTGAATTTCTCACTACCTAGGGAAGCGAAGAAGCATATAATACTATCTTAGCCCATGGCAAGTAGCAGAATATCGATAGAAATAACAGCAAATGTCATTCTGAAGTGTGCTCTTTCTTTTTCTGTGGTTTGATGCACTGCAAATTCTGCATTGTTCTTCACAAACAAAGGGTGGAGCTGTTGCTTTGAGAATTGATTGTAATGCATGTTCTGGTGGAACCAATGCAGAGGACAGACCGAGTAGAGCACATACTGTGGAGCGGAGAGAGAGCACAGCTTTGTTGGAAAGCCTTCAGAAAAATACAGCCTGCTTTGGGCACGCATCAGCAGTCGATCCCACTGCAAGCCCCTTTACAATCAATGGGAGAAGTGCAAAAACATGAATGCTCTTGTGTGGCAGCCATTCATTGGAATGGTGCTTGTGCTGGAGGACTTCCTGCTAGATTGTGTCTTAGAAGGAGAATTATGTGCTCTGTGGAATATAGAAAAATGTTGAAAACGTTCCCATGATAGCTCCGTGGCGTAGAGTCATTTCATCGGTCTGACAAACAGCATTTTAAGAGAATATCAACACTGGCACTCCTCACTGCCTGCAGCTGAATGAACATATATACTGAAGAAGAAAACTCCCTTCAGAAGAAGAAGAAGAAGAAGAAGAAGAAGAAGAAGAAGAAGAGTTTGGATTTGATATCCCGCTTTATCACTACCCGAAGGAGTCTCAAAGCGGCTCACATTCTCCTTTCCCTTCCTCCCCACAACAAACACTCTGTGAGGTGAGTGGGGCTGAGAGTCTTCAAAGAAGTGTGACTAGCCCAAGGTCACCCAGCAGCTGCATGTGGAGGAGCGGAGACGCAAACCCGGTTCACCAGATTACGAGTCTACCGCTCTTAACCACTACACCACACCGGCTCTCTCAGCAAATAGGACTTACTGGTAACTTCTTGGCAAATGTGTTCAGGATTGGAAACGTGCAGTATGCTTGCTCAACAGTAAGTTGCGCTGATGTCTAAGGAGCCTACTCACAAATAAGGTGAAATAATCATGTATATAGAAGTAACTAGTGCTATTTTCTTTTTTTTTTTAAGAAAAGGAGGTTCTGGAGCTCACCATGAACTTCTCCCTCATTCTCTTAGAATGGCAATGGCACCCACCAGAGAGGTACCAGAGCTAAGCTCCTGTGAGCTCCAGCTGGGGAAAAAATGCCTTGGGAGTAGCTTTCATACTCATCTATATAGGAGTAACTCACAACGAAGAATCCAGGTTCTACATTGGATGAGGAACTTACATGAGTTTAAGAGGCTCCTTGCTCCAGAAGTTCACCATTCAGTTTCTGAACAGTGACAGGGAGACGGAGCAAGCACACTTATCCCTATTCTTCCTCCTCATATCTTAACACTAATGCCTTAATAGGGTCACCTATCCATTGACCCTGAGATTTCAAGGGTTCTGTACAAGAACTACTTTAAACTTCACCTAAAGCTAATCAGACTCTCCTCCTTTGTTAAGCAGGAGCAGGAGAATTCCCTCTCCTTTTTTGCACTTAAATCTCCGTTACAGGACCACCCACCTATTGGGACAGAATGCTGTTGTGCTCAGGTCCTGCTTTTGGGCTTCACACAGACATCTGGTCAACACTGTGAGAATGGGATGCTGGTATAAATGGGCCACTGGTCTGATCCAGCAGGCTCGTTGTATGTTCTTATGAAAATATATTACAAAGATTTTGATACATGGAGCAGATTACAATTATCGATTTGGGGAAGAGTGTCTATAATTAAAATGAATGCTTTACCCAAAATGCTGTATCTATTTCAAACAATCCTATATAATAAAGTCCCTGTGTCCCTGCGTCCAACTTTCCGTGTGTCACGGAAGTGCGGTACTGCGCATGTCACTGACGGATGCAGGGATTGGAGCGTAGAGACCAAAGAAGACCAATAGGCGATGGCGGTTACGCCTCTTCCTGCCCACCCCCGCAGCTCCGAGCCCCCGCTGCCACCTTTACTGCTTGCAAAGCGCGGGGGAAGCGGCGCGAAGCGCCGCTCCCGCCGCCGCCTTTACTGGAGGCTCCCGCCGCCACTTTTACTGCTGCTACTGGAAGGAATTGACCCGGGAGCCCCCGAGCCGCCTCCCCCTGGGGCCAGAGAGCCTCCTCCGGGGTCGTGCGCGGCCCGTAGCGCCGCCGTGGCCTCATGGCCGAGGGAAGGGGCAGCTCCGGGTGAAGGGAGGGAGGAAGGAGGTGGCGGCACCGGCGCGGCGTCCCTGAGGGGGAGAAGGAGGCGGCGGCGGTGACCGAGGGAGGCGCGGCCGGTGGAGGGGGGAGGCGGGCTGAGCCAGGCCGCCTGCCTCAGTGGGAGGCCGGGCACCCTCTCAGCCCTCGCGTGGGTATCTAGCGCCCGTTTTTAACGGGCTAAATTCACTAGTACCAATTATAAATAAAGAAAAGTGCTTCAAGGAATGGAGGAAGGATATAATAAAATTTATATGGCAAGGAAAGAAACCGCGAATAAAACATAAGATATTAACGGATAGGAAAGAAAGAGGAGGATTGGCATTACCAAATCTAAAAATATATTACAAAGTGGCTCATTCTTTAAAGAAAAAATGGGGATCTATGGGGATCTTGGCCAAAACGGTCAATAAGTTCTTTTAGAAGTTTCTCCTTGGGATAGATCTTCGATTTTTCTCTATGAACGCTCCACATACACGATCTTCAGACAATCATGTCTTCACCCTGTGCAAAAAGCTATTTGTAACTGGGAGGGAAATTGGATAGCCATTTTAATTGCAGGGAACAGTTTAGTGTGGTCCAATAGTTCATTATGGTTTGTGTTGCCTTATGAGCAACAATGATGCGTGTATTTCTTTGGCAGGTCTTTTCCTCCACAGCTCATACTAAGTAACAGATTCATTCCCCAAGTTTTGAAACTAGTAACATTCCTTAATGGAATTGATGTGGACTTGAAAGTCTTCTTCTCCACTGCGGCACATCTGACATGGATGTAGTTTCAACAAACTGGAAACACAACAGAAATTAATCCTCAGTGAGGTAATAAGTGAATCCAGGTAGGGAACATAGATGGTCCCCCAGTATAACTCTTCTGTGGATTGGTAGGGATGATTTGCACATTTTCTGTTGTGTATGGTGTGTCTAGGTGCTTCATCTGCCAGCTTCTTGCACTTTTCTATTATTGTGCTAAAGTTCTCCCATGTTGTTTCAGCATTCTCAGCAACTCTCATATATGTGCTTTCATTTCCATTACATCTCACATCACATTTTGCAGAGCTTTGGGTGAGTGACTCTAGCATCAAATAATATTTCCTTCAGATTCCAAGAGAAACAGTAAAAGCTGATATCTGCGATGCACACAACAACTGGTCCAAAAGCCGTCTTTGTCATCATTTACCTTGATCCAACTAATTGCTTCAGTTGTGAGATGATACTTCTGTACTTTTTTTGCAAACACATGGATGCTCTTGTATTTTTGAGTCCACCATGTTCCACATAGCATTGACGTGTTGGATATGAGATGTTGTGTTTGGACAGTCTCATGGAAAAAAACGATGACTGTTTTAATTGTGCCAACTGTACACTACACATCATCTGCACTGTTCAGATCATTTACAGTGGGATTAAGTCTAGGGGATGAGCAGCAGACAAAGGTTGCCTGAGGATAGAATGCCCTCATTTGTGCTTGAACCCCACCTTGTTTTCTGGCCACAGTTGAACAACCATTGTATCCTCATCCAATGGATTTTTTTGAAATCTACTCCAAAATGAGAACAAGCAGATAAAATTGTGTTGGCAGTTTAGTCTGAGATTGAAATGAACCCAAGGAATTCCTCATATACAGATGGGTTCCCGTCAGCTTCTTCTACAAATCTTACACCTAGAAGCAGTTTTTCTATGCCAGAAATACCTGCTGTTTCACCTGCTAAATCTCAGAATCTCATGGAGGCATCAGCTTTCAACATTAGGTAAAGGTAAAGGGACCCCTGACCATTAGGTCCAGTCGTGTCCGACTCTGGGGTTGCGGCGCTCATCTCGGGTTACTGAGCGAGGGAGCTGGCATACAGCTTCCGGGTCATGTGGCCAGCATGACTAAGCTGCTTCTGGAGAACCAGAGCAGCGCACGGAAACGCCGTTTACCTTCCCTCTGCAGCGGTACCTATTTATCTACTTGCACTTTGATGTGCTTTTGAACTGCTAGGTTGGCAGGAGCAGGGACCGAGCAACGGGAGCTCACCCCGTTGCGGGGATTCGAACCGCCGACCTTCTGATCAGCAAGCCCTAGGCTCTGTGGTTTAACCCTCCTGGGTCCCTCAAAATCTTCCCTCAAAATTTGGCCACACAACTTTATCCAGTCATTCTGCATTCTTGAAGAGGTATACTTTGCATTGTGTGCCCCAATATTTCATCCCCTGCCTCAACGTGAAACTGTAAGAGGTCTGTCTTTTTACCTGTGGCATCATGAAGCACAAGGTCATGTGACTCACACCACACACAATGGTGGATATCACAGAGTACAGTTTTTGATTATTTTCCTCTACAGCTCCTGCATAGGACTTCTTCTGTTCAACTGACACTTTTTCCCTGTTCAAGACATAAAGGAAGTTAAAAGCATCTTCATGTGAACTCACCGCTCTGTGAGAGCTTCTCTTGCAGCTCCTTTGAAGTCTTTGTGCTTGATACAACTTTGGTAATGAAGGCGCCTTGTAATTGCAGCACTACTGGCTGGAGAAATAAAATGCAATAATGGCATACACATCCTTTCAAAGCAGCGGAGAATACCAACCGAGGAGAATAGTTAGATAGCACCACATCTAATGAAGTAGTGTCTTCAGTATATGTCTGGGGCTCACTAACTCATCTCTGCTTTTTAAAGCAGCTGGACCAGAGCTAAACAAATAGAAACAGCTCTGATTTTTGCTTTCTCCCTCTAACAACCTTATACATAATAATAATAATTTATTATTTGTACCCCGGCCATCTGGCTGGGTCTCCCCAGCCACTCTGGGTGGCTTCCAACAAAAATAAAAAATACATTAAAATACATACCCTCCAAGTGTTCCTATTTTCCAGGGACAGGGTCCCAGACTTACAGAAGCCTTCCCAATTTCTGACTGGATCCAATAATGTCCCACTTTTCCTTAGGACGTCCCTATTTTCATGGGAGAAATGTTGGAGGGTATGGAGTTATGTGACCTCAAAGACAAAGAGGTAAGTAGCTTATACAACCTGTGCACTGCTGCCCTGAGACCTGCGGGTATAGGGTGGTATATAAATTCTAACAACAACAACAACAACCACTCTTAGAAAACATCTGAAGGCAGCCCTGTATTGGAAAGTTTTTTAATGTTTAATGTTTTATTATGTTTTTATATAAGTTGGAAGCTGCCTAGAGTGGCTGGGGCAACCCAGTCAGACAGGTGGGGTATATTATTATTATTATTATTATTATTATTATTATTATTATTATCAGTGTTGTCCCTATTTTCATTGGAGAAATGTTGGAGGGTATGCTTATACTTTCTTGGGTTCCATGATCACTGCAGATGGTGACAGCAGCCACGAAATTAGAAGATGCCTGCTTCTTGGGAGAAAAGCAATGACAAACCTAGACATCATAAAAAGCAGAGACATCACCTTGCCGACAAAGGTCCGTATAGTTAAAGCTATGGTTTTCCCAGTAGTAATGTATGGAAGTGAGAGCTGGACCATAAAGAAGGCTGATCGCTGAAGAATGGATGCTTTTGAATTATGGTGCTGAAGGAGATTCTTGAGAGTCCCATGGACTGCAAGAAGGTCAAACCTACGCATTCTTAAGGAAATCAGCCGAGTGTTCACTGGAAGGACAGATCCTGAAGCTGAGGCTCCAAGACTTTGGCCACCTCATGAGAAGAGAAGACTCCCTGGAAAAGACCCTGATGTTGGGAAAGATGGAGGGCACAAGGAGAAGGGGATGACAGAGGACGAGATGGTTGGACAGTGTTCTCGAAGCTACTAACATGAGTCTGACCAAACTGCGGGAGGCAGTGGAAGACAGGAGTGCCTGGCGTGCTCTGGTCCATGGGGTCACGAAGAGTCGGACACGACTAAACGACTAAACAACAACAACAACAATGCTTATACAGAAAAGCTTTGTGCCTTTGTCTCAGTCTTCAACCAATCAAATCACTAGTACTAAGGTTTTGTTTCTGAAGGGAACCTTTTCGGCACTTTCAGTTTCTGTTTTGCTGGGTTACTTTTGGTTTCTATTCTTCGCCACCCCTTTACCTGCCCCTCAAAAGAGGAGGTGTAAGTCCAGCATCGCTCCCTAAGCTCATCTCCTGATCATAGAAAGGCACCACAATTCTGTTGGGATGTGGTTGTTGTTGTTGTTGTTTTACAAGCAAGTGAAATAAATAAATAAGGAAATCCTGTCGAAGGCCTCTCTGGAATTACAGGATGAGCTTCTGAAGCTATGAGAAACAGCTCATGCCTTTTCCGGTTCAAACTGGGCCATTTATCACCTGAGGAGTACCTGGTGAAGAAGGTGGAGAGCACATGCCTAAGTTAGAACACCACCCATTTACATCCCCAGCAAATTCTGGTGGTTATCGTCAGGCCCTGCTTGGGGATATAATGGCTCACTTAAACCCTGGGCTCTTCAAGATGAACTTGAGAGCTCTCCCAAGTCCTGCAGCAATGAGCAAGATCCAAAATAGCAGTTCCCAATCAATGTTGTTCTTTTGTAGCCTATGGAAACATTCCAGGGTGGTGGTGATAGATTTGCTTATATTAATGCTTCCCGTTGAGAATGAACTTCCAGGGTTATTTCAAGACATTTCAAAGCATTTCAGCGTTTCCTATAAATGTTGTTTTCACTGTTTGCTTTTCCCAAGGGGGAAAAATCATGCCATTTACAGCCATAGAAAGACTACTGGATTTTTCATTCTTTTAATCTTTGTGGCATGTTGGGCAGGCCACCAGCAGCTGCTTATCAGCTGGTTGACACAGGTAAAGAGCCAGCCCTATATGCTTTATTTACATTTTAAAAAATAGGATGTGGAATATCTCAGCAAGTTCCTGAGAGACCCACGAAACGTATACCATGGGTTATAGAAGCACATCTAATTAGATTTGACAGTATAACCTTCCTGTAGCATGCCTAGGGTATCCCCTCAAGAAATAGCTGGTTTCAAGCATCCTTGAATGCACTTCTGCATAAGGCTTTTCTCTCCCCCAACCCCCACAAGTGTTTTTTGTTTTTTTGTAGTGTGTGTGTGTGTGTGTGTGTGTGTGTGTGTGTGTGTGTGTGTGTGTAATGTCAGGGTTGCACCAGAGCAGGAGTGGTGGCAAGCCCCCCTAGGCGAAGCGGCAACCACGGAAGAGTCCGGAGAAATGGAGGGATTCTTACCTGAAGAAGACTGGTGGCGACACTCCTCAGAAGAGGAAGAAGCAGATGGGGAAGAGGGAAGGCCAGAACAGGAGGAGGAGGAAGTTGAGTCAGAATCAGGCTCTTGTGAGGAGAGGAGCCGGCGGGCCCCCTCCCCTCCTCTCATCTCAGCTGTAGAGCGTAGAGCTGAGAAACGGAGGGAGCAATTGGAGGCAGTTGCAGCTCGTAAACGGCGTGGTGACGAGCTGGCTACTTAAGGAAGGCCGGCTGCTTCCCTCACCAGCACCTGCAACTGCTGTGCTGAAGCACGTGGTTGTGCCTGCTCATCCTGCTCCTGATCCTGTGTACCTGACTTCGGCTGGTTCCTGACTCGGACTGCTCCTGACTTCGGCTTCTCTTGACCCCGGTATTGATACCTGGCTTCGGCACGCCATCCTGTTGGCGCCATAACATGTGTTTAACCCAAACAAAGAGTGTTGCATTTAGCCAGAGGAGCTCCAGGTTCAAATCCCTGCTCTGCCACAAAGCTTGTGCCAGGAAAGTCATTGCAGCCTAATTCACCTTGATGGAGGATAAAAAAAAGAGCCGAAAAGCCTTTTGTGTGCACTTCAGATGACTATAGGCGGCATACAAGGGAGAAAGAGACAAGCCGCTCTTTAGTTTGCAAGAGCAGTGTATGCATTGGTTGAGAGGTTGGGCTGGAAGCAATGGCATGGAAAGCTATCTGCTACAGACTGGTGGGTCCTTTCAGTACAGCAATTTTTATTTTTTAGTTAAAGCATTTCCTCTCATCTGTTCCAACAGCAAAAAGCAACCGAAATAAGAATAAAACCCTGAGTTTTATATATTAAAAAAAAACCATTATTTTTCAGTGACACCAGAGGGGGCTTGGATGTGGCAGGGGTGTCTCTCCTCTTAGCTCAATCTGACTGTGCTGGGCTCTGCTGCTGCAGTTTCTTGCTTCACCAATCGAAAGAAGAAGAGTTTGGATTTGATATCGCGCTTTATCACTACCCGAAGGAGTCTCAAAGCGGCTAACATTCTCCTTTCCCTTCCTCCCCCACAACAAACACTCTGTGAGGTGAGTGGGGCTGAGAGCCTTCAAAGAAGTGTGACTAGCCCAAGGTCACCCAGCAGCTGCATGTGGAGGAGTGGGGAATCGAACCCGGTTCACCAGATTACAAGTCTACCACTCTTAACCACTGCACCACACTGGCTCTCCAGTGTGGATGGGCAGATGCACATATGATCTGCTGCAACAATGCAAAGATATTAGGCATTCCCAGACCATCCACTGGACCAATCCTGCAAAAGCTGCACCTGTCTCCCCACGAACATAGGAAGCTGCCACATAATAGACAAAGTCATTGGCCCATCTACCTCTCTTCTGTCTACTGAGTAGCAGTAAGATCTCGAGACACAAGCCTGTTACCTAAGATCATTTTAATTGAATATGCCAGGGATTCAATTTAGGAATTTCTGCATTCAAAGTATGAGGGTCGACCCATGACATTTTGGCACCTGGGGCGAAATCACAACATGGCAACACCCTCCCCCACCAGGGAAGAAGGAGGAGGGGAGTGAAGATCTACATCAGGAACAAAGGGGGAATAAAAATCTACTTTGGGATCTGCTGCCCCTGTGGATCCTGCCGCCTGAAGTGGTCCCCTCACTATGCCTCATGGGTGGGCCGGCCCTGAAAGCATGGACCCTGCCCACTGTGCTATATCTGAAAGTTGGACTTCACCGCATTATATTAGTAAACCTTGCAAATGCACAATCACTGAATTAGATACATATACAGCCTGATAATTCACTGGCACCAAAGACCAACACTGGAATTCTGCACTTGTGAACTGATTGTGGTGGAAGAGCCACATAATCAGAGAGGTGTATGGTGTTGCCTGTGAAATGTGGCAAAGATAAGGAATTTGTCTGCCTGGGGAGAATCATCCTGAGATGGGCTCTCTGCTAATCATCAATCTCCCTCTGCAAGCAACGTTTCTGTTTAATAGCTGATAGAGCATCTCAAAGGGGACTTCCCTTCTGTCCCCCTTTGTTTAAAATGAAATATAATGGACCTGGACTTATCAGTGTCTCTAAATGCATTTTCTGCGCTTTATCCCTGCTCAGGGATTTGGTCTATCCTAGTGAGTATGTGCAGAATGGAATCTGAGCTTGGTATAATTTGATCCATCAATTTAACATTAGATTAATATGCAGAGAGGTCTCTTTTGTGGATTAAGGAAAAAACCCAGAAGGGGAAACACTTATTAATTTAAAATGGACTTGAGAAATGGAATGGAGCTGCTCCTATTAGTATCTGCCATAAAGCTCAATCGTTGCTTTGAGCATAGCCTTGCAACAATTAGGTGGGTATTAAAGCAGATCTTCCAGAGAAGAGACAATCTTGACCATCTCCAGGTTTCACAGAAGAATGTAGCCATTCCATAGTGAGACTTCCCAAGACTTCTGAAAATTTATGGGGAGATGATCATCTTGAAACCCATTGCTCCATGTTAACCAGATTTTAGTTGAAAGGTATGCTGGGACACAGCTCATGTTTTCAAAATCACACTGATCAGAATCTTCCAAGGATAGATGGGATATTTAGCCATGACAGCTCATGTGTTTTGTTTTTTTAAATAAAAATACTGAAAGCAATACAAGGGATATTCAAAAGCTAGAGAGCGGTACTCTTGTACGCTCAGAACTTTGGATTGCTGGCATTTTGTGTCAAGTTATAAAACCGATTTGCTGGTTTTTATGCCTGAGATCAGTACTTATTTAGACCATGTACAGGACACTATAAAGAATTTCATAGGCATATGTTAGGTCCTCCCCCTCATCGGTCGTTCAATAAGGGAGCCAAGCCACCTGCCTTTTAGTAGTTTAATCAGTGCTCATTATGTACAGTGAATAGCTGAATCATATCATGTCTGATCACTCACTAGCAGAATCTGGAAGTGGCCCCCTGCGATTCTGGCACCAACAGAGCAGTCTTGGGAGCCGGAAACGCCTTTTCCTCCTACGTAATCTCTGCGCCGGACCTGACAGCTCCCTCTCCGTCCGACCCTGCTGGTTGGTGCCAGACCTTTCTCTATATCTCTCGAGCCCTGGCACTCCTTCCCTCCCAGCCACCAACTGCTTCTCCCCCGAGGAACTGCTGGTTTCACTCGCAGATGAGTCAGTAGTCAGAGCAGGTGGCTGCTCTCTATAAACACTCAGGGCTGGACTGGCAGGGGGAGACAGATCCCTGACAGCATAGAAAAAAGGAAATGAAAAGGAAGAAAGGTTATTGCCCCAAGGAGTTTGCAATCTGAATTTTGACAGGGCTGAGGGGAGAGGTGCAACAGAGGGTGGTGAGAGGCAAAGGGGACTTTGAGCATGTGCAGTGTGTGTACATCAACTTCGTTTCAGCTGGGGATGAAGACTAAGGCGGTAACTCAAAACTTGTTTAAAACTCAATCCAACCCAGATGGATTAAGAGCAATTCCTTCAATATCCCACCAACTACGGATAGCTTCATTCATTTCATTCTGTCACTACACACTCTTTTTCCTACGTGCGATGGGGGAAATATATATTTTTGCTCTCCTCCAGAGGGAAATCTCCATTTTGAAAAGGACTACAGTGGTACCTCTGGTTGCGAACACGATCCGTTCAGGGGTGCCGTTCGCACCCCGAAAAGTCCGCAACCAGAGTGGCGCTTTTGCGCATGCGTGAAGCACAATAGAGCACTTCTCTGCATGCGTGAAGTGCGCAGAACACTTCTGCTCATGCACTAACCACACAGAATGCTTCTGCGCATGCGGAGAAACCCAGAAGTAAACACTTCCAGGTTTGCCGCGTTCTTAACCCGAAAAAACGCAACATAAAGTGTTCGCAAGAAGAGGTATGACTGTATAGATATTTATAACATTTAAGGATGATTGACTGTATATATTTCATCACTGTATCAGCTGAATCCTGGCAAGACTTTTGATGTGAGTAAACCTTGTATTTTCTTGCTTACTAAGCAGTCTGAGGGTGATTTCTTTGTTAAGAGGGAAACATAAAATGGGGGAAGATAATCCAAGTCCTCCGAAAGCATCGTTGGATACCATAATTGTTCTGTGCAACCTTGTCCTAATCGCTTCTAGCAATAAGCTGTGCACAGATGATTTCAAACTCTGCTGAAAAAAAGTATTTACATTCTCACACAAGTGAGAAAGAGGATACCCTCTCGTCATCAGAATCCATCCAACAAATTTTAACCTCATGGCACAGATTCCTCAACTCCAATGCTCACATCCAAGCACATTATAATGAGCTATTATGGGGCTCAAGCAGACCTCCCATGCTACTTTTTCTCCACTTTCTTCTTCTCTTGTTAGACTCGTAATCTGGTGAACCGGGTTCGCGTCTCCGCTCCTCCACATGCAGCTGCTGGGTGACCTTGGGCTAGTCGCACTTCTTTGGAGTCTCTCAGCCCCACTCACCTCACAAAGTGTTTGTTGTGGGGGAGGAAGGGAAAGGAGAATGTGAGCCGCTTTGAGACTCCTTCGGGTAGTGATAAAGCGGGATATCAAATCCAAACTCTTCTTCTCTTCTTCTTCTCTCTTTTTGCCAAATGCCACCTTCAACATTCCATGGCTCAGCTGTGCTCAGCTCCAGGCTTAACTGACCTGGATCTGAACACAATCTGCTCCACTGCCAATTCCCTATGTGCTGGGCCCCGGGGGTAATCCAAGGAACGAGGTCCAGGTCCGGTCCATAATCCGAAGGTTCAGCGAGGAGTCAGTCTGACAGAGCCAAGGCAGAACACGGGGCAGGAAACCAGACAAGGACAGGTACAGGATCTCAGGCAGGATCTTGCTTGCAGCAATGTTGCTCCCATAACCTGGGGCGGGGTCCGACAGCCTTTTATCTTTGTCAGGGCAACGGCCGGTCCCGATCCCCCGGCGACTCACCTCTCTGTTTCGCCTGAAGGCGAGCACTCCTCCTGCCAGTACTCAGGTCTCTCCTTCTCTCAGACCTGAGTCTCTGCAGCTCGGGAGACGCCGGTGGGTTACTGGACCCAGGGGCCGCCTCAGCCTCCCCTGACCCAACCGGTAGTGGAACAGCTGTAAGTGATGGTCCAGCTGAAGGCAACGAGGTAATCTCCGCATCTGGAGTCAGGACAGGCTCAGGCCCCTGACTCGGCCCAGCTGGTGTTTGCTGCAGGGGAACCTGTGCAGCCAGGGACTCTTCAGGATCAGGCCCTGGACTTGGTTCAGATGATGTCTGAGGCAGAGGATCCGGTGCAGACTGAGACTCCTCTGGTTCCGAGTCCAAGCCTGAGTCCCAGGCCATCACACCTTGGCCCTTTCCCTCTGCCTGGTGTGGAAGTGACAACTGCCTACAGAGACCAATGGAGAACCTGTGGATGCAAGTGTTGCTGTGGTTGGGCAGTTTCTTCCAAACCCACCAGAACAGAAAGTAGCAGTACAGAAGGGAGTTCTTGGGCATTCCATAAACCCCCATTTGAAGCACGTTGGCGTCCACAGTCAACAAACATTTAGCACTCTCAAGGCTATGCCACATTGCCAATAATAATAATAATAATAATAATTTATTATTTGTACCCCGCCCATTTGGCTGGGTCTCCCCAGCCACTCTGGGTGGCTTCCAGCAAATATTAAAATACATTAACATGTTACAGATTAAAAACTTCCCTAAACAGGGCTGCCTTCAGGTATTTCCTAAATGTTATGTAGTTGTTTATCGCTTTGACCTCTGATGGGATATTGAGAGAGTTGTGGATATTGTTTCTGGTTGTCCATACTACACTGAAATATTTAAATGCTTCTCTGATTGTCTTTGAATCTTCTTGCCACACTTGCCATCCTCTCCTGCCACAGCAGTGTGGTTCACCGCACCCTTTTGAGAACCACTGCAATAGTAAAAATTTAGAATAATAATAATAATTTATTATTTATATCCCGTCCATCTGGCTGGGTTTCTCCAGGAACTCTGGGCGGCTTCCAACAAAATATTAAAAATACAATCAAACACCAAACATTAAAAACTTCCCTAAACAGGGCTGCCTTCAGGTATCTTCTAAAAGTCAGAGAGTTGTTTATTTCCTTGACATCTGATGGGAGGGCATTCCACGGGGCGGGCGCCACTACCGAGAAGGCCCTCTGCCTTGTTCCCTGGAGCTTTGCTTCTCGCAGTGAGGGAACCGCCAGAAGGCCCTCGGCGCCTTATGCCTCTGAAATAAGGGGAAAATAAAAACATTCAGTGTAAAAGCTGGAAGAGAGAAGGCAGAATATGAATATACTGTGGGAGAACTATGGTTTCTGAGAGATAGTCCTGGACACAGATATTCCTAAACAACAAAGAGAAGTCTTTTTGTATGTGACAGTGGCAGCCAGGATTCTAGTGGCAAAGGTATGGAAAGAAAAAGAGGTTCCAAAGATTGAATATTGGCAATGCAAGCTCCAAGAGTTTGCAGAATTAGCACAGATGACAAATGATTTGGGGGGACATTCAAAAAGAAAATTTATAGAAAAATTGGATAGCTATAGAAATTATGTGCTAAAATATAGCAAAAACTCTTTATCTGTGTTGGCATTTGAGTATCAAGATACAAATAAGCATTAGGAAAATAGCTTAAGGAAACATCATGTTATAAGAATGTAATAGTAAGTTTGTATAAGTAAGTGATGCAGGGTTAAGTACATTCAACCAGAGGTAAATATGCAAGGGTATTGGCAGGAAGTTGAACTTGGTTTCCCCCCCATTTATTTTAGTTTTATTTATTTTGATTTGAGGTTATTAGTAGTTTATTATTAGTAATACAAGGTATAGATACTTACCGATATGTGTTTCTTTTTCACTGTTTTTTCCTTGGATTTGAAATAACAACGACAACACAAGATCTTTGTAAACAATCTTTATTTATGTAAAGTATACAGATAAGTGATATGTAATTGGAAAATCTACAATAAAAATTATATTCAAAAAAAAAAAAAAAAAAGGAGAGAGAGAGAGAGAGATAGTCCTGGCTGTGAAGAGATGGTTCCAGAGTCATCCCCATATTACTTTCACTGAGTGAATAGGTTGTGATGGTATCGGGACATTGATCTGCATTCAGCACGCCTGGAGGATGCGGACCATTTGGATCCCTTCCAATCGGGATTTAGGCCTCATCATGGGACTGAAACTGCCTTGGTCGCGCTGGTCGATGATCTCCGGCGGGCTAGGGACAAAGGTGAGAGCTGTTTCCTAGTTCTGCTGGATCTCTCAGCGGCTTTTGACACCATCGACCATAACATCCTTCTGGACCGTCTAGAGGGGTTGGGAGCTGGGGGCACTGTTTTACAGTGGTTCCGCTCCTTCCTCCTGGGCCGTGTTCAGAAAGTGGTGGTGGGGGATGAGTGTTCAGACCCCTGGGCTCTCACTTGTGGGGTGCCTCAGGGTTCCGTCCTCTCCCCCATGCTTTTAAATATCTATATGAAGCCACTGGGCGAGATCATCAGGGGGTTTGGGCTGGGTGTTCATCAGTATGCGGATGATACCCAGCTCTACCTCTCTTTCAAATCAGAACCAGTGAAGGCAGTGAAGGTCCTGTGTGAGTGCCTGGAGGCGGTTGGAGGATGGATGGCGGCTAACAGATTGAGGTTGAATCCTGACAAGACAGAAGTACTGTTTTTGGGGGACAGGGTGCGAGCGGGTGTGGGGGCTCCCTGGTCCTAAATGGGGTAATTGTGCCCCTGAAGGACCAGGTGCGCAGCCTGGGAGTCATTTTGGACTCACAGCTGTCCATGGAGGCGCAGGTTAATTCTGTGTCCAGGGCGGCTGTCTACCAGCTCCATCTGGTACGCAGGCTGAGACCCTACCTGCCCGCAGACTGTCTTGCCAGAGTGGTGCATGCTCTAGTTATCTCCTGCTTGGACTACTGCAATGCGCTCTACGTGGGGCTACCTTTCAAGGTGACCCGGAAACTGCAATTAATCCAGAACGCGGCAGCTAGACTGGTGACTGGGAGTGGCTGCTGGGACCACATAACACCGGTCCTGAGAGATCTACATTGGCTCCCAGTACGTTTCCGAGCACAATTCAAAGTGTTGGTGCTAACCTTTAAAGCCCTAAACGGCCTCGGTCCTGTATACCTGAAGGAGCGTCTCCACCCCCACCGTTCAGCCCGGACACTGAGGTCCAGCGCCGAGGGCCTTCTGGCGGTTCCCTCACTGCGAGAAACAAAGCTACAGGGAACCAGGCAGAGGGCCTTCTCGGTAGTGGTGCCCGCCCTGTGGAACGCCCTCCCATCAGAGGTCAAAGCAATTAACAACTATATAACATTTAGGAAATACCTGAAGGCAGCCCTGTTTAGGGAAGTTTTTAATCTGTAACATGTTAATGTTTTGTTTTTTAATATTTGCTGGAAGCCGCCCAGAGTGGCTGGGGAGACCCAGCCAGATGGGCGGGGTACAAATAAAAAATTATTATTATTATTATTATATATTATTATTCAGTCTGCATACAGCCTTTGAAATGGAAGCTTGTTCTCTGCAGTCTTAAGAGGCTTTTGGACTCTAAATGGGTCTTTTGCTACCTCTGCAGGTATTGTTGTGTATGGAGGCAATTACATGAAACATAACTTCTCCCCACTTTATTCCCTTGCCTTTCCTAATAACCTGTATTTTAATTAAAAACAGCAATTTACAGCGCAGTTCATTTATAACAACATAATCCATGGTAATCGCAACGCAATAAATTTATGTTTTAAGTAAAATTTTAATGCTCCGAGCAGCTGGGTCTCTGAAGTGTGGAAATAGCTAACATTTTTCACTTGGTGCGATGCATCCCGTAGAAAGCCCCACACTTTAATTACAGAGACACCACGGCCAAGGGATGGAGAACTGAGTGATTATAATAGTAAAATGAGAAATGATTTGTTTGCAACTTGCAGTAAATCTAGAAAATATCTAAATAACATGGAGCGACAATTTGCAATGAGCTGGACAAAAACACATAGGTTGATCATTCAGAAAGGTAAACTGCTGAATAAGGTACATGAGAATAATGATGGATTTCATCCAAAAAAAAAATGTATAAGGCACATAAAATTATAAACTTGCATAGTTGGTCAGATTTTTATGGCTGAGTGTTCTGATTTCCTCTCTGTGTATGAAAAATCAATAACCTTATTCCAGTTGAACCAGAATCCAATTTTATAATTCACATCTGGCTGGTAAAGAACGTAAGAACTGACTTGCTGAGCCAACCAAAGGTCCACTTAGAACCCCATCTCCCACCTAGAACCCTGTGTCCCAGTCAGATGTTCACTGAAGGGGTCACATTCAATTATTTGTTTCCAACATTTTGTAATTAGAAATATACTACCTCTGTACCCTAAAATGTCATTTTTAGCTAGCATGGCTATTACATTACATCTACATTGGCTCCCAGTACGTTTCCGAGCACAATTCAAAGTGTTGCTGCTGACCTTTAAAGCCCTAAACGGCCTCGGTCCTGTATACCTGAAGGAGCGTCTCCACCCCCACCATTCAGCCCGGACACTGAGGTCCAGCGCCGAGGGTGGTTCCCTCACTGCAAGGTCCAGTGCCTTCTGGCGGTTCCCTCACTGCGAGAAGCAAAGCTACAGGGAACCAGGCAGAGGGCCTTCTCGGTAGTGGCGCCCACCCTGTGGAACGCCCTCCCATCAGAGGTCAAAGCGATAAACAACTGCATGACCTTTAGAAAATACTTGAAAGCAGCCCTGTTTAGGGAAGTTTTTAATCTGTGATATTTTAATGTATTTTGATATTTCCATCAGCCTCAGCCAGCATGGTGAATGGGCAGGCATGGTGAAAGATGTAGTCTTGTAAAATCTGGAGGACCAGAGGTTCCCCATCCCTTTGGCCAAACCATAGCTGATTATCTAATAATTGTCTCCATTCCTATACTAAACTCTACACTGATTTTGCCAGCCTGTGTCTGCTGCTTTCTCTGCTTGTTCTAAAAGTATCACTTGTAGAGCAAAACTCAGACATGACAAGTATGACAAAAATCCACACTTCTGATTGATTCCAATATCATTGACACCTTTCCTAATCCATGTATGTGGCAGACGTAAACCTATGAGTGGCTATAGCTGCTTCTGATTTTCTTTCCTCATGACACAAATCTTGAAATCAGTCCATGGCAATATGACATTTCAGTAGTTAGAAGCATGTCAATTTTTTTGGGTCAAAATTCGCTATATGGAATGGGTTCAGGAAAACCAGATGCTCTGCTACTGTCTCTGTAATGAAACTGACATGAAATTGGCATTTGGATGATACCTTAGAGTCTATGGCTCTACCGATATTCTTTGTTTTCTATCCTGCTGTGATTTCTAGCTGAATTATTCTGTAGATTTCTGAATTAGAGCAAACCCCTACTGAACCTTTCTTGCCAGAGAGCATAGTGGGCTAGAGGGGGGGATGAATACAAAGCGTCCCCAAGGTTGGAAGGAAGACTAGGACTGATCTCATAACACTTTTCAGAGGGAGGGAAATAGGTATTTCCTTACTTATCATATTAACAAAACTCAACTTCCACTCCAATGGTTTTCTTATACCCATATCATGGCCACCATATCCTTTGCATCCTTAAGTTACCAATAACTGTGGAATATAGACATGGTCCAAAGCTGGGCAGATGTCATTACTACATTTATCAAATATATTTATTTATTTATTACAAGATTAATTTGTGAACACTGGCCTTGTATTAACTCCACTCCAGTCAAGCCTCATCAACACTATAACCAGGGACTTTTGTTGAAGCCTCTGTTTCAGCCCCTGCTGACTTATTGAAGGTCTCTCTTTGATGTCCGGTCCTGGAATCTTCCTCCTACCAGATGCCAGAGCCTAGCATTATGCAAACCACCTCTCACTTTTTCCTCCTCAGTGATGCAGACTGGTTCTCTCCTTGACTCTCACGAAATCATGACATGCCATGTGTCATGGGATCATGCTGTCACAGAGCAGCGTGGCGCCTCCTCCGAGGAGAACCAAGGAGACACCAGAGTCGGCGGAGAGCAGTGGACCTGCTGCTGGGCGCCCCTGCTCCCTCAACTCAGGTTTGTTTCTGGTCAATTGCATGGCTGTTCTCTGCAACCTCAGATGCTGCTGCTGCTGCACCGTCAGGGGAAGCACCAGCACCGGCCCACCCACCTTGCACCCGCCCCTGCCGCCCACCCTTCACCCATCCCTACCCTGCCCCCTCAGGGGAAGCAGCCAGCGCCTGCCCGCCCACCCTGCCTCTGTAGGGCTTTCTGCGTGGTGCCTCCTCCAAGGAGACCCAAGGAGACACCAGAGTCAGCGAAGAGTGGCGGACCCGCTGTTGGGCAGCCCTGCTCCCTCAACTCAGGATCTGGCGCACGCACGAGAGAGCCACGGGGATGCTGCAGAGTTGAGGGAGCAGGGGCGCCCAGCAGTGGGTCCGCCACTCTCTGCCAACTCTGGGATACGGGGCGGGGGGCACCGGAGGGAACTTCACACCATGGCGCCAGATATGCTCAAGACGGCCCTGCAGGGCTGCCTTCAGATGTCTTCTAAAGGTCTGGTAGTTGTTGTTCTCTTTGACATCTGAAGGGAGGGCGTTCCACAGGGCGGGTGCCACTACCGAGAAGGCCCTCTGCCTGGTTCCCTGTAACTTGGCTTCTCGTAGTGCGGGAACCGCCAGAAGGCCCTTGGCACTGGATTGTGCCTAAAGCCAAAATTTCGAACAATCAAAACACATGAGGTGCAATGGCGGGTGGGATTGCCCCAGACGCCTGTCCCCTCTCTTCCCCCTTTTATTTTTTTATTTTTGCCAAGCACATAAAGCTGAATGCACACAAGTTAAATGCATGTAAGTTGCAGGCTTACTGTACTTAAACTTAAGCATATGCAGTATAGGATTTCAGCCTTAAGCACATCCTTGATTTCCTCTTTGAAATCAATGGGTCATCAGTGATTAAATATTTGGCTGGATGGTGCCAATTACTGTTGTGGTATAACTAGCCTGAAATGTCTAGTTCTGCAGCGCGCGGTTTGCTTGAAGCTGACTTTCCTTGGGAGAAGATCGGGGCCTTTCAACATTAGCATGCGCCCTTTATTCAAATGAAAAGATACCGTCTCTGGGAACGCTCTGCTTTTGTGCGTGGGTGGGGGCCGGGGCGCAGGGAGGAAGCATTTGGTTCTTTTATGTTATTACTCCTTTTTCCATTTTTCCATTTGTCATTGATATATGTGGCGCAAAAGTAAAAAAAATGCAAACATTACATAAAGGCTGAGTAAATATACATTAAGGAGGACTAAGCCATCAAGTGATTTTACTCTTATCTGCATTTGCAGGTTGGTTAGATTCATCAATGTATGTGCAGCCAAACTCCATAATTCAATTCCTTTGGTAGAAGGGGAAAGCAGAGAAGGCAGTTTGGAGGTGACATCCTGTATACTGTACTGGAAAATCGTGCAAAGTTTTTTTAAAAAAACTATTATTATTTTCAAATATCTGTTTAGCCATTGGGGCAAAGTAGCGGAACTAATTTTAACGACATTTCCCAAACATTTATTTAGATAAAAGATTGATAACAGTAAAAACTCTAAAACCGGCAGCTAGATAACTAGCTTTTATTAATGACCTGCCATACACCGTGGCCGGATAATTAAAGTTTTTTTTTTACATCCCAAAGGAAGAGAGTGGACAAATTTATTTGATAGTTTGATAACCACGGGACACTGGTTGAAAACTATTGATATAATCAGAGCTCATTCGATTTGCTCGCGACAGACACTCCTATCAGTTAATTTCACCTGTGAATAGTTAATTATTCCCTGGATGCATATGGTTGATCCATTAATAAAATTTGACTATGTCATAGGTTTTCCTTTCTTCTGTTGCCCTCATGTGCATTTTTATCTATGGGAATCTCTCCCCTTTTTCTTGCAGTGGAAGACAGATGTTAGTGGTGTGGATATTTCAGCGGGGCCGCATTATAAATGGCACGCAGTGAGGATGAGAAACGCTCTCCTCACCTGAGAAGGACTGGGCCTGGGTACATAATGAAGCCTCCGGAGCATGAATGATAAACATTTTTCATTTGCAAGCCCTGCTTATGGGGCTGCACTTCCCATTACCTTAAGCGAGGGGAGAAGGGGGTCTTGTTTTCGCAGGGGCACAAAATACTTTCAAGACAGGAAGGGACATTCACAGAGCCGGCTCTTAGCTTCCTGTTTAATTCTACTTTCTCAGACTGTATTTGTTAAAATTATTGCACTTAGCTTTGCAGTTGAGAGAGCCCAGATGTTGTAAAAAAATTGGTGTGTGTGTGTGTGTGTGTGTGTGTGTATAACATTAATACCTTGCCTTTTCCCCTTTTCCCCATCAGTGTATATGTGTTTCCCAAGCGCTCATCCATCCAATCACTGATCAGACATGCTTAGCTTCAGCAAGGTGGTTGCCTTGTACCAGTACAATGCAACGTATTTGTTTAAAATCATAGGTTTTAAAACAAATAAAAAAACTGACAATATCCAACAATGGATACCTAAAGCTAAAGGTAAAGGGGCCCCTGACCATTAGGTCAAGTCACGGACGACTCTGGGGTTGCGGCACTCATCTCGCATTATTGGCCGAGGGAGCCGGCGTACAGCTTCCGGGTCATGTGGCCAGCATGACAAAGCTGCTTCTGGCGAACCAGAGCAGCGCACGGAAACGCCGTTTACCTTCCCGCCGGAGTGGTACCTATTTATCTACTTGCACTTTGACGTGCTTTCGAATTGCTAGGTTGGCAGGAGCAGGGACCAAACAACAGGAGCTCATCCCGTCGCCGGGATTCGAACCACCGACCTTCCGATCGGCAAGTCCTAGCCTCTGTGGTTTAGACCACAGCGTCCCCTGCGTCCCCCTCGCCACCCGCGTCCCATATTTGAAGAATTGAACTTTTCCAAATCTGTTATGAAGTGACCTGATCTATACCTCCAGCTGTGAACTGGAAACCTGGTTAAGCCTTGGTTTTTCCACTTCCCAAATAATACAATGCAGTTCTTTGAATAACCCCACCCCACCCCTGACATATCAAGATGCGTTTTAAAATATGTTAAAACAAAATAAAAAATAAAAAAATTCCTTCCAGTAGCACCTTAGAGACCAATTACGGTAAGTTTGTTCTTGGTATGAGCTTTCGTGTGCATGCACACTTCTATTTTTTTATTTTGTTTTGTTCTTTTATGTTGTTCTTGCAATGTTACCAAGACTTTGGATATTTTGAATGACTATAGTTTGGATGAACTACAATATGCAGTTGATTAAGATATTTAAAGGGCCCATGGAGTGGAGAAGGGAAGTCGTAAGATTCAGAAAAATCTTTTTTATTTCAAAATTTACTTGTGTTAAATGTGATTTATTTTGTAAAGCCAATATTTTTTGTAAAGGAACATGAATCATTCCCAAAATATAATTGTGAACGAACCTCTTACATATATGCCTCAATAGTGTGTGAGCTTGCTTTTGCTGGGTAATCTAATTTACATTAGGTCTAATTTGAGACAAGCAAACTCTCATCTCCTCATCAACTCAAATAAGCCTTTCTCTTTTCAGATTTGTCAGAGTTGCAAATCCCTGTTCATGAAAATATATCATGGGAAACTGCAGAATGCTCTTGAAGAGAGTTGTGGATATTGTTTCTGGTTGTCCATATTACACTGAAATATTTAAATGCTTCTTTGATTGTCTTTGAATCTTCTTGCCACACTTTCCATCCTCTCCTGCCACAGCAGTGTGGTTCACCGCACCCTTTGAGAACCACTGCAATAGTAATAATTTATAATAATAATAATAATCATCATCATCATCATCATAATCATAATAATTTATTATTTATATCCTGCCCATCTGGCTGGGTTTCCCCAGGAACTCTGGGCGGCTTCCAACAAAATATTAAAAATACAATCAAACACCAAACATTAAAAACTTCCCTAAACAGGGCTGCCTTCAGATGTCTTCTAAAAGTCAGAGAGTTGTTTATTTCCTTGACATCTGATGGGAGGGCGTTCCACAGGGTGGGCGCCACTACCGAGAAGGCCTATGCCTGGTTCCCTGTAACCTCACTTCTCGCAGTGAGGGAACCGCCAGAAGGCCCTTGGCGCTGGACTTCAGTGTCTGGGCTGAACGATGAGCGTGGCGACGCTCCTTCAGGTATACTGGTCCGAGGCCCAGGTGGTTAGGAAACTGCCACTGCCAGAACTCTCACTGGCATTACCTCGTTTAAAGGTAAAGGTAAAGGGACCCCTGACCATTAGGTCCAGTCGCGGACGACTCTGGGGTTGCGGCGCTCATCTCGCTTTATTGGCCGAGAGCCAGTGTACAGCTTCCGGGTCGTGTGGCCATCATGACAAAGCTGCTTCTGGCGAACCAGAGCAGCGCACGGAAACGCCGTTTACCTTCCCGCCAGAGTGGTTCCTATTTATCTACTTGCACTTTGATGTGCTTTCGAACTGCTAGGTGGGCAGGAGCTGGGACCGAGCAATAGGAGCTCACCCCGTCGCAGGGATTCGAACCGCCAACCTTCTGATCAGCAAGCCCTCGGCTCTGTGGTTTAACCCACAGCAACACCTGGGTCCCAGACTACCTGGTTTAAGAGCCCCCAAATATCAGGATGTTGGGGGGGGGGGTTGATGAATCTGCTGGATACAAAGCTACTCTGTTTCCTAGTTAAATAGCCTAGAGGTGGAGTAGAAAAAATGCTCTCCTTCCACTCTGGAAGCCGCTCAAAAGGAAATCCTCAGAGAATTTCTCAGAATATCTTTTTTTCTGAGAAATTTCCAATCAGCTCAATAATTCCTCTATATATACCAGGCTTTCCAAACTATGTGTTACTTAAAGCATACAATTCCAATATGCCGAACTGCAGGTTTCCTTGTGGTTGTTGTTTTAATTTTGTTAATTATGTGTATATTCTACATTTTCTCCGAAGGAGTTCAGGACAGCATTTTATGACACTTCCCTCCCATCACCCATCCTCAAATAGATTTATCAATATATTTATTTTGAACTTTTAAATCCGCCCTTAAGCTCCCAGAGCAGAAAATAGAATAAAACAAAACAATGCACTGAAAAGGATATTTCACTGGCCGTACAATTCATCATAAAAATCATGAAATGGCAAAACCACCAAGGACCAGCAGCAATTGCATGCCCTTGGCTTCCTCTTCAGATACTGAGGTTTACCCTTCTTTTCCTGGGATCTTAGCTGATATTTACCCCACCTCTTCACATTATTTTAAAAGATACACAGTCACTCTTAACATATTGAAAGTGGTTATAGAAAAAAAATGCATTTAAGAGCATGTGTATTGTTTTAAATCTTAAAATATCAAACCCCCAAAGCTTTGTTAAGCTGGTTTTACATTCCCCCACCTTTTAGAAGATAAAGGTAAAGGGACCCCTGACCATTAGGTCCAGTCGTGTCCGACTCTGGGGTTGCGGCGCTCATCTCGCTTTATTGGCCAAGGGAGCCGGCGTACAGCTTCCGGGTCATGTGGCCAGCATGACTAAGCCGCTTCTGGCGAACCAGAGCAGCGCACGGAAACGCTGTTTACCTTCCCGCTGGAGCGGTTCCTAATTATCTACTTGCACTTTGACGTGCTTTCGAACTGCTAGGTGGGCAGGAGCAGGGACCGAGCAACGAGAGCTCACCCCGTCGCAGGGATTCGAATGGCTGACCCTCTGATCAGCAAATCCTAGGCTCTGTGGTTTAACCCACAGCGCCACCTGGGTCCTCATTTTTCTCATTAGCACCCCAGAAATTTAGCTCATTTATGATTAGCACGTTCCTTAAGGACTTCTGGTGTTGCAGCTGCAGGTGGACTGGGGTTTGGGGTATCTCCGAACTTTCTCCTTTTGTGTTCCTGAACAGCAGGTATATGTAAAACTCCCAGATGCGAAACTCCCAAGTATCGCTTGCCTCACAACATTGCCTCACAGTTTGTTGGACTTGAGTGGAATGATTGGTCCACAGACAATGTTTCATCACCATCTATATAGGACTTGGAAACTAATCTCCCAGATAGCAGTACCTTTGAGGTCTCTTCAGGAATTATTTTGGACAACCTTGACCCATCGCCATTTTGGTCAGTTCCAGGGACAACCGCTCTTTTTCTGAGTCAATATTTTGGGTCACAGGCTGCATATTATTTTCCAGAATTCCTCCTTTTTTGAAGAAATGATAATTAATCATGGGGATCAGTTGGATGCTGTTGGGACAGCTCTAACTTGGAAATTAAACAAGCTATTTACCCTATATACTCGAGTATAAGCCTAGTTTTTCAGCACATTTTTTGTGCTGAAAAAGCCGCCCTCGACTTATACTCGAGTGAGGCAGGCAGTGGCTCCTATGAAGCTTTCCCAGGTTTTTTGTGGTAAAATTGGATGCCTCGGCTTATATTCGGGTCGGCTTATACTCGAGTATATACGGTATTTATTCCTTTGTTATCAAGGAGTTCTCTGGAATTCCTTCAGCTTGCTTCAGCAGTTGTTTTGGTGCTGCCCCCTGGTGGGGAGATTCTTATCATGCCTATATAAAAAGATCTGGAACATATAGGGATGGATAAATTTGGCAGCTTGGGTTTCTCTGTTTTTCGTTTCCCCCGTCTTAAATTCATTTTGTCGCACTTCCACATCAGTTTTCGATTGAAAAAGAAAATATACATTTCAATGCACATTTCTCCTAATATGTACATTTTGGTTTATAATTTTGCAGAAGTGAAGCAATTTTCACGAATGTACAGTTAATGCGTTTCTGCACGTTGTTTTCGCAACATTCAGAAAAGTAGGAATTTCAAAGGACAGCTGTGTTTCAGCTCCTATTTTTGGTTCAGGAAGTGCAAATTTAGTAAAGGTGGTGAACATGGCAGAGGAGTAACTAACCTCCTAATCCACGGACAATCTAAGTGTCTGGGTTTATCGTAAAATATAAAGTCACAATCCTAATATTTGATTCAGGGTCCTGGAAGGGATTAGAACTAAGAAAAGGTGTCCTCCTGCTTAGCTCTGCTTGCTAGGGCTCTTCTGCCTGTTTCTCCTGGCGGTATCCAATGTACCCTGAAATGGGGTGTTGGGGGTGGGGGCAGAAATAGAGTAGGACTGTTCAAGTTTCCACTGAAACCTAAAATGGCCCATTTGAGGCCCCTCAGCTGTGGAAACAAACCGGCTATGCCTTTCTCCTTCACTGGCAGAAGCTGGCAGAACTTTGGAAGTGATGGCAGCTCCAATCATCCCCAGGGCCAATTAGGATTAGGATTGCTCTGCCTGGAATTGACTAACAATGTACCTAATTCTATACATGCCTACTCAGTTAAACCCCAGGAAGTTGAGTGGGACTTCCCCTCCCTCCAGGTAAGTGGATAAGAAAGGACCTTGTCTGTAGCTTTACAATCTTAAATATATTTTTTTTTTTACAGACGTACAAGGGTTGAGAAAAGGAGTAGGGAAGAACTGTGACTGAATTTAAGAAAACTGAAAAGATTCCTCTGGTCTCTCAGAACTTTGAGGTGCATTAATGTTAGTTAGCTGTATTTTAGTTTGGTTCTTTGGATGCTGAAATTTAGGTTTTTGTGGGCTACCTTCATTTTTTTTTTAATAGGAGGAGGAAAAGAAGGAAGGAAGGAAGGAAGGAAGGAAGGGGATTTTAGTAGTAGCTAACTGGCTACACAATACAGCTAATACATGTATAAGAGGAGGAGGAGGAGGAAAAGTCTACTAATGTTAGAGAGTGGCCTAACAAAAAGAATTGGTCCCTGCCTGGTAAAGCTGTGATACTGCTGTGAGCTCCTGGACCAGTCAATAATGATTTTCCAGATGCATATCCAGTCTTTCCAAAGAGCACTGGTTGTCAGAGGCAATGGTATCTATCTATCTATCTATCTATCTATCTATCTATCTATCTATCTATCTATCTATATCTATCTATCTATCTATCTATCTATCTATCTATCTATCTATCTATCTATCTATCTATATATCTGGGGTGTGTGTGTGTGTGTGTGTGTGTGTGTGTGTGTGTGTGTGAGACTATATATCACTATATCATTAAATATATTATAGCAGTTTACAATAACATCTCCATTTAATTAAAAACAAAAACAAATACAATTTTAAAATCAGAGACCATCAACTAACTATTATGTAAAGATGTATTCTTAAGCGTCTGCTTAAGCCTGTCAAGGAATGTTTTTGATGGAGGTTTATAGGTTGAGACAAAAGGTGCTTGCTGAATCTCTGCTGGCGGAGTATTCTACAGGACTTCTTCCAAAAGAATGCCGCAGTCTTGTTCGGTTTCAAATAGGTAACTTATTTCTACATGACCGGCATGGAAATGCAGTAAACTGCCATCTTTATTCACTATTCCAAGAGCAACATCTCACTCCCCATATCAGGATTGGGGTAAATCCCCTCCCCCTTTAACCACCTAGTAGTCCCCATCTAGGGACCCAGGTGGCGCTGTGGGTTAAACCACAGAGCCTAGGGCTTGCTGATCAGAAGGTTGGCGGTTCGAATCCCCACGATGGGGTGAGCTCCCGTTGCTCGGTCCCAGCTCCTGCCCACCTAGCAGTTCGAAAGCACCTCAAAGTGCAAGTAGATAAATAGGAACCGCTCTGGTGGGAAGGTAAACGGCGTTTCCGTGCTCTGCTCTGGTTCGCCAGAAGCGGCTTAGTCATGCTGGCCACATGACCCGGAAGCTGTACGCCGGCTCTCGGCCAATAAAACAAGATGAGCGCCGCAACCCCAGAGTTGGACACGACTGGACCTAATGGTCAGGGGTCCCTTTACCTTTACCTTTAGTCCCCATCTATCTTGGTCCCTGCAAGGCTACTCTCTAGTAAAGAAAAAACATACAAGCACACAAAGACTATTCATGGGATTTGCATCACACTTGGTTTGGTCCTTAGGAAGCAGTTTGGGGCACAATTAAAGGACACCAAACCATCAATTATGTAGTTTGCTTTATTTCCACCATTGAATTAACACATTTATTGTGATCACAGACCGATCAAATGTGATAATATATGTAAAAGAATACAGATAAATAAATTCCCAGAAGGACCAAAAGGCAGCCTTTCCTTTGCCATCGGCTTCCCAGTTTGTGTTGAAGTTAATAGGAATTTAGCTCCCTTAAAAAGGTAAAGAGACCCCTGACCATTAGGTCCAGTTGTGTCCGACTCTGGGGTTGCGGCACTCATCTCGCGTTACTGGCCGAGGGAGCCGGCATACAGCTTCCGGGTCATGTGGCCAGCATGACAAAGCAGCTTCTGGTGAACCAGAGCAGCGCAGGGAAACGCTGTTTACCTTCCCGCCGGAGCGGTACCTATTTATCTACTTGCACTTTGACATGCTTTCGAAGTGCTAGGTGGGCAGGAGTTGGGACCGAGCAACGGGAGCTCACCCCATCGTGGGGATTCGAACCGCCGACCTTCTGATCGGCAAGCCCTAGGCTCTGGTTTAACCCACAGCGCCACCTGGGTCCCATTTAGCTCCCTTACCCGTAGCATAAATAGAGTCATCAATTAAACAGAAAGATCCTCTAGACTGAGTTATTCATAAAGAGTGGCATAGCCAGCCAAAGTATTTTGAGTCTCCTCTGCATCAGAGACGTGGTGCTGGGGTCCGGAGGCTCATGGAGCGATAGCTTGGATCTGCACAGTAAGTGCTTTTAAATCTTGATGGCCAAGAAAGGATCCCTTTTGGCAGAATCCCTGTGGCAAACGTTACATTGATTCCCCCCCCCCAGGTCATAAGGGTGGAGCATAGTAACATGCACTCCAGCCTTAATTGTCTGAAAAATCAATGCTTGATAGAACAGATAGTGCTCTCTCTCTCTCTCTCTCTCTCTCTCTCTCTCTCTCTCTCTCTCTCTCTCTCCCCATTTTATTCTCTCTGTCTTTTCTCAATCACAGTTAGATGTTTGTAAATAAAGCACAGAAAACCCATTAAGCATAATAGATTGGTTTTAAAAAAAATCACATTGCAAATTAACCTGCAAGATCTTGGTGGTTGGAATTTGCATGGGAACCTGGCTGTAAAGGTAAATTATAGCTGTTGGGGAAGATGAGTGCTCAGCCCATTGTCCCTTTCTAGCAGGCTCTGCCCTGGATTCCCTTCTCTTGGACCCTGCTTCCTGTCTTTTTTCTTCTTCTTTAAATCTTTTGGGATCCTTGCCTGCGCCGAGATGCAATTATATTTCCAGAAACTGCTGGTTGTTGTTCACCATTGAATGCACACGGTCAGTCTAACCCATTTGCTTTCAAGCTAAGCATGGCCGTGCCTATGTTTGCTCCTTTCCAGAGTGCAAGATTTCTTGACTGCTGGCATGCAAATAGGTCTGAGATGACAAGGAGGATTGGGATATTGACTGCCGATGTCACAATGGTACTGATGCATTATTTGGAAAGAGTATAGGAAGAGCATACTCTTAAAAAGCAGAGACATCACCTTGCTGACAAAGGTCCGTATAGTTAAAGCTATGGTTTTCCTAGTAGTGATGTATGGAAGGCTGATGTATGGAAGACCATAAAGAAGGCTGCTCGCCAAAGAATTGATGCTTTTGAATTATGGTGCTGGAGGAGACTCTTGAGAGTCCCATGGACTGCAAGAAGATCAAACCTATCAATTCTTAAGAAAATCTGCCCTGAGTGCTCACTAGAAGGACAGATCCTGAAGCTGAGGCTCCAATACTTTGGCCACCTCATGAGAAGAGAAGACTCCCTGGGAAAGACCCTGATGTTGGGAAAGATGGAGGGCACAAGGAGAAGAGGACGGCAGAGGACGAGATGGTTGGACAGTGTTCTCTAAGCGACCAACATGAGTCTGACCAAACTGCGGGAGGCAGTGGAAAACAGGGGTGCCTGGCGTGCTCTGGTCCATGGGGTCACGAAGAGTCGGACACGACTAAACGACAACAATGACAATAGGAAGGTTTGCAGAGATCTGGGACATTTTTCTAGAAGTATGTATGTTTTTTTTTAAATACAAGTATTTATTTTTTAAAAAATGGTTTAACAGGCATCAGCATGGGATGGCCTTTGGTAACAAATACTGCAAGCAGCTGACCACCATAGGTTGCCATCAGCTTCCTTTGGTACTGCCCAGAATAAAAGCCACTGCCTGACATTTAGGTATCAGTCCTATAGCAACCTTCAGTCCAAGAAGGCTCCCCCCGGCCATGGAAAAGACTGATGTAAGTGAGCAGGTTGTTAAGAGATTGGGATCTTCCGTTTCTCTACAAGATGTATTAACCTCTGCTGTAACTTCCTGTTCTGGTACAATTCTTCTTTTGATCTATTAGCAGAATATCCATCAAGCCGATATATCGTACTAAAAAGGTGGGGACACATTAATCCTGGCCCTTGTCATTAGGCATTTAAGTGCAACGTTATCCATCCCGCGTGTGTTTTGTCAGACAGCCTTGATTCAGGATACACAGGTTCATTCTCTACTTATCACTCAGGGTAAGTATCATTATCATTCAGGCCACTGCTTCTTGTACTTGAACTGCAAACCTGACCTAAACACTCAGTATAATCTCCCTGTGTAAAGATAGCAGGAATTTCCTGTGCACGGACAACGGGAGCCTGACGCTTGGGGTCAACTTGCACTCTTAACCAGTTCTCAAGATTGGGGAGTGGAGGGGTGTGTGGAGGAGAGAGAGAAAGTTTTCGGATTCAAACAGGGTGTCGAAGAAAGCGATGACAGAGACTTCTGAACTCCAAAGCCTACTCTAATGGAAAAGTGAGCGAGCCATTAAAAGTAACATTGCCACCCGTCTGAAAGTCACGATATCCTTCAGCGCTGCTGCTATTAGTAAACTGCCTGAAATGCATTTTTCCACAACAGGAAACTTTTATTTTGGAAACGAAAAATCGCAAAACAATAGAAATCCCATTATCTGGCTTATTGAAAACTCCCAGCCATCTACTTTTGCTGTGGCCTCGCTGGGTCATTACAAGGGTGTTTTTGCTCATGACAGATTTCCCCCCTTTATTTGCTTTATTTATTTATGTTTCTGAGCCATTTTCCCACATGAAGCTGTCTTATACTGGATCAGACCATGGAGCTACAGCCCTTTCCCTCCAAGGATCTCAGAGTAGCTCACCTGTGGTTCCCAGCCCTGCTTAGCACCAGCAGTTGTGCGTGATGATGTTTCTTTCAAATCCTTCTCTCGGTAAGACACAAGCCAGAGCTTCAATGGTTAGAAGGCACAGCTGATTTTAAAATGGCTCTCAGTTCCATATCGGCAACATCCATATAAATGTGGATATGAGACACGAGGCAAAACACTTCCTGTGTATCAAGACCTGGGACAGTTACGAATATTATTTACCTCTGTGACATGGCAGAGGTAGCCCAGGGAGGCAGAATCTGGTTTGTGTGGGAATGTTCAGGGTGGCAGGAGAGGATATATTGTTTATTAATATCCTTCCTAACTTGTGCTAGCATGTTCCTTTACTTAGCAGAGTTTACATTCCCCTTTTTACATGCACAGCAGATAGCTGGTTGCAGGCTCGTGTGAGCCTCTCACTATTATACAATTCAGTCTGTCTTAGATTGAATTGTACATTCCAGTAAGTTCCCTTGAATCCCTCTTAAAAGAATGAAGACGTCACAATCTTATTCAAAGTCAATAAAAGAAGTTTACTCACATCAGTCCACAGTTGGGTTCCTGAAGGCAGACTTAGTTACAAATACCGGTATGTACATGTGGATCTACCCCATATGGGGGAATAATCCCAGTGCTTCTGTTAGCTAAGATGCTAGCAGAGCATTCCTAGCTAAAAAGCTGGTCAAATGAAGAAGAAAGTCAAAGAGAGCGAGAGAGAGAGTGCTGCATGACTCATCCTTTTGTTACCTGGACAGGTAAGGTCACACCCACCTCTAGTCAGATGCAAAGGAAGGATGCTCCAGCCCAGCAGGAACAGGAAGTTTTGACTGGCTGGACCAAATATCCCCTTGCATGTCCACTCTAGGAAAACAAGGAATGTTGTATTTGACTGCCTCTCATGGATCACATCCCACAGTTTGCATGTGATTGTATGTGATTTGGGAAGTGGCTGTCATCATATTTCCTTTCAGGAAGGGAGTCACCCAACTAGGGTGGCCATTTTCATTGTAAAAAAAGAAAAGAGGACAAACATCATAAAAAAAGAGAACAAAAGATCACAGAGACTTGCACATGCTACTTTGTACATGTAGATGCAAACTTATACGCTATTATAGAAATGCAACACACCTGGTTAAGAGTGTGTGCTCAGGCACTGTTGAGTGGGAATTTCAAGAGCCTTCTGCTCTCCCTTCTTATGGGTATCTTTAAACTGGACTTAGACCAGACAGCCCTTCAGATGCAAGACTGACCCTATGTAAAGTAGGACATGTGGACACCAAGTGAACAATAGCCAACAGAAAGCTCCTTGAGCCAAGACTCAACATCTGAAAGTTCCCTGTTTGGATAACCTGACATTTTTAGGCTCAGCTAGCTATGGAGAGCACAGCTCGATTTAAAATGAGACGAGGAATGAAGGTGAGGTTGAAGATAAATGTTAGATGCATATATGCTTGTCACTGCTGAAAATGGAACAATGGACTAGATGGAAGTTGCTCTGATCCAGCAAGACAACCCTTACATTCTTGAGGTCTTAGATTATTGATACAGAAATTGTGTGTGTGTGTGTGTGTAAATACAGGCATACCACAACACCATTCATGATTCTTATAACGGGTGGCATAGATTTCCTCCCATTAAACTTATAAACATCCCCACAGAGTGTTGGTTGGACTAAGTAAATTTTGTTGGTATAATTCCCTTTAGTCCCATATCAGTAATCTGCACTTGGCAGTTTACGAAACTTTGATGGCTGTACCAAATTTTGTGTTCAATAAAAGATAACACGAGAGATCATTAGAGCAGCTATGTCAGATTAAATGTATTTTCTTGTACAGGAGTGAAGTCCCTTCAGTAACCTTTGCAATTTACTGTAGTCTCACAGAGAACAATATTTTCCCAGCAGACCTCAACACAAAGGGCCATTACAAAATGTGATTCATATTTCATACGTTCAGAAACGTTCCACACAAATTACAAATGGAGGCTTTATTGCAGTATTTATGTTCTGTTACCAACAAGGTATGTATAAGTAATATTATGCATCCCAGGGTGCCTGGCCTACACAGCTTGCATTAGTTATTAGTTACTTATACTTTGCGGTTAAATACCAGACTTATGTTACTTTATCTGGAAGCACACAAAAATGAATCAGCAAAACCCCTCACACAAACCCCACCATGATGGTTCTGAGATTTCCTGACCAGATAGGAAAGAAGTAGTCTGCCTAGCTATTTCAGTGATGGGGCCTCTCAAAACATCTCCCTCTTCTAAGCCTCATTGTGGCCCACATGGGAAGGAATGTGTATTCTTACTCCAGAGTAAGAGTAGGACTTGGTCACTTTCCATGAGCCCATAGTTAGGCTCATCTGCTAATATGGAATGCTGTGGTTACGATGGAGACTATAGGATTGCCAATCCTGAATCCAAATATTCAAGAATCTGACTGGGGCTTGGGGACCTTTCTGATCCTGGGGCGCAACATGTTTGGGAGGGAGTGCCAACAGTGCACCCCTATTGTTTGGGTGAGGCCATTTTGGGTGCATCTGGAGAGGAGCCCAGCACAAAGCCCATCTATTCATGGTGTTAAGAATTAAAACTGAAGAGAGGATGAAAACAAGTGCTGAGGGTTGGTTATAGAGCAAAGACTTGCCTTAGAGTTGGCCTTAGAGCTCAAAACCCTGCTTCAGCATTCGGCAGCCATCTTGGACCTCCAGGCTTAATAATAATAATAAAACAGCCAAGAGATGGTGGCTGGGTGCATGTGGAGGAAATGGCCTTGCCACTTGTGTTTCTTTCAGCTGCCCAAAAGCAACAATGGAGGGCCAGACCATTTATTTTCTGGCTAGTTAGAAACTCAAGCACAATATCAACTTAATCAGACTGTGAAACACGGCCTTCAGCCCACTGTTCTATGGCAATAATATTCAAATTTTCTGCTTTCTATGGGGGACACTTTTTCATGTTTACTTTGTCAGTTTGCATTTCTTAGTACAGAAAGTATTGATCTGATGTGTAGAGATCTTTCCTATTCTACTTAATTCAAGAGGGTTCTGGAAGCTTCTCTGTGTGAAAGAAACTTCATGATGTTTGGGTTATTCCTTCAGAGAAGCTGAGTACAGCTGGTTTAAACTGGTTCTGTTATCTCTTATTCAAGGTCATGCTGACTATAATAAGAGGCCAGAAGGAGCCTGGGTCTCTCACTTTCTATCTCTGTTCCTTCTGGTGTGATGTTCTATATATAGTGTTACTTTTTTAGTCTTATTTGGTGCTTTTTTTTCTTGAAAAAATGTTTAGAGGTACTCTCATTTTCCTACACATATTGAAATACTGCTCTTCAATGAGGCCAAACTTAGATTCACAAAATGTTTAGGGATATGCGTCCCCCCAGAAAAAAGCACTGGTCTTCTTATAAGTTATTGTAAGTTTCAGTTAAGTCTGCTGCAACTGGATTTCTTATGGACAGGGCCAATCCTGAATGTGCTGGATTTGTGACCATTATGCTCATTTGACTTCAGTAGCAGTAAAGCTCTGAGGGATGAAATACAATTGCCTCTGGTCTATTTTTTTTGGGGGGGGGAATCCTGCAACGTGTTTAAGTTGTTACTCTGCTAACTATACATTGGATTCTACTCGGGATCAATATTGAGTTGAATTTCAATGACATACTTGCCTGAAGCTGCTGTCACCACCAAATTCTTGCACACTGCAGAGGATTGTGGGACATGTTATATAGTACACACTCTAGCATGCCCGCTAACATTCCTCAGATGAAAATGGGGACATTTTTCACACACTCCCCTCTGGCTAATTGACGCTCCTTGACCCCCCCCCCATTCCCCACCCCTCTGCAGAGCATGCCCTATCAGAAGGAGGGTGTGTGCCCCCACCACCACACCAACAGCACACGTGCCCTCCACCATCCTGGGGAAACTCCTGAATCCCAGTTTTATTTTACAAAAAGAAAAATGCACACCAGTTGTGCTCCACTCTGCTCCCCCTTTCTTCCCGCCCAGGGCAACCGTGCCCTATCAGAGCTGACATGTCACACAGTGCCTCTCAGAGCTGTGCCTCTCAGAGCTGACATGTCACACAGGGCTGGGCCTCCAGGGCTGGACGCCGTCCAGCAACCGCTACAAGCTTCCCAAGGGGGGAGGCTGGCAGTGGCGGCCATGGAAAGGCTCCCTCACATCCGCCACTGCTGCTGCTTGGGAAAAGCACTGTCTCCTTCTCCTTCTTAAGCTTAGTGGCAACAGCAGGGGCGTAGCAAGGGGGGGTGATGGGGGCGGGCCGCCCCGGGTTCCACCCCAGAGGGGGGTGACACTTTTTTTTATAATTTTTTTTTAATTTTAAATTTTGAAAAAAAGAGATAATAGACACACACACACAACCCCCCACACCTCACAATGTGGCACCATCAGAGGGGGGCAACACTTTTTTATTTTTTTTATTTTTTTTTTATTTTTATTTTATTTTAACTTTATTGGAAAAAAGAGATAATAGACACACACACACACACACAAACCCCACACCTCGCAAAGTGGCACCATCAGAGGGGGTGACACTTTTTTATTTTATTTTATTTTATATTATATATTTTTTAATTTTTATTATTTCTTTATTTTTATTTTTTTTAAATTAAATTTTAACTTTATTGAAAAAAAAAGAGATAATAGACACACACACAAAAAAAACCCCACACCTCGCAAAGTGGCACCATCGTTTTTTTGGGGGGTGGGGGTGACTTGCTATGCCACTGGGTGCAGCTCTGCCAGTGCCCTGGCAAAGTGGTGGTGGTGGGGGTGACAAAAAAAATTCCGCCCCGGGTACCACCTGGGCTTGCTACGCCTCTGGGCAACAGCACTGGTGGGGAAAATGGGGACATTCTGGGATCAAATCAGAAGCCAGGACGGCTTCCATAATTCTAGGACTGTCTCTGGAAAATCGGGAGAATTGGAGGGTATGCGCTAGTCATGTGCATGGCTTCCTGAGCCTCACGATGAATTGCAAGCATACCCAAGAAAACTCCCAAGGAATGCTGCATTGCCTCAGAAAGGCATTGTCTGAAAGCTGTGATAATAATTGGCAAAGCCTCCCTCCCAACAATGAGCTGTGTGCTTTTTTTTTTAAAAAAAAAAAACCATTCATTTAGGTTTCAGTATTCCAAACCGTCTTGGGTAAATTGTGGGTTGTGAACGATGGACAGGGCAAGAATGGAAGTTAAGCAGAGCTGACTCAGTGACAACTGTGATCATATGCTTTCCCCGCAAAGCAATTATAAATTCAGCCAAGCAGACATCTGATGCTGCAATATTAATTTCAGCTCACATTCACCGGTGACTCCTGTCACAGTATTTTTCCTTTATGCAGGTAAATCACCTGTCAAGAACCACAGTGATGCCATCTTTCTCAGGATGAACTCATTAGTGGTACTGAAGAAAGGGAACAACAGACTGTGGCTTTGTGTGTATCTCGACTCGAACACACTTCAGAAACAAAAGTGAAGAGTGAACATGTGCAGCAGGAGTCAGGGTCATGCTCACCAGCACCTCAGTGCATCCATCAGAATTTCTGTGTGGCTTCTATGTGCCTAAACACCATACACACATAGTCTCTTGTGATTTGTACTTCTGTTTCCGTAGTTCTGGTGAACATGCAGGGATTGGAGTCAGAGTCAGAAGGCAAGATCCTGACCCTCCACCAATATAAGCTGCTTTGTCATCTGAATAGGGTAGGCCTGCCAAGTCATACATTATACCAGAGTCTAGCATGGCCTGTGTTTTCTGAACTTATCCCTTGAATGTATAAGCCATCCTTTCATGTCATGGACATTGGAAGGCAGCTAAAACAAAAATCTGTAAAAATGCAATAAGGCAATCCAAATTCCTCATTAAATTTAACTGAAAAACAATAATCCCAGTCAAAAATAACAACAATAGCAGGGGACAGCAGCACGCCAAAAGCTTGTCAGCTATGAGGCAAGGTCTTTTAAAAGGTTGTTGATGAAAACCTGGGCTTGTTGCTGAATCTCTCCCAGGAAGAGGGCTTCACATTCTGAGTAGACCAGCAGCAAAGGCCCTGTAAAAGGTAAAGGTAAAGGGACCCCTGACCATTTGGTCCAGTCGTGTCCGACTCTAGGGTTGCGGCGCTCATCTCGCTTTATTGGCCGAGAGCCGGCATACAGCTTCCAGGTCATGTGGCCAGCATGACAAAGCCGCTTCTGGCGAACCAGAGCAGCGCATGGAAACGCCGTTTACCTTCCCGCCGGAGCGGTTCCTATTGATCTACTTGCACTTTGACATGCTTTCGAACTGCTAGGTGGGCAGGAGCTGGGACCGAGCAACGGGAGCTCACCCTGTCGCAGGGATTCGAACTGCTGACCTTCTGATCAGCAAGCCCTAGGCTCTGTGGTTTAACCCACAGCGCCACCTGGGTCCCTCCCTGTAAAAGGTAGGTAAAGGTAAAGGACCCCTGGGCGTTTAAGTCCAGTCAAAGGCAACTATAGGGTGTGACGCTTATCTCGCTTCAGGCCGAGGGAGCTGGCGTTTGTCCACAGACAGCTTTCCAGGTTATGTGGCCAGCATGACTAAACTGCTTCTGGCGCAATGGAACACCGTGACGGAAACCAGAGTGCACAGAAACACCGTTTACCTTCCTGCCGCAGCAGTACCTATTTATCTACCTGCACTGATGTGCTTTCAAACTGCTAGGTTGGCAGGAGCTGGGACAGAGCAACGGGAGCTCAGCCCATTGTGGGGATTCGAACCGCCGACCTTCTGATCAACAAGCCCGAGAGGTTCAGTGGTTTAGGCCACAGTGCCAACTAACACATACCCTCCAAGTGCCCCGTTTTAAGCAGGACACCCCTGGGTTTTACAGAAGCCGCACCAGCTTCTCATCCCAATCCCGGGTGTTCCATTTTGGCCATGCCAGAGTGCAGAACCAAAGAACAGCATTTTTTTTTAACCCCGCCCTGTGGCATAAGTCGGTTGTCTCACACTAGAGTGGCTCTGCGCATCACCATTCTTTTGGCTGGAGCGGCTTCCATGAGGCTGCAAAAGGGGAAGCAAAGACCACAGAGGAGGAGGTAATAGAGGAGGCCATGGACAAAGGTACAAGGGGGCAGGGCGAGTGGGTGGAAGGGTGAGGAAGGGGTTGGCGGCAGGGAGGGGGAAAGCAGGCGGGCAACAAGATCGGTGGGGTGGTGGTGGGGTGCCCCAATTTGCCTTCCTTAAATGTTGGGGTGGGTGGGTATGGCAACAGCTAGGGCCGCTGCTTCCATTTGCCAGGAGTTTCCTCCTTCCCTCCATGTCCCACCATGCATCTTCCATGTATTCTTCTCTGATGCTACATTTCTTATGCACGTATACCTTTTGTGAGTGGTTATTTGCTCATATTAGAGGTGATTCATAATGTATGAATGGGCTCAGGAATCCACTAGAAGCACAGGTTTTTTTATTCATTTTGTTTTTACTGTAGTCACGTATGAGGCACATTGATTAAAAAAAAATTCACCCAATCAAGGCTGCTTTTCTTCTGCCATCACCCAACGGCTTCCCTCCCTCGCATGCTTGTTTTTGTTTTTTAAAAAAACAATATTAGCACAATAGTACCCGGTTCCAGGTGGCACTGTGGGTTAAACCACAGAGCCTAGGGCTTGCTGATCAGAAGGTCGGCGGTTCGAATCCCCGTGACGGAGTGAGCTCCCGTTGCTCGGTCCCAGCTCCTGCCCACCTAGCAGTTCGAAAGCACGTCAAAGTGCAAGTAGATAAATAGGTACCGCTCTGGTGGGAAGGTAAACGGTGTTTCCGTGCGTTGCTCTGGTTCGCCAGAAGCAGCTTAGTCATGCTGGCCACATGACCCGGACGCTGTACGCCGGCTCTCAGCCAATAAAGCGAGATATACAAATACAATAATTAATAATAATAATAATAATATATTCAGGAGGAGGAGGGATACTACTACTACTACTACTACTACTACTAATTTATGATTTATACCCCGCCCATCTGGCTGGGTTTCCCCAGCCACTCTGGGCGGCTTCCAACAAAGATTAAAAATGCAATAAAACATCAGGCATTAAAAACTTCCCTAAACAGGGCTGCCTTCAGATGTCTTCTAAACGTCAGGTAGTTGTTTATCTCTTTGACATCTGATGGGAGGGCGTTCCACAGGGCAGGTGCCTCTACCGAGAAGGCCCTCTTCCTGGTTCCCTGTAACTTGGCTTCTCGCACTGAGGGAACCGCCAGAAGGCCCTTGGCGCTGGACCTCAGTGTCCAGGCAGAGTGATGGGGGTGGAGACGCTCCTTCAGGTATACACTACAAGAAGGATACACTACAAGAAAGTCTGTTGGGTTAGGGTGGTGGGGAGAAAGCAATTTTTGTAAGTCAAAACTGTTTTGCCTTCACGTTCATTTAGTTGCTGTTAAAGATAAATATTTAACTAAGCAGTTGTTTTTGTGAATGGTTCGATCCATCGCTTCAGCCCTTGAGCGAGTTACTCTCGAGTATTCCCATTCAAATGACTCAAGAACTACAAAGTAAATGGCTTCAGGCTGGCAGGAGGCCAGACTTCATAATGCACGACAGACGTGTTGGCATGCATTCTATTCCCACATGTCTTTTTGATGAAGTATCACATACCGTTGGCTAACCACCGCTCACCTGGACTCGGAAACAAAAGACTTCCATTTATTTCTAAAGCTTTTAAACCAGCGCTATTCATTACGAGAGCGGTTAACACGCTGGAGATGATGATTGCCGTGATTACCCCAAATGGGGTGATATCTTTCCTTGATATACTGTAGATAGTCGACATAATGCCATGCCTACGGCTTTGACATTCATGGTCAGTCCAGATTTATGAGAAATCCATTACAGGCCACAAGGCTCTATTGCTACATTAACGTAGATTTCCAAGATCCATAGCCAGAGAAATTCTGTAGCGAGAGAGCCTAAAGGGGCATGCTGTGTGTTTGTTGGAACCAAAAGCAAATGCATACATTTTGCATATTTATTAGTATTATTAATTATATTAACATTTTTAAAAATAGAATCTAGTGTTTGTCGATTATCCTGGTGCCTTTGCATTCATTGGCAAGACTGTTGGAGGCGCAAAGTAGGTTTACTGAGCCATGCAGGTGTGTACAGATGTTCCTTTACATTGGGTCTGCAAAGGTTTGAGGCTGGCTGTATCACTTCATTTCCAGTCGGTGCCTATCCTATAGCTTCCTGCTGAAATCCTGTGACTTGTCTCACCACAAATGTCTAGGGTTCAGGTTGTCCCACTTTCATTGCAATAAAATAATAATAAATTATTATTATTATTATTATTATTATTATTATTATTATTATTACTACCACACCCATCTGGCTGGGTTTCCCCAGTCACTTTGGGCAGCTCCCAACAGAATATTATTATTAATAATAAAAAGCGATAAAACATCAAACATTAAAAACTTCCCTAAACAGGGCTACTAGAACCTCTCCGGACAGCTATAATGTGGTAGCCTTGGGGAAGGATTGCAGAACAACTAATAAAGCAGAATAAACCCACCATTAACACACTTTTATTGCGTCCATGGAATACAGCCACAGTAAACCCTGGTCTGGAAGAGAGCTTTTTAAGATCTGATGTGCTACCATTTTTGACAGGGACTTGGATAAGGTATTCTCCACCTCAGCCCCAATCGCCATGGTTATTCTTATACACATTTCTATCATATTTCCTTTCCTCCACTTTGCTGCTGACTGCTCTTGTCACTTTCTCCCTCCTACTGTCACCACTAGGTTTCTGCCTCTGCCCCCAACCAGGCACCAAAATAGGAACCTTTGACTTATTTTCTTTTTCTTAACATTTACTGCTGGGGTCAGGTGGCTGAGCACATGGTTCTCAGAAGCATTTTGGGGAAAGGAAGATAGTAAGCATGCCCGGAGCCTCAAGGAACCTGGGCTGCCCAATCCCAGTTGTAAATGATGATGATGTTTTTAAAGAAAAAGAGGTGTCGTGGCAAGTGTCGTGTTCTTATATATATATAATTAAATTTTCTGTTTTACAATTTAAAATACTCATTTAAACATCCTTAAAATATCAATGACTTCCCTTCTTCTCTTTCCATGGTTCATTTTGCATATCATAAATCCCTGCATATTATACATAAACTAAACCGTTCAGTATTCCATTATTGCATCCATCAAAACTGTTGAATTTATCTTAATGCTGCCAACGTTTTCAGGTGTACAAAACTTCCCCCCCATACAGTATATTCAATAAATGTTTTCCAATCTTCTCTAAATTTACAGTGGAACCTCGTGTTACAGGCAGGATCCGTTCCGGAGGCCCATCCGTAACACGGAACTGACGCAAGCTGAAGCGCCGCATCTGCGCACATGCATGGCACAATTTAGAGCTTCTGCGCATGCGCGAGCGGCAAAACCCGGAAGTAACCGTTCCGGTACTTCTGGGTTGCCGCGGGACGCAACACGAAAACACATAACCTGAAGCGAACACAACATGAGGTATGACTGTATGTTCTTCTTGTTCTCTTATTCTATATGTTAGGCCTGCAAGCTGCACATATTCTGTCAGCTTAAGTAGCCATTCTTCATTGGTTGGGACCTCACTTGTTTTCCATTTTTGGGCTAACAAAACACGGGCCGCAGTAGTAGCTTACATAAATAACCTTTTTTTGACACCTGGGAATTATCCCCAACAAAAAGGACTCTGGTTTTTTTGGGGGGGAAGCAGGGGCATAGCAACGGGGGGGCGGGCCGCCCCGGGTTCCACCCCAGAGGGGGGCGACACTTTTTTTTTAATTATTTTTTTTAAAAAAATAAATTTTATTTTTTTTTTTAATTTTAACTTCATTGGAAAAAAAGAGATAACACACACACACACACACACACACACACACACACACACACACACCACACCTCACAAAGTGGCACCATCAGAGGGGGGGGGTGACACTTTTTAATTTTTTTTAATTTTTTAAAATTTTTTTATTATTATTTTATTTTAACTTTATTGAAAAAAAAAGATAATAGACATACACACACAAAACCCCCACACATCGCAAAGTGGCACCATCAGAGGGGGGTGACACTTTTTAATTTTTTTAATTTTTTTTTAAATTAAAGTGGTGGGGGGGGGGTGACAAAAAAAAAATCCGCCCCAGGTACCACCGGGGCTTGCACGCACATCATTTGAATGGCAATGCTCATCAATTTTGAAGTTGGATCCTATGGTGCCCATCTTCCCAACCTGTTTTAGATGTTTTAGGAAAAAAATGATGTGACAGCAGGTGGTGGCAGCCCCAGGAAGCCCATGCGCCATCTTTTCTAAAACACTTAAAGCTGGGGTTGGGAAGATGGACACAATGCTCAGCAAAGTATAAAAAAAATCTGGAACCGGGTAAAGGTAAAGGGACCCCTGGCCATTAGGTCCAGACGTGTCCGACTCTGGGGTTGCGGCGCTCATCTCGCTTTATTGTACAGCTTCCGGGTCATGTGGCCAGCATGACTAAGCCGCTTCTGGTGAACCAGAGCAGTGCACGGAAACGCCGTTTACCTTCCCGCCGGAGCGGTACCTATTTATCTACTTGCACTTTGACGTGCTTTCAAACTGCTAGGTTCGAAATTCTGGGGCTGCCATCCAAACATCATGTATGCGGATAATACCTTTTGGTGGTGCCCCACTAATCTTTTGACATTACCCAATATGGCGCTGTGGTCTAAACCACAGAGCCTAGAGCTTGCCGATCAGAAGGTCGGCGGTTCGAATCCCCACGACGGGGTGAGCTCCCGTTGTTCGGTCCCAGCTCCTGCCAACCTAGCAGTTCGAAAGCACGTCAAAGTGCAAGTAGATAAATAGGAACCGCTCAGGTGGGACAGTAAACGGCGTTTCCGTGCGCTGCTCTGGTTCGCCAGAAGCGGCTTTGTCATGCTGGCCATATGACCCATAAGTTGTCTGCGGAGAAACGCCAGCTCCCTCGGCCTATAGAGCAAGATGAGCGCCGCAACCCCAGAGTCGTCCGCGACTGGACTTAAAGGTCAGGGGTCCCTTTACCCATTCGCTTTCACCACTGCATTTGTCAGCACAATAAAATAAAGCCAGCATCTTCTCTGCTAACGGTATGCAGGTGCAGAAGTTTGAAATTTATGGGTGACAGGGAATCACAGTTGTGCTCTATTTCACATTGTACTTACATGTATACAGGCTGCTTCGCAAAGGAGAAATCCAACATTTGAAAGGTGACTGTTGCCAGGCAGGGGTGGGGCAGATCCACCAATGCACATTCATTCCAAACATCAGCCTAGGGCTTTTGTCACAAAGACAAATTTCTCCGATATGTATTTGTGCGTAGTGAGTGTGCTCTTAATTTGAAAGAAGCTCATCCCTCCCCCCCTTTAAGATCCAACTGGCATTGTGTTCCGACAACATCAGGTACGTGCAATATTTATTGGTTTTCCATTTGCAACAAAACATATGCAACATTTCTCTTTTATGTTCAAAGGAAATGGGAATAATTACATCTTCCCCTCTCGCTCCACTGCTAACGATTTCCTGAATTGCAACTTGGGTCAATTAGAAGCAAACTTAGCAGAGAGCACACCTCCAATGGACATTGCGAAGTAGCAAGACATTTCCTCATACCCCATTTCCATTTGTAACTTTAGAGTCCTCTGAGTCTTAAAAAATCCTTTCCTTTTCCTATATACAGTAGTCTAAATGAAGTCCAACATACCGCTGCAGATGCAAATTTAATGCCAGTTTGGAAAAAAATATGTGTTTTACTTATAAGTAATTAATCTTTATGCACAAGTTTTTACAATTGTAGGCAGAAATCAAAACTATGTGACTTGTTAATTTTTAATTGAGCAATATTTAGATTCAAAAAGTGCATTAGTCACTTTGACTGTGTTTAATATTTTACAGGATGTTGTTCTGCAAAGAAACAAATCATTGCTAATGAAAAACAATGTGCTGCTTGTAACTACTTTTGAAACATACAACCTTCCCCCCCTCCCTTAGCTTCTGAACATCACTAGAAGTTCTGCCACTTTTATTCATAAAAGATACAAGGGAAAGTTGACAATTACAGTATTAATTAAATTATTGTGCTATGGTTAGAGGGACATAAAATTAGTGTGTTCATTTTATCTTCAGAATTAATTGGAGCAGCAGGTCTTTTAAATAACAAGTTAACTGGGTCAAATCATCATTGGCAGTGTTTGCACGACACAATAAACTATGGTTCACACGTCAAAGTAAACTACAGTGAGTGGTTTGCTGTGAATGCACAGAAGGCTCCTACTCCAATCCTCACTTCTAACAAGAAAGTAGAGGTGTTTTGTTGTTGATTTCAAGAAAGAAAAGCTTTGGATGTCAAGAAGATGCATTCTCCACACCCATCGTTCTGCCCGGACACTGAGGTCCAGTGCAGAGGGCCTTCTGGCGGTTCCCTCACTACGAGAAGCCAAGTTACAGGGAACCAGGCAGAGGGCCTTCTCGGTAGTGGCACCCGCCCAGTGGAACGCCCTCCCATCAGATGTCAAGGAAATAAACAACTACCAGACTTTTAGAAGGCATCTGAAGGCAGCCCTGTTTAGGGAGGCTTTTAATGTTTAATAGATTACTGCATTTTAATGTTCTGTTGGAGGCCACCCAGAGTGGCTGGGGAGGCCCAGCCAGATGGGCGGGGTATAAATAATAAATTATTATTATTATTATTATTATTATTATTATTATTATTATTATTATTATTCTGTGCTTGCTACAACTTTATGTGCTTTTCCTGAACTTGCACAGAACACACACAACTTTGAGGGCCAAACTACCTGTGGTGGTGTGTGCCTAAGCGTAGGAACACCCCAATTATGTAGTGAGAATTGTGAATAAACCATTTTTTGCACCCACTGCTTACCTCACCGCAGCAAACATCCCTGCCCCAAACATCGTATTTCACCCGGCTATGGAAATTTCACATATTGAAGCTAAGCTCTGAGAGACAGGGAAAACCCAAGACATTTTGATGCCTGAAGCGAAAACAGCAAGCAGTGCCCCACCGTGTGTCAAGGGTTACATCGTATCTGAGGTGGCCAAGTTATTTTGGCACCCAAGGCAGAAAATTCCACAAGCACCTCTCCCTGGTAGGAGAGATACAACCATAATATTAAAGAATTAACATTTTGCTGTCCTTTCATACCATCCAGCAGGGCTGACGCTGCTGGGAAAGAAGTTTTAGGGAGATAAGTTATGGAGCTGGACATCTGCACATCCCTTTTAATGTCAGTATTCGACCCCTTTCCTCTCCCCTTTCAATGTGACTGGAGTAGACCTGCTTTTAAAGGGACCCCTGACTATTAGGTCCAGTCGTGTCCGACTCTGGGGTTGCGGCGCTCATCTCGCTTTATTGGCTGAGGGAGCCGGCGTACAGCTTCCAGGTCATGTGGCCAGCATGACAAAGCCACTTCTGGCGAACCAGAGCATCACAAGGAGACTCCGTTTACCTCCCCGCCGGAGCGGTACCTATTTATCTACTTGCACTTTGACGTGCTTTCGAACTGCTAGGTGGGCAGGAGCAGGGACCGAGCAACGGGAGCTCACCCCGTCGCAGGGATTCGAACCGACGACCTTCTGATCAGCAAGCCCTAGGCTCTGTGGTTTAACCCACAGCGCCACCTGGGTCCCAAGTTTAAAAGACCTGCTTTTAAACACATGGAAATGCTGTCATGGGCACTTCTAGACAGGGGCTGGAACATGGCGGCTGAAATGTGCCTTGGGAAATTAATGATGCTTTCTGAGGGAGGCTTGATTTGCAAATGGGTTATTGAGATACTACAAATGACTCTCTGGCATCAAGGATTTTTCTTCTTCTTATCTAATTTTCTTCTGTGTGGGAAATTGCAGTCAAATATAACTAGCAAGCTTAGGGCTATGAAGGGGTTAAGACCACAAAACTGTATTTATCAGAAGTGGGGAAATATATACCCCGGAAATGATGCCGAGGAGCATGGGTTATGTACTTATTCCTCTCAAAAAGAGAAGAACACATTAAGAGGAGTTCTGTAACAGCGTACTTTCCTCTGCCATTTTTCTCCTGCCTCTTAAAGAGGGAGATGGGGGAAAGGCAGTTCAACCATACCCTTTTCAGTCATTTTCCTGCTGAAAATCGCCCATGACCAAGCTGTTTTTTCACCCATGTTGGGGAAACATAAAGGAGCATAATAATTTATTTATTTATACCCCGCCCATCTGGCTGGGTTTCCCCAGCCACTCTGGGCGGCTTCCAACAGAATATTAAAATACAATAGTCTATGCAATTAATCCAGAATGCGGCAGCTAGACTGGTGACTGGGAGTGGCCACCGGGACCACATAACACCGGTCCTGAGAGAACTACATTGGCTCCCAGTACGTTTCCGAGCACAATTCAAAGTGCTGGTGCTGACCTTTAAAGCCCTAAACGGCCTCGGTCCTGTATACCTGAAGGAGCGTCTCCACCCCCAACGTTCAGCCCGGACACTGAGATCCAGCGCCGAGGGCCTTCTGGCGGTTCCCTCACTGCGAGAAGCAAAGCTACAGGGAACCAGGCAGAGGGCCTTCTCAGTAGTGGCGCCCGCCCTGTGGAACGCCCTCCTATCAGAGGTTAAAAGGATCAACAATTACATAACATTTAGAAAACACCTGAAGGCAGCCCTGTTCAGGGAGGTTTTTAATCTGTGATGTGTTAATGTATTTTAATGGAAGCCGTCCAGAGTGGCTGGGGAGACCCAGCCAGATGGACGGGGTACAAATAATAAATTATTATTATTATTATTATTATTATTATTATTATTATTATTATGAAACATTAAAAGCTTCCCCTATTCTTCCTTCTGCTGAGGATACTTTTCCTCTCTGGTGAGCAGGCCTGAACAAGGGAAGAAATGGCAAGGTATTAGGGTTGCCATATTTTGAAGAGCGGGTTGCCATATTTTGAAGAGCGAAAAAGAGGACACATTTGCCAACTTCTACTATGGATCACTATGATGACTCTACCCATGAAAAAGAGGATGCGTTCTGGAAAAATAGGGCAGATGGCAACCCTAAAGGTATAGGGGTAGTTTATATTTCTCGCTGCAGTGCCCTTCAGATAATGTAGGGAATATGGCTGGATTGGTGCTGGCAAACCACGCCGACTCCAAGGTTAGAAATACAGCGCTGGCAAACCACGCTGACCCTAGAACGTCAGGATGGGAGACACAGGTCAGCGGGACAGCAAAACAAAGGAGTGGTGGAAAAGTACTGGAAAGTCACAAGATGAGCACGAGAGGGGTGCATGAGGGGTGCATGTGAAAGAGGCATGGAGGATGAGCACGTACGCAATGGAGATGTCATGTGGGGAAGTTTTGGGGTGTTACCAAGGTACCCTGTATATGAGCATTTCCTTATATGGTGTTGATGTACCACCATTGGGTTATATGTTTCCTTGAAGTTGTTGCTGTGGGACTAATCATTAACCAGTATGTGAGATTGCTAATAAAAGGGAGCCCTCGGGTGTGGTTCGAGGTTGCCTTCCTGTTGATACCATCCTGTCGTCATGTCGTTTCTTCGCCGGTGCAACAAGATAAGAAAGTTGAGTTGGGCTCTTGATATGCAACACTCTTTTCACATAAGGTAAGACTGTGATTGCACATTGCTTATTAGTAATGTTATGGAATAAACAAGATGGCAGTTGCTTAACGGTTACCCAAAGCTAATCAGTAGTGGGCTACTCCCACTTCTCATTATACCGGGCATGTATCATAAATGGAAGGAAAGGTGTGGGGTTTTTAATACTAAACGCCATACTAAAGTATACAAATAGCAAACATTAACCAAGAAACATTGTGCCATCTGAAGATTAACTATGGGAATATTGCTGACCATGCTGGCAGTTAAGACCTTTTCAACCGAGAATAATTTCTCTCTCTCTTGAGACAGAGGTGCAAGATAACCTAATTCTCTTGAGTTGTAGATGGAAGAAAGCCAGACACTCCTTCACAATTTATTACTCGTGATGCTCTCAGAGTCTGCTGCGGTGATTGCTGTCTACAGGACCACACATTTGCTTAAAAAAAAAAGAGCTCAGGGGAACTGGTGTGTAGAGAAGCAGGTAGAGTTTGATTTAAACCTTGGCGGCCTCAGGCAGAATCAAATTGGAGGCCCTTGAGCATCTGTAGCCCCCTCCCTAACTCTGTCACCGACCTCCCCATCCCCCACCCCATATGATGAACCAGCAACTTTTAATAAGCGTTGTTTTAACTTCACACCCTGGCCCTTTTAGCAGGTAACTAATCCCATCTAGTTACCTAGATGGGACGCGGGTGGCGCTGTGGTTTAAACCACAGAGCCTAGGGCTTGCCAATCAGAAGGTCGGCAGTTCGTATCCCCACGACGGGGTGAGCTCCCGTTGCTTGGTCCCTGCTCCTGCCAACCAAGCAGTTCGAAAGCACATCAAAGTGCAAGTAGGTAAATAGGTACCGCTGCAGCGGGAAGGTAAACGGCGTTTCCGTGCACTGCTCTGGTTCGCCAGAAGCGGCTTAGTCATGCTGGCCACATGACCCGGAAGCTGTACGCCGGCTCTCGGACAATAATGCGAGATGAGTGCCACAACCCCAGAGTCGTCCGCGACTGGACCTAATGGTCAGGGGTCCCTTTACCTTTACCTTTAATCCCATCTAACATCCCATAAAATTAAATTTGAAAACGTAGCTTTTGTTGCTTGGCTAAGCAAGTGCTCTCTACAAGCCATTTTCTGCACCAAGGAATTCAGCGATGAAACAAATTTCTTAAAGTTCTCTGGATCTGGATGTGATTGTCACCATATTGCCTAGCCCCCGGGATCATCTTGGCTGCCACAGCGAGCCATGTAGCTGGCGAGAACAAAGTTATTATCATTATCATTCCTATTCATTTCATTTCTATACCTCTTTATATTTTTAAGGGGGAGGGGGAATCTCAAAGTGGCTTGCAAACTACATTAAATCATCAAATAAAACCATCCGGGGGGAGGGGATTAAGTCAAATATAAAGTATACATTCAAAGCAACATGATTAACAGGAAACTAAAATATTAATAATTTCAAAATAAAATGTTGCAAGGGAGATCAACTACAGAATGCACATTTAATGCAGTAAAGTTAACAACAACAGCAACAACAAAAACCCCTGGAGAGCCAGTGTGGTGTAGTGGTTGAGAGCGGTAGACTCGTAATCTGGTGAACCGGGTTCGCATCTCCGCTCCTCCACATGCAGCTGCTGGGTGACCTTGGGCTAGTCACACTTCTTTGAAGTCTCTCAGCCCCACTCACCTTACAGAGTGTTTGTTGTGGGGGAATGGATAGAAAAAATAGGAGGAAAGGGGAAGGAAACAAAAGGAGAATGGATTCTAAACCAATAACTGCAACTGCATAGAAAATGAAAAATTGGTATTGTTACAAAAGCCAGGTGCCTGCCCTATCTATCAGCTGCCATAGGGTCTGTGTCCCTTTGGAGAATGGAAGACACGGCGGAGAAGAAGAGTTTGGATTTGATATCCTGCTTTATCACTACCCGAAGGAGTCTCAAAGCGGCTAACAATCTCCTTTCCTTTCCTCCCCCACAACAAACACTCTGTGAGGTGAGTGGGGCTGAGAGACTTCAGAGGGAGGGAGAGGAGCTGCTTCCTTTGAAATCTGAGAAATTTAAGGGATATCAACAATCCGGGATAGCAGCGGGAAACGGCATTGAAATAAGGGAGCTTCCCGCCAAAACAGGGAGGGTTGACAGCTATGGCTTTCATCCATATCCCAATTAACCAGAATCCAAGTATTTATTAATTTCTAGGGTTTACCCTCAATCTATAACACCATTAAATTTTCCAGGTCAGGAAAATGTCGGTCTCAGAAGTGGTATGCAGGGAACAGACATGCGTCTGATAGGCATCAATATTGGCATGGCCAGGATTTTTGTTGAGGGAGGCAGGATTTTGTGGGTGAGGGCAGAACTTTTGTTGGGGGGGCAGAACCGTCGTGATTGGTCAGTTAAGTATTTCTATTGTTTTACTTGATCTGGGTGGGGGTAACTGCCCCCCCCATGGCTACTTCCATGGGCATCAATAATTTGGCTGAACTGCAGAAAACAGATCTTTCAAGTAGGGATGGGGGTGGTAGAGAGAAATTTGTTTCAGTTTGAATTTAAATACGCACTTACCTAATTCACACTTTCAAAACAGTATGCAAGCTGAAACACAGCCATCCTTCGAAATTCACAGCTCTCAAAAGTTTGCAGTGTGGTTCTCCAGCCAAATAATGTGTGCAAAACGTGTATTTGCTGGGGTAAAATGTACACAAAAATGCAGTTATTGGCAAAAATAACATACAACAGGGAAAAACTGCTTTGCAATATTCACACTAAAATGCTGAATGAATTTTCATGATGATTTTTTAAATAAAAAAATAAAAAAATAAAAATCAATTTTTTAAATTAAAAAAGAAAAGCAAACAGATGTAGAAATGTGGATTAGAAAAATAAGAAACTGAGGGAAAGTGAAATGGACACATTTGCCCATCCCTACTTTAAAGGCCCTAGGAAGTTGATGGTCCATTCTGATTTGAACTCAGCCTCAATAGCGCCTCTTCTGCTTTTTGTGTCTATCTTTCTCCATCCTGTTACTGAGAAGTTCCTTTGTCCTGGAAGAGTTTGGATTTGGATTTGATATCCCGCTTTATCACTACCTGAAGGAGTCTCAAAGCGGCTAACATTCTCCTTTCCCTTCCTCCCTCACAACAAACACTCTGTGAGGTGAGTGGGGCTGAGAGACTTCAGAGAAGTGTGACTTGCCCAAGGTCACCCAGCAGCTGCATGTGGAGGAGCGGAGACGCGAACCCGGTTCCCCAGATTACGAGTCTACTGCTCTTAACCACTACACCACACTGGCTCTCACTGGAGGCACCTTTTTGCCTCTCCATGGTCTCTTCCCAGGTGTTAAGAATCTGTCCTGCATTGGCCAGAAGGCTCATGCACTGAGCATGTCAGCCTCTCAGTGGAATTGGGCTTGAGGGCTACAGTCTCTGAGAGTGCAGGCTTGGGAGTCTCAGTTCAGGAGACCAGGTTTCAGGGTCTCTGGTTGTTGGGCTTGGCTTGGGTTTGGTTCTCTTCCTCAGTGTAGGCCACCAGTTCCCTACCTTCTTGGTCCAGGTTGCAGATGGCAGTTGAGCTCAGGAGAGGGAAAAGGCAGGGTAAATCCCTGAAAAGAAGACAATGTCAAAGAAAAAGGATGAGAGGAGAAATCAAGGGGGAGCAGAGATAGGAAGGAATAAGAACACAAAGAGGAAGAAATTTGAAATGACCACAGAAAGGAATAGATAATCACAGGAGAGAACAATAGAGATGTGGTACATGATCAGAAGAATGAGAGAAGAAAAGAAGATCAGCAACAGAACTGAGCACAGCAATAAGAGGAGAAAGGTGGGAAACTGGGAGACCGATAAAGAGAATATTAGCACAATCAAGATGAGAAATAATCAAAACTGTAACTGGAGTCTTACCAGATGAATCTTTGAGATATTGATTTTTTAAACCAGCAAGTCTTTACAACAGAATTAATGTGTGGATGAAACGATAGAGCGCAATCAAATAGCACAGCAAGACTTTGAACAGTAGAGGAAGTAGCAAAAAAAAGTAATATTGACAATAAACAGCAGTAGAATACCAGTAAAAGATTTTGCAGGAAATGTGATAAATTGAGTTTTTGTACATTTCAGCTTCCGATTGTGTTGTGACATCTAAGATGAGATTGCTGTTAGTCAGTTAGTAGTAATATTGCCAAGAATAGAAGAAGCTATCACTGGAGCAGAAAAAAATAAATTTGAATATCATCAGCATAAATATGGTAATTCAAACCAAAGGAGTGAATCAGATGGACAAGCAAAGGAATATTCAAAGGAAATGGGCCTCTCAAACAATGAAAACTGAGAAAAGAGACAAACAGAAACACAAAAGGAGTGAATGGAAAGATAAAGAAACCAAGAAATTTGTATCCTAAAATCCAATGGAAGAGATTTTTCCTGGAGGCAAGCACGTATTCCAGAAGAAATGGACTAACGTAGACACAACTTCAAATGCTGAGATACAGAGTTTGTGTTGGATGTGGAGTAGGATGGGAATTTAATGTAGGTTTGACAAAAAGTGTCACATTGTCTGAGTTGTGAATGATTTTGGATACAGGTCAGAGAGGTGATGTCAGGGATCTGCCCACCCCTGCCAGTCCAGCTCTGAGTGCTTACAGGGAGCCGCAGCCTGTGTTAACAACGGATTCATCTTCGAGTGAATCTGGCAGCCCCTGTTCAGGGGAGGAGCAGTTAGTGGCTGGGAGCCAGGGAGTTATTGGGAGACCTGGCACCACCCAGCAGACTCACTCGGAGGGGGAGGCGTCAGTTCCGGTGCATATCTCACGTAGGAGAAGGCGGCAATTTAGGATGCCAAGGTTTTGGTGTTGGCGCCAAAACAGAAGGGAGGCACTTCCGTATTCTGCTAGTGACTGAGCAGACATGATAAACTGAACTCTGCACTGTAAATAGCTTTGCACTGAAATAAAGAGACTTAAAGACAAGACGGTTTGGTGTTACTATTGAGCAACCGATAAGAGAACCTGACAGGTGACAAGGGAAAGACAGAGAGGGCTGTAATAATGTGCTATCTATGGGTCATGTGGTCTTCACATGGGTTCTAGTTTAGCACAAAGCACTAGTCTGGAAATGCAAATGTGACCTTAGAAAGCCCTGTGCTTATTAAGTCTTTAAATGTCCCATGGGAATATATGTATATATGTCTGTTCTGGGAACATTTTGATTTCTGAAAATGGGAGCATTTTATTCTTCAGAGGAAGTGTTTAACTTTCAAAACATAAAAATCAAACACAGATAAAACACGGACACATTTAACTTAAAATAGTTGAGGGAAAAGTTGAAACCTGGACAATGAGGCATGAAATGAAATATGCTGGATGCCACCAGAGAAAAAGTCAGAAGCATTAAGATGAGCTTGAGGGACATCTTTGAAAACAAAGAAATGAAAGCGGTGATAGGAAAACATGTCAGAGGTAGAGAATAAAGATGCACACACATCGAGTGTGCATGGATTTGATTTGAGTTGTAAAGCCAACTATTTGAAAGCTGAGTCGTGCCAGATCCTGCTCACTGCTAGTAAACTTTTAATTCCATCACTAGTGCATAGCTGTCAACCCTCCCTTTTTTGTGGGAAACTCCCTTATTCCTTTTTTTTTTAATATCATTTTTTATTTATTTTCACAATCATTTTTGCAATATACAATATACATATTTTCACCTCTTAGACCTTTTTGGCTTTTTACAGCCTTGACTCCCTTCAGCCCTTCCAAACGACTTTATAGTTTCTATATTTCACCTTATATTTTTTATATCTACCATTGCTTTCACATCTCACTTATAACTTATTCTAATAAATTTGCAATTTAGCAACAATATTTCTTCTTTAATCTACAATGTCTCTTGAAGTCCTACCAACGTATTCAATTCAATAGTTCCTTTTATATAGTCTGTAAATTTAGCCCAGTCTTTGACGAACTTCTGGTCCCGCTGTTCTCGGATTCTCCCCGTCATTTTGTCCATTTCTGCGTAGTTCAATAATTTCATTCTCCATTCTTCTATTGTCGGCATTTGTTCTTGCTTCCAATTCTGTGCTATTAACATTCTCGCTGCTGTTACTGCATATTGGAAAAGCTTAATGTCTTGTTTTTTAATATCTGTACCTGTAATTCCTAACAGAAAGGCTTCTGGTTTTTTAACAAATGTATATTTCAACATTTTCTTTATCTCAGTGTATACCATGTCCCAAAAGCTTTTCACCTTTTTACAGTCCCACCACATATGAAAAAAGGTACCATCTTTCTCTTTGCATTTCCAACACTTATTATCTACTTTGTACATTTTCGCTAGTTTGACCGGCGTAATATACCATCTATACACCATTTTTAGCACATTTTCTTTCAAAGCATTACACGCAGTGAATTTCATACCCTCCCTCCAAAGTTTTTCCCAGTCTTCTAGCATAATATTGTGTCCGATATCTTGTGCCCAATGTATCATCACCGACTTCACTTCCTCATCCTGCAAATGCCATTCCAGCAACATTTTGTAGCTTTTGGACAATGTTTTATACCTATTTCCTAATATCTCTACTTCGAATTTGGATTTAATATCTCCAAATCCGTTATTCTTCATATCCTTTTTAAACATTTCATTAATCTGAAGGTAATGCAACCAGTCATTGACAGACTCTTTCACATCTTCATATGGCTTCATTTTCCATTTCACTCCGTCATGTTGTAGTAATGTTTCATATGTTGTCCATTTATGTCCTGTCTTTATCCCCTTTACACTCATTGCCTCCAGTGGTGACAACCACCACGGTGTCTTCCTTTCTAGCAGGTTTTTGTACCTGTCCCAAACTTCATAGAGAGATCTCCGGAAAATGTGGTTTCGAAAGTCTTTATGTACCTTTATCTTGTCATACCATAGATATGCGTGCCAACCAAATCTGTTATCGTGTCCTTCCAGATCTAAGAGGTCTGGTTTTTCTAATATCATCCATTCCTTTAACCAACTGAGACAAGCCGCTTCGTAATATAATTTCAAGTCTGGCAGGGCGAATCCACCTCTATCTTTGCTTTCTGTTAACAATTTAAATCTTATTCTAGGTTTCTTCCCCTGCCAGATAAATCTTGAAATTCTTTTTTGCCATTCTTTAAATATTTTTGTCCCCTTGATTATTGGAATAGTTTGAAATAAAAATAACATTTTTGGTAGCACGCTCATTTTAATTGCTGCTATTCTTCCCAATAATGAGAATTTCATTCTTTCCCACACTTCCAGGTCTCTCTTTATTTTATTCCACACCGCTTCGTAGTTGTCTTGAAATAGATTGATGTTTTTAGTTGTTAGCCATATGCCTAAATATTTCACCTTTTTCACCACTTCAATATTTGTCTGCTGTTGCAATTTCTTCATCATTTCATTGTCCATATTTTTTACCAACATCTTGGTCTTTTTCCTATTTAATTTAAATCCTGCGACACGGCCAAAATCCTCCATTTCTTCTAAAGCTGCTTTGGAGCTTTCTATAGGATCTTCAATTGTCAATACCAAGTCGTCTGCAAAGGCTTTTACTTTATGTTGTTTTTTTCCAATTGCAATTCCTTTAATGTTTTCTCTTTGTCTTATTGCATTCAGAAGGACCTCCAGGACCGAGATGAATAATAATGGTGACAGTGGACACCCCTGTCTTGTTCCCTTGTCTATTTTTATGCTCTCTGACAAAACATTGTTCACAAGTATTTTTGCTTTTTGTTCAGAATATACTGCTTTAATGCTTCTTACAAGTCTCTCTCCAACATCCATTGCTTCTAAATTTCTTATCATAAAATCCCATGATATATTATCAAACGCTTTTTCTGCATCCACGAATATCAATGCGGCCTGCTTTTCATTTCTGACAGTCAAGTATTCTATTATATTTATCACATTCCTTGTATTGTTATTGATCTGTCTGCCAGGTAGAAAGCCTGCCTGATCTTCGTGTATTATTTCCTTTAACATGTTCTTCATTCTACTTGCAAGAATGCTGGCGAAGATCTTGTAGTCATTGTTTAGTAATGATATAGGTCTATAGTTCTTAACTTGAAGCAAATCAGAGTCTGGCTTTGGTATCAGTGTAATATATGCATCTTTCCATGTTTCCGGTATCTCTGATTTGTCCAAGATATTATTGATGACTTCTTCCAAGGGATCAATCAGGATGTCTCTTAACTTTTTATAATATTTTGCCGTAAAGCCATCCGGTCCCGGGGCCTTCCCACTTTTCATATTTTGGATTGCTTTTGTAATTTCTTCCTTTTTAATTTTCTCATTTAATCTTTCTTTTTTCTCCGCCGGAATCTTCTGCACACCTTTTTTCTTCAAATAGTCTTCGATCTCGACTAGGCTATGTTCTCCAGTGTTTTTATATAGTTGTCTATAGAACTTTGCAAAACCTTTCCTTATTTCTGATGGATTCTGTACTTGTTTATCTTCAATTTGAATTTTATTTATTGTATTCTGCTCTTTCCTCTTTTTAATCTGCCATGAAAGCCATTTCCCTGGTTTATTTGCGTGCTCAAAGTACTTTTGCTTCATCCATTTAACTTTCCATTCCACTTCTTGATTTATAATTAACGCAAATTGGCTTTGAAGCACTTTTATATTCTGATTAGCTTTAGTATCATTTGGCCTTCGTGACAGCCTTTTCTCATTTTCCATAATTTGTTTCAGAATCTCTTCTTTTTTCCTTTCTCTTATTTTTTTCTTAATACTATTTTGTTGTATAAAAAATCCCCGCATCACTGCTTTGCTTGCGTCCCAGACAACACTTTCCTTTGTTCTTGTTGTTCTTCCTCTTTTTCCAGGTCTTTGTCAAGTTCTTTATATTTCCTTAGAAATTTTGTAGTGTCTGCTTTGCTTCTCAGTCTGTGTTTCTTCTCTTTGTAATAAAAGGATATTCCTTCCGGGAACTCCCATTTGAAATCAACCTTCTTTTTTCTTAACATCTGTGTCAGAGGTTTAAATGGGTCACGCTTCTTCAGAAGACGGAGAGGGATGTCTTTAAAAATGATTACCATCGTGTTGTCAATATAGAACTTTTTCTCTCTGCTCTTCATCAGAATTGTGTCTCTCATTATTTTGTCCTTGAATATTATCAGACAGTCTCCTGTATATTTTTTCCCCTTCTTATTTTTTGGCTTGATTCTAAACACATTCACTACATTCATAGCTAAATCATCTTTTTCCATTCCAAGCCATTCTGCAAGTCCACCGATGATTTTCTCTCCAATGTTTTCTCCCTGCGTTTCCGGGATCGATCTCAGTCTCAGATTTGTCTCCCTCTGCCTTAAGTCCTGCATTGCGATAGCATCCAACATTTCTTCTTGTGCTTTATTTACTTCTGTCACTGCTATATTAAGCCTTTCATCTTCTTTTTTTAGTTCTTTGACTTCTTTCTGTACACGTTTAACTCCTTCTTCATTCTTTTGTGTTCTCTTATCTACCTCCTGTATTTGGGTTCTCAATTCTTTTGCTGTTTGGTCCCATTTTTGATCCATTTGTTCCAATTTACTTTCCATATTTTGCTCGCTTTGTTTTATATCTTTAATGTCCTTCTTTAATTCAGCCAGCATCTTAATTATTTCATTTGATTCCTCTTGTTTTGAGCCCCTTCTAGAATCCCCTGGTGTTGCACCCCCCTCGAGTCCTTTCTTTTTAGCCTTATCTCCCGCCATCTCTCAACACTTGGGGTCTCTTTCAATATCCAACACTCAAATTCTCAGAAATCAGAAATCAAACAATCACACTAATCAATAATAAATAATGTCAATAATACACTTTCCACAATTCAAATTTTAAAATGTTCACACCATTCAAATTGTCTATCTTTTAATAATTTTCTGCCACTTGCCTGGCCAATTCCAGAGGGAAAGAAAGGTCAATCACAGTTTCCAAGGTATATTTCCAAATTGTAATCCACAATGGCCCACTCCCCCCCCCAAAAAAACGCAGGTAATCCACACGGAGAGAAAAAACAAACTAAAAATCAAAACCAACTTCTGCCCCTTGAATGGCTAGATCCACTTTTCGCATCAGCAAGAAATTCAAAGAGAGTATTTAAAAGCTTCAGCCTTTCGGCTTAATCCAAGCCGCCCGGATGGGGCCAACCAACGGCGAGCGAAGAGGATACTTTGTCTCAGTTCAAAGAAGAGAGGGTAAAAATAGAAACACCCGCGATTTCTGCCGTAGTCGCGGGAAAAAACCCTTAAAAACAGAACAAAACACCAAAAAGGAAAACAGTCCTAGGGTGCTGGTCACCACCCCCTTATGGTCCACTGCTGGATAGGCAGTTCTTTATTACTACGAGCAGTTTTTTCAAAGTTTTCTGCAACTACGCAGTTCAAATAAAAGTGAAAGTAAAAGGAGCACTCCTTTTCCAGCGGGTCTCCGTTGTTCCACAAAGACTAAAAAACACACAAACTAATTCTCATTCACACAGTCCCATTCACTCTTCAGTCCAAGGCAAGACGCCTTTTAAAATCTCAGGTTTTCGCTGTAGGTATTAAAGTTTTCTATGAATGTCTCTAGACAATTGCGCCGTCTTTATATAAATGCGCTTAGCCGCAGTCAGGGCTGACCTCCTTTTTAAACCCTGCTGCCCTCCGAATTCTTATTAAATTAAATTGTACCGACCTTTTATGTTCAAATTCGGGTTTTTCTTTTGTTGAGAGTCGTTAGAAGAGCCGCGGAGACTCGAGGCTGCGTCTCCCGCAAGTAGAAGATGGCGATCCGTGCCGGCGCCTCAATCTCGCCCACCCTCCAGCTCCCAAAAAAGAGAGCTTCCAGGTGTCGGAGAGGCCACTCTTCGGCACTGCCGGATCCTGTCCTCAGAATAATCCTTCTGAGGCTTTTAGGGGGTTGTGGCGCCCAAACAAACACCCCTATTTCTTGCGAGAAACCGGACTCTCCCCGGAGGGTTGAGTCCCGTCCCCTTCTCGGCTCCCCGTTCCGACCGGAAGTCGGGAAACTCCCTTATTCCAATGCCGTTTCCCGCTGCTATCCCAGATTGTTGATATCCCTTAAATTTCCCGGATTTCAAAGGAAGCAGCTCCTCTCCCTCCCTGCCGGCCAGGGAGGCTCCTCAGCTGCGTTGCTCGGCTGCCAATAAGGAGTCTGAGACCAACTGGGGGCGGAGCTTGCATGCCTTGTGCAGCCAGACCCTCACGCCCAGCCAGCCTGCCTGCCGTCTATGCACTCGCTCTTTTGCTCTTCTGTTTGCGCGCAGCCTCTGGAGCACAGGGTGGCGAGGCTACTTGGTGCCATTGCACTGCCCTCGTGGCATCCCTTATTTTCAAATCCGAAAGTTTGGAAAAATCCCTTATTTTCAAATCCGAAAGTTGACAGCTATGCACTAGTGACCAACCAGTGCAGTCTGAAGTGGCAGATTTGTGACCGAATTTTACTGACTGGTGATTGTTCAGGTAATTCAGTTCACTGCCAAACAGCCTCCTGCTCCCCCCCCCAATAAATCCTTGCTAGAAAATTGCATGCCAAGGTAAAGGCTACACTAGACCCTTCTCCCTGGCATTTAGTTTTCCACATGGAGAAGCATTTCATGGTGGAATATTCAGTCATGTGAGATACCACCTGCAGTCTGTAGGTGGTGGGGAGGTCTACATGAACAGGGCCAAGGCCGGCCTAAGACATTATGTCCCAAGATGGCACCCCACCTCCTATCAGAGAAGAAGTGGGGAATGAAGATCTACATCATGAACAAGTGAAATATATGAAATATATACCAGGATCTGCTGCCTGAGACAGTTGTCTCACCTTGCCTCACAGGTGGGCCAGCCCTGAAAGGGGGCATGCGAAGGGAGGGTGTGAAATCTGCTCCATTCCCCAACTTACTATTGCCAACCAACCAAATCTTTATTACGGCCCAGAGACCCGTAATAAAGATTTGGTTGGTTGGCAACTTACTATTGCCGTGCTTCCTTGGTTTAAGCAGTTTTCTCTCAACTCAGCTCTAATATGGAAGCAAGACATCCTGGGAGTAAACTATGTAGAGACTGGAGTGCAGTAACAAGGCAGGAGTGTGTTTTCATGTAAAGAACGGACACTCTCACACACCTTATTTGGAGTAAGGTAAAGGCAAAGGTACCCATGACTGTAAGGTCCAGTCGCAGATGACTCTGGGGTTGCGGCGCTCATCTCGCTCTATAGGCCAAGGGAGCCAGCATTTGTCTGCAGACAGCTTCCAGGTCATGTGGCCAGCATGACTAAGCCGCTTCTGGCAAACCAGAGCAGCACACGGAAACGCCGTTTACCTTCCCGCCGGAGCGGTACCTATTTATCTACTTGCAATTTGACGTGCTTTCAAACTGCTAGGTTGGCAGGAGTTGGAACGAGCAACAGGAGCTCTCCCCATCGCTGGGATTCGAACCGCCGACCTTCTGATAGGCAAGCCCTAGGATGGTAATGTATGCCTGGTTGTTGTGTCTTCTCTAGTTTGGCATGGAGAACTGGAATCCTGTAGGGGAAATGCAGCAGCATTTTTTTTAAAGCAAAATTTAAGCTGACTTGGAACCCATGCGCTAAGAACTCCCTCTGTCCTTTTGCACGAAGCACCCAAAAAATGGAAGAGGGAGCATGAAAAAGTTCTTTATATCTTCTTTATATCAAGGATGCCTTGTTCTCAGGCTTTTCGAATAAGCCAGTACTTATGCAGAACCACCAAATACGGGGTTCCGTAGGGATAGGGTTGCCAGGTCTGCTTCCAAAAAATAGTGGACAAGCGGTGGGGGGGGGGTTAAAATTAAATTAAATTATATATATATTATATTATACAATTCTATGTTTCTATGCTTGCTTCTTAGGGATCCTTGGGGCAAAGCTACCCAAGTTCCCAACAGGGGTTCCTTCTTACCGTTCCTGTATTAGGGAGGCGATCCTTGGGGCAAGGATCTCGCTCCCTCAGGTCGTGGGGCAAGTCTCCTCCAAGCCCGCCTCCCCCCCCCGCGCCTCTACCGGTAGCTGGTTTGCTGCTGCTCCTGTGCGTCAGGAACAGGAAGAGGCGTCTTTTTCTTTCGCGCCTCTCCCTTTTGTTCTCCCCGCGAGTCAGGAACAGGCGGGGCAGAACTCCGGCAAGAGGCGCCCCCCCCCCATTTTTTAAATGTCTTGTGAAACAATTGAGTATGATTAATAATTTTTTCGGAGAATCGAGTTCAATGGATATTCGATCTTGGTCTCATTCTTACTCAGGAAAAAAAAGACAAAACGTGATTCTCCTATCCTTATTCTCTTAGACTGTACAGCTTTAGATTACGTACCATTTCATCATAAAGCTTTTGAATAAAAAAAATGTCCACTATTTTGTGAAAAAAAATAGTGAACATAATGTGAAAAAAGTGGACTGTCCACTCAAATAGTGGACACCTGGCAACCCTACGTAGGGATAGAATCCAAGGCTTCAGATGTTTGGAACTCTTTCGGCCTATTTAAAGCAAGTGCCATCCCAGTGAGCGAAGTCATCCCCATGTTCTGTCTGAAGGTTTTCAGAAAGAAGACAAAATTAGAACGCATGGTGAAATAAAGTGTTTTCAAGTCACTGAAATGCAGAGTATTCTATATAAAAAACAATTAAAAATTAAATGAACGAAATGTCTGCTGCTAATTGAATGCATTTCTTCGTTCATCCTGGAGCAGGAAGGATGTTTCAGTTGTGAATGACAAGTTTTTCTTAAAGGGGGAACCGCAGTGGCAAGAGAAAATAGATGCCACGGACTTGTAATCACACTCGTCAGACACAATGTAGCATTTCTTCTTTTCTTTGCAGCAGGAACGGTAAGGAAATAGTATACAGTGGTCTCAGCAAATTGTTTTTCGTGACAGAAGTTAATTCTAAACTAAGTATTCCCTGAAACAGGAACAGAGAAAACATTTTTACATGTCTATCATTTGTCCTTAGAGGACACGAAACAAATATGTTTTATAAAGCTTGACACTGGTATTATTCTGCGTGGCCTCCGGCTATATGCTTTTCTTTCCTGGTTTGTGGAATTGAAGGGGGTAAGAAAACAGCTTCGCATTAAGAGGAACACAGTGCACAGGTTAATCATACCATGCAGAAATCAAAACGTTGCCAACGGAAGAATGGAGCATGAACAGCCAGGGAGCAAAAAATAAAATAAAACAGAAAGATGTTGGTGAGGGAAGCTGTGGGATGCTAATATCTCTGTTGCATTTCAGACGTACACTTCTCTGTGAATCACTGGTGTGGCTGTATAAGGAAGGTTTTTTTTTTTTACTATTGTTGACAACAGAAAACACTTGTAATAATCCCACTGACTGAAAAGTGAATTTCAGCATTTCTTAATCAAGAGATCCACTAACTGGGGCTGGAAGTGAAACTGAAGATGTTTAAGTTTTAAAAAGGAAACCAGTTAAAGGCAGAAAATATGTGATTTTCACATTATCATCCGCAGCAGATATAAATCAAGGTTAAACTTAGCTATCTGTTAAAAATACAGAGAGCAGTGTGGTACAGATCTTCTACTGCTTGGGTACCCATTAATTAGTCAATTAGTCTATTCACTGCAGCCTTAAAGGTGTCAAAGGTTGAAAATTTGTTCATACAATCTCAGACCTTACTCTGCTAAGAAGATCCCTGCTGGAATTCCCTTCCTATGCTACTCTGCCCTTCCGAAGAAATTTAGTATTATCAATATGTGAATTTCTTGTTTTGAACAGTATTTATTGGTTTATGGAGGAGGTATTTCTATTCTGCCCATTCTATTCTGCCTTTTGCAGCAAATGCTTCATGAAACAAAACATACAACTGAAATATGAGGGAGAAATCTGTTCTGTTGCAAGAATGATGGCCTGGTCTTCAGTACTCTAGACTTTACTAAGGTTTGTGTATTCTCTGGACTGTCATTTAAATTACCACGCATGTCAAAGTGGGTCTTATCTCCACTGAGCAGGGTAGTATCATTGTCTACCTGGTCTTAGAAATGGTGGCCCTGTCAATACAGCCCAAGAATACATTCGCTTTTGTGCCACAGCATCACATCGTCAGTTCATGTTCAGTGTCTAATTCACTGTCACACCTAAATAGTTATCTGAAGCTTTTAAAATAGGCGCTGCCTATTACTTGTTGTTGTTGTTCAGTCGTTCAGTCGTGTCCGACTCTTCGTGACCCCATGGACCAAAGCACGCCAGGCACGCCTATCCTTCACTGCCTCTCGCAGTTTGGCCAAACTCATGTTAGTAGCTTCGAGAACACTGTCCAACCATCTCATCCTCTGCCGTCCCCTTCTCCTTGTGCCCTCAACCATTCCCAACATCAGGGTCTTTTTTTAGGGAGTCTTCTCTTCTCATGAGGTGGCCAAAGTACTGGAGCCTCAACTTCAGGATCTGTCCTTCTAGTGAGCACTCAGGGCTGATTTCTTTAAGAATGGATAGGTTTGATCTTCTTGCAGTCCATGGGACTCTCAAGAGTCTCCTCCAGCACCATAATTCAAAAGCATCAATTCTTCGGCGATCAGCCTTCTTTATGGTCCAGCTCTCACTTCCGTACATCAATACTGGGAAAACCATAGCTTTAACTATACGGACCTTTGTTGGCAAGGTGATGTCTTTGCTTTTTAAGATGCTGTCTAGGTTTGTCATTGCTTTTCTCCCAAGAAGCAGGCGTCTTCTAATTTCGTGACTGCTGTCACCATCTGCAGTGATCATGGAACCCAAGGAAGTGAAATCTCTCACTGCCTCCATTTCTTCCCCTTCTATTTGCCAGGAGGTGATGGGACCAGTGGCCATGATCTTAGTTTTTTTGATGTTGAGCTTCAGACCATATTTTGCGCTCTCCTCTTTCACCCTCATTAAAAGGTTCTTTAATTCCTCCTCACTTTCTGCCATCAAGGTTGTATCATCAGCATATCTGAGGTTGTTGATATTTCTTCCAGCAATCTTAATTCCGGTTTGGGATTCATGCCTATTACTAGTATCCGCCAATCACTACTGTTGAACCCATGAGTTCTGGACACTTCAAAGCCTCAATCTAAGCCCAAAACAGTTTCACAAAACCATAATACATCTTCATGTGCATAGCCTACATTGCTCAAATCTACTTCAAAATACCTAGTAATCCTTCCACAATCTTATAAAGTACACTTGTATGAATGTTGCTGTTGGCATCCATGTGTCTCGAGAAACAATGGAGTATGCCTCTGGGGGTGATGTCCATCCACTGTGTTAGCAGCACAGAAGTGATCTCCCCAGGGCACAAGTCTGGGCACTGTATATGGCAGTCCTCAGCTACCCAGATGACAAGACCCCCTTCTTAGCCTTGTTGACGTGGTCCAAAGGAAAGCAGAGCAATACGTTTGCCACCATGGCTGCAGACGTTGCCAGAAGGAGATGTTCAAGGCACTATCCATCTGTCTTAGGGACCTCACTCCAGATCTGTGTAGGGTTTACTCCTTAGTCTTTTCTTCTTCCAAAGATATCCTGCAAGGTTGACTTGTATGATAATCCATAGATTTCAGGTGTGAGCTCAAGTTGAGGGTTGCTTCCTTTGAGTTCATGAATGAGCTGAGATTTAAGCTGTGGATTTTCGAGTTTGCAGCTTATGCTCTCAACCATGATAGCTCCATCAACTAGAATTGTAATTGGAGGCTTCAACACTCTGATCCATCACCACTAATTCAGTAATAATATTGAATTGCCTTCTAATGGAGTCCCTGGCCGATTTCATTCTTTTTTTTTACCTTTTTTCCTCCTGGAATTTGGAGGAGACCCAAAATTGCATAGCCCTGCCCTGTATACTGTTTCTTTGTCATATTAGAGCAGGGGTAGGCAAGCTAAGGCCCGTGGGCCCGATGCAGCCCAATCGCCTTCTCAATCCAGCCCGCGGACGGTCTGGGAATCAGCATGTTTTTAGATGAGTAGAATGTGTCCTTTTATTTAAAATGCATCTCTGGATTATTTGTGGGGTCTGCCTGGTGTTTTTACATGAGTAGAATGTGTCCTTTTATTTAAAATGCATCTCTGGGTTATTTGTGGGGTCTGCCTGGTGTTTTTACATGAATAGAATGTGTGCTTTTATTTAAAATGCATCTCTGGGTTATTTGTTGGGCATAGGAATTCGTTCATTCCCCCCCCCCCCCGAAAAATAGTCCGGCCCACCACATGGTCTGAGGGACGGTGGACTGGCCCACGGCTGAAAAAGGTTGCTGACCCCTGTATTAGTGTATGATGAGCCCAAGAACACATATACTGTACATGCAATGAATGCATTTGCTTTCACACTCACCTTGGCAAAATCACAGCAGACGCTTAGCAACACCTCTCCAGTGTTTGCCCTTCCAATTCACTGGTGCTCCTCTCTGCTTTTGTCCCCAGGTCATGAAGAAAAGCACAGGTTAGCTCATGCACAGGTGATGCTGCCTTAAATGGCACTCAGTTATTTTTGTTTAAGAGCACAATCACAGTTGTACTGCAATTCCAAATTATTCGTATTATCTCTTTTAATCAAGTATTGGGAGACAGCAGTAAATTACTGTTGAGTCTTCTAGGGCAATTTAGCCTGAAACTACTCCTGACTATTCAGACATCATTCCTGCAGTAAAGCGCATGCATTTAGCCAATAAATTATTATTTCCAAGATGCCACTGCAATATTCTGACCAGAGGTGTGCTCAACATATTGTTGGGGTAGATTTTTCCTTCTTCTTGAGAACACTTAGTCTGTGCAAATGTTTATTCTTTTAAAATACTGTTCCCTGGCTCCAACTTCTTCCTGCTTCCAGGATCAATCACAAATGCGATCCCACCCAATCTAGGATGACATAAGCCCTCTTCCCACATTAATCACATGGAGTTCCAGGCATAGAAAGGACCTCAACACTGAAATCTCCAAACCAGTTATCTTGACACGATGGCCGTGCACAGACCTTTTTTGCCTGATCATTTTTGCGCTCAAGACATTCCAGAACTAGATTGAACTATGACATTTGGGGTTTTATTTGATGAGCAATGTTTAAAAAATATGTACCTATTTGTTGCAGAAAATAAAACGTCTTGAGCTTCACCTAGCAGGGAATGTATGCACTGCGAAAAGATGACTTCCTGCTTTACCAGATTCAGCTTACTTATTAATAGAAAGGGCTCTGAAGGTAGCAATTTATGAGTGCCTAGGCACAGCTTTGTGTGTAGAAAAGCAGCCTGGTGGGTTAATACATCCACCTATAAATAAAAGCAGTGACAGCTCTCCTGTCAGTACACACTGATGGACGGTTCCTTTTTCTGCCATTATAGCCTTGTGAATGTGGGAAAATTAATTTAAGTGGTAGTTAATTTCTAATGAATTCCATTCAACCGGTTAATATGGTCCCTTGATGTTATGGTAACCTTCATGGATCATTGCATTATGTAAATATACTCTACGTGTGTGTGTGTGTGTGTGTGTGTGTATACCTATATATGAATGTTGAGTTTTGTCAAACCAGGTACTTATACACACACACACACACACACACACACACACACACACACACACACACACACACAACTAGGAAAAATTAACTATCACTGAAAACTAGGTTATTTAATATATTTAATAGCTAATTAAACTTCCTTAAAATGGCCCTACGGGGCAAAGTCATTCATCATTAATTCTTGCCACCACTATTCATCCTTCTGCAGAGTGTGTCACCATTCCTTTTACTTGGGGCCAAATTATAAACTTGCGCTCAAAGAACATGTGCAACAGACTCCCTAACAACGTGATTTTACGCGTGTTTGTTCAGTTACACCAGAGGAAGTGTGCATAGCACTGCAGCCCTAATTTCAACAACTGTGCAACGATCATATGACTCAGCATTTATGAAAGTATTTTGTCTCTTTCCAAAGGGAACACAGCTGACAAGGCATTTGCACAGCTTGTTTCCTTCTTATGAGTTTTGGTCTTCTTTTCCTCCATTTCTCCCTCTCCGCTTCTTCCCCCGCCCCCACCCCACTTTCTACTGGGGATAAATTTATAAAAATAAAATAGAAAAGGAATATGCAGCTATAGGGATACAATAAACAGCTTTGAACGGAGTCAGACCATTGGTAATACTTCTCCAAGGTCCTTGGGCAAAGATCTTTCCTGAATGGAGATATCAGGGACTGGCACTGAATTATTGAATTATTTTTCAAATCGTTGTCTTCTTAATCGTTATCACCATATGGTCCCTTTTGAGCATTTAAAATGCTTTTGCACACGCAAGCTCCTCCCAACATGGCTGGATGGGGCTCATCCAAAACTTCTGGAGAGCAACAGTTTGGCGAAACTGCTCTAAGTTATGTTGAACTGTTTGGTGCACTGGTACATCTAACCTACTGACATATCAGCTTTATACCAGTTTAAATCTGGCAAGTTTTTTCTTTAAAAAATCTGTTGCATTAGTGGCACAGTGTAGCTTAGTTTCGCCGTTAATAGTTTTTTCCACGAAGCATTGTGTTATGCTAAAACACCTCGAGTCTGCCATGAATAACTGCAGGCTATGCAGCAGAAGCCTATTTGGCAAGAACCCCCCCCCCCCCCCAGTTTTACAAATGAACAGAGGATGAATCATTACTGAGCTATAGGTAGAGCTGCAGCTCATCTGTATTTGAAGATGGGAGATTTGAAGACTAATTTGGATACCCTATTCAAGTGTACGTGAGATGCATTTTAAAAAATGCTTCTTACTTTGCCTGCTGTCCTCCACCCCACTTCTACATAAAACAAATACTTTGAGAAAAATTGGTTTGGATCTTGCCACAGATGGGGGCAACTAGTCACCTGCAAAAGCCTGTGGCCTTGGCTGTAGATCTCCATTTGTGTGTGTGTGTGTAGAATATTAATTCATTTATATGCTATCTTTCCTCCAGTGGGCATATATGAGAGCGCCAGTCATTCTTCCCTGCTAGTACTGATCAGATGAAGACTTGGGTAGCTTTAGTAAGGTTTTGTATCATTTGTCTTCCGACTATAACCTGAGCCCAGCCATCTTTAAAGCCCTAAACGGCCTCGGTCCTGTATACCTGAAGGAGCGTTTCCACCCCCAGCGTTCAGCCCGGACACTGAGATCTAGCACCGAGGGCCTTCTGGTGGTTCCCTTACTGCGAGAAGCAAAGCTACAGGGAACCAGACAGAGGGCCTTCTCGGTAGTGGCGCCCGCCCTGTGGAACACCCTCCCATCCCATGTCAAAGAGATAAATAACTACCTGACATTTAGAAAACACCTGAAGGCAGCCCTGTTTAGGGAAGTTTTTAATGTGTGATATTTTAATGTATTTTAGTGTTTGTTGGAAGCCGCCCAGAGTGGCTGGGGGAACCTGGCCAGATGGGCGGGGTACAAATAATAAATTATTATTATTATTATTATTATTATTATTATTATTATATCGGATGTACATCCATGTTGGAGCAATTGTATTTTCCATCACTGAGCAACAAGACTACTTCTAATCTACATGCATCTAAAAAGCACTGTACAAAAGGCATGCATTCCCTCCCTAGAAATTATCTTTCTAGTCCTGCTTGATTTTAACATGCTAAACAAAGAGAAGGAACTAAACACTTCCTTTGCAATGCATAGCAATGGCCGGGGCCAGGTGTCTAGAAAGACGTCATCTGTCAGTTAGCTAACCTCAGTGTATCCCCCGCTGATCCAGTCAGACAGAGCTCCCCAAGCAGTAAGGTTCAGACAGATTTTCCCCTCACCTGTCATTATTAAAAAGACATTGTCCTTACTTCAGCAACTAGAGCGGTGTTTCTTATGCACTCTGCTGCAGTCTAAGCCTTATACTCATTAATATACATAAGCTGCAAGATTCTTTCAGTTGACCTAGTTACATATCCACCTGTTGAAGGGCAGAAAGTTGGAGGGAGGGGAAGCTTTCTTTCTTTCCTTTCTTTACCACCTATTTTATCAGAGTTCCTGCATAATTATACTACACAGGCCAAGAAAGATTATCTATTTGTTTCAAGTTTGCAATACATAACATTATAATGATTTACATTACCGTTTTTAAAGCACTAGCTGCAAAACTGAAAACTAGAAATAGTTTTGGACAGTTTCTCTTCCAGACTTTGTCTCAAGCTGATTTTTACACACATAAAACCCCAGAGAATTATTCTATCCCCTCATCCACCCACTGGTCATAGTCCCAGATTTCAGAGACTCCCAGTGATATCAGGAGTACAATGAACTCAGAATGCCTCTTCCAATACCAGCACGCCTATGAATCATTGAACCATACCTTTCCATTTACTTGGTGGTGGGGATATTGCATTTGAGATACTGATGAGGGGCCTCTGCTCCTTTCCTGGCACTAATTATCCTTGGTGTGTGGTTTTCCAGGGCAGTTATGGCTGTGAGGCACCCAGAAAACTCCCTTCTCCCAGAGCAACTTGTGCTTGGAATGCTAACCATGTTCACAATGTTGTCCCTGGCTGCAAGAAATCCAGGGATGTGTAGTCTCTGTGGTGCCTTATATCCACTGTAAATACTCTGGTACCTGGAAAACTTGTGTTTCGCACTATCCCTTCTTGAATTACAAGTGCTAGACATCACCTTGCCGACAAAGGTCCGTATAGCTAAAGCTATGGTTTTCCCAGTAGTAATGTACGGAAGTGAGACCTGGACCATAAAGAAGGCTGATCGCCGAAGAATTGATGCTTTTGAATTATGGTGCTGGAGGAGACTCTTGAGAGTCCCATGGACTGCAAGAAGATCAAACCTATCCATTCTTAAAGAAATCAGCCCTGAATGCACATGAGAAGGACAGATCCTGAAGTTGAGGCTCCAGTACTTTGGCCACCTCATGAGAAGAGAAGACTCCCTAGAAAAGACCCTGATGTTGGGAAAGATGGAGGGCACAAGGAGAAGGGGACGACAGAGGATGAGATGGTTGGACAGTGTTCCCGAAGCTACTAACATGAGTTTGGCCAAACTGCGAGAGACAGTGAAGGATAGGTGTGCCTGGCGTGCTCTGGTCCATGGGGTCACGAAGAGTCGGACACGACTGAACAACAAAAACAATTAATTCCTGACCACTGACCATGCTGGCTGATGGGGAAATAAAAACCTGGAGTGCCACAGACTAGTCCCCCCCCCTTTAAAAGTGGCCACCTTTACTACATAAAGAAACAAACACTTCCAACAGGGATTACAAGTTTTAGCATCGCAGAAGTTATTTGTCCAATTTCAACATTTATTTAGAGACCTTTAAATAGGTCATTACAAAATAATAATCTTATGATATATTGTATCTTGCTAGGTATTTGTCTGTGTATCAGCCTCATCGCATTTATAGAGCAACATTAACTTTCACCCATATGAAGCAGAATAGCCAGACAAGAGATACAAGATCTAGCTTGACTTTATATAAATCAGTTAGTTCAAGCTTGTAGACTGCCACAATCTTGGTTGCTTATGGCAAGAACGGACTCCAGACACTAAAGTCTTTGACACAGTTCCAGAGAACTGTTCCCTTTTTAGACCATTAGGTGTCAAAAACAACTGACGTTGTAATCCTGTACACACTTCCCCAAGCCTGATTAAACATAATGGAAAATAATTCTATGTAGAGTAAAGGGACCCCTGACCGTTATTAAGTAGATAATAAGGTTATTAAGTAGATATAATGTATATTAATTCTGAGGAGACATGCACTCAGATATGAGGGAAAGGCAAATGAAACAGACTGGTAGCTCTGACTCTTGGGCATTTGTGACATCTGCCAGTATGATGGCTGGTTTACTTGCTTTCACAGGCTGAGCCCATGGCAACAATTAAAAGTGCATGCCCAGACTGACTGTGTGGTCAGCTGTCATCCCTGTTCTAACCACAGATACATTATTTTTAAAAGAGAAACAGAAAGCAGAACATAAGATTATAATCCTGCCATAGCTGATTGTGATGGGGTAGATTAAAAAAAAAAAAGCACTAAGTGAAAACTCTCCTAGCTTTGTCTGATTTGTGACCTTTGTTTGGGTGTACTGAATTCTGGAAATAAGCATCACTGTGATCAATAAGACTTAGCTTCAGTATAGGATGGTAACTGCTTTATAGTTTGTTGAACTAAGAAATCTTTGACACGGTTTAATTATAATTATATTCTAATTTAAAACAGTTTTTGAAGTAAGCAACACTTTAAATGATTTTATTTGTCAAAGCTGGTTTTGTATGCAGTATGCAGGATAATCAGAATTGTCCTCTTCAGTGACCAGTGAAGACTTGCGCTCACAAATTTCTTCCATCCGCTAGTAGTCTTACAACTTTCTCTGCTTGTGCCTCGGATGCGCTTTACAGTACACATACAAATGGCCACGCCTGCGGACAATGTAACAGTCCTTGCAACGCCTTCTGAGAGCTACCTTGCACTTTATGCCAGCGACTGGCTGCAAGCTGAGAGGCGGGCAACCGGCGAGAAAGGGCAGCAGATCCACATGGCATGGTTTGGCGGCAGGTAAGGTCTGCAATGGGCTGGCAGTCTTTGAGCGTCCCACCAGCCAGGAGGAGAATAAGCGGGAGGCTGTGCTGCAGCTCAGGAACCTGGCAGACGTCACGGAAGCAGCCATCACATTCCGCAAGAGCAGGGAGGCCATTGTGCCCAAGCTTAGGAAACGAAGGGAGGAATTAAAACATCAGCAACACATCCATCAACTAAAGGCTGCAATCCAACACGCAAAGTCCTTTGCACTCTTGCCTGGGAGTAAAGTCTCAATGTGGTTTACTTTCAAAGAAATGTAAGTAGGATTACGTATCATAGAATAGTAGGATTACATATCATAGAATAGTAGAGTTAGAAGGGACCCCCAGGGATGGTCTTGCCCAACCCCCTGCAATGCAGGAATGCAGGGAGAAATGTAAAGTACTACACTTGGGCAAAAAAATTGAAAGGCACAAATACAGGATGGGTGACACCTGTCTTGAGAGCAGTACAAGTGAAAAGGATCTAGGAGTCTTGGTAGACCACAAACTTGACATGAGTCAACAGTGTGATGCAGCAGCTAAAAAAGTCAATGCAATTCTGGGCTGCATCAATAGGAGTATAGCATCTAGATCAAGGGAAGTAATAGTACCACTGTATTCCGCTCTGGTCAGACCTCACCTGGAATACTGTGTCCAGTTCTGGGCACCACAGTTCAAGAAGGATACTGACAAGCTGGAACGTGTCCAGAGGAGGGCAACCAAAATGGTCAAAGGCCTGGAAACGATGCCTTATGAGGAACGGCTTAGGGAGCTGGGTATGTTTAGCCTGGAGAAGAGAAGGTTAAGAGGTGATATGATAGCCATGTTCAAATATATAAAAGGATGTCATATAGAGGAGGGAGAAAGATTGTTTTCTGCTGCTCCAGAGAAGCGGACACGGAGCAATGGATTCAAACTACAAGAAAGAAGATTCCACCTAAACATTAGAAAGAACTTCCTGACAGTAAGAGCTGTTCGACAGTGGAATTTGCTGCCAAGGAGTGTGGTGGAGTCTCCTTCTTTGGAGGTCTTTAAGCAGAGGCTTGACAGCCACCTGTCAGGAATGCTTTGATGGTGTTTCCTGCTTGGCAGGGGGTTGGACTGGATGGCCCTTGTGGTCTCTTCCAACTCTATGATTCTATGATTCCTGCCCGCAGCCGTCCCTGGGTGGGCTCGAACCACCAACCCTGACCCACTGCACGTAGTATTGCAGCAACGCTGTGCATCCCCAAAGTGGGAGGAAATGAAGCCAAAGGTTCTTCCTCCCCTACACAAAACGCATAGGGTAGAGCTGCAAACCTCACCCGCTGCTTTGCATCTACTTTGGGAAAAGGGCGGCCCAGCAACCCACTTGCGAGTCCAAACTGGCTGAACTTCACTGCGCGATAACGAAAGGAGAGGGTAAACAAGCCCCTTCCCGCGCATGCGCAGCCTCCCGCGCCCTCCCCCCTGCGAACCTGCTGCGCACGCGCACAGCTCCCTTTCTCCTTCACCGGCTTGGAAGCCCACAGCGCATGCGCGAACCGGAGCCTCCGCTTCCAGTCAGGCCAGGTAGCGAGGGGAAAAAAACAACCCTAAAGCTTTATTCCCCATAAAAACTAACATTCCACCCTGCCATCCCTTTACCGGGGGGCGGAGATGGTCCGCACTACGTACCGGACGAACAGCAACTTCTCCGGCCTCTAGCCTTCCGGGAAGAGGACGAAAATGACGAAGGCGCACGTGACTTCTTCTCTCCCCGCCTTTTTTTTTTTTTTTACGTACTTACGTTTCCCTCCGCCTCGCGCAGGGGTTGTTATGTCAGACGCTCGCGGGCCTCCGGGGGGCGTGGCTTCGGCTTCGCCGGGCGACGCGCGCCGTCGTCCCTCTTTGGGCCGCGCGTGCGCAGTGCGCTCTCTGTGCGTGAGGAGGAGGGGCGTCGCCGAAATGGCGGGTCTGTCTGTGTCCTTGGGAGGAGCGTCCCGGGCGGGCTTGGCTTTGGCGCGGGGCGTCGCGGCTCTCCCTTCCCTGCGACCCGCCTTTGGGAGAAGCTACGGCGTGGGGACGTCCCCGACCGGCGAGAAAGTGACGCACACGGGACAGGTGACGTGAGCGGCGAGCCCCCCGCCCCCATCAGCGAGTGTTCAGATAGAGTGCCTCTGAGCCTGGAGGCTCCACTCGGCTCCCTTGCAGTGGGTGCTCTGAAGGCAGCCTAGTTCAGGGAAGTTTTTAATCTGTGATGTGTTAATCTATTTTAATGTTTGCTGGGGGACCCAGCCAGATGGGAGGGGTGCAAATAATAAATTATTATTATTATTATTATTATTATTATTAATATTTATAAACCCCCAGTCCCTGCCTTCTCATTCCAAAGAGGCTTAGAATAAACTTAATTATTTAAAATAAACTTATTTCATCTAATTATTCGTTGGTTTTGCGTATTAAAATGGTATACCGCCTTTCACCCGAAGGCCTCAGGGTGGTTCACGGCATCAAAACAAGACGAAGTGCTGACCTATAAAAGTCCTTAAGTGGCTCAGGAAACGCAATGCTTCAAGGGCTGCCTCTCCCCAAACAAAAATAGCCTTTTTCTGTAGTGGCTCCCTGCATGCGGGATGCTCTCCTCAGGGAGACTCGCCTGGCGCCTTCATTGCAGGCAAAAGCATTCCTTTTCCACCAGACCTTGAACAATCTGTCATTTTAACTGTGTTTGTGGGCAGGGGTCATTGGGGTTTTGTTTCATTTTGTGTTTTTTTTGATGTTTTGTGTTTTCATTTTGTATTTTTTTATTCTGTAAACTGCCCTTTGACCTTCAGACAGTGAGCAGTATGTAAATTTAATTAATAAAAAAATAAAATAAAATAAAAGATACAGAAGCCAAAAAAAGGTGTATCTCTCTCTCAGGTTGTTGGTTCCTGCAGGAGCTTAACATTTGAAAGCCCCATTTTGTGCAGTGGTAAAATTAACACAGTTGCTTGCATCCACTTTGCTGAGCTCTGGATTTAAGAGTTTTTCTTAAGATTTATATGTTCAAGGACTTATATGCCACTCCAGTTTGCAATATTCTCTAGGTGGCTAACGAGTAAAGGTAAAACAGCTGTAGAAAAATTGGCATTTAAAAAGAAATACATTTTCATGTTATCGTATAAGCCAGCTAGATTATTTGGCTGGGTAAATGAAATGACAGGACATGAGATTTAGTGCCAGGCAATTCTTCCTTAAGAGGGCATTCTAATGTGGGATGCAGCAGCTAAGAAAACCCTTTCTCCAGTCACCACCTGCCTGGCTTCAGAAGGTTGGAGGTGTCAAAGGAGGGTGATTGCACATTTACTAGCAAGGAAGCCCTACGGAACTCATGCTGCAATCCTGTGCTCTGTTACCTAGATGTAAGCCCTGTTGAATTGAATGGCAATTACTTCTGTGTGTTTGAGTATCAGCAAATGGGTTTAGGAGCCTTCCCAGGTATTTCGAAATTATCAGTCACTTGCAACCAGGTGAAAATGCCTGGGCACCAGGATGGGTCCTGACATTTCCACCATCTGGAGGTGCATGCCTGGGGATCATTGGATCTTAACATACTACCATCCATCCTGGAGAATTCTATCAGTTATATTTTATCTGCACAATCAGAATGAATTTCAGGAACCAAAATGCTTTTTTTCTGTGCAGCCTGAGCAGGAGCAGTGAACAGCTTTATAGTTCATTGTTGTAGCTTGTCTTCACTTACCCCACCACCCTGCTCACAGTTGTGAAGAATATCCCTATATTACAAATGGTCCGTGTCACCATTAAGAAAAACAGATCAGAATAGGCCAATATGTATGGACTGTCCCTGGTTAAAGTGACTTTTCTTTTAAGTTCCCAGAGTTCTTAACCTAGTTCAAGGTAGTCATCTGAACTAGCCATATGTTTAACTCGTAATCAATCAGTCAGTCAGTTCATAATTTGGAAAATTAGACTTTGCCCCAAAATGGCAGCTAGATATTCTGTTTTGACGAATGCAACTTTGGTTTAAGGAGCCATTTGGCACCTAGCTTATGTATCTTAGTTTATAACACTGGCTTCCTGGACATGAAACCATGGTCCCCCCCCCCATTCTAAAGCGCCCCCCCCATTTCTCCATGCAGCTATTTGTATTTTCATAATTAGAATTCTGTAAGAAATATGTTAATTTCGCATAACAGCAATGCTCCGTGTTACCAATCAGAAAGTAAAGAAGCATCAGTCTTTTACCAATAACTTGAAATGCCTGCCTTTGCTGTCATTAGGGGCCCCAATTTTGGAACTAACACTAGATCCTTCAAAAAGCATTAAAACAAATTACTTTAGATTCATTGGATAAGCAATACCCTGTATTTTCTTCATTTGTGCCAACAACCAGCTTCTCAAATCCTCTAATAAGCAGGCACGCCAAAAAGGATATGATAAACGTCCGTGGGCGAGTTGGAAAAATGCTGTAGGCAATGCAGAGAAATGCCAACAAAAAGTCTTGTTTTGAGCTGTAAATTTGGCTTAATCTATGAGAAGGAAGTTGCCAGTGATAATTAATTTTATGGAAATTTTCATTATCAACTAGAATTGATTCAGCTGAAACACTTTTCCAAATCCAGGACTATTGGGTGAAATCCAGTGTCCAACAGCGGAACAGACACCATTGATAGAATGGATTTCCCTTCTCCTCTAAACCTCCCTCTCCCCCCCAAAAAAATCTCCATCTGAAGCAGATTTGGGGGCACACAGGAGGTTGTTGAGAGGAGGGGGAATCCCACTGCATTCAACTTTGGATGTTGCTCATTATTCCATAGAAGATAATACTGTAAATGAAGAATCTGTCCTATCTAGTATTGAATATATTTCATTTCCCGGCAAATGTTAGACACTCCCCACAGTCACCAGCAACATCAAAATGTTTGGAAACTTTGTTTCTATACTTATTGTTCCTTATCGTTAATCCTTTTTCAACCACACTGCAAATTCCTTGAGCTCAGAATTCTAAGTCTTCTCCTTACGTATTTATTATATTCCTACCTTATTTCAGGTTTTTGAGGAATCTGACTACAGGCGGGCTCGATTTTCTGGTCGACAGAAAGAGGTAAAATTCATGTTAGGAAGCGTTTGCCTTGATTCTGTGCTTTTACACATTTACCGACGCAATGTTCATTGACTTCAGCTGTGAAAGAACAATCCAGCTTAACAGCTTGGACTGTTTCGACTTCCACCAAATTAAAATAGATTTATAGAACTTAAGTCACATACCTCAGCTAAAATCTTTTATTGGTTGTGAGAGTGGGTTGAAACTTACTTGGAAACTTTGGAGAACATCCTGGTGCTTCTTGGGTGTTTGAAACTTGTAGTTTCTGCACTTAGGCCCGGTTAAACGCAGCATTGAACATGTTCTTAAAAACAAACAAACAAAAAAAAAACAACCCACAAACTCTTACCTGTGTGACATTTGTCCCGTAGGTGTCCCATTTTTAATTAGGGTTCCTTGGCTATATGTGAAGTATTAGTGTGGCCAAAGATCCACAGTCCAGACAAGTGCTGTGTTATGTTGATGTGTGAAGCAGTTACATTAAATGCTACATGTTTCTTGTATTTTAGGCATCATGTTTAAATGGGGTCTATTCTGTATACAAAAACAGGGTAATGTTTAGTGGGAGTGGAGCTTCAGGTGCAAATAGGCAAACATCGTTTCTGCTGCAACATAATCTAAAAACTGCTCTACATTTTTTAAGGTGACTTCCTTAAAAATGTAGTGAGCACTGAGTAGCATGCCAGCCTCCCATTAGTCACTGCTTTTAGCGCTTTTGACTTTACCTGGCTGTTACAATAACAGCACACCCTTTTTCCTGGCTGTTACAATAATAACATACCCTTTTATTTGTTGCCACGGTGGAAAAGATTCCATAGCAGATGAGCTAGATGCAGTGGTAATGCAGTGGTACCTTGGTTCCTGAACAGCTTGGCTCCCGAACAAATCGGCTCCCGAATGCCGCAAACCTGTAATTAAGTGTTCCGGTTTGCGAATGCTTTTCGGAAGCCGAACATCCGGTGCGGCTTCCGCTTGAGTTCAGGAAGCTCCTGCAGATCGGAAGCCGCGCCTTGGTTTTTGAACAGTTTCAGGAGTCGTACGGACTCCTGGAACAGATTAAATTCGAGAACCAAGGTTCCACTATACATTGGTTGACGTGAACACTGGACTTTCATCTTCAGCAGACACTAGATCCATTCAGTCTTGGCCCTGTTTATGTTTGTATTTCAGATCTGTTTTAAAGTACAGAATCTGGTTGTGTGCATTTATTCACTTGCATATTTATATCCTGCTTTTTAGGCAAGTCTTTGCAAAGCAGCTTACATTAATGGAACAAGTAGCTTGTGGCTTAATCATTAGTTATAGGATGCGGCCAGGATCTTACCGCACTGCTGATAATGCAGCAGCCCTGATTGTGCTAAAAAGTTACACAAAATGTTAATGAGGGCAGGGAGGAGGAGGAGGAGAAGGTTCAAAAGGAACTCTCAGCTCGCCATAAATACACCGATGAGGAAGAAGAGACAGCCAATTAGTTCTGCCCTGTTTCAGGCACAGGACTTTGCAATATCTATGGTAGCAAAAGCCGCAGCCTGTGTGCCCATGCCACTAAAGCAAATGTATAGTTGGAGCTGTCTGGCACAGAAAACCTTTGCTTCGCTATAATAGGTGAATGAAAGCTTTGCAATCGATTTGATCGCTCAGCAGCCTGTGAGTGAAGTTGAGACCAGAGTGATATCCTGCGATGGTGGCGGCGGAGCTCTGGGACATCCTAAAGTGTATATAAACTTGGTAATGTAATCTAATCTTTCCTTTGTGATCCCATCCACTGTTTTCCATTATTATTATTATTATTTTGGGAGGAAGATATGTGTACAACTTGAGACTGACCAGTGTATCTCATCAGCTGTGTGGCAGTCTAGAATGATCCTTGGTATATCTACTGTGCTTGCTTCCTATTGCAAACTGCAACGTTGAGAATTGCTTACTACAGGCAGGCCACAATTAAGAGCTGATAGGTTGCATTCAGTTTGTGACTCACGAGTTGTGCAGGCCTGGTTTAAGGGATAAGTGTTAATGATTCCCTCAGTGGGTATTTTCAAGGTATAGTCATGTGTGTATTCTAAAGATTGTCTTTTCCTGTCTTTCGTTCATTCTCCATGTTGCAGCGACCATTAATGTCAGTCTCTCTTCTGATTGTTTCATTTTAATTATTGCTTATTAAAGCAGCTTGCCAGTAAGTTCAGATGTATTCTTGAGTAGATTGCTTCATTTTAATAGCTTATATCTTGTTAGCTGCCTAACATAGAAGAAGGAAAGGCTTTGCTAATCTGAAGCCTTTGTCAGTTTTATGCTTTAATTGCATTCTTCAGAATGGGTAGAAGGAAGTGTAGGCAAACAGATAAAAATATTTTGAAATTGATAGTTGAGGGGACTGAGATGGGCAATTGTTATAGCTGTGCCTCAGTCATATCAGCCCTTTTGTAGAGGAAAATCAAAATTATTTCAGCTCACATAGAAAACTGTATATTTCCCTAGCTAAACTTTCAGGAGTATTTATTCGTCATTGATATGATTTGAATAATCTTACCCACCCACCCATCCCCATTTGGCAGTCAGATACTTGTTGAATATGTAAGCACCGAATTATTAAGAGAGGGACAGTAACTATTAAGATTTGTAACGAAAATGATGTGTGCGTTGCTCATGAAATCCATTTTGTAAAATGCGTCCATACATGCTTAGAAGTTTACTTTTGAATCAACATGAATAGGATTAAGCTGCATGCCAACCTTCAGAGCATTTTTTGGGGGGTATGTGAACAGAATTGTTTTAAATAGAAGTATTTGCACTACAGCTATTTTATATGGAACTGTATTTACAGCACTAAGATAAAATTATAATTTTATTCCACCCCATCCTTCAATTTTCCCACTTGCAGGACAAAGATACAAAAACGGGAACATGTGGCTACTGTGGACTCCAGTTTAAGCAGCAGCACCATCACTGAAAATTGTCTTTATTATACTATGTTATAGTATTAAATATATATTTAAAAGACTGCCGTGATATCTTTTTTTAAAAAAAAATTCCAGTGTTGTTCTTAGAATGGAATGCCCACAACTATACAGCAAAGTACTTTTGTTCTTTCCCAGCTTTCTACATATAGCATATATACCTTATAATATATTTTTTACAAAGGATCCTATCAAAACCATCATCAAATCATAGCATGCTTGATGGTGTTGGGTTCATGTATAATTATATAAATGCAAGATACTCCATTTTCATTTTACTGGATCCAAATTTTACCCAGGTGTCACGGAAAAGTAAAGTATGTATATTTGCATGCACAGATACACAATTTCTGTCTATCAGGGGTGAGGTGACCCCTGGGGAAAGGGAAGAGAAACAAATGAAATGATACCCATAACACTTAGAATTTGATATGTTTCCACAGGGCCAAACAGGTAGGCCACTGCTATCATCTGAACAAGTTCATTAAGGCTGCAATCCCAACCCATTTACTTAAGCCCCATTCAGTTGGACGTCTTAGCAAACATGATTAGGATTGTGCTGTAAATTGCATATTCCAGATTATTAAGCAGACTTTTGTTCGTCTTTTGTGATGCCCCTAGCGCTTTGAATGTAAACTAGTTAAGGGCTGTTTTAAACTTCCAACCTACACACAGCCCTTTCCTGTCGACTTTGGCACCAATGAACTACTCATCTGCCACAGAAATCCTGCAGGGCATAGAGGATTATGGGGTACATTATAGGTTCACACACAGTTTTCTTGAGACACCCAGTCAGGCTTAGCATATATTCAACAATCCCCTATGGCTCTTTTTTTCAGGAGATCTGTTTACTGTCTTATTGAATAACTATTAATGTTATTTTGGTGTATAGGAACACAGTTTGAAAACCATTGTACTAATGAGTATAGTATAAGAATATTTTTAAAATGCAATGTTGGCATATTGGTAACTCTGTGTTTGCAGGGGGAGATATTGGCCATAACCTTCCTCTAGAAGAGTTGTTGCAAACAGTTACTGTCCATGCTCTGGTGCTTTCTGCTTCTTTGAGGCACAGGGTTTTTTTTAATATTTTATAGAATTAGATTTTTAGAGTACTTTACAGCATTCTTGATTAGCCCTTGCTACTCTCTACAATATAACAGAAATAAGAATTTTATCTTAATCTTACCACACCGATCCAAAATCTTACTATTTCAGTTACAGCATCTGCAATCTAGGAATGATACATGCAGTCACACAGCAACCAATGATCAGTTTAGCTTCTTGCTGTATGTGTGTGTGTGGGGGGGGGAGAGTAGGCTTTGTATAAATGAGAAGTACCATTGTTAGTGGGAAGGAAATTCCCCCAGCATCACAACACTTGGGAGTAAATTTTTTGCAACTTTTCCACCTTAGTAAGATTAGTAAATCACAATAAGGACAGTTCAGATTTTTCATTGCAGTGTATTCTGAATAGTGCTTCCCTTGTTAAAAACGCATTGGCAATATACATACCAAGTTTCACTGTTAACAGCTTAGTGCTCAGGGGAGATAATATACTAGGGTGTGCCTTACATATTTCCTCTGTCTCTTGGGAGCATGTGTAGTAAACGTGTATTTAAACTTGGAACTGTAGATTTGTGTCCTGTACATGCATGCTACATTACATTTAGATGCTTCAGTGCTCAAAGGTGGTATATTATGTTACAAAAAAAATACGTAGTGAGAAAGAATGCGGAATAGGCAAGTTCAGCTAAAAGTCTGGACTCCAGTAGCCTTTGACTATAAACGATCGTGTGTGTGTGTGTGTGTGTGTGTGTAAACTGAGGGCTCTTCACTTAGCCGACATAAGGGTAAGTGATGCTAGTTGCGATAGAGTTGTTGTCAGGGCTGCCCCCCTTCACCGGTCGTTCAATCAAGAGTCCGAGACATCCAGCTTTAAAGCTTTAATCTGGTCTAATTACTTTACAATGCAGAGCTAGTCATAAACATGTCTAATCAATCACTTGCAGAATCCGGAAGTGCGTCGCTCCGATTGTCCCGCCAGCATGCCCATCTGGGGAGACGAAAGCATCGTTTCCTTTTCCTCTTTCTTTCCCCTGTAAGCTCCGAGGTCTCTCCCTGCTTAACCCAAGCCCTTGCAACACCACCTCTTCTCGCCCACTGCTGCTTTCAGATGTGGAGGAGGAGTCTGTTGTTAAAATAGGCATCTGTTCTCTGTACACACTCCACGCTGGGCTGGAAGGGGGAGGGAGCCCCCTGACAGTTGTGAATATGGGGAACCAGTTGTCTCTAGTGACCACCTAGAATCACAGAATAGTAGAGTTGGTAGGGACCTTGAGGGTTATCTAGTTCTAGTCCATGCAGGAATCTCAAAGCATCCATGACAGATAGCCATGCAATCTCTGCTTTAAAAACTCCAGTGAAGGAGAGTCCACAAAGCTTGGAGCAGATTTTACAGCGATGCCTTACTTTGTGCATGTTTTGTCATTCAATTATAATGTATGAGGCTGCCTTTTAAATACCATACATTTTTGGAAACTTCGGTTTGTCCAAAATGGGGTTGGCAGGGTGTTAACAATTGGAACATACCATTTTGATATTGCATCATCTATAGTGGTTACCAATTTGTTTCTGGCATCAATTCCAAGTGCTGGCTGCGATTTTTAAAGCCTCAGATAGCGAAGGACCAATTTTTTAAAACTGCACCTTTTAAAAACAAGCATCATCTCTCATCCACTAGATTCTGATGCGAAGTACAGCTAAGTCAAGCTATTTAACTGGCTTTTGCTCTTAACGGAAAAACCTTCCATTTTCAGTAAGCTTTCCGAGTCCTCCCTTGAAATGCTCTGTTTCCCCCTCTTACGTTCTGTACAAAGCCCCCAAGGGCAGATGTTTTGCAGCTTTGGAGAACTGTGCCGTCGGTGAAGTAGCCCACCACCCGGTTTTCCAGCACCTTAGGCAAACTGGTTTTGGGGGCATTTGCACAGTTATTTCTGGACTGACTGAAGCCCAGCACTTGGGGAAATAATGAAAACACTTCTCAAGTCGTTCGCTTAGCTGTTCAGTGAGAAGGTCCTGATAGGTTTCGTTCTCACTATGCAGACTTTTGACACAAACATTGGCTCGGGACTGAATGAAAGAGGTTCTGTTCATAGCAAGGTTGTTGCCAATAATTCTTCAGCAAGCTGTTTATGCATTTCTTAGCCAGGAGTGGCACCTGCATCATTAGGGTTGGTTTTTTCCCATAAGTAGGGCATTTCCAACTCGAGACAGGTAACTATTAAGAGCATCTTTCAATTAGCAAATGACAGCTTGCAGGCCGTTCTATAGTAGCTGAATTACAGATGAGATGCTTACCACCATTAAGGTTAACTATGGCTAAGTTTCATTCAAGGCAGTGGTAGAAGCGAGTTACAATGATTATTTAAACAGAGCCATCTCCATACATGTCCTTTGCAAAGAATGATAGAACAGTTGTGACTTAACTCCAGTTCCATTGTGTTCAATGCAACTTTTGTCACAGCGACTACAGTTTTGTGCCACAGCTGCTTAAGTCAGTAGGGACTTTGTTTGCCTATCACAGGCACAATTCTTTCACCGTGCCTCATTTTCACTCGCTTCAAAGCTGGCTTAGGGAAGGAAAAGATGGACAGTGCACTGGCTACATATTAAATCAATCTTGCTGGCAATGGAGTGCGCCTGCAAGGGTGAAGTCAAACAGCACCAAAGTGATCCCGGGATGCAAGCTTGGGCAATGTGTATGGAGGTCCTGGGCTGCCCAGACAACAAGACCCCTCTCTCGGCCTTGCTGATGTGTTCCAAGGAAGAAGAAGAAGAAGAAGAAGAAGAAGTGGAGTTTGGATTTGATATCCCGCTTTATCACTACCCAAAGGAGTCTCAAAGCGGCTAACATTCTCCTTTCCCTTCATCCCCCACAACAAACACTCTGTGATGTGAGTGGGGCTGAGAGACTTCAGAGAAGTGTGACTAGCCCAAGGTCACCCAGCAGCTGCATGTTGAGGAGCAGAGACGCGGACCCGGTTCACCAGATTACGAGTCCACCACTCTTAACCACTACACCACACTGGCAGAGCAATATGTTTGGCACTAGCTTGATGGCAGGAACTCTTCTTGAATGTTGGCTCCTCTATTGGTCTTTTCCTCTCAATCTGCCAGAGCTTGTCTTTGCGAGCAGAGGAAGTCCCTAACTCACTAAGGGTTCGAGACCCATTGGCTGCCTTCACCTGGTTTAGTCAGCCAGTCGAAGCCGTTCCCATGGTGTGGCTGCTGTCACATTCTGATAGCTTCTAGGAGCCACAGCTGAGAGCTGAGTGCAGGGTCGAGACCACAGGTGGAGAAACTACCTCAGAAGGAGCATCATGTGTCCCCCGCCAGATGTACTATCCCCTAACAGCCCCTGCACCACAAAAATCAATTAGCTTCATGATAATCTCAGTATTATGTTTTCATAGTAGTAAAGCCTTTAGAGGAGATCTCTGGTCAGTGGAGAATTTGTGTGTGTGTGTGTTTAATTCCCTGAAGCAAATCACTAGGGAAACGTATCTCATAATGGGTTCCTGATTTTTCTCCCTCTACAGGAATTATCGCTCGGCTCTGACAAGTGGGAAATGGCTAGTTCTGCCACTGCCACTGCTTATCTCTCTCCTAGAGGGCATCCTAGTTCTAAAAACAACCGAACAGCCACCTGCCACAATTGCAGCACAGCTTTAGTTGTACAATCACAACTCTACTTCTGTGTGGCTTTTCATTGACTGGGGGTTGGGGGGCAGAGCATAAAGTCATTGGACACCATGACTCAAAATGCCAGTACAGCACTATGGAAAATGCCAATTCTGGTAATCTCATGTATCACTTATGCTGCAGAAGAGGCAACTGTGGGATGTGAAACACAAGAGCAGTCAAGTACAACATCCCTGGAGTGGACATAAGAGGGGATGTCTAGACCAGCCAGTCGGAACTTCCTGTTTCTCCTACGCTGGGACAGACTTCCTCTGCATGTGACTTGAGGTGGGCATGGCCTCACCTATGCAGGTAACAAAAGCATAGGACTGGCCACCATCTCTCTCTCTCTGACCACATTTGTCAAGGAAGCAACATCTGCTTAGCCTAAGATGCCCTCTTGGCTTCCAGCCAAGAGAGGACAAAGGAGCTGTCGCCCTATGGGATAGTCTCCAGGTGTATGTTACTTTTCTAAGCTAAGTCTGCCTTCTGGGATCCAATTGTGAACAGAATGTGTGAGTAAACTCATTTATACATTTATGGAAGACTGTGTCGTGTTGTGTCTTTTATGAGGGAATAAGAGGAAAATACCAGGACAGTTGTTATAGAGGCTTTAGTGAGCCTGAGCAAACGCATCCGCTGTGTCAGTTTAAAAAGGGGAATGTTACTCTGCTAAATTGTGGAACTTGTTAAAACAAGTTGGAAAGGATATAATCAAACAATATATCCTCTCCTGCATCCCTGAACAATCCCATAGCAACTTCATGCTAGAAGATGAGCCTGGCAAATAATTCTGCAGTTTGACTTCACTTGCCAAGTTATAAACTTAAGTGATCTTATACTTAACATTCCTAACTTGACATGACCAAACTATACATTTATGTTAGTAGCACATCACATTTTACTAAGTTCAAAATACATTTTATTTTAACATTCTAGAGAACTTGGAAGTGGCCTGATGCCATTAGTTTAGGAGCCTTCGAAATTGTCTTTTCACAAGCACATTGAGTGTAGACTGACTTGTGCAGGGCTGATTGAAGTCATTGTGGCAGGAGTGGCTGCTAACCTGTGGCCCTGCAGGTGTCTGAGTCAATCTCCCATCAGCTCCAGCCAGTGATCAGAAAATGGGATTATAGAAGCTGCAGTCCAGCAATGTCAGAAGGTTAGGCACTCCTGACATATGGAACTTGAGATGGAAAATTTAAGCAATGCTTTCACCTTTTGGTAATTAACATGGGGGCATTATCCACTGGAAAGTCTTTAAAATTCAGGAGAGTTGTATGAGATGTAGTGTATATGTCCAGCTTACCTTTATTTCAGATAAAGATTTATTCACTTTCCCTTCTTTTTCTCCTCCTCCTTCTTCTTCATCATCATCACCATCCCCCCTCCTCCTCCTCTTCATCTCCTCTTCCTCCTCCTCCTCTTCCTCCTCCTCTTCTTCTTCTTCATCTCCTCCTCCTCCTCCTCTGCTTCTTCTTCTTCATCTCCTCCTCTCTTCTTCATCTCCTCCTCCTCCTCTTCTTCTTCATCATCTCTCCTGTCTCCTCCTCCTCCTCCTCTTCTTCATCTCCTCCTCCTCCTCCTCCTCTTCTTCTTCTTCATCTCCTCCTCCTCCTCCTCCTAGTTGCTTCCCCCCCCAAATGAACTCAAAGCGCCTTGAAAAAATTAACAATAAAAACAGCCTAAAATACACAAATAAGATATATGAACAGATCCCCTCCCCACAAAGTGCCTTTCCTGCAGAACAGGTCCAAAGTTTTGCATTGGTAAGAATGTTTTTGCCTGGTAAGCTGTGGCCCTGTTCCTCGGTGGGGATGGGCACACTCAGCTTCATCTGCAATAGGTCAGGTGCTTAACTCCTCTCCCCCCCCCCCCTGCACAAATTGGCAATGGGTTTACTTAAGATGCTGGTACCTTGGTAGGTGCCTGAGCATTTTGACCAGATTGTAAGGAGAGTAGAAGATCTGAGCTTGCCATTGAGAAGAAGGATCCTTTTCTCGGTGGTGCATCCCAAACAACCATTCCTCACTGGAGAAGCAGGTGGTGCACTGGGCCTTTGCCTGCGATGCTGGCACATTTCCAACTTGAGTACTGTATATTAAGCAGTCGTACCTAAATGGAGTAAGACGATGTGGAGGAGCGGAGAGACAGTAGCGCACACAGTGGGAGAGATGCATTAATCATGAATTCTTCAAACACCTACACGGATTGCTTGGCACCATAATTCGGGCACCGATGGCTATTGGGAGATGGCAGTTTTGCACTCCTGCTAACAAGCTTGTAGGAGAAGGCAAGTGGGATGAGAAAGAGATTTCATGGGGGAAATGTTGGCAGATGACATCCAGCAGAAACCATTGTGCAACCTCCCAGGAATAACATGTTTGAGCAGATGAGAGAGTTCTCATGGTGGAATAAATTACTTCCACCAAGAAAACAGCAGCTAGGGTAGGACGCCTCTGGAGCGCCAGTGATTGAACCTCTCAAAAACTTTACATGGTGGAACTAACCAAGCAAAGAACTTTTCTGTTGAGGAAGTGGCCTCCCCCCCCCCCCAAAAAAAGCTACTGTGAACCTATGATAAAGCAATGTGATTGCTGTCTGGTACACTTAGACGTCCATGACTACAAGCACAATGGACATATCATCTTGAGCAATTAAGTTCCTAACTTTGGTGCGATGAGCAACTTCCCAAAGATGATGGACTCAAGTGATGACAGATAGCTAGAGCATTCATATTTGATAGGACCTCTTTAGTCATGCTAAACTGAGTTTGATTCCTGAGAGGCTAATCTCAGTGTAACAGTACTAATTTATTAGACATGGTTAGATTTACAATTTCATATTTTTTGTGTGTGCCATTATAAGAAACGATAAGGTTTAAACTAATTACATTCCATTGACTCATATTCTCTCCCCCTCTCCACCCCCTTAGAAACCCTGTAAAATTAAAAAAGGGAGTGACAGACACTTTTGAAGCAATTTAATTTTTGTCGAGTAGATGAGATTTTAAAATTGTCGTGTCACATGAGAGATTGCAGACAACACTGAGTTCTCTCCTCCCTGAGCTGTGGTTCCCTAAAATGGGTCTTGGCAAACTTACTCACAACTGAGTTTGCTTGCTTGTAATTTTCATGGTAGTGTATTTTATTAATCATATGAAATATGGATTCCCCCCTCCCCTCCCCTGAGAAATGTAGCTTCTCAAGTTAGGAAGCTGTGTGAAAGCTTATTTTTAGCACTTAACTAATGATTAAAACATCCTAAGGCAACAAAGTAATCTGGGCAAGATTCGCTAGAGATTCAGCAATGTATCAATGACATTGGCAAAGAGATTTTCCCTGGGTTTCACGAGTCAAAAAAGAAATGCAGCACAGATTTCATATTTAGAATTAATATGTCTGACTGGTGTGATGACCACCAATTGATGGGAATGTGTATTGAAGGAAGAGCATAGCTGTCAACTTTCAGATTTGAAAATAAGGGATTTTTAAAAACTTTCAGATTTGAAAATAAGGGATGCCGCGAGGGCGGTGCAATGGCACCAAGTAGCCTCGCCACCCTGCGCTCCAGAGGCTGCGCGTGAACGGGTGAGCGAAAGAGCGAGTGCATAGACGGCAGGCAGGTTGTCTGTCTGGTTGGGCGTGAGGGTCTGGCTGCACAAGGCATGTAAGCTCCGCCCCAAGTCAGTCTCAGACTCCTTATTGGCAGCTGAGCAATGCAGCTGAGGAGCCTCCCTGGCCGGCAGGGAGGGAGAGGAGCTGCTTTCTTTGAAATCCGGGAAATTTAAAGAATATCAACAATCCGGGATAGAAGCGGGAAACGGCATTGGAATAAGGGAGTTTCCCGCAAAAAAAGGGAGGGCTGACAGCTATGAGGAAGAGTGGCCACGAAAATGAATTGCAGAGTATCATCTCTGCCCTCAGTGTAGCTGCTTGTCAGCCTGACTGATCACTTCCCTATCCATTTGCCTGCCTTCTGCCAGCCTGTATGTTTGTTCCAGCTCCTCTGCTGACCCTTTTGGGTGATATTCTCAGCTCAGAGACTAGCCTGCAGTTGGCCCGGCCACCCTATTGACTCTTGTGTGAGTTTGTGCAATAACTCCAAACAACGTCCGTCCCCCACCCTGCTGAGACTTGCGCTCTCGGGTCCCTGGATGCCTGGCTGCAATCAGCAGGTCCCTGGCTGAAGTGTTAAGGTTTGGGCCTAAGGAACACAGCTCTCCAGAAGGAGTAAAATCTCAGGGTGAGGGGCAAAAAACAAAGAAGGCTAGTCTATTTCTGTGTATTCCCATGTCTATCAAGGGTCAGGTATAATCAGGATCTGTCCCCTGACATAAGAATGTAGGTGTGATCCAGTTGGAGTCTTTTTAAGACCCACCTAGTCCAGCATCCTCTCTCAACAGACATTATTATTATTATTATTGTTATTTTATATATTTTTAAAGATAATCTTTATTGAAAATTTTATCAAAACATACAAATAAAACATACAAATCAAAAACAGACACATCAAAAAGCCTGGCAAATAAAACATAACAAACATCACAAAACAACTCAAAAACCTTTCAATACTTCTAACAAACATTCTGACAAACAAAAACAAGAAAAAACTAAATAAATAAAACAAAACAAACCATACATATATTCCACATTCATTCCTATCCACATCTTAGACTTCCACTTGTCGTTCTCTCGGGTTATTTCATCAAATCATATTGTTACTGCTTTCCATTACCACTAAATCAATATATATAATAAAATTAATATATCATATACCCTTCTATCTTGTGTATCAATACGGATTATTAGATATTATTATTGTTGTTAGCTGATTTATCTTGCCCAAGGCAACCCAAAACAACAACAAAAACAAAAAACCCCACATAGATTAATTAAAACCAAAGGGTTTTAATCAATGAATAAAATGAAAGGAAATGAATGAAGATTCTACATCAAATGGTTTCGCTTTTGGCAAAGCTGGGGAAAGCCTCATTTCAACCTTTCGTTCTCAAAGTGTCCATATTCAGAGAAGTATTGTCCCTGCAGTGCAGGACAGGTCGAGACCACTGCTCATGCCTTGCTCTGCTGCCCATTTTATGCAGCAACCTGCGACAAATGTTTGAACCTCATGCTGAAGGAGAGGTTAAATTGTTCTGCCTCCTGCAGGCTTTCCTTTTTATTGAATAGCTGCAGGCATTGATAGCATGGAGAAAGTAGCAGAATACCTGAGCGACGCCATCATGAAATCACATCGCCATCAGACTCGAGTGGTATTTTTTTTTACCCTTATTAGGCCTGTATGGTTTTGTTTGGCGGTGTCTCCTCCTGTGAACAGATGCCAGTTCTGTGTTTCCATTCGTCTTCTCTGTTTGCCAATAAAGCTTGATTGACAGATTGATTGATTGGAACCTTTTGTGTATGTTGGGGATGCCAATTCCTATCAGCCTGAGCCAGAAGGCATAGCAGTCAGGGATGATGGCAAATGTAGTTCACCAACATCTGGACAGCTAAGGATGCCCCACCCCTGGTTGATGTGAATTGATGATCTATATATATAAAATCGTTCAAGTTGGATGTTTGTTAACAATCTCCTTTCTCCGTAACCCCTTGATCGATTCCGTTCAAATTTGGACACAACGTTCCATGCCCATTTGGGAGTGATCATATGTACTTACATTGCACTAATACCACACCTTTCCCAGGTAAAAATGTGATTTTGTGCAAAAAAGCGCCCTCCAGTGGACGTTAAACACACCTCTTTCTGACCCCTCCTCCTCCTTTCCCGACGTCATTACCACCATCCAATCGACAGACAGACCACCCACAAACACTACTGCTGGCTCTGCCGGCGGGCATAGAGCCATGCCGGGAGGAATCACCATTTTCGCGGTTTGCGACGCTACCTCGACTGGCTGTAGAGAGAGGCTGGACGACAACACCGCTACTGACATTTCGGGCCTGATACCACACCTTCCACAGATACAAACGTGTTCCTATAAAAACAAACATACAGCCCACCACTACACGTCGACAACATTGAAGAAAGCCATTGACAAAATCAGGACAAAGAACCTCATAGACTAAAATAGTAGTAATAAACAGTTGTAGAAACGAAGACAAAAACGGGAGGGGCAAACGGAGAACACATAGACTGAACTTCAACGAGATAAGGTGTAAGTAAACATATGCTTTCTCTTTCATACTGTATATTGCTTTTGCATTTCACCAAATCAGCCACAGCAAGGCGTGGCCGGGTCAGCTAGTTGCATATATACTGTATGTATATATATCTCCACCCCTCTTGTTTGTCTTCTTTTTTGCTTCTGGTGTGGAAGTTTCTTATTACCTGCAGATAGGCAAACATTTCTCTTTGTCTGAGTTGCAGCGGGTCTTTGGGTTTGTCACTAGCAAGCCTCTTAGCTTGCTGATCCCCACTCATTAAAGTGGTAGCTTATCCTCCTTCAAATGTCTCTGCACATTGTCACCGACACTTATTTGTTCTCCGGCCATCAAAGTGTATTAAAATTAACCACAGTCATCACATGAGAAGACAATAGCCATACTTAGACACAGAGATAGTTACACACCCTCAGCAGGAAACTTGCAATCAAATTCAAACGAAAGGTCACATTTGCAATAAGTAAAGGAGAAAGTGAGTAATTGGTTATGGGATTGGCTAATACCTTGAAAAGCAATCTGATGGGCTTGAAACCTTTTAGTTCAGGTAATTAAAATGAAATTCCGTTATGGCCTTCAAAAAGTAAAGGAACGGAGTGTATATTGTAAAATACTAATCTAAAAGGGAACGAAAGTCGGGAGCTTCTATTGTTTTAATTTTCTCTGGAATAAACTGTCAAATGAAATAAGCGCGGCCTTACATTTAAGGAAGCAGAAAGCTCTGGAATTCAGTTAATTAAGGACTAGTTTTTAAGTAGAAGGTGGGGGTAAATGTTCAATTTGTATAAATTGATTGTAAGGATTTGCTCACCCAGCAAGATCTTTGGGGAAGGAAAGAAATTGAGTTAATTGCAAGGGTTCCTAAATTTCATTTTCAGTTTTTATTGTTTCTACATACCTGCACATATGCACACACAACATTTTACTTGTTGGTCAGAATAAATTGGGAAGTTCTGTGCAATCGCCACTGTACAGCTTCCATTCAATTTAATGGAGCTTGCATAGCAAAACCTGCAGGTGAATTATGCCCATTAGCTGCAACATTTAGTTATAGCATAAAATAAAATAAAGGAAAATACAAATAACTATCTCCTCCATAAACAACAAAGAGTTATGTAGCACCTTAAAGACCTATTAAATTTATTGTGGCATAAGCTTTCATGGACTAGAGTCCACTTCATCGGAAGCCTGGGTTGCTAGGGAGGAAGAACTAGGCAGCTACCGTAGTTCTGCTCACTTGTGTGTTGGATTTTTCAACTTTCAAATTCCAAAAATGAGGAGCGCTAAGAAGTTGCAACATGACTGGGGAATTCAAAAGATAGTTTGGTTAAGTTGACAGAATAAGCACAATTTGCAGACTTAACATATAGAATAAGAGAACAAGAATAACATATGTTTAAAGAAGATTGGAAAACGTTTATTGAATATATGGAAAATAATTGTGTACAGTTGAACACACTGGCAGCATTAAAATGAATTCAACATTAAAGTTTTGATGACTGCAATAATGGAAAACCGATTGGTAAAGTTTTTGTAAAGTATGCAGGGATTTAAGATATGTAAAATGAACCATGGAAAGAGAAGAAGGGAAGTCATTGATATCTTAAGGATGTAAAATGTGTATTTGAAATTGTAAAACAGAAAATTTAATCTGAAGAAGTGTGCATGCACACGAAAGCTCATACCAATAACAAACTTAGTTGGTCTCTAAGGTGCTACTGGAAGGAATTTTTTTATTTTGTTTCGACTACGGCAGACCAACACAGCTACCTACCTGTAACTAGAAAATTTAATAAAAATTATATTAAAAAAACAAAACAAAAGATAGTTTGGTTAAATTAATATGATTTACTTCTGCTTGGTAAGTAAAAGCTACATACAAAATTGCATAGAAATCATTAAAAATGATTGCCAAGTACTTGCAGTTAATATTAGATATTAATATCATTTGTTATTTTTATTATTTAGCATTACGCGACATTTTCAGAAGGTAAGATGGAAATTATTTGGTTTTCTGAAAGCAATTTATGTGTTTCTTCATCAAATGTAGACTTCCCAAGCTAACTAAACGTTGTCCAATCACAGCAATAGCTGCAGATTTGAATTCCTTACACCCCAAGATGTAATTTTAAGGCCCCCTCACTGAATAAATTTGCAAAAATTAAGTTTCACCCCCTAAAATGGCATGCCCTAATACCCCAGTGACTTTTTTTGTGGGAAGGCCACTTTTGAAATTAAGGGATGTTTCAAAAGCAGTTTGCAATTTACCTTTCAAAAAAAAAACCCCACAAAAAAACTGAGGTGGGAAGGAAGAGTCACAATTCTTGCCGAGTGTGCCTGAGACATTGGACATGATGCTGCTTTTTGGCTCTCTATCGTTATTTCAGAAAGTTAGATTGTCCCAGGTAGTCCATTCCCTGGTTTATGGTCTTTCTGTCTTATAGATAAATTAGATAAAATTCTGAAATTAATTAAAATCCTAAGTAACACAACCTATTTTGTCTGCTTAATAATGAGATAACGCTTCTTTTGCTCCTTCGTGATAAGTTTTGCTACACATTTTATTCCGTTTCTTCTTCTCTCTTTTTTTTTTGTATGAAGTAATTTTCAGTCTTGAATCTCACTTGGGGCGGGGGGTTGTTGCTGGATGCCCTGAGGCAGCTATGGAGGGAATTGCTGGAGAGTCAACATCACCAAATAAAATGCATGCGTACTTTTTTTCCACATTAAAATGTACATTTTATCATAATAACTAATTATTCTTATTGCTTTACTGCATATTATTACTTGCACTGGACCATAAAACCTAGACTAATAACACTAATTTGTCTTACATTATAGATTGCTCTATTAACTTTAACAAATCGGTTCACCACAGACACTGATTGATAGGTACATTGTTTCCAGACTCATTTCCTTCCTTATAAACAATTATCCACACCGAATATTGTCTCTCTCTCTCTCTCTCTTTCCATCTTACATTGGCGAAGCAGGGCTCTGCACCTAATTCCTAAAAATTTACACTGACATACATGCTTGCACTGCCTATGGAACATCATGCTGTGTGGGGATGTGCTGGTGTTGCTGTAAGAATGCCCCTAAGCACCCATTTTCTATGACGGAACAGCTTGGGGTGAAGCTATTTGTCTCGGTCTAGACCATGGGTAGGCAAACTAAGGCCCAATTGCCATAGCTGTCAACTTTCGGATTTGAAAATAAGGGATGCCGCAAGGGCGGTGCAATGGCACCAAGTAACCTCGCCACCCTGCGCTCCAGAGGCTGCGCGCAAACGGGAGAGCGAAAGAGCGAGCGCATAGACGGCAGGCAGGCTGGCTGTCTGGTTGGGCGTGAGGGTCTGGCTGCACAAGGCATGCAAGCTCCGCCCCCAGTCGGTCTCAGACTCCTTATTGGCAGCCGAGCAACGCAGCTGAGGAGCCTCCCTGGCCGGCAGGGAGGGAGAGGAGCTGCTTCCTTTGAAATCCGGGAAATTTAAGGAATATCAACAATCTGGGATAGCAGCGGGAAACGGCATTGGAATAAGGGAGTTTCCTGCAAAAAAAGGGAGGGTTGACAGCTATGCCAATTGCCTTCTAAATCCGGCCCGCGTACAGTCCGGGAATCAGTGTGTTTTTACATGAGTAGAATGTGTCCTTTTATTTAAAATGCATCTCTGGGTTAATTGTGGGTTCTGTCTGGTGTTTTTACATGAGTAGAATGTGTGCTTTTCTTTAAAATGCATCTCTGGGTTATTTGTGGGGCATAGGAATTTGTTCTTTTTTTTTTCTTTCCAAAATATAGTCCGCCCCCCCCCAAGGTCTGAGGGACAGTGGACTGACCCCCTGCTGAAAAAGTTTGCTGACCCCTGGTCTAGAGCTTCTTTCTACAATCACCAGAACCATATATATAGTCAAGCTTTTCCAGGCAGGACTGTACCACTTCAGACAGCACTTCAGACACTTCAGACCACAGGTATGTATGGGGTGGTTGTGTGTTCGAATGGTTTACTGAGGAAAAACACCAACTTTCCTATGCAAAGAAAACTAACATGACTGGAAGAGGTATTCAGCCAAATCTTTTCCTAACGTGCAATTTTTCTGTGCAGAGGGATTTCATTCAAATGCAGCCTCCTCCCTTTAGCCTCTGTGAAAGTGGTACAGTCCATTGTGGGATGGGGAATGAATGCTTGATTCTACTGATAGTATAAACTGCCCCCCAAATCATTATTCCATAATAAGATATCAAATCCCACAGGGCCCTGATCTCTTGTGGCAGAGCGTTCCACCAGGCCGGGGCCAAAAAGGCCTTGGCCCTGGTCGAGGCCAGCCTAATCTCCCTGGGGCCTAGGATCTCCAAGCTGCTATTATTTGCAGACTGTAAGGTCCTCCGTGGGGCATACCAGGAGAGGCGGTCCCAAACTCTTCTTCTTCTTCTTCTTCTTCTTCTTCTTCTTCTTCTTCTTCTTCATGCGCGTACCAGTTTATCTGATAAGCATAATGTGCTAATTATGTTGGCCAGGTCTCATGAGGAGGAGAAGAGTATTGTGGCTTCACAAATGACCAGGCCCCCTTCCCCTGACTTTATTTTATTTTATTTTGCTGCAAACTGCACAGTATTTTGTTAAGCCAGCATGGAGAGCCCTCTAGTCTAGCCATATCTGGGGCATGGAAAACAGATGCCATGAAGGACTGGACATGCAAACATAATGTCCAATTCAGCACCTCCCATTCTAGTGTCTTGCAGAGATGACTTGGGCTACAACTCCCATCATCAGCCTCACCTAGCCCCTGTCAGGGACGATGGGAGTTGTAGTCCAAAACATCTGGAGGACAGCAAGTTGGGGAAGTCTTCAGGGCAGATATGTTTCCTCTCCTAGATATCTTAGTGTTATGTACTGAGCTGAATCCTAGAACAATAGGATCCAGAACGCAGCAGTCTGATTGGTCCGCAGGAGCCACCCAATCCAGCTCCAGGTGGAAATGAATCAGCGATCTGATTTGCCTGCAGGAGCAGCCAATCAGGCTCCTGGATGAAGTGAACCTGATTGGCCTACAGGAGTAGCCTGGAATTAGCCAATCACACAGGGCCCATTGTGTAAATAATGTATATATAGCAGACGTTTTGGGGAGAGTTTCATTCATTGTTACTACGAGCTGAATAAAGAGCATGAAATGCACTCGACTCCAAGTATATTTCACTTAGGCTTGAATTCACTCTGTGAATTGGGGCATTCACATGTCTCTGCCTAACCAGCAGCTGTCATGGATGTAAGGTGTATCTGTGACCCTCCAGATGTGATAGAGCTGCACCTCCTATCATCCTTAACCCCTGGCAACACTGGCTGGGGTTGCTGGGAGTTGGAATTCAACATCATCTGGCCAGCCTCAAGTTCCCCATCCCTGATGTTGTTGTTGTTGTTGTTGTTGTTGTTGTTGTTGTTGTTGTTCAGTCGTTCAGTCGTGTCCGACTCTTCGTGACCCCATGGACCAGAGCACGCCAGGCACGCCTATCCTTCACTGCCTCTCGCAGTTTGGCCAAACTCATGTTAGTAGCTTCGAGAACACTGTCCAACCATCTCATCCTCTGTCGTCCCCTTCTCCTTGTGCCCTCAATCTTTCCCAACATCAGGGTCTTTTCTAGGGAGTCTTCTCTTCTCATGAGGTGGCCAAAGTACTGGAGCCTCAACTTCAGGATCTGTCCTTCTAATGAGCACTCAGGGCTGATTTCTTTAATAATGGATAGGTTTGATCTTCTTGCAGTCCATGCAGTCCAGCACCATAATTCAAAAGCATCAATTCTTCGGCGATCAGCCTTCTTTATGGTCCAGCTCTCACTTCCGTACATTACTACTGGGAAAACCATAGCTTTCTTTGCTTTTTAAGATGCTGTCTAGGTTTGTCATTGCTTTTCTCCCAAGAAGCAGACGTCTTCCAAATTCGTGACTGCTGTCACCATCTGCAGTGATCATGGAACCCAAGAAAGTGAAATCTCTCACTGCCTCCATTTCTTCCCCTTCTATTTGCCAGGAGGTGATGGGACCAGTGGCCATGATCTTAGTTTTTTTGATGTTGAGCTTCAGACCATATTTCGCGCTCTCCTCTTTCACCCTCATTAAAAGGTTCTTTAATTCCTCCTCACTTTCTGCCATCAAGGTTGTATCATCAGCATATCAAGATCCCTGATGTAAGATGTGAGTGGAGAAACTCTTTGTATGATGGCTCTATGATGTCAAGGATGGGGAAATTGTAGTCCTCCAGATGTTATGGGCTCCAGCTCCTACCACCACCAGCCAGCATGGCAAATGGCCAGCTAAGATGGAAGTTGTAATCAAGGAACAGCTGGAAAGTCACAGTTTCTCCATCCGTGCTGTATAGGTAGGGAGAGATGGGAAATGCAACACCAGATGCAAATCCCCAAAGCGAAAACAGTTTTCTGTAAACCAGGTCTCATTTTGGGACCGTGGAAAAGGATCGGAAAGACCAGGATGATAAAAGATGCATGAGAACTCATGTAGCTACACACATTTAGACTTAATTTCAGTTTGTGATTAGCATTAAGTAGGTTTTGAGGACTGATTTGCAGGAAGAAATGGAAATGCTCAATTTACGTGGGCTAGGAAGGAGTCTCATCCCGAGGGGAATCAAGCGGGGGGGGGGGGATGGATGCAATTTAAGTGGTTAGGTAATCTTAATCTGAAATGCACCCATTTTCTTCTGTTAGACCTCGAGATAAAGCTGAATAAAACTGATCCATGGAAAGGAAAGGTTAGACTATTTCTATGTTTTAAAGGGGCCCATCACCACTGTGGAAAAATTTTTATTTTATTTTTTTGGTGTTCATTTTCTGTGTTCAGGATTGAGCTGTCAAATTACTCATTTAAATGCCAAAACCAGAGACTGCTGAGTTTTCTGCATGCAATTTGTGATTCTGAGCGGAAGCCTCCTTGAACCAGAGGCTCTTCCATCTATAATTAAAAGGGAAGCGGGTTTGTTGAAAAGACCTATTTTCCGAAGATATAAACATCTTACATTATTTTTCTGGACACACGCATTCTTTCCGTTAGAAAAACTATGGGGCTTATGAAGTTGTTGTTTTTTGCTGTGATTTTATACACAATGGAAGGGTGAGGAAAAGGTCAGTAATAACTCTGCTGTTGCATTTTCGCTGGGAAGAAAAAACCCGGCGTCCTATTGATCAATAATAAAATGGGAAAAGCACAACTATTAGCTTTTAACTTGATCTTCTCTGACCTTTCCCCTGCCATGTTGGCTTTGTTCTTAAATGTTATGCCTGCTGTTTCAAAGGTTTGTCCCGTTTAGTCTTTTATTTAATTAACACATGATCTTCTTTACCAGCCATAATGTTGAAACAAGAAATTCACTTCCATCCCCTTGTTGAACCATTGTCTGGTTCACACCCTACACTTGATAACAACTGTTACAAATTGTAAGTCCTATAAATGAATAGCTGTGCTTAAAATGGCAGTGGAGGGTGGGTCGTTGCAGGCCGTTTACGGGAAGCAGGACGTGGATGGGAAGACCAAACAAACCCTTCGTGTTTCGGACCACTTGTGGTTGGACCTCAATATAAAGCTGGTTATTAGGAGGTTATCACAATTCGATGGATCCTTTATTCCAGTGGTATCTGGTGCTCATTGAGCAGAGGGCAGGGAGGCCAACAGTAGGTGGCGCCACAGCCAGTGACAGGCAGAGCCAACTGATTCTAGTTTGGGCTCCATCCTCTGCTGAGTTCTACTGGGTCATCACTCCCCCAAACTTCCTTTTGTGCTGTATTTCTAGCTTCAGGTCCATGCTTTAAAGCTCTGTGTCCAAGTATTGTTGTTGTCATAGCTGTCAACTTTCGGATTTGAAAATAAGGGATGCTGCAAGGGCGGTGCAATGGCACCAAGTAGCCTCGCCACCCTGCGCTCCAGAGGCTGCGCGCGAACGGGTGAGCGAAAGAGCGAGCGCGTAGACGGCAGGCAGGCTGTCTGTCTGGTTGGGCGTGAGGGTCTGGCTGCACAAGGCATGCAAGTTCCACCCCCAGTCGGTCTCAGACTCCTTATTGGCAGCCGAGCAACGCAGCTGAGGAGCCTCCCTGGCCGGCAGAGAGGGAGAGGAGCTGCTTCCTTTGAAATCCAGGAAATTTAAGGGATATCAACAATCCGGGATAGCAGCGGGAAATGGCATTGAAATAAGGGAGTTTCCCGCAAAAAAGGGAGGGTTGACAGCTATGGTTGTTGTTGTCGTCACCCCAGAGCAAACAGCAATCTGCAAGAAACTCAAATTGTTCTTTGTTTTGATTCAGTGTTAAAGGATGGCAGAGCTTACCTAGGCTCCCTTGAGCCCTTGGCAAGGAGTTGCATGACCAGATTCCTCTGCCAAGGCACCCAGAGGACCCCGGTCATCCAAAGCAGCGGAGGAGCAGCCCAGGGAGTGTGCAGATGTGGAGTAGAGATGTGCAATTTTTGCATCCCCCTGAGCCTGCATCCTTGGCAAGGCCAACCTATCCATCCCCTAGGTATGCCCCTGAAGGGTGGGTTTTTCCTGGGTAAAGTGGCGGTGCAAAAAAAGAGCATAGCTGTCAACTTTCGGATTTGAAAATAAGGGATCAGCAGCCTCACCTGTCCCGGGGACAGTCTACTGTTCTTGGGGACAGTCCACGCTGCGCTAAGTCCCCCAGGCTACAAATTAATTTCCACCAGGCTACACACCATCATCTTTCCCCACCTCAGGGTCTCTTTTCCAGGGGGTCTTCTCTTCTCATGAGATGCTTCAGGATCTGTCCTTCTGGTGAGCAGCCAGGGCCGATGTCCTTCAGAATGGATCGGTTTGATCTTCTTGCAGTCCACGGGACTCCAGCACCACAATTCAAAAGCGTCAATTCTTCATGGGGGGATTGATCAGGTTCACTCTTTTGGCTCTCTGGCATCCATTAATGACTTATTATACAAAGGTGTTGCAGACTTTGCATCCTTTAACATTCTTTTGGAAGGAGTGTATTTGTGGGCTGGGCCAGAGTGGTTGATTTTACATGCAAGCAAAGCACAAACAGTGCTGTTGTCTAATGACATCCTATTCTCTGTAACTATTGGTGAGCAAGGCAGCTGAGGAGCCTCCCTGGCCGGCAGGGAGGGAGAGGAGCTGCTTCCTTTGAAATCCGGGAAATTTATGGGATATCTAACAATCCGGGATAGCAGCGGGAAACGGCGCTGGGATAAGGGAATTTCCCGCCCAAAAAGGGAAGGTTGACAGCTATGGTGCAGATAGGTATGTGGGCTCCTGGCCACTCTGAGCCAGAGTAGAGATGCGCAATTTTTGCATCCCCCTGAGCCTGCATCCTTGGCGAGGGCCAACCTAACCATCCCCTAGGTATGCCCCTGAAGAGTGGGTTTTTCCTGGGTAAAGTGGCGGTGCAAAAAAAGTGCTCGGACAGGGAGCTTTGAAGTGTGGACTTTTTGGCGGGAAATTCCCTTATTCCAACGCCGTTTCCCGCTGCTATCCCAGATTGTTAGATATCCCATAAATTTCCCGGGTTTCAAAGGAAGCAGCTCCTCTCCCTCCCTGCCGGCCAGGGAGGCTCCTCAGCTGCGTTGCTCAGCTGCGTTGCTCACCAATAGTTACAGAGAATAGGATGTCATTAGACAACAGCACTGTTTGTGCTTTGCTTGCATGTAAAATCAACCACTCTGGCCCAGCCCACAAATACACTCCTTCCAAAAGAGTGTTAAAGGATGCAAAGTCTGCAACACGTTTGTATAATAAGTCATTAATGGATGCAAGAGAGCCAAAAGAGTGAACCTGATCAATCCTAGAAAGCGCAGGGCAAAATGTAAGGCTGACAAAAAGTGCTGCCATCCTCTCCGACTTTAAGTAAGAAGGCAGGTAGATGGGGTCTGGCTGAGGTTGGTGGGGCAGTGCATCATTTGCCCTAATGGACCAGCCTCCACTCCCGTCCTTCCCAACCTTGAAGATATCCAAGACCTATGGATCCTTCCCTTTCTGCCCTTGGATTTTCGTTGCTCCCCTCATTGCCTCTGAAATGGTGCTGCTGTGAAGTAAGCCATTGTAGAAATAGGACGAATAACATACATTGCGAGTCCTTGTAGGACTTGTTTTCCACGGGCAATTTTTCCTGTAACTTCATCAGAGCAACCAAAAAGACATTTGCTTCCCATCTTAATGTGACATTTGGGTGTGATTAATATCTCTCGGTCTCAGAAGGGGTGGAATTAAATATTTTCCCTCCCGGGAATTTGCATCTGCTGAGTCTTCTACGCATCAACAGAGTGAGACAGTTTCATCACTGCTGAGCAAAGTCAAAGCTGGAAGAGTTATCCAACCAATGGGGCAAGTCATTTGTTTGGGAAACAAACAAACAAAAACAATAGAAATTCAGCAAATTTAAATCATGCCTTTTTACATTCTGTTGTCAGCCTCAAAATTTTAAAAATTGCTGCCTTTGGTTGCCCCTGCTATGAAGGGACCTACTACTACTACTACTACTACACTACTACTACTACTACTACTAATTTTTTATTTGTACCCCACCCTCCCCGCCAAGACCGGGCTCAGGGCGACTAACACTGAATATAAATACAGTAAAAACAATAAAAACAAAACAAAACAAAAGCAAAACAGTTGATTAAAATATAAGTTAGAATACAGTTTAAAATGCAGCTTAAAATGCAGCCTCATTTTAGTGGTAGCCTATAGATCAAAGCCATAAGGGGAGAAAACATTAAATATTCATCGGGGCCAACTACAACATTTATTAAACACTATTTCACCTCAGGTAGGTAGCCGTGTTGGTCTGCCGTAGTCAAAACAAAATAATTTTTTTTTAAAAAACTAAGTTGATCTCTAAGGTGCTACTGGAAGGAATTTTTTTTATTTTTTATTTTGTTTTATTTCACATCAGTTGCTTACTGCCAAATGCTGGCTGCCTTGGTAAAATTATTGGGTGCCAATACGCAGACAACAAACATGGAACATTTACGGAATATTCAAACATCCAGGGAATATTTGCTATCTCAAAATTAACAAAGGAGACTTTTAAGATTATGGCTTGGATCCACATACTTTATGAGCACAATTGCTTTCACTTGGGAAGTAGAATTTTATCTCTATCTGCAACATCCCAACCCTTGAGGGTGTGGGAGATTGAAATGGCTTGCCTACCACTGTGGCCACAAGGTAAGCCAACAGGTGGGGACATGGGACGCTAGTGGGTCTTGATAATCCAACTCCATATTTATATTTATGGCCTGTAGACCAAATAAACCAATATAGGCTGAGAAAGCAGATTATAAATTAAGAACAGAATCTATCTGAAATGATGCTCTTTTCAAGTTTTATTGATTTCAACGGGAGAATTAAAGTTGTGTTTCAAAGCCCCCCATTGAAACCAACGGTCTTAACAGTACTTTACTCTGGTTGAATCATATCCCAAGTAACTGAAAGATTATTAATTGCAAGCCAGAATCTTAATAGCTAAAAACTGGAAGTCAGAGGAATTACCAACGATAGAAGAATGGCAGATGAAAATGATGGACTATATGGAACTTGCTGAGCTGATCGGGAAACTTTGTGATCAGAGGGAGGAAGCGGTGGAAGAAGATTGGAAGAAATTCAAATTATATTTTAAAAAGTATTGTAAGATTAAAGAGTAGAAGTAAGCTGAAAGATAAGTGAGGCTGTAGATCTAGAAGATAGATTTAAGGTTTATAATTGTTTGAATAAATGATACTGATATTAGAAAAGAAGAGAGGTTAAGGTTAATTAATAAAAAATGTTTTTAATCATGTAAAGAAATTACTAAAGATGATATACAAGGAACACAGGAAGAGAGGGCGGGAGGAAGTCAACCCACAATGATAAGAAAGAATGATAGGTTAAAAGGATTCATGTATGTTTTTATTTATATTACTGTATGGTTTGTTTTGTTTTTTGTTTTTTGTTGTTTGTTTTTGTATTATTTTGTTAAAACCAATAAAAATTTATTGGGGGGGAAATGAAAGATTATTAATTGCAGTCCTTCACAAAAGTATACAAAGTGAGTTTAAAGAAAAATGAATATGAACCATTCTGATGGGTTTACAATTATGTGATGCATCCAAAGAAGTATTTTTTCCCCAAGACCTATTGCCTTAAATTCATATGTAAATCTCTCCCATTGATATTTGGTGAATCATTCCTCTTGTTTTTATGCATGCAGTCAACACGTTTGAGAAATTAGCCTAGCATCATTATGTGTGTAAAGAATGTACTGAAATGTGACTGCGTGTGTTCTTGATTTTCTTAATGGCACGAATAATTGTATCTTTATTAAAATATTACAGCTGTGTCTGGCATTAAATAATCCTTTACACATTCTCACCTTTTAGCCATAATTATATTTGTGGAGCATATCACCGGACTGTGGGTTTGGCTGAATGATTCCCATTTCCCCTTTGTTTTTGTTTTCAGACTGAGAGCCGTGGTCAGGGTTTCACAATGCCTTGAATATCAACACCATAAAATCCTTTTACCAATCGTAAATGCATAAATGCAATCATGCATACCTTTCTGAGTTATGAGGTGGTTGCACAGTTGGCAGGCTGGTTTGATGCTTTCTTGACAGGTTAGGTTAAAGGATTAAGTCTAGTCTGTCTTCACTTTGCCCTGGTTCTGACACACTCTAAAAAAAGTTACCGGCTGCCCGCGTGCTTAGCCTGACCTCTACATCTCCCCGGAGTGACAACACTTTCCTTTTTGCTCTCCAAAGGTCAAGGCAGATAACTTGTTGAGCCTCCCAGATACTGCCTTATCAGTGGCTTTTCCCTCCTGGCATCACACTTTGAAATAAATGCACAAACTACTGGAAGGAAAGAAAGGGCGAGATCCAGACAGAGTTAGGCACTTTTAAACGCTGCTGGTTTCAGCGCTTGAGAACAGAGCGTGTGCTTAAATGCTCTCCGTGATGTGTTTCAACTACTGACTCCAAGATAAATGGTCAGGGAAGTTCTCTGCCAAAGCCTCTATTCCAGGGATGTCCAAAGTCCGTTTTGGGGGCCTAATCTGGCCCTGTGGCAGTTTATTTCCTGGGGTAAAATCCTAAAAGCTCAACAACTTTGGGGTAAAATCATAAAAAAATCCAACAACTTCAATCCTAAAAAAAAGGACAACAACTTTGATTGGTCCTTAGGTCGGCCCCCATGGCCCTTCACTTCATCAAATCTGGCCCTCTTTGAAAAAAGTTTGGACACCACTGCTGTTTTCCTACTCACTCTGTGGCAGAAAGGGTTAAAGCATTCTTGGCTTGCAGGGGAACGGCATCAGTGTGGCTGGAGAGCTGGACCTTGCTAAATTCAATATATGCAGCAGCCTAGCATGGTTTGCCGGCACCCGGGGTGGGTGTGGGTGGGTCCATGCTGGGTGATGGCAGGACGTGGAGAGTGAACGGAGTCGACTGCACTAGCCCAGCCCTCACTGCCATTGCCACCGGAGCGACCCCACTGGAGCCAAGCAGGGCCATGTTGTGCCACCTGCCCACCCATTCAGAGATGCTATGTGTGTTTTTTCCAGTAAGCAATTCTTTGTCCCTCTGCAGCCTCCCTGGGTGCTACCCACATATTCCAATGTGAAAAAGCTCCTTAGCAGGAGTTGCCACTTGATGTCTTCTCCTATGCTTTAATTGAGGTGTGGTCACCTGGGAAGGCTTCAGAATTCGCATCACTGGCAAGTAGCCTTTTATTTCATTCTGCAAACACCCACCAGCTGCCTCAATAGTAAGGTAAGCAGATTGAAAACCTTATACCAAACCCACGAGATTTATTTCTCCTTTGATTTCTTTCCTCAGCAACTGAAGGAGAATAGCTGAAAAACAAACAAACTAAAAGAGGAAAGCTTTTTGACATGGCATGGGTATTAATAGTGGAATTGCATGGGCAGGGCCAATTATGCAAATCTTTCCCACCCAATTGTTGTCATTCCTACCAGTAGGGTAGTGATTGGATGGGAAAGAACCACACAGTTGGTTGGTGTTGAGGTACAGTGGTACCTCAAGTTACATACGCTTCAGGTTACAGACTCTGCTAACCCAGAAATATTACGGTACCTCAGGTTAAGAACTTTGCTTCAGGATGAGAACAGAAATCGGGCAGCGGTGGCACAGCGACAGGGGGAGGCCCCATTAGCTAAAGTGGTGCTTCAGGTCATAGCTGTCAACTTTCAGATTTGAAAATAAGGGATTTTTCCAAACTTTTGGATTTGAAAATAAGGGATGCCGCGAGGGCGGTGCAATGGCACCAAGTAGCCTCGCCACCCTTCGCTCCAGAGGCTGCGTGCGAACGGGTGAGCGAAAGAGCGAGCGCGCAGACGGCAGGCAGGCTGTCTGTCTGGTTGGGCGTGAGGGTCTGGCTGCACAAGGCATGCAAGCTCCACCCCCAGTCGGTCTCAGACTCCTTATTGGCAGCCAAGCAATGCAGCTGAGGAGCCTCCCTGGCCGGCAGGGAGGGAGAGGAGCTGCTTCCTTTGAAATCCGGGAAATTTAAGGGATATCAACAATCCGGGATAGCAGTGGGAAACGGCATTGGAATAAGAGAGTTTCCCACCAACGAAGGGAAGGTTGACAGCTATGCTTCAGGTTAAGAACGTTTTCAGGTTAAGAACAGACATCCGGAACGAATTAAGTACGTAACTAGAGGTACCCCTGTATTCACAGACATTACAGCATTACCACAGCATGGGGCAGCGCCTTTCATGTGGCTGATGGGTTTGTGTGAAGTGAAACCAACCCAGGACATGATTTAATTTTCAGTCTTTTGGTCTTCAACTCCTGAGCAGATCCCAAGCAGGTCTGAAAGTAAAACACACACAGGAACACACACTTCTCTCTCTCTCTCTCTCTCTCTCTCTCTCTCTCTCTCTCTCTCTCCCTCCCTCCCTCCCTCCCTCCCTCTCTCTCTCTCTCTCTGTCTGTCTCTCTTTCTCTCAGGGTACCTGGGTTTTGTTATGAGACAATTTATAGTCAAGTGAGGGCACTTCTTTGAACGCAATGCTAGTATGCTTGCAGCAGCCAAGAGAACAGATGGCATGGGAGGCATTGACAAGCTGGAATTCTGCATTCCATATTCTGCCCTGAACAAAGGCAAAGATGACCTACTGGCTTTTAGGATCAGGCATTTTGGTAGCCAATGTGATATTAGCCTAAACATACCAGTAGTTACTTATCGATCAGACGTTAGCAAAGAGAGGCCGTGTGTGGAGCTTTGGAAAGGACACAAGGTTTCAGAAAACAATGCAATGAACGCGCATGTTTTTGTTACTCCTATAGCAACTTTGATGCTACCTGAGTAGAAAGGAGATGTCCTCAGCTATCAGTAGCTATTAGTCACAATGGCTGCGATCTGTGGCCGTCCCTGGAGGCAGCAATGCTTCTGAATTGCTGGGGGAAACAGAAGGGGAGAGAGGGTTTGTGCTTGAATCGTCCTAGTTGCATAGCTGTCAACCCTCCCTTTTTTTGCGGGAAACTCCCTTATTCTAATGCTGTTTCCCGCTGCTATCCCAGATTGTTGATATCCCTTAAATTTCCCGGATTTCAAAGGAAGCAGCTCCTCTCCCTCCCTGCCGGCCAGGGAGGCTCCTCAGCTGCGTTGCTTGGCTGCCAATAAGGAGTCTGAGACCGACTGGGGGTGGAGCTTGCATGCCTTGTGCAGCCAGACCCTCACGCCCAACCAGACAGCCTGCCTGCCTGCCGTCTATGCGCTCCCTCTTTTGCTCACTCATTCGCGCGCAGCCTCTGGAGCGCAGGGTGGTGATGCTACTTGGTGCCATTGCACCACCCTCGCGGCATCCCTTATTTTCAAATCTGAAAGTTTGAAAAAATCCCTTATTTTCAAATCCGAAAGTTGACAGCTATGCCTAGTTGGTTTCCCACAGATTTGCCACAGTGGGAACAGGATGTTGGGCCATTGGCGTGATCCAACAGGCTTTTCTTATGTTCTTACCAGGCCCTGGCTAAAGTAGAATATATAAGAACTGGGCAAAATGATAGCCCAAACCATGTAATGCATTAATTTCTGAGGAAAAATGAAAGAGGTGCTGTCCCATGTCTTTCATTAAATTCACTTGTGGGTGGGTGTTTTTTGTGTGGGGCAAGGGGCAGGCGCTCCTAAGAAACCATCTCGTGACATGTGAAATGAGCTGTAGGAAGAGGCAACCTACCCATTATCACCTCTACATAGTGCCCTTTAACAACAGAACTGACCAGGGAAAATCTGGAGATATTCAGATATACTGGATAGATCCGAGAAGACTAAGCAAATACGGTGGCAATGCAAATGGAAATTTTAGATAAAAAGCGAAGATTACATGCTAATTAGGTTGGATGCTCATCACATCTTTCTTCCCACCAATGGAAAATCTGATACAAGGCTCAATCAATCAAGTTTTAAAGAAAGGAAAATTAATTACTGCTTCTCTACAGTTACTATATGGATGGAAATTAGGTCTTGTTGAACAGGTTTGATTTTGTTACTTGGATTCAAGACAACTCCTATAAAACATGTTGCTTATGTAAAGCCTATGATTCTGTGCCATGAGGTGTTGCTATTTGTTTTTTAAAAGCACTTGGGAATATTCATTCAATTTGGTTAGGAATGTATTTCTTTCAGCCATTGGCTATAACCACTTAGAAGCAGAAAATAAAATCAAAACAACCCCACACTAAACATAGAAATGGATTAATAAGCAGCATCATTCAGCAGGGAATTCTCCCATGCAAGTCCCATTGAAAGGAACAGCGTGCATTCTTAGTTCATGTGGGGCAACAGTGAAGCCCAAGAGGCCTGTGCACATTATCAGTATATGCAGGGAAGGGCCATAGCTCAGCAGTAGAGCATGCAAAAGCTCCCGGGTCCCATTTCCAGGAATCTCTGGTTAAAAGGATTAGGTGGCATATGGTGGTGACCTGGAAAGCTGTTGCCATTCAGAAACATAGCTGTCAACTTTCAGATTTGAAAATAAGGGATGCCGTGAGGGTGGTGCAATGGCACCAAGTAGCATCACCACCCTGCGCTCCAGAGGCTGCACGCGAATGGGTGAGCAAAAGAGGGAGCGCATAGACGGCAGGCAGGCAGGCTGTCTGGTTGGGCGTGAGGGTCTGGCTGCACAAGGCATGCAAGCTCCGTCCCCCAGTCGGTCTCAGACTCCTTATTGGCAGCCAAGCAACACAGCTGAGGAGCCTCCCTGGCCGGCAGGGAGGGAGAGGAGCTGCTTCCTTTGAAATCCGGGAAATTTAAGGGATATCAACAATCCTGGATAGCAGCGGGAAACGGCATTGGAATAAGGGAGTTTCCCGCCAAAAAAGGGAGGGTTGACAGCTATGCAACTAGGACGATTCAAGCACAAATCCTCTCTCCCCTTCTGTTTCCCCCAGCAATTCAGAAGCATTGCTGCCTCCAGGGATGGCCGCAGATCGCAGCCATTGTGACTAATAGCTACTGATAGCTGAGGACATCTCCTTTCTACTCAGGTAGCATCAAAGTTGCTATAGGAGTAACAAAAACATGTTTCTCGCAAAAAAGGGAGGGTTTCCCGCAAAAAAAGGGAGGGTTGACAGCTATGTACAGAAAAGGCCATCATGGGTTAGATCAAGCATTGGGAACTACAACTCAGCAATCTGATACTGGCACAGAGGGAGAATTTGGTAGCCTCCTGTCCAGATGGAGGGAAAGTAGCAGATCTATAAACTTTATATCTGTCAGCGGGGCAGGATTGGCCCTGCAGTGTCACCTGATTCCCCCAGAGGATTCTGGGTTGTTGTGCTGCAGTCCCAGCAGGAAACTGTTCTATAATGAACGTTTGCCATTCATGTTTATCTGTTCACCTAAACTTCCTGTTGTTTTAACACCCATCTTCCATTCAGAGTGTTTCGAGATGTGTGTGCATATGTGTAAGGCAATATCGAATAGCAAAGTAGCACATTTTGGATCGGACTAAATTCAGAAGTATGCATATGCATTTTTAATGGACTTAAATGTGACATAAACCAGAGCGCAGCTGTATACTTTGATACATATGGACAGGCGCATACATTTACAAAGCTTGCTTAAGTAGTCTGCTCATCTTCTTCTAGGGTACTCTAAGGATTAAGATGACATGTGGCAAAGGATCTTTTAAGGTAATCGCATGAGGCAAACGAAACCAGCAGAAATACATTAGTTGTTGACCGCGAGGTCTACATTCCTCCGAGGCAGGGTGGTGAAAGTTGTCAGGAGAATCCCAAGGCCTGGAGTCCAGTCGTAGCCTCTTTTCACATTTGCTTTGAACAAAAGAGTAAATCATTGATGCTGTATTAATGAGATGCACATATGCAGAAAGTATTCGATGTGTCTGAAAATGTAACTTACTTAAAAAAATTTAAAAAAGCATATTTGGGAGTGGGCGAGTACACGTTATTCTGAACAGTTAACCAGCAGGGTGGGCCAGTAAAGGAAATACTGACATTGAGTCCATAGTGAGTGGTCTGGTCAGTGAATGGGGAAGGAGAGGACAGCAAGATGGGCTGTTTCAAGGAGAATCAAACGTTGGATCTGAAGCAACGGGAAGCATCTGTGCAACTATTTGTCATATGCATAGCTGTCAACTTTCGGATTTGAAAATAAGGGATTTTCCCAAGCTTTCAGATTTGAAAATAAGGGATTCCCCCCCCCCCCAAACTTTCAGATTTTAAAATAAGGGATGCCGCCAGGGCGGTGCAATGGCACCAAGTAGCCTCGCCACCCTGCGCTCCAGAGGCTGCGCGCAAACGGGTGAGCGAAAGAGCTAGCGTGTAGACGGCAGGCAGGCTGGCTGTCTGGTTGGGCGTGAGGGTCTGGCTGCACAAGGCAGGCAAGCTCCGCCCCCAGTCGGTCTCAGACTCCTTATTGGCAGCCGAGCAAGGCAGCTGAGGAGCCTCCCTGGCCAGCAGGGAGGGAGAGGAGCTGCTTCCTTTGAAATCCGGGAAATTTAAGGGATATCAACAATCCGGGATAGCAGCAGGAAACGGCATTGGAATAAGGGAGTTTCCCACCAAAAAAGGGAGGGTTGACAGCTATGGTCATATGACTGCTCTCTTCTAGAAAGCAGTCCTTTCAAGATTTTCTTCCTTCAGTGGAACTTGACCACAGAACCTTGCCTGCTGAGAAATGCTTATATATTTACCAGGGAACCCCTGAACTGCACAGAGGATTCTAGCAAGCATCTTCAGCTCATTTATGAAATGTTAGGTCAGGCTCGTTGAGTTTGTATGAGCTGAAAGTCCACCCTAGAAACACTATAGAATCTATTTAAGGCTCCCTTTCTATCAGGCTTGCACAGCTCAACACAAGGCAGCGACATCCTCACCTGTCATGCCTTATGACTTTCTGAGTGCCTGGCAACCTCTTCTTTTTTGCATTTCCTCTGTAGGCTGCAGAAACAGGAGGCTTGATCACAACCCTGATGGGCCACATTTATACATAGGTAGTTGACTGAATTCAGTTTCATGAGCATGTCGTGTAGGCATGCAACAAATACACACATACCAGTAGGATTCCGCTATACAGCTGCAATTAAAATGTTTTAAATGTGTTGTAAAGTGCAATATACAAATGTGACACTAGATGGCAACAGTGAGCTATGCCAAATTCAAGGTATTTTTCAAAACTTTTTTTAAAGAACAGTTTCACAGTGTTTTTAATATGTGTGTAGATTCCACCACAGTGAGGATTTTATTAAGTGAGGGCACTGCCCCAAATATTCTCCCCAAACCCCACTTCCTGAAGACCAACTGAAAACCTGGAGGTCTTAAGTGCACATTATGCTCTGTTTCATAATCTTCCTCATTCCTAAAGGCAGCCCTGTTTAGGGAAGTTTTTAACCTGTGATATTTTGATGTATTTTAATATCTGTTGGAGGCCGCCCAGGGTGGCTGGGGAGACCCGGCCAGATGGGCGGGGTACAAATAAAAAAATTATTATTATTATTATTATTATTATTATTACTCATTATCCAATGTGAGAAGTATATCAGTGTGTCACACATCACTGCAATCTCATTTCTTATTGTTGGTTGTCAGCTGAAAGGGCGGGGCATGATGTCATTATATCACACATTGCTTTTAACTAGATGTTATGAGGAACTACCCTGTGATCTTTGGATGGTGGGCAGTACAGTGGTACCTTGTACTTAATTCGTTCTGGAGGTCCGTTCTTAACCTGAAACTGTTCTTAACCTGAGGTACCACTTTAGCTAATGGGGCCTCCCGCTGCCGCTGCCCCGCCGCTGCGCGATTTCTGTTCTCATCCTGAAGCAAAGTTCTTAACCTGAAGCATTATTTCTGGGTTAGCGGAGTCTGTAACCTGCAGTGTCTGTAACCTGAGGTACCACTGTATATAAATTTAATAAATAATAAAGGAACAGGGGCCAAAAGGCTTGGAGTGACAGCAATTCCATATCTTCCAGGTAAGACCTCAAATCTTCCAAAATCTGGCATGCATAAATTTGATTTCAGAAGTCCCAAAAGGTATAAAGACCCGTTCTATTGATTTGGGTCGCATCTTGCAGATTATTTCAGAAGATGAAGCTGCTGGTTTGTGAGCTAAAATTATTTATCACGTTTCCCCCTTGGCTCCATCCCATATCATCATCCATTTCATCATCCTTTCTGTGTTGTCTCAAACTGAGTAGAATGGAGTCTGTTGTTTATTTCCACTCACAGAAATTATGAGAATGGAATGGATGCATTTGTGCAGGAGGTTACAGAATTCAGATTTTATTGGTGCAAGATTTGGGTTGCAGGATTTTTATTTTTTTATTTTTTTAGGTCAGGGTACACATAGCTCTGAGCAGAACCTCAGAGGGAGTGATCCTCACAGACCTGTCATTCTTGGTGTTTTGTTTCTGCCACTTACTGGCTGCGGCAATCAAGCCCTTTTCTGCGAGGTTGGAACTGGTTGGGAAAGTATGTCATTTTCTTCATGTTTATGCTTGTAGTACCAGTAATTTCTCCCAGCTGTGTTTTTACCAAAACAACAGATAGTATCTATTGACTAACGTAAGTGCCTCTAAATCAATAATTCCGCATCGTTTCTCATTGTTACCTCCCCAATCTGAAAATAATGAGCGCTCTAGATGTGAATGGCAACAGATCTAAACAGAGTTGGTTTTAAGGTGCTTTGAGAACATGGTTAGAGGGCGGCACAATAAATAAAATAAATACAGAGTGTTGGTGGCAATTTCTCAAGCAAATTTAAGGACATGGCCAGCCCAAGTTAAGCATTTAAGGTTTAATTGATTTCAGTAGGAGATAGTTAAGCAAATACTTCAATTGTGGATAAGTGCAATTGTAACCAGAGCAGCTAATGATCTTTGTATCCTAGGGCACCGTAAGATGAAACCATCAAACAAGCCCAAATGAAAATAGAGGCTACTTAGTAAACATCACTGCAAGGAACTGAAGCTTGATTAAGATCTGGAACATCTTAATTGGGCTTGATCCAGGCGAAGGTAAACATTCCAGGGCCTCGTTAATTTCTGTACAAATGATTGATTAAAGATGCGCATTGTCCTTCCATTAGAATAACTGGGGTTTTGAAATGCTGGTGTTGGCAAGATTGTGCCCACTGTAAATTCACAAGGATAGCTTCCTTTGAAGGGAAGGGATTTTTCATAGAGAATTCTTAGCACCTCGCCAAACTACCATTCCCAGGATTCTTTGGGAGAAGTCCTGTTAAACTAGCGTGTTCGTACTGTAGAGCTGCACATGAACACACACTTTATAGACTGCCTCCCCCCTCAAAATACTGGGAACTGTAGATTGTTAAGGATGCTGGGAATTGTAGTTCTGTGAGGGGTAAGCTGCAGTTCTTGGGGTTCTTTGGGGGGAAGTCGTGTGCTTTAAATGTGCTTTAAATACACATTGCATATGCAGCATTAATATGCATGTAGAATACAAAGCTGAGACTTTTTGGTTATTTATTGAATGCATGTCTACTAGAGGTGGTGCCTAGGGGCCAAATGCAGCCCTGTATCAGGCCCTTGGGAGTCCCAACAATCTTTTTATTTTATTTTTTAAAAATCTTTTTTATTCAGTTTTACACTACACATTTAAATTAAAACATTAGACATAATCACCAACATTTAGGATTCCCTGAATCCTAAATTCCCTGAATCCTTCCATCCCTCCATGGTTTCCATTTTCAATCTTTTAAAACTGTATCGTATATTTTCTCTATTTTTCTTTAAACAATCCATTTTTACCTTCGTTTATAATACATTACAAGTGTTACTCAAATCCTGCCAAAGTTTTAGTTGTTTGCAATGTTCCCTTTGATAATTTTTACATTTCTCCCATTCCTTATTAAAGTTTCTCTCTTCCTGGTTTCTGATTTTCCTGGTCATTTTCGCCATTTCGGCATATTCCATCATCTTCATCAGCCATTCGTCTCTGGTCGAGACTTTATATTCTTCCCATCTCTGGGCTCTCCACAGACTATCTTGTATTGATTTACAAAGCCCTGAACAGAGATCCCAAGAACCCTTATGTTTCTGCTCCGATATCACTGAGATCATCTGCAGGAGCATTGTCAGTCATTCCCCGAGTTGGTGAGGCTCATGTGACAACAACAAGAAGCCAAGTCTTCAGTGTCATCGGCGCTGTACTGTGGAATACCCCGCCAATAGAGATTTGGAGACACTTTCTGTGTTTTTAAAATTTTGCTGAAAACTTTTCTCTTCTGCCAGGCCTATGCTGGCAATTAAGAGTTTGTTGTTTACAATTTCTTTTTACTTTTAACGTTTTAAAACTTTTTAATGGTGATATTGTTTGGTGTGTTTTTTTTGTACTGTTGTAAACCACTGTGGTATATTTACAGCAGTATATAAATAATTTTATAAATCAAAATAATAATGGATTAAATCCCCAGTTGTTACCCACCTATTCTCCAAAGTCAGGGGCGTTCTTCCATGTTGTCGTTGTTGTTGTTTAGTCGTGTCCGACTCCTCGTGACCCCATGGACCAGAGCACGCCAGGCACTCCTGTCTTCCACTGCCTCCCGCAGTTTGGTCAGAATCATTTTGGTCGCTTAGAGAACACTGTCCAACCATCTCGTCCTCTGTCGTCCCCTTCTCCTTGTGCCCTCCATCTTTCCCAACATCAGGGTCTTTTCCAGGGAGTCTTCTCTTCTCATGAGGTGGCCAAAGTATTGGAGCCTCAGCTTCAGGATCTGTCCTTCCAGTGAGCACTCAGGGCTGATTTCCTTAAGAATGGAGAGGTTTGATCTTCTTGCAGTCCATGGGACTCTCAAGAGTCTCCTCCAGCACCATAATTCAAAAGCATCAATTCTTTGGCGATCAGCGTTCCTCCATAGATAACCTAATTCTACGGGCAAGTCTAGGTATCTGCTGCTTTAAAGCAAAGCACCTACATACCAGATTGTGCTAATAAAATGGCCAGATGCAAGAGGACATTCAACTCTGTGCAAATTTTGGTCATAGATTCAAACCGGAATATGTACTGTCAATTTCTAACCCAGTGGGTTTTGTTTTATGACTTCTTCAGCTGCAGATTGAATGGAAAGTAGTTATAATCTTTGGTCCTTATTACACCATAAGTCAGTCTATCAAACAATTGAAGGTCTTGTTGATTCATCGTCGGCCTTTATATTATTATTAACTTTACCTGTAAATGAATCATAGAATCATAGAATCATAGAGTTGGAAGAGACCACAAGGGCCATCCAGTCCAACCCCCTGCCAAGCAGGAAACACCATCAAAGCATTCCTGACAGGTGGCTGTCAAGCCTCTGCTTAAAGACCTCCAAAGAAGGATACTCCACCACACTCCTTGGCAGCAAATTCCACTGTCGAACAGCTTTTACTGTCAGGAAGTTCTTTCTAATGTTTAGGTGGAATCTTCTTTCTTGTAGTTTGAATCCATTGCTCCGTGTCCTCTTCTCAGGAGCAGCAGAAAACAACTTTTCTCCTTCCTCTATATGACATCCTTTTATATATTTGAACATGGCTATCATATCACCCCTTAACCTTCTCTTCTCCAGGCTAAACATACCCAGCTCCCTAAGCCGTTCCTCATAAGGCATCGTTTCCAGGCCTTTGACCATTTTGGTTGCCCTCCTCTGGACACGTCCCAGCTTGTCAGTATCCTGAATCAGTGCATTGCCAAAACTTCAATACAGGGACCGTTCTGAATGCTGAAGGCCTTGTAAGATAAGCATTGTTTCAGAAAACAAAAGAAAACGCTTACCATACCATGTCAAATGCAAGCCTGTTTTAGTTTTTATTGAGCAGTTGCAAATGGTCTAGAAATTTATATGAAAGGCAATTCATACATTGATGGTGATGATAATAGCCAGGCTAAAACCCACCTCCCCGTCATCTATATTGCGGGTGGGGAGAACGTACAAGCCATCTAGTTTACTATAGTTGTGGGTGGTTTTTTTTAACGATCAGTTTCAGTCAAGTAGTCAGGGAAATAATGTGCTGAATTGTAGCATTTTAAATTTTAAATATGAACATTATTTAAGGTGCCAGAATAAAAGTGCCTTGTGCTATAACTAGGGCTTTTTAAGGCAATATGACTGCAATCCTATACCCAGTTTCCTGTGAGTAAGCCCCATTGAACTCATGAGGTTTACTATGAATGGATATACATCAGATTGCGCTGTTTATCTCTTTTGAAATCTGCACGATTAACATCAATATTTCACAGAGAAAACAAATTGTAAAGACACAGTCTCTGGTTCTGCTTCAGAGAAATTAATTGGCAAAACTCCAATTGATTTCAGCTGGAGACCTATTGACCCCTGAAGTGAAATCAATAATTATTTGGCAGCTTAAGGAAATTAAATAAAGTGGTATCACTGAGAGAGAGGGAAAAATATTCTCACCACACAAGACTCTCATCCTCAACCAGAGATGCTGATCTGGGTGCAGCAGATTTAGTAACTTGTCCCAAATCAGTGTGAATTGTTCATATTTCCTGAGCTCTATTCACAGAAAATAAGTAAAATATGTGTTGGGGTGTGGTTTTACCTTTCTTCTTCTTCTTCTTCTTCTTCTTCTTCTTCTTCTTCTTCGGACAGAATTGTGTGCCTGAAACAATCCTTCATTCCCTGTCCAAAATTGTCTTTGAGAATAAGGGACTTTTCAGGGCAGTGAGGAGAAACTGTGAGAGTACTTTAAAAAATGGATGTGGGAGGCTGTGGTGGATGTTGTTGGACTCCAACTCCCATCAGCCCCAGTCAGCATAGCCAGTGGTCAAGGGTTATGGGATATGTAGTCCAATAATATCTGGAGGGTGACAGAATCCCCACCCCTGCTTCAAACACCCCCAGTAATATGTGTAACATGAGGTTCTTCAAAACAGTCGCTGTGGGACTAAAACTGTTTCTAGACTGAGTGAGATTGTTTGACTGTTCCCCTGTATGTGTTGGATATTCTCTCTCTGTGCATGAGAATAATTTGTTCCAGAAACAGAGAAGAACAGAGGAAAAAGTTTCCAGAAGCAGCAGAAGGCTGAGATTGTTTTGTCTATGCCAGGAAGTACTGGTAACAATGGTTCTGTGTAACTTGTTATTGTGGAACTCTGGGAATTGTAGCTCTGTGAGGGAAATATAGGGGTCTTGGAACAGCTCTCAACATCATTAAACAAACTACAGTTCCCATGAATCTTTGGGGAAATCCATGGCTATTTAATGTGGCATAATGCTGCTTTTAAATGTGTAGTGTGGATGAGGTCAGGTTCAGGAATTTTTGTGGTGAATGTTGTTGACTGAACTGGTTCATTCCGAGCACAGAGTAGAACACATGATCTGCATGCCTAGAACCCCCAAGTTCTGTTCCTGGCATCTTCAGTTTTATCGCTGTATAGTTTATTGGTACTGCTACACTGCTACACTGACTCCCAACCCAGGAGCTACAGGACGACGAAGTGACTGGAAATGCAACCGGAGAAGCAGTGGAAACCGTTGCAGCTCACTACGGAAAGATAAGTCTAAGAATACTCCCAATAATATTTCCCTGCCCCAAGATAAGGCCTGTGAAGGGAGAAGGAAAAAACCCCACCCGTCCGAATAGCCTGGTCACTGGACCTGCAACCTAGGGATGGTGCTCACTAGACAGAGCTACAAAGAACTGGGAATCCCCCTGACTCAAGCGGTTGAACCCCCCACAAGAGGAAGACAGGCGAAAATCTCTAATTACTTGTTATTGTGGGATGTGATACTGGGTACATACTGTAAGGAGCAGTCAAGTACAACATTCCTTGTTTTCCTAGAGAAGACATGCGAGGGAATGTTTGGTCCAGCCAGTCGAAAACTTCCTGTTTCCTCCCGGCCTGGAGCATCCTTCCCCTTGCATGTGACTAGAGGTGGGCGTGACCTTACCTGCCCAGGTAACAAAAAGGGCAAGGCACACAGCACACTTCCTTCTTTTCGACTCTTCTCCATCTTCCTTTTGTCGTGTGAACTGTAGGACTGCTAGCCTGCAGTCACTGGGATTATTCCCCATATGGAGTAGATCCAAATGTATATACTTTGTAACTCAGTCTGCCTTCAGGGATCACACTGTGCTCTGCCTGAGGTAATAATAATAATAATAATAATAATAATAATAATAATAATAATAATAAATTATTTGTACCCCGCCCATCTTGCTGGGTCTCCCCAGCCACTCTGGGCAGCTTCCAGCAAATATAACTTCCCTAAACAGGGCTGCCTTCAGGTATTTTCTAAATGTCATGTAGTTGTTGATCCCTTTGACCTCTGATGGGAGGGCATCCCACAGGGCGGGCGCCACTACCAAGAAGGCCCTCTGCCTGGTTCCCTGTAGCTTTGCTTCTCGCAGCGAGGGAACCGCCAGAAGGCCCTCGGCACTGGACCTCAGTGTCCAAGCTGAACGGTGGGGGTGGAGACGCTCCTTCAGGTAAGTAAACTTCTTTTATTTACTTATGAATAAGACTGTGGTGTCTTTATTCTTTTAGGAGGGATTCAAAGGGGTCTTACCAGGAAAATATTAGAACACATTTCAATCTGGACAAGCCAGATTGAATTGCGTGTAGTCAGAGGCTTACACAAGCCTGCAACCAGCTATCTGCTGTGCATGTAAAAGGGGAATGTAAACTCTGCTAAGTAAAGGAACTTGCTAGCGCAAGTTAGGAAGGATATTAATGAACAATATACCCTCTCCTGGCTCCCTGAACATTCCCACAGTTATAACTTGTTGTAAGTCTCTCGCTTGCGTCTTGCGGTGAGAGAAGCTGAGAGAGTCTTGTACTCTCGTTGGACTCTCAGCATGCCTTGACCACAGCAGTGGTGAATATCTGTATATATTTGCTACCAATATGCTTTTATTCCTCTCAAGTCAACCTCGACACTTGACTGAATCTTTATGGCGTCCATGAGCGTTTATTGCATACTGTGTGTACCTTCAACCCCAAAGACGCTTCCAAGGAAGGAGCTGCGTTGAGATGTAACTCTGCTGAGTTTGGATACTGGCACACACTCACAGCGAAAGTGATTCTGGACCCAGTCCTTCTAAATCATCCATCAGAGGTTGATGGATGGAAACAACAGTGTGTACATAAGCAAACAGATGACAGGGAGAAAGGTTCTTAGCTTAGAATTCTCCCTAATAAGATATTTCCCCCCTGTTTTCATTTTTCTGTATTGGTGAGAGATATGAACCATCACCGGCCAGTGTTGCCACTGGTACAGTCCAGATACAGCTTTACCACTATGCCTGGTGTTTTCGTACTATAAAGACCATTGCACATGCGTTCTGAAGCTCCATATTGAATAGTTAAAAGAATGGAAACAAATTGATTTGATGGCATGATGTAAATAAATCTATTGACATCCTGCATATTTTGCTACAGTTATACTGATGTAGCAACTGCCTGGATTGTACAAAAGCTACTTCACTGAAGGTGGTATAGCCCCAGATTGTCGTGTCGGGGGGCAACTGGGTGGGAGGGGGAATATGGTTCATAGATGATGGACCTCACATCTAAAGACAAAGTTTTTTTTTTCATATACTGTAGATAATTAAGTGGGTTTCCCCGCAGGAAATGTTGTGTATTTCCCCACAGATGGAATTTGTAAAAATCCTGATCAGTAATGTTGCATGCACACCATCAGATTAGATTGTGAGAGTCGGTCACGACTGGACCTAATGGTCAGGGGTCCCTTTACCTTTATTCATTCATTTATGTATATAGCCTACTGACCTTCATCCGAAGATCACAGGGCGGCTTACAACCTAAAATGTGTGTGCAGAAGTTCCGCTGAGATCTGTTGGATTCCAAATGACTGTATTTAGGATCCAGCAGTAAAAATGCAATGAAGCCCGTGATACTGCTTTTGAGAAATTGTTTTCAGAACTATTTCGGTATGTGCCCGTGTGCTCTTGAAATGTTAATCCCCTGGTTCTAAAAATACCTCTTGGAACGAAGGGTTGCTTCCAACATCTACTTAACACATCTTATGGTCTTTATGGTCTCAGTGGGTTGACTTTCTCACCACTGACATATGATTATGAATGGGCCGAGCTGATTTATGCTGAATCCCACTGTTGATCCACCAAGCCCAAAACTAGCTCTTTTCCAGTCTTCTGCTCATAGCTGTCAACCCTCCCTTTTTTTGCGGGAAACTCCCTTATTCCAATGCCGTTTCCTGCTGCTATCCCGGATTGTTGATATCCCTTAAATTTCCCGGATTTCAAAGGAAGCAGCTCCTCTCCCTCCCTGCCGGCCAGGGAGGCTCCTCAGCTGCGTTGCTCGGCTGCCAATAAGGAGTCTCAGACTGACTGGGGGCGGAGCTTGCATACCTTGTGCAGCCAGACCCTCACGCCCAACCAGACAGCCAGCCTGCCTGCCATCTACGCACTCGCTCTTTCGCTCACCCGTTCGTGTGCATCCTCTGGAGCACAGGGTGGCGAGGCTACTTGGTGCCATTGCACTGCCCTCGCGGCATCCCTTATTTTCAAATCTGAAAGTTTGGAAAAAATCCCTTATTTTCAAATCTGAAAGTTGACAGCTATGCTGACATATGATTATGAATGGGCAGATCTGACTTATGCTAAATCTCACTGTTGATCCACGAAGCCCAAAACTAGTTCTTTTCCAGCCTTCTGCTCCACCCATGCCATTAAATTTAAGGTGCTGGGGTTTGAAAGTGGGACCTTATATATATGTCAAGAACATTCTGCTACCACTGAGCTGTGGCCAGACTTTCCATGGTTTTCATATGCTGCTGTGCTGAAAAGCAGCTAATATATATTCTACTGAATGTAGCTTCCTATACTGCAAACACATGGGCATGCACCCCTTTTACAGCCTGTTTCACTTCCATATACAACTACCGGGTATCTATATATTTATGGGGTGGGTGGGGGGATCTTATGCCAAGGTTGTTTCAGGCTTCTTGAATGACACTGCCTAGCTCAGATCAGCCAGGCATCTTTCTTCTCTTTCGTATTTTGAGAATAGGTAAAGGGACCCCTGACTGTTAAGTCCAGTCGTGGATGACTCTGGGGTTGAGGCGTTCATCTCGCTTTACTGCCCGAGGGAGCTGGTGTTTGTCTGCAGACAGCTTCTGGGTCATGTGGCCAGCATGACTAAGCCACTTTTTGCGAACCGGAGCAGTGCACAGAAATGCCATTTACCTTCCTGCTGGAGCGGTACCTATTTATCTACTTGCACTTTGACGTGCTTTCGAACTGCTAGGTTGGCAGGAGCAGGGACCGAGCAACGGGAGCTCACCCCGTCGCAGGGATTTGAACCGCCGACCTTCTGATCAGCAAGCCCTATGCTCTCTGGTTTAGACCACAGCACCACCTGTGTCCCATTTTGAGAATAAAGGCCTTTAAAACATATGTTTTAAAGAAGAGAGGAAGACCAGGGCAAGGGGGGAGGGGAGTAAAATCAGCTGCCCAAGTCGGCCTGAAAATATTTTGTACCATTTCTTTACTAAAATATTTTAAATTGCAAACTGCCTCAGATGCCTTGGCAGTTTCCTCAATGCCCTGGGGGGGGCAGGGGGTAGCTGCCCCCCGATAAAGTAAAACAATAGAAATACTTAACTAAGTGACCAATCATGTCAGTTCTGACCCCCCTAACAAAAGTCCCCCCCTAACAAAAATCTTGGCTACACCCATGAATGAAGAGAAACATGAATCAGGACCACAGCATTGGAATCAAAACTTTTAGATGGGCAGTTTTGGGGGTGCCAATATTGGGGGCGTCACCCCAACAATTCACTGGGACCTCAGTGCTGAGGGGAATGAAAGCAAAGAGTTCATTTACTGGCCCCCATTTGTAAGTTATGTGGCCCAACAAAACAGTCTAATCCAGGCATCCCCAAACTCGGCCCTCCAGCTGTTTTGGGACTACAATTCCCATAATCCTGAGCTAGCAGGACCAGTGGTCAGGGACGATGGGAGTTGTAGTCCCAAAACAGCTGGAGGACCAAGTTTGGGGGTGCCTGGTCTAATCCTTTCACCTGTTTCCTACAGATCTATCTGGATTGACTCAGTTTCAAAGCACTGTTGGTCTTTGGCATGGTGAACAAAATTAATAAGGCAAAAAGGGGGAAAAACACTAAGTATTCTGTATTTATTTTAGTTGAAAGTCCTGATAATGATCTCTTGACCTACTCACTGATGTAATTGTTTCTTAATGAGTATATGTTTTAGATACTGCAGTGTGGCGGTGGTTTGTTTTACATTGCTCTACTTGTTTATGTATCCCGCAAAGAATTTCAATAAAAGCATTTACAAAACAACAACACACCTGCTCGAATTCATTTTCCATAGCAGCTAGCAAAAGCGACAGGAAGGATAAGAGGACAAACAAATAGTCTATAAAGAATGGAGAATACCTGTAACTAGTTATAACAGCTACAACCCCTTTCCTCTCTGGTTAATGTACACACATATTTATATTTAAAGATCTGCCTAGATTTGCAAGACTGTGTGTGTGTGTAAGAGGGACTTCAGACAAATTTGCTCTGAATCCTGGACGGATCCACTCAACCACTTAAACGACACATTTATTAAAGTGACTAAGGAAACAGAGGCATTGGTGACTTAAAGCAGAACAGAAGCGTAAGCAGCGTTTTGCTTCAAGCCTTTAATATCTCTGTTTTCTTCGCCACCGCAACGCGGGCGCAGCCCCTGCCTGGACGTGGCGAGGCGAAAGAGACAGCGCTCTGCCCCGACTCTCGATTTTGCATGCATGCGTGGTGGGGGAAAGAAGAGGCCGAGAAGAAAGGAGCAGGTGACATTAATCGCATGCATGATCTCAGGAGACAATCATTTGAAATCTTAATTGGCTGCCTTTTAAATATCATTTAAGGTCTCGTTTGGCCCGCTTCCCTCTCTCTCTCTCGCCAGTTAAGAAGGCGTTGTGTCAAAGCCTATTTGCTTTCCTGGACGGCTCTCTCGCCAGTTAAGTCTCTCCCCCCCCCCCAACTAAAAAAAAGGAGCAAAGACAAGAGAGAAAGAAATAGACCCATCATCAGCCGAGGTTTGCGAGGTCGATAAAGCTTTTAGATTTGAAGATGTTTTCAGGGAGCCCATTTCCTGCGGCTAAGAGTTGTTAATGGAGCTTAAGGAATTATCTTATTACTCCGACCCGGAGAGCCCCCAGTCTCTCTCTCTCTCTCTCTCTCTCTCTCTCTCTCTCTCTCTCTCTCCCCTTCCCTCCCCCTCGCCTTTTCCCTTTCTCCTGCTCCCTTGTCGAGACTGAAGCTCCAGCCGCCGCCGCCGCTGCTGCTGTCAAAGTCTCTTAATGAAATGTAACGCGCCGCTGATTACAGTTTTATTTGGGCCCTATGTAAAAAGGCCATGTTAATTTCCCCTCCTCTCCGCGGAGGCTGGGAATTTGCCACGGCCCAGTGCGCGACAGAGGCGCTGCCTTGCAAGCCCAGAAATGCCACCCCCCCCGCCCTTCCCGTCCCGATTCTTCTCCCTAGTGCCGTGTGTGTGTGTGTGTGTGTGTGTGTGTGTGTGTGTGTGTGTTTAGAGAGAGAGTGAGTCCCCAATTTCCGGTGGCTTTTTTTTCCACCATCGCCTCCAGGTAGATGCCTGGATGTTGGGGTTTCATTTGTATGTAACGCTGTCGGTATATGTACGAGATGTATTGATCCAGGCTCGCTCGAGATTAATTTCTCGCGGAGCCTGATGCCCAGCTTGATGCGGATTTGCTGGGGGGGCTGCGGGGGGCGGGGGGGGAGCGCACGGCGCTGGGTGATCTGAACCCAATCCGCGAGGAAGTTCTGCTGCGCGAGCACGAGAACGGGGAAGCGCAGGATTGCGCGCGAGGCTTGTTCCCCCAGAGGATTGCCGCTTGGGAGAAAGCCCCCCCCCCCCCGCAGTCAGTTTCGTTGGGTCGCATATCCTGCTCATTTCGACGCCGTTTGCGCAAGAGAACCTCCCCGCGTACTCTAGCCCCGCTTATTATAAGTTCTTTTATTTACAGGGAGGGCAAAATTAAAAATGATGTATTGTTCCATAGGACTAAGAATAGGCGGGGAGGGGGGTTCCTATCCTCTGCTGCGCTGTGCTGAGAAATTATCCATCCGGAAACCTTGAGCCTTTTCATATTGTTGGTGATGGGGAGGGAAAGTTGTCCTTCTCGTTTCAGTTCGTTTCAGAACAGCTTCCACTCTCTTGAAATTCACGGGACTCGAGAGGGCTCCAGCCTTTCTTTACCTATTTGCTCGCATTGTTTTTAAGGACAAAACAATCAAATCCACAAAGTAATAACAGCAAGTCTCTATTTAATTGCCCATTCCAAAATTCCGCGCTTAAAAATAAAAGGAACTGGGGAATAGGGAAGCTATAAAAGTGGATGAGAACGTTGGCATCAAATCATTTTTTTTTTAAGAAAGAAAACAAAAAAAAATCCTGAGATATTTGAAGTTAGCTGATTCTCTCCACCTTTGACGTTTCGAAACTCTTTTTAATGTCCTTATCTATTGTTGCCTGGCTCGAGGAGTGGTGGAAAATTAAATGGCTGGGATTGGTGAGGGGAGAGGAACTAAATATGTCCTGACAAAACACAAAACGCGATTTCTTAATAACAGGAGATAATTCTCGCGGGATGTGTTTCAAAGTCTCACGTGGGCTTACTCTGCACGGGCACATCTAGAGCCACAGTTTAGCGCGCGGGGGAAGCTGCTTTCCCTCCGTCTCCCCTGCGCACCCACCATCCCTCCATCATTTGAGGTCCCTTGCCCGCTTTGCTCCCCCCCCCGAACCCAGAGCCGCTGCCCCCCAGCTCTCCAATGCGTCGGACTGCAAAGATGATGTGCTTTGTCTGTCCGCGGGGTCCGTTTCCCTGCAGCCGCCCGCCCAGACGGCATTAAAATTCCTCTTGGCCCCAGCCTCTGGCTGCAAAGCCATCTCCCCAGAGGCTCCACTTTTCGCTATTACTGTCAAGTACCCTTGACTCTTTATTTTGTGCCCTTTTTATCTATTACAACTAATTCGAGTTCTTCTGCCCTTTTCAGCTCCAAGACGTGCCTTTCCGTAAGATGCCCCCCTCCCCTCGTTTCTCCCCACTCCATCCTCTCCCCGCCCCGCCCCCCCGGGTGCAAAGCCTTCTCGAAATTGAAGAGGCTGGTTTTTTTCTTCTTCTCTCCCTGCGTTCCCTCCTCTCCCCCTTTTACTGTCAAAATGAAAATTTCACTTCAAATTATCTTGGCTGATGCAACGGGTTTCCTCGGGCCCCCCCTTCCTTCCCCTTCTTCTCACACCCCCGCTTTCCCCTCTTTCCTTTCCCCAGGCCGGGGGCCTCCTGTCTCAGCCTTTTGACAGCCCCCATCAGCAGAGAGGTTCACTCATTTCGATAATATCATCCGAGGGAGCGAAAGTCAATATAATGACAGGGGGGGATTTAAGGAGGAGGAAAAGGGGGGGCGGGAAGAGTGCGTGGGGGGAGTTGCAGTCCAATTACAGCCGCTTGCAAGGGGGAAAAAGGAGTGAGAAGGGAAGGGACGGCGGCCACACCAGCAGCACAGCCGCCGCCTTTCCGCCGCCTCGGTCCGAGAGCCTCTCGGTTCAGTTCCAGCCGCGGCGCATCTCCTTCCACCTGGGCGCCCTTTGGCGCACCAAACCCAGCCCAGATCCGCCACCCGCTTAAGCACTAAGCGCTTGTGTTTTTCTTCTCCATTTGACTCCTATCAAATCCCTTTCTAAGGTTTCTAATCCCTTCCTGGCGCGATCCGTTGGAGAAATCTAGGGTGCCCTTTCGGAGGTGGTGGTGTTGGATGGTTTTGTTTTGTTCGTTCGTTTCTTTGTTTTGGATAGTGAGAAAACAGAACCATCCCCACCGTTCGTACTCAGGAGCATGTCCTGTTGTTGTGTGTCGCGTGGGACCTGCTCCCAGTAAATGCGCGACGGGTTGCAGCAGCACGGACCTCCACCCTAGAAGAGTGTTTGCGCCATCCTCCACCCCCTAACGGGGCGTTTTGGGGATCTGTGTTGTGGCGGACTGCATTAGGCAGCTGGGCCATAAGAACAACAAAAATGCGCTGGCAGCGCGCGTGTGTTGCCAATTTATTCTTGGACACCCCCACCGTACAGAACCGTCGCAAGGTCAAACAGTCAGTTGCCGTGGGGGGCGGAGAGAAGCAATGGGATTTGCGCCCTTGGCATGCAGAGGCCTATTTAATTGCTCAGAACAAGGTTGCTCGGTGCGTAAAAGCACCAGGCGCATAAGTGAGCTGGCCAGAGACAGGGGTTATATCTGGAGAAAGAATCACATGTGGTCTGTAGGAGGAAGAGGAGGAGGGTGTCCTCTGGAGAAGCCTTAAATGGCACCCTTGGTTCTAATCTCATCACTTAGACCTAACTGGGCAACTTGTGGATAGGGTGGCATTTGCGCTTAATTTTTTAATTATTTCTATTTTAAATAGGTGTCCACTGGAGCCTGTTTGGGGGGCACAAATCATTGCCTTTTCATTGGCTTTTGGGGACTGAGAGAGGCGATGAAAGACTGGTTTAAAAACACCTTTTCTCCTCCCATCCCCAACTCCCTCAACCCCTTAAACTTCTCTGGATTGTGGGTACAGATCTCAGGCGAGTTCTGTTGGTGGCTCTCTCCCCGCATCCTGCAGAAAAGTTTACACCCCCAGACTTGCGAAGAGAGGCGAGATCTTCAAAGCCCTGTCTGCCTTCTTCTAGCTAAATGGTAAATCGCCCGAGTCTTCTCCTGAATCGCGCGCGGGGGCGGGCGGGTGGAGGGAGAGAAGCGCTCGCTCTTTCTCTTGGCTGAGCTTCTATTTAATGTCAAAACGGTAAACCATCCGTCCTGAAGTGCTGAAATATTCATAGAGAATCCAACGATTCTCTCTCCCCGAACCAGCGAAGAAGCTTCAAGTTAAAACAGTAGTTTAAATCATCAAATGTTCCATGTGAATCAATTGCTTCGCGCACATTAAAAAAGAAAAGGACCAGCCGTAGTAAATGGGATGTCTACTCCACCGGTGACTTCGCATCCCTATAGCCCAATTTTTATACAAAACCATTTATCGCGATCCATTCTAACTTTTCATAAAGTTTTAGCATATTAACACACACCCCTTCTAAAAATAAATAGGCAACTTCATCCCCTAACCACTTAATCCACAGCACTTGTCTTGCAGTTTCTTGGGGAAACCGAATTCCCTTAAATTCTCGCGCAACTCAATCCTGTGCATGTTTACTCGGAAGCAAGTCTCCCTGGCTTCAGTGAAAAGCAACCCTGCAAAGGTTCTCACCCTTAGTCGGAAAGAAAACAAAGAAACGAACTAACCCCAGTTTAAATCACAGCAGACCCCGCTTAAGCTGGACTGAGGATCGTAGCTCTGCTTTGAAAATTAAGATCTACCGGGTTTGCATACACACATGCTGTATATCTGGGTAAAAGAACCTCTCAGGGTGCCTCGCCCCTCCCCCTATTTCAGACCACACGTGATTCTTCTACGCACGGAGTAACTGTTGCAATAGAAACAATTACTCTGTCTTGTGTCTTTTTTGGGTTAAAAGCCTGTGCCATCTCTGCTTTGAAAGCACAGTGAGGCAATTCAAAAAGAACAGAATAATGGAATTCTTTCCCCACCCATTTCCTTCCTTATGTCCCAGAGCGAGCTTTGGGCCCCTGTTGCGGATGTGGCCTCGCGATTTACTGAACCCGGAACAGGCGTCTGCACCAACGCCTGTAGCTGTCCAAAGGGAAGTACATAGAGGCGCTGGCCCGCGTTCACGGAGTTGGTGCGAGGGAGGATGATCGTTTGATTAAAAAGCTAGGAGAGGATTCTTTTGGAGTTCACCGCCCCATTACAAACTAAGATTACAGTCAGACAGGTGAAAATGAACATACACATTTTGAGGCATAATGCGAAGTCGCCAGCCTCTTAGAGATTCTCGGTTTCGGCTGCTAGTGATGCAGTTGAACCAGGTAAAGTCAAGGTGGCCTGGTCTTAAGCTGGTTTAAGGACCAGAACCACATCAGCGCCAAATGCACCGTTGATTTTAGAGGTGGCCGTTTTCCTCTCGTGGGTTCCTACTGAGATCTTTACCACTCGGGAGTATGTCCCGGGTGTCGAAAGGGACGGGCTGCAAGCGCACTTGCGCGTGGAAAAGAATGCCACCCGGATGCGCAAGACTTTTATTTCCAAGAGTGCACTCCGCCCTACATTTATTGACTGGGGAATTCCATACATCTCCACGGGACGTGAAATAGACACGCGTCTTCCAACGCGTCTGGGATCCAGGCGTCGAAGCTCCACTTCCTACGCAGGCAACGCAAACAGACCACAAATCATAGGGTACCTCTGAGAGACAGACAATTTATTTGGAGTGAACATACCTTTTCGACATAGCTTATTTGTCAAGTTCAAATTCGTGTGCGCGTGTGCGGGCAATGGTGTCAACTCGGTGGAAGAAGTGCTGTTTTTTTTTGTGGGTGAGATGCTAACGATGAGAAGGGGAGGGCGGGGGGGGTAGGGAAGTTCGAGGAAGAAACTAAAATTGGCATGCCACAAATCAATTTTTTTGTTTTTTAGAAAAAGGAAAAAATAGGGAAGGGGAAAAAACAGAATAGACAAACAGCTCCCTCCCCAAGAAGCTGAATTCGAATCTCGCGCCTGGTAAACTTTGCAAGGTAAACGCAGAAGGACGCCTCTATAAACTAGTGGAACGTGCTATGGACTTAAATAACCGTGAAGACATTGATCCCTTAAGGCTGCAGCCAAGTGACAGTCTTTTCGTTCTCTCTCCTTATACCAGCAACTTTTAAAATCCTTGCTCGGTTTTTGCGACGGAAAAAAAGGTCTCTGGTTTGGAACGGAAACTCTCTCCCAGTCTTTCTCTCTCTGCGTGTGTCTCTCCACCTCCCCGCCGCTCAGTCCCTCGGGGCCCAGCCTGCCTGCCCCCCCCCCATTCCACCGTCTTGCCTCCCTCCCCTGGCCTGTCCCAGGGAGGCGGACGGGATGGGGTTAGGGTTAGGAGCAGAACATTTTGCTGCCTGCTTTGGGGAAAGCCAGAAAGTCTTTGCCGGAGTCCTGGGGCGCAGCCAGGCCTGCCAGCTGCCCCTTGAGCACGGCGGTGGCGCCGCCGCCCAGCGAGCGCCCCAGGGCCCCCGTCTCCAAGAGGGAGCCTTTGGTGGTAGCCCAAGACACTGCGGTGCTGCTCAAGGCCTGGTTCAAAGTACTGTGCCGGAAGAGCGGGTCGTGGAACACGCCGTCAACCCAGTTCCTGAGGTTGGTGACGGGGGAATCCTTCGGGTGCCTCTCCAAGACGCCCCCAGCCGTCGGGGCCGGCGCGGCGCTAGAGGCACTGGACGCCCCCTGCTGGCGCTTCAGCATACACGACGGGTACTCGGCCTGGTTGAGCGAGGTGGCCGTGTGCGCCAGGGACCAAATCCTCGGCTTGCTGGACGCCTCCAGGAGCTGCTGCTGCTGGTAACACGGCTTGGCCTCGCAGCTCCTCTGCCGCGCGCTCAGCAGCTCCGCCGCCTCGCAGCCCTCCGCGCCCGCCGTCGGGTCCTTGAGGCAGCTCTTTGCCCGCTCGAGGGGGCTTTCCAGCGGGGCGGCGCCGGCGCCCAAGGAGGAGGGATCCTTGCAGGCCTCGGTGGCGCACGCTTCCCCCTCCGCGTGGCCGAAAGCCGCAGCCTTCAGCTCGCCCTCGGAGCTCTCCGACTCCAGCGGGTCGTAGTCGTCCAGGTCGCTGAGGCCCAGCTCTTTGTCCTCCTTGCTGGCCGGCTCTGAGCAAAGGAGGGAAAGGAGGGCACGTTACAAACGAGACGGGCAGGGCGCGCCAGATACATGCAGTTGAGGTTCTTAGCTACCGGTAGTTGAGATTCCTGCATTGCAGGGAGTTGGTCTAGGGGTCCCTTTCAGCTCTAGGATTCTATGCAATGGCTTTAAGGCTAGGACCCCTCCGTCACCCATTCTCTGTCTCTGTTTAGTTTCCCCTCACTCTTCACAACAGCTCTGTAGGATGTGCGGTTGACAGCAATCCCATTTTACTAAGCGGAACCAGAAGTGGGCAGTCACTTGTGTTGGGGTGTGTATAGGGGGACGTGACCAGCTTATATAGGCTGCGCCCCTTTACCTGGCTGGCTGGACAAAGTGGGCGTGGCTCTCACAGGGAGGATTTCCTGTAGACCCTGTGAGATCCGACTCTCCCTGTGCGTGCCTTTCTAGCAAGCACGTATTGTTGGTTTGACTGCGTTGCAAACGTCCCCCAACTTACCCATGGCAACCCAACCACTGCATGGCTTCCAAAGGTTTTGAAACCCAAATGAAATGCCGGTGTTGCGCTTATTTTGGCCTAGCCAAAATAAGCGACACAGGAAGCAAAGCTTTTAAAGGTTTTGGTCGGATGGAAACAGTTGCAAAGCCCAGCAGGGGCTCCACCCCTCATTTGACAGCCCACTTCCCCTGTCAAAGCAGAGCGCAACAGACTCAGAAGGTACACTGGCCGCCTAAGGACATTCTCTCGAAATCCCCAGGACATAACGGGAACACTGGCAGCGCAGCTCAACTGCAAATCCAGAAGCCTCTTTATTGCATTAAAGGCAACACACCCATACTTTTTGTCTCCTGGACTCCCAACACCCATCACCCTTTTTGTCCGAGCACCCAGCACCGAGCACCCAGCACCCCTCTGTTTCCCCGTGTGCCCAGTATCCTCGTCCCAGAGGAGGGCGACAGGGCTAAGATAGCCTCTCCCTCCAGTATACTTGCTAAGAGACTTGGAAGATACCCTCGAGTTTCTCATTCTTCAAGCTCTCCCCTTGACCCTCTCCCTCGTCCTCGTCCTCGTAGGGTCTCTTTTCGTCCGCACACTTGTTTCTGGGGGGCCAAGTCATCTTGTTCTCCTTCTTGAGCCTCCTCCTGGCGTTGGCGAACCAGGTGGAGACCTGCGTGAGGGTCATCTTGGTGATGATGGCCAGCATGATCTTCTCGCCTTTGGTCGGGTACGGGTTCTTGCGGTGCTCCTGCAGCCAGGCCTTCAGCGTGCTCGTGGTCTCCCGAGTGGCGTTTTTCCTCCGCGTCCCTCCATCCATAGTACCATATCTAGGGCGGGGTGAGGGTGGGAAGAGTGTCAGTGAAAATTCAGCGCCAACGAGCCGGAAGAAACCACCACCCACATGGTCTGATTCACCGACGCAATTTCATTTCGCGTGAGAAAGAGATCCTGGTATCAAAGGTTCACCTTTAAATATTTCCCCTCTTTCTACAAAACCCAGAACGCGCTGGTCTTACCAGGAAAACGGTTCAACTTGGTTAAGCCAAGCAGCTAGAAAGACGGAGCGTTTGGATACACAATTGGTGATCAATAGGACCTTAACCAGGTTGCTATCCTGCCTATACTTACTTGGGAGTAAATCCCCCTTGAAAATGGGGTCGCACAGTTAATCTTGTGATTTAGGCTCACCTCGATCATGGTCTTTGGGACTTGCCTCGCAAATAACTTACTCGGGGCAAGACCAATGTACACCTGATCTAAATCGGGAGTATAGACAGCCTCAAAACAACGGCAGTCGGGCTCCTGAAAAGCGTGCTGCGGATCTTGTACAGGCTTACTCTGAAGTGAGTCCCGGTGACTTCTGAGTTTGCACCGGATTGCAGCCTGAAAGCCCAGTCCTTTGCATGTCTACTTCAGAAGCAAAACAGCCGCCCTTGAGAGGCGTCCAAATTTCAACACCTGCAAAATGGATATGCTAAAAAATAAAAATAAAAAGTCTACTCTTGCTCCAGCGCTCTGAGAGAGTCCACCGATGTAACCTCGGGGCGCAGTTATTAATAAAAAATATTTATTTTATTATTAGTAAATTTCTCTCCTATCCATTCCATATATATATGCTGCACAAGACACTGGGCTATACCTGAATATTTAATGCACACCATCTAAGGAAAGGTCATCAGCACCCAGTGGGCTTAAAAGGTTGGAACAGCGTAAGGAGGATTCTTGGGGTGTGTGTGTGTGTGTGTGTGTGTGTGTGTGTGTGTGTGTGTGTGTGTGTGTGTGTGTGTGTTTTAAAGCAATAACCACACCAAAGATTAAAAAAAAAAGAAATATAAAATTGTTCGGCACATTTGTAAACGTGGTGGGGGAGTGACAAAAAGCGGCCCCCAACCTGCCCATGTAAAAGTAAAATAGAGAAGCCAGTAGGGGATGAGCGAACATTTTGGTTCACACGTGCCAAATGATGAGTGAAAGGCTAACGTGACGTCTTGCTCGTGTGAACGAGCCATCGCGAGCTCAACACAGGCAGGACTTCCTGGCACCTTAAACGCTGTGTTGTTCAACGGGACCAATTCATACTTTTAACAAGGGCTGGATCATTTGAGGTTGGTTACCTCGGGTGATGATTTGCAGGGGCTAAAAAAGAGTCGTCAAAAATAGAAGCCTGGGAAAGAACTTCCCTATCATCTCACGGTGTTTTTCAGCAGAGTCGGTTTCATGCATGCAGATCCCAGTTAATGAAGCGTGCCCTACTCAAGCGGAGAGAAAGGATGTGCGTGCACGTGCGAAGAAGCCCGTGGAAGCCAGTCGGAAAGAAGTATTTGTGATTAAATCAATACGGGTCTATTGCTGTGATAGCGCAGATCCTATCGCATAGATCGAGCGCTAAGGCAACCACAGTGCTTTCCTGCTATCCCTGGACAATATCCACCAGCTTATAGGGATGCTATACTTGAAAACGCTAGAGCAGGCACCCCCAAACTGCGGCCCTCCAGATGTTTTGGCCTACAACTCCCATGATCCCTAGCTCAGTGTTTCCCAACCTAATCTAGGCAACGGCACACTTGAATCAATGAAAAAATCTCGAGGCACACCGCTCCTCCCCCACCCGGCTGCGCCGGGTCTCCTGACCCAGAGTTACCTCTGGGATCAGCTGTAGCGCGGCGCGCGCGAGGCTTCCGGTCGGGCGAGGCTGCTGTTGTTGCTGCTGCTGCAGCAGCCAAGGGAGCAGCGCCGCCCTGGCTTCCGCTTCGCCGCCGGGCTCCAGCAGCGTCGCCGCCACGGTCCTGTGCAGCCCTGGGCTGCAGGTCCCTTTTTCCGCGGCACATCAGCCGGTGTCTCGCGGCACACTAGTGTGCCGCGGCACACCGGTTGGGAAACGCTGCCCTAGCTAACAGGACCAGTGGTCAGGGATGATGGGAATTGCAATCCAAAACATCTGGAGGGCCGAAGTTTGGGGATGCCTGCAGAGGATAAAACGCCAATGATAGGAGTAAGTCGCCTTGCCTTCAGATATATTGCTTTCTGCCAATGAAGGCGTTTCTTCCTTTCTCACTTCGTACCTTGGGTATCAAAGCCCACCATTGGACTTCCGCGTGTGCAGAACTAGGCTGTATCCTGTGGAAAGCGGAGGCATGCGAATGAAACGGCATACGGGAGCTAATTGAGATCGACTCCGTGAGGTGTAGGGAAACCTCCCCCCGCGCCAGACTACAATTCCCATCAGCTCCTGCAAGCATTGCCACTGAACAACGATGGTGGGAGTTTAGCAACATCTGAAGCAGGGTTTCCCAAAGTATGGTCCCCAGCTGATTTTTGGACTACAATTCCCATCATTCCTGACCATTGATCCTGCTAGCTAGGGATGATGGGAGTTGTAGTCCAAAAACAGCTGGCGACCCAACTTTGGGAAACCCTGATCTGGTGGACCAAAAGTTCCCCACACCTGATTAAGATAAAGGATGGAGACCAGGCTTTCCCCAACCGGGAAAGATGTTGTTGAACTACAACTCCCATTATCGAGTTGGCCGGGCTGGCTGACGCTGATGGGAACTGGAGTTCAACAGAGTGGAGGGCCGCAGGCAAACCCGCTTACTCCTTCGTAAAACGGATCGGGTCGCAGTATTGATCTCCATTTAATCAATGAGGACTTTCTTCAAAAGAAATATAGCCAGGAGAGGAGGGATGTCACCCAGATTAAGATCGGGCTGGCAGATGAATAAAAGAGGTCAAAAGGAAAGTTTTTGCATTTGGCTCCTCCGAATCGGAGATTAGAGGCGTAAAACTAGCTCCGGATCAGTGCAGAAGAACGAAGAACAGGTTCATTTCGTGCAGACAACACGGAAACATAACTTGTTGTTGGCATTTATAGAGATAAAGAGCGGACGCAATTAAAGCTCCATTTAAACCCGTGGGAGCTTGCCATTTCTTTCTTTCGGGAATTCGCTGGCTTTTAGGCGCCTTGGTTTCTCGCTGGAGTCAATGGGGTCTGAGCCGCTTCAGGGCAGGTTCACACGTGCACGCTACACCGCTTCATCGTGCCTGATTTGGTGAGCAGCCTCTGCTGAAAAGCACGGCCGTTCTCAAGGAGGCGCGCTTCAATGCTTGCTTCAGATGCATTCAGGATCCCGGCATGCAAGCGCTCCATCGGTGAGATCAGAGATCATCTGACTCTGATACAGGGGCGGCTTATTCTGGCCACACTCGTTTCCTACTGGTCCTTTGAGAAAAGCACAAGCTGAAGACGTTTCCTGATTAAGAAGCGCAACTAACCTCCTCTCCTCTCCTCTCTCCCTCCCTCTTGGCCCCCACCGCCTTTTCCTGCCCGGCAATGAATGGCTGATGGTTTGTTTCTTACCTGTCATATTGATACTGACTGAGCGTGTGGTCGTATGGATAGTATGCGGCCGCCTGGGTGATTCCCGCATGCGCAGATCCGCTCCCATCCTTCGTATCAAAGCTGTTCTGGAACATGAAAAGCAAAGGCGTCTACTTATCAGAGCTCCCCTCCCCCAAAGGCAGTGCGGGTGGTGGTGGGGGGGGGCAGGAAGGGGACAAATGGGCACGTTTTTATAATAATAATTTTCATAAATAATAATAATAATATATTATTATTATTATTATTTGTACCCCGCCCATTTGGCTGGATCTCCCCAGCCACTCTGGGCGGCTTCCAGCAAATATTAAAATACATTAACATTTTATTTATTTTTGTAATGGAGAAACACAACGAGGAGCAAAAAAATAAAATAAAATAAAATAATCCTCTAGCACATTTTCAAAGCCAAACAGGATCCGGCTTGATTTCAAATGGGATGGGAGGCCACGTGTTGAGATTCCTGCATTGCAGGGGGTTAGAATAGATGGCCCTCGGGGTCCCTTCCAACTCTTAGGCTGCAAACTTGTCCCACTGAACTCAGTACAGCTTACTTCCGAGTAGACTGGCATCGACTGTATTTCAGCAAGTGCTTACATTTCTTCAATTCCTGCATAATGGACTTGCGTTTAATTGGAGAGAAACATGAAGTTCCTTTTACTCTGTCCACTGACACAATGGACATCTCTTGGCCCGATTTGATGCACGTTTACTCAGAGGAAACCTTATTTCCCTGCAATGGAATTTACTCACAGGAAAGCTGGTTTAGCCTCTGCAGTCCACTGGAGTCCATCCGACTAAGAATGGTATTTTATACACACTGGGCTCCAAGAGCAAGTGACTAGGGATAAACAAGGGTCAAATATCACCTAGAGCCGTGGTGTCCAAACTTTTTTCAAAGAGGGCCAGATTTGATGAAGTGAAGGGCCGTGAGGGCTGACCAAAGGGCCGACCGAAGTTGTTAACCTTTTCTTAGGATTGAAGTTGCTGAGGTTTTTTTTAAGGATTTTACTCCCTGAAACAAGTGCAAAAGTTGAAGTGTCCTCTTAAAACAGGCTGCAATCATCAATAAACACACTTTCCTAAAAAAAGGGGGGGCAATTGCAATAAATGGGACGATGGGACGTGACCTGTTTGCCACTCAGGGAAGTGTACGAAGAGTTAATTTCTTAACGCAGACATTTTATGCATAATTTTACATTTAAACATTCGGTGCGCAAACTCGAGTTCCTGTTCCAGCGACAACTCCAGACTCGCTCTCTTGGGTCAGTTTCAGTACACAGAGATCAGCAATGCCACGATGTCTTAGCGCTTATCATTTATCTCTAATTAAGTAGTTGGATCGCAGAGATCAGCAGACAATAGTTTCTCAGAGCTTATTACCGCCTATCTCTAATAGTTGTAGGCTGATCTCCGCGTTGTTAGACACCTGCATTAACAACGCCTATGATTGACTGAAGTTTCTCACAGCCCCTATTCATATTCACTTCGGATTACCCCATGGCACATAGACAGGTTACATAGCCGTTGGCTAATTAAACAATCCATGGCCTTTTAAACTCTCTCTGTGGATTATTGTTATTGTTTGCTACTACGTTTTGTGTTTTTATATTGTAAAGCGTCCTGTGCTCCTCGGATGAAAGGCGGCATAGAAATTTAATAAACAAAATAAATAGGAAACATTTTGTAATCCCTCCAGGTTTGCTTGTACTAGCGATACAACTCTATCTACACTTACACACACGTGGGGATGCACGACACACACGTTGCTATTAAAAAGTGCATAACTAGAAATTAGGTCCCGCTTAACTTGATGAGGTTTACTCCCTAATTAGTGTGCTTAGGATCTCTGCCTTCCTTAATGTCCTTAGGGACTGGGTTGAGCGGTGAAGCTTCTAGCTAAGCTGCGACTCTCTCAGTTTGTTGACTTGGAAGAAGAAGAAGAAGAAGAAGAGGAGGAGGAGGAGGAGTTTGGATTTGATATCCCGCTTTATCACTACCGGAAGGAGTCTCAAAGCGGCTCACATTCTCCTTTCCCTTCCTCCCCCACAACAAACACTCTGTGAGGTGAGTGTTGGCTGAGAGACTTCAGAGACGTGTGACTAGCCCAAGGTCACCCAGCAGCTGCATGTGGAGGAGCGGAGACGCGAACCCGGTTCCCCAGATTACGAGTCTACCGCTCTTAACCACTACACCACACTGGCACACTGGAAGAGCCAAAGTCCCTTGGTAAGGGGTCCGTGGGGTTTCCTTCTTGCCCAGTCAATGCGTTGAGGTGGAAGTCGTGCTGATAGCCGAGCTCGCCGCGCAGAAGACTTACCAAGGAGTAGAAAGCCGACGCCTCCGTCCCGTAGGTCACGTAGTTGCCATAGCCTTGCGTGTTCGTGTAGGGACTCCCATAGACTCCCAGGGCAGCTGCCGAGTTGAGCTCGTGCCTGGCCGTGGCTAGCAGCCTGCTCTCGTACACGGGGCAATAGACGGGGGTCTGAGCCGAGGCTGCCGCCCCAGAGTCCGTGAGGGTCCTGCCGGTGGTCTCACAGCAAGTGGTCAAGGAGTTGGTGGTCATCAGGAACTAGGAGGAGAGAAGACAGGGCAGTGATCGGGGAAGGGGTAGCTGACAGCCATGGCGACCTACCAACCAGTTCTAGCGAAGGCCGTTTTGGGTCCCAAATCAGTGAGGTTTCGCACAACCCCACTGACTTCCGTGTCCATTGGTTTTATTGAGCATCTCTTCTTCACGTTAATTAATCCGGAACAACCGCCACCCCCTCTATCCGACCTCACAAAGGGCACAAACTCGGGACAGCGCGGTCCATCCGTGTTATCACACAGAAGGGTGGTGAAACGCGCGATGAAACGGTCGTCTGTAACCGCCCAGTTGCAGAATCCTCAGCTCCCAGGATGGAGTTGGGGGGGGGGCACACTCAGGCCGAATAGCGGAAGGGAAAGGCAAGTGGAAGGAAGTGGCTGCAATCCTATACACGTTTACCTGGGAGCAAGTCCCATTGTGCTCAATGGGGCTGACTTCTGAATAGACCTGCATGGGATTGCACCATTAGTGATCTTAAATAAGTACCTTATATATTATGTTAAACCCAGTGGCTTAACTGGTTTGTGGATCGGGGAGAAATTTAAAGATCGGTTGGGGAGGGGGGAAACCTAGTTCCAGTTCACACTTGTCAACTAAAGAGAAAGAGAGAGAGAGAAAGAAAATACTTTTCAGTTTTTAATGCATTCTTCCGGCGAGCTAGACCGCTCACATTAACATTAATACATACATCCGTCTCGGTTCTAGATCACATTTATTTCCAAGTAAAAGTACTGAGAATGTTAATGATCCCAGATCCTTCGCCAGAGCTAATTGAACATTTCTTTTAACTGCAGATTCCAACACCCACTTCTGCCCCATAGTGGGGGGGGGGGTTCGGTCCTGCTCTCTTTTAAGGGTACGATCCAGAAAGCAGCTGAGCCGAGGCCTCAGCTGATACAGGGCCCCTGACTGCAGCGACCTCGCACCCCACCCAAGTTCCTGCTAAACGAAGTGGCCCGTGAATCTGTCTTGAACCAGTCAGTTGTTGTTGAACCGGCTTCCATCCACCCGCTTACTTCAGAGTAGATCCGCGGACCCGTGGGAACGAGCTGCTTCCTTCTTATCCCTTGCCCCTGTAAAACCCTCTGAGATCAATGAACACCTGAGATCTCTCCGTCTTCAGCGCGCTGCAGGAGTAATTTGTTGCAGGCTAGCTAGCACCCCTCTGAAACTAGAGACCTTCCAGATCTCAGGACGGGGCTCTCCAACCCAATCCTAAACGACACCCCCGTCCTCGACTCCAATTTAACTCCCCACCCCTCACTGTTAACATTCTCACTCTGGGTCAAGGCCCCTCCGAAGTAAGCCTCGGTGAATCCAGGACAGGTGGGACTTTCTAAACCAGTTTGTGGTTAGAGCACCGGAGCATTAGGATACCAAGGCGACAGTCTCCCTTTTACCTGGAAGTAAGTGCCTTTGGTTTCAGTGGGGCCTTACTTCCGCGTAAAGATGGCAGTCATTGCTCTTGGGGAAGGGTGGGGGTGCCATCCCTTCCCCCAGCCCCCCAGTTGATCTGAAGCATATCAGGTCCCTACAAAAGCGCCTCCCATTGAGATGGGGATTCTCCTGCGCGCCTTCCCAGAGGAGGGCAGCGAAAGGAAAGGGCGTAGGTGCGATGGGAGTCCGGCAGGGCTTACCTGGGGTGCAGACGAGTAGGGGTATCCGAACTGGGGGTAGGACATGGCCACGGGGGGCTCCCAGGCTCCAGGAACAACCAGGAGAGGCGCTGGATCCGCGGGCTCCGGAGGCTGCCTCGCTGTGCCGTATGGCCCCGAGTGATGGATAATCCGAGCTTCCTAGGGGCTTTAGAGGACCAAGCATAAAACCATCTTGAATTCATCTGCCTTGAACCTGAAACTATGTTTTAGTGTGTGTGTGTGTGTATTGGGGGGGGGAGTTTGTCTTCCCTCCCCCGCACAACACACACACACACACACACACACACCTCGCGATCTTAAAAAGATATGCCTAGGCAGCGTGGCGCTTCTTCAACACGAACAACATAAAAGGCACGGTTGCTCTGAGATTTCATGGGGGGGGGGAATACATATTTTGCCCACACACAGGCAGCGGCGGAGGGAGGGGAAGAGAACCACCCCTAGCTCAAACACACACATGTCAAATCAAACATCTGACGTCAAGAAGAAGAAAAAACCCTACAGAAACTGCCTCTCGCCCGCATATTTGTGTGCACCTTTGGGGGTAGACCACGGCCTGGAATTTGGATTAAAGTTTGTTTTCAAACGCCTCAGAGCACGGTGGCTGATCGCTATTTCAGGGAGTTCTCCTGCGCTGATAAGGAAAGCGAACCCCAAACGTACAAAACGGCAAGATCCTGAGTGGTTCATAACTGCATCTCAGATATCAAGAGTTTGGAGAGGAGAAATCAGTGTCGTCTCTCTCTCCCCCCCCCCGCCCCCACGAATCACTGAAGGGTGGTCAGCACTTTTAATTAGAAATTAATTAATGAGCAGCTGCCTGCTGCTTCCTCCCACTCCTCCCTGCCCTGAAGTCATCATCAGTCCCACTTACAAACGAGGCCGCTGGAAGGGCAAGGCGCGCAAGCGAGGCTTTTAAATCAACAGTTGAAACGAGCTCCGGAGCTGACAGCCAAAGCACGTGGAGAAGGCGACCCTTGGGACGACCCCAAAGCCCCGCCACCAAAGGGCACGTTAGGAAAGAAGAAGAAGAAGAGTTTGGATTTGATATCCCGCTTTATCACTACCCGAAGGAGTCTCAAAGCGGCTCACATTCTCCTTTCCCTTCCTCCCCCACAACAAACACTCTGTGAGGTGAGTGGGGCTGAGAGACTTCAGAGAAGTGTGACTAGCCCAAGGTCACCCAGCAGCTGCATGTGGAGGAGCGGAGACGCGAACCCGGTTCCCCAGATTAGGAGTCTACCGCTCTTAACCACTACACCACACTGGCTCCACAAGGAATGAGCATTTGCGCTGAACGGACATTATGTTAGACGTTTTAGGCTTGAAAAACTTTTTGGGGTGGAAAACCAAAGTGAGGAGGGACCACAACTTTGAATAAACTTCAGGCCATTGAGTGGCAGGGGGAGAGAGTGATCTTCAAACTCAGGCCAGATTTGATTTGCAAAGCGAGAGCATCTATCCATACTCAAAACAACAACTGACATTCATACAGTATTGTACAATCTCCAAAATGCATTATCTCAGGAATTCTTACAAGAGCAATGCAAAACTGAGTGTTTCCAGGTACTTAAAAAAAAATTGGGGCACGGGTCCAAATTTACATTAAAAAATTGCATATGCTAACTTATATGTCTATGTGCAGATATAGACAGCAAAGTCAACTAATTTCGCATCCAAGCCACTCTAGTTAAAAAATCCAGTCAACTGGTACCCACTTCAGATGTGTTCCTCTTTAATTCATTTAACCAGTAGTAAAGTGAATTTCCCAACAGATCCTGCTTCAAATCAATTAAGCGCCCGTTCAATTATCCCATTTCATTACCTCCAACTCATCTTAAGAGAAAGTCATCTTCAACTGATGTAGTTCCCCAAATTTACACCCTTATACCTCAAATTAATGTCAATTAAGACCATCCCTTTCATTCCCCCTTGAATTCATTATCCACTAGAAACACTCGGGGCACGGAGGAAAAGATCTGGGATCTGAGATACTTAGGCTCACCACTAGCTACAGCCTGGTCAGTATCATCATCCTGGTCTTGCAGTGTAGGACAGGTGCTGAGAGGGTGGTTGGCCTAAAATCTCTTAGCAAGTTCATAGGGGAGGGGATTTTCTAGTTTATAGTCTGTTTTCCCCACTACCTGTGCTAAGGTAGCTCTCAAACTCTCTCTTAGTGGTAATGATTTTTTATTGTGTGGGAATATACAAGTTTTCTGGGCAGGTAGAATATGAAAACTAGTTCGTACTTTTTTAATCAGGAGACTGATCGAAGAATACCACCCATTACAGTTGTGATTTCCTGGAATAAATATGGTAGCAGCTCACCGTATTGTCAAGCACACTACCCTTCCTCTGGTGTGCACTCTCTCACAAGTCCAATGATCCCCTCAGATCTCTGACAGAGAAACAATAAATCAGCTTTGTCACACCTGGCTTTCAGTCCTTAATTTAAGCAACATTTTTCTGAGTGGCAGCACAGAAATATATGAAATAAATGTGGTGCCCTCTCTGTGTCATACAGATTCACACTACCTGTGACTATCAAACTTTCATACAGTTTTTATCAAACTGTGCCCCTTTCTCTCAATGCCCAGCTGGTATCCATTAGCTCCCCAGAATCCCAGTGTCCAAGAGTCGCTGGCTTATATTATAACATGAGATCATAGGACAGCACTACCTTCTCTTTAAAACAAACTCTGATATTTGACCAGAGACTCTGTTTGAATGAGAGCAGAAGGCAGAGGCTAGGCCTGCCTTAGTCCCTCCCTTTTTGCACCTTTGGATTATCTCTGGCCTCTTGTCCAAGATACATTCACAACAAGCCCTTTAAACTTCACATGAATTGGTCAAGAATAGTTATCATTCCCACCTTTGAACTGGAAGAGAACGGGAGGGAGAAAAACCTACCTTTCCTGAAAGTATGCATAAAGTGTTTTAAGAGGTGGCTAATTTACTATGTGATCTGTGTATACATTCTTATTTCATTTTATGACTACAAATATAAGACTACATCACAAAGTCATTTTCTTGGAGACTTATTAAGCCGTAGATTTCATATTTCTGCCAAAGCCTCTTGTTAGACCTTTTTATTCTACTAGGGAAGTTTAAGTGTTTAATGGGAGTGGTGCGTTAAATGTTTAATGAGAATGATATTTGGTCTTTCTTGATTTCTGTCTCTCGTTGTTAGCCCAAGTCGCCAGCACTGGAAGGAGCAATGCACATTTCATTGATGTTAGTAGCAAAACGCCAATTAATTTTAATGGAGCTGGAATTTCTGCAATGCTGAGTGCTGTCTAAGGCCCACCCTCGATTCTTTAGGCAAGTCAGGGACCTCTCCTTCTCAGTGTGTGATCCTAAACATTTGGATCCTTAAAGACTTTTCTGTAGTCTTCCTTCTAAGTGAACATGCTGGCCTTAGCTGGAAAGAGCTAAATGCTCAGTAGGATGGTTTCAGACAGGAAAGCCACTGCCAACAGTAAAGTGGGATTAACAGGCTACAATATTCTGGATGAAGGAACAAGGTGAAATCAGAAAGAATTTGGTACTTTAGAAGGTTCACCATAAAGATGAAACCTGCATTCAAAAGGCAAATACATGTACACTGCAAATGAAGTTTTGTTTGAACTCGCTTCCCATTTATGGAAGTCAGTTGCATGGGGGGGGGTCACAGAAGCCCTAGCTGAAACCTATGAAAAGTATAGGATGCTACACAAACTCTTGATGGTTTGGCTAGGCTGAAGGTCTCTCTCTTTCTCTCCCCAGGATATTTATCATCTGTCCCATTTAGAGGGTAGGCCAGGATATAAATTCCGCAAAAATGTTCACTTTGAAGACAGTTCCAGTGTGATTTACTGCCGGCATGTTTATTAATCCTAAAGGATTAATTTACTTATAGTATTACTCTACTTAAATTCTAGTTCTGACCATAAAACAGCAGGGGATATCCAGCAGCAGTCATACTCAGAGTAGAGCCTTAAGTCCACTGACTTCAATGGATCTACAATATGACTGCCATTGGATATACCCAGGAAATCTATTTTTTGAAAGTAAGTGATTTCAGGGGGATGAGCAAAAAGATTCTCTTTAATCATTTTTTTCAAGGTGAGAGTGGGCTCTTGCCCTCCTTAGTAACTCCCGCTAAATTCAGAGGAGCATTTACTTTGGGTTAAAAGAGAGAAGTTATTATTAATAAGTTGGCATACCATTACTAATGGTTTCACCACCCCTATCAGTCCCCTTCACCTTGTCCCCTTTATCTAGGGCTCTCCTGGAAAGTCCAATACATAAAATTTTCCTCCAGGACCTTTTGTGTATGTGTTTGTATTGGGAAGCAGGGAGGGTAGGGGATATAGAAAAACCCCAATCTCTGAAAATCGGGATACTTTGCCTAGAGGAACTTGCAGTGGGCAAGTTAGCCAGACCCAGGGCGGGCGAGTTTCTGTGCGTATTTGCGCGCGTGGAGAGGGGAGGGCAGCTGTGGCGGGGGAGGAAGGGATGAAAGGAGTGCAGACTTGCTCGGAGAGCTGCCTGGGTTCAGACATGTGAATAGCCCCAGGGTCACACTCTAATTAATGATGATGTTCCCTTCTTCTCCCCAGCTGGAAGACTTGGTGCCTCCCAGGGACGAATCTGCCCGCTCTGACAGCTCGATTGAGGGTGATGGATGACTATCTGGAGACCGCAGTACACCTAATATAATCATATCTGCTGCGTAATTGCTATAATTTACCGAGGCAAAGCCTTGGCTCTAGGAGGAGCGCGTTAAAAGGCAGCAAAGGAGCTCAGCAGCCCCTTCAAAAGAGAGGGCCACCCTGAACCGCGCGTTTACCTGGGAGTAAGAGACACAAGGGAGGCTTACCCCCGAAGTAGATGTCTTCAGATTACCGGTGCTAGTTGCCTGGAACTTTGGTGAGACACTGGGCTCATCCATACTGTCCTTTAATGTGGATAGTATGAGGGAAGGGTAAGTCTGGGAAGGCAGTGATTTTGAGGTGAGCGTCATATGGACAGTGGAGAATGAATGGAGGTTTTGGAAACTTAACCAGTCACATTAAACGACAGTGCGGACGACCCCCCCCTTTCACTCGCATTTCACAGCCCAATTCCACGTGTGTGGTTTTTTTTTAAACTTTAAAGCAAGTCCCACTATTGTTCGTCAGGAACTGAGACCAAACTGGGGAGGAAAGAGTTAACACCCTCTCACCCCCCCCAAAGGCTTCTGCTATCTCTCTCCTCTCCGCCTGCGGCTTTTAAGTGAAAATAAATACGTCTAGCACATGTCCAAACACAGATCTATTGCGCGCAATATGTGGGGTGTCCCACTTTCTAGTCCGCAAACAAGGTTGTGATCCTGTGCACGCCTGTCACGGAGTCAAGCCCACTTCTGGGAAGCTATGCCCAGAGTTGCACTGTAAAGTTTATTTGGATAGATCTGGAGGTCTACCCAACACACGTCGGTAGAACTTTCGCGGAAGGAGGCATAAGATTGCAGCGGTTGTATTGAAATCTAAGAAATCAACATTTGCAGGGCGTATAAAACAGGTAGTCCCCCCCCCCCAGATTGTTCCAGCATGTTTGCAAGTGAGTAAAAACGTGTGTAGAAAGCAACGCTTGAACGACTTTGCAGGGTAACTCGCTCCACAACAAATCAGCAAAGTCAGGACGGCCTTTGGGTTTAAGCGTATCAGACCCCAGGAATCTCCGGCACGCAGATCACTTAAAGCGGCTGAGCGGTTCATGGCGGCAGCTCAAGTAGTTTAGGGATCGCAGACGCTTTACAAATAAATGCGTTCGGCGGGGCGGGGGGGGGGCTGCTTCATGGGCAGGCTGTGGCATTAATTTCTCTCCCCCCCCCCCACCGGCTGCATTGCTAAAACTGTTTCTCCTCCTCGTAGCCTGCCTGTAGTTGATGAAGGAGCCAGGCGACCAGCCAACTGGAGGAACCTCTTTCAGAAACGAAAGCCAAAGTTTGCAAGTACTTCATGGAGGCTGCGGATTGTGGCAGCCATCAGAGCAGCTGCAGGTCTAAGCCAAGCTTACTCAGAAGGCACAACCCCAGTCGGTGGAAGTCACTTCTAAGGAAATTAGCTTTAGAGACCGTGGTCCTAAAACAGGATGGAATTAGCTTTAGAGGAAATTAGCTTTAGAGGAAATTAGCTTTAGAGACCGTGGTCCTAAAACAGGATGGAATCCTGTGCTCGTTTACCTGTGGGAATAAGACTCACCGAAACTCAATGGGACTTACTTTCGAGTAGACCCGCTTTTTAAAAATAAATAAATGATTGCACTCTGAGTAAGCCCCATTGAACGAGGACCATCTCTGAAGATAAAGGGAAACCCGAGAGCCACCCAGCCTATACATTGCAGTTATACAATACCAGGAGGTGGGGGTGTTTACTGCAACACGCAGGCGCGTCGCCCTCCAGGGGACGGGGGCGGGGTGCAGCCTCCCAGATCTCCAAAGGAGTTCAGCGTTAAACGTTGCAATTAGCTGACTGAGGCAGACAACTTTTACAGAGGATGGTGCAATGTTTTTTTCTCTCCCCCCCCTCTTCCGCCAAACCGCAACGTTGCAAATCCATCTCTCTCTCTACACACACACACACACACACACACACACGCACGCACGCCTTTTTCAAATACTCAAACAATTCCACCGGGATCACCAAGAACCCCCTGCACTGGCAGACGGAGCAAAGAAGTTTCTCGCCCTTTTCTGGATCCATAACATAGCCTCTCCACCATGATCAATGCCATCCTTCTGTACGAAATTTCCTCCCTGGGACCGTTTGAACTGCAATCCTTTATCCACGAGAAACGCAGCAAGATCCTAGACTCGCGCGGTTGGTTAGGTGCTCAGTAGAAATCAATGCGATTTTTTTCCTTCTTTTTGGCTAGGGACCTCCATAGCATTCTACTACAAAGTCATGGTGGGTGGCTAACTACTCGCCCCCGCCCCCATTGACTTCGGAGTAACAGCACGATCCGTGCTGATTGACTTGGGAATGTGTCTAATTAGGTTCAGTGGCGCCCCCCTCCCCGCCCCCGGTAAGTATCCATAGGATTGCAACTTTAGGTTTGTTTCCTCTGTAGCACGCTTCATCCGTGGAAGTTCAGGCGTCCGAATGAACGAGTCTCGTGCCCGAATAAACACGCGCAAGATCGGCAAGACTTGCTTCAACGCGCCTAACAGCAGGGTACATGGTTCCAGCTCCACACACTCAATCGGAAGTCAGCCCCCAAAGAACAAAGCGGGATCCGAATTCCCTCGAGTCCCTGAAATACTGTAGTTCTCCCCCATACAGCCTAAGTTCCCCTCTCCTCCAGCAAACACCAAGCCAAGCGCTGCCCCGTTTCCAGGCGCATCATAAATCTGTGTGACTGGAAGGTGAGTTTTCTCGCAAACGCCCCACTTTACGAGGAAAGACATTCTGATGAATTTCATTATCTCCCCATTCAGCAGCAAAGCTAGAAAGTAACTGTGTCCTAAAGGCAGCCCCTGCATTTAGCAGTGTACCTCGCTCACGAGGCGATCCAGGGACAGGAGTCTGAGCGCTATCCTGTGGAAAACAACAACTTTTGCGCATAAGGCAACAAGCTGACTTTAAACACGTAACAGTGAGCAGCCAGAGCGAAGCCCTTCTTTTGCCAAAGAGACCACCCTGCGTAATTATCATAACACCTCTCCTAAAATCAGAACGCGTGGGTGCTATTTCTTGAAAAACAACAGGAGCAGCAGCAACAAATACGCAGCGTAGCAGAGCGAAGTGTCCAGCGTCTTCAGGGTTTAAATCTCTGCAGATTTTTTTCATCGTTCTTTTCCAAGAAACTAAAGCCAATGTCTGGTTTGTTTGTTTTTTTAATCCTCCCCAAGAAAACTTGAAAGAAAGAGAAGTGCAGAAGCAGGCCCTAGCAGGTTAGGCAGCTGCTCTGACTGAGGTCGCCAGGAAATTGACCTGGACACGTTTTGAGCAGTTAGAGAAACCATCGGGTTATTTTTGTCCTAAATTTCTCTGCCTTAATGGCCCAGGACTAACCACTTCCTCGGGTTCCGAATTTACAATTAAATTCGGATTGCAATTCTCAAGACACCCCCCTGATAAGGAAAGAATCCGCCGCATCTTCGCTCCCAACCCCTACAAACAACCCCCCCCCCGCCCCCAGCACCCAAAAGGCGAATAAACTAAGTTGCACTCCTGCGCATATTAACTTGGGGGGCGAATCCCAAATAAAACGAGTGGGACTTCCTCCCACACCGTAAACACGGTTTGGATCGGGCCCAGAAGGGTGTTAAAGGATCTGGAGCCCGCGACCTTGGAAAAACCTTTCCCAACGCTTTGGACTTCGGAGCTAGCGGCGTTTCTCCAGCTTTCCCGCCTGTAAAATGGATGAAAAAGCGTAAACTAGAAAATTGAGGGTATCTCCTTGCCGGCGACCTCACCAAACCTGACACTGGACTTGAACTAGCCAGAGACCTGCAGAAGGTCTAGGATCAACCAGTGCGTGTGGAGAAACTGGTTTTAGACAGGCGCCTGGTCAGACCTAACACAGAGTCCGCCCCCCCAATTTATTTTCACTCATATATCTGCACACGGACGCTTTTTTGTCGTTTTATTCTCCCGGCCTGGCTAATAACCAAGGCGAATTTACTCCTGTTACCAACAACAACAAATCAATGGGATTCATTTGCTCCCCCCCATTAAATCTCCCCCTTTTCTTCGACTTACAGTAAGGAATCTGTGGCGCTTCTACAAAAACCACCTCCCCAGAGGACCAGGTTAGAAGGAGGAGGACCCACCCAGTTCTTGTCAGCGCCGGAATCTTTGCAGTCGTAGCCCAAAGCTGTGAAACCGGAGATTTTAAAAGTGTGTCGTCGAACATGTGCAGAGTGCCTTGCAGTCACTCCTGAACCATGGACAACAACGCGACTGGGATGGGAGGGGGGGGGAGGTGAGGTGACAGAGTTTTCGGGCTCGATTTCTAAACAGCCCCACTTCTCAGGCTAGAAAACTGTGTCTGAAATCCTATACCCACTTGGCTGCGAGTCCGCCGCGTTGACTTCCTACGCAGTAAACAAATACAGGATTGCACCGACCAGCGCCGAATTTACAGAAGCGATTTAAAGCACCCCCCCCGCCAAACAGAGGAACTTTACACCTGCACTTCCTTCATAGGGGTGCCCTCCCCGCGCCTTCACGGTCCTCCAAGCATGGACTCCTTTTCCATGTCCACCAAACTTTCTTGGCCAACGCAGCCTCCCTGCCCAAAGTCTCCTAGAGCAACCGACCAAAGTTGCACTCTGTGCATGACCGCGAACACCCTTTCCCCCATCCCCGTGCCGAGAAGAGAAAAAGCATGTGTGTAAGGTGGTTTTCCTCTCAGCCCTAGGTAAACAGCGCCCAAGCCGCATGATGATGGATCGCCGGTAGTTTCTCTTCCTTAGGCAGCCCGAGGTTTCCTAGCCGGCTGGCTGCAAAAGGCAGGCTATTGTTGGGGTGCGCGTGGATGGATGGATGCATAGATGGGCGGAAAGGAAGCCGGGGTGCAAGCGCACCGCCAGCAAGGAAGTGTCTCTCTCTTTCTTGTTACCTGCAATCACGCCGGGCTGCGCCTAGGATCTCCTGGCGAGAGCTTGTCCATGGCAAAGGGTGGCCGCGTCTTTTCGCCTCGCTCGCAGCAGCGGCTCGCTTTGGAGAGAGCAGCAGCCACAGCAGCGCGCTAATGGAGACATTGCTCAGTGTATGGAATACCTGACTGGAGTCAGTCCGACGAGTGAGTGCCTCCAGTCCCCAGGCGCCACAGTCACTTCACTAACCCCCTGCACCGGAGTGACGTTCGAGTGAAGAGCTGCGCTTACCGCGCGCCTTTTCCTCCTCCTGATTAACACTTTCCAACGCTGCCCCTCGCTAGCTCTCTCGCTCTCTCGCGCTGCTGCTGCTGTTGCTGCTGCTGCTAAACCTCCCCCCCCAGCTCGCAACTTGCGCTGCTGGCCGCTGCCTGCGCAGGTCGCAGCTCCGCCGGTTCGAGTCCTCTTGCATTCCTAAGACCAGCAAACGCGCTCTTTAAAAACCAGGCGCCACATTTCTATAGCTCTTTAGAATCTTCCAAGTTCTTCAGAACCGTCGTCGTAGTAGCTATCCCCCTACAACAACCCTGGAAGGTAGGTCGATTACCTGCGGATGGAGGTAGGGGAGGTGGGGGGGGGGAGAGAAAGCACCGAGGCTTGTCATCAAACACTAGTTGGGGGTTGAGATGAGATCTGAACCCGGGGCTTCCTAGCTCACTGCCCACTCTCTTAGCAACTATGCTACAACGGCTCATTGGCTCATCTCTGCAGCACTTTCATCGTCCAAAGCTATTTCGGACCCATTTCCAGCTTAGCATTATTTGGGACCCATTTCCACAGTGAGCCACGACTGGGAAAGATGCTCACACACCCTGTGCCCCTAGCAACCAAGGAGCTGACAACAATATCAAAATTTGTGAAAACAATTTAGCCTTATAGTGCAATCCCATGCAAATCTATTAGGTCAGTTCTACTGAGTTCAATGGAATTTGCTCTCAAGTAAATGCCCATTGAATTGCAACCTTGCAACCTAGGCCTAGGTATCTTTACTCAGAAGTAAGCCTCACTGTGTTCAGTGGTGCTTACTCCTAGATATGTGTGCCTAGGATTGCAGATTTATAGTGTGATTCTCTATGTTGTCTACTCAGAAGTAAGTCCCACTGAGTTCATGGGATTTAAAGGTAAAGGTAAAGGGACCCCTGACCGTTAGGTCCAGTCGCGGACGACTCTGGGGTTGTGGCACTCATCTCGCTTTACTGGCTGAGGGAGCCGGCTTAGAGCTTCTGGGTCATGTGGCCAGCATGACTAAGCCGCTTCTGGTGAACCAGAGCAGCACACGGAAATGCCATTTACTTTCCCGCTGGAGCGGTACCTATTTATCTACTTGCACTTCATGCTTTTGAACTGCTAGGTTGGCAGGAGCAGGGACCGAGCAACGGGAGCTCACCCCATCGCGGGGATTCGAACTACCGAGCTTCTGATCGGCAAGCCCTAGGCTCTGTGGTTTAATTTACTTCCAGGTAAATTAGCACAGGACTGCACCCTTAATCTTATTCCATCCCTCCAAGCACTGTCCAGATTTGATTTACTTCCTTTCCTCCTAATGGGCAACTAGGTTGGGCCATACCTAGTTGGGCCAGACACACCCCAGTCTGAAGTTGCCAAAGTCCCTTCTCCTAGCACACCAGGTAGGTGTGGAATCTGCCGTTTTAAATCTATCCAGAAGGGATCTTTCATTCAGGGTCCAGATCCTACTTACATGGGAAGTTCCCCAGCTTTGGAAGGAACAGGCAGAAAGTTGATTAGACCCAGAAAAGCCTATGCTGAGGAGCAGGAAGAGGTAACACTAAAAACTGATCCACATGGGCAGGACCCTAACTGAGGCCTGGAAATAAAGACCTTATATCTAATGCCTTTATATCTTGGGAGGAAGATAAGAAATCACCCCTAGGATCTGAATGCTGTTTTTTATTTGTGCTTGGGCGGTTCGCGCGGTTGAAATATAGGTCCCCAACCCGAAACACACTGCGGTCCAGTTGATGCATTCTGTAGAATTAAATGGCAAAGCTCTTCCTGCAAAGGAAACTCCATCTTAGAAAGAAAGAAGCTCCTTCCAGATTCAAAACAAGCAGATGAGGGAGAAGAATGCAGCCTGGGAATCTTCCTTAAGCGCACTCCCCACCGCAGCCTTTGAAAATTGCAATGCTTAACAAAGTAGGGAACGAAAAGCTTTGCCCACGTGATTCTGCCTGCTGAAACTATGAACAGGAGTGAAGTATGTGCTGGCCGGCTAATAACAGTTCCCTGATTTTAAGGGGTTTGCCCTAATCAAGGCCATGATTGCCAAAGCCACCTAACAGGGGTGAATTCAACAGAAAGCAAGACAGCTACAAGCCAAAGGACCTTGTGAATGGCTACCTCTGAATTAATGGGCTCACTTACCTTTGCTTGAAGGGAGCGCTACTTATTTCAATCACACTCACTTTTGAGACTTTCCAAAGACCGGTCTTTTGCAAGAGGCTGTGCGAGTCTCCCGAAGCAAAAACCACAGAGAGTCTGGTGGCACCTTCAAGACTAACACATTGATTGTGGGATAAGCTTCCATGGAATCCGGCCCATTTCCCACCCCGCTGGATATATATATGCACCTGCAACTCAGGATAACACTCCGTGCATATGACGAAGTGGACTGCACTCCACAAAAGCTTATGCCATAATGAATTTACTTTTGAATAAATCGGCTTAGGACTGCCGCCTTTATTGTGGAATTGAGCCTTCGTATCGCTGTAATCCCTGCAACCTGCTAAGGTCTTTAAAGCTGTTGCTGGTGTATACTTCTGAGTAGAAGGGCAAACAACTTTTTACAGGCTGATTCTAAAAACATTTACTTGGAAATAAGCTCTCTGGCCTTCTACAAACCTTACTTCCAAGGATCGAGTTGCTTTGCCTTTCTTGTTGTCTGTTACGTTTAAAAGTGGAGGCGCAAGAGAGAAACTCAGGGGTATCAGTTGTTTGTACTGGTGATATTCAGAGTTGTAAGCTCACTCGAAGGCCTATTACAGTCAGAAGTGTAGTTACAGGAAAAAAATAGTTACAGTTTGTATCATTGCACATTATGGTATATGAAATATGAAAATACTACTACTACTACTTTATATTTATATAGCTCTTTAAGATTTCAAAAGTGCTTCACAGACAAAATCCTCTGTAATCATTACAAAGAATCCTTTAATGTAGGCCAGTAGAATTATTTCTAAGGGTCCCAGGTGGCGCTGTGGGTTAAACCACAGAGCCTAGGGCTTGCTGATCAGAAGGTCGGCGGTATCCCTGCGACAGGGTGAGCTCCCGTTGCTTGGTCCCTGCTCCTGCCAACCTAGCAGTTCGAAAGCACGTCAAAGTGCAAGTAGATAAATAGGTACCGCTCCGGCGGGAAGGTAAAACGGCGTTTCCCTGCGCTGCTCTGGTTCGCTAGAAGCGGCTTTGTCATGCTGGCCACATGACCCGGAAGCTGTACCAATAAAGCGAGATGAGCGCCGCAACCCCAGAGTCGGACACAACTGGACCTAATGGTCAGGGGTCCCTTTACCTTTTGAAGAATTATTTCCATATTGCAACATGGGTGAGACTTCACTCCCTTTTCTGCTTGAAGAATGAAGGAGCAGACACTTCGTATTTTGAAACTTTAATTCCTGTTCCTGAACTCAGACTTGACATTCTGCAGGCTGTATTCTAGCACCGGCATTGGAGTTTAATCACCATCTGCCCGCAAGTAAGGCAAACCTCCAAGTTTTGTGCTGAATCAAATCCAGGAGTTTCATTGTGAAATCTGAAGATAAAATGTTAGAAATTCAGAATTGGAAACTTAAACAAGAATCCCAAATGAAATGTTCACACAGTTTACAAAGTTGTATTGCGACAAAGAAGGCTTGCTCTGCTAGCTCATCAGTCTTTCTATTTTTACTGTCCAGGGGGATAAAGGAAGATATTTTAAACACAGAAGCCTTGTAACTTATACAAAATGTGTGTGATGGGGAGGGGAAGGAGGAGGACAGTTCAAGAAAAAAAAATATCCAGCCCTCAAGCAGTGCAATTGCTTAAACAGCAGGAGTGAATTTGAGCTTGTTCAGGGCATGAAAAGTAAGTGAGTAAACCAAATTTCATCACCCTTGCACCCTCCAGATCAAGGGTCAGCAACCTTTTTCAGCCATGGGCTGGTCCACCATCCCTCAGACCATGTGGTGGGCTGGACTATATGGGGGGGGGGGAAATGAACGAATTCCTATGCCCCACAAATAACCCAGAGATGCATTTTAAATAAAAGCACACATTCTACTCATGTAAAAACACGCTGATTCCCGGACCGTCCGTGGGCTGGATTGGGAAGGCGATTGGGCCGCATCTGGCCCACGGGTCTTAGGTTGCCTACCCCTGCTCCAGATGTTTTAGACTACAACTCCCATCAGCTGCACATCTGGAGTGCATTCAGGTTGGCAAAGGCGGAAATAAGTCATCAAATTTCCACTGCATCTATTTGAGTTCCCTTGTGGTTTTGGTACACTGCTTCCTGCTCATCTCCAAATAGCAACATTGAGCCTAATGTAGAAGGACCTGCAATGGGGGACGTTTCTTTTTCCTCACGCTGAATTCATGACGTGATGTTGCAAGGACTGAAATACATTAGAAAGCCCTTCAGGGACTTTCAGAGTGAAAGGAAAGTTATTAATTTGAATTATGGCAGCGCATATATTTAAATATTAACTATTTACCTGGCACTGACCTGCATTTATCCAAACCTGCAGTTGTACAGAACTGTTGGCAGAGCTTTTTAAAAATGGGAAGAGGGTTAGGGGGAAAAAAACCAGAGGATTGCCTGTTCTGGCCACTTTCCCAGTGAGACCAGGGCTCCCTTTCTTTAATGCAGCCATTAGAAAGATTTTGAGATGGAAAATTCAACATATAGATCCTTAAACTTAAGGAAGTTCTGGGCTGTGGTTTTTGAACAGAAAATGCCAGTTTACACACATGGATTATATCCTAGATTAGAAGAAACCACGTGTGAGAAACATAGCTGTCAACTTTCAGATTTGAAAATAAGGGATTTTTTCAAACTTTCGGATTTGAAAATAAGGGATGCCACGAGGGCGCTGCAATGGCACCAAGTAGCCTCGCCACCCTGCGCTCCAGAGGCTGCGTGCAAACGGGTGAGTGAAAGAGCGAGCGCGTAGATGGTAGGCAGGCTGTCTGTCTGGTTGGGCGTGAGGGTCTGGCTGCACAAGGCAGGCAAGCTCCGCCCCCAGTTGGTCTCAGACTCCTTATTGGCAGCCGAGCAACGCAGCTGAGGAGCCTCCCTGGTCGGCAGGGAGGGAGCGGAGCTGCTTCCTTTGAAATCCGGGAAATTTAAGGGATATAAACAATCCGGGATAGCAGCGAGAAACGGCATTGGACTAAGGGAGTTTCCTGCAAAAAAGGGGAGGGTTGACAGCTATGGTGAGAAAAAGCTCATGGCTTCTTACCTCACTGCAAAGCAACATGGCGAGGGGGCAGTTTGGAGCAGAGAAATGACAGGGGAAAGAAAGCTCTGTGTAGAATGGGTTGAATCTGGACTTAGTCATACATAGAGTAAACCCACTAAAGTCTGTAGGAATTAAGATAGTCCTCAAGACTGACAATCCCCATTGATTTCAATGGGTCTGCTCTAAGGCTGTATACACATTGTACCTATACAGGTCATTCAAAGCACATTCTTTACCTCAAAGAATTCTGGAAGTTACAATTCCTAGCAGCCCTTAACAAACTGTAGTGCCCATAATTCATTGAAGGGAAAGAATGTGCTTTAAAGGTTTAGTGTGTACACAGCCTTATTAATTCTGGGTGAATTACTTTGTTTGGAATGTAGCCTGTCCTACAAATGAATGAAACTCAGTTATCCAAGTGTAGATCCTTACGTAGCCATAAGATGGTGGGAATTGAACCCGGGACATTAGGCGCACAAGCCATGTGCTCTTCAACTGAAAGATGGGGTACATATGGAATTGCCAGGCTGTAGCTCATCCGCTGCAACGAGAACTTGAGAAATCAATCCATGGAGTCAATGGGATCCCACCCATGAATCTGCTCTCAGTATGGCTAAGGATGGATCCAACCTAGTTGCATAGCCTGGTGAAAGAAATGCACATCGCCACCTCCACCTTAGCCAGAAGCCCACAACCATCTGCATACTTATTCCTGATTATGTCCCGCAGAGGACCCTAAGGTCCATGAATAATAATAGCTTAAAGGTCCTGGGCCCTAAAGAAGCCAGATTATCCTCCACCAGGGCCAGGGCCTTTTCAGTGATGGCTCCGACCTGGTGGAATGCTCTGTCCCACGAGACTAGGGCCCTGCAAGACTTGATCTCCTTCCACAGGGCCTGTAAGACAGAGCTATTCCACCTGGCCTTCAATTTAGCCTGATCCTTCATTCCTTTTTCAATGAAGAAACCCTTCTGAGACCCCACATTTAAACTCTTCCCTGGTCTCCTTGCTGGCCCTAGCAGGACTAACTTGGCCAGTTAGCCCTGGTGATGCTACATTTATGTTGTATTTTATGCTGTTTTTAAGCTGTTTTTTTAAAAGTCATTTTTAATCATTGTTTATATTTGTTGTTAGCTGCCCTGAGCCCGGTTTTCAATCGGGAAGGGCAGGGTATAAATAAAAATTTATCATCATCATTATTATTAATAAACATACATACGGTCAGGCAGCAAGCATTCATTCATTAAAACTGATTCATTCATTTAATCTTTTGTTGGAAGTCACCCAGAGTGGCTGGGGAAACCCAGCCAGATGGGCAGGGTATAAATAATAAAGTATTATTATTATTATTATTATTATTATTCTATCAAACATTTTAAAGTTTTAAGTAGGACCGTTGCCAACGCCCTCTTGCTTCTGAGACCAGTGTGAGACAGGCCATTGTAGGGCGAATTAAGATGGTGCCTACTCAACAGAGTAGAGCAGTTGTGTATAAGTGAGGAGGTCACTCAGAAAGTGATCTTTGTTGCGGGGATAACATGGTTATGACAAGTCTGCAAGTGTCCCTAAGGAAAAGGTAAAGGTAAAGGTAAAGGACCCCTGGACAGTTAAGTCCAGTCAAAGGCGACTCTGGGGTTGCAGCGCCCATCTCGCTTTCAGGCTGAGGGAGCCGGCGTTTGTCCACAGACAGCTTTCTGGGTCATGTGACCAGCAGGACTAAATAGCTTCTTTTTTTAAAAAAATATTTTTTATTCATTTTACAAGCAAGAAAGAACATAAAAAGACATAGGAAAAAAAACAAAGAGAAGAAAAAAGATACTTCTTACAATATCATAACTTTTTCTTTACATCAGTAAGTCACTTCCCTCGAACCGCACCTTCTGAATTTCAAATCCCTAATCTTATTTGGCAGCTTCTAGATATTAACATCTTAACCAATATTTCTCTCCAAGACATCTTAAATTTAACCTACTTCCTACCTAAATTCCGAATACCTATAATTAATTCCCTAGGCTTTAATAACTATTACAATATTTTTTCCAAATATAATTTAAATTTCTTCCAATCTTCCTCCACCGTCTCTTCTCCCTGGTCGCGGAGTCTCCCAGTCAGTTTGGCAAGTTCCATAAAGTCCATCGTCTTCATTTGCCAGGACTAAACCGCTTCTGGCAAAATGGGACACTGTGACGGCAGCCAGAGCGCATGGAAACGCTGATTACCTTCCCACACTGGCCTGCTTTTGAACTGCTACGTTGGCAGAAGCTGGGACAGAGCAATGGGAGCTCACCCCATCGTGGGGATTCGAACCGCCGACCTTCTGATCGGCAAGCCCAAGAGCCTCGGTGGTTTAGACCACAGCGCCACCTGCATTCAGCCATTAAAGGTAAAGGGACCCCTGACCATTAGGTCCAGTCGTGTCCGATTCTGGGGTTGCGGCGCTCATCTCGCTTTATTGGTCGAGAGCCGGCGTACAGCTTCCGGGTCATGTGGCCAGCATGACAAAGCCGCTTCTGGCGAACCAGAGCAGCGCACGGAAACGCCGTTTACCTTCCCGCCAGAGCGGTTCCTATTTATCTACTTGCACTTTGACGTGCTTTCGAACTGCTAGGTGGGCAGGAGCTGGGACCGAGCAACGGGAGCTCACCCCGTCGCAGGGATTCGAACCGCCGACCTTCTGATCATTACACAGCCATTACACAGAGGCAAACCCAGGTTTGGTGGATGCAGCCAATGAAGATCTCCCAGATGGCTGGGTGTGCTGGGATATAATGCAAGTTTCCAAACACATGGCTGCATTTACACTGTACATTTTTAGGCATTCACTTAACACATCTTAGGTGACATAAAACAGTCCATTCTCCATAAGGGCTGGCCATTGGCTTGACCCGAGTTCATTATCTTTAAATGGGGTTGATAGCATGTGAGCGTTAACAAGGTAGTGACAATTATGCTATTATACAACAATTAACGCAACGTTTACACTTTCCTGTTAGGAACTGCTTGAACAAAACTGTCTGCTAATGATTTAAATTAGCATTTTAAAAAGACTTCTATTGAACACTCACAACTATCATTGCTGCAGAATAACACACACACACACATATATTTCACTGATTATAAATACAGAGAGAGAGAGAGATGGGAAGAGGGAGAGAGAGAGAAATGAGGGAAGCACAATTTACTGTAACAAACATTTGTTATTCAAATGTTTCTGACACAGAGTCTAATTGTGTTTGCATATCACTGTCATGTAAATAATATCACTGAACCTCAGCCTAAAATGGTGCTAGGATTCTGGGGGGAAAAGATACATAAAGAGAATGAGGCAATTTTGCTTGGCTTGACAAGTCTTTCACATTACCCATATATGTTTTAAGTTAAACCAAAATATAGCTAGGGGCAGACAGGAGTTTCAGCAGTGACCACTGTAATACTCAGTATTTTTAATTACTGTAACAATAAATCACAGAGGAATGTCCTCCAGGAGTGAAATAATTTTCTAAAAAAAAAAAAAAAAGCCCAACATCTTGGAATATTTCTGAAATTCAATTAATTGAAGGCACCAGATAAAAGGTACAAGTTCTTAATGGTTGTAAAGGAACCCTAAGGGATGGAAGTGAGCTCTCAGCTCAACTTCAAAGTGTGACAGAAATACTTACAGTATTACTTTAAAAAGTATTCAGATCAATGAATCAGTTAAAATTACTTATACATTTAAGAGCCTTTTCATTTTCTCTTTGTGAGCTGGAGAGGCAGAAGTGCTCTCATTTCCTGCGATACAAAAAAAAAGAAAAGTCTGTCGAAACCTGTAAAAGAAATTGTAATTAAAGCCAGCCTTCAGTCAAAAATTGATATTATGGATTTCCAGTTGACACATGATAAAGAGGCCAGGGAAACATAAAAGTGGCTTGATGAGACCTACATTTGCAGGCATTATACTCACATTTCACAGGGTTGTGTAAATACTTCTTTCCTGAACCATTTGAGGTGCACCCATTGCTGGCTTCTCCACAGACATGAGAGCTTCCACCCATCAACAACCATATTGTACCATTCCCCCGACCCACCGTCATGATGTATAATTTCACAAAATGGCACCTTCATGTTTAGAGGCAGCATGCTATGACTACTAGATGCTACATACAGCAGGGAAGAACTGTTGCTTTCATGTTGGTGAGCTTCCCAGAAGCATCTGGTTGGTTGCTTTAGGAGGCAAGCTGCTAGAGTAGAGTTCTTGACTTATGAAGGTTGATGGGCTGCTTTGGTGAGGCACAGGGATGGCCTAAGGCATTTTTCTGTCTGCTGTGAAGGACAAGATGGTGTTCCTCCTCAGAAGTAGACTCATAGCTGTCAACTTTCGGATTTCAAAATAAGGGATCAGCAGCCTCACCTGTCCTGGGGACAGTCTACTGTTCTTGGGGACAGTCCACGCCGCGGTAATCCCCCCAGGCTACAAATTAATTTACACCAGGCTACACACCATCATCTTTCCCCACCTCAGGGTCTCTTTTCCAGGGAGTCTTCTCTTCTCATGTGATGCTTCAGGTTCTGTCCTTCCGGTGAGCAGCCAGGGCCGATGTCCTTCAGAATGGATCGATTTGATCTTCTTGCAGTCCACAGGACTCCAGCACCACAATTCAAAAGCGTCAATTCTTCATGGGGGGATTGATCAGGTTCACTCTTTTGGCTCTCTGGCATCCATTAATGACTTATTATACAAACGTGTTGCAGGCTTTGCATCCTTTAACACTCTTTTGGGAGGAGTGTATTTGTGGGCTGGGCCAGAGGGGTTGATTTTACATGCAAGCAAAGCTCAAACAGTGCTGTTGTCTAATGGCACCCTATTCTCTGTAACTATTGGTGAGCAACGCAGCCGAGCAACGCAGCTGAGGAGCCTCCCTGGCCGGCAGGGAGGGAGAGGAGCTGCTTCCTTTGAAATCCGGGAAATTTACGGGATATCTAACAATCTGGGATAGCAGCGGGAAACGGTGTTGGAATAAGGGAATTTCCCACCAAAAAAGGGAAACAGCACAACCCGGCGCTGGAATAAGGGAATTTCCCGCCTAAGAAGCCCTTATAGGTTTTGCAGCTTACAAAAACTTAGGAATTAGGCAGTTATATCCTTTTCCAGGTGTGCCTGGCGTGCTCTGGTCCATGGGGTCACGAAGAGTCGGACACGACTGAACGACTGAACAACAACATCCTTTTCCATCCCTTTTATTTGTGGTCTATTGACCTTCCTGTCTTCACCCCAATTGCAGAGAACAAACTACACTTTTTAGTAAGATAAACAAAAATGTTTACTTACATTTCAATGCAGGCAGCAAATACAAGACAGGTAAGAAAAACTTCTTAGGTACAAAATAAAAAAGTTGGCTTCAGTATAGGCTGTGGATCACCCCCCCCCCAAAATGGCTGTGTGTGTCTGGAGCCCCCAGACACATGTCTGATTAGAAGCATGGTACAGAGAGGGTCTCCTCAGAGGCAGGAGGAAGTATAAAAAGGTTTGTTACAGAATTCCCACTCAGAGTAGGCAGGGGAAGTAAGCACACAGAGGGTCCTCTCTAGGAAGTGTTCTTAGCCCTGTTCTTGTCTAGCAAAACATGCATTTGCATTTTGGCTACAAACCCTCCAGCTCTGACCTCCAGCTCCTTGGCACAGTTCCCTGCCTGCCTGGTTGCTGCCACCTGAGGCTGGTGCTCTACTCTGCATAATGGTAGGGCCAGTCCTGGGGACACTATTATCCTGGAACAAGGAGGCATTTATAGACACGGGGAACCGCCTTATACCAAGTCACATGATTGCTCAATTTAGCTCAGTATTGTCAACACTGAGCTGGCTATGCCCCTGTCTCCAAGTAAGTCTAAATCAGGGGTCAGCAACCTTTTTCAGCCATGGGCCGGTCCACTGTCCCTCAGACCATGTGGTGGGCCGGACTATATTTTGAGGGGGGAAATGAACGAATTCCTATGCCCCACAAATAACCCAGAGATGCATTTTAAATAAAAGCACACATTCTACTCATGTAAGAACACCAGGCGGGCCCCACAAATAACCCAGAGATGCATTTTAAATAAAAGAAAACATTCTACTCATGTAAAAACACGCTGATTCCTGGACCATCTGTGGGCCGGATTTAGAAAGCGATTGGGCCGCATCCGGCCCACGGGCCTTAGGTTGCCCACCCCTGGTCTAAATGAAAAAGTGCTCATTTGCTTGCCCAGTCCCAGAACTTGGGCTGCCCGCTTCACAAATAGCTGTGCCCATCCTGCTCTTCAAATAGAAGATACAGGGTGTGTGATGCTTGTTGGATTAATGTCCTAGTTTGGGTTTAGCAGCATATCTCAGTTTATGATGTAACCCAACACATGTAGCACTCTGATTTATGCATTAAAGCTTTGGTGGAAACAATGTCAAAAGTTCCTACTATCCGTTGCCCTGCTGTGAAAGCCAGGACAGGTACTGTATCATAAGACCACATGGTACGTGTATATGTGCATGTCAACCTTTTAACGCTCTTGGGCACATTTGGACTTTTGAGTGAGTTCTCTGGGTGCCACCCTTCTTGCAACATCTCTGTTTGCTCCTCTGGACCCTCACCCCACCAGGACAGAAAGAGAAATTGCACATGCAGGTGTTTCACTTTTCAAGGGATCTGGGTAAAAGTTGGATCCAGTGGAATTCATCTAGCCTTGAAAGGCACATAGAGCTGAAACACAGTGGTGTCCCTGGTGTGTAGGTTTTTTATGTGAAATAGCAATTAAAAAAAAAAACCCTTCTTGTGCAGCTTGAAGTGGCAAAATGTCACCAGTTCAACTATTGTTGTTGTTGTTTAGTCGTTTAGTCATGTCCGACTCTTCGTGACCCCATGGACCAGAGCACGCCAGGCACTCCTGTCTTCCACTGCCTCCCGCAGTTTGGTCAGACTCATGTTGGTAGCTTCAAGAACACTGTCCAACCATCTTGTCCTCTGTCGTCCCCTTCTCCTTGTGCCCTCCATCTTTCCCAACATCAGGGTCTTTCCCAGGGAGTCTTCTCTTCTCATGAGGTGGCCAAAGTATCGGGGCCTCAGCTTCAGGATCTGTCCTTCCAGTGAGCACTCAGGGCTGATTTCCTTAAGAATGGATAGGTTTGATCTTCTTGCAGTCCATGGGACTCTCAAGAGTCTCCTCCAGCACCATAATTCAAAAGCATCAATTCTTCGGCGATCAGCCTTCTTGATGGTCCAGCTTTCACTTCCATACATCACTACTGGGAAAACCATAGCTTTAACTATACGGACCTTTGCCGACAAAGTTCAACTATTAACATTGCAATAAATTTTGAAAATGAATTGATTGCTTCATGGCATCATATTCCAACAGCCACTAACAGAGAACAAGGTCTAATTCTTTTCTCCATGACTGAATACTCCATATATATTGCCGAGTCCTCATTTGCAACCAGAAGTTCTGTGGTCCAGAAACAAGTTTGCTGCTACCTGTTGTTTGCAGGAACTTGGTGTAAAAGAAGAGTGGGATGGAGGGAATTGCAACTTGTTGTCAGGAGGATAAGTTATGAACACCTGCTCAGAAGTGCATGCATCCCAGAGAACTCCTTTGAACTAAGAGTTATTATGACACATTTTTGATAGCTCTGTGGACTACCCCCCACCTACTGTGCTGGCAAAGGGGAGCGCTGTGGGTCACTGAGCAATGAGAAAATTCACAGTGGATTACAATCACAAAGTCAACTGTGCTAAGGTGTCTTATGATGGCTTATTCTCCAGAAACCAGAATAACAATAAGAAAGAAAGTTGATTCCCAACAGACAGTCGAACAGAGCAGTGAAAGATCGTGACAGTGACCTATAAAATATATGGATCACCATCTTGCAAAACAATTTCCTGTATGGAATTGTAATGCAATGTGTATACAAGATGATAAGAATGTACTCACAATCAAAATATAATGCAAGGCCTGCAATCGTTTCAGTTTGTAATGCTGTCCAACGTAAAACCTGCTTTTAGGCTGACTGTAATGCAGTCCGGTATAGTATCTAAGAGACTGAGCTGCCTTATTATGATTATTATTACCTCCTTCAATAGCACTTCCAGTCTAGAAGCTAACCATCTCCACAGTGGGAAGCTAATCTAGTTCTTCATTTCAGCTGATGCCCTACCCAAGAGGATTCGGTGGGGAAAAGAAATGGATGCCAAACAAAAATATCAACAGTTCATGCTCCTAGGAAAGTTGAAAATTCATACTTTGCCAATATGAATGAAAGGAGGACATACAAGTCGTTTCAAAACACCAGAAGATATCAACCAACAAAACTAGTTAGAAAACCATGCATGGTGAAATTCTCTGGGCCAAAGTCATAACTTTCTGGAGGGGTCCAGCATTGTGTAAAGGTAAAGGGACCCCTGACCATTAGGTCCAGTCATGTCTGACTCTGGGGTTGCGGCGCTCATCTCGCTTTATTGGCCGAGAGCCGGCGTACAGCTTCCGGGTCATGTGGCCAGCATGACAAAACCGCTTCTGGCGAACCAGAGCAGCGCACGGAAATACCATTTACCTTCCCGCCAGAGCGGTTCCTATTTATCTACTTGCACTTTGACGTGCTTTTGAACTGCTAGGTGGGCAGGAGCTGGGACCGAGCAACGGGAGCTCACCCCGTCGCAGGGATTCGAACCGCCGACCTTCTGATCAGCAAGCCCTAGGCTCTGTGGTTTAACCCACAGCGCCACCTGGGTCCCTGGTCCAGCATTGTGTAAGCAACTCAAATTTTGACACATCTGATAGAGGATTTGCTTTCATTACGTAGTTCCCTTTATCCAGCTCTTCCTGTTGTTCGAGTTGTACAGTACTGGTAGCTTTCTCAGTATTTTCAGTTGGGATGTTCTCATGCCCTGCCCCCGTCTGTACCTGGATATTTTCTGTCTCTTTTGCGGCAGACACTGCTGCTTGCACAATGTTTGATGAAGTAGTATCTTGTGTCTGGGATTCACTACTAGCTGTCTTCTGCTTTTTGATGCCGGTTTGGTTTTCCACAGCTAAACAAATAGAAACAACACTGCTTTTATGCTTTTTTTCTTCCTCTAGAAGCCTTATATAGAAAACCCCTGCGCGTTTTCTTCAACCTTCAACCATTCAAAACAGTAGCACTACATTCCTGTTTCCCAATAAAAAAATTGTTTGCTACCTATTTTCTCAGAAATGTGTCAGCACTTTTGGCTTCTGTTCTACTGAGTTACTTTTGGTTTCTGTTCTGAGTCAGAACAGAACAGAACCTGCCCCTCAAAAAGCAGAGTTGAGTTCAGCAGCGCTCTAAAGCTCCTCACCCGGTCATGTTTGTCCTTAATATTGCATATTTCTCACTAAAATTGGCTTTCGTTCCACACATAGACTCCCCTTCTCCCATTTTTTAATTCAGAAACCTATGACAAGACAAACAATCAAAGAGATATCGTTAACATCAGATTTCCCATGCTCTGTTAATAACATTGAAATCCACATTAGCTATTAAAAAACCTGTTCCATATTAATTCTTTACTATTGCACCAACACCTGCATACTTTAATAATGGTCACGATCCATCTCTGTCTTATTCAGCTAATGTCGATTTTATAAATTGCAACACAGGAGCACAGCTGTTTAATATTCTTTTGTAATTCTTAGCAGTTCTTAATACTGCACTTAGTTTATTTAATTTGTTCCCATACTTTACACAGCAATCTTTTTCTATCAGGACTCCAGTTGGTTTTCCACATTGTAGCAAAAGCTATTCTGGATGCTACTGAAAAAAAACACCTAACTTACTTCTTCATGCAATGCCCCCCCCCCCCCGGCCATTGCTTAACAACCCTCAACTCATCATATTAGCATAAAGTGAGACATCTGTTTGTAGTGTTTGAAGGAGGAGCGAAGTTTGAAATGCAGAATTACTCTTGCTTGGAGTGGTGTAATTTGTTCCTGTGCAAACTTCCTTTTTTCCATCCTTTAAAAAATAAAATAAAATAAACCTACTGACTTTAGGAATTGTGGGTTTGCATATGGTGGATAGATAGGGCTTCACTGGAGATAAATTTGGGGGAATGATAGTGATACTGATCTCCAAAGTGTAAGGGATATATTAAAAACCAGGTGGGAGGAGAAAAGGATGGAAGAATGAATGATCAGGATGCAGTTTCCCTTCTGGAAAAGACTTACAGCTTCAGTTAAATTGATATCCCCAATGCCAGCTGTCGTGGTCACCCCGACCTGTGCAGCACCCCCGGACGTCTCACGGTCTATTGATGTCTGCACCTACGACAAATGGTACTCTGCTGCCACCAACCAGTGCTCTCACTGGTACCTGTTTGTTAATATAGACACGGATATGGTTTGGAACTAAAAACAAGTTGCTTTATTGAAAGTACAGATGCTTATGGTTACAGAATAAAACTTGTCTTTCATATGCTTAACTCAGATGTCCTATACCGGCCTAATACCTCTAAATATACTACCGGCCTATTACCTCTAAATAACTACTAATGTTTCTCTCAAACCACTATCCTGCCTTATCTCACACTGTCCAATCTCTAAACCACCACCACCTCTCAAAACCACCACACTCCCAGCTCTCTCTCTCCTCCTAAACTCCCAAACTCCTCAACAACTTAAACTAAACTCCCTCTCCCTCAGGGTGGGTTTTTATGCTTCCACTTAGCCCCTCCCCTTGGGTTCTAAACTGTCAAAATGGTTAACCCTTTCTTAACCACAAGCCATTCTCTAAGGTGATCGTTACACCAGCCAACCTTTATTGTAAGGTTCCCATTGAGGCAGCATGATGCATAACTTCATTATACTATAATAATAATAATAATAATAATAATAATAATAATAATAATTTATTATTTATACCCCGCCCATCTGGCTGGGTTTCCCTAGCCACTCTGGGCGGCTTCCAACAGAACGTTAAAATACAATAATCTATTAAACATTAAAAGCCTCCCTAAACAGGGCTGCCTTCAGATGTCTTCTAAAGTCTGGTAGTTGTTGTTCTCTTTGACATCTGAAGGGAGGGCGTTCCACAGGGCGGGTGCCACTACCGAGAAGGCCCTCTGCCTGGTTCCCTGTAACTTGGCTTCTCGTAGTGAGGGAACCGCCAGAAGGCCCTCGGCAGTGGACCTCAGTGTCCGGGCTGAACGGTGGGGGTGGAGACGCTCCTTCAGGCATACTGGACCGAAGCCATTTATACAACTTATGATGCCTTTATTTCTTTGTCTTGCACCCTTTCTGATTCCATTTAATCACTTAGCTCTGGTAATTTCTTTGGCATTATATGGAAAACCAGGTTTTTAGCCCACCCAGGCCAAACAGATTCGTATCCACCTGTGAAGAGAGAGCGTATTTTGTGATCCCAAGTCCTACAATTTGGAGTTCCATTCTGGGTTCCATACAACTTCTGAAAATTCTTTGGACGACAGCTTAGATCATGTGAGAAGTTAAATATATTTATTCCCTCCGCTGCGCTCTGCTTTGCATGCGTTAATATTGAAACGCTACCTGTCACCAGCTTCGCATGTCACTTCTCCCTGTTGACTCCTCTGGCATTCAACACAGCTTCCTGGGGCCTCGACTAACCCGAGTTATTTTCTCATCTTGAATTCTGCCACTTCTTTGCCATCCTTTCCCCAAGACCAGTAATGCATATTTCTGCATATTTTTATTTAATCTCTTAAATGACCTTGATGCAAAAGCTGGCATTATTATTATTTTAAATAAAAAAATTGCTGGCCAGGCTTTTCAGTCATTTTGCTCTGATGTAGCTTATCGTTGTAGTGTATGTGTTTTAAATTTATACTGTTTCTACATTTTCTTTGTTTATATGTATTATGCTGCTAGGTGCCTTAAGGACTTTGTGAAGCCATGTTTGGTGGGGTATGAATAATAATAATAAAATATCAACAACCTTTTTTTTATTCTAAAAAAAGCTAACGCCACTCTAGTAATAGCTGCAAAGGTGTTTTCACACCGTGCAATCTGTGGGGGTGATCAACACTCAAATCAAAAGGTCAGTCACCCATAAACCACACATTAAGGTCCCGTCTGCACTACCTATTTAAAGCAGCACAATACCACTTTAAACAGTCCTGCTTCCTCCCAAAGCATCCTGGGGACTGTAGTTTGTTAAATGTGTTGGAGAGCTGTTAGGATCATTAGTGCCTTCACAGAGCTACAATTCCCAGCGTTCCCTGAGAAGAAGGATTGACTGTTAAACCATTGTGTGAATTGCAGACTCATAGGGGTATTAAAAAGTTAAAGAACCTTTTAATGAGGGTGAAAGAGGAGAGTGCAAAATATGGTCTGAAGCTCAACATCAAAAAAACTAAGATCATGGCCACTGGTCCCATCACCTCCTGGCAAATAGAAGGGGAAGAAATGGAGGCAGTGAGAGATTTTACTTTCTTGGGTTCCATGATCACTGCAGATGGTGACAGCAGTCATGAAATTAGAAGACGCCTGCTTCTTGGGAGAAAAGCAATGACTAACCTAGACAGCATCTTAAAAAGCAAAGACATCACCTTGCCGACAAAGGTCCGTATAGTTAAAGATATAGTTTTCCCAGTAGTGATGTACGGAAGTGAGAGCTGGACCATAAAGAAGGCTGATCGCCAAAGAATTGATGCTTTTGAATTATGGTGCTGGAGGAGACTCTTGAGAGTCCCATGGACTGCAAGAAGATCAACCCTATCCATTCTGAAGGAAATCAGCCCTGAGTCCTCACTGCAGGTCAGATCCTGAAGCTGAGGTTCCAATACTTTGGCCACCTCATGAGAAGAGAAGACTCCCTGGAAAAGACCCTGATGTTGGGAAAGATTGAGGGCACAAGGAGAAGGGGACGACAGAGGACGAGATGGTTGGACAGTGTTCTCGAAGCGACCAACATGAGTCTGACCAAACTGCGGGAGGCAGTGGAAGACAGCAGTGCCTGGTGTGCTTTGGTCCATGTGGTCACAAAGAGTCGGACACGACTAAACGACTAAACAACAAGGGGTCTCCTATGAGGTGAGGGGAGGCAATTCCCTGTGCTGCCAGCAACCAGCAGCTAGGATCAGAATGGGAATGGGGGTGTGTGGTAGGGGACATTTTGTGCTAGTGGTTTTACTTAAGCATATGCAGTTTCCCATTTCAGGCAATGCCTGACCACAACTCCATCTAGACCAATCTTGTTTAATCTGACAGGCAATGTGGCTCTCTAAACCCAGCTATATACAAGCTTCTTTAGTTAGAGATGCAAACAGGCCTGGACTTTGGTAACAGAGCACCCTGAGCGTGGAGAAAATATGGCACCCCCTCCCAAATATTTCTTATTTTCACAAGAATTCCGTTGGGTAGGCTTACAGTTGCTTTTATAACGGGCCGTCTTAGTAGCGTATGTAAATACATACATTTGTGAAAATAACATGCAAAAGCGAATTGCCTTAGGGAAAGATGTTGTGTACAAAAGTGTGTTTTGTTAGGGAAATTGCGTACAAATTGGGTGTGTATCAGGAGCAACCAGCACTAAAAGGGTGATGAATTTTCAAGAGGCTGTTGCTTTGAAAAATACTCTCAAACTGATATGGAAATGTAGAAACCGGAATGGACCCAGGAGTGAACTTTGGTAATATGGCACCCTAAGGTAGGACAAAATTTGCCCCACCTCCCAATATTTATTATTTTCACAATAATCCCTTTTGGTACAGTTAACCTGTATATTTACCCGTATACCGTGTTTTTCGCTCCATAAGACACACCTTTTTCCTCCTAAAAAGTAAGGGGAAATGTCTGTGCGTCTTATGGAGCAAATGTGTGGTCCCTGGAGCTGAACTGCCCAGGGGCAAAAGCAGATCGTGCTTTTTTTAAAAAAAAGAGAGAGAAGGGGGTGTTGAAAGGAAGCCCGCTGAGCAGCTGCTCAGCAAACGATCGGGGAGAGAGATAAGGGAGAGAGATTCCAGTCCCGCCCCCTTGCAGAGGGAGGCTGTTTCCCCAGCGACATGTGACTGGCTGATGAGATTATCGGTCTGGAAACTGTAGAAATGGCTTCCTGAAGCTGCAGAACTGTGAGTTAAACCCCATAAAACAGGGTTTTTTCCCTTTGCAAAGTAAGCTCAACAACTTTGAGCTGATCCTCAAAAAATGGGGCTTTTCTTCTTTGCAAAAGAAGCTGCAGAAATTGGAGCTGATCCTCAAAAAAATGGGGCTTTCCCCGTCTAAAAACTAGGTGCGTCCTATGGCCAGGTGCGCCTTATAGAGCGAAAAATACGGTAAATATAGGCTGCTGCTGCTGTTCTTGTTGTTCCTATTACCGTACTATTATTTTGCGTCCCTTTGGCCCTGATGCATCCATTCCTGATTGAAGCTCACCATGTGATGCAACAATTTTGAGTTTCTCTACCCTGACTTGAGCAGAGGTCAATGGTGTTGAGCGGGACGGAGGCAATTAACAGTGTGATTAATCCCATATCCTCCATTGAATTTCACTGGGCATTACAGAGAAGCAGTGGGATGCCATTTTCAGTGGCAGTCTTGCATCTTCCGTAACAGCTAGTTCTGCCATAACGAGGTTACTCTCCCTGAACATTGTGTTCTTCCAGCCATAATTCAGCAAGATAGCAAGGCAGGATAGATTACAAAATAAAGCAAACACAATTAATTTAATCATTGACTCAGTCGTATAATTCAAGGGCGCTCAAGTTTCTGCGAAATGCAGACTGTTCCAATTTCTTGCAGTGGAACAAACTCTTAACTCTTAGACACAAAGTAATGAACATTTGTTATTTCTGTATGACACTGCCATGCCTTCCCTTCTTTTTCTACTTTTGTAGCCTACTTTAAAAGAATTCCAAGTGTTTCCACCTTTAATCAAATGAATCTTTCAGAGCTTTAAAAATGATTTCCTGGTGCTTTTATAACTTTAACATCTCCCATGAAATCTTTAGGGACTGTATAAAATCTAAGTAAAAGTATTCCTAATCCTTTCCTATTATCATCTCTGTTTACTGTGCGGCAGCACCACAGATTTCTGAATTCTAAATACCTTAATTATTTAGCAGTATATCAGAATAATACGTAATAAAAAGAGACAAATCATCATGTTTTTTTCAAGAGGGAGTGCATCATACCTGAGCAAATGACCTGACTTTTCCATTAGAGGCGACGCGCTGAGCACACAGCTCACGGTGTTCATACTCAAATGAAATGCAGATTTCTTTTTGAACATTTGACAGACATTTAAATATAGAAATGGTTCTGTGGGCCCTTCCAGTAGCTTTGAAAAATCATAATCCAGACCAAAAAGGACAGCAAAGTTTAATCAATAGATTAGGCTGCAGTCCTAACCCCACTTACCTTGGGGTAAGCCCCATTGAATTCAGTAGAAAGTAGACTTAGCGAGGGTTGTGTTATATAACTTTAGTTTAAACCCTGTGTTTGCCAGGTGTTTGGGACTACAATTCCCATCAGTCCCAGCTAGCACAGCCATGCTGTCTGGAGCTGATGAGACTTGTAGTCCCAAACATCTGAAGAGTACCACTGTACTGTACAAGCATTCTTTAATTTTAGCAATTTATTTAGATTTTTTTTTGCAGTCCTATAATTAGCCGAAGTCTGAATGAGGGACCTCAGGGATATGAGTGCTCCATCAGTGGAGAACATCTCTCCTCATGGGGTGGAACCTACACCCCAGAGCAGCCCTGGATTGGCTCCCAGAAAGCTCCATGGGTGAAGCAATGGTGCAGCAATGTTCTTGGGCATAAGCCTGGGACAGCTCAGTCGAGCTCCACATTGGGCAAAAGATTCCTGCATTGCAGGGTGTTGGACTAGATTACATTTAGGGTCCCTTCCAACTCTAAACTCTTTCCTTTTCCTCCTGTGATGGAACTCCTATTTGGGGACTTCCCTGGCTTTTTTCTGGCCCATGTAGGACCAGTCTGGATAGTTGGCCTTGATGAAGGTTTGACACTTTCTTCCCCAACAGTTTTTTATTTGAGTTTCTACTGAAATGAGACTGCACTTTAATGTTGTATTTTAATGTTGTTTTTAAGCTGTATTTTAATCAATTGTTTTTATGCCTGGTGTTAGCCGCCCTGAGCCCGGTCTTGGCTGGGGAGGGCGGGGTATAAATAAAATTTATTATTATTATTAAAATTCTATGATTCTATGATTCTATAATGCAGACCCCAATACAGGAATGTGAGGAATCTATCTATCATCTATGTATGTATGTATGTATGTATGTATGTATGTATGTATGTATGTATCTCTATCTATCTATCTATCTATCTATCTATCTATCTATCTATCTATCTATATCTATCATCTATCTATCATCTATCTATCTATCTATATCATCTATATCTATCTATCTATCATCTATCATCTATCTATCTATATCTATCTCGATCTATCGATCTATCGATCTATCTATCATCTATCTATCTATCTAGATAAAAAGCAGAGACATCACCTTGCTGACAAAGATCCGTATAGTTAAAGCTATGGTTTTCCCAGTAGTGATGTATGGAAGTGAGAGCTGGACCATAAAGAAAGCTGATTGCTGAAGAATTGATGCTTTTGAATTATGGTGCTGGAGGAGACTCTTGAGAGTCCCATGGACTGCAAGAAGACCAAACCTATCCATTCTGAAGGAAATCAGCCCTGAGTGCTCACTGGAAGGACAGATCCTGAAGCTGAGGCTCCGATACTTTGGCCACCTCATGAGAAGAGAAGACTCCCTGGAAAAGACCCTGATGTTGGGAAAGATGGAGGGCACAAGGAGAAGGGGATGACAGAGGACGAGATGGTTGGACAGTGTTCTCGAAGCTACCAACATGAGTCTGACCAAACTGTGGGAGGCAGTGGAAGACAGGAGTGCCTGGCGTGCTCTGGTCCATAGGGTCACAAAGAGTCAGACATGACTAAATGACTAAACAACAACAACAACAACAATCTATCTATCTATCCAGAGCCAGTGTAGTGTAGTGGTTAAGAGCGGTAGACTCGTAATCTGGGGAACCGGGTTCGCGTCTCCGCTCCTCCACATGCAGCTGCTGGGTGACCTTGGGCTAGTCACACTTCTCTGAAGTCTCTCAGCCCCACTCACCTCACAGAGTGTTTGTTGTGGGGGAGGAAGGGAAAGGAGAATGTTGGCCGCTTTGAGACTCCTTTGGGATAAAGCGGGATATCAAATCCAAACTCTTCTTCTATCATCTGCAGAACTCTTTCTGAATTCAGATGGGGGGGGGTCTTACCCATCACTAAAGAAAATAGTGTGCATCAGGTATCAAGTCTAAGAAACACTATCTTAGATGAAGAGGTAACTGATTTTGTTTTTTCTCAGATCACTCAGAGAAAAAGAGGCCTTCACAAACAAAATTTACACTGTTCTGAACATTAATGGTCAATAGCATGAAATTATATACAACTATAGCAGAAGGGAAAACAAAATGGAAAGGGAATCTAGGCCTCTCAATCAATATTTGTCCCTGTACATATTTTTTCATGGTTCAATCGCTTTTTGCCTTCTGCTCTTCAACATTCAAGCATTTTGTAGTATTAAAAACAGGTGAATGATTATAACTAAAACCCAAATCCCACTGGGGCCCAGAATAAACCTCCCCATTCAATGTGTTTCTTCAGTGTAGTTAAATGGCATACGGGGAGCCTGTTGGCATTTTACTTTGAATATAATATTGCTGTTATTCCCAAAGTGTGTGCCAGAAATTACTCGCTCTCGTGGGACTCATGTTCCCACTTTCAGAAAAGGCTGCCAATGTATCTCTGCACCATCTACATCTACATCAGGCATGGTCTCCTGGAATGGTTGTTGGACTGCTAAGGGTTTTTTCAGGTGTAGGTAGTCTTGGCGGCGAGACCGCGATTTTGCGGTCTCGAGTGGCGGTTATAGACCTTGGGCGGAATCCTTTGGTCTAGCTTCCTTAAATGGGGGGTGGGGGGGGCGTGAAGAGGTGAGACACGCTCCCCCTGTGGTGGTGATCCCAGGGTTCCCCATTAAAGGGGTTGTGTTGAGGGGAGTCACTGGCCATATGCTGAAAGGTTGTCAGTGCACTCCCCTGTGTTGCAGTGAAATGGGGGGGGGGCTCTATGGTTAAACATACGTCTTCCAGAGCCAGCCCAATCCCCAAACAGATTGGATAACCCTGATGTGCCCCAGATCCCCGGCTGGGGACTGGGAGGGATAAACGCCCAATGCCTAACCAAGGTCTTCCTACACCTGAAAGTTTAATAAAGTTGTGGCCAATTTTAATCCCATAACACAGGCATGTCCAAAGTCCGTTTTGGAGGCCTAATCCGGCCTGCTGGTCAGTTTAATCTGGCCCCTGTGGCAGTTTATTTCCTGGGGTAAAATCCTAAAAAAAAACTCAACAACTTCAATCCTAAAAGAAGCATAACAACTTTGGTTGGCCCTCTGGTCAGCCCCCACGGCCCTTCACTTCATCAAATCTGGCCCTCTTTGAAAAAAGTGTGGACACCACTGCCATAACACATTGTCATGAGTCATTATTCCACCCGGGTGTTGCCTGGGGTCGTGGGGGTGTGTGTCTCCGCCTAGGACATAGCTCAAGTGAAACCAGGGATGTTCCTAGGGGACCAGATATATCAAATGACACCAGCCCCCTATCTTGCGGAAATCCACTATGTGGAATACCGCAGACTTCTTACAGCGGCTAGACTAAACGCCCTTGATTCTGCGGTATTGTGGGGAAGGTACAAGGGAGTTCCATACGCCCAGAGAACCTGTCACTGTACTATGGGCATGGTTGAGTCTACCGAACATATCCTTCTGTCTTGTCCTCTCTATGTAGAACTTAGGCAAAATCTTATAACTCCACTTTTACGTCAATCTAGCTTTCTATCCAGAGAAAGAAAGGTTTTATATTTACTGAATAATATTACTAGAAATACAGCCTTCCTGGTGGCTAAATTTCTTTTTTTAGCTTCTAAGCGTCACAAGATTTTAATTGATTGTATCGATATGGGGCTATTTGTTTAGTTCCATTCTATTGTGGATTATGTTTCCTTTTTTCAAAGTTCTTTCAGATGTTTTTAATTCTGTACAAATGTATTCTTCTGACTGACGGTTGAATAAAAGAATGATGATGATAAGGTGTGTGTGTGTGGGGGTCTCCGCCTGGGCGCGCAATATTTCACACAATGCCTCCCAGTCTTGGAGACTCTCCCCTGTGACTTTCTTAACGCAGTGTCTTCCAGCAATGAAATAATGCCGGCGGATGGAAATTTTCCAAGAAGAACATCAGAGGATGCCACTTTTGGTGCCTCCAGATTGCCAGTATTTTGCAAGAGGTGTTCAAGGGCTTCATGGAACTTTAGTTTTGTGGAATTAAAGCACATTGGAGGGACTCTGTCTCCTTAACAAAACGAATCAACTTTTAAAAAGAACCAGGCTTTTTGTAGTTTGGAAGGTGATGGGGAAATGCATTGAAAAGTGTGGAATCCATAAATGGCTAATGGGAAGATGTGTAAATTACCTTGCAGAAAAATCAGGATGGGTGCAGGATGAATATAAGTGTCATGCAAACAAATCAGAATGAATGCTCAGTCAAGACTGGATATGTGGTAGCCTCTGTGTAGACAAATATTTCATCTGAATGATCCCTCTAGACTTGTTTATTAAAAAAATTGTAATGGTTGAAGATGATGCAAGCAGAAAAATGGTTTATGAAAGGAATGGAAACTTTGAAACACAAAGTCAAGTGTATCAGTGATTTCAATAGGACGACAAATGATGACCTAACCGATGTTATGCTAAGAATAAAATAGAAATATGCTGAGGCCTGGATGGGAGATAGAAAAGCTTAGAGAAACTATTACAGAGTGATAGCTGAACATCATGTTAGCGTGACAGGAGATTCTGAGCACACACAAAGAAGTTACAGTGACAGAGTTTTTCAAGGGTTCCTAACAGTTCACTGAAGATGCAATGGCAACCAGTTCCATCCATGCAATAAGCAATGTTTAAAAATAACACCCCTCCTGAGCTGACAATCATCCTGGAAGGACAAAGATTTGTGCGGATGAAAGGAAGGAAAAGTTCAGTGATATACAGTGACTGGTCATAGTGAGGTTGACAGGAATTTGTACTTCTGTCCAGACGCTGCTTATTTCACTGTTTCCCAAAATCCCGATAGCTGAGGCTCATTTTCCCCTTGAATTAAAACTGGAGACATACATTATTATTATTTTTAACACCTGAGATGGTTTGCTTTAAGAGTGTGGGAAGACAAAAGCTTGCCTGCTGTCTGAGAAACCCACCCTCCTGTGCTCTACATGGGCATTTCATCAGTTACTTATTTTTGCACTGTATATATCCCAGCCATTAAAAGCCAAAGAACAGGATGAACTTCCTGGCACCTAAAGAATAGGAAAGAAAAAAGCATGATGGGCGGAAATTCCATAACTTGGGGTGCTTCCAGTTGACTTGTTACTGAGGATTCATCCTGATTGGATTAGATGATTCCTTCCAGTAGATGATTCCTTAGAGACCAACTAAGTTTGTTCTTGGTATGAGCTTTCGTGTGCATGCACACTTCTTCAGATACACTGAAACAGAAGTCACCAGACCCTTATATATAGTGAGAGGGTGGGGAGGGGTATCACTCAGACCCTCTCACTATATATAAGGGCCTGGCGACTTCTGTTTCAGTGTATCTGAAGAAGTGTGCATGCACACGAAACATAGCTGTCAACCCTCCCATTTTTTGTGGGAAACTCCCTTATTCCAATGCTGTTTCCCGCTGCTATCCCGGATTGTTGATATCCCTTAAATTTCCCAGATTTCAAAGGAAGCAGCTCCTCTCCCTCCCTGCCGGCCAGGGAGGCTCCTCAGCTGCATTGCTCGGCTGCCAATAAGGAGTCTAAGACCGACTGGGGGCGGAGCTTGCATGCCTTGTGCAGCCAGACCCTCACGCCCAACCAGACAGCCAGCCTGCCTGCCGTCTACGCTCTCGCTCTTTCGCTCACCCGTTCGCGCGCAGCCTCTGGAGCGCAGGGTGGCGAGGCTACTTGGTGCCATTGCACTGCCCTCGTGGCATCCCTTATTTTCAAATCTGAAAGTTAGGAAAAATCCCTTATTTTCAAATCCGAAAGTTGACAGCTATGACACGAAAGCTCATACCAAGAACAAATTTAGTTGGTCTCTAAGGTGCTACTGGAAGGAATTTTTTTTATTTTGTTTCGACTACAGCAGACCAACATGGCTACCTACCTGGGATTAGATGATGTGTGTCAAAGCAAAGGTTACCCCATACTTTTCAGTGCATTTCCCCCTCACTTTCCTTATTGCAAAAAGTCCAGAATTCCTCAGCATCACCCACAGGTACACTGATGGGCATCAGCTCTCCAGGGTCTCAGACTTGTGGTCTTTCCCAGCTGCACTTGGAGTTGCCAGGGATTGACTCTGGGATCTTCTGCGTTCAAAGTACATATTCTGGTATTGAGTTATGCCCTCCCATAAATATTTTGGCCATGGAGGGGTTTGAATCAGTGAACTTCTGGGTAAATGTTTGCTTGCACCACAGGACACGGGGTGCCGCTGTGGGTTAAACCACAGAACCTAGGGCAGGCATCCCCAAACTTCGGCCCTCCAGATGTTTTGGACTACAATTCCCATCATCCCTGACCACTGGTCCTGTTAGCTGGGGATCATGGGAGTTGTAGGCCAAAACATCTGGAGGGTCGCAGTTTGGGGATGCCTGGCCTAGGGCTTGCCGATCAGAAGCTTGGCGGTTCGAATCCCCGTGACGGGGTGAGCTCCCATTGCTTGGTCCCAGCTCCTGCCAACCTAGCAGTTCGAAAGCACGTCAAAGTGCAAGTAGATAAATAGGCACCGCTGCAGCGGGAAGGTAAACGGCGTTTCCATGCGCTGCTCTGGTTCGCCAGAAGCGGCTTTGTCATGCTGGCCACATGACCTGGAAGCTGTACGCCGGCTCCCTCGGCCAATAATGTGAGATGAGCACGCAACCCCAGAATCGGACACGACTGGACCTAATGGTCAGGGGTCCCTTTACCTTTACCTTTACTTGCACCACAGGGTCCCAATTGACCCAGCGCAGACATAGATTTTGTTCTGTGTTTCCTTCCAGTTCCCACTATGCATTAATAGTAGCCCGAGTATAGTTAGCAAACTCACATGAGCGAGTAAATGTTGGGGGTCGTTAGAGTCATAGGAAATGTATGTGTTGTAAAGGAGTTATTATTTTCAGCCATGATTTTGCACCAGAAAGGGTGGGCAGGAGGGTAGCACCAGAAAGGGTGGTAGCACCAGAAAGGTAGCACCAGAAAGGTAGCACCAGAAAGGGTGGGCAGGAGGGGAGAGGATAACCTGCCATTGTTTTCCTTACTTTGCCAACACACAAGATAAGGTGACGAGTATATTTTTAATCCGAAGAAAGCTAGTTAATGTTACAACGCCCATTCATGGAATTAATGTATATTCCCATTGTTGATTTATAATGCCATGTCGGGAACAAACTGCCAGAGGTCCTAACCTGCTTTTTAAATGGAGTTAACAAACGAAATAGAAATACGAAACCGAAAGCACACACAACCCTCCACATTAAACTCGCATTTTACCTGTAATTTTGATCCTTTTGGGTTAAAGGAATGTTCAAATGCTTTCACAGTATTTTTTTTTTTTTGATTGAAAGAATTTGTAATTGGATTCCAAACATGCTGCTTTCATCTTGGGCAGTACAATATGCACTTTGATAATAACACGGCTATGTCATTAGAAAGAAATCCATTTACCAGCTTCGGCATAAAATGAGATACAGAAGGAGACAATAAAATGCTTTCTAACATAATGTACCTTATTTTTCATTGTATTCCATGCCTGCATTATGAATAAGTAATTTTATAAGTGCATCACCAATACGGTTCGCCTGATCAGTGGCTGCTGTCTGTGAGCTGTCAGCGCTCCGTTGCCACCAGAACCGTTCTCACTATCACATGAATATCTAATGAACTTTATGCAACTTTATTACAGATCAGAATCGGGGGCTAGAAACTTTTTTCATGAATTTTAAAGTCATCTGGATGAGAAAAATGGAAACTGTCAATACCAAAAGGAGGAAAAATGTGAACATAAACAAATTGTTGCATTTCCCCATCATCCTGGATTTCCCCCTATTTTCATGTAAGTGTTCATTACGCTTCCATGTATTCACTGTAGCTTTTCTTTTTGTAAGTCGTCTACCTGCCAGTTGTTCTCAGCTTTAGGGATTTTGTCATATGTTTTTTCTCCAAAGAACAGGAATGTAGGGGGTTGAATCAAGCTAAGACCATCTAGTTCACGGGTAGCCAAAGTGGTGCCATCCAGAGGTCATGGACAACACTTCTCCACATCCCTCTGACCTTACCAGCACCTTACTGTGAAGATCTACTCATGGCTTTTTAGAGTTGGTGACTTGTGGAAGTCAGTTGGTAGTTCCCCACACCTCAACCAGAGTGATGCAGAGTCTTCAGAGATTTCCTTCTCCCAGCAGAATAGCTTCTTCCAGAGTCCCCCGTTAAGGGGAAAACTCATCTCCCACACAGTTCAAAGTAACAAAGTGTTCATGGTCTTCAGACACAAGACAAAGCTGAAAGAAGAAGAAGAAGAAGAAGAAGAAGAAGAATGTGGATTTGATCTCCTGCTTTATCACTACCCAAAGTCTCAAAGCAGCTAACATTCTCCTTTCCCTTCCTCCCCCACAACAAACACTCTGTGAGGTGAGTGGGGCTGAGAGACTTCAAAGAAGTGTGACTAGCTCAAGGTCACCCAGCAGCTGCATGTGGAGGAGCGGAGACGCGAACCCGGTTCCCCAGATTACAAGTCTACCACTCTTAACCACTACACCACACTGGCTATCTACTTCATAGAGTAGAACTGCTATCTACTTCACAGAGTTATTCTGGTCTTTGAAGTAAAGATATATATGTGCAGAGAGATCTGCTAACAACTTCACCATGCTAGCTGTCAGGGACTGGACAGAGGAGAAATGGTGGAGGCAACCTCCTCAGCCTGACCCTACCGGAAAAGAAGAAGACAGTTCAGAATTACAACAGGGGTTTGAGGGAGGTCACAGCTCAGAGGAAGATGAGGGGAAAAAGTTGGGAAATAATGGGAGAGGAGAAGGAGCCGGAGAAGAGCAGTTGGCTGACATGTTATCACTGGAAAGCATTCCAGACCCACCATCTCTCAGAACCCGGAGAGCCTTAAAAGTAGGAGAGCAAAGAGCTTGGAGACAGATGGCCCTAAGCGGCAACTGTAAGGTGTGTGTGTGTGTGTGTGTGTGTGTGTGTGTGTGTGTGCTGTTGACGAGTGAGGAAGTGGGAGAAAAGGGGGGGGTGGAGAATTACTTGAGACTGTGGGAATGTTTGGAACGTGGATGATGATTTATAATTTAATATATCTCATCCTAACTTGCGCTTGCAAGTTCAAATAGCAGAGTAACATTCCCTTTTAAAATACACACAGCGGAAGTTGCTTTGATTCGCTAGAATCAGCTTAATCTAGTTTCCTGGTTTGTCACTATATTTCCCCTTTGTCCCTCTTAAATAAGACACAGCATACGTCTTCTATAAAAAGATATAAAACGTTTACTCACGGACATTCAATTGCAGAGACAGGAAGACTCCCAAAAGAAGGCAGGCTTATTCTTAGTAAAGATATTTACAATAGGGATCTCTCCATGTGGGAGAGAAGTCCATCAGGCCCCAGTTGGGCATCCTCCTCGCAGTCTGAGCGAGAGAGAGCAGCGAGGCAGAAAGAGAGCAGAAGAGCAGAATGGCTGCTGGCCAGTGGGTTTGGCTAATACCTTCCCAGGTGAAGCCACACCCACATCTAGCTTGCAAAGGAAGTTACCTCAATCCAGGTGACCAGGAAGTTGTGGCTGGAGGACTGAGATACCTTCTAGCATTGTTGTATTTGACTGCTCTAGTGTTTACATCCCACAGAGACAATGCCATTATTCCAAGAGGCTGCATTCTCAAGCCTCTCTCTGTAAATATTGAATAAAAAGCAGGTGGTAAGGACTTTTCCTTGTCTTATCTATTCCTGGCAACCTGCAGTGAGGGTTGGTTCCTCTGCTGCCTGACACTAGCTAATGCTGCTGTGTAAAACCCACAGCCTCTTCCCATGACTCTCACAGATTCAGGGTCAGACTCAGATATGCAAACAGGACAGCAGCAGGACATGACATGGACAGGCCATAACAACAGTACAAGCTATAATGAAAGCAATGCCCTAGAAACTAGTATTCGTTTATACAATTATAAATGGCCTCAGCTCTGAAGGAGCATCTCCACCCCCATCATTCAGCCCGGACACTGAGGTCCAGCACCGAGGGCCTTCTGGCTGTTCCCTCACTGCAAGAAGTGAAGCTACAGGGAACCAGGCAGAGGGCCTTCTCGGTAGTGGCGCCCACCCTGTGGAATGCCCTCCCATCAGATGTCAATATGACTTTTAGAAGACATCTGAAGGTAGCCCTGTACAGGGAAGTTTTTAATGTTTGTGGGTTTATTGTGTTTTTAATATTTTGTTGGGAGCCCAGTCAGATGGGTGGCTTATCATTATCATTATTAATATTATTAATATTATTATTCTGCTACAGGTTTGTCAGGGCCTTTGGCTAGAACAATAAAGTCATGACCTGGACTGAGAAAAGAGTATGGCAGATATAGATAGATAGATAGATAGATAGATAGATAGATAGATAGATAGATAGATAGATAGAGGGTGGCCCCCAACTGTTGGCACTGCCCCACCCACAGTTGACTCTGACCCCACTCACTGATGGCATGTGACTCTCTCCTGCAGGAATGCTGCCCTTAATAGAAAAAAAAGATATTGAGAAACAGGATGTAAAATTATTTCAATATGCCACCACTGGGGCGAGAATACTCTTAGCTCAGGTATGGAAGCAAGAACATACCCCAATGATCGAGGAATGGCAACAAAAAATGGTAGAATACATGAAAATAGCTAGACTGACATCGGTAATTCGCCAGCAAGGAAGTGAAACATATGAGAATAAAATTACCAGTGTAATGAAAGACAACTCGCAAAAGTAAGCATACATCTCTTTATTGGCAATTTAAGTGAAATTACAAATACAATTTACAGATAAAGGATATAAGCAAGACATATGTAACACGTACAGAAAACACATTGGAAAAATACAGAACTAAGTGGTTAAATAATTTAAGTGACCCTAAGAACATAGGTTTGAGGTTTGATGTATTATATAAGGAGAACTAAACCGTGGACAAGGTCAAATGGTATTAATTTCTTTTCAAAGCAGATGAAGGAAGAGGGGAAGTCAATTTTAGTTGTTAAGTGTAGTTGCATACTTTGTTTTTTGTTAACTTAAAATTATGGTAAAATAGTATTGGCAAAATTATATACATATATATGAGTGTAAAAGGTGAATTATGACTGATTTCTGTTAATTAAGTAATTTATTAATAAAGATCATTACAAAATAAAAAAGAAAAGAAAAATTTCTCCCCACCCTTTCCCTGAACCTTTCACGAGTTGACCAGCCTTTTAATTTCTCAGTTCTGTAAATCTTCTACCTACCATCCCCTTTACTTTGCCTCCCCAGTGCTTGGAGTGCATTGCAAACGGAGATCTCAACCTGGCCAGCTTCTGTACTGTGTTGCAGCACGGTGTTTTTGTTTAAAGCTTTCCCCATTTCTGCCTTCCTCCTTTGCTGGAGATAGCTGTGACTGAGCTGCTCTCTCAGCATGGGGGAATTTAATGTCAAAGGTGAAGTTCTTCCAAGGTTAATGCTGATTGGATAGAAACCACTGAAGCTTTGTCTATTACTGCGTTATTCACAGAGGAATATTGCTAAGAACTGTGCACTGCCGGTGGCGTTCTTTTGAAAGCCTGGCTATGCTATTGCCGATCATCTCATCCTGAGGTAGCGAATTCCACAGATCATATACTGGATAATAAACATTTATTTTGATGCGTTTTAAGTCTGTTGCAAATTCATTCATTGGTTGCCCGTCATGCTCAGTATTGTCTACACTGATTGGCAGCAGCTTTCTAGCATAGCTGTCAACTTTCGGATTTGAAAATAAGGGATTTTTTCAAACTTTCGGATTTGAAAATAAGGGATGCCGCAAGGACGGTGCAATGGCACCAAGTAGCCTCGCCACCCTGCGCTCCAGAGGCTGCGCGCGAATGGGTGAGCGAAAGAGGGAGCGCATAGACGGCAGGCAGGCAGGCTGTCTGGTTGGGCGTGAGGGTCTGGCTGCACAAGGCATGCAAGCTCCGCCCCCAGTCGGTCTCAGACTCCTTATTGGCAGCCGAGCAACGCAGCTGAGGAGCCTCCCTGGCTGGCAGGGAGGGAGAGGAGCTGCTTCCTTTGAAATCCGGGAAATTTAAGGGATATCAACAATCCGGGATAGCAGCAGGAAACGGCATTGGAATAAGGAAGTTTCCCGCAAAAAAAGGGAGGGTTGACAGCTATGATGCTAAGCCTTGAGACCCGCAATTGCTGTAAAGGTGAGGCCAGTGCCCTTCTTGCTGCCCAGGTCGCTTTCTCCAAGCTCAATAGGGCGGTCCCACACTGTCTGTGCTGTGAGCAAAGGCTTCAGGCCATCCCAGTGCATTCTTCTGCAGCCGAACCAGGTGAAATGAGCTCCTGAATCTAGGACGAAGTGGTGGGCCCAAGGCATTGCCAGGGCCGTCTTAAGCATATCTGGCACCGTGGTGCAAATATCTCTCTGGCGCCCCCCCCCCCCCGTTTCCCAGAGTTGTCAACCTTTTTTAAGGGTGGGGGACCCTTCGGTCCGGCTCGTTTACATTGTGTGGTCCGACACGCGCTTGGCACTGCATGTAAGTAAGAGGTGCCCGGATCGCAGCCCAGACGGCCTCCTGCGCCCTCCCGCGAAGCCTCCCTCTAAGCGCCCGGCGCACCTTACCTGCCCCCGTCTGGGGAAGTCCGCGCGATAGGAGGGCCAGCAAGCAGATCAGGTGACTCATCGGCTGTCCCATCCTTGCTCAGCACCGGGATTGCACAGGGCGCTTGCCTGCTCCGCTCGCAGACTCCGCAGGGAGTCGCGAAGGCAGCGACACGGCCAGAGAGGGGCGGGAGAGACATGCCCACCTTGCCCTGTGCCTGCCCGCAATTACACCTGCCAGGCGCCCAGACAGCCCCGGCGGGAGGGGACGGAAAAGGGCTTCCCTAAGCCGGACACAGCGCTCTCCGATAGGAGGTTGAGAGGAGAGGAGCGGGCTGCCCCAGAGCGGGGAAGGGAGCGCGCCCTGACTCTCCTTCCCAGACACTCAGCCTGTGGCACCCTCCAAAATCTGGTGCCCCGGTGCCCCGCGCCACTAACGTCTATGGGTAAGATGCCCCTGGGCATTGCCATGGCATGGGCCTGTGCCCAGTGCACGATGCTGCAGCCACAGATCCACACTTCCAGGGGGGAGGCAAAACTTGAAAAAGGATAATCAGAAGGAATGGGTAAGTTTTGCAACCCACTTGGTGGCTGCCCCCCTGTGAAAGGAATGGGTGGCATAATCAGTGGGGTTAAGCCCACAAGCAAGCATGGCCTTCTTCAAAACTGCTGTAAATTGCCACAGACGTGACTGCTTTATATGTGGGGGTGGCGAACCTGAGTGATGCCTAGGCCACCTAGGTCCGCCACCCAGGTCGCACCTCCCAGCCTGCCTGCGATTGGCCAATTCAAGGCTCTCAGGGGCCAACATGGCTGCTGGAAGGGTGTTATGCATTCAGTGGTCTGTGTTTGCCTGAGCTTGTCTGGACTAAGGATTCTGAGCCCCTGTGTTCTAGTTCGATACATGATATCCAATCACAGAGCATGTCAGGATTTGGGCCTCTGCCATTGGCCCTTAAATTCTGACTCATGATTTGCAGCTTGGAAGTTTAGACAGCCAATCACGTTGGGAGTGGGAGTGGCCCAGGCCTCCAGAAATGTATATAAGCAGTTGTTTTGCCCCTGTTGTCCAGTTACGTAGTTCAATAAAGGTTCTTGCTGTTAGCACTGTGTCTTGCCTTGCACTTCAGGGGGTTTGACATCATCCAATGGCTACGGCCCCCAAACAGCCATGGCTGTGCCAGGCCACAACAGTAAACTTCCCTGGATTACCAGTGAGTGTTTTATAATACTTAGAATATTTCTTGTACTGATACACAGGATACAGAAAAAAACTTTGCATTTCCCCCTGGGCAAAAAATACTTTGCTTTCAATGCTCATAAAAGCAACATTGTTGCTGGCCACAGGTAGGGTGGCAACTGCTCCCCCACAAGTAATTTATTTAGCAGTATCAATGCCATAGCAAAACCAGTCTGTAATGTGAAGCCGGCACCCTCACAAACATCATATGAAGGATTTTTTAGCAGGAAAGTGGAAATTCTCTACCCAGCAAAGCATTTGCTTAATCCTTTTTTAAAACCCCCAACATATTTCCATAAGGGCACCTGGATCCATAACTTCATGTGATAAAATAAGTGTTATTCATATATGAGTGAACATAGTGTTCCGGTCCTTCTTGTGGGACTTGCCCCTGTTACTAGGGGACGTTTTCCTTTTACTGGAAGTGGTTAAGAAAATCTCAGCAGGCTTCGGTACAATTATCGTGGCCTGTGGTTTCCATCTTCTGCCCTCCTAGCTCTGCAGTTTCTCAACCGGTGGGAATTTAGCAAACTACTTGGAAGGAGTTCAGGTCAATCAGGCATCAAAATCTACCTTCTTCTCACACACTAGACGGTACTGACGCAGTCTGAAAGCTGCACTGTGCCTTTTCACACGGTGCGCTCACCGGGGACAGGAGCACCAGGGTTGGGAAATGGTGTCCAAAAATAAACACCTTTCAGGACTTTCACGATAGGGTCTCTCTCTCTCTCTCTCTCTCTCTCTCTCTCTCTCTCTCTCTCTCTCTCTCTCTCTCTCTCTCTGTTTCTGTCCTGGAAATGGAACACAGTATCTTCTTTCTTCAGCCGCAGCGTCTCTGTTAGGATTAGTTGTATGTTGTAATCAGGAAGAATGCATTGCGGTTATTAAGTCCCAGCACACAAGAGATGGAAAGCACTCACAACCTTGCACACCTCATTTTTCGTTTTGTGTAGATTAAAAGTACAGATGACGAGCTGGGAAAGAAATACTTCAAAAAAGAATTTAAATCCAGTGTTTCTGAAATTGGCTCAACTGAAAAGCACAGGTCACATAGTTATAGTCACTTTTTAAAATATGGCAACCCTACCATGACTAAGGGACGCGGGTGGCGCTGTGGTCTAAACCACAGAGCCTAAGGCTTGCCGATCAGAAGGTTGGCAGTTCGAATCCCCAAGAAGGGGTGAGCTCCCGTTGTTCGGTCCCAGCTCCTGCCAACCTAGCAGTTCAAAAGCACGTCAAAGTGCAAGTAGATAAATAGGTACCGCTCCAGCGGGAAAGTAAACGGCGTTTCCGTGCGCTGCTCTGGTTTGCCAGAAGTGGTTTAGTCATGCTAGCCACATGACCCGGAAGCTGTACACCGGCTCCCTCGGCCAATAAAGCGAGATGAGTGCCGCAACCCCAGAGTCGTCCACGACTGGACCTAACGGTCAGGGGTACCTTTGCCTTTGCCTTTACCACGACTAATGGGGCACAGGGGGATTGGGGTCAGGTGTGTGTGTGTGGCAGGGAGAGAATTAAAGGAACTGGAAGCTTTCCTTCTGTGAACTTCCTTTAGTTAGTCTATTGCCGAGTGCCTTCTGGCGGTTCCCTCACTGCGAGAAGCCAAGTTACAGAGAACCAGGCAGAGGGCCTTATCGGTAGTGGCACCCACCCTATGGAACACCCTTCAATCAGATGTCAAAGAGAAAAACAACTACCAGACTTTTAGAAAACATCTGAAGTCAGCCCTGGTTAGGGAGGCTTTTAATGTTTAATAGATTATTGCATTTTAATGTTCTGCTGGAAGCCGCCCAGAGTGGCTTTTGAAACCCAGCCAGATGGGTGGGGTATAAATAAATTATTATTATTATTATTATTATTATTATTATTATTATTATTGTACAATCCAAGCCGGATTCTGGGCCTTCCCCCTCCCACTGCATTCCATATTATTTAGGATGGTCCCCGGACCCCCTAGAGAGGTTTTTTGGAGGTCACAGATTGGGGGAGGATCCAAGCCAATGTGCTCACAATCATTGTCAGTCCTGGACCATAGGCAGCCAAGCACACCAAGAGCTGACAGAAAGATTCCCAGTGGATTTGAGACCGGAGTTGAGGTTGAGAACTAGTGTAGATCCAAGGTCAGCCACCCAGCGGCAGAGCATATGTCTGCGCTGTCCAGGGTGGGCACGCTCCCGAGGGGGGCGTGGCACAGAGGGTGCCCTCTCAGGCGCAGGATAGCTGCTTGGGTGCCCAGAGCAGCGTGCGCGGCCTGCAGCCAGGGATGGAGTAAGCCGCTCACGGGGGGTGGAGCGAGCCGCCCATGGCGGAGATTCGGCACGCCGCCTGCCCGCTACTCCCAAGCTGTCAAAACGAAGGGGGAAGGAGGGGGGATGCCGCCGGCAAAGCAGCGCAGCTCCCTCCCTTACCTTGACGGCTCAGGGTAGGCTTGAAAGTTGCGGGCGGGTAGCGTGCTGAATGTCACCCCCCTCAGTGAGGGCACCCGGGGTGATCCACCCCACCTCCCCCCTTACTATGCCCCTGCAGCCACCTTGGCATCTGAGGCGAACCACAAAATGGTACCCTGCCCCCCATAGGGCGTAAGTGAAGATGTGAAGGAGCGTCTCCACCCCCATCATTCTGTCCAGACACTGAGGTCCAGTGCCGAGGGCCTTCTGGCGGGTCCCTCATTGCAAGAAGCCAAGTTACAGGGAACCAGGCAGAGGGCCTTCTCGGTAGTAGCACCTGCCCTGTGGAACGCCCTCCCACCAGATATCAAAGAGATAAACAACTACCAGACTTTTAGAAGACATCTGAAGGCAGCCCTGTTTAGGGAAGCTTTTAATGTTTGATGAATTATTGTGTTTTAAAATTTTTGTTGGAAGTCCCCCAGAGTGGCTGGGGAAGCCCAGCCAGATGGGTGGGGTATAAATAATAAATTATTATTATTATTATTATTATTATTATTATTATTATTATCTATATCAGGAACAAGGAGGGCAATAAAGATCCAGATCGGGATCTGCTGCCCGCGTAGGTCCTGCTGCCTGAGGTGCTTGACTCACCTTGTCTCTTGGGTAGGCTGGCCCTGTGAAGATTCCACAGGTGGGCCTAAGTGGACCTTAGTTCAGGAGGATCATCCTGAAGGCAGAGTCATTACAGGTCAGAGTCTGAAATGAATACTTCATCTGAAGGAGGCCTGAAGAGGGAAGACAGGCTGCAGGAGACGGAAAAGTTGATGGACTGGAAAGGGCTAGCGGAAGCTGGACAGAGAGGCAGGCAGACAAGTAGAGAGATGAAGGAGTCCCACATGCAAGCCTAGTTTTTTGGGCAAAGGTTCAAGCCTGACTGGGGGCAGTTATTTAATAAACAATAAATAACGTAAGTGATGATGATGATAACAGGCAACTAGTGGGCTGTGTGGAAGGTGATTGTTGTTGTTCAGTCGTTCAGTCGTGTCCGACTCTTCGTGACCCCATGAACCAGAGCACGCCAGGCATGCCTATCCTTCACTGCCTCTCGCAGTTTGGCCAAACTCATGTTAGTAGCTTCGAGAACACTGTCCAACCATCTCATCCTCTGGTGGAAGGTGATACTTGGGATAATAATAATAATAATAATAATAATAATAATAATAATAATTTAATATTTATACCCCGCCCATCTGGCTGGGAAGAAAACACTGCCCCTTTTCTTCAGTCCAGAGAAATCATAATATAGTGTACCAGTGTAGTATCATCATAATTTTTATTATTAAAATTTATATACTGCTCTTCACCTGAAGGTCACAGGGCGGCTTACAACATAAAACCTCAAAAGAAAAATACAAAATACGTAACATAATAACAAAAACCAATGTCCCCACCAAGTGTACAAATGAGAAGACACCTAATTCAATACCTTGGATGACCTGATTGTAATTCACTGCTGTTCTGATATCCTCATTACTACCACATATTTCCTCAAAGCACCCGTGAAAGCCTTTGATTGAAACTGGCTTTATCCAGCTGTGTAATTCTGGAAACAGTCATTTTTAATTCAAAGGACCAGACCCCCAAAATGTGATTATTTATTTGGAATGACCTGATAGCTCCTTCTTTCGCTTTAGATCAGGAATGGGCAAACTTGTCCCTCCAGCTGTTTTGGGACTACAGTTCCCACCATCCCTGACCACTGGTCCTGTTAGCTAGGGATAATGGGAGTTGTAGTCCCAAAACAGCTGGAGGGCCAAGTTTGGTCATGCCTGCTTTAGGTAGAAGAAAGAAAAACTTTCTGACAGTGGAACAGTCTCCCTTCGGAGGTTGTGGAGGTTTGAAAGCAGAGGTTGGATGGCCATCTGCCATGGATGCTTTAGTTGAGATTCCTGCATGAGATTCCTCTAAGATTCTATGATTCTAAGCAGAACTTTGTGATGGTACTCAATGATATAGAATACCAGCATCTCTCTCTCTCTCTCTCTCTCTCTCTCTCTCTCTCTCTCTCTCTCTCTCTCTCTAATTTTGCATGGCATTGCTCACTAGTTTTTAGAAACTAAACACTTTACGTTCAAGGGAGCCAGGTGGCGCTGTGGGTTAAACCACAGAGCCCAGGGCTTGCTGATCAGAAGGTCAGCGGTTCGAATCCCTGCGACGGGGTGAGCTCCCGTTGCTTGGTCCCAGCTCCTGCCCACCTAGCAGTTCGAAAGCACGTCAAAGTGCAAGTAGATAAATAGGTACCGCTGCGGCGGGAAGGTAAACGGCTTTTTCGTGTGCTGCTTTGGTTCGCCAGAAGCGGCTTTGTCATGCTGGCTACATGACCCGGAAGCTGTACGCCGGCTCTCGGCCAATAAAGCGAGATGAACGCCGCAACCCCAGAGTCGGACACGACTGGACCTAATGGTCAGGGGTCCCTTTACCTCCCTTTACCTTTAAAGACCAACATTAAGGGACGCGGGTGGCGCTGTGGGTTAAACCCCAGAGCCTAGGGCTTGCCGATCAGAAGGTTGGCGCTTCAAATCTCCGCAACGGGGTGAGCTCCCGTTGCTCGGTCCCTGCTCCTGCCAACCTAACAGTTCGAAAGCATGTCAAAGTGCAAGTAGATAAATAGGAACCGCTCTGGCGGGAAGGTAAATGGCGTTTCCGTGCGCTGCTCTGGTTCGCCAGAAGCGGCTTAGTCATGCTGACCACATGACCCGGAAGCTGTACGCCGGCTCTCGGCCAATAAAGCGAGATGAGCGCCGCAACCCCAGAGTCGGACACGACTGGACCTAATGGTCAGGGGTCCCTTTACCTTTACCTTTCCTTTACGTTCATTCACCCCCCCCCAAAACAACAACAAGAACAACAACATTCTTATATTCTGTAACAACCTTCCTTAATCTTGTTCCCTTCAGATTCGCCATGCTGGCCAGGTCTGGTGAGAATTGGGAGGGCACCAAGTTGGGAACGACTGTTCTGTAGTAAATATCAGGCTTGGTCAGTTATGTTCCATTTGCATTGTACGGAATCTAAAACCATTTAACAGCGGGAAAGCAAACCGTAATCCATTCGCAATGTTATAAATGAGACAATGCTGCCTCCCCCTCCCCCTGGTAAAGAGAGAAGAAATCAAGATATCTGTCAAGCCTATTTATACAGAATAGGTAACCCTGGGTCACAGGCAACGCTAATAAAAAAGAATGACAACCCATTTCTTTTAATGACAAGCTGACATATTTATTTTTATTATTCCACAAAGAACTCGCCAGACCCATCTGTCATGGAAAAGCCTCCTTATTCGCTCTTCGGGAAATTCTCTCACTTTGAGAATTTCGGTTTTGCAGAGAAGGTGCTCAGCCTCCTTGAAACGTCAACATTTAGGGAAGGAAAAAATATTTTAAAGGCTGCATTTTTTGCTATCTGTGCTGCTTTTGTTTTCAAAGCTAAGCTGTGGTGTTAATATAGATCAGTGTTTGCTGGACCATGTGTAGGTATATAGATCGGTGGCCTTTGAAATGTGAAGAAGATGGGGGGGGGGTTCATTGGATGCTTGAGGGAGTTCCTCAGTGAGAAGATCAGCAGCGGTTAGACAAGCCCTTGAAAGAAAGGTTCCCCACTGCATATGGTATCCTCTGGTAATGAACAGATCTAGGCATAGCTGTCAGCCCTCCCTTTTTTGGTGGGAAACTCCCTTATTCCAATGCCGTTTCCCGCTGCTATCCCGGATTGTTGATAGCCCTTCAGTTTCCCGGATTTCAAAGGAAGTAGCTCCTCTCCCTCCCTGCCGGCCAGGGAGGCTCCTCAGCTGCGTTGCTCGGCTGCCAATAAGGAGTCTGAGACCGACTGGGGGCGGAGCTTGTATGCCTTGTGCAGCCAGAACCTCACGCCCAACCAGACAGCCTGCCTGCCTGCCGTCTACGCGCTCGCTCTTTCGCTCACCCGTTCGTGCGCAGCCTCTGGAGTACAGGGTGGCGAGGCTACTTGGTGCTATTGCACCGCCCTCACGGCATCCCTTATTTTCAAATCTGAAAGTTTGGAAAAATGGCTTAGTTTCAAATCCGAAAGTTGACAGCTATGGATCTAGGAGAGTGGTCATCTTTTAGGGCAGCAGGAGGCATCTGTGGCTCTCCAGATATTGTTAGGCTACAATTTCTATAAGCTCTGATCAGTTGGCCATGCTGGGTGGGACTGATGGGAGTTGGAATCCAAGGACCCCTGAAGATCCACAGCTACCCTAGGGCAGTGCCCTTCAACTGGTGGGTTGGGACCCATTTGTGGGCTGCAGCCAGATCCAAGGTGGGTCGCAACAGGAGCACTACCACCTGTCAGGCTTCCTCCCCCTGTGGCAGTAGATAAGAGATCAAACGAAAGGAATGCCTTACCAGTTAGAATAATAATAATAATAATAATAATAATAATAATAATAATAATAATAATATATTATTTGTACCCCGCCCATCTGGCTGAGTCTCCCCAGCCACTCTGGGCGGCTCCCAATCAAATGTTTAAAAACAATACAGCATTAAGTATTAAAAACTTCCCTAAACAGGGCTGCCTTCAGATGTCTTTTAAAAATAGGATAGCTGTTTATTTCCTTGACCTCTGCTGGAAGGGCGTTCCACAGGGCGGGCGCCACTACCGAGAAGGCCCTCTGCCTGGTTCCCTGTAGCTTTGCTTCTCGCAGTGAGGGAACCGCCAGAAGGCCCTCGGCGCTGGATCTCAGTGTCTGGGATAAACGATGGGGGTGGAGATGCTCCTTCAGGTATACAGGACCGAGGCTGTTTAGGGCTTTAAAGGTTAGCACCAACATTTTGAATTGTGCTCGGAAACATACTGGGAGCCAATGTAGATCTCTCTCTTGTATAATCACAATGAGAGAACAAAGAACACATCTCCTAGAAATGGCAGTGCTCCCAATTAAGGGACACTCCCCCCTCCATCCCTATTAATCTACACCAGGCATGTCCAACAGGTAGATCATGATCTACTGGGAGATCACTGGGCATCTGTGGTAGATCACTGGTAGATCACTGGCTCTCCTCCTCCCTAAAAAAAGCTCAACAACTTTGACCTGAACACCAAAAAAGGGGGTAGATCACTGCCAGTTTCTAACTGTGAGTGGATCGCAGTCTCTTGGGAGTTGGCCACCCCTGATCTACACCACTCCTATGTCTTGTAATCTGAACTTGTACCCTCTGTGCTTTCTGTTTTGACACTGAGCTCTCCGTGACTTTGGAGAAGAGGGGTGGATGCTATCCAGAGACTGCGAATCTGTTAACTCTCTCTCTTCTAGTGTTTCTTCTGCTAGCTGTTCCCCATCCAGTATTTCCCAGCTTCTGCCTTCTCAGCTATGCCCCTCTGCAAACCACTGTTCCAAATCTATGCTGTCCTGGGATCAGGGAGGGGGTGGCTCCCACCATTCTTGCTCAGTGCAGCCTCCCTCAGCACAGTCCCTGACACCACCCTGCAAATATATGGTAAAAGATTAAGAAATACATTCCGCAAAGCATGTTTGGGTTAAAAAGTGGGTCCTGGGTCTGGAAAGGTTGAAGATACCTGTCCTAGGGTATACTTTCAGGATGTGCCCTAGAACAGCGGATGCTCGAAGAAGCCATTATTTGTGAATTCTGACATGACCTAACCTGATCCGAACCTCTGGGGGTTAATGTGTGGATTGGAATGTAGATACCCCTCAAATTTCTCACGTCTCTGAATTTTGTAATGCAATTCTCTGTTCCAAATGACACAAAGCTGGACTTACAAATGCATATTTTGAAATGCATATCGGAGAGAAAAATACATATTTTTGTACGACCTTTCTTTTAAAGTCACAGATGAATGTAGAAATGGGAGGGATACACTGACAAAAAAATGCGTGCATGCTGAAGATCTTTTTATTGTTTTATCACTTGTTTGCCTCCCTGCGCTCCTTTGGCAGGATATAAATTTAATAAATAAATGAAGCGAAAGTGACATGGAACAGAAATAGATTTAAGACTAGGGTACTTTCCATTAGGGACCCAGGTGGCGCTGTGGGTTAAACCACAGAGCCTAGGGCTTGCTGATCAGAAGGTTGGCGGTTCGAATCCCTGCGACGGGGTGAGCTCCTGTTGCTCGGTCCCAGCTCCTGCCAACCTAGCAGTTCGAAAGCAAGTCAAAGTGCAAGTAGATAAATAGGAACCGCTGCAGCGGGAAGGTAAATGGTGTTTCCGTGCGCTGCTCTGGTTCGCCAGAAGCGGCTTTGTCATGCTGGCCACATGACCCGGAAGCTGTACACCGGCTCCCTCGGCCAGTGAAGCAAGATGAGCGCCGCAACCCCAGAGTCGGACACGACTGGACCTAATGGTCAGGGGTCCCTTTACCTTTACCTTTACTTTCCATTAAGGGCGGAGATTCTTGATCCTCTCTGTGGCTTTTGATACCGTTGACCACCGTTGACTGCTTGATCCGAAAGCTGGAATTAGTAAAGAATGCTGCAGCTCAGCTGCTGACAGGAGTGTGGCCCTCTCCATATCACACCTCTCCTCAGAGATCTGCACTGCTTGTCCATTGGCTACCATGTCCGGTTCAAGCTGTTACTATTAGGATATAAAGCCCTGATCAGCTTAGGAGCTGTCTGCTTCTGCAATTGCTTACTCCACATCTGCCAATTCTACCGCTTTGATCTGTGGAACTGGCACTTTTTCAAGTGCCACATAATATTCATTCTGCAGTTGTAAGAATCTTTGGAACTACCCGCATATTGACGTCAGGCAGTCACCAAATAGCATTCTTCTCTGGACCTGCTTAAAACGTTTTTGTTTAGGCAAGCCTACCCAGGCATGTAGATGTTGATGCGTTTTAGTCTCTTGTTAAATCTCATTATTTTCTAAATGTTTTAATTGCTTGTTTTAAACTGTTCTTTGTCATCATTTAAATATTTATTGTAAACCACTTGGAGGTTTTATTACAACCAGGCGGTATATAATTTTTGTTAAATAATAATAACTTGATGTAAAAATCTTCTCCGCAGGAAGTAAATTTGAAGTGGTCGTATGAGAAATACAGTGGTACCTCGGGTTACAGACGCTTCAGGTTACAGACTCCGCTAACCCAGAAATAGTACCTCGGGTTAAGAACTTTGCTTCAGGATGAGAACAGAAATTGCGCGGCCGCGGTGGCGGCGGGAGGCCCCATTAGCTAAAGTGGTACCTCAGGTTAAGAACAGTTTCAGGTTAAGAACGGACCTCCAGAACGAATTAAGTTCTTAACCCGAGGTACCACTGTAATATCTTTGTCTGTATAAACACCCGTGTAAATAAGTGGTTTCCTGGGAGACCAAGAAACCTCCTATAGCATATAGAAAATAGCATAAAAATTCTGAGCAGCCGACAGCTGGTCCCTAAAATGGCTTCGTTTCCCTCTGTGATGAATAAGGACAGAAGATTTTCACTTGCGCTGAAGAAATGTATTTCACCCCCAACCCAAATTACTTTTTTTTTTTTTTTGCTGCACAGAAATTTCTCCTCACTTTGTAAAATGTAACTGTCACTCTGATAGAGAATGACCTTTTGTAAATGTTGAAGCAATCACAGATGGGAAGTAAAATAGTGACACCTTTGTAAGGGAGACACCTGGCAACTGTCTGTGCCCAAACTCCCGGCTTCCTTTTTGTAAAGGATTTGGGTGGGCACGGCACTGTCATGAAACGGCTATTAACTGAGCGAAGCACCAGTCCAGTATTTGTTCACATATGATGCTTGACATGACCATTGGGACTTGTGAGAGCTGCAGTTCAAAACATCTGGAGGGCACCAGGTTGCCGAGAGCAGATCCATCCTTTAACTCAAACATACAGTATAGATCAGTGATGGCTAACCTTGACACTCCAGATGTTTTGGAACTACAACTCCCATCACCCCTAGCTAACAAGACCAGTGGTCAGGGATGATGGGAGTTGTAGTTCCAAAACATCTGGAGTGTCAAGGTTAGCCATCACTGGTATAGGTGTTGATGCATGGCCATATCCTGACTAGCATGGCAGACGTGGCACCCAATAATAATAATAAATAATAAATTTTTATTTATACCCCGCCCTTCCCAGCCAAGACCGGGCTCAGAGCGGCTAACACCAATAAAATCACAACAAAACATAAAAAACAATCAATTAAAATGCAGGTTAAAATACGATTTTAAAGTTAAAAATGCAGCCTCATTTTTAAGTAGCCAACCAATCAAACCATAAAGGAATGAAACATCAGGGTTAAACTAAAACCAACCCAAAGGCCAGGCGGAACAGCTCTGTCTTGCAGGCCCTGCGGAAAGATGCCAAATCCCGCAGGGCCCTGGTCTCTTGTGACAGACCGTTCCACCAAGTCGGGGCCAGTACTGAGAAGGCCCTGGCCCTAGTTGAGGCCAACCTAGCATCCTTGTGGCTCGGGACCTCCAAAATGTTATTATTTGAGGACCTTAAGGTCCTACACGGGGCATACCAGGAGAGGCGGTCCCTTAGGTACGAGGGTCCTAGGCACCAAAGGGGGAGATCCCTGGAAGGAATTCTATCTGGACTCCTCTATGTTCTGGCCAATGGCTAGGAGGAAGAATACTTGGGCTAGTATGTCTTGCAGGTCTGGCTGGAGATGTCAAAGGCAGTACCGGATTTGCGTGTCAAATCCTGACCCCTCCCGTGGTGAAATAAGGACACAGGACACAATAATTAAGGTTAATGGGCATAGAAAGGCCACAACTTTATTGGTTACGGAATGTAGAGAGGTATTGGCTTAGGCATTGGATCTAACCAACTATATCTGACTCCAGCCCGCTGTGCTGGCAGTCCGGGAAGGGTTAACCACCGATGGGAGAGTCCTGCTGCTGCACATCAGCTAGGAACTCACCCTGGGGTCACCGATATGGGGCGTGCCTTTGGCCCTCACCTACCACGGCTTCGGACAGGGACACGCCCCCCGGACTCATTTAACGAAGTACCCTTCAGCATTTGGGGGAGGTGATGGCCCAACCTCCCCCCCACCTTCAGCCTTCCCTAGATAATCCAATGCCTAACCGCCAACCTAAGTTGTGACGAGTTGCTACGAGGTAGGCGAAAACCACAAGGCTCCAGCCAATTTGCCAGGTGGGAAAATTCCTACCAGGTCCCTCAACGGCGACCAACCAAAGTCCATAGCAAGGTCAATGAGAACGCACCTGCAAAAAAGGGAGGGTGGGCGGGAAAAGTATCAGCTGGCGGGGGCAGGAAGCCAGAGGCTGAGTCCTGTTCGCGCGTTTGCTTAAATGCAGCAAGCCACGCCTGCCAGCCGCACAGATAGGTCGGCCTGCCAGGCGCCGCGCCCAGGGCTCAGCCTATGGCAGCAGGGGATGAAGCCATCCCCTGCGCACGTGAAGGGCTCGTGATGCCCGCAACCCCCCTCCACCCTGCGGGCGGAAGGGACTTTACGTAAAAGCTAAACAAGCTATAGCTTAGGGCCCCACTCTCTTGGGCCCCCCAAAAAAATTTAAAGGGGAAAAATACTGGATGTACATTTCCAAAATGTAAGATAAAAAACAAATAAAATAAAACCGACATACAGCAACTGTGTTGTGTGTTGTGTAGGCTCCTATTTGTTATGTGCAAATAGCTTTAGATACCTATTAGGCTCATAAATTACCATATAGCATATGTTCAACACAAAAAACGGTGACAATTTGTTGTTGACAAAGGACAGCTGGACATATAAAGGGCCCCATTACCTTCAGTAGCTTAGGGCCTCATCAAACCTAAATCCGGCCCTGATCAAAGGATTAAGTGTCAGGACTGGCAGAGGCGTAGGAAGGTCAGGTGGTACCCGGTGCGAAAAATTTCTTGTCACCCCCCCCATTGATTTTATTATTTTTATTTTATTTTTTGCCTGCAAAAATGGTTTTACGTTATTTCATATTTTCTTACAAAGGAATAATAACAAGTAATAATAATAAAAACTTTTATTTATATCCCGCCCTCCCTGGCCAAAGTCGGGCTCAGGGCGGCTAACATCAGATACATAACATTGGTATAAAATCAAACAATAATTAAGTTACCTCCTAAAAACATGTCAAAATCAAATTAAAGTCTAATTAGATGGCTGTCCGCAGGGTTAGGGTTGGGAACAGTAAGTGCTCCACTGAATTGAAATTTCAGCCTTCACAACATAGAAAACAGCCAAGTAAACAGCTATTTTCGTGGAGGAGGGTCAAGATATTAATTGATATTCATGAAATTTCATATATAGCTATATAATCCCTAGTATAGTAAGATAAGACCTTTGGAGCAGGTATTTTTTTTAAAAAAAAGTTTTTTATGAACCGCCCTAGTAGGGCAGTAATTGTTCCTTGATAATTTGTCACCCCCTCCATGATGGAACCGGGGGTGGACCGCCCCCCTTCCTACGCCCCTGGGGACTGGACATTGGAGGTAGAATGCTGGAGACCACCTCCCCTTTCTCCTGAATCTTCCCAAGAAGAGGAGGACGGTATAGATTTACAATGGTGGTTTGTAGAGATAGAAGAGGGGCAAACCTGGGAAATAATGGGAGAAGCAGAGCAGGAACACCTGATTGACACTTTATCACTAGAGAGCATTCCAGACCCCCCTTCTCCTAGAACCCGGTGGTCAATGAAAGTAGGAGAGCAGAGAGCCCAGAGGCAATTGTCCCTAAGCAGACGCCATAAGGGGGGTGGGGCTGTTGCCGACTGAGAAGGGAAGGGGGGGAGGGAGATTACTCGGAGCAACGCCATTAATGAGAGGCGACATTTCTGAGTCCCTCTCTGTGAACTTTGAATAAAATACATCGCTAAGAACTTATTGTGGAACGCCCTCCCAGCAGAGGTCAAAGAGCTAAACAACGATCTGACATTCAGAAAATACCTGAAGGCAGCCCTATTTAGGGAAGTTTTTAACCTGTGATATTTTAATGTATTTTAATATCTGTTGGAGGCAGCCCAGAGTGGCTGGGGGGACCCAGCCAGATGGGCGGGGTACATATAATAAATTTATTATTATTATTATTATTATTATTATTATTATTATTATTATTATTATTATTGTCTATCAATTACTGTCAGCCTTCCATGAGGGGGAGGGGTCGGATTAAGTTGAGGAATTCCCAGCTTTCCAGCCCCAGATGTGCATTTTTTTGGGGAAAAATTTTCAGACCATGTATGTTGGCGCAGCTTACATTTCTGGTTAATAGGAGTCAAAACCATGAAAGAAATCTTCCTAAAATGTACTCCTTTTAAAAATTCACACATGACTTTGTCTAATATAGGTGTAGTCCTTTGGGGTGAATTCACCAATACCCTGAAATTTTGCCCTTATTTCCCCCAAAAGTGAAATAATGCCTCTGCTTGGTCCACTAAGTACCACTGTCCCGATTCTAAAGTGCTATAGAAATGCTCCGTAATGTTTATTATTTATGTTTATTCTTAACATTTATTTGGAACACCCCTTGGATATGCTTTCCTAGTAGGGCCCCCAATAAAACTTCAGAATGGACCTTGTTTTAGAGTTTGTGTGCTTAAGATCCATTGATTTCAATAGGAATGAAAAAATTCGTTTGCTTTCAGTGGGTTCCATTCAAAAAACTTGGACTTAATCGATTGCAGATATGGCTGGTTGTGTAGCCAAGTTGCCAACAATGAAAAGAATTGAATTTATAGACTGCTAAAAAGAAAAATCAATTTAGGGGAGAAAAATGGAAAAGTCGCCCTGAAATGCTCCAGGTCTCTTGCGTTCTGTTGCGCAAAACAAGTCACTTAAGAAATATCTATTTGCTCTGTAGAGAAGTAGGTAATATGAAAACAGGTCATATTACATGCAATTAATACAAATTATGCTGATTTTTTTTTTGGGGGGGGTCTTAACATTCCCACCTTTTTTTCTGAAATGACGCCATTTGTGGAAAAAACCCCAAAGCAAACCAAAAGCAGGTGCTTAATCTAATATTTAGGTTATGTAGATAAAGGGATCTTTATCTCAGACTCTTCCCCATGGTCCAACTGGGGAGCCAGTGTGGTGTAGTGGTTAAGAGTGGTAGACTTGTAATCTGGTGAACCGGGTTCGCGTCTCCGCTCCTCCACATGCAGTTGCTGGGTGACCTTGGGCTAGTCACACTTCTCTGAAGTCTCTCAGCCCCATTCACCTCACAGAGTGTTTGTTGTGGGGGAGGAAGGGAAAAGGAAAATGTTAGCCGCTTTGAGACTCCTTCGGGTAGTGATAAAGCGAGATATCAAATCCAAACTCCTCCTCCTCCTCCTCCTCCTCCTCCTCCTCCTCTTCTTCTTCTTCTTCTTCTTCTTCTTCTTCTTCTTCTTCTTCTTCTTCTTCTTCTTCTTCTTCCAGCTCTGATAGTCATGAGGGAACATATGCACAGAGACTGTCCTCATATTCAGACGAATGTCCCTGTTTTCATGTTCCTGTCCTCAGTAAAACACAGTCCCAATGCTTTCTGGTGAAATGTTTTAAAAGACCCCCCCCCCTCTTTTTAAAAGCATGCATGAGCTGGAATTCTTCATATTTCAACTCTCTCTCCCGGGCTTCTAGAAGTTAAATCTCTTAAGTAACGGGATCAGGAATGGCTCTTGAGTTCAGAGTTTTCTGATTCAAGTGCATGTACCTGCTGTGGAGGCCTTTTTTGTAGTTCCATCAGTGATTTATTTCTACTGTTTGCTTTTATACTATTTTGGTTTGAATGTGACCTGCCCTGAGATACTATTTTGAGTTGGTTATTTTTTTTTTTTAAATGCAAATCATACCTTCCAAACGCCCTGGAAAAAACAGGACATCCTGTTAATTCGTGCAAGATCTTGCTGGCCATTTTGGGCGCTGCGATCTTGCGCTCTCTCTTGTGGTGCTCTTGCCCTGAAAAAAAGCCCTTTTTTTACAGGGTGAGAGCAAGGCACGGGTTACATAACTCACCCAGGAGCATGTCCTGGAAGACATGCGTCCTGGTGGAAATGGAAGGGAGCATAATTACATGTAGATTCACCCCATCCTACTCTGTAAGCAAGCCACTTCACCTTCTTGCCTACCAGGGCTGATTTTCTAACTCTCACACACAGAGCAAACATTATACATTTCTTTAGGCGTAACTCAACTCAGTTTATTACAGCAAAAGCCAGGAATATAATACAGTGTAATTCCAAACCAGCGATCAGAATATCGCTACAAGGCGTCAAAATCCTAAGGATTATAATAATAATTTTTAAAAAACCAATGGCGCAAAAGAAATTTATAGTATTGAAATATACTCGGAGTCGAGTGTGGATTTCAGCTCTTTATTCAGCTCATAGTAGCGAGGAATGGAAGTTTCCCCAGAACATCTGCTTTATATACAGTATTTACACAATGGGCCCCATGTGATTGGCTAATTCCAGGATACTCCTGAAGGCCAATCCGGTTGCGGATTCACTTCCACCTGGAGCTGGATTGGGTGGCTCCTGCGGACCAATCAGACTGCTGCATTCTGAATCCTATTGTTCTAGGACCAATCAGACTGCTGCCTTTTGGATCCTATTGTTCTAGGACCAATCAGTCTGCTGCCTTTTGGATCCTATTGTTCTAGGACCAATCAGACTGCTGCCTTTTGGATCCTATTCAACTCAGTACATAACACCCCTCCCCTCTAAGTTCCAGTCCTGCCCGGGAAGTTGCATTCATAGTCCTCAAGGTACGCCGGCCGCCTACGTATGCGTTGCGGCCTGGGGTGTTCCCTGGTCAGGGGTTCGGGTTCTGGCTCGTGTTCCAAGGCTGCTGGCTGTGATGGGGCCGTTTGGTCTGACGCGACTGGCTCGCTCAGTTGTGGCTCTGGTTCCAGTGTCCTTTCGGCCTCGCGGGTCCCCTCTGTATTTACTGATTCTGCCTCCCCTGCCGGCCCCTCCTGCTCTATGGGCCTCGCTGCCCCACTGTTCCCTTGGGACTCCTCTGACCTGTCCTCCTCCTCGTTTTCTCCCGGGAATCGTCGCCGTAGCTGGTCGCAGTGGCGGCGCCAGCATTGCCCCCCCTCCGTTAGCACCTCGTATGACACGGGGCCAGTCACCCTGGTGACTGTGGCGGGTACCCATGCTGGGCCTGCCCCAAAATTCTTTGCGTACACTGGGTCCTGGGCCACGAAGGTCCGGGGGTTCCTGCCTTCCCCCACCACTACCTCATCCTGAGCTCTGTCGGGGTGAAGGCGGTCCAGTCTGATTGCGAGGCGCCGGCCCATCAGTAGTTCCGCGGGGCTCCGACCAGTCGTTGAGCTGGGGGTGCTGTGCTGTGCTAGAAGGAATGTGGCAAGGCGGTACTCCCAGTCCCCTTGCGTCATGCGGCGGAGGGTGTCCTTGGTGGTCCGCACCATGCGCTCTGCTTGGCCATTGGTGGCAGGGTGGAATGGCGCCGAGCGGATGTGGCGGATGGCGTTCTGCGCTGTGAAGGTCCGGAATTCTTCTGACGTAAATGCGGTTCCGTTGTCTGAGACTAGAGTGTCAGGGAGCCCGTGGGTTGCAAACAGCCTGCGTAGTACCCGGATGGCTGCGGATGTAGAAGTGGACGGTACCAGTGCGACTTCCAGCCATTTGGTGTAGGAGTCCACCACTATGAAGAATGTTTTCCCTGGAAGGGGCCAGCGAAGTCCACATGCAGGCGTGACCATGGTGCTCGGGCAGACTCCCAGGGCTGGACTGGGGCCCTTGGGGGATCCGGGCGGGATTCTTGGCAGGCCTGGCAGTGTTTGACCCAGGCCTCTATCTCTCTGTCAATCCCCGGCCACCACACATAACTCCTGGCCAAGGCCTTCATTCTCACTACCCCTGGGTGTGTCTCGTGTAGGGCTGTAAGGACCCTTTTGCGGAGGGGCTGGGGGATGACGACCCTGCTTCCCCATAACAGGCACCCCTTGTGGGCTGACAGTTCATGTTTACGGGTTGTGTAGCCAGCAAATTCTGGCCCGGGACTGCTGCTGGGCCATCCCCCTCCACACCCAGTCCAGGACCCGGGAGATGACCCCATCTTTCTTGGAATGGTGCGCAACTTCTTGTGCCTGAATGGGGCGGTCGGGAAGCAGCTCCAGGGTCATAACCTCTTGTGCGGGCGCTGGGTCGGGGCCTGTTTCTGGTAGTGGTAGCCTGCTGAGGGCGTCTGCGTGGCCCATCGCCTTCCCAGGGCGGTGAATCAGTGCATACTGGTAGCCGGCAAGGAAAATTGACCACCTGAGGACGCGAGGAGACAGCACTTGGGGGGTCTGCTTTTCGGGGGCAAACAAGCCAAGCAACGGCTTGTGGTCAGTCACAACGGTAAAGGGCCGCCCGTACAAGAAATCATGGAATTTTTTTACTCCCTTTACGATTGCCAGACCCTCCTTGTCGATTTGCGAGTAGTTCCGCTCAGCTGCGGCGAGCGTCTGGGAAAAGTATGCCACTGGCACCTCTCTTCCATCCGGGAGTTGGTGTCCCAGGACAGCGCCGATGCCGTAGGGTGAGGCGTCGCATGCTAGCACCACCGGCAGCCTCTCGTCGAAGTGTGCCAAGACCGAGTTTGAGACGAGCAAGTCCTTGACTGCCTGGAATGCGGCCTCCTGGCGCTGGCCCCACACCCAAGGGGCCCGCTTGTCCAGGAGTCTGTGTAGGGGCTCCGCTACCGCCGCCTTATGGGGAAGGAAGGCATGGTAAAAGTTCAATAGTCCCAAGAAGGCCTGAAGTTCAGTCTTGTCCTTGGGCGCTGGGGCATCACAAATGGCCCGTACCTTGTCCCCAGTCGGGTGGACCCCTTCTGCGTCCACCATAAATCCCAGAAAGTCCACCTGAGGCACTCCTAGTAGACACTTTTCCCGCTTCACCTTGAGACCTGCTGTCTGGAAACGGTGCAGAACGGTGCGGAGGCGGTCCTCAAACTCCTCTGGCGTGGGCCCGGCAATCAACACATCATCGAAGAAGGGGGTGACGCCAGGAATCCCTTTAAGGAGAGAGTCCATTAGATTCTGGAATATGCCTGGTGCCACGCTGACACCGAATTGCAGCCGCTTTACCTTGAACGCTCCTCTGTGCGTCACAATCGTCTGTGCCTCTGCTGTGGCCTCATCTACCGGCAGCTGTTGATAGGCTTGGGCCAAGTCCAGCTTGCCAAAAATCTTTGACCCAGCCAGGGTGGCGAGGACATGGCTGACCACTGGCACTGGGTATGCGTGGGCCGTGAGGGCCTTGTTTATGGTACATTTGTAGTCTGCGCAGATGCGGACCGAACCATTAGGCTTGACGGGTGTGACGATCGGGGTTTCCCAGGGGGCATTAGGCACAGGCTCCAGCACTCCTTGCTCCACGAGCCGGTCCAATTCCTCGTCTATACGGGGTTTCAGGGCGAATGGGACCCGGCGGGCCTTGTGCCTGATAGGTCGTACTGCAGGGTCAAGCTGTAGGGCGATGGGGGGGCCCGTATACTGTCCCAATTTCCCATCGAAAACCCCCGGAAACTCCTTGCATATGGCGTCCACGTCCACTTGTAAGCTAGTGCGGTTCACCCCGGTGACGGCTAGCCCCAGTGGTCCAAACCATGCCAATCCCAGTAAGCTAACGTAGGGGCCCTTGACCACAAGCAAGTCCAGTTGCCGCATCCGCCCGCGATATTGCACCCTGAAGGTCCCCACCCCCAGTGTGGGGACCTTACGTTTCTGGAAGTCCCGGAGGGTGAATGGGGCCGGCCTGAGTTTGGGACCCCCACTAGGGCACAGTGTCCTTAAGGTCTGTGCCGAGATTATGGATAGTGTTGAACCCGTGTCAAGCTCCATGCGGCACGGGGTCCCCTCTATCTGCACTTCTACATAAATTTTCTCTATGTTGGGGTGGGGCAACTGGTATACCTGGTAGTCCGTGATCTCCGTCGAGTTGCCTTGGTGTGTTGGGCCCCGGAACCTGGGGCTCTTGGGTCGGTCATCTGATGCCTGGCGTTGGGTGGGCCGACCCCGACACACCCGGGCGATGTGACCTGATTTTCTACACTGCCTGCACTCTGCGTTGCGGGAAACGGCAGGTCCTCCTCTCGTGACTCTCCCCACAGCTTGCGCAGTTCCCTCCTTCTGGTCGAGGCAGCTGTGGTGTGTGCACTGCTTGAGTGCGCCGCTGTACTCTGTGCACCTCCTCCCTGTCGGATCCTGAGTCGTCGGTGAGGTCCTCGTGGTGGACCCTTGGTTGGGACGGCAGGCTCGGCCGTGCCTCTTGCGTTGACCTCTCGGCGGCTTCTGTTGCCAGGGCCTCCTCCAGAGCGACCTGGAACGTTAGGTCCTTCTTGGCGTAGAGGCGTCGTTGCAGTTTCTCGTCCCTCAGACCACCGACGAGGCGGTCACGAAGCATGTTCTCCAACTCTGAGAAGTTGCAGAACCGAGCGGCTTGGCGGAGGGAGGTCACAAACCCAGTTATGGTTTCCCCGGGGGCTTGCCGCTTTGCATAGAAGGCATTTCGACGAGCCACCACCGAGGGCTGCGGCGAGAAGTGCCCCTTCAACCGTTCCATTATTGTTTTGTAAGGAACGGTAGCAACATCGTCAGGTGCAAGGAGAGCCCGGGCGATTTCGAACGTCTCCTCTCCGCAGACGCTGAAGAATATCGCCCTCTTCTTGGCATCGTTGGTGACCCCTTTAGCTTCTAGGAGGAAGGTGAAACGGCTGGCGTACCCTTCCCAGTCTCCTGATGCTGGTTTGAACGGCGAGAAGCTGTTGTCGGGTGCCATTCTGAGTTCCTTGGGTCCCGGAGCTGAAGCCTGGATACACGGTGCGAGGCAGCGGTGCGGCAGGTGGCGGTGCTGCGGTGCTGTGTGTGGCGGTCAACTCAGCGGGATCCCATCCTCGTCGCCAGTGAAATATACTCGGAGTCGAGTGTGGATTTCAGCTCTTTATTCAGCTCATAGTAGCGAGGAATGGAAGTTTCCCCAGAACATCTGCTTTATATACAGTATTTACACAATGGGCCCCATGTGATTGGCTAATTCCAGGATACTCCTGAAGGCCAATCCGGTTGCGGATTCACTTCCACCTGGAGCTGGATTGGGTGGCTCCTGCGGACCAATCAGACTGCTGCATTCTGAATCCTATTGTTCTAGGACCAATCAGACTGCTGCCTTTTGGATCCTATTGTTCTAGGACCAATCAGTCTGCTGCCTTTTGGATCCTATTGTTCTAGGACCAATCAGTCTGCTGCCTTTTGGATCCTATTGTTCTAGGACCAATCAGACTGCTGCCTTTTGGATCCTATTCAACTCAGTACATAACAAGTATATTTTCCAATAAAAGCGATTTACGTTTTTTGATGGCTAAGGTGCAAAACTTGGCCACAGCATAGGATACTGAGCTCAAAGAGTCTTCCAAAAGGAATTAGCGTAGGATTTCGGGAATAAATTGCAGATAATATTGCAAGGGTTTAAATTTTGATAAAAGGGGTAATATAAGTCGAGACCGTTCTTCACTGTAAAGTTCACAGAATAGAAGAATGTGAGTAACAGATTCCACCTTATTGGTCATGCATGGACATAGGCGCTCGTGGATAGGTATCCGCAGGAATTTGCCAAGTAGTACAGCTGTAGGCAGTGCCTCAAATCGGGCTCTGGAAAAAGCCCATCTATAAGATTCATAAGTAATATTAGATAAATAAGGGGCAGCTGAAAAGTTGGGCCAAGATTTTAGACACCTGTAATTCTCAGGAAGTAAGGCATCTTCTTTTTGCAGTTCAATATCGAGAAGCCTCTGAGTAATGGTTGTTTTTGCCTTATTCAGGGTTCCGTTAAAGAGGTCTTCGGGGTTTAGGCCAATTTGTTTGATCTTGTTAACAATTTGCGTAAGCAGGCATTTGGTGGGAAACATGAATTTTGTCCCCATAACTCAGAGCCACCCAGATGTTCCGAGAATGCAGAAGAATATTTGAGTTGTCATTTAGCATCTGATTTCCCACCGTCCTTTCTGACTCTCTACCAGGATAACCCTGCTTGATATGATGGTGTCTTGAGAGCTACCTGAGCTCTCTTTACATTCATTTGCCCTTCTCAAAATGAAGGCATCGATCTTCTTGCACATTATTCATTACACCCCAAAGGGTTAACAGGATGTTCTTGACATGTACTTAGCTGCACACAACATTGCTGTGGGATGTTGAGTAGTGTTGCCCGATGGAGCAGATAAAATTTGTTTTATGACCCCCAAGGAAATTTAAGATGAAGAGAGGACTTGTTCAGAAAGAGTCGAAGAACAAGAACAAACCTCAGAACTGGCACATGGGGGACTGGCCAGGCCTTCCAACTAAGCAACAGTTAAAACAACTTGCTCCCCACTTATTTCCTCTGAAAATCTTGATGGTGTGTATTCTTCAGATATTCTCTGAGTACTTGCCAAATGTTTAGATTATCTGCATGTGAGTCAGTGTTTTTTAAACGAAAATATCTGATGCTTAAGAGCTGATATTTGACAGAGTGAAATAGTTGGCATGCAATAGCAATTAGAAGTTGGAAATATGTCTTGATTTAGTTGATGGCTAACATGCAGTGGCATTTTTTATCAGACTATATTTGATAGTTGACATGTGTTACTATTTGGCATTGGTCGGATTTTGATAACCGGGATGGAATGGTGTTGAGTATTCGACAGTATCTTATAGGTGACTTGAGTGTGGAAGCTTTAGATAAATGACATGCAATGGCTCTACCTCTCTTTCAAATCAGAACCAGTGAAGGCGGTGAAGGTCCTGTGTGAGTGCCTGGAGGCGGTTGGAGGATGGATGGCGGCTAACAGATTGAGATTGAATCCTGACAAGACAGAAGTACTGTTTTTGGGGGACAGGGGGCGGGCAGGAGTGGGGGATTCCCTGGTCCTGAATGGGGTAATTGTGCCCCTGAAGGACCAGGTGCACAGTCTGGGAGACATTTTGGACTCACAGCTGTCCATGGAGGCGCAGGTTAATTCTGTGTCCAGGGCGGCTGTCTACCAGCTCCATCTGGTACGCAGGCTGAGACCCTACCTGCCCGCAGACTGTCTCACCAGAGTGGTGCATGCTCTAGTTATCTCCCGCTTGGACTACTGCAATGCGCTCTATGTGGGGCTACCTTTGAAGGTGACCCGGAAACTGCAATTAATCCAGAACGCGGCAGCTAGACTGGTGACTGGGAGTGGCCGCCGGGACCACATAACACCGGTCCTGAGAGATCTACATTGGCTCCCAGTACGTTTCCGTGCACAATTCAAAGTGTTGGTGCTGACCTTTAAAGCCCTAAACGGCCTCGGTCCTGTATACCTGAAGGAGCGTCTCCACCCCCACCGTTCAGCCCGGACACTGAGGTCCAGCGCCGAGGGCCTTCTGGCGGTTCCCTCACTGTGAGAAGCAAAGCTACAGGGAACCAGTCAGAGGGCCTTCTCGGTAGTGGCGCCCGCCCTGTGGAACGCCCTCCCACCAGAGGTTAAAAGGATCAACAATTACATGACATTTAGAAAACATCTGAAGGCAGCCCTGTTCAGGGAAGTTTTTAATCTGTGATGTGTTAATGTATTTTAATGTTTGCTGGAAGTCGCCCAGAGTGGCTGGGGAGACCCAGCCAGATGGGCGGGGTACAAATAATAAATTATTATTATTATTATTATATTACTCTGTAGTATTTGACAGCTCAGGAGGCATTAGTTACATTGACTAAAGTACTCAATTTGTGAGGGATTTTTTAAAAGTGAAAATTGTAAATTTAAAATACAGCGGTACTTTGGTTCTCGAATGGCTTAGTAGTTGAACAACTTGGAACCCGAACGCTGCAAACCTGGAAGTAAGTGTTCAGGTTTGCAAACTTTTTTCCGGAAGCCGAATGTGCGCCTTGTTACGCTTCCAATTTGAGTGTTATGCTTCCGTTTTGAGTGCCACGCTGAGGTCTGTCTGTTTTTCTTATTTATTTTGCATTTTTGTGACTTTTTTTGTGTGTGTGACCGTGTGGAACCCAGTTCAGCTAGAGATTGATTGATTGTGTGACTGCAGTACATTGTTTATTGCTTTCATTTTATGGATCAATGGTCTCATTAGATAGTAAAATTCATGTTAAATTGCTGTTTTAGGGGTTGTTTTTAAAAGTCTGGAATGGATTAATCCACTTTGCATTACTTTCTATGGGAAAGTGTGCCTTGGTTTTGGAAAACTTTGGTTTTGGAACAGACTTCCGGAACGGATTAAGTTTGAGAAGAAGAGTAGAAGAAGAGTTTGGATTTGATATCCCGCTTTATCACTACCCGAAGGAGTCTCAAAGCGGCTCACATTCTCCTTTCCCTTCCTCCCCCACAACAAACACTCTGTGAGGTGAGTGGGGCTGAGAGACTTCAAAGAAGTGTGACTAGCCCAAGGTCACCCAGCAGCTGCATGTGGAGGAGCGGAGACACGAACCCGGTTCACCAGATTACAAGTCTACCTCTCTTAACCACTACACCACACTGGCTCTCAGAACCAAGGTACCACTGTATTTGCAAATATTCATTTCTGATACAGACTGGGCTGTTAAATATCTATAACCAGGACAGTTATAGCAACGGCTGCAGCACACTTCTGGGAGGCTGGATCTGCTGCCTCTTCAGCAGCCCCCCCAATCCTGTCTCTACAGCGGCCTCTTGGTGAATAGGAGGCGCTGCTGGGGTCTCTCACCCTTGCTCCTCATGTAGATCTTTACTCCCCCCCCCTTGTGCCTGATGTAGATCTTCACTCACCCCTTCTTTACTGGCATGGGATATATGGGGGGTGGCAGATCCATATTGTGGTTCGCCTCAGGAGAGGCACCCTGTGTATACTTATTACTGAGATTCCTGCATTGTAGGGGGTTGGACTAGATGACCACTGGGGTCCCTTCCAACTCTAAGGTTCTATGATTCTATGATTCCATAAACACAGGATAGCATAGAAATCAGTGGGATGCTACACACACACACACACACACACACACACACACACACACACACACACGTACAGTATACACATTTGGATTCTCTCTAAAAAAATTAACAAATCATTCTAATTCTAGAGAAAATGGCAAGTGTGGAAGCAAATGTTCTATAGCCATACACTGTATTTCACTCAATAGTAGCAACCTAGCCAGATGGATGGGGCATAAATCCAACCCTCCCTTTTTTTGGCGGGAAACTCCCTTATTCCAATGCCATTTCCCGCTGCTATCCCGGATTGTTGATATCCCTTAAATTTCCCGGATTTCAAAGGACGCAGCTCCTCTCCCTCCCTGCCGGCCAGGGAGGCTCCTCAGCTGCGTTGCTCGGCTGCCAATAAGGAGTCTGAGACCGATTGGGGGTGGAGCTTGCATGCCTTGTGCAGCCAGACCCTCACGCCCAACCAGACAGACAGCCTGCCATCTACGCGCTCGCTCTTTCGCTCACCCGTTCGAGCACAGCCTCTGGAGCGCAGGGTGGCGAGGCTACTTGGTGCCATTGCACCGCCCTCGCGGCATCCCTTATTTTCAAATCCGAAAGTTTTGGAAAATCCCTTATTTTCAAATCCGAAAGTTGACAGCTATGGGATGGGGTATAAATAAAATAGTAGTAGTAGTAATGATAATAATAATGATGATGATTGATGCACCCATGGCATAAAATAGATCTTTGTTGCTTGAAACAGAATGGTTGGTAACCTGAATTCTTGCAACTGGCAGATATAATCAGCAGTAATACTACTAAATGTTTCCTGCGAACAACTCTGTCAGATTCTGTATATAAAACTCTGAGGGGTTTGTACGTGTGTGTATTTTCTAAAAACATTGCACTGTTTGAGCTGGAGCTTTAGGGTGTGTTCACTAAAAAGTGCATTTGATCTTCCCTTGTTTTTTTGCACGTGGCATGCATGAGCGCTTTAAATGCAGGACAAATTTCAAAAGAGAAATGGAATAAACACAGCATCCATTGTTTATTAGTGTTCAGAGCAAATTTAACACAAATCTGATTTAAGCTTTGTTAAGACACCCTAAGAAGGCAAATTATATTAACAAGCATGTTCACTTTGGGAAGGCTCAGAGTATAATGGACTTGCTTTCCAGCTATCAACCTGGGAAGAATTTTCCATCGAAGAATAGCCTTTGCATGCCCAGCTGACATACCTTCCTAACACCTGGGTGGTGCCTGGGGCCTTTGCCTGATAATTATAGGCCTTTGTTCTTGTTTCTTGACAGTCTCTAATCATGAATTTTAACTGTGATGAGTTTTCTATTACCAATTACCACCCCTGTCATTTTTTCCATCGCAAGGCTCATCGTCTCAAACATTTCTTGTTGCTGCACCAACTTACGTTATCCCAACTTGAACAGCAATGGCGCAATCTATCAAGAAATATCTGTGGCCAAGGGTCAAACTGCACATGACTTACCCAAAAAGTCACCATGGAGACTAGAGATTTGGATTGGTGGGATTTAATGCTTGCCCCCCTAACACAGATTCACAAAATGTCTATATGTTTTCCTTGATGGAGGTGGGTTGAGGATTAAATCTGCAAATTAAACTGAAAACTCCTATCCCATGTGTGAGACAGAAGTATGAGAGTAAACAGGCTGTGAAGCTCTTTTTTGCAGCTAGGAATTAGGCAACTACACCCTTTTTACCCCTGTTTATTTGTGGCCTGCTGACCTCCTCCTCTTTGTCCCCGTAGCTAAGATTGAACGGCACATTTTAATAAAATCCAAAAAGTTGGCTTACATTTCAGTGCAGGCAGCAAATACATCAAAGTAGCAGGCAGGTAAAAATACGTCTTTGTTACAAAATAAAAAATTGGCTTCCAATATGGAGTCTGGGATCTGAGAAGTGCCCAGGGATGGACGTTTGCTCACATCACTGAATTGAAAGAAAAAGCTCAGGAAGAAAGGAAGTACATAGAATTATCTCCTTTGTTAGAAATTCCCTCCAAAGCATTAAGTTAGTGACTACATACAGTTCCTTCTGTATTGATGCAGGAACCCTATGAGTGTCAGTCCCTCTGGCAATCATGCCTTTGCCATTTTGACTGGAAATCCCACATTCCCCCTTGTAAGGGTGTGGAGACAGGTCTACCCGTGTTGTTGCTCGTTTGGACCAGAGGTGGAGAACCTTTTTATGCCCAAGGGCAGTGCTTTTTTCTGGGGGGGTACTCAGGGGCACGCATACCCCTAAACATTTTGTGAATCTAACGGGAGAAGAAACCAAAACTACTTTTCTGAGTACCTTTCAGAAAAGAAGATTACACCATCTCTTATGCCTCTTTTAAACACAATCAAGAACATCCCAAGTGAGTGTGAACGTGGTTTCTCTCAGGTGAATTTAATACTGACTCCAATAAGAGCTTTGTTGCATTTAAACACTGTGGCCAACTTAATGTCTATAAAATTGGTAGGCCCTCCTTTGAGTTTGTTTAAGCCTTCAATGTATGTAAATTCATGGTTTTTGAAAGGAGGACATCTGGCGACGGACACCAACAGCAAGCAGAGGAATCGGAAAGATGTTAGAGCACACAACCTCATGCCAATGTGGAAGTTACTGTGAGCTGTCAACTGTGTAATATGAGATAATGCATGTTCTTGGTACTTTTGTCCATTTACTGTGTTTATTTTCCCCAATTTGAACTATAAAGTGGTGATTTTCTTGAGTCAATATAAGAGTACCCCTAAACATTTTTTTTTAAAGAAAAAAAGCACTGCCCAAGGGCCACATTCAGTCATGGGCAAGCCATAACAGTGGTAGGTAGGGTAAGATGGAACAAGTGGGTGGAACAATGGATGTGACGCCTCCTCTTTGTTAAATAGGCTACATTCCCAGCCACACCAGTTCAGAGGTTTTGACACATGCATGCCTCACGTCTCTCCATTCAGGCAAGCCAGAGGCATTAGCAGAGTTCTCGCAACTCAACAGAACAAGGAGAGTGCAGGTCAGCATCTGTGAGGGGTGCGGCTTGCGGAGAACCCCAGGGCCAGACAAAGAGGCCAGGTGAGCAGCTTTTGGCTCAGGGCCTGAGGTTCTCCCTATACTTGGTTTAGACCAGGGGTAGGCAACCTAAGGCCGGGGGCCGGATGTGGTCCAATCACCTTCTCAATCCGGCCTGCGGAGGGTCCGAGAATCAGTGTGTTTCTACATGAGTAGAATGTGTCCTTTTATTTAAAATGCATCTCTGGGTTATTTGTGGGGCCTGCTGGTGTTTTTACATGAGTAGAATGTTTGCTTTTATTTAAAATGCATCTCTGGGTTATTTGTGGGGCATAGGAATTCATTCATTCCCCCCACCCAAAAAAAAATATATAGTCTGGCCCACCACATGGTCTGAGGGACAGTGGACCGGTCCATGGCTGAAAAAGGTTGCTGAACCCTGGTTTAGACATACCTGGCACACCTTTCAGGATCAAGTCCTCATAAGGAAGTACGGAACTAAATAATTGAAAATATAAGAAAATATATAACGACACAATTATCGGCAATGAATTATAGAAACTTAATTACTTCGGAGCGTGAGTGTGTGTGTGTGTGTGTGTGTGTGTGTGTACACACACACACACACACACACACAAATTGGGTGAGCCTGCCTTGTCTTGGTGTATCTAAGCAAATTTTGCATAGTATGTATATCTCTTTTATAGTGGTGGTTGAAATAACTGTGATAGTCATAACAACAAGTAAATTCATTCATTCATTTAACAACACAGTATAAAACCAAGTGGTTAAAAACAAGAATGCGTCAACATAAAGTCATTCAAGAGAAGACTAAAGGAACCAAACGAGTCTTTATGGGCTGTTTAAAACAGCCAGAGAAGGGGCTTGAGGGAGATATTTGGGGAGGCAATTCCAGAGATGTAGGTCTACCATGAAAACAGTCCTGTCTCTGGTTGCTGGCAATCAATTCTTTCTTAACGGCCTCTAAGATCTTTCTGTTGTAGCCTTGATTCAAATTGGACAATGGTGGAAATGAGGAGAAGAGCCTGTGACTGTATCCATCCCTCTACCATGTAAAGCGGCTTGGTGGCCTTTGACTCAGTCACCAATAATGATGGAATGGGACTAGTGTGAGATGAACTCTCATGCCTTTGGTTGAATTGTGCCCTATGAGTTTCACAACAATTTTCAAGCTTACCAGGTGTTCTCCAAGAAGAACAAGCTTTCCTGATGGATGACCCTTCCTTGAAAAACAGCTTGAATGTAATTATTAATCTTCTCCTGTTCCATTAGTTTGTACAAGGCCACACCTAGACCCACCAGATTTGCCCATTGCCCTGGATAAACAGTGGCGTTATGGTCTCCTCAGCGGACAAGTCAATGTGGGGAACGTTTCCTGATGGCTGAAAGTTTGATAGCCACTGGGCCAGGCTGTAAAACAGATGATAAGTAATGAGAAGAAGAATCTGAAACAAAGATATGAATATAGAATGCTCTATTTTTTGTAAAACGGGTTCCCTGGAGAAGATATTCTAAATTGATTGATATGCTGGCTCTTGAATCAGCTGTTGTGACCTTAACTTAAAGCAAGGCCAGGAGGTTTTGCCAAGAAACACAAGGCATATCTCCTGGCTGTACATATTTTAGAAGGAATCACGTATGCATGGTCACACTGAAAATGGGCCTTTTGTGTGAGGCGGTGAGGCATGTAACACCCAGGGGGTAGTGATGCATGAAGGTTGGGTTTTCAGTGTATCACACACAGAGCGCTCTCAGAATGTCTCAGACTGAATGCTTCAAATGCTCAGAGAGCAGAGGTAAGGGGCTCAGCAACAGAGACAAATGGCTTCTCGGTGGCAAGAGGCATTCCCCTAATTGGATGGCATTGTCACAAAGCAAGACAATTAGCTATAGCTAGGCCGTGTTTGGTTAATGTAACAGTCCGCCCATACTACCGGTAGCCCCAAAGGAAGCGATGGCCGTTGAGGTGCCAGGTCGAGGTTATTATTAAAGTTCATTGAGAAATGTGCTGTGGTGGTGCCTTAAATACTTCAGAGTAATACTTTTGCCTATGTAAAGACTAAGCTGTTATAGCACCTACCAGGTCAGAGGGAAAGCAAAGATGATTTAGATGGAACCCTGGGATAAGATCATAGCCTTGGGTGCCTTTCCGCCTATTGCCATGAATGTATCGCCACAATGGACAGGCGGGTTTCAGTAGGTGCAATCCTCATGCAGCAGTTGAGGCCTAATGTAGCTGTGGCCTGAGCCACCTTTCCAGGTGGCTGCCATTGTAATTACCCACAATGCACTGGAGTGACACTATGGGGAATTACGATGGCAATCACCTGGCCTTCATTGAAGGAGTTGGCCCACATTTCTGACAAAAATAAAGCGGAGAGGAGGAGAAAAGAGGCTGCCTGCCAACATGGCATAGCTGTCAACTTTCAGATTTGAAAATAAGGGATTTTTCAAACTTTCGCATTTGAAAATAAGGGATGCCGCAAGGGCGCTGCAATGGCACCAAGTAGCCTCGCCACCCTGCACTCCAGAGGCTGCGTGCGAACGGGTGAGCGAAAGAGCGAGCGCATAGACGACAGGCAGGCTGGCTGTCTGCTTGGGCATGAGGGTCTGGCTGCACAAGGCATGCAAGCTCCGCCCCCAGTCGGTCTCAGACTCCTTATTGGCAGCCGAGCAACGCAGCTGAGGAGCCTCCCTGGCCTGCAGTGAGGGAGAGGAGCTGCTTCCTTTGAAATCCGGGAAATTTAAGGGATATCAACAATAGCAGCGGGAAACGGCATTGGAATAAGGGAGTTTCCCGCAAAAAAAGGGAGGATTGACAGCTATGCAACATGGACGGGTGGGCCTGGCATGGTAGATCCCAATGGCATAAAGGAAGCTCACCAGGTGGACCCCACAAATCTGCAGCCAATTCTGACATCAAGCAACAAAGCACAGACCTGGAGCTTTCCAAATATAGCCCTGGCAGCCAGTGGCGGAGGAACCCTCTCCGGCACCCGGGGCGGCACAACCCGTACGGACTGCGCATGTGCACTCCGTATGGAATGCTGCACATGCGCAGTCCGTACGGAATTAATTTACAAGATGGCCCCTGCCTCCCCCCAGCTGTAGAGCGGCTGAGGGCGTGCACTCACACGGCGGCCATATGGGCTGCGGCACGAGTGGGATCCCGTATGGACTGTACATGTGCGGCGACTGTCTCACATGCCTAACATTTGAAAACAAAATTATATTCCAGGTGTGTAATAGAGTTGGCAACATTTTTATGGCGTTTTTTATTATTATTGAGAAACAAAGCAGCTAGTAAGCCTGATCTTTATTAAAGCTGTTGCAACAGGGTGCTCTCCTCACACACAGAAAATTGAAGGACCCAGAATTCAGGTGTGCCTGCCCTTATATAGACATTTAAATTGCCTGTCCTGGAGTCCAAGACCACACCCAGAAGCATCATACATACATCACAGAAGGGGTGTTGTTGTAGTTTAGTCATTTAGTCGTGTCCGACTCTTCGTGACTCTATGGACCAGAGCACGCCAGGCACTCCTGTCTCCCACTGCCTCCCGCAGTTTGGTCAGACTCATGTTGGTAGCTTCGAGAACACTGTCCAACCATCCTGTCCTCTGTCGTCCCCTTCTCCTTGTGCCCTCCATCTTTCCCAGCATCAGGGTCTTTTCCAGGGAGTCTTCTCTTCTCATGAGGTGGCCAAAGTATTGGAGCCTCAGCTTCAGGATCTGTCCTTCCAGAGAGCACTCAGGGCTGATTTCCTTCAGAATGGATAGGTTTGATCTTCTTGCAGTCCATGGGACTCTCAAGAGTCTCCTCCAGCACCATAATTCAAAAGCATCAATTCTTCGGCGATCAGCCTTCTTTATGGTCCAACTCTCACTTCCATACATCACTACTGGGAAAACCATAGCTTTAACTATACGGACCTTTGTAGGCAAGGTGATGTCTCTGCTTTTTAAGATGCTGTCTAGGTTTGTCATTGCTTTTTTCCCAAGAAGCAGGCATCTTTTAATTTTGTGACTGCTGTCACCCATTTTTATGGCATTTTGATTAATATTTGGTAGACTCACTGAGGCCAAATAAAATTGGGTTCTTACTTTGATGAAACAGGACGACAATAGAACTAAAGTATTTCTAGCCTATACATACACATTTGATCAAGTGTATTTAATACTGTCAATGACAACTGATAGTCATATTCCTCTAACCTCCACCATATGTTGCTCCTATAGAAGATATAATATAATTATGGAAAACCGTTGGACATTGGTTTTCACATCAATACATTCTTCATCTGGCTCCAGTTTGAAGATGATCATGATAATGACCTTTTCTTGATTTATTTGTCACTAGCTGACCTGGCCACGCCTTGCTGTGGCTATGTGTGTGAATGCTGTGGTGTTCCCCTGTTCAACTTCCATCTGCCCCTTCTCTGTCCCCACCCCCGTTTTCAATTACCCTCTTCTCAGCCCCCCTTTTCTATTACCCTCTTCTCGCCCCCCCTTTTCAATTACCAGTTTGCTAGCTTGTAAATGGCCGATGGAGCTCTGAGGTTTTGAACTTCAACTTCCGTCTGCCCCTTCTCTGTCCCCACCCTCGTTTTCAATTACCCTCTTCTCACCCCCCTTTTTCAATTACCGGTTTGTGAGTTTGCAAATGGCCGACGGAGCTCTGAGGTTTTGCTGGTGATGTCTAATAGCTGTGCCAGTTTTTTGCCTTTGTAGCTGTAGTACCAGTATAGCCGTCGCTAGAGGGCGCTGTTTTGCTGGTGACGTCTAATGTGCGCGCCAATTTTTTTGCGTTTTTTCTTTATTTTAGGTATGTCAGTTGTGGGTTTTTTGAATTTTTATTATGTCAGATCCTTCCTTGATGGTCATGGTACGCTGTGTCCTAATTTGATGAAATTTGGTCCAGTGGGTACGGAGCAAGGTGGTGTCCGCCGTGCACGCAATGGGAACATTTCTATATATATAGATTTTTGGTCCTACTGTTCTTCCCTTTCTTATGTGGTTTAACCTATAATACAAGAAAAGCAGGAAAAAGTGACAAAACAATTTAACATTGGCCTCCATTCCAATCATATTACTAAAAGGACACATACATACACTGCTCTGTTGTAAAACTGAACAATAGCTTGCTTTGGATCATTATTCCTCTGTTGGGTTTGTAAAGTTCTGATACTGACATCTTCCACTTGGCTTGTTGGCAAAAGGCATCCCATCTAGCAGCTCAAGTTTAGCAAGGGTTGGATTTGGAAATGAGTCAAGGTCTTGCAAAATCTGCTTAGAGACGAACCAGTTAGAATCAAGCAAAAATAAACTTGCAGAGAAGTTGAGGCCTGACAATACGCTCTGCTTTGGAACAGCGGCTTAGATTTCCTAAGGTTTATTTTAATTAGCTAGTAGGAGAGCAACTGCTTCATATGCCCGCTTAGATCTTGTAAACTCAGGACTTGCGGAGGTGCCTGCCAAGGAGATGGTTCAGCAAATCCCAAGGAAGGTGAAACTGACAAGAACAAAGGCAAGTAGACCAGCTTTCAAAGCCCCTGTGAGATGGATGAGGCCGATTTAGTGGAGGGAGTGCAAACTACTCTTTGTGGTCCAACCATTTATTTTGACATTATTTATTTATAATGTTTCTAAATGGCTTTTCTATTAGAAATACATAAAGTGCTGTGGAAAAAAACATTGTTGCAAGCTTTTGTGACGACCTTGTCACCATGGACGAGCGGTTGGCGACCTGACAAAAGACTGTTAACTTCTCCTAGTGTGCTGGTCCCGTGGGTTACCCGTAAGGCGAGGTCGAAGTCCGGTCCATGGTCAGAGGTGCAACGAAAAGCAGTCCGTAATAATTGAAGCTAGGTGCAGGGCAGGGAGGCAGGCGAAGTCAGGAATAGGTAGGCAAGCAGGGAACCAGGGTGGGTCAGGAACTCTAGCAGGAAAGCAGGACAGGTAGCAAGCAGGAACACCAGCAGGAACTGGTCACCAACGATGTTGCTCCTGCAACTTGGGGCTGGGGCTGGCTGGCTTTTATCTGCCCCGAGGCATAGGGCGGCCCCGATCCTCTGGAGACTTGCCTCTCCTGGCCTGGAGGCAAGCACTCCTCCTGCGGGAACTCAATTCCCTTCGCCTCTCTGCCCTTCGCCTCTGCAGCTCAGGAGAGGTTGGAGGGTTACCGGACCCAGAGGCAACCTCAGCTTCCCCTGACAGGGCTGGGAGTGGAGCACCTGCAGGCAATGGGTCCTCCATCCCATCAGGAGCCAGAGCAGACTCAGCAGATGCCTGCACCTGAGGATCCAGCACAGGTGAGGCCCCTTCAGACTCAAGCCCTAGCCCCGGCTCTGCTGGTTCTGGAGGCAGGGAATCCTGTGCAGGCTGGGATCCCTCAGGTTCAGCATCTGAGTCTGAATCCCAGGTCATCACACCTAGCTCTGTGTGGGCCAATCACCTGCAGAACCATGCTCCCCTGCTATCGTAATTGTTTTGGGGAAAAGAAGGTATGAATTGCCCACTGAGTATTAAATGAAATTTAGTTTGGTCCTAAGAGTTCACAGCTGGAATTATTATTATTATTATTAATAATAATAATAATAATAATAATAATAAAATGGCTTCGGTCCAGTATACCTGAAGGAGCATCTCCACCCCCATCATTCTGCCCGGACACTGAGGTCCAGTGCTGAGGGCCTTCTGGCGGTTCCCTCACTGCGAAAAGCCAAGTTACAGGGAACCAGGCAGAGGGCCTTCTCGGTAGTGGCACCCGCCCTGTGGAACGCCCTCCCTTCAGATGTCAAAGAGAACAACGACTACCAGACCTTTAGAAGACATCTGAAGGCAGCCCTGTTTAGGGAGGCTTTTAATGTTGAATAGATTATTGTATTTTAACGTTTTGTTGGAAGCTGCCCAGAGTGGCTGGGTATGTATAAATAAATAAATAAATAAATAAATAAATAAATAAATAAATAATTTTTTATTTATACCCCACCCTTCGCGATTTAAAAACCGGGCTCAGGGCGGCCAACAACAAATATAAAACAATGATTAAAAATGACTTTAAAAAACAGCTTAAAAACAGCATAAAGTACAACATAAATGTAGCATCGCCAGCGCTAACTGGGCAAGTTAGTCCTGCTAGGGCCAGCAAGGAGACCAGGGAAGAGTTTAAATGTGGGGTCTCAGAAGGGTTTCTTCATAGAAAAAGGAATGAAGGATCAGGCTAAATTGAAGGCCAGGTGGAATAGCTCTGTCTTTCAGGCCCTGCGGAAAGAGATCAAGTCCTGCAGGGCCCTAGTCTCGTGGGACAGAGCATTCCACCAGGTCAGAGCCATCACTGAAAAGGCCCTGGCCCTGGTGGAGGATAATCTGGCTTCTTTAGGGCCCAGGACCCTTAAGCTATTATTATTCATGGACCTTAGGGTCCTCTGCGGGACATACCAGGAGAGGCGGTCCTGTAAGTAGTAGTAGTAGTAGTAGTAATAATAATAATAATAATAAATAAATAAATAAATAAATAATTTATTATTTGTACCCCGCCCATCTGGCCGGGTCCCCCCAGCCACTCTGGCCGGCTTCCAACAAACATTAAAATACATCAAAATGTCACAGATTAAAAACTTCCCTAAACCGGGAACAGTATGAGGGTCCTAGGCCGCATAGGGCTTTAAAGGTCAAAACCAGTACCTTAAACCTGACCCGGTACTCCACCGGGAGCCAGTGCAGCTGGTAAAGCACTGGGTGAATATGCTCCCATGGCAAGGACCCCGTGAGGAGCCTCGCTGCAGCATTCTGCACCCGCTGGAGTTTCTGGGACAGTTTCAAGGGCAGCCCCGCGAAATATCTGGAACTAGGGGTGCAGCCTTCAGAGAGGGTCTCTGAGACTCTGAAGTCTGGTTATAGGAGTTTGCTTGCCTCTGCTTATACAGATGCAAAGAATGCAAATATTACCAAGATACTCTAAATCTCCAGCATGCTCACATACTAAGCCTGCTAGCGCTGCATTGCAAGTTTTCATTGCTTGCTAGTGGGGGGTCCTTCACAGCAGTATGAAAAAGAAAAAAGAAATGGCTAGCAATTTGAAAAATGGCAACATTTTTCAAAATATATAAAAAGCATTCTAAAAAGGCAATATAAATGCACTAAACTAAAACTCATGTTGGAACGTTAAATATCATTTTATGTCAACTTCAAAATGCCGTTTAATACTACAGACTATTGCATGTCAGCCATCAAATGCTAACTGCTATTACATGCCTACTTTCAAATACTCTCAAATATCAGTTGTCAGTAATGAAGCCAGATGATGCCTCGTGTCAAGTTAGATCAGGGGTGGGCAACCTAAGGCCCGTGGGCCGGATGCGGCCCAATTGCCTTCTCAATCCGGCCCGCGGATGGTCCAGGAATCAGTGTTTTTTTACATGAGTAGAATGTGTCCTTTTATTTAAAATGCATCTCTGGTTATTTGTGGGGCCTGCCTGGTGTTTTTACATGAGTAGAATGTGTGCTTTTATTTAAAATGCATTTCTGTTATTTGTGGGGCATAGGAATTCATTCACCCCCCCAAAAAAATATAGTCCAGCCCACCACATGCTATAACACATGCTGACCCCTGAGTTAGATACTAAATACCAGCAAGCAGAATGTCAAATTAGATCCCATGTATTTTGCAAATAGACTATTTTACGTTCCGAAATTTGTGTGTGGAGGATTTTGAGAAGTAGTTTTGGAAGCAACCATTTTCCAGCTGTAGTTATAAGAAATGCCGTTCTGATGTGCATTGTCTACCACCACGTACCATATTTTTCGCTCCATAAGATGCACTTTTTTCCTCCTAAAAAGTAAGGGGAAATGTCTGTGTGTCTTATGGAGCGAATGCATGGTCCCTGGAGCTGAACTGCCCAGGGGCAAAAGCAGATCGTGCTTTTTTTAAAAAAGAGAGAGAGAAGGGGGTGTTGAAAGGAAGCCCGCTGAGCAGCTGCTCAGCAAACGATCCGGGAGAGAGATAAGGGAGAGAGATTCCAGCCCCGCCCCCTTGCAGAGGGAGGCTGTTTCCCCAGCAACATGTGACTGGCTGATTAGATTATCTGTCTGGAAACTGTAGAAATGGCTTCCTGAAGCTGCAGAACTGTGAGTTAAACCCCATAAAACAGGGTTTTTTCCCTTTGCAAAGTAAGCTCAACAACTTTGAGCTGATCATTAAAAAAACAAACAGGGCTTTCCTCCTTTGCAAAAGAAGCTGCAGAAATTTGAGCTGATCCACAAAAAATGGGCTTTCCTCCTTTGCAAAAGAAGCTGCATAAATTTGAGCTGATCCTCAAAAAATGGGGCTTTTCTCCTTTGCAAAAGAAGCTGCAGAAATTTGAGCTGATCCTCAAAAAATGGGGCTTTCCCCCTCTAAAAACTAGGTGCGTCCTATGGTCAGGTGCGCCTTATAGAGCGAAAAATACGGTAATCTGTATTGCACTTGATGGTTCTGCCTCGAGATGTAGGAAAGAACATTGCTATCCATGCCCTAGTAGTGCAAGTCAATAGCAAGGTCCTGCGGGGAGTGGGAGATATGGAGCTTACATTCCCCTCTGGATGACAGTCAGTCACAAGCATCACACCTAAACTGCCTCAGTCTGACCCGACAGTCTGCCTCCAAAAGGCCCTAGTGAAGTTACCTTGCATTCATAAAGAGGGTCACGTCCATGTCACATCCAGTTGGGGAGCATTATTAGAGGTGTCTAATATGAGCAGTGGCACGAACACACAGAGTCAGCCTGACCACAGCCATTCGGATTTCTATAAAATGCCGTACGTGCGATGCCAGCTGGAAATGAGCTAAAGGGTGGCTTTGTTGCGAAACAAAATAAAAATAAAAAGGGCAAGTCTTGTTTGTGAGAGGAAATTACCACGAGGGGAGAGGAAAAAAAAAAGGAGACTTATACAGTCAGCAATATATGTTCAAAAATGCAATTTCTGGATTAATAACAAAGACACAGTTCTACTTCAGTGGTTCCTCTAGGACCTGTGCTTTTGACCCACACAGCTTATTGTACCCCATGGCTCTTAGCTGAACGGTGACTTAACGGTGCCTATTTTTTAAAAAATGTGTGATGTCTATTAAAACTAGCTGAAGCTTGTCTCGAGACCCCGGTGGAAATGAAATAGGTGTCTCAGTGGACTGTCCATTGGTTAAATATTAAAGCATCAAACTTTAATATTTAAGAGTGCAGGAAGTGTATTCTCTAAAAGAAATTCCCCAGACTGCATGTTTTAAGTTGGCACTTTCCTCCCAGCAAAGCCAACAATTTATCCCTTTCACTATAATTAAACAGATAAAAAAGGCGCTTTGAGGCTCTATCTACTGTGAAAGATTCAGGTGCTTCAGTGATTATATATATCATTGCTCCAAGGCGCTTATTAATTTGCTTAAAAGTCCATGCATCATTTCACAGATTGTTTTAGCACTTGTAATCTTATCAGCTTATGTCTGAATAAGGCAGACTTGTGTAAAAAAAAAAAATGAGTGAAAGATTAAGTCCTCCAGATTGATATACGTTATTAATACAACTTGTCTTCATTTTAAATGAGTTACCATAAAAATGGAGTAACAGAGTGTGGAGAAAGCAGATGGGAGCCACTACAAAAATGCAGTTAAATGGGTGCAAAGGTGAGCGATCCATTTCACAGCAAAACTGGGAGAGTTTCAGATTTTTTGCTCCCTGTTTTGGAGGACCTAGTACTGGGAAGAGAATTGCCTGCTGGGAAAGCCAGGAATTAGTAGAGGAAAAGGCAAGCAATTGGGAGCATAGCTGTCAACTTTCGGATTTGAAAATAAGGGATGCCGCGAGGGCGGTGCAATGGCACCAAGTAGCCTCGCCACCCTGCGCTCCAGAGGCTGCGCGTGAACGGGTGAGCGAAAGAGTGAGCGCATAGATGGCAGGCAGGCTGTCTGTCTGGTTGGGCGTGAGGGCCTGGCTGCACAAGGCATGCAAGCTCCGCTCCCAGTCGGTCTCAGACTCCTTATTGGCAGCCGAGCAACACAGATGAGGAACCTCCCTGGCCAGCAGGGAGGGAGAGGAGCTGCTTCCTTTGAAATCCGGGAAATTTAAGGGATATCAACAATCCAGGAGAGCAGCGGGAAACGGCATTGGAATAAGGGAGTTTCCCGCAAAAAAAGGGAGGGTTGACAGCTATGATTGGGAGTCCAGCTGCTGATCAAGTCAGAATGACAAACTCAGCTCTGCAATTAGAATTTCACATTTGTCATTTATGGCCTTCCATCATAAGAGGCTTAGGAACCTGGAGAAGCACTCGATACCTCTGCTCCCTAATGAACTGAATGGGTTTAGACCTGTGCGATAGACAGAGACGGAGCAAAGTGAGTGCGGTGGGTGCGGTCTGCCCTGGGTGTCATCCCTGGGGGGTGACATTTGCCCCCCACCAGGACGCTCCCCTCCACTGGCGCACCCCCCTGGGACGCGCGCCACTAGCTCTGCCTCTACCTGTCCCTATGGGTGCTGCGCTGCGCGCCCCTGGGCGCCACAGTGCACCCAATCCCTACCAGCTATGGGTGGCGTGTGCCATGCTCTGCCCCGCCCCTATGGGCAGTTTGCCCCCCTTTGGGCGCACTGCCCCAGGTGCCCAAGAGGCTTCCTCCGCCTACTGGCAATAGACTCTTTTTAGTAGTTCTGTCCTCAGTTGCTCATTTCTGTGTCAGGGGTCCAGAAGATAGTGGCAATGGCAGCACGTGCAATTGCCTCTGCTTGCTGCTTTTGTTTTCAGTTCTGAGTGAAGGGAGTCCAGGGGGATTCTCTCAGTGCCTGTCACCTTTGTTGCCTGCTAGCCATCCCCATAATCTTTGGAGAGGGCCATGGGGAGGTGCTGAAGCTGTGGGATGTAAACACAGAGCAGTCAAACACAACATTGCTAGAGTGGACGCAAAGAGGGTCTCAGTCCACCAGCCGGAACTTCCTGCTTATTCTGGGCTGGTGTGGACTTCCTCTGTGTAACTAGAGGTGAGTGTGGCCTCACCTGTGGGCACCACACTCTGTGAGGTGAGTGGGGCTGAGAGACTTCTCGAAGCTACCAACATGAGTCTGACCAAACTGCGGGAGGCAGTGGAAGACAGGAGTGCCTGGCGTGCTCTGGTCCATGGGGTCACGAAGAGTTGGACACGACTAAACAACAACAACAACAGGGAGGAAGACTGTAAACTTGATACTATCACATATCTGAATGGTTGGATTTTCAGAAGTGCATAGTTTATGCATATTTATAGTGGCAGGCTTAAAATAAGGCGACCCCAGCAACCTTAATTATTACTAACTTCTTGGTAGGTAAAATGCATTTACCTCCAGTTCAGTAACAGTAAAAAAAAGTATAAACAACTATGAGGGGATTAATACTTGAAATGCAGAATAAAAAGGGGAATAAGTAGCCCAGCTCTTTGCAGCTACTGGTAACTGAGCAGGGATCTTTGCTAATCTTCCATTGTTTTTAGCCTCCGTACTACCAGGAGCTGGCATTACAAGACTCTGTGGAGAAATTCCGCACTGGATGATACATGTAATGAGGTTAAAGAGCTTTGGCTTGGAATACGTGTCATTAATTGATATCATATGATCAGCCTGAAAGCGGCTTTGCAAACCCACCAGCCAAATACACTTGTAAACTAAAACGCTGCTCATTCAGTCTTTGTATAACAACGAATTAAAAAGCTAGCCCATATACTGTAAGTAGCAGGTTGTGTGGTAATTACAAGGGGAGGGGTCAAATGTTTCTCTATCTATCTATCATCTATCTATCTATCTATCTATCTATCTATCTATCTATCTATCTATCTATTCATCTATCTATATCTACCCTGTTTCCCCTATTTTAAGACGTAGTCATAAAATAAGCCATAGCAGGATTTTTTCGCATTTGCGAAATATAAGCCGTACCCCGAAAATAAGCCATATTGATAGGCGCAGTTGTGGAGGGTGCCAAGAAAAAGGCTGGGCTGGGCTTACGTAATAAAAATAAGACATCCCCTCAAAATAAGCCATAGTGCGTTTTCTTGAGGGAAACAATATATAAGACGGTGTCTTAAAATAGGGGAAACACGGTATCTATCTATCTATCTATCTATCTATCATCTATCTATCTATCAATCATCTATCTATCTATCTATCTCTCTATCTATCTATCTAATCATCTATCTTTCAAGCAACTGTAGCCTACCCCCACAAACAAATAAATTAGAGAGCAGGGCTTCCTTCCTATGCTAGCCTGAGTACAGTGGTACCTTAGTTCTCAAATGCCGAAAACCCGGATGTAAGTGTTTCAGTTTTCAAACGTTTTTCGGAAGCTGAACGTCCAATGCTATTGGATGTTGGCTATTGTTTCTGGGGCACCTGCACCAATAAGAAGCTGTGCCTTCATTTTCGAACATTCCGGAAGTCAAATAGACTTCCGGAACAGATTAAGTTTGGCGCTTTTGTTATTGCTATTTATTTTGCGCTTTTGTTTTTGACGCTACTGATTGATTGACTGACTGTGTGACTCTGGAAATGGATAAAAGCTCCCCCCCCCCATCCAAACAATGACTATCATCAGTGCAGGTAAGAATTTATTTATTTGTAAATTTTTATCATCTACAATACTGTCTTATTTATTTTATAATACAGTACATTGATTATTGGTTTCATTTTATGGATCAATGGTCTCGTTAGTAAAATTCATGTTAAATTGCTGTTTTTAAAAGTATTGAACGGATTAATCCGTTTTGCATTACTCTCTATGGGAAAGCACGCCTTGGTTTTGGAATGCTTTGGTTTTGGAACGGACTTCCGGAACGGATTAAGTTTGAGAACCAAGGTATTGGCATCTCTCCCACTTTTTTTTTTTTTAAAGGAAGCTTTGCTCCCACTTCCCTTCCCAGGATTCTGATAATATGTTGCAATTTAAGGGAGTGAGTTTTTAAAAGTTCTAGCTTAAGGTTGTGTTTGTACACTGCTGCTGAACCTTATGCTGCTCCTCTGAAACCTTCTTATGGTAGCCATGGGTCTTTAACAATGATTCTCTAGGCAGCAGGGATGGGCAATTTTGTTTACTCTCAGTTTCTCATTTCTTTCAGTCTTAAGTTTGGCTCACTTTGCAATTTTTCAAGAAAACAGTCCAGAATGTCCATCAGCATTCTACTGTAAATTTCCCTCAATATACACATTCTGCTATGCAATTGTTTTTCTGAGATACATATTTCTGCAAAACCATTTCCTGTAGCCTAATACATTTCTACAAGGGACGCGGGTGGCGCTGTGGGTTAAACCACAGAGCCGAGGGCTTGCCGATCAGAAGGTCGGTGGTTCGAATCCCCACGACGGGGTGAGCTCCCGTTGCTCGGTCCCTGCTCCTGCCAACCTAGCAGTTCGAAAGCACAAAGTGCAAGTAGATAAATAGGTACCACTCAGGCAGGAAGGTAAACGGCGGTTCCATGCGCTGCTCTGGTTCGCCAGAAGCGGCTTAGTCATGCTGGCCACATGACCCGGAAGCTGTACGCCGGCTCTCTCGGCCAATAAAGCCAGAGTCGTCCGTGACTGGACCTAATGGTCAGGGGTCCCTTTACCTTTACTAATGCATTTATTATGTTGTTTATATCATCACACTTTGTCCTTATACCTTTGTATTTTAATGTTCTGTTGAAAGCCGCCCAGAGTGGCTGGGGAAACCCAGCCAGATGGGCGGGGTATAAATAATAAATTATTATTATTATTATTATTATTATTATTATTATTATTATTATTACTACATGCATCTTTGGACACATGATTTGGCTGGAGAACTGCTCTGCCAAATTCACAGGAGCGCTCATTGCCTTTCCAGCATTCCCTCTCCAGCAATTGCCAGGAAGGCTGCGGATTGCCAGCCTCTTTGGCAGCAAGCCACGAGTGCAATGAGCTTGAGACCAAACCTGTCAGCACTCCTGATTTAGGATTATCAACTTTAACACCAGTAAGAAGTATTAATTTCAACACATTGCCCTAGCAGAGAGGCCCTTTGTTACTTCTGCTGCTAGAAAAGTAAATAACAGTGCTTAACTTTTAATGTTAAGGATTGCTGAGATAATGTGCCCTCAAAAATCAATCTGCACTTACAACAACCCTGTAAAAAAACAACAGTACTATAGGTGCGGCAGGGAAGGAGAAAAGGAAGGTGCTTAGACCACCTGGCGAGCTTTTGTTGCTGAGCTCAGATTTCAGTGGAGAACTTCCCAGTTCACAGCACAAAGTTTTACAGTGAAACTCTGTCCAGGTTGACCCAGCAGAAAGTCCCACTGTGTTTGGTGGAGATCCTTCCTTAGTGCGTTTTTAGGATTGCAGCCTTAAGCACAGCGCTACATCCTGTAAAAACAGAGGAACTTGAGATGCTGAGTTTTGTGATTGGCTCATCATACAACTTAAAAATATTCAAACCCTGTTTTTGTAGTCTGCCTGTGTGTGTGTGTGTGCGTGTGAGAGAGAGAGAGAGAGAGAGAGTTAGAGAGAGAGAGAGAGAGAGAAGGGGGGAGGTATAGGTATATGAGGTCCTGGGCTGCCCAGACAACAAGACATCCCTCTTTGCCTCATTGATGTGGTGCAAAGGAAAGCAGAGCAATATGTTTGGCACCAGCTTAGCTACAGGAATTTCTGGAAGGAGGCATATAGGGTGTCATCCAACCACCTTAGGGATGACAACTATGGTGTTAAGTCAAGGGATATGTCGGGAAAGCAGGCTTTGTGGAGGAAGGCGAAGGAAGAGAGAAATTCGAAGCATAAGCGGGTAGCAACGTAGAATGGGTAGAGTTAAGAGAGTACGGCAGTTTGGGGCAGCTGAGTGCAGGAGAATAGGAGGACCAAAAGCCACCAGTGGTGATGGGCAGAGAAAGACTGTGCTGTAGAAAAACAGCTACCCAGCTGCTTCTAAGCTTTACCAAGGTAGGCCAAGGACCACATTCCTTTCCAGGCAACCTTCTGGGGTGGGGGGCATTTGCCAGTGGTGGGAGCCACAGCCCAAAGTGGGCGGAGTGATACATTTGAATGTATAGGAGTCATTTTGGACTCACAGCTGTCCATGGAGGCGCAGGTTAATTCTGTGTCCAGGGCGGCTGTCTACCAGCTCCATCTGGTACGCAGGCTGAAGCCCTACCTGCCCGCAGACTGTCTCGCCAGAGTGGTGCATGCTCTAGTTATCTCCCGCTTGGACTACTGCAATGCGCCCTACGTGGGGCTACCTTTGAAGGTGACCCGGAAACTACAATTAATCCAGAATGCGGCAGCTAGACTGGTGACTGGGAGTGGCCACCGAGACCATATAACACCGGTCCTGAAATACCTACATTGGCTCCCAGTATGTTTCCGAGCACAATTCAAAGTGTTGGTGCTGACCTTTAAAGCCCTAAACGGCCTCGGTCCTGTATACCTGAAGGAGCGTCTCCACCCTCACCGTTCAGCCCGGACACTGAGATCCAGCGCCGAGGGCCTTCTGGTGGTTCCCTCACTGCGAGAAGCAAAGCTACAGGGAACCAGGCAGAGGGCCTTCTCGGTGGTGGCGCCCGCCCTGTGGAATGCCCTCCCAGCAGAGGTTAAAGTGATAAATAACTATCCTACAGCCCTGTTTAGGGAAGTTTTTAACTTGTGATTTTGATGTATTTTAATATTTGTTGGAAGCCGCCCAGAGTGGCTGGGGAGACCCGGCCAGATGGGCGGGGTACAAATAAAAAATTATTATTATTATTATTATTATTATTATTATTATTATTATTATTATTGTGAGCTACTTTCTTCCTGCTCACCCATCCTGCCCTGTTACCCAAGAAGCATGATGATAGTTCAAGTACATGTTCCGACCAGGCAAAAATACTCGAGGAGGCTGCCAAGCAGGGCTGGCAATGGGCATGGCTTGTGTGTGTGTGTGTGTGTGTGTGTGTGTGTGTGTGTGTGTGTGGCCTGGGGAGTTTGCCTTTGTTAAGGAAACGCATCAAGCGCTAGGCGCATATATGACCACAGCAGCCAGAATATTTTATGCAATGAGTTGGAGGCTGCGTACAATTCTTTCCGTATTGATGGTGGGCAAATTATGGGAATAAGCTCTTATGGCAAAACTAACATACATCAGAATGAGAAAGTAAGCAGAGAAGCGACAAATTTAATTAAAACCGGGTATGCTTCATTGATTATCGCAGAAGCAGATCAGCCTACCCAAATATACAATATGGTTTTTCATTTATCTAGAACGATCTCTTATAGTGGGTTAGAAAGGAGGAAAACTAAGTAGGCAAGTTTTCCATGCTACTTTAATCATTTCTCTTGCTGCTTCTGTGGTTCTGTGTCTAAGTTTTGTGAAAACCTTGGGAATATATTGAGTATAATTTTGCATTTATAGAATTGAATACATACAGAGGGTCCTTAGGGGGCGTGACTGGAGCTATCACCAGTGATGGACCTTAGCACCTCAAATTTCAGTGGCACCCTGGGTAGTGCTAGAATCGTGTCTCTTGTCTTCTATTGTATTGTCAAAGTTGTGGCATCTGCTGGGGTGTCGCAGAAACTTTGCACCCAGTGTGACTGAATTGGTCACACTTCCCTAGATCCACCTTTGCTATCCCCCTGGGCTTCTACTTGATCTACTGCTGTAAATTTGGCCACAAATGGATATTACAAAAACACCATACGTCCTCACATCACAAGGAAAGTGATCCCCAATAACAACAAAAACAACAAACTCTAACAAACATCTGAAGTCAGCCCTGTAGAGTTTGTTTGTTTTTTAAAAATGTTTAATGTTTCAGTATGTTTTGATATATGTTGGAAGCCGCCCAGAGTGGCTGGGCCAACCCAGTCAGATGGGTGAGGTATAAATAATAAAACCATCATCATCATTATTAGTATGGAATAGGACACTCTGATTTTCATCGGAGAAACATCGGAGGGTATGACACTCTTCTTTCCCCATTTATTCTGTCGCGGGGCAGCTGGCTCTTGGAGCAGAGTGGTCTTTCTGGCAGGGATGGGGGAAAGTCATCTTCTCAGAATCTGCTCCTTCTTTGGTTGATGGATGGTGAGCAGTAGTCCCCACCTGCTCTTTGCCGTCACGTTCTTCCTGGAAGTCAGGAAGTGGGGGTGCATAACCTCCCAGTGGTCCTTGGTCACCTGGCCAGGGGTGGAGGCCAGAAGGTGCTGCTCTTTGACTCTGCAGTGGGGGCCTGCAAAGTTCACCTGCATACCAAGGACTCTGTCCATTTTTGGCAGGGACTATGCTAAGGAGGGCTGCACAGGTGAGGAATGGTGGAAGCCTCCCTCTCTTGATCAGGATCCTGAATCTCCCCAGGATCAGTGGGACAGTATAGATTTGGAACAGTGGTTCGCAGAGGAACATAGTTCAGAAGACCAAAGTTGGGAAGAACTGGGTGGTGAACAGTTAGGAGAAGAATAACCAGGAGAGAGAGAGTTAACAGACTCTGGTTTGCTGGAAAGTGTCCAGCTGCTCAGTCCAAGGTCAAGGAGATTACATAAGGTAGCTGCACAGAAGGCACAGTGGTTGTGAGGTCAGGTTGCAAGACAAGGAAGTGATGATGATGACTCGGGGGGAAGTGGGTGTAAACCTTAATTGGGAGCACCTTTACTCCGAGAAGGGACTTTCGCTGTGATCATTAAAATCTCTTTAAATGATAAGAGACTATTTTTGCTTTGTTCTGCTTATCCACGGCCAAAGGGAGGGAGGGAGCCACTTCCCTGAAGCGTGACAATTTTATGTGCTGCTACGAGGGATCTTAAGGACATTTCGATTGAACCGTCTGGGCTCCTGGTCATGAGTGTACAACTTAGTAACAACAGGGCTGATTCTTTACCCCATGGAGGAGGGATATGGCTGTATTGCAGCCTGTCATCGACAGCAGCCCTTTGTTCTTCATTGAAAGCAAAAAGTGACCTCAGTGATAAGGAACTACCTACCCACCTCTCTCTCTCTCTCTCTCTCTCCTCTCTCTCTCTATATATAGGTAAAAGTAAAGGGACCCCTGACCATTAGGCCCAGTCGTGACCGACTCTGGGGTTGCGGCGCTCATCTCGCATTATTGACCGAGGGAGCCAGCATACAGCTTCCGGGTCATGTGGCCAGCATGACTAAGCCGCTAATGGCGAACCAGAGCAGCGCACGGAAACACTGTTTACCTTCCTGCTGGAGCGGTACCTATTTATCTACTTGCACTTTAACATGCTTTCGAACTGCTAGGTTGGCAGGAGCAGGGATTCGAACCGCCAACCTTCTGATCAGCAAGCCCTAGGCTCTGTGGTTTAACCCACAGCGCCACCTGGGTCCATATATATATACCGGTATATATGGTAACCACAGATTCATGGTCCAGCTTGGCATGGCACAGTTTTGAAATGCAACATGAAAATGCTTGAGAAGATGACCGGGTGATTAATCACCCCCCCCCCCCAAAATTGCTTATTGAAAGCGTAATATTTGAACTGGCAATTTTATGGGTCAAGGGGGGCTGCTTTGGAAGATGCACAGATTTCAGTGCCCTGATGCACAGTTACTCAGTTCAAAGAGTGGCAACAGATTGTCTTGACAGTCCCAATTAGCTCATCTGTGGCTGTCGCTGTAAAAGTCCTCGACTTGCCTCCTTCTAAAAACTGTCTGCACTTCCCGTTCATTTACTGCAGAAGGGCATGTGTATGTGTGTTTGCGTGCTGCCTTTTTATTTTGTCATTTTGTTTTGTTTTGGGCATGACAAATTGCAAACTTGATAAATTACACTTCTAAGCAATCTGATTCTACAGACGGAAATAGGGAAACAAGGGATTGCGCTCTTGGCTGAACATGCCTCCTGCCCCCTGAGGTATAGCATCTCACTTCGGTGGGGGCAGGGTGGTGGTGGAATTATCTCATGTCAATTATTTTATTTATGCAGAAAGATAAAACAGTTCCTGCCACATTTTAAATGCATTCCAATTGGCCGGAAGCCAATCTTAAAAATCTCCCATGAATGCATTTTTCATCAAGTTCAGGAAGTGTCTGTTCCTTCTGATCTGCACCCCCCAAACAGAACAAGGGTTCAGGCTTGTCTTGAGGTGGGGTTAGAAGTAGGTCTTAATTAACTGGGGTTTGCTAGTGGCGATCAGTCCTGCAATTTGTGCTTCTAAGCATGTGCAAAGGGCTTTATTAGCCAGGCCTGCACATATTCTCTGCTTAAAAAAAAATAAAATACTATTAAAATTCTGCATGAAGAAAATAATCGCACTTCCTCAGTAAATTATGCAACTCATGCAAATTTGCATATATTCTGTTCATTTGCATAAGTTATTCAGCTTCTGTTAATCATGGGGTGTGTGTGCGTAATGAATTATGCTGGGCATTGAAGCCCCACCTCCTGATCACTGGAAATCATCACCAGAGTCCCAGTTTAGCTTTGGAGATTTCACTGGATAAGGCCTATTTTCCAGCCTATTTTCTTGGACGCAAGTCCTAGGAACTTGCCCTTTAAAAAGGGAAAAAAGGAGGAAAGAAACCTGAGATTCTTTGGGTGCTCAGTTCTGCACTCAGTATCAGATTCTCCGGCTCATTTGCACTTACGGTGGTGTGGCAGGATGTGTCCTTCGGCATCTCTCTGCTTCACCCTCCTAAGTGGGACCCATAACAAAACATTGCCATGGTATGTGGCTATCCTCAGACCGCTTTGGTCCCTTCACCCTCCTCTCACTTAGGATTCTTAATATTTGCTGTGTGTACTTCTGCAGACCTTGGTGTTCCCTCAAGTATTATGATACTTCCCTCTTTTCATTGCAGCGCGGGCTGCTCCCAAGTCATGGCTATTGGCACTTGCCACCAGAGTTTGCTATTGGAGCAGCGGTTCTCAAATGTTTTCCTTTGGGCCACACTTTCAGAATAAATATTTGCTCGTGCCACACTGAATTTTTTTATTGATAAGAAAACACATACAGTGCTTGATTAATAACAGTGCTTTTTAATAACATAGAACATAGTGCTTGATTAATAACATAGAACACAACTACTTTATAATATGACCATGGGACATCCAGAAAGTATAAAACAATGCAGCTACTTAAGAACATGTATCCTTCCCAGAACAGAATGATAAAAGAGCCTCTTACTGTATATATAAACTCAATGAGAGGTGCCAGCTTGCTTTTGCTGGGTAATCTGATTTATATTAGGTCTAATTTGAGACAAGGGACGCAGGTGGCACTGTGGGTTAAACCACAGAGCCTAGGGCTTGCCGATCAGAAGGTTGGCGGTTTGAATCCCTGCGACGGGATGAGCTCCCGTTGCTCAGTCCCTGCTCCTGCCCACCTAGCAGTTCGAAAGCACGTCAAAGTGCAAGTAGATAAATAGGTACCGCTGCAGCGGGAAGGTAAACAGCGTTTCCGTGCGCTGCTCTGGTTTGCCAGAAGCGGCTTAGTCATGCTGGCCACATGACCCGGAAGCTGTACGCCGGCTCCCTTGGCCAATAAAGCGAGATGAGCACCCAACCCCAGAGTTGGTCACGACTGGACCTAACGGTCAGGGGTCCCTTTACCTTTAAAGGCACATACACTTAAACTGTGTCTCATTCATACTTTGGAAGCAAATAGGTAAGGGGGAAAAGTCTGCTATTGTACAGTATGGTCTTTGTTCTGCATTTAAAGCATGGACTGGTTTATTTTTGTGCAGGGTAAATGACATTTTGCTCAACCTTTGGCGAATTATTAAATACTAGTAACTTATGCCCGTTAAATTAACGGGCGCTAGAACGGGCGCTAGGGCAACAGGGACGCTATGCGCAGAGCTGACTGAGTGGCTCTCGCTTATCTCGGTGTTTTTTTTTAACAACGCGAGAGCCGCATGACGTAGCCAGCTCTGCGCATAGCGTCCCTGTTGCCCTAGCAACATCGGGGACACGCGCAGAGCTGAGCACGGCCGCCCGAAGCCTCTGCGCTCCAAGTCCCAATGGCTGTCCGTGGGGCACATGCACAGTAGCGCAATCCCAGGGACACAGGGACTGGACGCAGAGACACTTGCACTTTATTATATATGATTTGAAAAAAACAACACACCACTGCAATCACCTTTCAGAAACATGTTCCTATATCTCATACACTTATTCTCAGGTGTATATATGCTTAGGACCCCTATTGCATTTTTAAATTACAGTGGTACCTGTAGTTACAAACTCAATTCGTTCCAGAGGTCCGTTCTTAACCTGAAACTGTTCTTAACTAGAGGCATGCTTTCGCTAATGGGGTGTCTGGCTGCTGCTGCGCCGCCGGCACACGATTTCCGTTCTCATCCTGGGGCAAAGTTATCAACTCGAGGTAACTCTTCCAGGTTAGTGGAGTTTGTAACCTGAGGCGTTTGTAACTCGAGGTACCACTGTACTGTCCTCTACCCTGGGACCTTATGATGAAGGGCAGGTGTCAGGGACATGCCCTCCCCTGCCAGTCCGGCACTGAGTGGGTACCAGCAGCCTCAGCCTCTGTTGTCGATGGACACGTCTCCCAGGGAGTCTGCCAGCTCCTCCCCGGTGGAGGAGTAGTCACCAGGGAGGAGCCAGGTGGGAAGAGGTCTCCAGGATGATGCAGAGAGACCCAGCACCGCTCAGCAGACCCACTCTGAGGGGAAGACACCGTTTCCGGTGCCTGCTTTACACAGAAGGGTCAGGGGAGTAAGGAGGCAGCACTTTAGGGTGCCGAGACTCTGGTGTTGGCGCCGCAACAGGAGGGGGGCACTTCCGGATTCTGCTAGCGACTAGGTGGTCATGTTTTAGGATAGCTCCGCACTGTACATACTTAGCACAATAAAATAGTTGAAAGGCAAGACGGACTTGGTCTTTACTCATGAGCGAATCTGACAGCAGGTAAGAAATCAAAATAATACTAATATCACTAATAATACTAATAGTGATAATCATAATGTCAATAGCAGCAAATATGCATTTTTCAGTACTGAAAATGAAAATAATGGGTATTTGTTGCATCCCTGTTCAAGGGTGGGCCCAGAGCAAGTTCCCACAGTCATGCCACAGTGCTTTAGGATCAGCTGTGCCAATAGTTCCAACAAGATCAATAGGGTACAACTGACCCTGTTCACCTCTTGTCAGAGATCATTGACCAAATGACTGGTAGTGGAGCACAAAGCCAATATTACCCAGGTAGTTTGTGAATGAATCCACTGAATATTATTGAAGGGGCCACCAAGCTTGCTTTCTCCTGCTCTGGAGGGTCAAGACTTGAACCAATGGCTTCAATTTACAAGAAAGAGATTCCGACTAAACATACGGAAAAACTTTCTGACAGCAAGAGCTGTTTGACAGTGGAACAGTCTCCCATGGGAGGTTGTAAACTCTCCTTCCTTGGAAGTTTTAAAGCAGAGGTTTAGATGGCCATCTGTCATAGATGCTTTAGCTGAGATTCCTGCATTGCAGGGGTGGACTAGGTGACGCTTGGGTCCCTTCAAATTCTATGATTCTCTGGGTTGCACTGTTTCTTGTTGCCTCAGGATAGAAAGAAATGTTCCTAACTTAAGCCACTACAACTTGGAGGCCCATCAAGTTGTTTGCAGCTCACCGGTCATAAATAGAGGCCCCCTTTGAGTATGACATGTCCCTCAACAGAGGTGCTGCCCCACCTCATACACCCTGTGGTAGTTTGTCCATCTTTGGTCCCCACCCTGCACTCAGCTCTCACCTGTAGCTCCTAGAAGCTGTCAGCATGCAACAGTGGCCACACCCTGAGAATTGTCTTTGACTGGCCACCTAAACCAGGTGAGGGTACCGTATTTTTCGCTCCATAAGACACACTTTTTTCCTCCTAAAAAGTTAGGGGAAATGACTGTGCGTCTTATGGAGCGAATGTGTGGTCCCTGGAGCTGAACTGCCCAGGGGCAAAAGCAGATTGTGCTTTTTTTTTAAAAAAAAGAGAGAGAGAAGGGGGTGTTGAAAGGAAGCCCGCTGAGCAGCTGCTCAGCAAACGATGGGGGAGAGAGATAAGGGAGAGAGATTCCAGCCCCGCCCTCTTCCAGAGGGAGGCTGTTTCCCCAGCGACATGTGACTGGCTGATTAGATTATCTGTCTGGAAACTGTAGAAATGGCTCCCTTTCCTGAAGCTGCAGAACTGTGAGCTAAACCCCATAAAACAGGATTTTTTCCCTTTGCAAAGTAAGCTCAACAACTTTGAGCTGATCTTCAAAAAATGGGGCTTTTCTCCTTTGCAAAAGAAGCTGCAGAAATTTGAGCTGATCCTCAAAATAAATGGGGCTTTCCCCCTCTAAAAACTTGGTGCGTCCTATGGTCAGGTGCGCCTTATAGAGCGAAAAATATGGTAGGCGATGGGTCTCAAACCCTCAGTGAGTAATGGACTTCCCCTGCATGCAAAGAAGGCTCTGGTGGATAGAGCAGTTGAGACCAATAGTGGGTCCACAGGTCAAGAAGGTGGTTTCTGCAGGTGCTGTAGAGGGAAGTGAGGGGCAGATGAGGCTCATCAGCCTGGGAAGGGAGCCAATCTAGGAGAAGAAAAACTCTGATCCTAAACCTCAGCTGCCTTATGGGACATCTTTGGGAAAAGAAAGGGCGACAGAGTAAACTCTACACAAATCCAGAATGGAGTTCCTAAGATGGCCGCATAGTGCCTTGTATGCCTCCTTCCAGCAACTCCTGCAGCCAAGCTGGTGCTAAACCTCTTGCTCTGCTTTCCTTTGGACCACATCAGCGAGGCCGAGAGGGAGGTCTTGTTGCCTGGGCAGCCCAGGATCTCCATACACATTGCCCAGTCTTGTGCCTCAATTAAGTGCTGAAGGGGTTTGACTTCGCCCCTGGAGGTGCACTCCATTGCTTCTCGAGACAGATGAATGCCAGTGAAGAACCTTTGAGGCCAGTATCATAGCTCAGTGGAAGAGTATGTCCTTTACATATAGAGGACACCAGGTCCCACCTCCGGTTAAAAATGACCGGGTAATGAGTGGTATAGGGACGCGGGTGGCGCTGTGTGTTAAACCTCAGAGCCTAGGTCAGAAGGTCGGCAGTTTGAATCCCTGCAACAGGGTGAGCTCCCGTTGTTCGGTCCCAGCTCCTGCCCACCTAGCAGTTTGAAAGCACGTCAAAGTGCAAGTAGGTAAATAGGTACCGCTCCGGCGGGAAGGTAAACGGCGTTTCCGTGTGCTGCTCTGGTTTGCCAGAAGCAGCTTTGTCATGCTGGCCACATGACCTGGAAGCTCCCTCGGCCAATAAAGCGAGATGAGCGCCGCAACCCCAGAGTCGTCTGCGACTGGACCTAATGGTCAGGGGTCCCTTTACCCTTTACCTTTAATGAGTGATATGGAAATTTTTTGCCTGAGACTTTGGAGAGCTACGGAAGCTGTACTACCCAGGACAGGATGGGGTTGTGCAGAGTTGTTAAGGCAGCAGAGAGCATTGTTGGCTGCTCGCTCTCCACCTTAGAGCAGATTTATGCCATGAGGTGCCACAGAAAGGCACTGGACATAGTAAAAGATCCATCGCATCCTGGTCACCGTCTCTTTGAGCTCTTGCCGTCGGGACAGAGATACAGGACGATGAGGACAAGAACAAGCCATCTTAGGAACAGCTTCTTCTCCAGAGCGATCTCGGCCTTGAATGGGAATCCTGGACTTTGAAAGTCATCTAATCTTACCTGTTATGTTGTATCATACTATATGGTTTTAATCAGTGTTTTTGTTTTGTTTTTGCGTGGAGTGCCCTACCTCGGTGGATGGAGCAGCCAAGTAATTTCGTTGTCCCCAAAGGGGACAATGACAATAAAATATATTCTATTCTATTCTAGTCAGAGTCAAGAGTACTGAGCTAGGTGGGCAAAGAGTCTCTGACCTGATATGAGGCAGCTCCCTGCGATAAGTCTCCTGTTATTGCTGCTTTCCCGAAACTGCAAGAACTGAGAGGCTGCCATGTGTGCAGCTGGCTACTGCAGCACATGGCTCTTTGGTTTGATGCAATGGATGGATCAAACAGGCTAAACATGAATTTGTTTTATTATGCTTGTGCCCTTGTCATCTCCTAGTGTGGTCCACATGGTGGCCCTGATATCTGGGCCCTGTTCAGGTCTACATCTGCTCAGCTGCAGCCCTGCTTGCTCCCAAGCCGTTCAATTAAGCAGCTGTTCTGAGGATGGACTGTGTTGTTGCAACTCTACCTGGAAGGTTTTCTGCCTATATTTCTGGAAAGCGTTCAAAGAACTGTTTTGTTGTTGCTTCCCATTAGAGAAGAATGCTTCTTTTCTCCTGCCAACGTTCTCTGCACACGCGATGAGTTTCAGAAGAAGCTCCAGGTGAAGCGTTTGAGGTGCTGAAAGCCAAAAAAAACAAGGACATTTTTTTTCTTTTAAAGAATCACTTCCCATATTTCCTTAGGGATTCCACTGAACTCAGTATGAGTTTGATTGAAAGAGGGAACCTTTATGCAATATTTGTTTAACATGCCTTTAATATATTATCGAACATCATACTTTTGAAAGACATTTCAATTGCACTATTAGTTCACACAATGTTTGACTATGAATGATTTGCTGTAAGAAGAGACTCTCAGCAGAAAAATGTTTTTTTTAAAAAAAAACTTTTTTGCTCAGTAATTTGTAAGAATATGTTATTCATAAGAGGCAAGTTTAACTCGGCAAAACTCATTGTCATCTTTTCCACTCATAGTTTAGCCAATCAGTTCCCAAGCCTGGCTTCCTCCAGGTTTTCTCTCGAGTCAGCTCTGTAGCTTGCCAGAGTGACTCATTTTATACAAAGCCATCGCCTTCTTATTAAATTCTATTTTGTATATTATCAAACTTAGTTACTGTTGTTAAGCTATAAGTAAGCAAATACAACCATGAGTTTTTACCCATTAAATAAATCTGAGAGGGATAAGAACAAAAACAAATCAAAATGCACAAGACTAGAATATCCGATATTGATACAAAGGTAGCTAATATGGCACCCTTCAGATGTTGGAGCATAACTTCCATCCATCCCAACAGGTGTGGTCGATAGTCAAGGCTGATGGGAGTTGTGGTCCAACAACATCTGAGGGGAACCACATTGACTACCCATCAAGAGGGTTACTAGTTTATTTTATTTCTTTCATAATTTTTTTTTTTTAATATTGCTTGATTGTAAAAAAGCAAAGCTGTTTGCTAGAGGCTTGTTTACCAATCAGTTCGTTCTAATAGTTAATATACATCTCCCATCTTTCTAAAATGTTATTTTAGTAGGTGGCCTTTACATGGTACAGCTACAGCAGCGACCCACTTCTCATAGTTTATTGAACTATATTAAGGACAAAAAAGAAGACTGGACCACACTGATAGTTTGTTTAAGAGCAATGTGTTACTTTGAATTTTTTGCCAACATTTATTTTGTAACTATTTTAAGACTGTTTCCAGTAAAGCTTTGAAGCTCATTCTTGTGGTGGAGAACAAATTCACTTCTACTCTGCACAAACTCCAGCTCAGGGATTCCATTTGTGGCAATTCTAAGGCAGACTAGTTATAAGGCTCACTTGTCAAACCCTCACACACAATGTCTCTGACACCCTCTTGTGAAAATTCAACTGCACCCAGATGGTTGTAAGCCATCTGAGGTCCAGTGCCGAGGGCCTTCTGGCGGTTCCCTCACTACGAGAAGCCAAGTTACAGGGAACCAGGCAGAGGGCCTTCTCGGTAGTGGCACCCGCCCTGTGGAATGCCCTCCCTTCAGATGTCAAGGAGAACAACAACTATCATATCATATCAACTATCATATCATATCAACTATCCACCTTTAGAAGACATCTGAAGGCAGCCCTGTTTAGGGAGGCTTTTAATGTTTAATAGATTATTGTATTTTAATGTTCTGTTCGAAGCCGCCCAGAGTGGCTGGAGAAACCCAGCCAGATGGGCGGGGTATAAATAATAAATTATTATTATTATTATTATTATGGTTATGGGGCCCTCTTAGGAAAAGTTGCCCTGAGTACCTCGGTAACTTGGAGCTGACCTCAGAGGTTGGGTTTTTCTGTTTTTGTTTTGCTGTAATGAATGTCCATGTTTTATTGCAGGTCAGTCGTGTAGCAAACAGTCTTAAATACGTTGAAAATGAAACAAAAGAATAGCAGGAGCCACCATCCCATCCCATTGTAATGCATCATGATAGGAAGTGAGGCAAGTTCTAAGGATATTGAAACAGGGCCCTTGTGATCCTAGTGTCACACCATTGATTGTGCAGCTGCGTTAAGTAAAATGGATGAGTTTTGGGGAGGGGGAAGAATGTACCTTGCAGGAATCCATTCTCTTGTTGAATTTGTCTAACATCTTTGTTGATAGTTTAACAGCCAATTTGACATCGGAAACGTCTGTTCGCTGCCTTGTTGAACCCTTGTCTAGAAATCTTCCGTTTCAAACCAGAAGACAGACTAAGGGAATTTGAGACTGGCTGGTGATGGAGGAGGAGGAGGTCAGTAGCTGGGAAAAGGAACATTTTCTGCAACTCGCCTTCAGTCAATTTAACTGCAAGACAAACTCAGGGTGATGAGAGCTGTACCAAGTGAGTATGTGCACTGACATGTCACTGAGTGTGTTTCATGATTCATCAGGCACACTGTGATTGATTGGACCTGCAGACTGGCAGAGTCCAGAATACACACACACACACACACACACACACACACACACTGTGGTTCTTCAGGCACTCTGTGATTGATTGATTGATTGATTGACAGGCTGGCAGCAGCTAGATCCCTCCCTCCCACCTTCCTATGACTCAAAAATATTTGATTGCTGATTTATCATACACAGATTATTGATTGGCACATTGGCAAAGCTCCAAATTTTATACATCAAAGATTACGTTTTATTATTTGTCAGAAAATAGACTCCCTCCTCCTCCGCTTGATGTGGCCTGCCAGATTTTACTGTTGATGCATGCATGCATTTTCATAATAGAATTGAGCCCTTGTTATACAAGTATCAGAACAGTGGTTTTCAGACTTCCTTCCTTCGGGAAACCTGTTCCAAACGGACTCATCAGCTATGGAATCCTGCCTGCTGTAAAGTATTCTGGTGAACGCCCACCAACCCTGGAAAGCATGGCCAGTGGCCAGGAATTATGGGAGTTGTAGTTCAGCAATATCTTCCCCACACCTGTGCGCAGCTGAATTATGCAGGACACTGACCAGCTCTTACAACAGCAGGTTCGAACAGATAATCTGACAAGAGATCTTCCAAGGAATCTGTCCACATCTCATCATGGGGCCCTTGAGAAGCTTCTGAGAAATCCAGGGTTCTATGGGATGCAGTTTGAAAGCCATATGCATAAGACCTTGCAGGTTATCAATATTTTCTGGGCATGCCTACATTATTAGGCTGTAACACAATGTCACAATTGGGAATAATGGCCAGTCCGCTGTGTTTATGAAATAGCAATTTCATGCAGCGACAAAGCATGTCTTATCTCTGTTCATGTGCAGACTTGCTTCTGAAAACATACCTCTGAAAGATGAGTGGCTAATTATACCAATAAGGAGCTACTGCCCCTTGCTCCCTATAAATAGTATCCTACCTTCCCTGTGTTAAAATAATTGTTTACATGCAATTATTCAATTAAATGCACCCCACTTTTAAAACAGATTTTAAAGCAGGCATAGGCAAACTCGGCCCTCCAGATGTTTTGGGACTACAGTTCCCATCATCCCTGACCACTGGTCTGTTAGCAAGGGATGATGGGAATTGTAGTCCCAAAACATCTGGAGGGCAGAATTTGCCTATGACTGTTTTAAAGCTCTGAAGTGGGGGCGGGGATGGGTTAGTGACCCGGTGGACAGCTGGATTCTGTTGCAACAGCACTTCCACATTATTAGCCCTATGGTGAAATAATGGAGGTTTGGGTACCATGCAAGGCTGCATCATTCCCTCCTTAATGAGCTGAGTACACATGAATTTGGAAACAAAATGGGGCCACAAAAAATTAAAGTAGAAACTTCTGTATACTTAGGGTATGCACAAGTATGCAGAAATAAAATTAAAATGTAAATATGGGAATTAAAAGAAAATGACGTTTAGCCTCTGCACTGGAAAATAAAAAATTGCCGACAAACTTGCGAGCTTATAGAAGGCAGCTGAGCCTTGAGAGAAAATAAGGGAAGGTTTAAAGCAGAAGGAGCCAACATGGGACTCAGCTATACAGCTGCAAATAAAATGTTTTAAGTGTGTTTTAGGTGCAATATACAATATGACACTAGATGGCGAGGGTGAGCCTTAGGGAAAATTCAATGTATTTTTTAAAAAAACACTTTTTATGTGTGCAGATTCCACCATGGTGAACTTCTGAAGCCGCTGGACTACAGCTTCCATCAGCCCCAACCAGTATGGCCAATTGTCAGGTGGTTGGCATCTAACTGTCTTGGGAGACAATGGAAGAGTGTGCCTTCGGGGGTGAAATCAAACCACTGGATTTAGAGCACCTGCTGTGGCTGTAGAGAGGGATATGAGAGAGACATGTTTTGTTGCAGCTGGGGCAGATGAAGGTGTCCGGTTGTGCTGCTCCAGATGCACCATGGCATTTCTTCTCTCTGTGCTCCTGGTTGTCTGCAAGGGATTCCCACATGGCAGGGTTGATGTTGCCAGCCTTCATGCCTCGTTTGCAGACATCTTTGTACACAGCGTTTGTCTGCCAGTGGGCCTGGTGCCCGAAGCCAGCTCTCCATGGAGCATGTCTTTGGGGAGCCTGTCATCTTCCACTCTGTGGAAATGGACATGAGCAAGCCAACATAGACGTTGCTGAGACAGGAGTGTGAACATGCTTGGAATGTGAGCTTGGGAGAGCACATACCTGCTTGAAACTCTGCCTGCCGTGTGATGCCCAAAATCTTCCTGATGTGCATAGCTGTCAAATTTTGGATTTGAAAATAAGGGATTTTTTCAAACTTTCGGATTTGAAAATAAGGGATGCCGCGAGGGCGGTGCAATGGCACCAAGTAGCCTCGCCACCCTGTGCTCCAGAGGCTGCGCGTGAATGGGTGAGCGAAAGAGCGAGCGCGTAGATGGCAGGCAGGCTGGCTGTCTTGTTGGGCGTGAGGGTCTAGCTGCACAAGGCATGCAAGCTCCGCCCCCAGTCGGTCTCAGGCTCATTATTGGCAGCTGAGCAATGCAGCTGAGGAGCCTCCCAGGCCGGCAGGGAGGGAGAGGAGCTGCTTCCTTTGAAATCCGGGAAATTTAAGGGATATCAACAATCTGGGATAGCAGCAGGAAACTGCATTGGAATAAGGGAGTTTTCTGCAAAAAAAGGGAGGGTTGACAGCTATGCTGATGTGGAAGGCGTTGAGGTGCCACTCGTGGTGGGTGTAAGTTGCCTGTGACTCACTTCCATAAAACAGCGTGCTCAACACAGAAGTCTGGGGTGCTAGGCATTATTGTCCACCAGTATCTGGAAGATAGGGACGTGGGTGGCGCTGTGGGTGAAATCACAGAGCCTAGGGCTTGTCGATCAGAAGGTTGGTGGTTCGAATCCCCGCGATGGGGTGAGCTCCCGTTGTTTGGTCCCTGCTCCTGCCAACCTAGCAGTTCGAAAGCACGTCAAAGTGCAAGTAGATAAATAGGTACCGCTGCAGCGGGAAGGTAAACGGCGTTTCCGTGCACTGCTCTAGTTTGCTAGAAGCGGCTTAGTCATGCTGGCCACATGACCTGGAAGCTGTATGCTGGCTTCCTCGGCCAATAATGCGAGATGAGCACCGCAACCCCAGAGTCGGTCACGACTGGACCTAATGGTCAGGGGTCTCTTTACCTTTACATTATCTGGAAGATATCACCTGGTTTGGCCGGCCAGTTGAAGCCGTTTCCCAGTGTGGCTGCTGTTGCATGCTGACAGCTTCTAGAAGCCACAGGTGAGAGCTGAGTGCACAGAAACTACCCCAGAAGGAGCATGGTGTGTCCCCCACCAGAGGCGCTACTCCTTCCCCAACATCCCATAAGGGCCTGTATTTCACAGAGGGTGATCTCTTCATGGCCAAAAAGGAGGGGCATGCAAATCTTCCATCCTTTGTAGCACTTGTATTGCCTGTAATTGGGCCAAGGAGAAACAGGACTCTGTTAGTCCCACTGTGAGTAGGTTCTGCCCCCGCGCTTGGAAAGAATTGGCCCATTGGTGAATGTTGACATTTCCCACCACATCTAAATATTTAAACGAACCCTGTGAGAAATGTTAGAAAGAACCTGTCATTTACCCATAAATGTTAAAGCCAACTTAGTGGCTTCCATGATGACTGTCCAAATGAAATCCGCATCGCCATCGAGTACAAGCAGAAGGCAATGTGTCAATGGCAAAGTTCATGGCTAAGATTTCTTGACATTTGCCACTGAGGTTCATGTCAACACCTACCAACTTTCTGACACTAAATGCTAAAATATAAACGATGCCTTTTCTCTCCACAATACCGAGGTCTTTGTTATTGCAGGGCACAAACAGACCTGCTTTAATAATGAGTTATTGACCCAAGAAATGCTACATAGGGAGGGGGAAAAAATCCTAGTGTGCAACACAGATGTGCACTGCTACAGTGGCCCCAATGGGTGCATACAGACGATACTTTAAAAGGTAAAGGTAAAGGGACCCCTGACCATTAGGTCCAGTTGTGTCTGACTCTGGAGTTGCGGCGCTTATCTTGCTTTATTGGCCGAGAGCCGGCATACAGCTTCCGGGTCATGTGGCCAGCATGACAAAGCCGCTTCTGGCAAACCAGAGCAGCGCACGGAAACGCCGTTTACCTTCCCGCCAGAGTGGTACCTATTTATCTACTTGCACTTTGACGTGCTTTCGAACTGCTAGGTTGGCAGGAGCAGTGACCAAGCAACGGGAGCTCACCCCGTCGTGAGGATTCGAACCACCGACCTTCTGATCAACAAGCCCTTGGGCTCTGTGGTTTAACCCACAACGCCACCTGGGCCCCAAGTGGTAAAGTATTGTAATTGCATGATTAAGAGGGAACATGCAAAGATAAGCATTTTGAGTGTCCCATCTCAAGGTTTCTGGAGAACCTGGCACTTGAAGAAGGGTAATAGCCCCACAAAACTAGGGTTCTAAATCACATGTGTAACCAGGATCCCTACTCCAGTTCTCCTGCCTCCAATGTGTGGGTAGCAGTCAACAGGACCCGCAGAGAACACCTGACTAGGGCTACAGACAAGTTGATTACCAAATGATTACTTGTGCATTGTAGAAAGTTTATGCTGATAAATATGGCCACCCTAGAGCTTATTGCAGTGAATCAAGAGGTGAGGTTCATGTGGTCGAATGTTTCACCACAGGTAAATAAACGTGAAAAACTGTAGCCCTATTCCCTTAGTGCCCCCCTTCCAATTCCAATTGCATGAGTGCGGAAAAGCAGGGGATGCGGGGTGGTGGACACACATCGGCCTCTACCAGATGGCCCATCCCTGAAGCCCTCTATGCATTTGGGCCAAACCTGTGCAATGGAGGGAGAGTCTCTTATACTGTACTTGTGTAGGTTCCCCACACGATCTGATAGAGCAGGATTCTAAGTCACACAGGGAGCCTCTATGTGTTCAGCAGATGTCCCTTGGCAGAAGGTCAGCCTGAAATTGTGGAAGACTCCAGGGCTGGGCTGTGATAGGAACAGCATGAAAAGGAGCAAGTGGAGAAGGCTTAATTGGGTTCTAATATAAGGCTCCCCCCCACCCAACACGCTTGCTTTTTATGTACAGTAGCTTATGTGTGTGTGGAGCAGCAGCAGCCTTAAATCATTTGAACCCTTGGCTGAATTTGGGAAGGGGCTATATTACAATAAAATGGAATCTGCATTCCGAAAAGGCAAGAATGAGGCCTGAATCTTTGTGGGCAGGTGGACAGTTTGCATCCTCAAGTTATTACAATCGTGCACTAAGAAGAACACTTAGCATTTCTGCAGTGGAACAACTTCAGCATGATTATCCCAGGAAACAAAATCCCCCAGCCTAGTGACCTCCAATTTGACCAAGAGTCAGAGACGATGGAAGCCGTATTCCAAGTCATCTAGAGGGCACCAGGTTGGGGAAGCCTGCAGTAAGCTGCCATCACCCTGTAATCTTCAAAGGCTGTATCACATTTTGGGATATTTTAGGTGTGCAATTGATAATAATAATAATAATAATAATAATAATAATAATAATAATAATGTGTTCTTAGAAATGGAAAGCATAACTGAGGCAAACCAAAGTTTGCAAATGTATTCCTTAGGGGTATACCTCAGGGACCCAGGTGGTGCTGTGGGTTAAACCACAGAGCCTAGGGCTTGCTGATCAGAAGGTCGGCGGTTTGAATCCCCGCGACGGGGTGAGCTCCCGTTGCTCGGTCCCAGCTCCTGCCCACCTAGCAGTTTGAAAGCACGTCAAAGTGCAAGTAGATAAATAGGAACCGCTCTGGCGGGAAGGTAAACGGCGTTTCTGTGTGCTGCTCTGGTTCACCAGAAGCGGCTTTGTCATGCTGGCCACATGACCCGGAAGCTGTACGCCGGCTCTCGGCCAATAAAATGAGATGAGCGCCGCAACCCCAGAGTCAGACATGACTGGACCAAATGGTCAGGGGTCCCTTTACCTTTACCTTAGGGGTATTTCTAGCAGAGAGACAGGAATAGCAGCATTCCTGCTAATTGTACAAACCATGGTTTGTTGTCGTCACACAATGTGCAAATTAATCCTTAAACGTCAAAAGTGACTGACTGGGATAAGAATTACACGGAACTGGGCACTCCGGACTTGTGATCCATCCGTTTGGATGGACTGACGTGACTTGCAAGGAATGAACAAGGGGCGTATATATGCGTTTCATAAGGGCATGTGCGCATTTCCAGCAGGCAATCGCACACTTAAAAAGAAATATCGAAAACAATGCTCAGGGCCAACCACGTGCAGCAGAAGCAGCCTCTATTTTCCCCGGGTCTCTCCCACAACGACATGCAATTAGTAGCAAAATCCAACAGGTGGCACAAAAGTATTTGAATTTTATATTGATCCACCCGGACCCGTCTCTCCCTCCCGCTCCGTTTAGAGCTCTCCAGTTGTCAGCGGCGCTCCAGAGGCGACAGACGGCAGGGCGAGGCTGGGATCCGGCGCGGAGACCTCCCCCTGCCTCCCCCCGCTTGCTCCCATTCCTAAAAGCTCGGACTCAAAGCGCAGGCTTTCGGCTTCTCAGCCGGAGATCCCCCTGAGCTCTACTGCCCTGCCAGCTCTTTAAGGCGCAGCGGGGATGGGAGCCACTGGCGCGCAATGAAGGCGCGGTGGGCAGAGGAGGGCGAAAGCGGGAGGCCCCCCCCCCGGTAGGCTTTGTTCTAAGGCGGGGAGGCGGGGAAGGAAACGTCCGTTTGCAAGCGGCTTTCTCCAAAGCGAGGACGGCGGAACTTCAAGGGAAGCGAGCGGGCGAGCAGGGCGAGCGCCCTCCTCGGGCGGCTCGGTGGATGTCACGCCAGGGAACGCGACTGCTTGACCAAGCTCGCCGCTTCGCCAGGGTTGTTTTTCCGGCGCCGGAGGGACTCCCCCTGGAGCCGAATGGAGGTGAACGAGCACTTGGGGTAGTTGCTGCACGCCGGGGAAATGCGCAACTTCTCTCTAGCTTGCAGGAAAACGAGCTTTTTCCAAGCTCCCTCCTAAGAAGAAGCTGTAAGAGCGCTCCCCGAAGTCGTGCGCCTCTGAAGGAGGAGGCCCTCTGCCCCACCACGTTCAATAGGTAAAGGGACCCCTGACCATTAGGTCCAGTCGTGTCCGACTCTGGGGTTGGGGCGCTCATCTGCCATTACTGGCAGAGGGAGCCGGCGTACAGCTTCCAGGTCATGTGGCCAGCATGACAAAGCCGCTTCTGGCGAACCAGAGCAGCGCACGGAAACGCCGTTTACCTTCCCACTGGAGTGGTACCTATTTATCTACTTGCACTTTGACATGCTTTCGAACTGCTAGGTTGGCAGAAGCTGGGACCGAGCAACGGGAGCTCACCCCATCGCAGGGATTCGAACCGCCGACCTTCTGATCAGCAAGCCCTAGGCTCTGTGGTTTAACCCACAGCGCCACCTGGGTCCCTACCCTGTTCAATAGGGATCAGCAACCGCCCAGCCTGTCTTGCACGGGGTAAAGAGCCTGTGGAGGAGACAGGTGGGCGCGATAACACAGGGACGGGGAATCTGTGGCCCTCTCCAGCCGTTGGACAGCGGCAGACCTTCTTAGGGCCTCAAATGTCAGCGGTGCCCTGTGGGATGCCAAATTTTGGTGCCTCTCGCGCTCCATTCTAAATCATAGTGGCAGCCCCCCCCCACCCGACAGCACCCCTGAGACTCTGCACCAAGTGTGACTGAACCAGTTGCACACCCCTAAATCCGCCACTGTGTTGGACTCCACCTGTTGCCAAAGAGGCAGGCAAGCTGCAGTCCACTTCCTGGGCCTGGGCGAAGCCGAAAAGGGTTCACCCAAGCCTGAGGAATTTCATCGCCTCCAGCACAATTGCCGGATCCAGGGGAGGCGTTGTTGCCTTCCTCCAAAGGTGCCTGACCTGGTGGTATGTGCCAGTACACAACGGATGAAACCTGTACGGACGGTTTTTCAAAGTTCTCTTCTCTTCTTTCTTTATGCTTCCACGGACTCGTTACTTTAATTCGTTGTAATATAATCTTTATTGGTTTTCCACATAATCAGATTGTTTACACATCAGGTTTTTCAACATAATTTCCATATTTATACATAGATGGTTTCTAGATTATTTCTTCCGACCCAAGGGGGGAAAAAAGTTTTTAATTAAGAAAAAAGTAAAACACACTTCCCCCACTTCCTTCTTCTGTTGTATTTGTATAATAATCTTATTTTGCACAGTTTAAACTTTCCTTATACAATAAATCATTTGACAAAGGCTGTTCCATTTCAAACCTTTAAGTAAACGTTTCAGTGTTTTCACCTCATAACCTTCCTTGAATCTCCATAGGTTCAATTTATGTTCAATGTCTATGCTTTGTAATTTATTCATTCTTTTTGTAGCTGTTGACTATACTTGTATTATTCTTTCAATAAATTTTCAATAAAGAATTTTCTAATCCAGTTCTGAGACTCAGTTCATTCTGCCCATATTTCATATTCCATATGACTCCTTACTTTAATTCTGCAGCCTCCACCTCCCAATTGCAGCAGAAACTACTACTGCCCCCTGGATCTTTCCAGTGCCCCAAGGGGAGGGGCCGAGTATTGCCTATTTTGTAAAACACTGACCTAGAGGAATGTTGTCATGTGTCCCTGTTGTTACAAAGGCCTGACTGGCTTCAACTAAGAGTGGGGCATTTAATGTCACTGGTCTCATGCCTCTCTATTGACTTTCAGGCACCCCTTTTGGTTTATGTACCCACTCCTGTTTACTCTGCGTGCTTCCTGGTTTAGGAAGTGGTCTCACACATGCTAACCACAATCCATACCTATCCTGCTCTTCCTTAAGAAATACTGCATTTTGATGGGTTCCCCTCCCACCAGCTAGGGACGCAGGTGGCGCTGTGGTCTAACCCACAGAGCCTAGGGCTTGCTGATCGGAAGGTCGGCGGTTCGAATCCCCGTGACGGAGTGAGCTCCAGTTGCTCAGTCCCTGATCCTGCCCACCTAGCAGTTCGAAAGAACGCCAAGTGCAAGTAGATAAATAGGTACCGCTCCGGCGGGAAGGTAAACAGCGTTGCCGTGCACTGCTCTGGTTTCACCAGAAGCGGCTTAGTCATGCTGGCCACATGACCTGGAAGCTGTACGCTGGCTCCCTCAGCCAGTAAAGCGAGATGAGCACCACAACCCCAGAGTCGTCCGCGACTAGACCTAATGGTCAGGGGTCCCTTTACCTTTACAATCTAGCTGCAATGCTTACATGGCACTGATATTTTACATGAGCTGGTGGTATATAAATATTCTCATAAATAAAAAGAGGATGCAAAGTGTATCCCACAATAGCAAAGATACTTCTACACTATCCAGAAAGCTGAAATTTTGTACCATTTCTATAATAAACAGGAAATGAGTTTTTTTTTTTAAGTACTTAAAATTCAAAACTGAAGACACAAAATTTGCTTCATGATGGAGGGAAGAATTTCATCACAGAACAGACATAGCGAGATTCTCTGTTGCGAGAATCTCTGTTGCCCCTTCAGACATTTGCATAGAACTGGGAGTGGTGGTTGACCAGCGTTCAATAATACCCACCAGTGCTTGTATAGAATGAAAACTGAATTTACTTCTCAGTTATCTATCTATCATCTATCCTGATGTGTTGGTGAACCATCTAGGTACAAGGTGCTTTACATGTTTGACAGGTCCCTGCCCCAAGAGGCTTGCCATCTAAAAACTGACACAAAGGGTAACTACAGTGAAAGAGGAGGGAAATGAAAGCAATGGGGCAAACAGTGAAATAATACGCCATTATTTCATTTATACATGTAATTTGGTTTAGCTTCAGCAAGGTGTTGGGACTAATCTAGCAGGGTATTCCAGTGGCTGACTGGGTCTTATTCCTTCACCATGTTTGCTCACTTACTAGCATAACAAAATTGCCTATGTAGATAAAAACCAATGAAACACACCAAAGACTGATGGATCCCTAGACCATTTTGAAAATGGGGCTATTTCTTTCCCCTCCCTTGAATCTCAAAGCATGAAGTCTACCTTAAAATGCTAGACAGCAAACCAAAGGATATATGAGGGGTGTGTTTGTGTGGGTTTTTGTTTTTTGTTTGCTATGGGGCTTCTTCCTTTCAGTCTTTGGGAGATTTTGTACTGTCCCTTAGGAAAGTAAGTTTGAAAGCAGCATGAACTGGCCCTGTGACCGATGGAGGGCGTATTCATAACATTGCGTCAGAGAAAGGCTCTCCGTAGCAGCACACTTACTAATTCATGGGCTCTGTATCTTTAACATTCTGTAATTAAACCTGATTATAATTAAAGTAATCATAGGCACGTTTCTTGATAAAACCCCAAATTCTAGGCTACAATTAGCAAGCGCTCCTAACAAGGGTGCAGTGTGCTCAGTTTGATTTATAGCAAATGAATTGGTGTTTCGTAAAGTGTCAAATTAGGTGTAACAAAGATGAACTTGATTTAAAATGAAAAAAAGGTGCAAATAATAGTTACACCGAGCAATGCTCTGCTTGCCTGCTGGACCTTTTTTTTAAAATAAAAAAAAAGCAAGGGGGGTGGGAATGATGTAAGAGTTTTCTGTCACCTACATCAAAACTGCACAGGGATAGTTACAACTTCGCAGCTTTTTCAGGCAAGAGGAAGGTGCGATATGAAGTCATTTCTGATCGCTGCTTGGTTTGGCTCACAGTGGCTATGTCAGATTATGCACTTGGACAATATTTTGGATATCATTTCCAATGAAAAGGATCCTCATTGGTAACTCTTCATAGGAAATGATTATTCTTTATAGCCTAGATGCCCCAGCATAAAATTCTGTTATGCTCAAGTCATGGTTACAGACTTCCCAGAGGCATCTGGTTAGAGACTATGAGAACAGAATATTGCATTAAATCGGCCCCTGACCAGCAGGACCCTTCTTATGGCCTGAAATTGTGAACATTGCTTTGTAAACTAGGAGTTGTGAAATCTTCTTCCATTCTTGGCATATAGTAAAGGTAAAGGGACCCCTGACCATTAGGTCCAGTCGTGTCCGACTCTGGGGTTGCGGCGCTCATCTTGTTTTATTGGCCGAGATCCGGCGTACAGATTCCAGGTCATGTGGCCAGCATGACTAAGCCACTTCTGGCGAACCAGAGTAGCGCACGGAAACGCCGTTTACCTTCCCGCCAGAGCGGTACCTATTTATCTACTTGCACTTTGACGTGCTTTCGAACTGCTAGGTGGGCAGGAGCTGGGACCGAGCAACGGGAGCTCACCCCGTTGCGGGGATTCGAACCGCCGACCTTCTGATCGGCAAGCCCTAGGCTCTGTGGTTTAACCCACAGCGCCACCAGCGTCCCTCCTTGGCATATAGAGCCTGTGGTTAATATTTGAAAGAGGTAATGAACTATATAGTACATAAAGGATTGAATTATGTACCAGGAACTCCCCAATTCAAAACACATCTGAGTATTGCCTTGTTGAATCAGACAAAGGATTCATCCTTCGAGTAGTTCTCAAACTTTCCCCCCCTGGGCCACACTTTCAGATAAAAATTTGCATGTGCTGCACCAAAGATTTATTGATATAAATCCTGCTCCCATTTTGAAAAGGTATCTATCCATATTCTGCAAATAAAAAAAAATGTTTTGATACTATACTATATTATAGTACACTGAAATGTTTAAATGTTCCTTTGATTCTCCTTGAACCATCCTGCCAGACCCATTGAGAACCACTGACTCCTGGCCACCATTCTTTCTCCACCAAATGCTTTAGAAAAGCTCACAAGTAGGGTGACAGACATCTCTGATGTTTTCCCTCTAATGTTTGGCAATAAGTAACTAAGAGTCCTATGGACTGCAAGAAGATCAAACCTATCCATTCTGAAGGAAATCAGCCCTGAGTGCTCACTGGAAGGACAGATCCTGAAGCTGAGGCTCCAATACTATGGCCACCTCATGAGAAGAGAAGACTCCCTGGGAAAGTCCCTGATGTTGGGAAAGATGGAGGGCACAAGGAGAAGGGGACGACAGAGGACAAGATGGTGGGACAGTGTTCTCGAAGCTACTAACATGAGTTTGACCAAACTGCGGGAGGCAGTGGAAGACAGGAGTGCCTGGCGTGCTCTGGTCCATGGGGTTGTGAAGAATCAGACACGACTAAACAACAACAACACGAGTCCTATATACTGTTATTGGCATCACTCTGTATTATTAATAACGTCCCTTTCATTGTAAAATGACAAGGCAATTTATGGAATAAAATCAGTACAGTAAGAACAGCAAATTACTAAAAGCACAGATATCCAGAATGTCCAATAAGGCTGGTACAAAAAACAGCAACCCAATGCTTGGGAATAGGTATGTTTTAACTAAGTGGTGGAATACCATTATCACAAGTGCCTGCCATATTTCCAAGGGAAGGATATTACACAGCATGGGGGCCCCATCCATTTATAAGAATGATAGTAGATCTGTGCAACATATGGGGGGGGGGAGGAGTTGGGATCAGCCCTGCTGGCTTAGCCCCCAGCTTCCAAGGAAACATTCAGATAAAGGATCAAAGTGCTCAGAGGCTGCGCATGTCCAGCTTTTATGTGTGGAAGCTGTGCACATAGCCTGGTCAACACATACACAATCCTGATCCCCTTTGCGTTGTGATTATGCACAGCTCAGAACATCTGCACAGAGCTAATATCGTTAGAACTAGATACAGGCTAGTTCTAATACAGTATACAGTTCTATACGGTATAGATATAGTTCTATACAGTATATCAAACTATATTCTAAGTATTGCTAAAAATGAAGTGAGAGCTGGACCATAAAGAAGGCTGATCGCCGAAGAATTGATGCTTTTGAATTATGGTGCTGGAGGAGACTCTTGAGAGTCCCATGGACTGCAAGAAGATCAAACCTATCCATTCTGAAGGAAATCAGCCCTGAGTGCTCACTGGAAGGACAGATCCTGAAGCTGAGGCTCCAATACTTTGGCCACCTCATGAGAAGGGAAGACTCCCTGGAAAAGACCCTGATTTTGGGAAAGATGGAGGGCAGAAGGAGAAGGGGACGACAGAGGACGAGAAGGTTGGGCAGTGTTCTCGAAGCTACCAACATGAGTCTGACCAAACTGCAGGAGGCAGTGGAAGACAGGAGTGCCTGGCATGCTGTGGTCCATGGGGTCACGAAGAGTCGGACATGACTAAACGACTAAACAACAACAACAACAACAAATCGCTAAAAAGAAAAGCACATTTCTGACTGTAACATTTGCTTCTTCAACATGGATGGGATTGTTGCCTGTGCTTGAGAAATTTAGTCTTTTTGGTTTTCCTATCATACATGTGGTGGCTGCACTGGGATTCTGTTTCACCTTTCTCCCATACTCCTGCATCTGCTTGATGTCTTATCCGTACCCCAAAACTAGGGATGTCACACAATAATGATGGGAATGGAAAAGGAAGCAGAAGATGCTGTTGTCTGCACGTTGATCTGTGGTCAGGAATGGAAATCAATCAAGTGAATTTGATCACATCCTTCTTTTTTATGTTCACAAACGATACACATTTAATGAAAGGGAAATTGTGCACGTTTATGGCAGTGTGGTAGATAGCACGTGAATGCCTATGGACTTGGAAAATGCTGGTGGATTTGGGATGGGAAAAGATGGTCCCGACTGAGTAGGGATGCTATATGGTTCTCCTTTGAACTTAGCTGATGCTGGCTGCTCCGTTAGATTTGGATAATAATAATAATCATCATCATCATAAATAATAAATTTATTATTTGTACCCCGCCCATCTGGCTGAGTTTCCCCAGCCACTCTGGGAGGCTCCCAATTGAGTGTTAAAAACAATACAACATTAAATATTGAAAAAACTTCCCTAAACAGGGTTGCCTTTAAATATCTTTTAAAAATAGGATAGCTGCTTATTTCCTTGAAATCTGATGGGAGGGCGTTCCACAGGGCGGGCGCCACTACCGAGAAGGCCCTCTGTCTGGTTCTCTGTAACCTCACACACAAGGCTAAAAATAGAATTAATTGTTGCCATTGAAACAGAAATACAAGTGGACTAGTAGTTTAGTTTAGTAGAACTGCTGCAAGCAGAAAACAAGTTTCTTTAACATGCATTTTGTACTATCTGTGCTAGGTGCTGCGAAAGGAAAGAATCAATGCATTTCAGATTTGGTGCTTATCCAACCATAACATATTATTAATTGGATGCTGTACAATCTATTGATTTGTTTTTGCCATACCCCACTGGTCAAGCAGGCAAAAATATGAACTCCTACCCTGAACAAAGAGTTATGAGTGGTAGCCAGCTAAGTTTACTCAGAGTAGACCCATTGTAGTTAATGGACCTGACAGTTGTCTTATTGGTCAATTTCAGTGGCTCCACTCTGAGCAAAACTTATTTGAATGCCACCCCCTGGGAAATGCTGTTTTAAAGCATTTCAGCTTTAACCTGTTCCTTAATCTCTTTTACATTAAACCATTTCCCCCCCTAGAGGTCGTCCTGCCGGCTTGGCAGTATAAAAATGGCCTGTTAAAAACAGTAAAGGGGCCACTGTGTTTCTACAGTTACTCAAACGTGAAGAATGTTGGAAGCTGGAATGAAACCTTTTTTGTGCCTGGGGAGGGGAGAGGGACAGGATGTAAAAGGAGGTCCCCAAAATGCCTCAATCTGTTCCAGCTGATTAGGAAAAAACAGAGCAGGTAATGTGACCTGTTTTGTTTTAGAGGAATCATTTTAATGCCTTGCCATTTTCTCAGCCTTCCCCTCCACCTCCCCAGAGCAGCCAGTGTGGGATTCTGAAAAAAAAGAAAAGAAAATCAGGGGTTGAATAGAGATGGCAAAGTAATTTGATGCTTCTGCTGCTGCTGGTCTTGTCTGCTTTGGAAAGAGGCTGTGAAAATGTGGAGGAATGTTTGCGCTGGGTGCGAGCGGATGCCTGAGGTGAGGGGGAACTGAAGACCCCTTCTTAAAATAAAGCAAAACACTCTTAACTCGAGAAGGGCTTTTTTATGCTTCCCTGGTGTGAAAATTATTAACAGCTAGCCAAGCAGTCCCCAGCTGGGAAATCAGACTCCTGCTTGGTCTTTTTGATCAGATTAGTGGCTCGTACTAAAGGGAGCGGATTCTTAGAGAGTTTCTGTCTGAGTTTATTATGCCAACTCCCCCTTTTGAATTGGCAGCATCTGGCTACCGATTCCAATTCTTTAATTTCCCCCTTTGGTCTGCCATTTCATTATACCAAAATACGTCCCCTCCTTCCTCTGTCTTCATCATGGGAAGATGAGGGGAAGCACAGAAGGAGAAGAAAGAAGAGGAAAATGAGGCTCTATTGGAGCTGGCTCCAAATTAAAATTGATGTGTCACGGAAGGGAACATGGCTGAGCCAACACATATTTTTTCCTCAAATCATGTAACCTGAGCTCTGAGTATGGTTCGTAAGCAGATTACTTGAGCATTTATTACCTGGGCATTTTAAAGAAAAGGGGGAATTTTTGTTTCTTGCAGCTGCAAAGTTATACCTGTATATATATATATAACTTTGCAACTGCAGAAGACTCTGCGGACGACTCTGGGGTTGCGGCACTCATCTCGCTTTATTGGCCGAGGGAGCTGGTCATGTGGCCAGTATGACAAAGCCGCTTCTGACGAACCAGAGCAGCGCACGGAAACGCCGTTTACCTTCCCACTGGAGCGGTACCTATTTATCTACTTGCACTTTGACGTGTTTTCAAACTGCTAGGTTGGGAGGAGCAGGGACCGAGCAACGGGAACTCACTCCATCGCGGGGATTCGAACCGCCGACCTTCTGATCGGCAAGCCCTAGGCTCTGTGGTTTAACCCACAGTGCCACCCGCGTCCCTTCCGACCACCTTAGATTCCCCTTTATCCCAGTAACGAAGCATGCTCTGTTGAAATAAAAGGCCGTGCACTTGGAAAACAACCAGCGCTTTCTCACCTGGTGGTATCTAGCTCTCTACTTTAGTCCTTCCCATTCCCATGGAAGATTCTTCATGTGTCTTCTCTGTGTAGGGTGCAGTTTGGCTAGCCAAACTGGTAAGGAGAAAGTCCTGCAACCTACCGGTATTAGACCAGGGGTCAGCAACCTTTTTCAGCCGTGGGCCGGTCCACCATCCCTCAGATCATGTGGTGAGCCGGACTATCTATCTATCTATCATCTATCTATCTATCATCTATCTATCATCTATCTATCTATTTGGGGGGTGGGGGGAAATGAACGAATTCCTATGCCCCACAAATAACCCAGAGATGCATTTTAAATAAAAGCACACATTCTACTCATGTAAAAACACCAGGCAGGCCCCACAAATAACCCAGAGATGCATTTTAAATAAAAGGACACATTCTACTCATGTAAAAACACACTAATTCTCCAACCGCCTGGGGGCCGGATTGAGAAGGCTATTGGGCCGCATCTGGCCCACAGGCCTTAGGTTGCCTACCCCTGTATTAGACGCTTAGCAACTGTCACAATTTGGCAGCTCCCAGCAAGCAGCAGGAACAGGAAGTTTTCAATTTTTTTTTTTTTAAAAATCAAGTCCTTGGTGGGCTGCCATATATGGTGGCCCGAATTCAGCTTTGTAGGCCATACGCTGTGCATGCTAGACCTGAAAGGGTTGCTTTGCTGTTCCTTCGCTGCTGGCACAGCGGTCAAATTGTGGCCGGTCCTAAGAAGTGAAATTCTTTGGTTTAGGTTATTTGTCAATAATTAATGTTGCGGCAGGAGACATTCAAGGCAGTAGCTTAAGCCTGGCTATTATTTCTGACAAGAAAGGCTTTTTTCCTACAGCGCATATAACTTAACTTATACTGCTGAGGTCTCAGCCTTGAAATTGCAAAGGTTTCTGAGGTGAAGAGAAATTGGCAGCTTCTTAGATGAGAGCAAAGCACCAAACCGCTGTGAAAGCGAAGTTTTTTTTTTTTTAAAAAAAACCACACTATTATTATTGTTTATATCCTGGGCCAATACTTGCGAAACTCTACCAGGCTGGAGACAGACAGATGATCGCTGAGCAGGTATTTTGAAGGAAAGGTTGCTGCTTGAGGTGTGTACACAGTCATTCCCATTTTGTTTCTGGTAAGCAAGGGGGAGTGAAGGTTTTTGTATCACTTCAGAAGCTGGCAAAACCTGTTTTACCTGAGGTGACAGCGGCTGCCGTCAGGTACCTACTCCATATTGATTCGTCTGTCTAGGAACACCTGCATGTGTGACCAGAGGCTCTTTGAGCACCTGCAAAGGTTTTTGGGGCACTTTCAATGGCATACAGTACACAATGGATGTTTGAGGAATTCAGGATTTGTGAACTATGATACGACCCAACTTACTTTTTTTTAAAAAATTCATATTTATTGTGTTTTACACATAAATGGTATAAAAAACAAAACAAAACAGACAATACATAACAAACAATGCAATACTACAAATACACACACCAACTAAGATCAAAAATTCCCTTCTTCTTTCTTTACATTTTGGTTTGACTTCCTCCTATCTTCCCTCTGCGTTTCAGTATATATATTTATTCTCTTTAGCAATTTCCTCTCATCTCTTAATACTATGTTTCCCGTATCTATTTTACTTTGCTATTACTTCTGTTTCCTTTTCTTAACTCATTATATCACTTAAATTATCTTAACATCACTTATATCACTTAAATTTCACTTAATCTTAACATCACTTATATCACTTAAATTTCTATTCCTCAATTACAATCCTAATCTTATCTATACATATATCATACTTCCATTTAATCATTCTAAATTCTAATCTGTAAATTGCTTGTCTTTCGGCATTATCTTATCTCTAAATCTTACAATAATTTTTAAGATATTCTTTAAATTTCTTCCATTCTTTTTCCACCGCTTCTTCCCTCTGGTCACGGAGTCTCGCAGTCAGCTCGGCAAGTTCCATATAGTCCATCATTTTCATCTGCCATTCTTCTATGGTTGGTAAGTCCTTTGTCTTCCAATACTTTGCAATCAATATTCTTGCTGCTGTTGTGGCATACATAAAAAAAGTGTGATCTTCTTTTGGTATCTCCTGGTTGACCATTCCAAGTAAGAAGGCCTCTGGTTTTTTAACAAATGTGTTTTTCAACACTCTTTTCATTTCATTATATATCATTTCCCAGAAGGCCTTCATTCTTGGGCAGGTCCATCACATATGGTAAAATGTACCTTCCACATTCTCACACTTCCAACATTTATTGTCCTGCAAATGATAGATTTTAGCAAGCTTGACTGGGGTCAGGTACCATCTATATATCATTTTCATAATGTTTTCTCTTAACAAATTACAAGCAGTGAATTTTATACCTTTCCTCCACAACTTTTCCCAGTCAGCCATCATAATGTTATGTCCTACGTCCTACGACCCAACTTACACACACCTCATGGAATTGCTCTCCTCCAAGTATAATGCAGGCCTAGCCCACAAACAGGCATCAAAATGCATTTTCAAATGGGTCTTTTGAGGCCAAATGCATTTAGAAATGCATATATATATATATATTTGAAATACTGTGAGAGTGAATACACTTAGAAACTTATAGAAATATTTCTTTTTAAAAAAATAAAAGGGAGATGAAAATGATGGACTATATGGAACTCGCTGAACTGACCGGGAAACTACGCGACCAGAGGGAGGAGACGGTGGAAAAAGACTGGAAGAAATTTAAAGTATATTTAAAGAACTATTGTAAGATTTAAAGATAGAAAAAAGTTGGAAGAAATGACAACTTACAGATTAGAATAATAGGTTTAAGTAATGTAAATGTATGATTTTTTTGGTTAAAACGATTATAAGAAGAGAATATAAGCAATATAAGAAAAAATAATGAAAGATGAGAGGAAATTACTAAAGATGATTGTCATTAAAACGCAGCAGGGGGGACTGGAGGAAGTCACCCCAATATGATTAGACAAGATGAATGGGAAATTATGATGTTTGTGTTTATGTATTTTGTATTTTGTACTTTGTGCTTTGTATTATGTAATATGTTAAGTTTCTTTTTCTGTTTTCTGTTTAAAACCCAATAAATATAATAATAATAAAAAAGAAACTTATAGAAATATTTGGAGAGAAAATACATTCAAAAACACACATTTAAACGACATCACAGGCAAATAAACCCCTCCAAAAGATGCCAAAGAGTTAATGCAGAAACAGGCCTTTACGAGAAATGACCTCTCCACAGGATTGCAGCCGTGATCATTCATATTAAAAGCATTTTGTGCATAGAAGTTGCTTGCAAATGGAAGAGAACTTATTTTCACGCTACGCTGGGAGCCAGAAGAGGTTTTTGCTTATCCAAGGAACAACAGCCATTCAAAAGGTGGATTCACTTGGTTTTTTTTAAAAAAACCTCCTTAAATTATTTCTGCATTTCAAATATCGGATGTCATTTTGCAGAGAGGAGTGTTGGGTCGTCCTGCTGCCATGATTTCTCCCCTTTTCAGAGCAATGAATGGAGCCTAGGCTGATGCTGATTCAAAGCAAATCTAAAGACTCTTTAGGTGTAAAAAAAAAAACCCAAACAAACCCTGAAGGGATATAAATTGTCCTTTTTCTTTTCTTTTCGCAAGTGAGCTGCAGCACTGCGCAAGGCAATGATAATCATAAATCAAGTGCACATGTGTGAGTGAGCCCACCTACACTTGCACAAACAAACACATTTTGCTCTTAGTGTCAATGCTGAGATCTTTCCAGGGTTATTAATAGTTATGCCAAGTGGCTCCCAGCTATCGAGTGCCTATCACACAAACTGTTTCTCCAGTGGCTGCTGAAAGCTGGGCATGCCTTGGGATTGGCCCAGGCAGCTGAAAGTATGCACTGAAACACGTTGCCACCAAGGGCTGAAACCGCCCCCCCCCCTTTGCTCTTTACATTTCAGGCTCAATTTCACTGTTGTATAGATTAGTCCGGGCAAACTACGGAAAAAAAACGCTGGAACCTGGGCAAAATTGCAACAAAAGCGCTGCAAATGGCATTTTGATGAGTATTGGGTGCAGAATAACATATAAAAAATTAGACAAAATTAGCTGACAGGAACACTGAGAAATCGTGATTTCAAAATGGCCGACCTGCTGTATCTATTTTATTGTACAGTGGTCCCTCGACGTACGAGTGACCCGGCTTCCGTATTTTTCAAGTTACGAGGGATCAAAGTGGCCGCGCGCCTACGAATTTTTTCGACTTCCGGAAGGAAGTCGCGGCCGTTTTAGATAGGGTTTCCTCGACTTACGAAGTTTAGATGCGGTTTTTTTCAACGTACGAATTTTTTTCTCCCAATGCATTCCTATGGGGATTCGACTTACGATTTTTTCGACCTACGACGGTGCCTTCGGAACGCATTAACTTCGTAAGTTGAGGGACCACTGTATTTCGATTAGTTTTCTAAACTTGATTGTGTATACCCTATGTTTTTTAATTGTTACCAAACATCAGGGAAAATAATACAAAGTTGTCATTGATCTAGTTATTAGGCTACATAATTTCTGTATTTAAATGTTTGCTAAAAACAACAAAGTGAAAGCAATGGTGCATTGAAACAAGATCACAATAAGGCGCTTGAACCAGAACTTTTATTATGTATTACAAATAACGAAAGCAGACATCAGTCATCCATATCATCTTCTATATCAGAACAATGTTAAATCAACAACACATTTTTACAACCAGTGGTCTGGCACTGACCACAAGCTGTTGAACATGGAAACTATTTTTTTTTGCACGTGCAATGGAATGTACTACAACCAGTGGTGCAGTTACAGTGGATAACTTTCAAAAGACTTTCAGGTGCAGGGGCCATGTCTGACATCACAGGGTGAAGCTGGTTGTCCTCCTTTATAACCCAACCCCAGTCATTAGGTCGTAAACCCTCTTTGTGGCATGACCACTCCAATATCTGGTAATAGGATTGAAAGCTATGGAATTTGGTTGCAGATGTAGTTGGTGGTAGACATTCTGGTGCAACAAAAGAGTTTGCTGATGTTACTTTGTCCACTAGTATGCGATGTCGTAATGTTCCAAGGGTATCATCAACTTTTCCACCTTTTTTAACATTAACCAACCTCAGCAGTGGGATCTGTTTGATATGCCAAGTGATTACTATGGGTCACTGAGTGCATACATCATGTTGTTTTTTTAGATGGAAACATATGCTAGAAATAGCTGTGACACCCTGTTGAGTGTATATTTATGGGCAAACCTCTGTTTGTTACTGTGTAAGGTGTGAAAAGATCCTATCCACCAACTTTTGTTGCATGACTCAGTTAGTAGAGCACAGGTCAGGGCTCTGTGGTCCTCAAGATGTTGATGGCTATAGCTCTCATCATCCCCAGTCAATGGCCATGCTGGTTGGAATAAATGAGAGTTGTAAACTGCCCTGTGATCCTTGGGTGAAAGCTGATATACAGGTATAAATTAAGCCAGCCAGCCAGCCAGCCAACCAGCCAGCCAGCCAACCAACCAACCAACCACCTACAAGGGCCACAAATTCCCCATCCTTGGTATGGAGGTAATCTGTAGCACCATTCTCAAATGAATATTTTAATTTCAGGACCATGTCATCTTCAAGAGAAATGTTTCCATTCGTTTCTGAAATTTCCATTAGTTTAAAAAACATCTTTTCCCGGTGAGGTCACTGGAAGCCCATTGAATTATCCACACTGCTGTTGTGCTTGGCAACAAATGCAGGGTTTCCCCCCTCAAGAGTATCTTTAATTTTAGGAACCATTCTAGACCTTGTTTTGATTTTAAACATAGTTCTGGGATTTTAAGAGTTCAGCATCTGCTACCAGAAAACCGAGTTGTATCAGATGTGTTACCAGACCTTGGCAGACTCTCTCATTCACAAGGTAACATTTCCAAACATCTCCAGCTTGTCATCTTTTGTTACATGTTTCCTTTCTCTCTCTTTTTTTTATAATCATTTTTTATTGGTTTTATATAAATACAATAATAAATTTGCACATTTATTTTCACATCTTATACCGTTTTGGCTTTTTATGGCCGTGACTTCTGTCAAACCTTCCTTATGATATTCTAATATCTATTCCTTATATCTATATTTCCAAAATCAATCATTGTTTTATATTATTATTTTCTAAAATTAATCACTATATCTTCGTACTAACAATATTTCTTCCTTACTCTACAAAGCCTCCTGCAGTCCTACCAACGTATTCAATTGAATACAATTTTCCTTTAAATAGTCTGTAAATCTAGCCCAGTCTTTGATGAACTTCGGGTTCGCGGATTCTCCCCGTCATCTTGTCCAATTCTGCATACTCCGTTAGTTTCACAATCCATTCTTCTTTTGTCGGTGTTTGTTCTTGTTTCCATTTTTGCACTATTATCATTCTCGCCGCAGTCACTGCATATTGGAAAAGCTTAAAGTCTTGCTTTTTAATGTCTGTACCTGTAATTCCCAGTGAAAATGCTTCTGGTTTTTTAACAAATGTGTATTTCAACATTTTCTTAATTTCACCGTATATTATATCCCAGAAGCCTTCCACCCTTTTACACTCCCACCACATATGATAAAAGGTACCTTCTTTCTCTTTGCATTTCCAACACTTATTATCAACCTTATATATTTTCGCCAGTTTGACCGGTGTAATGTACCATCTATACATCATTTTTAACATATTTTCTTTTAGTGCATTACATGCAGTAAATTTCATTCCTTCCTTCCACAGTTTCTCCCAGTCATCTAGCATAATATTATGACCAAAATCTTTTGCCCAATGTATCATCACCGACTTCACTTCCTTACATGTTTCCTTTCTCATTGGAAGCCAACATGTTCTGAAAAATCCAGTCTATCTCAGAGACAAAAGATCTGCGAACCAAATGTTCTGCCATGCCCTCAACAAGGACAGGGAGATGGTACTGTTGTCCCTTGTGAATGAAGCTGTTTGGTTCAAGATAGACACATGCACCCCCCTTTTAAAAAACCCAGAAAACTGTGGATAAGCCCCTTCAAACTCCATTGAAGAAAAGCACAGTGGTGCTGGCAGCTGACCTTGCCATTAGGCAGAGTGAGGTGGTTGCTTCAGGTAGCTGATTTTAGGTGTCATTGAAGGGCAGCAAATTGTTAGTAATATAAAAACTACTACTACTGCTACTACTCACACACAATAGAGGTGCAGTAGGAAATATCAGCAAAACAGAACCCTGGAATAATTTGTTTTGTATAGGTATATCATAATCATATTGATTTGTTTTATTTTGGAAGTATTTCTATAGCTAGGCACTGTATATAAATGGTCTCACTCATTATATATGATGATGATGATGATGATGATGATGATGATAATAATAATAATACCCCACCCATCTGGCTGGGTTCCCCCAGCCACTCTGGACGGCTTACAGCTCATAAAAAATTGTAAAACATTAGACATTAAAAATTTCCCAATACAGGGTTGCCTTCAGATGCCTTATAAAAGTCAGGTAGTTGTTTATTTCCTTGACATCTGATGGGAGGGCATTCCACAGGGCGGGCGCCATTACCGAGAAGGCCCTCTGCCTGGTTTCCTGTAACCTCACTTCTCACAGTGAGGGAACTGCTAGAAGGCCCTTGGCGCTGGACCTCAGTGTCCAGGGAGAACAATGGGGGTGGAGACGCTCCTTCAGGTATACAGGGCCGAGGCCGTTTAGGGCTTTAAAGGTCAGCACCAACACTTTGAATTGTTCTCAGAAATGTACTGGGAGCCAATCACTGTGCTGTGCAGGTGATGGCATCCTGTAGCTCCCTTCTCATTGAGAGAACCATGCCACGTTATGTAGGAATTGGGGTTCTAATGTAGCCAGCACCTGCCCTCCCATTAAACACCAGGCAGGTACCTCGGGTTAAGAACTTAATTCGTTCTGGAGGTCCGTTCTTAACTTGAAACTGTTCTTAACCTGAAGCACCACTTTAGCTAATGGGGCCTCCCGCTGCCGCCGCGCCGCCACCACGTGGTTTCTGTTCTCATCCTGAAGCAAAGGTCTTAACCCGAGGTACTATTTCTGGGTTAGTGGAGTCTGTAACCTGAAGCGTCTGTAACCTGAAGCGTCTGTAACCCAAGGTACTACTGTATTGCCTTTTCAGCACCAATTAATACCTTCCTTTCAACAAGCCTTTTAAGCAGAGATATTTGTCCCATTTTGTATCTGTATTGGATTTGAAATTGTTTTTATGTATGAAATTGTTTTCCTAAATGATTTTTTTTAATGCTAAAATTGCTGAAGTGTAATTGCTAAGCTGCCCTTTAGATGTTTCATAGCAAGCGGTTTGTAAATGGACATTATCAGAGTTCAAGGGCACATCAGTCCGGCAATCACACTCGAGGAAGGTGCAAAGCCAGTGGGAGGCAGTGCCGGATTTATGTATAAGCTAGACAAGCTATAGCTTAGGGCCCCACTCTCTTGGGGCCCCCCAAAAAAAATTAAAGGGAAAAAATGGATGTACATCTCCAAAGTATAAGATAAAAAAATAAAAATAAAACCTACATACAGCAACAGTGTTTTGTGTTGTGTAGGCTCCTATGATGTAAGTAATGGGCCTCGCCTGCTAGCCTGCTCCCTCAAATATCACTGGTTTGCTCCTTTCTATATATAGGGTGCCTACATTCTGCATGTGCAAATGGCTATTAGGTCCATAAATTACCATATAGCAAATATTCAACACACAAAAAAAGCGACAATTTGTTGTTGCCAAAGGACAGGTGGATATATAATTATATATATATAATTTTTTTATTTTAAAATAGCTTTATTTAGATTCAAACTTGTAAAGTACAATCATATCAAATCAACCAATAGAAACAAATAAACGAAAAACGAAAAACATATAATCTAGACATAACAATCCACAAAAGATAATATATGAAAAGAAAAAGAATACAGAAAAAAACAAAGAATTAGAAATAATTAAAAATTGACTTCCAATTGTCTGTATATCGCTTCCCTTAGTAATAAAACAGAACTTGCTATACCTCATACAATAATTGAAAAATAAATAACCAGGTAAATAGCTCACATATAAAGGGCCCCATTATCTTCAGTAGCTTAAAGGTATAGGGACCCCTGACCATTAGGTCCAGTCGTGTCCGACTCTGGGGTTGCGGCGCTCATCTCGCTTTATTGGCCGAGGGAGCCAGTGTACAGCTTCTGGGTCATGTGGACAGCATGACAAAGCTGCTTCTGGTGAACCAGAGCAGCACACGGAAACGCTGTTTACCTTCCCGCCGGAGCGGTTCCTATTTATCTACTTGCACTTTGACGTGCTTTCGAACTGCTAGGTAGGCAGGAGCTGGGACCGAGCAATGGGAGCTCACCCCGTTGCAGGGATTCGAACCGCCGACTTTCTGATCAGCAAGCCCTAGGCTCTGTGGTTTAACCCACAGCACCACCTGGGTCCCTTCTCAGTAGCTTAGGGCCTCATCAAACCTAAATCTGGCCCTGGTGTGAGGGATAGGTTGGGGAGCAAGGGAGTGGCCAGGAAGTGGCACAGAGGCTGGATAGAGTCAATGGGAAACCCTGTGTATGGGGGCAACCCATCGGTCCCTTGGTGTGCAGACAATTGTAGCTTGTGAGCACAGTATATTTTCTTGCAGGGGCCACATTGAAATGAAAGGGAGCTGTAGAAGAGCACTCCTCTATGCCTTTCCAAATTGTCATTCATTCCACTGGGCTTCAATAGAATAGAACTTCTTCTGTCTGAACTACCCAGGGAAGCCATGTGCTTTAAACAGCGGCCGGACAGGAAGTATAGATCAACTCAGGAAGTGTGTTACTCCATCCTCTCTGCACACCTCAGCTCTGTGTATTTAATGCATCTTGCAGTTCTCCTTCCTCCCCCTTGAAATGTGGCCGGTAAAGAGATGCTGAAAGTATTATTATGCTGCTGAGACCTCAAATTCTCTATGGCAGTATTTTTCATTAGTTAGTCTCAGCTTGTTTAACCTTTCCTCGTGTAAAACGATTCTTCTGGTTTTCATTTCTGTTTTGTCTTCTATGTCTGTGATTTCTTCTGGTTTTCCTTCAGCTTCCTAATAGTGTATTGTCTACCACTTAGCTCACTAACCGGGCAATTGAGTAAATATCTACTCGGGTCTATCAAGTTTAACAGAACTTAATCAGTTAAATGTGCATAGGATTGCAGCCTAAATACTAGCACATTCACATTTACATTTTTTCTTAAGAATTGTTGACATGCTTCTTCCACTGAAAGGTTTATTCACCCATGTTCCATTGAAAATGTTGGTGAATCTTATTTTTTTGTTTATTCCCCTATGGAACAGGATTTATACACACCTCAGATTTATACACCCTCTAAGCTGTTTATATGACATGATGCCACAGAACATAGGGCTTGCCGATCAGAAGGTTGGCAGTTTGAATCCCCACGATGGGGTGAGCTCCCGTTGCTTGGTCCCTGCTCCTGCCCACCTAGCAGTTCGAAAGCACATCAAGTGCAAGTAGATAAATAGGTACCGCTCCGGCGGGAAGGGAAACGGCATTTCCGTGTGCTGCTCTGGTTTGCCAGAAGCGGCTTTGTCATGCTGGCCACATGACCTGGAAGCTGTACGCTGGCTCCCTCGACCAGTAAAGCGAGATGAGCGCCACAACCCCAGAGTCGTCCGCGACTGGACCTAACAGTCAGGGGTCCCTTTACCTTTACCCTACAAGAGACTTTAAAACAAGTAGGCATAATAAAATCAAAATGGAGATAATATTGAAAGTATTGAGAACAAACACAGATAATAAGATTACATGCCTGGATATGCATGTCTAAACAAAAAAAGTATTTTGCAGGTATCAGAAACAATGAAGGGATCTGCCTAATATTAATAGACAGCGAGTTAATAACCACATTGGGATGCGGGTGGCGCTGTGGTCTAAACCACTGAGCCTAGGGCTTGCTGATCGGAAGGTTAGCGGTTCGATTCCCCACGACGGGGTAAGCTCCCATTGCTCAGTCCCAGCTCCTGCCAACCTAGCAGTTCAAAAGCACATCAAAGTGCAAGTAGATAAATAGGTACCGCTCCGGCGGGAAGGTAAACGCCGTTTCCGTGCGCTGCTCTGGTTTTGCCAGAAGTGACTTAGTCATGCTGGCCACATGACCCGGAAAAACTGTCTGCGGACAAACATCGTCCCCCATAGTCAGTAAAGCGAGATGAGCACTGCCACCCCAGAGTCGTTTGCGACTGGACTTAACTGTCAGGGGTCCCTTTACCTTTACTTTTAAAAACAACTTAAACTCTAATCTCCCTTCTGTCTAATTCTGAAGTTCAGAACAGATACTGAAGCCATAAAAGTGCTGGTCTGCAAGTCAGCAAAGAAGCCCTTCCAGAAATATGGTGGGAGTCTCTAGCTCCATGAAAACTGCAATGATGTGAGAAAAGTCCATGAATACTTCACTGAACAGCCCTGTTCAAGCACACTGCCTACATGCAATGAAAATTGATGTGCATGAGGGGAATAGCCAGTCTACGCTCATTAGTCCTGCTCCCTCTGTCCACATTGTGCGTGAAGGTCCAAAGAGAGGACCAGGTGCGTAGCCTGGGAGTCATTTTGGACTCACAGCTGTCCATGGAGGCGCAGGTTAACTCTGTGTCCAGGGCGGCTGTCTACCAGCTCCATCTGGTATGCAGGCTGAGACCCTGCCTGCCCGCAGACTGTCTCGCCAGAGTGGTGCATGCTCTAGTTATCTCCCGTTTGGACTACTGCAATGCGCTCTACGTGGGGCTACCTTTGAAGGTGACCCGGAAACTGCAGTTAATCCAGAATGTGGCAGCTAGACTGGTGACTGGGAGTGGCCACCGGGACCACATAACACCGGTCCTGAGAGATCTACATTGGCTCCCAGTACTTTTCCAAGCACAATTCAAAGTGTTGGTGCTGACCTTTAAAGCCCTAAACGGCCTCGGTCCTGTATACCTCAAGGAGTGTCTCCACCCCCACTGTTCAGCCCGGACACTGAGATCCAGCGCCGAGGGCCTTCTGGCGGTTCCCTCACTGCGAGAAGCAAAGCTACAGGGAACCAGACAGAGGGCCTTCTCGGTAGTGGCGCCCGCCCTGTGGAACGCCCTCCCAGCAGAGGTCAAAGCGATAAACAACTACATGACCTTTAGAAAATACCTGAAGGCAGCCCTGTTTAGGGAAGTTTTTAATCTGTGATATCTTAATGTATTTTGATATTTGTTGGAAGCCGCCCAGAGTGGTTGGGGAGACCTGGCCTGATGGGCGGGGTACAAATAATAAATTATTATTATTATTATTAATATTATTATTATTATGTAACAGCAGCATGGCCCCACAGCCAATTAAAGTTGTTTCTATGGCAACATCACTGATGGCAAGCAAAGTCAATTCAGAGTGGGCAGAAATGCTCCTAGTATTAGCGTTGCTCTTGCTCCAAACTAGCTTCAGCTGCCTTTAACAACCTCTGACTGGCTCTGCCTGCAGCACCGTTGTTACTAGCAAGTGGAAGGGCTGTTTTCCAAGCAAACAAAGAAATGGTTTGGAAGCTGCCCAGGCTGTGGCCCACAAAGGTGCACTATTGCTACTGCCTGAATGCAAGGTAGTGTGGATGCTGCGCACTTGAATGTGTGTGTGTGGTGCCATGCTGGGTGGAAAACCCAATGAAAGTAAAACAGGCACACTTTGTGGTGGGGAAAAGTATTTGTTCAATGCATCCCCCTGTTTTTGCTCAGGCCTTCATTCCTCTTTATTTATTTATTTATTTATTTATTACGGCCACAGGCCCATAATATAAAACCATATGCAAAACAGTGTACATCTTCACTGGATACAACAGAGTAAAATAGAACAAGGCAAAAATATATAAATAAGCTAAAATAATTCAATACATATATACGATTGTGATTTATGTAAATTCCTTAACTAAAATAGATGCGACAGTACATTTTAATTCAGGAGATCTTCACTATAAATCAGGTAATAGGGTGAGATATTGGTAGTCATAAACTAAACCGTTTTTCCTTTTATACGAAAGAACTGTAATCAAAAATCTTGCTACGAGCAGTGATCTGCACGGGTCATTGTCTTGTAGCAGATATATTAACTGAGACTCCGGGGTCTCAGCAAAGTTTTCTGAAATTAAAGGGAATAAAAATCTGGTCCGGGCAACTATGTGCAAGGGACAACAGAGTAGTATATGATGGAGGGATTCTATAGTTTTATTATCACATGCACATAGTGCTGGAATTTGTCCTTTGGTAAACCTATTACCCATGACGTTGGATGGAAAGACGTTAAATCTAGCTTTAGTAAAAGCAAATCTATGGGCCGCTACTGATAGAGATGACAGGTAAGCTGGAATCTGCGGTGTAAGCCATAAACCAAGATTCAGCGGTGAACATGTACCACTTCCCATTATGATATTTTGCTGGCAATCGAACTCATCCAGTTTTTGTATAAGAGTTCTTTTGGATAAAACCATATGCAAAACAGTGTACATCTACAGCCTTCATTCCTCAATCCTTTGTTATATTTCGTTTTCCCCTCTGCAGTGTTGGAGGGCAGGATGAGAGGAGTTCCATACAAGGAAAGACTATGCTCGTGTGCCCAAGACACAGATTCTATAAAACACATTTTGCTGCACTATGTGGAATTCGGGCAAGCCAGGGCTGAACTGATTTTACCCTTGCTAGTTCCGCTCTCAGGAAAATCAGAGGACCACTATGTCAGGTTCCTATTGGAAGGCCGGACAAATGGCAGAACAAGGGAAGTAATAGTACCACTGCATTCCGCTCTGGTCAGACCTCACCTGGAATACTGTGTCCAGTTCTGGGCACCACAGTTCAAGAAGGATACTGACAAGCTGGAACGTGTCCAGAGGAGGGCAACCAAAATGGTCAAAGGCCTGGAAACGATGCCTTATGAGGAATGGCTTAGGGAGCTGGGTATGTTTAGCCTGGAGAAGAGAAGGTTAAGGGGTGATATGATAGCCATGTTCAAATATATAAAAGGATGTCATATAGAGGAGGGAGAAAGGTTGTTTTCTGCTGCTCCAGAGAAGCGGACACGGAGCAATGGATTCAAACTACAAGAAAGAAGATTCCACCTAAACATTAGAAAGAACTTCCTGACTGTAAGAGCTGTTCAACAGTGGAATTTGCTGCCAAGGAGTATAGTGGAGTCTCCTTCTTTGGAGGTCTTTAAGCAGAGGCTTGACAGCCACCTGTCAGGAATGCTTTGATGGTGTTTCCTGCTTGGCAGGGGGTTGGACTGGATGGCCCTTGTGGTCTCTTCCAACTCTATGATTCTATGATTCTATGATTAGCAGTGGCGAAGTTTCTATCGGTGGTTGCAAGAACCAATGAACCCTATTTTAAGTCTGAACAAAATGCTTGTGTAACCTGAAGGTGGGCTGTCGAAATTGGATATTGCTTTGTAACAAAGTGATGGGTCTATGGACCGTAATAACGATAGTATTGTATTGTTATATTTCCTTTTAAGTGGCACAGAAAAAAAAGTTGTTTGGAATGCCTTATATTCCCTGATACTGTTTTAACTACCCTCCCACTCTATATCTGTCCATGATTTTGGAACCGAAGCTCTTATTTTTCTGGGGAAGATTATCCAAGATGCATGCACCACTACCACCTAGGGAGGTAAATGCATGGTCACTGCTGATGACCACTAAGTCACCTCCCTCAGGTGAAGACTAAAACATCTTTCTGTTCAGTGGGCAAGAGCAGCTTCACTGCCATGTTGGACCTGCCCACCCATTGCTTGCTATTCTTCACCCTAGCAAACTTTTTATAGATGAAACCAAGGGGTACAAATGCCCGTTTATTATTTAATAACAGATTACAGGAGTATTCTGTATGTGGGAGATGATAAAATATTGCACCTTCCGCTGATAAACATGGCTCGGCACAAATTTTGTCACTACCCGAGCAGTGGAGTTTCTTTTTGTCTTAATATTAGTGTTTGACTCTGTGGGGTCTGACATCTCTATTCTTTTGTCTGACAAATCTGTGCACCGACTTGTAAAAAAAAAGAAGAAGAGGAAGAGGAAAATCAATATTGTTTTCCCTGGCACATTCTCTGCAGTTGAGTTGATTTATTATCACAGTTCCTTTTCCCCTCTATTTTTTTTTATCAGTCTGTTTCTATTGCTTTAGGGTTGAGTTCCTGATAATATCACAGGGTGGAAGACACCAAAGAGTTTCTGTGACCTTATCCCCTATGTGATCTTGTCCACTATGATTGTGAACTATAGCTATAAGGTGAACAGTGATTTTATCTGGACTTCATGATCAGATTTATGTTCTGTTTTGTCAGAAACAAGGGCAAAGTAGAGTCATGGATATATTTTTAAAGGAACAAAATAAACCATAGATCAAACATTCTTCATAGCTAACATTAATAAACCAAGCTAATTTCCCCTAGATTTGTTTAAAAGAGATTTGCATAGAGCTAAGGTGTGGTGTACTTGAAAATGAGAGATGAATGAGTGAAGCTCAATGAAAGACCTCATTTTGCAGTTATCGGTCATACTGAAGAAAGCGGCAGGTATTGAGAGGCTATTTACAAGCTTTGCAAACGAGGTTTCACTGATTTCTCAACAATCAAGGTAGATATTGCGTTATGATATCCTTTGCATGTTTCTTAGATTCCTTGAAAATGGGTTCTGGACTTTACAAACAGTAAAATGTAAAATGCTTTGAACCTGGAATGAAGAATTGTAGGGCAAACATGCACACTAACTACTCTCAGTTGGAAATATCAAATTGCAATTATTTATTTTACAGCTTTCCTTGCCCCCTTAAAAACACGTATAGAGGTCAAGCTTCAGACTTAAAATATAGATTGGTATCCATAATCTCCATACAATGTTAGTAGTATATATAGCACAACTCCTGTCAAATTACTTAAGTCCCGCACCTTTTAGTTTGATTGATGATGCCACCTGAAGTTTCATCACAGAAGTCCCACCATGAAAATGAAATCTAGTGATGTCACCAGATGTCCTGCTCTGGAAGTCCCACATGTGATCTGCAGTGGACCAGTAGGGTGAGGTTTTAGCCCTCTAAGTCAAAATACAGTGTTAGATTTCCTATTCTGATTGGTTTCTTGTGGAATCACATGTCAGTAGTGGAGCCCTACGTCTCTATAGTATAGGGCCAATCTGGCAACCTATTGCTTGTAAAAAGGCATACGTTAGGAGAAAATGAGCCCCAAAATACATGCACATTTTCATGTGGGTTAAAAAAAAAGTTCATAGGCCGATGAGATAACCAAATTTAAGATTGGAAAAATGAGAAACTGAAATCCACACACCTGTCCATCATTAGTTGCAAGAGTTGGTGCAGCATATGTCACGTAACAGCTTGGAGACTGAGATATGAAACGAAGCTGTAGATGGCCTTCTGCAAAACTGCTGTTTCTCATCTTCAGTCTCTGCTCTCATCTGCAACATATAGATAAAAATGCTCACCTACCCTTCAAGGATTACATCATTATCCATGTGATCTGCTATCTATTACTGTAAAGATCAAATAAATAAGTAAATAACTGAGTAAATACTTTTTCATGCAACCAGGAAAAGTAGTGATGGAGGTTTTCAAGCCCCACATTTCCCATTTTTCTGGGGGTGTACTGGTACTCCACTCCCACCACCAATATTAAAAGTGTAGCACTGCCCATTAAGCACTGGTTTCTCTCTCTCTCTCTCTCTCTCTCTCTCACACACACACACACACACACACTCCATGGTTTGAGAAGATGACTCGATTGGTGAATCTTTTTCCCCCTGTTTTTGGTGGGAGAGGCGTAATAAAATACTCTGCAAACAGTTTATCTGATCAATGGAAAATGCATTTACAAATGCTCCAGGTTAATGTGCTGAACATAGTGAGAGAATAAGTTATTGACTCCTGAGGAGTGATGTCAGTTCATGTTTTCCTGAACAATGTAATGTACAAGCATATAAAAAGAATGGCAGGAACGGAATCTTAATTCACTAGGCTCATTTGGATGGTTGGAATGAATAAGAAGAGATAAGAATTGCATCCAGCATTCTAGAGGTACCTAAGCCACAACCTTGCATCCTTGTATTCTTAATAAACTATGTATATATATATATATATATATGAAGGGGATGCGGGTGGCGCTGTGGGTTAAACCACACAGCCTAGGGCTTGCCGATAAGAAGGTCGGCTGTTCGAATCCCCGTGACGGGGTGAGCTCCCATTGCTCGGTCCCTGCTCCTGCCAACCTAGCAGTTTGAAAGCACATCAAAGTGCAAGTAGATAAATAGGTACTGCTCCGGCGGGAAGGTAAATCGCGTTTCCGTGCGCTGCTCTGGTTTGCCAGAAGCGGCTTAGTCATGCTGGCCACATGACCCGGAAGCTGTACGTCAGCTCCCTCGGCCAATAAAGCCAGATGAGCGCCGCAACCCCAGAGTCGTCTGCGACTGGACCTAATGGTCAGGGGTCCCTTTACCTTTACCTTTATATATATATATGGGCTGTTAAAGAAGCTTTGCCTGTTTATGAATGTACCATAATTCCTTTCAGCACCTTTCCCCCTCTGCAGAAGAGTGAGGAACCTATTAGGATGGTCCGCCCTCAGAGGCTGATGGGTCCAATGGGTTTCTGGACGTCTCTGCGGGATTTTCCTGCTGATATGACTGGTCCTCTTGTCAAAGCCCTGGCCGACTTCTGGAACATCCAAATGTCTCTGGCTGTTGATATGATTGCCTCTGAGTGCCCTCTCCCACTTAGCGGAGCCCATTTGGCTCTGTGCTGGTCCCGTGGGTTACCCGAAAGGTGAGGTCCAAGTCCGGTCTGTGGTCAGAGGTACAACGTAAAGGCAGTCCGTAGTCACTGAAGCTGGGTGCAGGGCAGGGAGTCAGGCAAAGTCGGGAACAGGTAGGCAAGCAGGAACACTGGCAGGAACTGGTCAGCAACAATGTTGCTCCTGCAACTTGGGGCTGGGGCTGGCTGGCTTTTATCTGCCCCGAGGCAGAGGGCGGCCCCAATCCTCTGGTGACTCGCCTCTCCTGGCTTGGAGGCGAGCACTCCTCCTGCGAGAACTTAGTTGCCTTCGCCTCTCTGCCCTGAGCCTCTGCAGCTCAGGAGAGGCTGGAGGGTTACCGGACCCAGAGGCAACCTCAGCTTCCCCTGACGGGGCTGGGAGTGGAGCACCTGCAGGCAATGGGTCCTCCACCCCATCAGGAGCCAGAGCAGACTCAGCAGATGCCTGCACCTGAGGATCCAGCACAGGTGAGGCCTCTTCAGACTCAGGCCCTAGCCCCAGCTCTGCTGTTTCTGGAGGCGGGGAATCCTGTGCAGGCTGGGATCCCTCAGGTTCAGCATCTGAGTCTGAATCCCAGGCCATCACAGGCTCCCTGGTATACTCCTGAGCTTAGGGTGAGAAAATTAGCTGGAAGACGGCTCAAACATGAGTGGAGGAAAACTCCAGTTGAATGCAATTAAACCCTAGTGACAGCTCGGGGAGAAATCCCCCCCCCAAAGATACTACTTTCTTTTTGTATGCCACAACAGCTGCACAAATTTTAACTGCAAAACGTTGGAAAACTCAGGACATGCCTACAGTTGAAGACTGGCAAATGAAGATGATGGAATACATGGAACTTGCCGAGCTGACTGCAAGACTCCGCGACCAGAATGAGGAGACGGTGGAAGAAGATTGGAAGAAATTTAAACTTTATTTGAAAAAACAAAATATTTTGTAAAAATTATAGATTCCTAGGGCAAGTATAGTATAGTTTTTTGGGAAATTTTTAAAAAGAGTTTGGTAAATAAATATGTGTTAAATTATAATGAATAAGATAGAATAAGGGATTTGTTTATGATAGAAATACGGGAAAAGTGGTAAAATTTTTGGAAATTGTGAAAGAAGAAGTAGATTGAAGCCCAGAAGGGGGAACCGGGGGAAGTCAACCCAAGATGTAAAAACGATGGTTTGATATAAGAATCTTGTATGTTTTCTTATCTGTTCTGTTTGTTTGTCATTTCTTATAAAATGAATATATATATATATATATATATATATATATTTAACAAAACCCTAGTGACAGCTCATCATTGAACCTACCTAGTGGCAGTGAAGGCAGCAAAGAAGGCACACTTTGCTGCCTCCATTGCATTCTCATCATGTCATCCGGCAGAGCTTTTCCGGGTTTTACAGGCTGGCCCAAAGGAGGTGGTAGTTCGCTGTGACTTGTTTGCAAAGCATTTTGAGGATAAAATCGCTTGCATCCACCAAGACCTTGACTTTATAGCAGATGAATATCATGGGGGGTCCAGAGTATAGTCTAGTCCTGTTGTGGTGGATGGGTTTCAGTTGGTAAGGCTCGAGGATGTGGACAAGGTGGACAAGTCAGGGCGACCACTTGTGCTCTAGACCCTTGCCTCTCTTGGCTGAAAAAAAAAACCCAGTAGGGAGGGAACAGCTGGCTGGTCCAGGGAGGTGATCAAAGCCTCTTTACAAGAGGGGGTGGTCCCTGGCTGCTTGAAGGAGGCAGTGTAAACCCTCCCTGGATTCAGAAAATCTAAGAAATTACCATCCAGTTTCCAATCTCGCCTTCTTGGGCAAGATTATTGAGGGGTAAAATGGATGTTAGTAGGCAGAGAGTCTTGTTTAATAGTGGCACCTGAGTTGGGTGACTACCATAGCTGTCAACCCTCCCTTTTTTTGCGGGAAACTCCCTTATTCCAATGCCGTTTCCCGCTGCTATCCCGGATTGTTGATATCCCTTAAATTTCCCGGATTTCAAAGGAAGCAGCTCCTCTCCCTCCCTGCCGGCCAGGGAGGCTCCTCAGCTGCGTTGCTCGGCCTCCAATAAGGCGTCTGAGACCGACTGGGGGCGGAGCTTGCATGCCTTGTGCAGCCAGACCCTCATGCCCAACCAGACAGCCAGCCTGCCTGCTGTCTATGCGCTCGCTCTTTTGCTCACCCGTTTGCGCGCAGCCTCTGGAGCACAGGGTGGCGAGGCTACTTGGTGCCATTGCACTGGCCTCTTGGCATCCCTTATTTTCAAATCCGAAAGTTTGGGAAAATCCCTTATTTTCAGATCTGAAAGTTGACAGCTATGGTGACTACCCCCTCTATAGAAATTCACCAGACATAACCCACCTCTCTTATTATTTTTATGAAAAGAGCTTCCCTTTGTATAGTGCTTTGGAGATGTTGGATGGATTTAGATGAATAGGAGAGGATATTTAGAAAGTGTAATTACATAAGCATTCTTCTCTAGAAAGGGTGGGATAAGGAGCTTTCGGCATGCCTTGCCACACCCCAGGCTCTCCCCAGATGTAAAGACATTTTTGCACGGTGACGCCTCCAGATGAGAGAATAAAGGAAAACATAGAATCCATAAACCAGACAGTTTGAGGAGTTGGGACGAAAGGTTTGCCCAAGAACATAATATCTCCATTATGATTTTCCAAGGGGATATTATAGCTCATATTAATTATTTTAATAAAGTCTTTTTTGGACCTTGCAGTTCAGAAAATGAAATTTTTTTGGCATTTGTTTTCAGAGGAATGGGTGGGGTGTGTGTGCTGTATATAACAAAAACATATTTCAGTGACAGAGATAGAAGGAACAAAATTGTAAAAAAATCCTTCCAGTAGCACCTTAGAGACCAACTAAGTTTGTTGTTGGTATGAGCTTTCGTGTGCATGCACACTTCTTCAAGTGTGCATGCACATGAAAGCTCATACCAATAACATCTAAATAAATAAATAAAATCTAGAGATAGAAGGGAATTTGGTGTGTGGATAGTGTCATAATCTAGTTTCGTCACTAGGTGGCACTAGACTTAGTTGTCTGGAGCTTTCTGTGTTAGTTCTGATCTTGTTTAAAGTTCTTGATTACTATGTCCTCTAAGCCTTCCACAACAGCTGCTATATACAGAACACAACGACCCATTTCAAGGTTCAACACCAACTGCAACCCTCTCATTTTTCAAGATGTCAAACCCACAGGAATAAAACTTGGTATGTACACTTCGGACTTAATTCTTAGCTTGACGTGTGCTCAGCACCTTGATTCCCATAGCCATTTGGAAAGGGACATGGCGAAGGAATCATGCCCAGAGCACACCGTACTGTGATTTCTGAAGTGAGGCCTCCTTAGCATCAATTCTTAGAAGTACCAGACCGAGTTCCACCCAATCCAGACTATGTAGCTTCGATTAAATTGCTGGACGTTCACTCGGCATCTGAGGACTTGTGCTTCAGAATAAAATGCACAGCGAAAGAACAGTATCTGTCTGATTTCCTCAGTCGCTGCTCACTCCCTGTCAGATTCCTCTAGCTTTGATAAAGCTGAAAAACTCACTGGGGAGTGTGTGTGTGTGTGTGTGTGTGTGTGTATTTTAGAAATGTCAAAGAGAAATATGGAATAAATTATCACAAGGGCATTAAAAGGATTTCATTTCCTTGAGCATACATATGCATTCTGCTGCGACGTGTCCTCTCTGCCTCCTAGTGTAGCCATTGATCCACAGCCTTTATAATGAAGTCTAATAACAACTCTATTACTGCCAGCCTCCTGATTGGCTCAGGCGCCTACAAAATTAGCTACAAAGAAGCCAGCTTGTCAATATTAATTCCACTGCAGAGATTACTTGTTATGGTAGAACAAAGGTGTTCTGGCTCGAGCCGAACAACTTAACTCCTTGTCTCATAAAATTTAAGCTGCTATTGATCGCCTCCTTCCATTGTGCCGAAGGATTAAACCCACACAGGCAATGGTGTGCACACACACACAAGCGCACGCACGGAAGACAGACGTGCGCACACAGATGCGGAATCGCTCTTCTGCATTCTCCGAAACCACCAGCTGCCCCCTCCCTCCGCCGCTCTCCCCCCCCACTCTCCCTGGCTAAGAATCATTCAGTTGCATGAAGCAAATTAAATCAATGGATTTGCCCTAGCAGATGGGTGCTTTAACAGTCAGTTAGCCTTTAGATAATTGAGGCGTTGACTCTGGAATCATAAAATGGATGGCTCGTTTGTACATTTTACTGAAATAGATCTCGCCGAGGTTAAATAAATGAAATCCCATTTGTCAGGCAGTAATAAATGGCCTCTCCTTCTGCAAACAGCTCTGTTTGGCCTAATAAATACCGGGATGTTACAATGCTCCTCCCTTGATAGGGTTATGGCTTAATGAAATGGTCTTCCCTCTTCTTGTTTTTTGCCTCCTCCTGCACCGTGTGATAAGTAGCGAACCATCGAAGCTTGTAATTACAATCTTACAGAGAACCCGGCCAATCTGTATATAAATCTCACCATCCAATTACAAGATGTAATAATTTTGCAGTCAAGCTGGTAATGAGGTCTAATACTCATGCATGTGATAATCCCCCCTGGATGCTGACTCTATCAGATGTTAGCTTTGTAATTATACTGGCAGAAAATCATTATTTCATGTTCAGCAGAAAAATGAGGTTGGTGGGAAGTTAATTTTCTCTATGCTCTGTGAAGCATAGACAAAATTTTAATGATTTAATCATTATGGTTATCCCTTTTGCAATTGACCCGTGTTACTTTGGTAGAAACATTGGCACATTTAAAAGTCCCTGTTACCCGATAAAGCTCACCAGGTATGCAGCTTTTAATGTAAGAATAACAGTATACAATTAAACTATTAACCTTCTTGATAGGGGAAAAAAAATCCATGCCTTTTCATTATTTACAGATAGGATTCACTGGCATATTTATGTCCAGATCTCAGTGCAATAAATGACTAATTAAAAGAGTAACATTTTAATTATGATATACACCCTCTCATTTTCTTTGTTTACAGCAGTATTTTAGCAACTCTTTTGTTCTTCTTACCACGCTGCATACACAATCTGGGGTGTGAGGGATGATCTCCCATCTCCCACACAAATATGCTATGTATAATCAGCAGCACGGCCCCTTCCACAAGCAGGCTAAATGCTTTTTTGTTTTGTTTTGTTTAGGTTTTTATTTCTTCATTTACTTATTTATATTCAGCCTGCTCCAAAGCTTGAAGCTTCTCACGAAACTGGTGAAAACAATGCAATAATATAAAATATTTTGAAAAAAAACCTTTTATAAAAAGAATTCAAAGCTCCCTTTGAATTTTGACAATTTGTGGGTTCCTAGTGTTAAGAAGGTTTCAAGGATCTTTGAGGATGCATGTTCTCAGGAAGAGCTCAGCTCCCATTAATTTTGTATCCATATTTTAGCGGCCTTCTCATACAGAGAAGTGTGCAGAGGTTTGAGAAGGTCCAGGTGCGCAGCCTGGGAGTCATTTTGGACTCACAGCTGTCCATGGAGGTGCAGGTTAATTCTGTCTCCAGGGCGGCTGTCTACCAGCTCCATCTGGTACGCAGGCTGAGACCCTACCTGCCCGCAGACTGTCTCGCCAGAGTGGTGCATGCTCTAGTTATCTCCTGCTTGGACTACTGCAATGCGCTCTACGTGGGGCTACCTTTGAAGGTGACCCGGAAACTGCAATTAATCCAGAATGCGGCAGCTAGACTGGTGACTGGGAGTGGCCGCCGGGACCACATAACACTGGTCCTGAGAGATCTACATTGGCTCCCAGTATGTTTCCGAGCACAATTCAAAGTGTTGGTGCTGACCTTTAAAGCCCTAAACGGCCTCAGTCCTGTATACCTGAAGGAGCGTCTCCACCCCCACCGTTGAGCCCGGACACTGAGGTCCAGCGCCGAGGGCCTTCTGGCGGTTCCCTCACTGCGAGAAGCAAAGCTACAGGGAACCAGGCAGAGGGCCTTCTCGGTAGTGGCGCCTGCCCTGTGGAACGCCCTCCCATCAGATCAACAGCTACATGACATTTAGAAAACACCTGAAGGCAGCCCTGTTTAGGGAAGTTTTTAATCTGTGATGTGTTAATGTATTTTAATGTTTGCTGGAAGCCGCCCAGAGTGGCTGGGGAGACCCGGCCAAATGGGCGGGGTACAAATAAATTATTGTTGTTGTTGTTGTTATTATCCCTGAAAAAATGTCATCTGCTGGACTCTTCCCCCCCACCCAAAGAAAATAGTGGTGCTGGGGTACCAGCAGTTGGCCAGCTCAGAGCATTCACATTGTCACACAGATTGTTATGCACAATTTTCCATGCTGAGAAGGCAACAGAGATTTGCCATAGTGATAGGCAATTAGTCTTTCACGTTGATAGGTTAAAGGGAGAAGAGCTGGTATCCTGAAAGGTAAATCAGGGTTGCTATAGCTTAGTTCAGAAGGGGGAAATTCAGACAGAGCGCTGCATCTTCATTGGGGAGACACCTGGAGGTTGTTTGCTAGTGGTGACTGCGACCAGGGACAAAAGTGGGTGGAGTCAGAAAGAAGGTGGGTGGAGCAACAGATGCATGTGAAGCACTTTGGGCACTCAAAAGTGGTATATAAATGTTATGTATGATGATGCAGACATAAGAGCTGGACCATAAAGAAGGCTGATCGCCGAAGAATTGATGCTTTTGAATTATGGTGCTGGAGGAGACTCTTGAGTCCCATGGACTGCAAGAAGATCAAACCTATCCATTCTGAAGGAAATCAGCCCTGAGTGCTCACTGGAAGGACAGATCCTGAAGCTGAGGCTCCAATACTTTGGCCACCTCATGAGAAGAGAAGACTCCCTAGAAAAGACCCTGATGCTGGGCAAGATGGAGGGCACTAGGAGAAGGGGACAACAGAGGACAAGATGGTTGGACAGTGTTCTCTAAGCAACCAACATGACTCTGACCAAACTGCGGGAGGCAGTGGAAGACAGGAGTGCCTGGCGTGCTCTGGTCCATGGGGTCACAAAGAGTCAGACACGACTAAACAACTAAACAACAACAACATGATGATGCAAGGGTTTGTATCATCTGCACAATAAACCTTAACGCTTTGTATGCCAGCTATGATTTGGATCAGTGTTCACTTGGTTGATGGAGGAGCTTGGACCCACTTATACATTCAGAGAATACTGTATAATTCCTAGGAATTATAAGCTTGAAACCTGTCCCGTAATTTCTCACACAAAGAAAACTAGTACACCAGAGAGAAGACTATGAAATTATTGCTTTTCTGTGAAGAATTGCAATCTGTGTAACTTTCATCAGGAGCCAGCTGATAATTTCACAAAAAATGCTGGCTGCGGGGTGAGATCAGATGGTGGAGCCAAGGAAAGCAGCACCAGGGACAATCTTGGGAGATTGAGACAGAGACAAGCAGAACCTGGTAGATCCACATAGAGTCTGGAAGAATACGATAGACTGGAATCTAGCAGGTCGTCAGGGACAAAGTCTAAGGATTACTGCTTTATCACATTACTAGTTGAAGGTAGCCCATTACATTAACGGGCGCTAGAGGAGGAGGAGGAGGCAGCAGGAGGCGGCAGAGGCTGGCGGCTGACTGCAGCTGACAGGCTGGAGAGATGAGGCGGCGAGGGAGACGTCCGTGCGAGGCGGTGGCACTGTCGCAACTGACAACGCGCGTGCGCCGCCGCTGCCTCCCGGACACGCCCCCCTCTCCGGCCGCTCCAATGCCTTCGTCCCTGTTGGGGGGGGGGAAGTAGAGCTCTCCAATCCGTGCGTCCCTGTGGGACATGCGCACTCGCGCAGTTCCACTGACACACAGTGGACGCAGGGACACTTGAACATTATTATATGTGATGATTCTGACTACTTTGCTGAGTTCAGCCACATCACCATATAAAAACTATCGGCTTTGTCAGGATCTACAAAGATACCGTCAGTGCAGTTCCCACATATAATCTGCAATGCTCCAGCAAGCTAGAGGCAAAATTCCCACCTACCTTTCTGTCCTGCCACCAAAGGAATGGCAAGGCACAATCCAGGAATCTTTCCCCATCTCAGTTTTCCTCTCAATGTGACTATCCTTCCTTAAAAAAATAAAAAAATAAAAATACTGTGGCTATTACCTTAATACCTCTGCCTGAGTAAGGCTATTTAGAGTTGCACAGCAATGCTCCCACTGGGCTTCAAGGCATCTTCCTCTCTTCTGCCTTCTCTCATTATAGGGAGCCTTGCTCTGAAACATATTCTTATTCTCTCCTGGGTCCCATCACTACAGTCATGACTGAAATACTTCATCAAGGAAGATTATTCAGTGTGCCCGAAAGTTGGCTAAACTCTGAGTCATTCCTGTCACCCGTGGAAGCTCATTATGCATTTGAATCCCATCCATGGAGAAGGTTTTATTTCTTCTTCTCCTTTCTCTCGTTTGCAAGCAGTGTTGTTCCACAAGAGAGCTGCTGTCTTGGCAGGCCAGCCAAGGAGGGACTCCAAGAAGGAGTTATGTAGATTTGCCTGGCAAAGATCTTTCTCCAGTGAGACTGAGGCTGATGTTCTGAAGAAGATCCCCCAGTCACCATACTCTTGTACTCCAGTCAATTGAAAACAGAGTTTTTAATTTGTCATTTTGGATCGTATTTACTATAGGATGACAGCCAATTGTTTTAATAACTGCTTTGTATTGTGTGTGTTTCGCAGCTTTTACTCATTTTTAAAATTTATTTTATCATATTTGTCTTACAATTTTGTTGTCTTGAGTTTTTTTTAAAGGAAATGTTTTTTAAGATAAGATAATTTATTTATTGTCATTGCACAAGTACAAGCACAATGCTATACAAGTGCAACGAAATTGCATGCCATCCTGTAAAAACCAGAAAGAAAAAAAAAAAACCCCCAGCACAAAACACACACACACCCAAAAAAGCCACACATGCACACACACACAACATACACCCATCACAGCTCTCCAAGGTCATATTATCTGGTTACAGCATTTAAGATGGTTATAGCTCTTGGGTTTTGCTTTCAAACAGTCAAACACATCTGGGATATTTTCAGTGGAAGTTGGCATAACCCTCTTCAGATGATTGACCTGGACGTGTGTGGGCAAAAGTGTGCAGAGGGTTTGGGTGTGTGTGTGTGTGCATATTGGGATCCCATCCTGATACCCATTTTTGCGCCCCATGTGTCCAGGGCTGAAGGCCCAAAGAGGGTCATGGCAAGACCTGGGCGCAGCCTGGCATAATATAATGACAGAGCACCTGGCTGTGTCTGCAGGCCTGCCCATGAAGAAGAAGAGTTTGGATTTGATATCCCGCTTTATCACTACCAGAAGGAGTCTCAAAGCGGCTCACATTCTCCTTTCCCTTCCTCCCCCACAACAAACACTCTGTGAGGTGAGTGGGGCTGAGAGACTTCAGAGAAGTGTGACTAGCCCAAGGTCACCCAGCAGCTGCATGTGGTGGAGTGGAGACGCGAACCTGGTTCACCAGATTACGAGTCTACCGCTCTTAACCACTACACCACACTGGCTCCATGAGGTGTCCTGAGGCATTCGTCTCAGGTGGTGGAATCCTGCAGGGCGGTGGCCCCAAGAGTGCCCCACCCTCCCCTGCCACCACTACTGAAAAAGCGAGGAGAGGTGGTAGTAGTGGCTTTCAGCAAGATGTCGGAAGATCTTGTGGAACTCCTGAGAGATCTTGCCAGAAGCTACTGCCGCTGCACGACTCTGGTAAGTAAGGCTTTGGTGGTGGGGCAGTGGTGGGTGGCAGCGGGACCTCCCCATTTTGCCTCAGGTGGCAAAATGGGCAGGGCCACCTCAGTCTGTATAAAAGGTGAGCAATTTACGCAGTGTAGTTTGGCCCACGGTGGCAGCATGTGTTATTAACAAGCGTCCATCATCTTTCATTGTATAAATAACTTCACCAAATGGCCAAGTAGTTTACCTTAATCATACTCTCCCCATCTTCAAAACTAAGAGAAGATACAGAGCTAAAAAAATTATCTAGGTTTTCTTGCTATTCAGGGTGGTTGTATATTAGCAAGGTTAAAGTTAATAACAGCTGGAACACTTATATTAAATATATATATATATTTAAGCATCCTGTATGTACATTTAAAAATAAACAATTTCATAAAATGAAAAGGTGTTTGGTTATTTTTTTTTATGGGCCAGAGTAACTTACATGACAACTTGTTAAATCAATTTTATGTTTCTTTCAGATCTACTATTCAATATTTTTAAACTGTAGATACCATGGCAACCCTATTTCTCATATGGAATGTATGTGGCCTTAGAGATAAAGAGCTTGTGTGTGCACAGGTGGAATAGAGAACAGCATGTAAACTCCACACTCCCCCTAACATTTAAATGTGCACCTCAATCATATTTTCCCTAGCTCATATCCATTTTTGTGTCAAAAATATAAAACATTTGCACCAGCCAGTGTATTTTTTTGTATTGTTTTCTGATGAAATGTGTACAGAGAAACAATGCCCAACAAACTCTGTTTTATCGCATTCCGTATTTTTTTTTTTTTTTTAAACTTAAAGACATATTGTTCTGGTTTCAAACTAATGGGATGCAAATTCATCTTACCTCAGTCCAAAGGTTTACCTATCAGACACACTTAAGCATCTCTTGTGCATATTGAGTTCCCCATTAATTTAAATGGAAGGAGCTGATCTGTGCATTTGTTTATTTTGCACCCGCAGATGGCCTTCCTCGAGTTAAATGTACAAGGAAGATACTCCAGTCAAAAGACTGGGGCTTCCTGGTTGAAACAGAATAGGAGATCGCCAGTGTTCAGCAAACCCAGAGTAGATCCACTAAATCAGAGTCATTGGCTGATATCTAGCATTTGCGTGTGTAGGTCACCCAGCCATTCCCACCAATAACTCACACATGAAGCATAATTTTTGGTTTGGGGTTTTGGCATAATTTTGGCCACAACTTTTATTGAATTACAAATCACGTGAGTGGTTGCGTAGGCATTGGTTCACACTGTCCACCGGACAGGGCTGACTCCTAGTCAGCAAGACTATCTGTCCTCTTGACAGAGCTGACCACTGGTCAGCGATTGGGGAAACCATTAGCTGGGGAGAGTAATGGGGCTGGTAGATCGGAGCCACCCCCTCCCCAGGGGTTCCAGGGGCTCTTGCGTAGGCCCTGCAACCCCGGGTTCGGACAAGCATGTTGAGCCCCCGGGGCTTCCTTTAACGGAATTCCCATCACCATCATCCTTCTTGGATGGCAACCACTGAACCAATGCCTAACCGCCACATGAGCCACCAGCTCACCGCCAAAACCACTCACAAACCTAACCAAGTCTTCAGGGCCCCCCCAACAGCCCCCAACCACAAATCATTGCCCAAGGGAGACAAATGCACGCCATCCGGGCGAAAAAGCGAGTCATCCCTGTATGAAATAGAGGGGTGGGAGATCTCTGACCCTCCCACCTCCAACATAACTCTCAGTGCTGCACTATTGATGCGTCTGCGTGCCTTATCTACAGCAACGCCGGAACGCGCTCCCCTCCAGGAGCGGCGCTGCAGTAGACGAGACCAAAACAAATGAACCTGTGGGAATAAGCAAGCCACCTCCCGCAAATCTTGCTGAATCCTGAGGCGTAGCTCCCGGCACTTTGTGGCCGGCAAGTCATTTTCCCCCAACTGCAAAACCATAGCGTCAGGTGGACCCTCCCCAGCAACACGCTGGCGCAAAAAAGGAATCAACTCCTCCCACAACATGCCCCTTTTGCCCAACCAGGAAACCGCAACGTGTGATGGAAGTCCAAGGTTGGGCATCAGCCCTGCTTCCCGAGCTCTGGCGCCGGCCCAGTGAACAATGCTGTGCCCGACAATCCAAACGCGTACGGGTGCAGGACCTACAGGGAACAGAAAACAACCAATTATAACCACGTCAAGGACGCACATAACCTTTGTAAGCATTAGACTTCCACCTTCCCAATTCCTTAATTCTGTCTGTGGACAGACCCCAACGAGCTGCTGATGTAGCCGCGCCGATCCTAAAAGAATGAGGGGCGTAACCATCTGCTTTGCGGCCACACGCTGTGATAGCCTTCCGCATTACCTTGGCGAACTGCTGCCTGGTCAAAGGCAGGCCATCCTCATGTACCAAAAAAGGGCCGTTCCCATGGGGCCGTAACGCAAGGTACCTAGCTGTGTCCTTTACCGGGCAAGGACCAGGCCTTCCGGTGGCTGGCAGACGAATTGCTACACCGCGTCCCAACTGGTCGGTTTTGGAATTGCGGACGGTAAGGACCACCTCTGATGGAAACAAATCTACATCATTTAACAACAGGCCCCGTGAACCCGCGAGCTGGGAGGCCTCAAGAACCACCTCCCCAACCCGCAAAGCCCCATAAAAGGCCAATGAAAAGGCAACTGAAAAAAGCCGCGCCTCAAAGCGCGACCAGCAGACTACGCGGAGCTTGGCTCTCATTTTTGTTAACAGAGCCAGTGTAATTGGGTGCCTTGCCTGAGTTTGTGAAGGGGCCATCCTGGCCCAGCCCTTCATGGCCTGCCTAATATAAAAAGCCGAACAAGGGTCCCTTTCAAAGAAAAGCTTCGCAAAAAATGAGATAGCCGCAGCCTGGATCCTGATGGTCCGGGGAGCGCGGCCTGACGCAAAAAGGTGCGTCAGGTATTCCAGCACCATATCGGCCGTCGGGGGCGAGGAAAACTGGCCCGCCCTCGACTGCCCACAAAAGTGGAGAAAATCAGCCCACGCCTTCTTATAAGAACGAAAAGTTGACGGGGCAACAGAAGTGGCTACTCCCTGCATGGCTAATTGCCTCCAAGGCTCCACAGGTGTTCTGGGAAGTGCTCCGGATGCTCCCGTGCTTCCGGGGCCAATGCTCTGAAGCGGGCCATCTGAAAACGGGACAGAGCATCGGCAATATCATTGGAGAGGCCAGGGACAAAACGTGCGGAAAAAACAATATTAGCCCTCAGGCAATGCAGCACAAAGGCTCTAAGCAGCGATGATACTCTAGGGGACTTTGATGACTGTTTTGCCAAGACTCCCACCACTGCTTGGTTGTCAGTCCAGAAGCACACACGACGGTCCTTGAATTCCCCGGCCCAAATATGCACTGCCACTGCAATGGGAAAAAACTCGAGAAACGTCAAGTCCCGTGTAATTGCCTCCCCTAACCATGCTGCCGGCCAGGGCATGGCACACCATCGCCCCTGCCAATATAGCCCAAAACCCAGGGAGCCTGCAGCGTCAGAATGGACTTGGAAATCATTGCGCAAGTTCAAAATGCCCTGCCACAATGACACCCCATTGAATTCCTGAAGGAATATCAGCCAATTCCTAAGATCCTCTTTCACATCTTGGGGCAGTCGTGTATGGTGGTGTGGCGCGCGCAGACCCGACGTGAGTCGTGCTAAGCGGGCGCAGAAAGGCCTCCCAGGCGCCACCACCCTACACGCAAAGTTCAAATGGCCCAAGAGCGACTGCAGCTGACGCAGGGTCACCTTGGTGAGGGGAAGCATCTCCTCAATTACCCTCCTTAACGCCATGATTTTTTCCTCCGGCAAACGTGAAGTCTGCTCGACAGTATCCAGTAAAATGCCCAGGTACACCAACTGGGTGGCCGGGCCCTCCGTCTTGGCCGAAGCCAATGGGACACCCAGCTCCTCAGTGAGTGCAGAAAAAGCCTGCATGAGCACGAGGCAGTCTCCAGACTCGCCGCCGGACGTCAGCAAAAAATCATCAAGATAATGGGTCACCCCCTGAAGCCCTGTCTTATGGCGCAGCGCCCAATCAAGGAAGGTGCTGAACGCTTCAAATGCTGCACAAGCTACAGAGCAGCCCATGGGCATTGCCTTATCCACATAATAGGCCCCTTCAAATTGAAACCCAAGCAGCCAGAAATCCTGTGGATCAATCGGCAGAAGCCTGAAAGCCGATTCGATGTCACATTTTGCTAGCAGGGCGCCCCGGCCAAATTTCCTAATTAACTTAATTGCGTCGTCCAGGGACGCATAGCGTACCGAACAAAGCTCAGGTGGAATCACGTCATTCACAGACGTGCCTCTGGGGTGCGATAGGTTGTGAATCAGACGGAATTCACCCGGGGCCTTCTTGGGTACCACACCAAGGGGGGAAAGATGTAAGTTAGGAAACGGAGGAGTATCAAACGGGCCCGCCATGCGGCCCAATGTCAATTCCTTCCTTATCTTTTTCCTAGCCACGTCCGGCCACTCTCGCACTGACTTCTGGTTAACAGGCCTTCCCGACACGGGCACCGCTGATACAGGAATCCTGAAACCATGGGAAAAACCTTCCCGCAGATAAAGAGCCGCCCCCCGATTGGGGTAGACACTTAGCCAGTGCAGAAGGGGCTGCAATTTTATAGGGGTCGGGGCCAATGTGGAAACGCTATTATTTACCGGCTCCTGACGTGGACTGGGAGGGGGCCGGTTTTGCGGCTTGTTGTCCCCCTCCCCGTCCCCCGCGAAAGGGCCGATTTCCTCGTAAGCATGAGGAGGCGGGGTGCGCCCCCCCGCACTTCTCACAGATGTGGGGAAAATTACAGGGGGAACGAGAGCAGCTGCCCTTGTTGTAGCTCCAGCAGCAAAAACGCTTAGACGCCCTGGCAGGCTGCGTTTTAAACGCCCGCTGCTCAGGAGTCTTCTTCTGTACGTGCGGGGCCACCCAAGTGGCCCAGAGCTCTACGTCCTTCCTATCCCATCTGGCTGACGTGATCTTATGGGCCCTGGACCTAAATTTCTTGTCATAGGACAGGGCCGCGAACTCCCCGCCCATAGAGTATGCCTGGCGCACTATCGATTGATAAATGAACAGATACAGAGCACGCCGAGGATAGCAGGCCGAGACCACACTGGCAAAGACTTGAAAGCAGTCCATCCAGCGCTCGAATGACTTGTCCGCCTTCCCTAAGGAGGCGCGCTTCCTGGAATGGAAGCCCGACCCCTCCCCTTCGTGGCGAATATCATCTGGGGGGGCCAGTTTGAATATATCCACGTACCTGCCCTCCAGTATCCTATTCCGGATCCTGGAAGACAGGTGACTACCTGGGATAATGTCCCTGGTCCTGTTGGTAGCTACCTTGGTGTCGGGAACAGGGCGACCATTCAAATATTCCTGGGGGGCCCCATATCTCGCCCTGTGTGAGTTGGCCCGCCGTTGCCACGCCCATTTCGGTAAACCAGGAGTGGATTCCCCAAAACCCCAGTACAGCCTCACTTCGTCCCCGGAATCTGTGTCAGAAGACAGTGTGGTACCTGAACTACTATCGGAGGATTCTCGCCTTCTCTTCTTGGCGCGGTGGCTGCAACAACCATGGTGCCTGCGCCGCTTTCCTCCTGATGATGCTTTGGCTGGAACCTGCAGGCAATCATCAGGGGACGATTCCGAATCAGGCTCCTGCCGAGCCGACGTCGAGGCCGCTGGAGACGCCCTTCGCCGCGGAATCGTGCTTTCGGCTGCCGAAGACTCTGAAGAACTCAGCCCACGGGAGTAGCCGCCGGACCTAGGCGCCGACGACGATGCCCGCTTCCGCTGCTTCTTGCCATGCGCCGATTGTGGCTTGCTTCGGGGCCGAACAGCCGTTGGGGACCCTTGACCTGGAGCCGGACTGCCATCATCAGAGTAGGCGTCCATTCTGGCCTGTGAAGAGGTACCTGGAAGAGCTAGAAAAGACACGGTGCGTGAGGACGCTGCCCTGCTCTTCCTGGGCGCCCGCTGTTGCCGAGGGGCGCCAGCCGTTGCCCTGGCGCCCTTTGACTTGCGCCCACTAGCCAGCCTCCCCTTAGCGGCCCCCGCCCCCTTGGCTTTCTTTTTGGCAGCCACCAAGGCGGCCGCTTGAGCAAGGGGAAGGTCTTCATCCACACTGGAGGAGTCCGGCGCAGGGGACAAGGCAGCCTCACGCGTGGGAGGGTCATCTCGCGCAGTACCCTGAGAAGAAAGGGACAAGAGACCCTCCAGGTCAGATTCAAAACGCGCTAGTGCAGCCGGGTCGCCAGCTAGGTTGGCCATGCGGTTGCGAATGCGCTCCAATTTCTCCATAGCACCAGGCGAATGCAGGGCCTGCGATGATCCTTGAACAACCTTTTCCTCAGGGAATGCAGCGGCTGCCTGCTGGGTGTCCTCTCTCTGGGACATCCTGGCCGGTTAAAGGAAGACAACAGTTAAATGACCAGAGTTGGCACTGCAGATCTCAAGCCCAGCAAACCCCTTTTTCCCGCTGAAGCAACAGCCACCGTTAGGCCAAATAATTTGGCGGCCAGTAATTAAATTGGCACCTAAGTGAAGAACCAGGAGATCAAACTAATATACTATAATCACTGACCCAAAGTGTCAGGAATAAACAAATAAGAATTAAAGCAGCGTAAAAACTGAACTGCAGATAATCAAATAAATAAATAAAATGCAAAATCAAAATTAAAACAGCCAATATACAACAATCCCGATTAAACTGAGTTATTAAATACGATGGCTGTAACAATTAAATTGAGCCCTCAATTGCTCTCTGCTGCAGTACCCAATCGGCCACAAGAGGGCACCTGGCAGCACAGACCACACGGCTGTTATTTGCAGTCACAGCCAGCAGGTGGCGCGCCAACTGCAGGGCTGGAGAGCTGCAGAGGAAGCTGCGCCACAGAACAAAGATGGCGATTCCCGCCCTACTGCCCCGACCAAACGCGCAGCCAAATGGCGCCCGCTATTGCCTGGCCGGCCTACAACCGGCCAGCCAGGCAGAGGAGCCAAAGCGGGACCGCGCAGCGCCGGCCGATGCAGCCGCGTGGGATCGCTGCCCCGCTGGACGCTGCGGTGGCCACCACAAGAAAAACCCCAGGGGACGGGCTCCCGGCCCGCGCAGGCGGCCGCCGCCGCGCCAAACGCCCGGCACCCGCCTGAGCCGCCCGCGCCGACCGCAACCCTCCCGATGCCGTGGAGCAGCGCCGCGGCGCCACCCAAGCCCCCCACGGCCCCAGGGAATGCCGAGGAGACCGCCGCCACTCAAAGGGGGCCGGCGAGAGAGCCGGCCAAGCTCGGGGAGGACTCGCACGGCGCGCCAATCGCCAGCGGCAACCAGGTAGGGCGGGCGAATGGCTTGCTGGAGCTACGTCCCAGGGAGAAAACCCCCAACGCTATTCCCCCCTGTCTCAGGGGCCAACAAGCTAGGAGGGTTCTCCGGGTAAAATCCACCCCGTTAAACGGGGTGGGGGGGTGGGGGAAGGGGCCAGGGAGAAGGAGGGGAGTTGGAGGGAGAAAGGGACTGGGGGCAAGGGAGAACAATATGAGCAACTAACTCAAATACTAGGGGAATAGGCAATAAAGCCAGCAATCAAATCCGATCAAAGAATTAATACAGAGGAAAACCAGGCCGCAAGGAAAGGCCTTAGAAATACAACCGTATCAGCAACCCTGTCGAGATCCGAAGCTCCAGACAAGAGTGCCCACTGGATCACGTGCTGATCCCTATAAAGGGCACTGAGCTGTCAATCACCTGCCCTATGCAAATTCCGGCCAGCCCAGGCCGGTCATAATTGCGGTGGCCATTAGCCCTTCCCCCAAACCAAGAGGAATGGCTTCATGCCCACCCCGCAACTAAGGCTCTCTCTTTGAGAACCCCCTTTAGTCATATTCAAAGCAGACCCATTGAAATCAATGTACACGAGTTTATTCTGAGTATGACTTATTGATTTACATTGATTTCAATGGGTCTGCTTTGAATATGACTAATGCTAGATATCAGCCAATGACTCTGTTTATATTGGGAGAACATTTGTATAAATAAATATTGGCAATATCTTTATTTTAGTACCCTATATACGCATACATAGGAGTATGTCTCATTGAACTCAGTGCGACTTCTGAGTAGATATGCTCAGGCTTGCCTTGTAACATTTCACTTGCTTTGGTTAACGACTGTAGCAGACAAAAATGAAAGACGATATTTATTATTTCAAATGTATAACCCACTTTTCCTCCTCGCAGAGAGCTGAGGGCAGCTCACGATAATTTTTTCTTACAGTTTAAAGAGGAACGTAACGTCTTCCAGACAGCACTTAAATCTGCAGGTTGGAAACTTCGTCAAATTGATACCAGAGCAATCTCGCATAACAACTTTGAAAATACACATGTTTTATTACACACTCACATAATTGGATGGTGTGCAGTTACCACGCAACATTTGCATGTTACATAGTAATATACACACACATCTTACATAGTAACTGCATGCCAACTAAATTTTAGATTTCTAAATTTGCCCGGACACCAACAGAAGCACAATTATTCATTAGAAATAGAGTGTCACATATCAGACTATAGAGAAGGGGCTGGAAAAGAATGAAGTAAATCCTTACTGATTGTGACAAGTGCACAAGCATTGCTTTACGTGCCTTTTTCAACACTTACTTGGAATTGGAGGGCTGTGTATAAGATTTACAAAATAGTACTTTAATGGGGGTTGTAGTTTAGCCATCTTAGTAGCAAGACCCTAGAGAGATAACAGCCCCTCCCTCTCTCTCACACAAGACATTCTTTAATTTAGAAATAAAAATAAATTATTATTTTTTTTGCATAATATTTACAAGTAACACGTAACACAAAGCACTTCTGGAATTGTCTCATTTGATTTTATAAGTAGTATCAAGACATTCCAGAAGGGGAACCAAGCAGGGGTCCCTTTGTTTCTTAGCCCCACTTTTACTATATCCCCAGAATAATAATAATAATAATAATAATAATAATAATAATAATAATAATTTTTTATTTGTATACCGCCTTTCCATCTTACGATACTCAAGGCGGTTTACAAGCAGAAGAAACAAAAAATCTCACAACAATCGAATGCAATACAAAAATATGATAATACAAAACTTCAAAATAAACAAACTACATCCAAAAGTAACGTTCAACAATCATTAGAGTAATATAAAACAATATCAACATATAAAAGTTAAACAGAAATCCACTCAACATTTACAACAAACAATTTCTAAACTAATCAATAAAACAACGGCATAAAATACATAAAATAATACAATACAAATTGAGAAGCAAAGACTAGAGGGTGGAGCAAGGCAGTTGGAAGGAGGCCTTGCTATGACATTTTACTATGGGCAAACTAAGCAATAGATCAATAGATCAAGAGGCGAGAGCAGGTAGTCAACATGTTCACAGATGATGTGGTGTTGCTTTTCATGGACTCCACAAATGCATATTTTAAAGTATATGCTAGTTCAAAATAGTTGATGGTGCTGTATCCTGCATTTTTGTATTTTAAGTATTTGACATATTTCTAATAATATAGCTGGTTTGCCTGCTGTTTTATGGAACTGATGCGATGCCTTAAGAACCTTTCCTACCCTACATTAATAAAATAAAATAAATAACAAATGTTATTTAAATGTTATTTAAATAAATAAATGTTATTTATTTGTAAGGAGAAGTAGAGTATGAACCATTTACTTGAATGAATGAATGTGGGAAGGAAGAAGAATTTCCAACCAAATAATAATGGATAAGTAAGATAATGGACAATACCAAACTGCCAAAATTAACAGCAAAATTAAGGGAATCTAATGATGAGTGTTTTATGGAAGAATGGATGTCTTTTCCAGGCTATTTAAAGAAATGTTAAAGTATGGTGATCTCACGAGCAGGATTTGAGCTATGGGCAACAGAAGTAATTAGATTATAATATTGTGGTTATGATCTGATAGATAGAAGGGGTGAAACAACAACTCAATGGAAAAAGGGGTAGGAAGTCGACATAAATAAGAGAAAATGTGAAATTGTGTTCTGACTGTATATGTTTAAAATATTGAAACTTAATTGGAAAAAAATAGTTCATTAAAATATAAGTTTAATAAGCAGTTCCTAAAATCAGGCATACATCTACTATCTCCCCCCCCCCCTTATTTCCTACTCACAGACAATGAGGTTTTCCTGGGGTTTTAGCAACTGGAATTCAGTGTTTTATGAAGAAATAAGAAACAAATTAACTGGTTCTTCAGCCAGAAAATGCTAAAAAGAGAGAGAAAAGAATAAATAATTCAATCCTACTTGAGCCCTCCTCCACTTCTTCTTTTGTTTAGAGCATAGCTGTAAACTTTCGGATCTGAAAATAAGGGATTTCCCCCCAAACTTTCGGATTTGAAAATAAGGGATGCCGCCAGGGCGGTGCAATGGCACCAAGTAGCCTCGCCACCCTGCGCTTCAGAGGCTGCGCGTGAATGGGTGAGCGAAAGAGCGAGCGCGTAGACGGCAGGCAGGCTGTCTGTCTGGTTGGGTGTGAGGGTCTGGCTGCACAGCATGCAAGCTCCGCCCCCAGTCGGTCTCAGACTCCTTATTGGCAGCCGAGCAACGCAGCTGAGGAGCCTCCCTGGCCGGCAGGGAGGGAGAGGAGCTGCTTCCTTTGAAATCCGGGAAATTTAAGGGATATCTAACAATCCGGGATAGCAGCAGGAAACGGTGCTAGAATTAGGGGATTTCCCACCAAAAAAGGGAAACAGCAAGGAAACGGCGCTAGAATAAGGGAATTTCCCGCAAAAAAAGGGAAGGTTGACAGCTATGGCTCAGGGGCTGCTTAACTTCATACCCTCCAACAACATCGGGACATGCTAGCTGAAGGCTGCACCGGCCTGCATGGTGACAGGAGATGAATACTGGGGGGGGGGGGAATATTGGGTGGGGTGGGGTGGAAGACCCCTTCGCCACTAGAGTTGGCGCACCTGCTTCCTATGTATGATTCCAAAGATGAACACAAAACCTGGAATCCCAAGAACCGCTTTAGGCATAGAGTGATGGTTTTGGTTCTTCCCTCCCTCTAAACACCACACCCTTGTATCAAAAGCACTTTGGCATGTGGTATACTGGACTCTATGGGACCCAGGTGGCGATGTGGGTTAAACCACAGAGCCTAGGGCTTGCTGATCAGAAGGTCGGCGGTTCAAATCCCCGCGACGGGGTGAGTTCCCGTTGCTTGGTCCCTGCTCCTGCCAACCTAGCAGTTCAAAAGCATGGCAAAGTGCAAGTAGATAAATAGGTACCGCTCTGGCGGGAAGGTAAACGGCGTTTCCGTGTGCTGCTCTGGTTCGCCACATGACCCGGAAGCTGTACGCCGGCTCTCGGCCAATAAAGCGAGATGAGCGCCGCAACCCCAGAGTCGGACATGACTGGACCTAATGGTCAGGGGTCCCTTTACCTTTACCTTTATACTGGACTCCTGCTGAAGTCATGGAACTCCAAATTGGGCATATGGAATCAGTTCCATGTGGGCTTCTTTAGCGTTTGGACCCTGGCCTTAGGATGATCCCTGCTTATAGGAGACACCAGGGAAGTGCCTTTGCACAGACATTGTTTCTAAGCTATAACGGGACAAGTCTTCTTAATTGATCATATCTATTGATTTATAGGACACACGTATAGAACAGCAATTTTGTTGTACTGACATGTCAATAACGGCCGTGACAAATGGCAGAGGCACACCTGTTGCTGATCTGTTCCGCTACATCTCAGTCACTCCCGGTGACTTGAAAATCAGGATTTATCTTTATTTATCGATTATGCATACTTCGAATTACTTAAGTTTCTTAGCCTATCACAGGCTAAGAAACTGGCAGCTTTCAAGGATGCAGGCAGTTTGCAAGCTGCAGCTGCTGAATTTCAGAAGCCCTACCTTGCTAGATCAGTCAAAAGTCCATCTGATCTCACAGCCGATTTCCAACAGTGGCTAGCCATCTGCTACCCTACCTTTGCTGGCAACTCACAAACAGGATGTGTGATGGGTGCCCATCTCCTGTTCTTTGTTCTGCACACCTGGTATTCATCAGTATACTGCATTTGTACATGGAGGGTCCATTTTATTATCATGGATAGCAGCCACTGACAAACCTGACCCTCTCTATTCCTTTTTCAGATTCCTACTTTATTTCACCTGCATTACATTTTGAGTGATTTCTACTCCCATGAGAGAGGGAAATTGTTATTGCTTAACTCTTTGGACCACCGCCACAGCCAAATAGGTGCAGCCAGCAACAAAATGTCCAGGATTCCGTCTGGTCACCTTTGCCCTCTTTCAGAAAACTCCATTCCATCCCCCCAATTTTCTGCCATCTATTTTTCCAACAGTCAGTGAGGATTCCATGAACATTGAGCCTAGTAGGTCCTTATTGGGCTGTTTGGGGTTCTCTCCATTTTGGGTTTTTTCCCTACACACACACACACACACACACACACACACACACACACACACACACGGCTCCCTCAAGCCTGCTGACACCTCTGTATTGAGCATTTAAGATACCATTTTGTCTATGTAAGGGTGAAAGGCTTCTGGGATATAATATACGGTGAAATTAAGAAAATGTTGAAATATACATTCGTTAAAAAACCAGAAGCATTTTCACTGGGAATTACAGGTACAGACATTAAAAAGCAAGACTTTAAGCTTTTCCAATATGCAGTGACTGCGGCGAGAATGTTAATAGCGCAAAAATGGAAACAAGAACCAACACCGACAAAAGAAGAATGGATTGTGAAACTAACGGAGTATGCAGAATTGGACAAGATGGCGGGGAGAATCCGCGAACAGCGGGACCAGAAGTTCATCAAAGACTGGACTAAATTTGCAGACTATTTAAAGGAAAATTGTATTCAATTGAATACGTTGGTAGGATTGCAAGTGGCTTTGTAGAATAAGGAAGAAATATTGTTGTTAGTACGAAGATATAGTGATTAATTTTAGGAAATAATGATATAAAACAATGATTGACTTCGGAAATATAGATATAAGGAATAGATATTAGAATATCATAAGGAAGGTTTGACGGAAGTCACGGCCATAAAAAGCCAAAACGGTATAAGATGTGAAGATAAATGTGCGAATTTATTATTGTAGTTATATAAAACCAATAAAAATGATCATATATATATAAAAGAGAAATGCAATGGGAGGAATTCAACATGGCTCTGTGGCAATCGTTTCAGCCTTTCAGATTGCCAGATGGTATGATATCCCCTCTTCCCATCCTCCATGCTGTTCTGGGGGTTCTCCTAACGCCCCCAAAGCCAATTTGGGGGGCAGGCTCAGGGTGCACATGGGGAGGAGAGGGGGGGAGAAGTCCTGTTGCACTAGTAGATGTTCTTGCACAGGCTTCTGCTAGTGGGACCAGCTAGTTAACTCCGGACCAATTTATCTTAAACTAACCCTGGGGCTCTGAAGAAAGGAGGTAAAATGGGAGCTGAAATAAATGATTTTGCCCTGGAACACTTGCCCCTGAAGGAAATGCATTGTCATCAACGAGGCTTCTCCACCTAAAGGAATTTGAGAAATGTAATAATAATAATAATAATAATAATAATAATAATAATAATAATAATTTATTTGTACCCCGCCCATCTGGCCGGGTCCCCCCAGCCACTCTGGGCGGCCTCCAACAGATATTAAAATACATTAAAATATCACAGGTTAAAAACTTCCCTAAACAGGGCTGCCTTGAGGTATTTTCTGAATGTCATGTAGTTGTTTATTTCTTTGACCTCTGATGGGAGGGCGTTCCACAGGGCAGGCGCCACTACCGAGAAGGCCCTCTGCCTGGTTCCCTGTAGCTTTGCTTCTCGCAGTGAGGGAACCGCCAGAAGGCCCTCGGCACTGGATCTCAGTGTCCGGGCTCAACGGTGGGGGTGGAGACGCTCCTTCAGGTATACAGGACCGAGGCCGTTTAGGGCTTTAAAGGTCAGCACCAACACTTTGAATTGTGCTCGGAAACGTACTGGGAGCCAATGCAGATCTCTTGGGACCGGTGTTATGTGGTCCTGGCGGCCACTCCCAGCCACCAGTCTAGCTGCCGCATTCTGGATTAATTGCAGTTTCCGGGTCAGCTTCAAAGGTAGCCCCACGTAGAGCGCATTGCAGTAGTCCAAGCGGGAGATAACTAGAGCATGCACCACTCTGGCGAGACAGTCTGCGGTCAGGTAGGGTCTTAGACTGCACACCAGATGGAGCTGGTCGACAGCCGCCCTGGATACAGAATTGACCTGCGCCTCCATGGACAGCTGTGAGTCCAAAATGACTCCCAGGCTGCGCACCTGGTCCTTCAGGGGCACAGTTACCCCATTCAGGACCAGGGAGTCCCCCACACCCACCCGCCCCCTGTCCCCCCCAAAAAGTACTTCTGTCTTGTCAGGATTCAACCTCAAATGTATCTAGAACTTGTACTATACAGGGGTAATAGCCCCATATTTAGCTCCGCCACATGGGATCGCCTTTGTAAAATGTGCATCTCACCATTGCCAATAAATCTACGTTGACGGAGCAATATATCTAAATATTATTTTTGTGCGTCGTAGCCCTGAAAATATTCAGCAAAACAAGACATCCAGTACACCAAACTCAATATGGAACTATAGATTTATTGCCCATAATCATGCCCATGTTTTGTCTCCATTCTTCCAAAACTTCCCCCTGATAGCTATTATCCTTTAAATTGAGCCGACGACCTCCGCCCCCGCCCCCCACCTCACAGATGCGATTGGGTTTAGGAAATGAGCATAAAATAGCACTTTCAAAATGTACCAGCTCCCATTAACCATCATTTAAATATTGTCAATCAAATCTGTTTGCATCTGGTACTGATGCCATGTGAAATTTATTTACTGAAAACTTTCAGTCACACATGGGGAATTTTACAGATGGTGTCTCTCCTCATTTAATTCCGCTCTCCCCTCCTCCCTGCCCAACATTTCCCTGCCCCTCTGGACACACAGACTCCAGCTCCAGGTGCCTCCAGCCCCCCTCAATTTGATCCTTTAAAAAATATATAGATGTAATCAGCTGCATGTTAAACAAGAGGAGCTCTTTTATGTATGCTGTGTTAGGACAAGCTCAGCATCGCTGTAGATCACTAGAATAAACAACTCCGGCTGATTCAATTACAATGCCTTGGCCAAGCCTTTATCTGCTGGTGACATCATTTCAATCAAAATGTAAAATAATACAATCCAATAGATGCAAGGGGAGAGAGATAGGACACAGCCTGCTGCACTTAGTCATTTAATAAAATAAAAAAAATACAAAATAAAGAAATAAAGTGGAAGGGAGCTCCTTCTGACAGGCTTCTAGGACTTCCATTTCCCAAACTCTATTACCTTGTATAATAGTATTCAAAAGAATTGAATGCAGGAAATTGTCTATTACTTTTTATTAGTCGAAGCTGTTATGTAGGATTCAGCCTACTGCGCTGGATTCTCTCTCTCTCTCTCTCTCTCTCTCCCCCCCCGTTCATTTAATTAACGAAACCATGAAATCTTTCTATTGGTAGGCAGGCAGGTAGCTAGACGTTCACTCCAGAATGGCTGTTTTGACCAGAAGGGTATTTCCTTTTCTTCCTCCGTGAACATTTTCATACTTGAAAAGAAAAGAAAAGGAATTGTTAAGCAGAATGGCGTGCGGTGCCTTGTAAAAGGAAGGGGAAATGGAGGCTAATTTTCTTGGTCAACTGACCTTGATAGAGCAATTCTATGCTTGTGGGCTAAACTCAGATCTTCTGGTGTGCAATGAAAGCAGTCAAGTGCTTTCAATCAAAATAATAACGGCACGTACTCCCGTTTCCCTTACTTATTTCATTTCTTTCAGACCATTTTCACCCAGCCCTTCCCCTGAATGTATAACACTGGGAGCAAGATGCACACATTTAACAGCAACAAAATTAAAATAACAACAATCAAATAACAGTTGTTAAATGGAGACAAAAGCAGCAGCTAAAACAGTCTAAAAAGAAAGAATATGGCCTTAAAAAGGGGGGGGGGTAAGCTTGGCAGGTCAAATATTGGCCTGATTTAGAATCATAGAATCATAGAGTTGGAAGAGACCACAAGGGCCATCCAGTCCAACCCCCTGCCAAGCAGGAAACACCATCAAAGCATTCCTCTGCTTAAAGACCTCCAAAGAAGGAGACTCCACCACACTCCTTGGCAGCAAATTCCACTGTCGAACAGCTCTTACTGTCAGGAAGTTCTTTCTAATGTTTAGGTGGAATCTTCTTTCTTGTAGTTTGAATCCATTGCTCCGTGTCCGCTTCTCAGAAGGAGCAGAAAGCATATGGAAAAAAGTTCCTTCTACTTCCTTACATTTCCAGCATTTATTACTCTGTACATGATGCATGTTTGCCAATCTAACCGGTGTTAAATACCACCTGTACATCATTTTCATAACGTTCTCTCTAAGAATATTACATGCTGAAAATTTAATTCCTGATTTCCACAGTTTTCCCCAATCCTCCATCATGATGTTGTGCCCCACATCCTTAGCCCAATCTATCACAACTGATTTCACCGTTTCATCTTGTGTATGCCACTCGAGCAACAGTTTATACATTCTGGATAAATTTTTAAATTTCGGCTCTAACAATTCCGTCTCCAACTTGGATTTTTCCATCTGAAAACCAAGTTTTTTTTATCTAACTTAAACACTTCATTGATCTGATAGTAATGTAGCCAGTCAGGTACCGTTCCTTTTAATTGGTCATATGGTTTTAATTTTACTTGTTCTCCTTCTTGTAGCAAAATTTCACTATATTTTGGCCAGTCCATCAACTCCTTTTTGTTCCCCTTGCCCCACTTTTCCACCCTTAAAACAGCCAGCTAGCATGCTGTGGCCCGTGAGCATGTGCAGTCCGCATTGAATTGCTTTGGGGATTCCCCTCTCCAGAGATGAGGAGGTCCTCATTTATTTATTTTTGTACTCTGAAAAAATTGGGGTTTCTCTGAGTCTGCTCATATGCCAGGAGGGTGATATTCTGGCTATCTAAAAACAACAACACTCACATACTGAGTATCAGAAACCAGTACTACAACACCACAATTTTAGACATGTTGATTTGGAAGGAGCTGCCATTGATTTCAGTGAAACTTGCTTTTTGAGCAAGCTTGATTGGAATCGGTGCCTTATAGTGCAATCCTATACATGCCAACTTAGACGTCGAGATCAATAGGATTTGCTCCCCGGTATTGGATTGCAACTTTAGTATTTTTTTTATCCCATATGGACATGGCAGAAAGTGAAATCAAAAGAGGTAATTATCTTTTCTGAAGCTAAATTGAGCAGAATGATTGGATGATGGGCTTCTTTTAGCGGAACAAAATTCTCCAGGGGGAAAATACAATCAAATCAATTTTATTGGCACTGTTATAAATGATATGACTACTTAATAGGGATAAATGCCAAGAGACAGATTAAGTCAACTGTTTTTTTCAAGCTGCTTTTAAACACTAGATACATAATATAATTTTTCATGTTTGCTGTTCAGTTTGAAATAATGTGAGTCACAGAGACATGAACAGCTATTGCAGTTTAATACTGTGTTAAATAACACAGCAATTATGCTACAGTTTTCAACGAGAAAAGATACTATTGGGTAGAACGCAAAAATTAGTAAAGTTCAAGAGCACAGTCCCCACAAAGGTAATGCACTCATTCTTAATGAAAGTATTAAGTCAGTGGTGGCTAACCTTGGCACTCCAGATGTTTTGGAACTACAACTCCCATCATCCCTAGCTAACAGGACCAGTGGTCAGGGATGATGGGAGTTGTAGTCCCAAAACATCTGCAGTGCCAAGGTTAGCCACCACTGTATTAAGTGTATTAAGTGTATTAACTGTATTAAGCAGATGATTCAATTTCTACTGCTTTAACTGGCAAATCCAAACTGCCCCTTGCCCAAGATTTCACCCTTCAGCAGACTCCTCCTCCTCCTCACCTTAACTATCCTCGAAGCAGTTCTGCTCAGTATATGCTCCTGCTATACTTACCTCCTTCCACAGCAGGTCAATCTGCAAGGCTGGTACCTGGTGAAGAAGTCAGAGACAGTTCAATGGCAACCTAATGTAGAGTTGGAGACCATAGTTCTGTCCCTTTAAATCACCTGCAGCTCCACTTGTGGGGTGTGGTCAGGGCTCTGGGATTATATATGTGCTCTACTAGGGTATATAAATGCTCAGTTAAGCTCTAGAGTCTGTTCCTGTGAGCACTTAGCAAGAGGTCTGAGACCCTTCAGAAATGGAGTCTGATCCTTCATTGGTTTGATGGACCTTCTACCCAGGACTTGGATGCAGAGCTTGAAACCTTTCCTTTTCTACTGTATCTGAAAGTCATTTCACAGATGGGCCTGGCTTTGTACCTTGTGGGATCAAAGCCCAGACAGACACACAGGTGGTCATTCTAAACCATTAGATGGGTCTGTTCCAACAATACTTTATTTACTGCCAATTGGCGTTGACCCCAAATTCTTCTGAAGGCAAACTTGGTAGCAAATCCGGAGGCTCCTGTTTGGGCAAACCATGAAGAGGTCCGAGGCTTCAAGGGAAGCTGAATTCTTTTAATAAAGCTAGAAAAAATGCCTTGGGAGGGTTTTGCCTATCCCTGCCCCCCATGAAATGTACATCAGTTGAAAAAGAGTATTTGCTTTTGGACTTAGCGTGAAGCAGTGAGGAGGCCATTCGGCTTTGTGTGCAGGGTTGTTGTTGTTCAGTCATTCAGTCATGTCCGACTCTTCGTGACCCCATGGACCAGAGCACGCCAGGCACGCCTATCCTTCACTGTCTCTCGCAGTTTGGCCAAACTCGTGTTAGTAGCTTCGAGAACACTGTCCAACCATCTCATCCTCTGCCACCCCCTTCTCCTTGTGCCAACATCCTTGTTCCCAACATCAGGGTCTTTTCTAGGGAGTCTTCTCTTCTCATGAGGTGGCCAACGTACTGGAGCCTCAACTTCAGGATCTGTCCTTCTAGTGAGCACGCAGGGCTGATTTCTTTAAGAATGGATATGTTCGATCTTCTTGCAGTCCATGGGACTCTCAAGAGTCTCCTCCAGCACCATAATTCAAAAGCATCAATTCTTCGGCGATCAGCCTTCTTTATGGTCCAACTCTCACTTCCGTACATTACCACTGGGAAAACCATAGCTTTAACTATACGGACCTTTGTCGGCAAGGTGATGTCTTTGCTTTTTAAGATGCTGTCTAGGTTTGTCATTGCTTTTCTCCCAAGAAGCAGGCGTCTTTTAATTTTGTGACTGCTGTCACCATCTGAAGTGAACATGGAACCCAAGAAAGTGAAATCTCTCACTGCCTCCATTTCTTCCCCTTCTATTTGCCAGGAGGTGATGGGACCAGTGGCCATGATCTTAGTTTTTTTGATGTTGAGCTTCAGATGTGTGCAGATGTGTGCAGCCATAAAAGAATTTGAATACTTTCTATCAAAGTAACCAAATATTAATTCATCACAAAGAAAAATAAGAGCTTTGAAAGACCAAACAACCGAGATCTTAAGCAGAACTTTCATGTTACAGCACGGCTAGAGAGGCCCTTCTATGGATCACTGTCAAAGAGCAACAAAAGTGTTGTGATCTGTGATTGGCTAGAGCAGTAGGTGTTTTCCCCACTGCATGAGCAGGTAGATTGACATACGGTGAATCTGCAAATGGACAAATGTGTTGGCCTCAATGTGCCATAACGTTACCATACCCAGCATATGGTCCTCATTTGACTAGGATCACTTGAGGAAAATGAAAAAGAGAGGGGAAATGGTTAGCAAGGTGGCAGGAAAGATGGTGGCAGGGAATGGTTGTGAACAGTAGGGATTACCGGTAGCTACAAAAGAGCCCCAAAGTGCATGTGATTCATCTCTCAAATCACTGCTTTCTTAAAAATGGCAAAGTAAACTTAGAGAATATTTGGTTCGTCCCTAAGCCTTATGCCAGGGCACATGAGGCAGACTGAGGTAGCCAACTCAGGAGGTGGAATCCAAGGGGCACCTCCATCGACACACACACTCTCTCGCCACCAGAGAAGCAACGGGTAGTGGCTATAGTGGCTTCAGGGTTCTGGCAAGATCTCATGGGGCTCTTGCGAGATCTCACGGGAAGCCACAGCTGTGTGACTCTGGTAAGTGAGGCTTTGGTGAGGGCGGCACGGTGATGCCATGATGTTGGGATGGATTGCCAGAAGAGAAACTGCTTCATTTGAGCCTTTGCGCCTACTAAAATAATACTCCGCATTGATTCAGTGTGCTAAATTGTTGCTGAGGACTGCTCAAATTGGTCCCCCAGGGCCATTTCTCAGTCTTTTCAATTATCACTGAGATAATTGTTAGTTTGCTGACAGAAGTAGCAACCACAATGCACTTGAGACAACGCCAACATTTTAAACAATAGAGGGATTCACCCCATTTATTTCGGGGAGAGAGGTAAGCATGCATTTAACTTTTCCCTCCTTTAAAACAGTTGCTTTGCTTACTTTGGACCATGCACAATATAAAATGAATCATAGAATCATAGAGTTGGAAGAGACCACAAGGGCCATCCAGTCCAACCCCCTGCCAAGCAGGAAACACCATCAAAGCATTCCTGACAGGTGGCTGTCAAGCCTCTGTTTAAAGACCTCCAAAGAAGGAGACTCCACCACACTCCTTGGCAGCAAATTCCACTGTCGAACAGCTCTACTGTCAGGAAGTTCTTCCTAATGTTTAGGTGGAATCTTCTTTCTTGTAGTTTGAATCCATTGCTCCGTGTCCTCTTCTCAGGAGCAGCAGAAAACAACTTTTCTCCCTACTCTATGTGACATCCTTTTATATATTTGAACATTTGAAAAGACCCTGATGTTGGGAAAGATTGAGGGCACAAGGAGAAGGGGACGGCAGAGGACGAGATGGTTGGACAGTGTTCTCTAAGTGACCAACATGACTCTGACCAAACTGCAGGAGACAGTGGAAGACAGGAGTACCTGGTCCATGGGGTCACCAAGAGTCGGACATGACTAAAAATGACTAAACAACAACAGTACATGGGTCAAGGAGTCTAAAAAGCCCAGGGCATGAATTTTCATGGCCATCTAGTGGCGATGGTGTCTCATTTACCAGAAGTAATGTATTTAGCATTAACTCTGGAAGAGTACACTTGACTAAAGGGTTATTTTGCAGAGCACATCTGTATTTACATTAAAACGCCATAATTTTAAAAGGATGTCCAAAGGATATCATTTTAATTATTGCATTTGACGTTTGCATAAACGGATGACAATTTCCTGGGGATATCATTGATCATTATTATTTACTTTTAAACTGCTGGATCCCATTTTGCTATACCAATTAGGGGTGGTCAGCTGGTGGTCCTTGGGCCAGATCTGAGCTCTGAAGCAGCTTCATCTGACTCCTGGTCAACCGACCAAATTTTAATCACAGAGAAAGAGAAGGAAAAAAGTTCCAGATCCACTTGTTAAGGAAAGAAGCAATGTGTCACTAGGTATAATTTCATGTTTTATTGTATTGATATCTCATGCACATTTTGGAAAGTTGAGCAACCTTCACCAGCTTCTTGAGGGGATATTTCAGGACATGCATCCGTTCCTCAATCCTCCCCAACTGATGACCTCATACCACCAGCGTGCTTGTAAATCTCTTACAGTTAGTGTTGCTGACTGTATAATATTGCTGGACTTTTGGTGAGGGGATGGGTTGCTCCAGATCCTAGATTAGTGGTTGCAGAACAGAGTGGACCTCAATAATATAGAAGTTGGCCATCCCTAGTTATGAGAACAAATGCAAAGGTGGCTGGGTAATATGAATGAATAAGGAGGGATCAATGTGTTTTCTCCTCCTCCTCCTCTTTCTCTCTCCCTCTCCTTCTCTCTTTTCTAAACAAGCTAGGAGTTTTTATAATTCATCACCTGGCTGACAGATGAGTTCTGCTGGAGAATATTAGAAAATGTCTCAAATCTCATATATATGCTAATGGTATGCTGAGAGTGGTTGGTGGTGTGCCGGAGTTTTTAATCTGTCTCGACCAGTGTGGAAAGTGGAGGAGACAAGCCATTGCACTCGACAATTTATGATCAAACAACTGAATTGTAAAGAAAGAAGGACATGCAGAAAGGGAGAGTAATTTTCTGATTTAACAGCGTTGTTACTACAAATAAAGAAATCTTGATTTTGACTGCACTCGACGTTAAATGAGTTTCCTGCACCCTGCTCTGAATTTTTCATTTCCAGATTTGTACGAAGCACCCTGCTTAGATACAAGTGACAGATGAGGCACTGATTGCATATGGAAATCAAATGTGTATAATAAAGCCATCTTCTGTTTATTAAATAAACACATGTAGATGACTTCAGTGGAGAATGCACTGATAATTCCTCATTGTGTTCCAGTTTCCTCAAGTCACAAAGAATCTTATTTAACAACCACAAATGGCTGGATGGAAGCTTTTCTGTTTATTACCTTATAACAAACCAGGGGGCTAAATGTATGGCATTTATAAACATTTTATTTGGATTCTTGATTCCATGCTTTAGCTGTAACGTTACTGTAAATCAGTGTTCACGCCATTACGGTTTCAGGAGGATGCCTCATCATATTCATATTTTCCGTACAATATTACATTTTCATTATGGAAATGGTAAAGATTAGCCATGGGGTGACTTCGGTATTACTCAAGGATGTGAATGTATTTGAAATGAAGTTGGAACATTTAGTGCTCTGTGATCTGCAATTACACAATTGCCACATTATGTAACAGGGGGAAATAGACAGAGGCCTTCTCAGTGATGATTTGCCAGTGCTTTCCACATGATTTAGACCAATGCTTTTCAAACTTTGTACCCTGACAGAAGGCTTTCCATGTTGACTTATTGGCCAAAAGACACCAGAAGGTCAGTCATGAAATTCCTGCACAGTGGGACATGTCATACCCAAGTCCTATGGAAAAGCATAAGCCTTTCTGCTATTTTTGTGCTGTGAATAAGTTCAGAAGCAAGTTCAATGCTTCTTCCCAGACATCCATTCAGAACAAGGGCAGGAAACAGTGGTCTCACTCTGAATTGGCTTTGCTACACTGTCAAATACAGGCATAGGCAAACTCCGGCCCTCCAGATGTTTGGGACTACAATTCACATCATCCCTGACCACTGGTCCTGTTAGCTAGGGATGATGGGAATTGTAGTCCCAAACATCTGGAGGGCCAGAGTTTGCCTATGCCTCGTCAAATAGCTAATGTTGTAGAAACAATTCAGAGTGAAGGCAAGGATCCCTCAGCATAGATTCTATTCACGCAAGCTCCTGGGTGAGCCTTTTTGGCCTTACTATTAACCTGTATAAACTAGGAATTAACCAAAGAAAACATCCAACACCCCCCTCCCTCCCGGCTGTGCAGGGCTGGGAGAGATTAGCAGTGATGGGCAGATGGCCTTTCAAGGATGCTTATCCAGCATTAGTGCTCTTCACAATGAAAAACTTCAGAAATTTCCCTGAGAAACCCCACGGTTTCCTGAAATACAAGTTGAAATCTACTGATCCAGACACTTGGCATCAGAGTTTTATTTCAGCTGCAGAGTTTAAATCTACTTACTACTAATTATTGACTACTGCTCACTTTCCCCCTCAAGCTAATAGGCTGCACTGAAGAACAGTGCTGTGGGGGTTCCCCCATAGATATTCCAAGAGATATTTTAAAGCAGGCTTCCTCAACCTCGGCCCGCCAGATGTTTTTGGCCTACAACTCCCATGATCCCTAGCTAGCAGGACCAGTGGTCAGGGATGATGGGAATTGTAGTCTCAAAACATCTGGAGGGCTGAGTTTGAGGAAGCCTGTTTTAAAGCTAGGCCTGCTTCCATCATTTATAATGATGGCCAGTCAGAGGGCTGGCCAGAGGTAGAGGTGCTCCTAATGAATAATTCTGAGGTCTCAGATGCAGAATGAGAGCAGAGCAACATCGCCTCTTCCCTTAGGAATTGGCACCCTCATAGGTTCAGGCTAGGACCTCGAATGGAAGCTTACCCTGCACCATATATGTTTAGGCTTCAGAACCCTCTTTGGGTGCCATAGTAACCAGGGTGTGCGTGATTGGCAGGCCTCATGCAGCTTTTGGATTGGCTGGATATAGAAGTTTGGCCTTCTGTTCAACAGTTCTGCTCCTTAATGATTTTCTGTACTTCAACTTTTAGCTCTAGCCTTTGACTTTGAGGGACTTTGAGTTGAAGAACACACTCACCCCTTGTTCAGTTTGTATACAAATGTCCACAGTGAGTGTCATCTTCCCGGCCTTAGCGCAATGGCACCTGATACCACTCTCTAACACCAATAATAAAAAAGAATGGTTCTGAACCTGGAGTAGCAAGGTCTGTAGAGCATGAGACTCTTAATCTCAGAATTGTGGGTTTGAGCCTCACGTTGGGCAAAAGATTCCTGCTTTGCAGGATGTTTGACTAGATGACCCTCGTGGTTCCTTCCAATTCTATGATTCTGTGAATGGCACTTCAAATACCTTGGTGGTTTGTTTGTTTTTAATAGATAAATAGGCCTTGGTAGGAAACCTCCCACAATCGAGAGCCAGTGTGGTGTAGTGGTTAAGAGCGGTAGACTCGTAATCTGGGGAACCGGGTTCGCGTCTCCGCTCCTCCACATGCAGCTGCTGGGTGACCTTGGGCTAGTCACATTTCTCTTAAGTCTCTCAGCCCCACACACCTCACAGAGTGTTTGTTGTGGGGGAGGAAGGGAAAGGAAAATGTTAGCCGCTTTGAGACTCCTTCAGGTAGTGATAAAGCGGGATATCAAATCCAAACTCCTCCTCCTCCTCCTCCTCCTCCTCCTCTTCTTCTTCTTCTTCTTCTTCTTCTTCTTCTTCTTCTTCAATCAACAGATATCATTAAGTCCCCCACACCCAATAAAAACAAAATTTTAGGAATAGCTATTTTATTGCACTCTAGAACATTCCTTTCCAATAATCACAGTGGAACACACAGTACCTTCTGCCCTGCGTCTGGTCAATAAAGTTATCATGTAATTATTACGAACTGGTGTTCAATTATTAATTGCTAGCTCTAGGCCTGTCTGTGGGCTTAAGTACAACATCACAGCTGAAAGTGCTAGCTGAGTTTGTCAGTTGGGTGGGAGCGGGGAAGAGGAATGGAGATAGTGTCAGCATGAATAATTGAGCATTAATAATTTTAGCTGTATTTAGCAATCATTTTCCACACTCATTACTTGGCCAGTGTGCCTGCAGCTCACAAGTTGATTGAGCTCTCCCTATCCCCACAAGAACTCTGAAGAATAAAAATCACATGTGATTGGACTGGGTTGAAGACAGACTAGGGAGTCTTGCAACAGTGCTCTCATTCATTTTCTCCCCCAATACGGGTGAACCCACATTGGGGCTTGATGGTATTTGCAAGGTCCATCCTCAGCTGCTAATTGCTCCAATTAAAATAAATCACCTTCAATGCAAACTTGTCTCTGTCTTCATTTCTCACATAGCGGTTTATGAAGTTTTGAGGCATTGCTTTCTGTCGCCTTGCAGAACTAAGCCCCTTGATTTTTTCGAAGTACAGAACAGACGCCAAACAAGTTCCTGAACTGGAAGATAGCAAATCTGTACCAGACACTGGAAAGACCTGTCAGGAGTAAGCATGGACCAATGGTATCAAATAGTATGGGAAACAGCCCTACTAGAAAAGCTAACCAGTAAGCTGAAACTGACGCGGGGACAAACAGAAGAAGACACCTTCACCCCGGTATGGTGCCCCTTCATCACACACACAGCCCAACAAGACAATGACAAAAATCTACCGATAGCATACAAATCAAGTTGGCTAACCTGACCAAAAACACCCACCCACCCCACTCACACAGGAAACCTGAAGGAGCGTCTCCACCTCCACTGTTCAGCCCGGACACTGAGATCCAGCGCTGAGGGCCTTCTGGCGGTTCCCTCACTGCGAGAAGCAAAGCTACAGGGAACCAGGCAGAGGGCCTTCTCGGTAGTGGCGCCCGCCCTGTGGAACACCCTCCCATCAGAGGTCAAAGCGATAAACAACTACATGACCTTTAGAAAATACCTGAAGGCAGCCCTGTTTAGGGAAGTTTTTAATCTGTGATATTTTAATGTATTTTGATGTTTGTTGGAAGCCGCCCAGAGTGGCTGGGGAGACCTGGCCAGATGGGCGGGGTACAAATAATAAATTATTATTATTATTATTATTATTATTATTATTATTATTATTATTAACCAAAGATCACAACAGCCAACCACAAAGGAACAATCACACCCTACGCCAACCCCAACCTCTCTCACCGCCAAAGGAGCACAAGCGAACAACAGAGAACCTACACAAACAACGCTGACACCAAACCCATCCTATATCAAGTAAAATAGAAACATCGTCACCCCACCCCACCCACCTCCTTCCCCCTTTTCTTCCTAATGTCTCAACAAACGAAACTGATCTGCAAAAATGTTACATGGAAAAAATACGAGAGAGACATTGCACATACCTTTGTAAATCAAGAAAATCTTAAATAAATAAATAAATAAATAAATAAATAAATAAATAAATAAATAAATAGAATTCAGAAGTTCCTCTGCAGGAGGCATGGTTTACTCATGTAGGGACCATTGCTTTATCAGAACACCTGGTGAGCCATAGACTTGCAGTCTCGTGCAAAGAAAAAATGGGATGGTTTTGACACAGACTGGTCTCCATTTTTTATTCTACTGTATAAGTAGGGAGAGTCATATAAATACTCCTACCATGACTCATTCCTCTTTGTGGTTGGGTTGTACAGACTCATCTTAAAATCTTGGCTATGTACGTGCATCTCCTTAATTTGTTTCTTATCCTGAATATGCTCTGTGTATGGTTCTGTTATTGTTTATATGGTTATGTGTTAGTTTGTATATATGTTTATGATAAATCAATAAAAAAATACAGCCCCCCCCCCCAAACTGCATAGGCAGAGAAAACCTTATATTTACATTATGCCAGGGCTGGGGAGTTGCTACTGCTCTGCCGGTGGAACAGTTACTGTATCCAATGTCTGTTCATCTGAGGAAGGGAAGTGGAAACACGTGGAACCAGACTTTGTGTAAATATGGCAGACATCTGTCCAGCATTCAAGGAAACAGTCTCATTGCTGACAATAATGGTCTTTAACTGTTATAGTTTGCAATAGTCCATGGGTGGCTGTCACAACCTGCTGTCTTACCAGGCAAATATTTTCTAGAAGATGAGAAGCTTGAGAATTTCAAGATTTGATCCTCCTTTGTAAAATGCTTCGGAACTGAATGAGACTTGCTTTTTGGTGGTTATCTGCTCTCACCTACTGCGTCAACAGATTCAAGATAACTGGGATCTTCAAGGAAATCAACTAGAAAATGTATTTTGTGACACTACTCACATGTACGAAGTACCAACACTGCACTTTTGCCATGATCATAGCTGTCAACCCTCCCTTTTTTGGCGGGAAACTCCCTTATTCCAACGCCGTTTCCCGCTGCTATCCCGGATTGTTGATATTCCTTAAATTTCCCGGATTTCAAAGGAAGCAGCTCCTCTCCCTCCCTGCCGGCCAGGAGGCTCCTCAGCTGCGTTGCTCGGCTGCCAATAAGGAGTCTGAGACCGACTGGGGGCGGAGCTTGCCTGCCTTGTGCAGCCAGACCCTCACGCCCAACCAGACAGACAGCCTGCCTGCCGTCTACGCACTCGATCTTTCGCTCTCCCGTTCGCGCGCAGCCTCTGGAGCGCAGGATGGCGAGGCTACTTGGTGCCATTGCACCGCCCTTGCGGCATCCCTTATTTTCAAATCTGAAAGTGTGGGAAAATTCCTTATTTTCAAATCCGAAAGTTGACAGCTATGGGCAAGATATGAGTACTGGCACCTCTTTTAAAAAAACCCAACAGCAAGAAAGAAAGAAAGAAAGAAAGAAAGAAAGAAAGAAAGAAAGAAAGAAAGAAAGAAAGAAAGAAAGAAAGAAAGAAAGAAAGAATGCACACTAGGTATTGGTGTCTGGGAGAGCTCCAAGTTTTTGCTTCCACAATTCTGTTTAAATCTATTCATTTCTAAATGATCTCTTGCCTTTCTCCTGCTCTTGCCATTTCTTCTCCCAGAATGATCCCACTCACTCCACTTGTAACTTCTGCACTGACAGGAAATTATTACACATCATTACTCTTCGTAAAACACAATTTGCCCAGCCTTCTCAAATTATTCTCCAGAAAATGTGAGGGGGTAATAGAAACTGTCCATTCTATTTACATTTGTCAGTCACTCGGACTATTTTCTGCACTGTGCTACATTTATGCCTCTCCCTTTCCCCCAGTTAGAAAAGAAAGGTTCCTTTTAGAAATAACAGCAGCAGCAGCAGCAACAACAACTGGGAAACCCAGTCAGATGGGCGGGGTATAAATAATAAAATTATTATTATTATTATTATTATTATTATTTGGGGATGTGGGTGACGCTGTGGTCTAAACCACTGAGCCTCTTGGGCTTGCCAATCAGAAGGTCGGAGGTTCGAATCCCCACGACGGAGTGAGCTCCCGTTGCTCTGTCCCAGCTCCTGCCAACCTAGCAGTTCAAAAGCACGTCAAAGTGCAAGTAGATAAATAGGTACCACTGAGGTGGGAAGGTAAAGGGCATTTCCGTGTGCTCTGGTTTCCGTCATGGTGTCCCGTTGCACCAGAAGCAGTTTAGTCATGCTGGCCACATGACCTGGAAAGCTGTCTGTGGACAAACACCGGCTCCCTCGGCCTGAAAGCGAGATGAGCGCCACAACCCCATAGTCGCTTTTGACTGGACTTAACTGCCTAGGGGCCCTTTACCTTTTTACCTATTATTGCGTTTACTTGGGAGTAGAGTTATCACTGGCAGAATCACATCCCCCCCCCTGGCAGATCTGCATGTTTGATGCCTTGTGTGCCTCTCTGTGGCTATAGTATGAGCCCTAGAAGATTATCCTAACCTGATTTTGACTTTGGAAATAGATATATAAACGTTTACTTAGCAACTGCAAGCCTTCTTCCATCGTGCCATTTGGAGGGGAAAGCAATGGAACCAAAATTGACTCTGCTCTACTGTAGTCTGGCACTGAAGCAGAATAATCCACCTTCTGAAACCACGGCTCTGCAACTTCCAAGCTTGTAGCTTCTGTCTGCCAGAGCAAAATCTTAACAAAATCTGTTGTGTTCCCTAAAATATAACATTATTCTCCTAATCTAAAATAACACGAATGGCATCTAAAATAAAAAGACCACCAAGTAAATGGCCTGTAATAATACGCATGAGAAAGCCATAATGGAAATAAGTGCTCATTTACTTCAAAGCAACTTTAAAAAAAGAAAGCAAACAGAATAGGGCTCTTTCTACCTTTTCACCGTTAGGAAAGTCATATTGTTTGACTTTCATGCACTCTTCTGTCAGATTCATTCTGCCTCAATGGGAGATGGATGATGAATTGGCCACCTCTTGGAGGCAGAGAGAAGGAGATGCTAAGCCTTGGTCTGGGAATTGGCTAAGTACTTCAGCGGAGCTTCGAGCTCTTAATCGCTCTCAGCAAGTTGGCCTCCTTGATTTATAAACTGGGGCAGTGATTAATGATCTTTTAAGTGGACCAGGCAGGCCCAAAGCTTCACAAATCGGACCACTCAAACATGACGACCACTTGTAAGAGAACGATAACAGCTTTTACATTCACCATATGGTGTGTATATATATGTGTGTGTATTTACACACCCACACCCACAATAAAACCTATCCTGCTCAGCTAATATCAGCTGGCCAGCATGATGAGATGACTGGACCTCAGTAAATTACTCATCTGGCAATTGTCCAGGCACAGAGTTAGGCCTCACCCAGATAGCTAGGTTGCATCAGGAGAAGACATGGGGAGGAACTTGACTTAGAAGCATGTAACTTACAGCAGCATGTAAGACCATTGGTAGTTCCTGTTTCTTCACAATGAAAAAAAGCCACTTGATTTCAAAACCATAGCTGTCAACTTTCGGATTTGAAAATAAGGGATTTTGTCAAACTTTCGGATTTGAAAATGAGGGATGCTGCGAAGGCGGTGCAATGGCACCAAGTAGCCTCGCCACCCTGTGCTCCAGAGGCTGCGTGCGAACGGGTGAGCGAAAGAGCGAGAGCATAGACGGCAGGCTATAGATGTCTGTCTGGTTGGGCGTGAGGGTCTGGCTGCACAAGGCATGCAAGCTCCGCCCCCAGTCGGTCTCAGACTCCTTATTGGCAGCCGAGCAACGCAGCTGAGGAGCCTCCCTGGCCGGCAGGGAGGGAGAGGAGCTGCTTCCTTTGAAATCTGGGAAATTTAAGGGATATCAACAATCTGGAATAGCAGCGGGAAACGGCATTGGAATAAGGGAGTTTCCCGTAAAAAAAAGGGAGGGTTGACAGCTATGCACCGGAAACTACAAACCATAGAAATGGTCATGAGAAAAAATAACATCATGTAAGTCACACCATTCTGAAACAAGCCAGGGGACGTTTGCCCATTACAATGCTGGCCTTCCTCTTGCCTCATGTATCTATATTATCCATTTGCCCCTGCTCCCCTGACAGACTGCCAGGTTTCCTAGCCACGCCTGCCCGTTTATCTGCTGCCTCGTTCCTTGCTCATAAGAAACAAGATAATCAGAAAGAGTTCTAGCTCACCACATCACACGTTGTGCTAGATTTTTATTTGCTGGGAGTTTGGGTGGGGGGGTTGTTTGTTTTACATATAATAATAATAATAATAATAATAATAATAATATTTTTATTTGTATACCGCCTTTCTATCTTACGATACTCAAGGCGGTTTACAAGCAGAAGAAACAACAGTCCAATGCAATACAAAAATATGATAATACCAAACATTTTTGGAAAAAAAAACCATGATGACCTTTAATCTGTTGGGGGTGAGGGTGCGAGGAAGGAAGATGCCAAGAGGGAGATGGCATGTGAGGCACGGAGAGGCGAAAGAGAGAATGAAAAACTGGGAAAGGTGCAGAAAGAGGCAACCGGAATGATCACCTCCCCTACAAAGAATGGCAAAGGCATTTGCTGCTTATCAGTTCAGGAAATAACTAGTGACAAATGAGCGGTGGGATAATAATAATAATAATAATAATAATAATAATAATAATTTTTTATTTGTATACCGCCTTTCTATCTTACGATACTCAAGGCGGTTTACAAGTAGAAGAAACAAAAAAAAATCTCACAACAATCCAATGCAATACAAAAATATGATAATACAAAACTTCAAAATAAAAAAACTACCGTACATCCAAAAGTAATGTTCAACAATCATTAGAGTAATATAAAACAATATCAACATATAAAAGTTAAACAGAAATCCACTCAACATTTACAACAAACAATTTCTAAACTAAACAATAAAACAACGGCATAAAATACATAAAATAATACAATACAAATTGAGAAGCAAAGACTAGAGGGTGGGGCAAGGCAGGTGGAAAGAGGCCTTGCCTGGTGGAGTCTCTCCCCTCACAGTTCTTTCTTGCTCTATGGGAGCATTCCAAAATATGAACCCCTCCCAGCTGCACTCTGAAGTATGTGGCCCATTCGGTCACCTCTGAACCTCATTCCCATCTTATTCTGCTGTGTGCGGATCCAAACTCCAATGGCTTTGAAAAAGGAGTAGAGAAATCCGGGGGGGGGGGGGTTACCGTGTTTCTCCTAAAATAAGACACCATCTTATATTTCCCCACCCCTTAAAAAAACCACACAGTATGCTTTATTTTCGGGGGATGTCTTATTTTAACTGCTCCGCGTTGGTACGCTGCATAGCCACGCCTATCCAGGCCGTCTTAAGGGAGAGGCGCCGTGTCACTATGTCTTATTTTCGGGGTATGGCTTATTTTCGGGGTATGGCTTATATTTCACAAATGCATAGAAATCTTGCTACGGTTTATTTTATGGCTACGTCCCAATCCCAATCACTTTATTTCAGCTTTAAGCTCATAAGAACAACAGAACTACAACAGTTACAGGTAGATAGCCGTGTTGGTCTGTCATACGGTAGTCAAAACAAAATAAAATAATTCCTTCCAGTAGGACCTTAGAGACCAACTAAGTTTGTTCTTGGTATGAGCTTTCGTGTGCATGCACACTTCTTCAGATATGACAGACCAGCACGGCTATCTACCTGTAACTGGATCTATGAAAGGCACCACATTGAGCCACACGAAATGGAAGTCCATCAACCGGCATCTGAAGAAGTGTGCATGCACACGAAAGCTCATACCAAGAACAAACTTAGTTGGTCTCTAAGGTGCTACTGGAAGAACTAGAACAAATACACAGTACAATTTGATTTTAAAAAAATAGAACCAGTAAAACTTAAAAGAGTACAAATTAGAAATAGATACTATAAGGAATTTTCAGCTTCCAAACAGCAGTCCATTACGACATTTGTATGTCAAAACGGAAGTTAAAAAAATTCGTCATTTGTAAAGTTTGCTGATCAGTATCTTGCAATAAGAAGGCCAGGCGAAAATCTGCCGGGTGCCCAGGCAACTTGTGGATTAATGGTAACAGTAAGTTCTTCCGGACAACACAATATAAAGGACATATAAATACTATATGGTGAAGTGTTTCGATCGATCTATTATATGGCTACGTCTTATTTTAGGAGAAACAGGGTATTAGCAATGATAGATAAATTCAGTCTCTGATTACCAAAAGCTTGAGGCAAAGCAGAAGAACTGACTCCAACTTATTCTGCTTATGTACCAGGAACAGCAGGAGGCTCCCGGCTTGCCATCGCTGCCACCTGAGGGCTGAACTACATGGACCCTTGAATTGATGATCCAGCATAGACAGTTCTTAGGTTCTTACACTTACCTCCTACAACATGGTAAAAGTAAAGGCAGCCCTGACCGTAAGGTCCAGTCGCGGATGACTCTGGGGTTGTGGCGCTCATCTCGTTCTATAGGCTGAGGGAGCCTGAGTTTGTCCTCAGACAGCTTCTGGGTCATGTGGCCAGCATGACTAAGCCACTTCTGGCGAACCAGAGCAGCGCACGGAAACGCCATTTACCTTCCTGCTGGAGCAGTACCTATTTATCTACTTGCACTTTGACGTGCTTTCAAACTGCTACGTTGACAGGAGCAGGGCTGAGCAACGGGAGCTCAACCCGTCGCGGGGATTCGAACCGCCAACCTTCTGATCGGCAAGCCCTAGGCTCAGTGGTTTAGACCACAGCGCCACCTGCGTCCCTCTTCCTACAACATATTTAGTTTAATTTAAAGTTGGACTCGATTTCCCATTCCTGATCTTGAGTTCCTCCTGCGGTTTAGCAGTCAGAAATTCTAACAAATATGAGCTCAACACATATAGTTCAGCTGTATGTGGATCTTACCTTGAATAACAATTCTGTCTTCTTTGGTCGGAGAGGGAACTGTTTTCCTCAGTGAACTCTATGAACAACCTTTTTTTTTTTCCTTATTGGGGAGCCTTTGAAAATTAAGAGAGAAGAGTCTATCAATGCTACACTTGTCAGGCTGAAGAGAAAGCATTGTGCAGGCTTCATAATTTGCAGCACATTTTTTTTAAAAAAAGATAATGGCTGTGATTGGACAGAGTGATGATAACGAGCACAGGAAAGAGGCGAGTGAGGGCAGTTTGCTGAGAAAGAATCAATAACAGAAAACTAACTTCTGCTAAGATAGGAGAAAACAGCACTCCCTAGAGGAAAATTCCAAAGCGTTTTCAATCTGGACTCCACTCAGGGGAGACCTCCCGCCTATGTGAATGCTGAAAAATTGCAGACCTATTTTCCGAAACTCTGTTATAACAAACTGCAAACTGAACCTTTTTGTTTCACCATTTGGTAATATATTTTCCAGGAGTATTTCCTCCCCCCCTCCTCCTCAAGAGCTTCATAATATATTTTCCAGGAGTTTTGCTGAGGAAAAAGAGGTGCTGCAGAAGCAATGAATTATCCGTATACTCTAGTGATCTCAAGATGACATAAAATTCCTTTTTTATAAAATGTTGTAGCTTTGGGCTTATAGGAAACCTAACTTCAAACTGGAATTTGTCTCCGGGGGCTGAGGGTGGGGGAGAGAAAAAGAGAGACAAAAGAGAGGGTTTAAAACACAACACTTGGGTTGAAAACAGACAGTGTTTTCTCAGCAGTGTGTGTGTTAAATATCAGCACTTAATGATACATACATACATACATACAGTATTTGTGTATATGGAGGCTCTGGTTAAACACAGTTTGCACAGCTTTTATAGGGATGTATGAAACTTTCTTGGCCAATTTCTTTAGTCCTGCTGAAACTGTTTTATAAGCTGGGCTCAAAACTTCTCAGTTTTTTTCCCTAACCAGAAACCTCCCAACACACCTTGACTTTGGACCGAATTCACTCACAACTTTAAAATGCTTGACTCGCTTGTCAAAATAAATTTATTGGGGGTTAGGGTGCCCAATCACGGATTTTTCTGTTGTGAACCACCCTGGGATCTTTGGATGGAGGGTGGTATACAAATTTAATTAATAATAATAATAATAATAATAATAATAATAATAATAATAGGCATGGGGCAAGATTATCCCCATCAGTATAGCATCCTCATACACACAACCTTATATTATTCTCTAGATGTGACTGTCTGCCATTTACTTCTGTAGGAAGCCTCCCTGCTCCCACTGCATCTGGAGACCCCAGCTGCATGCATACGATACCTTCAAAGCACATTCAACAGGCATCTGCCCCCTCAAAGAATTCTGGGCACTATAATAGAAATAGAAATAGAAATACTTTATTGTCACTGTACCACATGTTTACAGTGAGATTAAACGAGCCCCCCTCCCCCCACAATCTCTCAGTCCTTGTCACACTCTGTGTGCTGTCATACTACCACCAACCCCTACCATCAGCTGCAATGTTGCTGTCTTTCATTCAGCAGCCTCACGGCCCATGGGTAGAAACTGTTCTTTAACCTGTTGGTGCGGCTTATCATGTTTCTATATCTCCTGCCCGAGAGATATAGTTCTATATATATATAAACCCACTATAGTTTGTCGAGGGTTGCTGGGAACTGAAACCCTGTAAGGGCTAAACTCTGATGTCCAGAATTATTTCAGGGGGTTCATGTACATTGATTAAAGATATAGCATGTTCATAGCCACTGTTTTAGTGTGGCCTAAACCTGCCCCTCACCCCTGATGCCATGTAGCTTTCTTTCTTTCTTTGCCAGGGATCCTTTGAGGGAGGAGCAATTATCCTTGGTACAGGGGAAACCGAGACTCATTTTAGCCCCAGAGATCTTTGCAGTGCACAGCCTTTTTGCTGTCCCCATTCCCTACTGTAAGGGCAAGCAGACTTCAGGCTTACAGGGCTGAATATAATGTGTAGTTTGGCCCGCAGACAAAAGACATTCTGGAGATCCAAGATGCAGCGTGCTTAGTTGCAAATACCTTATCACAGGACCCCTTGAGGAAGATCTCCCACCCTCCAGTTATGCTTACAGAAAAAGACCACAACGTTAGTCAACTCACAGTGGGGAATGGTGAAAACAGTCTTCTTGTTGTTTCAATTGCTTTCAAGAGCCACAGGTGCAAGTTTCAAGAACGAGGAATTAGAATAAGTTATGTGCAGGCATTCTTGCTATACCCAGGAGCATAAATACTACAGATGAGACATGCAAGCTCAAGTTTTAATTCACAGAGGTTAAACGGATGGCTTAAACATCCATTTCCCCTGTAAAGTTAACTTCAGTGTTCCCATTCCCATAAGGAACACTAAATTTGAGAAATCATTTAATACATGTTGAATCTACTCAAAAATTATATTCTGGAGAATGTAACTAGAAATTGCCTTTTCTGTTCTGATGGACGTGTTCTGTGGGTGTTTTTGCCAAAGTCTAAAACTCAAACGCTTCAGCAATTATGATAGAAGAATGAGGAAGATCAATGCAAAATATGTTAGGCATCCACAGCTGTTCTCTTTCAGTCATGTGCCTTCTTAGTCACACACAAACAGATACTATTCAGAAGTCCCACTAGAATTCTGCAATCTGCAGGGGGGGGGGAGTCCACATAGTAATAAGCAGGTGTAATTTATTTCTGCCAATTATCAGATAAGATGCACTCGAGATCCATCTAACCGTTTGGTTTTCTAACCAAAGGGAGGCTTTGCTAAATCATTTTGAATTTAAGTAAAGAGACTTAGGTGCTTTAATCTTCAGGAACAAGCCAAGTATACACATGCATGGATGTGTAGATATACGGGAGCCACATGTAATAGTCATAACTTGCTGTGGAAGGCAAGTGCGTGATTGCGTGTGGAGGTCACCAAGCCACCCCCCTAATAAATTCACACATGAGACATAATTTTTGTTTTGGGTTTTTGGCATGTTTTTGGCCACAACTTTTATTCAAATACAAAACATGTGAGTGGTTGCGTAGGCATTGGTTCATCTGTCCACAGGACAGAGCTGACCACTAGTCAGTGAAAGACTAGCTGTCCAGCCGGACAGAGCTGACTTCCACGCCAGTGGGGGGGAAACCCGCTCCAGGGAAAGTTGAATGGAGGCTGGGCTGCGGTCGCCTTCCATTTCACCAGAGGTCCCAGGGGCTCATGCACGGCCCTGCAACCCGATCGGGTTTTGGACAAGCATATTTTGAGCCACTGGATTCCTCTAACGGAATTCCCCACGCACCATGTTCACTTTTGGAGGGCCACTGCGCTTCATTAACCAACACAACCAATGCCTAACCGCCAACCTTACAAGTTGTGACTAATTGCTATATAGTAGGCAAAAACCAGATGGCACGGCCAATCAGCCAACTGGACAAAATTCCTACTAGGCCCCCACCTCAACGGCAGATGACCCCAACAGGCATAGCAAGGTCAACGCACGCCTATACCAGGGAGGGAGGGCGGGGATCCGAAATTCTCAGAAAGAGGGAAGTCGCACCACGTGCAGACTCTATTTAAGGGACGCTGGGCTGTCAATCAAAATGGATACACATGCTTCTGCCCAGCAACGTGTTCCAGTCAAGCTGGCTGTGGCCAGCTAGCCAAACCCACAGGGAGGTGGCTTTTTGCCCCACCGCAACCTCAGCTCTCTTTGAGAACTCGTTTTCTCAAATAAGGATTCACAGGTCTGTAGTTTACTCCATTTCCAGGCGTGCTACAAGAAGGGTAGTGGTATTGTGGTAAGGGAAAAGAGGGGAGCACACCAGCAGAACTTCTTTCTGAGCAGACGTGATAACGTCATCTTGATATTTTAATTTTATTTTATTACGGTCTTATGGAAACTGTTTAGAGGTTATGTTGATTAGGAGGCATAGAAATCTTGTCAAATAAAACTGAACCATTTGACACCCATGTTAGTGATACAAATGAAGAGAAAGAAATATGTTCAATGGTACTTTTAAGAAACTTTTTATTACACCTGTGTTTCATAGGTGACAGCTAACTCCGTCAGCTGCTGAGTTAGAACTGGGGAAAGGAAGGTGCAAATGTCAAATGGAGGCTGCCCAAGAGGAAATACTTTGAACTTCTTGAAGTGAAAGCAGTAAGACAGTGTGCAAAGAAACCATAGTCCCCATTAAGCCCCCACCTCCAAAACTTATATGCCATGTTATAGTCCAAAGTTAATAAGGAGTTAGCATCAAGGGGCCATCAAACTCATTTCTTATGCTGAATGATGTTGGATTTCCACCACATCTCCAGAGTCATTCTGACTTCCTCCGAAAGAAGCCCAGAGTGGAAACACACATCAAAAGTTTGAAAAGCAAACAGCTAAAACCTGAAGAATCTGAAGTATCTGAAGAAGTGTGCATGCACACGAAAGCTCATACCAAGAACAAACTTAGTTGGTCTCTAAGGTGCTACTGGAAGGAATTATTTTATTTTTTATTTTGTTTTAGCTAAAACCTTATAAAAGACAGTTACCGTTTCACACGTAGACATAGGAAAATGACAAAGTATACTTTAAAATTTCAGAATATGGTGCTTAAAAGTGTTCAATTTTATATTTTTATTTTACTTTTTTTTTTTTTTTACATCTAACTAGATTGCAGCCTAGCCAAAGAAGGAAACCTTTGTGATTTCTGCTTTTTGGCAGGGTTTACCTTCTCATGAGGAGGACTGAAGCTGCCTCAGGTGGCGGAATACTGAGGGGCACCAGAAGCTGCCAACACTCAACCCTGTTAAGCGAGAATTGGGTGGGTGAGGGAGGGAGACAGGAGGCAGAATGGGATGGGCCACCCCTGCTTTTGAGACACCCAATGTGGATGCTGTGGTCCAGTGTCCCTCAGATTCCTCTCTAACTTCTCCTTTGTGCTCACCAGCCAGAGAGGTGTTTTTGCAGCAGCAAACTGTACTGCTTTGTGGAATTAGAAGTTTATCATTTTTTCTAAAATACTGTGGCATGTGGTATCCCTAACCCATCTTCACCACAGAGTTAAAATCAATGTTTCCGAAGCTTGACATGAATTGCCTGTTGAGAAGGAATCTGAGCTGAATGCCAAAAACGGTACATCAGGGCAAAACCAGGAAATTGTCATAAATGCTCTGTGTAAGATGACTTTTTCCATTTAACAAAACACCCACTATCAGCCCTTTTGCAAGTTATTTTGATACCACCTTATTTCGTTCTATCTGGAAAAATACAGAGCTGAACATTGAAAGCTAGTCAACGGTGACTCTGTTTTCCGTTTCACAGAATCCAACTGTTCAGAGTAAGTGACTTATGGGGCTTTTTTTTTTACAACTTTTTTTTTTTTAAGCCCACATCTGCTCCAGACAGACTATGATTTGAAAAAGCTGATGCAATAGCGCAGCAAAAGTTTATTTTGCTATGGGTTGTTTCATCTCCAACCAGTTGCAATATTGATTTCTCTCGGTGGATTAATTATCAGAGGTAGTTTCAGTCTTCTCTGCAATGGGCGGAAGGGAAAGCGATGTTTTCATTTAAAGGAAGTCTATTGACAATTGTGCACTGGCTTCCCCTGGGTTGCAGAATCAATGGCACTGGAAGACCCATGTCATAAAAGTAGTGTGCATGACATTATTTATGTTATCATAGACACAAGTAAATCTTGCTTTGTTTACAGGATTCTAAAATTTTATTTCTATAGGTTTGCTTGATGATGGTGCTGCCATTTACATAAGCAGAAACAAGTGCTGAGGTATGGGTTATTTTAACAGTCACTCTAGGCCAAGGGTAGCCAATGTGGTGCTTTTCAGATGTTGCTGAACTCCAACTCCCATCAGCCCCAGACAGCATGCCCAATAGTCCTGGCTAACAGAGAGTTGCTGTCCAACAACCTAGCTACTCCCACTATAGACGTGATTGGCGCTGTGGTCTAAACCACTGAGCCTCTTGGGCTTGCCAATCAGAAAGTCGGCGGTTTGAATCCCCATGACGGGGTGACCTCCTGTTGCTTCATCCCAGCTCCTGCCAACCTAGCTGTTCGAAAGCACACCAGTGCAACTAGATAAATAGGTACCGCTGTGGCGGAAAGGTAAACAGTGATTCAGTGCGCTCTGGTTTCCGTCACGGTGTTCCATTGTGCCAGAAGCAGTTTGGTCATGCTGGCTACATGACCTGGAAAGCTGTCTGTGGACAAACGCCAGCTCCCTTGGCCTGAAAGCGAGATGAGCGCCGCAACCCCATAGTCTCCTTTGACTGGACCATAGCTGTCAACCCTCCCTTTTTTGGCGGGAAACTCCCTTATTCCAATGCCGTTTCCCGCTGCTATCCCTGATTGTTGATATCCCTTAAATTTCCCGGATTTCAAAGGAAGCAGTTCCTCTCCCTCCCTGCCGGCCAGGGAGGCTCCTCAGCTGCGTTGCTCGGCTGCCAATAAGGAGTCTGAGACCGACTGGGGCGGAGCTTGCAGGCCTTGTGCAGCCAGACCCTCACGCCCAACCAGACAGCCAGCCTGCCTGCCATCTATGCGCTCGCTCTTTCGCTCACCCGTCCGCACGCAGCCTCTGGAGCACAGGGTGGCGAGGCTACTTGGTGCCATTTCACCGCCCTGGCGGCATCACTTATTTTCAAATCCGAAAGTTTTGGGGAAATCCCTTATTTTCAAATCTGAAAGTTGACAGCTATGGACTGGACTTAACCATCCAGGGGTTCTTTACCTTTACTTTTTTTACAGGCTAATCATCTGTTTTGTTAAGACACTAATATTGGGCACAATCCACTTTGAAAGTCTCCATGCAAGCACTATTTATATTGTCATAGCCCCATCTGGGTCCCATTGCCTAAGAGGACCCAGGAGGGTCTCCAAATCTCTGAGGACCTCTTGCCCAAGTGCAGAATCCACATACAAAGTCAGACAGTCCGGAGGTCAGGGAATCCAGATGATCACAGAGCCAAGGGCAAAAACACGGGGTATGAAACAGAACCAATGAGGACTGTGGCCTGAGTAGAGGGATGTGGACTGGGGAGAGTTCTGGAGACCAGAAAGAAAACCTAGATGACCCTTGATCTCTATATAAAGTGCAAGTAGTCTTCTGCAAGACTGTTTCATCCCCAATGCATTTTATTCCATATACATAATATGGTTCATCTTACACTGGAAATGGTTCCTTTGTAGCCCCATATTGCTGCCAGATGAATTTCTAGAGCTCTTTAAAACACCATTATACTATTTGTCCATTATCCTCTTAACCCTTTGATGTGTAGAGATGGCTGCAGTGCTTACTAAACTCATTTAAAAGTATCTTTGAGTCTTGAATCACTTTATTCTCTGCATTAGTAATACCGGGCATAATCCTGCTTGATTTGCAAGATTCAGGTTGAGTAGCTTATAGCTTTTGAACCATCAGCGGCTCAGCGCACTCTCTAAAGGGGTTGGTGCAATTTATCACATCCAAGCCAATGTATATGCAACAGACCCAATAAATGTGGACAGTCTGTGTTGTTACTTGAAATTCAGGTGAATAGCTGACTTTCTCAGATGTGCAAATGTGGTTTGTGCACAAATGGCAGGATTTTTCTTTTTTTGAAAAGTTTGTGCGGGGGGATAAAAAAATGGAGGGGGAATCAAATTCCTAGACAGTAGTAAAAGAATAAATACTTAGGTAAAGGTAAAGGGACCCCTGACCATTACGTCCAGTCATGATCGACTCTGGGGTTGCGGCGCTCATCTCGCTTTATTGGCCGAGGGAGCCGACGTACAGCTTCCGGGTCATGTGGCCAGCATGACTAAGCCACTTCTGGTGAACCAGAGCAGTGCACGGAAACGCTGTTTACCTTCCTGCCGGAGTGGTACCTATTTACGGTACCTACTTGCACTTGGATGTGCTTTCGAACTGCTAGGTTGGCAGGTGCAGGGACCAAGCAACGGGAGCTCACCCCGTCGCGGGGATTCGAACCACCAACCTTCTGATCGGCAAGCCCTAGGCTCTGTGATTTAACCCACAGCGCCACCCACGTCCCCTTAGGAGTCCCCGTAGGATACTTAGGAGCATGCATCAAAACTTACTCAGCAGTGCAGGGATTTTTAATTCCCAACTTCACCATGTCAAATGTTCTCTCAACTTTGGTGGCCTGCATGTGGAGAGGAGGTGGGGAACCTGCCCCCCTCCCAAGTTGCTGGACTACACCTCCCAGTTGCAGCTGAAGGCAGTTGGGGTTATCCAGCTCTGGCGCAGGGAATTGTTGGGTACCTCTGCAGCCTTGGTGTTTAGTGAATTTGGTTCAGTGGTTATCCCCAGTCTAATCATGATCTTAGTCCTGTAGTCTCTCCATCATCCTCTGTCCACCAGCTAGTATGCTAACTTCAAAACTAGTATCAGGAATAAAAGTTTATTCCCCTTGTCCCCCATTCAATGGGCACTGGAGGAAATCTCCCTCTGCAACAGTCAAATCAAACCAACAGAAATCCTACTCTTACATTGAGTGTGACTGCATGACTAGGATGATTAGTGTCAGGTTTGCTTAATGGTTGCTCATGAGTAAAGACCAAGTCCTTCTTGTCTTTCAACTATTTTTATTGTGCAAGTATGTACAGTGCAGAGCTAACCCTAAACATGACCGTCTAGTCGCTAGCGGAATCCGGAAGTGCCCCCCTCCTGTTGCGGCGCCAACACCAGAGTCTCGGCACTCTAAAGTGCCGCCTTCTCCTTCTACATAAAGCAGGCGCTGGAAACGGCGTCTCCCCCTCCGAGTGGGTCTGCTGAGTGGTGCTATGTCTCTCTGCATCTTCCTGGAGACCTCTCACCCCCTGGCTCCCTTCCGGTAACTGCTCCTCCCCCGAGGAGGAGCTGGTAGACTCACTGTGAGACGAGTCCGTCGTCAACAAAGGCTGAGGCTGACGGTAGCCACTCAGTGCCGGACTGGCAGGGGTGGGCACATCCCTGACAATTAGGATTGAAATGCATTACAGTTTCAGTTTTATCAGTCAACAAAACAAGCCTGCATCTGTTTGTGGTTAAACATGGCACCAAACGGGATTTCGAATAGAGAAAATTCAAAGTTACTTATGCATGGGAGTATGGCGCGAAGTGAGGTGGCTTCTGGAACTGCAGGAATTGGCCACACACAGTGTGCCATAAAGACTCTTGCTACTCTAAACAAACCAGGATCTTTCAAACAAAAATGCAGCTGACAGTACTAAGTGCGCAGAGAACATTTCCAGAGAGGAAATTAAAGTATTTGTGCCGTAGATTTTTGAGTCTCTCCTTTTCCATTCTAGTCCCCTTTTCAGTTTTCATTCAGTTTAGTTGGGTGGCCTTTTGGAAACCCAAACTTCTTAGCGTAGCACTTCCCCCAAATGTTTGCATTCTCCTTCTTTCTTTCTTTTTTGTCTCCCACCCTACTCCACAATGAAAGACAACAGATAATGATACATTTTAATTGATGAGAATATTATAAAAAATTTAACCCTGGTTGATGGATTCCAGTTAGAAATCAATCACTGTCTCTTAATTCTCTAATGAATCCAATGATATAAGAAATGAAACATTGCTAAAAGCGCCCACACAGGAGATCCCAATTGACGGGAAGCCTTTTGATTTATTATACAACAGATAAGATCGGCATGATACAGCATCCTGATGGTTTATGAGCCTATGAAAATCCTTGTAATGAAGGTTATTCTCAAACTCATAAAGTTTCATATTCCGGTGTGTACTCTATCATCGGCCTGTAATGTGAAACTCAGATTGATAAACATATTAATTATACCAAAAAATGGTTGGGTTATCAAAGAGGAGACACTTTGCAGATGGAAAGTTGAATGCAAAGGAGTACCAGTGACCACAGAGGAGAACAGTCTGATACAGCAGTCAATATTTTAGTAAGTAAGTTTTATTTACGGCCATTGGCCCAACACATAAAATCCAAAACAACACATAATATTAAAATCTTTCGACAGCGTCTAATATGACGTCGCCCTCTGTTCATTACTGGGTAAAACGCTCAGACTATCCGCCATTCTTCTTCTGCATTATGCTCCTGGTTTAGAAAGGATCTCCGGACCATACAGAAGCCCTTTTTTCTTCTTGAGCGATAAGACACTGTTCAGATATCTAGCAACAAGGAGTGATCTAGATGGGTCTCCATCATTCAATAGAAATCTCAGTTTGGCTTCATTGGAATCATCCGCAATTCCCGTTAAATATGGAGCAAGAAACTTACTCCTGGGAGTCAATATTTTATTATCTAAGTACTGGAAAATTGAGTGGAACATTTCACTGAGGATTTATTATAGACTGGCTGGTGAAATTCCTGCCCACACCAAGCAAGCTAGTCATATGGATAGTCTGACTTCAGAATCTCTGTGCATACTCTCCGCGCAGCTGCAATGAAGATCAATGAGGAACAAACCACATTCTGCACAAAACGTCCACAAATTCTGCGGCCTGATGAAACGATGCGAATCAATCAAATTTAAACAAGGAGCACAACTGGAAGTCAGAGGAATTACCAACGATAGAAGATTGGCAGATGAAAATGATGGACTATATGGAACTTGCTGAGCTGGCTGGGAAACTTCGTGATCAGAGGGAAGAAGAGGTGGAAGAAGATTGGAAGAAATTCAAATTATATTTTAAAAAGTATTGTAAGATTAAAGAGTAGAAGTAAGCTGAAAGATAAGTGAGGCTGTAGATTTAGTAGATAGATTTAAGGTTTATACTTGTTTGAATTAATGATATTGATATTAGAAAAGAAGAGAGGTTAAGGTTAATTACGTAGTAAAAAATGTTTCAATGATGTAAAGAAATTACTAAAGATGATATACAAGGAACGCAGGAAGAGAGGGCGGGAGGAAGTCAACCCACAATGATAAGAAAGAATGATAGGTTAAAAGGATTCATGTATGTTTTTATTATGTATCATGGTTTGTTTTCTTTTTTTCTTTATTGTTGTTTGTTTTTTATTGTATTACTTTGTTAAAACCAATAAAAAATTATTGGGGAAAAAAAACAAATTTAAACAAGGAGCACAATGTCAATTTGCTTCTGGTAGCCATGAAGAGGGAAGGACTATGCAGTCCTCACAGCAGCAGGACAGCACAGGGACATAATATATCTGTATATCTGAAGGAGCGTCTCCACCCCCATCATTCTACCCGGACACTGAGGTCCAGCGCTGAGGGCCTTCTGGCGGTTCCCTCACTGCGAGAAGCCATGTTACAGGGAAGCAGGCAGAGGGCCTTCTCGGAAGTGGCACCTGCCCTGTGGAACGCCTTCCCACCAGATGTCAAAGAGAAAAACAACTACCTGACTTTTAGAAGACATCTGAAGGCAGCGCTGTTTAGGGAAGTTTTTAATGTTTGATTATTATTGTATTTTAATATTTTGTTGGAAGCTGCCCAGAGTGGCTGACGAAACCCAGCCAGATGGGCGGGGTATAAATAATAAATTATTATATTATTATTATAATGGGGCACAAAGGGAAGGAACTCACAGCTCTTTCCCTCCAGCCAACATTAGGTACAGGAGTCTTTGCAGAGTGGGCAATGACAGGAATTCTATCCTTCCAAAGGCAAATCTAGGATTTCAGGTGTGGAAAGAGACACTGGCAAGTGCAGAGGCGTAGGAAGGTCAGGTGGTATCCGGTGCAGAAAATTTCTTGTCACCCCCCCCCCCCATTGATTTATTTATTTTTGCCCGCAAAAATGGTTTTACGTTATTTCATATAATCCCTAGTGCAGTAAGATAAGACCTTTGGAGCAGGCATTTTCAAAAAAAGTTTTTTATGAACCACACTAGTAGGGCAGTAATTGTTCCTTGATAATTTGCCACCCCCCTCCATGATGGAACCTGGGATAGACCACCCCGCCCCCCACTTCCTACGCCCTTGCTGGCAACATCCTCCCTCCCTTCCTTAACCAGCTTGTATTTTGGAGAGTGGGTGAAGTCACACAATGTGTCCCTTTCACTGCAAACTTGGAAGTGAGGGCCTGGGAGTCAATATTTGATATCTCGCATCACAAGACAGCACTAGGATTTCAGAGGAATGGAGGACTAGCTTCATTTCTCTTCAAGTATTCCTAGCCAATCAGGGATCACATGCTGACGGTGATGTGATGCTGTGACGCCAGATATATGTAGCTATTAGCTGATTCACTGTATGTAAATGAAGTCCATTTGGATGGAGAGGAATGCTTCCTATAGAGGTCACATGGGTGACCCTAGTCAGTCAGGGATCACAAGATCATGAAACTCACAACTATCACAACTGTCTCTGCAAAACTGCCAATTTAAAGGACTGAATAAGATTTTGTAATAAGATTTCACAAAACAGCCCCCTTAGGCATTAGTTACATTGAAATCCACAGGAGCCGTGTGATTTCCATCAGTTCCATTAAGTGAGCCTCGCACCGTAGTACTTCCCCCTTAAAATATTCCTAAAAAGGTGCACGATGGTTGAGTTAAATTTTATTTTATTTTTTTGCTTTTTTATAAATAATTTTTATTGAAGGTTTTTACAAACAGTCTTTTAAATCACATTCAACATTCATATGTTATATATATATATTTTTCTGACTTCCATTAACCCTTCTCGAGATTTTCACATTTCTTAACTTCTTTTTGTATTTCATACTTTACTATTACTTTAAATAAACAATATCCAATATTACTTTCTAATATTATTTCTATAATATTTCTTACAATTAACCTCACAAAACTTCCTGCAAGCCTATTAGTGTGATTTGTTGTTTACAATTGTCTTTCAGCTATATCTCAAATTTTGTCCAATCTTTTAGAAACTCCTGGTCCCGTCGGTTTCAAATTCTTCCTATCATCTTATCCAATTCTGCATAGTCCATTAACTTCATCTGCCATTCTTCTTTTGTCGGTAAATCTTCCTGCTACCATCTTTGTGCCATTAACATTCTTGCTGCCGTTGTTGCATATAAGAATAACTTTTTATCTTGTCTCTTACTGTCATTTCCTACAATTCCTAACAAAAAGGCTTCTGGTTTCTTTATGAATGTATATTTTAACATTTTTTTCATCTCATTATATATCACTAGTAGACATTAAGCCCGTTAAATTAACGGGCGCTAGAACATATGCTCCCTTCACCGGCCTCGAGGACCGGGCGCTCGCTCGCTCGCTCGCTCCCTCGGCTCGGCTCGGCTCTCCTCAAGTCCACCGCCACCGCCCTCCTAAGCCCGTTAAATTAACGGGGGTCTTGACGTTCTTGGGCCAGGAGAACTCGCCGAAGATCACCTCATCCCCCTTCACCACGATCTCCTTCTTCTGCGTGTTGTACTGGCGCAGCACGCTCAGGACGTCCGCCATCGCCTCAGCCTCAAAGCTCCCTCAAAAGCCTCGCTCGCTCGCTCCCTTCGCCGGCCTCGCGGACAGGGCGCTCGCTCCCTCGGCTCGGCTCTCCTCAAGTCCGCCGCCGCCGCCCTCCTCCGCCTCACTCGTTCGCTCGCCGCCCAAAGTCTCTGCGCTCCAATCCCTGTGTCCGTGGGGCACATGCACAGTAGGACACAGGGACTGGACGCAGAGACACTTGCACTTTATTATATAGGATTTCCCAGAAGCTTTTCACCTTCTTACATTCCCACCACATATGATATAAAGTTCCCTCCTTCTCTTTACACTTCCAACATTTGTTACTTGTTTTATACCTTTTTGCTAATTTCACCGGTGTAATATACCATCTATACATAATTTTCATTATATTCTCTTTCAAAGCATTACAGGCAGTAAATCTTATACCATCTTTCCACAATTTCTCCCAGTCTTCTAGCTGTATATTATATCCAAAATCTCTAGCCCAATATATCATTACCGACGGTTGAGTTAAATTTTAGACTTTAAAATGTACGAGTGCAAGAATAGCCATTCGGTTTAAAGAGGCACTTAAAAGCTGCTCTCTGTGTTGGCCTTCAGCTGTAGAAAATACATTTCCCAGCGAGAGAAAAGCCCCTTCTGTGAGCGGAGGAGAAGAGATGCATTTGGGACTCTGCAAAAATGATGAGCTGCATGAAAATCCCATCTGATGTTTAGATTGATTAGTTATTCTATATTTCTCCATGCCAGTGTGCATGAAGTTCAGCTTCCACCCCCCTCTTTCCTTGGGAGAATGGGGAAAGGTTTCGTATTGTAACAGACAAGGCATTGTCAATTAAGTATCACCTTCAATTTCCTTGTTTATGATCCTGTGGCTACTAAGCATCAATAATTTCTGCCCTCCAAGTTGTCACGGGGAAGATTGATTGTGCATGTCATTCTTGATATGAAGACATTTAAATGAAATCACACCCTTCTGTCTATATCAACCTGGCTTTCTGCAAAGCAAAAACAACTCTATTCGCTTACAAATGGGCAACTTGCAGAGGGGAAAGAGGCAATTCCTTTAAGCATATCCCCTTTGTATGCACAGTGCATGTTTTATTTGGTTTAAGAGATGGAAGTGTGGACCTGGGAGTCTCTCATTAAAGTTTTGCCTATGTGTTGAACACATTACAGTGGAGTTTGGCCTGCCACCATTTCCCCAATCTTAATCCATGCCATACAGTTTGCAATTTGAAGATGATGATGGTGAGATGCTGATACTGCTGCTATTATTATTACTAGTAATAATAATACCTATCTTACAGGGTTATTGTAAGGAGTACTACCGGTAAGATACTCCTCACATTACGGGTGGCGCTGTGGGTTAAACCACAGAGCCTAGGGCTTGCCGATCAGAAGGTTGGCGGTTCGAATCCCCGCGACGGGGTGAGCTCCCGTTGCTGGGTCCCTGCTCCTGCCAACCTAGCAGTTCAAAAGCACGTCAAAGTGCAAGTAGATAAATAGGTACCGCTGCAGCGGGAAGGTAAACGGCGTTTCCGTGCACTGCTCTGGTTCGCCAGAAGCGGCTTAGTCATGCTGGCCACATGACCCGGAAGCTTTACTCCGGCTCCCTCGGCCAGTAAAGCGAGATGAGTGCCGCAACCCCAGAGTCGTCTGCAACTGGACCGAACGGTCAGGGGGTCCCTTTACCTTTACTTTACTAAGATAAAGAGTTACCGGTAGTTTCTCCTCACCACAATGTATTAGGGTATCACTGCACACATCAAATTCTGACTCTATACAGACATTTGCTCCTGCGCTTTGACTGTATGACAGTGCAGTCTCTTTTTTTTAAAAAAAATATAATTTGTATTAAATTTTCTATTTTACAATTTCAAATACATATTTTACATCCTTAAGATATCAATGACTTCACTTCTTCTCTTTCCATGGTTCATTTTACATATCTTAAATCCCTGCATATTTTACAAAAACAAACAAACTATACCAATTGGTTTTCCATCATTGCATCCATCAAAATTTATTTACACTGTTGAATTTATCCAAATGCTGCCAGCATTTTCAGCTTTACACAATTATTTTCCATATATTCAATAAACGTTTTCCAGTCTTCTTTAAACGTACTGTACCTTTCTATGTATAAGACTAGAATTTTTTTTACTAAAAAATAATGTTAAAAAAGGGGAGGTAGTCTTATACATGGGGGCAATCTCCCCCCATTTTCTTAATTTTGAGTCCCCCAAATTTGACAATTCAATGGCTCCCCTCCCAATGAGAATGTGGAAAAGTGTTTGGATGAATAGTATGAATTTTTCATCGGGGCTGGAAGAGTCCTAGATTAACTTTCCGTTTAGCCTCATAATATTAGACTGCCAGTAGTCTTTTTGTATATTCATCTAGGGGATTGTTGGAATGGGCAATTCTCTGTAGGTCTAGGTCAACAGAAATACGGGCAGTGCTTTTTGTTCTAAAAAAAATGTTTAGGGTTACCATCATTTTCCTACTCATATTGAAATACTGCCCCTCAATGAGGCCAAACTTAGATTCACAAAATGTAATAATAATAATAATAATAATAATAATAATAATAATAATTTATTATTTGTACCCCGCCCATCTGGCTGGGTCCCCCCAGCCACTCTGGGCGGCTTCCAACAGATATTAAAATACATTAAAATATCACAGGTTAAAAACTTCCCTAAAGGTATTTTCTGAATGTCAGATAGTTGTTTATCTCTTTGACCTCTGCTGGGAGGGTGTTCCACAGGGTGGGCGCCACTACCGAAAAGGCCCTCTGCCTGGTTCCCTGTAGCTTTGCTTCTCGCAGTGAGGGAACCGCCAGAAGGCCCTCGGCGCTGGATCTCAGTGTCCGGGCTGAACGGTGGGGGTGGAGATGCTCATTCAGGTATACAGGACCGAGGCCGTTTAGGGCTTTAAAGGTCAGCACCAACACTTTGAATTGTGCTCGGAAACGTACTGGGAGCCAATGTAGATCTCTCAGGACCGGTATTATGTGGTCCCGGCGGCCACTCCCAGTCACCAGTCTAGCTGCCGCATTCTGGATTAATTGCAGTTTCCGGGTCACCTTCAAAGGTAGCCCCACATAGAGTGCATTGCAGTAGTCCAAACGGGAGATAACTAGAGCATGCACCACTCTGACAAGACAGTCTGTGGGCAGGTAGAGTTATGTTTAGGAGTATGTGTCCCCCCGTGTCCCCCCCAGAAAAAAAGCACTGGATACGGGTATGTTTAGTGGGTGTGGATATTGTAAGTGTCATCCTGTTTTATGGACTTTGAAGTTTTATCCAGATTTATATTGTATAATTTATATTATTTAATTTTGTTTGATTTATTGCGAACTTTTTCTGATAAGAAGTACACAACCACTCGAACTGAAACAAAAATATTATTTTCAGCAGTTTTTATTTCTTCAGGCATTTCAGGTGATGATAGTTTTAGCTGGCTGAAGGTTTTCATTCTTCTTAATTTTACTGGATTGTTTCCAACACGGTGCATGGGGAGTTCTGCTCACGCAACAGGACTTCCCCCTTTGTCTCCTCTCTCCCAACACACCCTCAAAATCTGCTTCAGAGCATTCTCCAACCCTCTGGAGCAGACTCTGAGGGTGCACTGGGTGGGTGGGGGCTGCAGAGGAGAATAGAGGTGGGGAGAACTCCACTACACAAATGGAAATCTGCTGTGCTGGTGGAATACAACCCCTTGTATTGTTGGATACAAGGTAAAGGTAAAGGGACCCCTGACCATTAGGTCCAGTCATGACCGACTCTGGGGTTGTGCCACTCATCTCGCTTTATTGGCCGAGGGAGCCGGTGTACAGCTTCCAGGTCATGTGGCCAGCATGACAAAGCCGCTTCTGGCGAACCAGAGCAGCGCACGGAAACCCCGTTTACCTTCCCGCTGCAGCGGTACCTATTTATCTACTTGCACTTTGACGTGCTTTTGAACTGCTAGGTTGGCAGGAGCAGGGACCGAGCAACGGGAGCTTACCCCGTCGCAGGAATTCGAACCGCCGACCTTATGATCGGCAAGCCCTAGGCTCTGTGGTTTAACCCACAGCGCCACCTGGGACCCTTTTATTGTTGGATGCAACCCCTTGTATTGTTAGTTGAGTTTTATCATTTCTCTGTATACTGGCCTGAAATGAATTTCTACCCGAAGTGCAGTTTATAAAAACTTAAAAACAAAATTAAAGAAATGAAATAGTTTCCTTTGACACACCTAGAAAGCAGCTGGGATTTTTTTTGGGGGGGGCTTCTGGTTTTGTTCACCCAAGACATTTCGTTGAGCTTTCTGAGCTCAGGGTGAAGTGGTGCTCAATCAAATTCTCAATGCAGCTAAGCACCAGGCATGAGATGAATTTGTATGCTGAATCAGGTAATTATGGATTTCAGTATGATCACTATAGAGGGATGGCTATTGCTTTTTCAAAGATGATCTATCTGGCTGCTTCTGGAAACACAAAATTGTGCATGAATACTGGACTTGATCTAATGCAGCATGGCCATCTTTAAGTGTTAACTATCATTGCTAAGAGCTATTAATAGAGCTTCTTAATAATAATAATAATAATAATAATAATAATAATAATAATTTATGATTTGTACCCCGCCCATCTGGCTGGGTCCCCCCAGCCATTCTGGGAGGCCTCTCCAACAGATATTAAAATAAATAATAGAGCTCTACTCTATGGTTCCGCCTCCAACTCTTTTTATAGTGTCATCAAAGGTAGTGGCTATCACATGTTGTAACTAGTGAACAAGCTAACTATTCTGCAATGGTACTTTTGTCTACATTGAATCTACCACCAATCCAGTGAACTGGGTGATCATCAACTCCAGTATTACAATACAGCGAGAAAAACGTTTCTCCGCTTTCTCTAAGTCACGCATCATTTTATAAAATATCTCCTTTATCTGTGAGGGGAGAGACTCCATCAGGCAAGGCCTCCTTCCAACTGCCTTGCTCCACCCTCTAGTCTTTGCTTCTCAATTTGTATTGTATTATTTTATGTATTTTATGCCGTTGTTTTATTGTTTAGTTTAGAAATTGTTTGTTGTAAATGTTGAGTGGATTTCTGTTTAACTTTTATATGTTGATATTGTTTTATATTAAGATCATGGCCACTGGTCCCATCACCTCCTGGCAAATAGAAGGGGAAGAAATGGAGGCAGTGAGAGATTTCACTTTCTTGGGTTCCATGATCACTGCAGATGGTGACAGCAGTCACGAAATTAGAAGATGCCTGCTTCTTGGGAGAAAAGCAATGACAAACCTAGACAGCATCTTAAAAAGCAAAGACATCACCTTGCCAACAAAGGTCCGTATAGTTAAAGCTATGGTTTTCCCAGTAGTAATGTACGGAAGTGAGAGCTGGACCATAAAGAAGGCTGATCGCCGAAGAATTGATGCTTTTGAATTATGGTGCTGGAGGAGACTCTTGAGAGTCCCATGGACTGCAAGAAGATCAAACCTATCCATTCTTAAAGAAATCAGCCCTGAGTGCTCACTAGAAGGACAAATCCTGAGGTTAAGGCTCCAGTACTTTGGCCACCTCATGAGAAGAGAAGACTCCCTAGAAAAGACCCTGATGTTGGGAAAGATTGAGGGCACAAGGAGAAGGGGACGGCAGAGTATGAGATGGTTGGACAGTGTTCTCGAAGCTACTAACATGAGTTTGGCCAAACTGCGAGAGGCAGTGAAGGATAGGCGTGCCTGGCGTGCTCTGGTCCATGGGGTCACGAAGAGTCGGACACGACTGAACGACTGAACAACAACAACAAATGATTGTTGAACGTTACTTTTGGATGTAGTTTGTTTATTTTGAAGTTTTGTATTTATCATATTTTTGTATTGCATTGGATTGTTGTGAGATTTTTTTGTTTCTTCTGCTTGTAAACCGCCTTGAGTATCGTAAGATAGAAAGGCGGTATACAAATTTAAAAAAATTATTATTATTATTATTATTATTATTATCATCATCATCATCCCACCGCTCATCTGTCACTAGTTATTTCCTGAACTGAAAAGCTGTAAATGCCTTTGCCTTTCTTTGTAGGGAAGGTGATCATTCCGGTTGCCTCTTTCTGCACCTTTCCCAGTTTTTCATTCTCTCTTTCGCCTCTCCGTGCCTCACATGCCATCTCCCTCTTGGCGTCTCCCTTCCTCGCACCCCCACCCCCAACAGATTAAAGGTCATCATGGTTTTTATTCCAAAAATGAATGAATCTCAGTACAATGTAATCCCAAATCTAGATTCCTGACCCTGTTGTTTTATGAGAGCTGGGGCCTCCCTCCTTTCAGACCTGGATTCCTCTGACTTCTTTGACACGCTTCACTAGAGCTAATAGCTTCCTATTACCAGTTACAATTTAGCATCTGAGCTAGGAGCTGGAGGAAGAAGGGGGTGGGGGGAGAAAAAGAGTGTAAATTATACGGCATTGCGGTGAACAAAGGTTTTATTTCTCCTGAGCACAACTCTTTGATAGGAAAACGGGGGAGACAAATGTGTTGCTAATTTAATTAAGTAGTATGAGATTGCAAGGTCTGCAGATGCCATTTAGGGCTGGATTAATCAAGAGCAGGTGATGAAAATGAATAGTCACACATAATGTTAGCATTTTTAACAATCCGACACAGTCTAATGGAATCAAGTGTCAGTTAACAACAGGGCTCAGTTTTGCTTGCTAATCCAAATTTATCTCCACTTTCTCTCTGCACATCCATGTGAATCAAGAACTCGACACTCGTGCCCCTTCCCATACATTTATCTGGGGCAACCTCAGCTATTTTTAATGTTTGCACAATATCAGGGTCTCCCCCATGCCAATCTGAAGCCTGAAAGGACAAAATTGAATATGAAGGCATCTCAGAAAGGAATGCATTAATATGCAGTAAATTTAGCATACAGCACATTCTGTGTAGGTCAAGAGGGAAGAACAGGGGTTGGGGCAGATCCCTTTGGTTGAAGACCAGATTTTGGATGGAAAGGTACAATAAAACCCCCAGTTTATTCCCACTCTGCACCACAAAGCGTGTTCTCCTTCATGGAGAGCACGTGTTGCGGTGGGGGCCAGCGAGTCACCCCTCTGGTGCTGGGCGGGGTCGTATGGATGGCCACAGTTGTGATTCGACCCAGGGTGTTGTTGGGGAGAATTGTATGTTGCAATTTATTGATGGACAGCCCAGCGGATATATATTGGTGGGTTTGCAATGTGATCCCCCTCTTGGCTGCGTGCTTCAGATCACCCGCCCTCCCTCCCCTATTTTAGGCCTCTGCGTTGACATTGGTATGCCTGTCATGGGGTCTTCTGCTGTTGGGGGCAGGGGCCTGGTAGGAATTTTTCCATTTGGCTGATTGGCTAGTGCCATCTGGTTTTCGCCTACTGCGTAGCAAATAGTCACAACTTGTAAGGTTGGCGGTTAGGCATTGGTTATTATTATGTTGGTTGGAGGAGGGGACTGTTGACTGCATTTGCCCCTCCTATTGATGGCGGTGTTTGGGGAATTCCGTTAAAGGAATCCAGGGGCTCGATGCTTTTTGTCCGAACCCCCGTGCAAGAGCCCTGGGAGCCTGAGGGGAGAGGGGAGGGTCAAACCACCCTGCCCCCTTTATTTCTCCAGAGGAGTTTCCCTTTACTGATGGTAGTCAGTTCTGTCCCCTGTGGGACAGATAGTCTTAACCAATGCCTAAGCAACCACTCACATTGTTTGTATTTTAATAAACTTGTGGCCAAAATCATGCCAAAAACCAAAACAAAAATTCTGACTGATGTGTGAATTATTTGAGGGGTGGTTTGGAGACCTCGACACGCAAAGCTTTTAAAATTGTGAAGATATGAATCCGTTGAGATTGTCTTGAGTGCATATGTCGAATCCAGGCGACATTAATCCCAAACCATTGCATCACCATGTTTTACTTGCTGTGGAGGTCTGTTGGTGACTGTGTGTGCAATCACATGTCTCCAGCCCCTCCTAGATGCTGCCTGCCCCGGCTGTCTGAAGAAGCTGGTGAAACTGGAGTCTGTCCATTTCAACAGCCTTCCAGGGAAGGGAAGAGGATCTCAGGATGTGAAGCATGAAGAGTGGCCCCCAGACCATATCCAAACTGCCCAGTTGTGGCATAACTGAAAAACAACACGCTACCTTATACTTGTTGGAAACAGCTGTGGTGAAGGTGCCTTCGCAGTTGCCTTTGCATTGGCTACAGCTGTTCTTGGTGGGGAATAGCCTGGTGAACCAAAGCTGTCCCCCAGCTGTCCTTGGCCCGGCCCAATATTACCTCTGTTCATAGCTGTCAACTTTCGGATTTGAAAATAAGGGATTTTTTCAAACTTTCGGATTTGAAAATAAAGGATGCCGCGAGGGCGGTGCAATGGCACCAAGTAGCCTCGCCACCCTGCGCTCCAGAGGCTGCGCGCGAACGGGTGAGCAAAAGAGCGAGCGCATAGATGGCAGGCAGGCTGTCTGTCTGGTTGGGCGTGAGGGTCTGGCTGCACAAGGCATGCAAGCTCCGCCCCCAGTCGGTCTCAGACTCCTTATTGGCAGCCGAGCAACACAGCTGAGGAGCCTCCCTGGCCGGCAGGGAGGGAGAGGAGCTGCTTCCTTTGAAATCCGGGAAATTTAAGGGATATCAACAATCCGGGATAGCAACGGGAAACGGCATTGGAATAAGGGAGTTTCCCACCAAAAAAAAAAGGGAGGATTGACAGCTATGCCTCTGTTTCTTTCCGCAGTAGCTCACTGCACTCATTTTAGGGCCGCTACTGCTACTATCAGATTCAATTATTACAAACCTATTACACCCAAAGAGATTCATCTGTTTCTGGGAGTCATTTATCATCTCTTAAGCCATGACTTTCTCAGGTGGCCCTCAGCATTAGGCACACCATGCTGAATTCTGTGGTCCAATACATCAGTGACTTAGCATTCTTTGAGTAGAATAATTGCTGTTGATCTTCACTGGTTTGGGCTACTATTGACCACATTCTGTTTCACAGTATTGGCTATCTCAATAGCCTTTAGCGAGAGGTAGAATGCCACAAATTAATGAGTGTAATGACCAGTGATTCTCAATTTTTTTTCTCTCTGGCCCACACTTTCAGAATAAAAATATGCTCTCACCACACCAAATTAAAAAAAAATATACAATCCTAGTTGTGTTTTCCAATGTATCACTTGATGCTCTTCCTCTCATTTTGAAAAATGAAGAAGTGTGCATGCACACGAAAGCTTATACCCAGAACTAACTCAGTTGGTCTCTAAGGTGTTACTGGACTATTTTTTAATTTTTTATTTTGACTGTGTCAGACCAACACGGCTACCTACCTGAATCATTTTGAAAAGATATCTATCCATATTCTGCAAATTAAAAAAAACATTTCAATACTACATTGAAACATATAAATGTTTACTTGATTGTCCTGGAATCTTCTCACTATATTTGCTATCCTCTCCTGCCATACCAGTGTGGCTCACCACATGCTTGGAGAACCACTGGTTTAGACAAACTTATAAATGTATGCAAGCCCAGAAAACTGGGAGTAGCATAATGGAAGATTAACTATATATATATTTTTAAAATCTGCTATTGAAACGCCTCAATAGCCCTGCGTCGTTTCAGTCAGTCTGTTCTTCCTTTGTCGGATGTGGCTATTAAGTCCATTAGCAAATACATATACATGTATTTAAAATAATCATTAGATGTATTTTGAACTTCTCAAGAAAACAGACAATGCCAATTAATGTTTCCACTGAAAATGTAAATAAATGGTGCAATATGTCCAATGTCTTTGCTAGCCTCATTTACCTGAGTAACAACAGAAAAATGGCCTTAATTGCCATGAATGCCGTTAAGAGTTTGTGTATATATCCAAAGAAAATCTGACAACATTGCAATGCCTCTACTGGTGAATGTGTTGCCTTTTCTTCTCCTTGAAGGAAAACGTAGTCACATGATCGCCCTGCACGACATCACAAATCTCCCATCTCTGTTTTGTTGGTCTTATATGCATGAATAATTTTCCCAGTGCTTGTTTGTAGCACAGCCAGAGAGAGAGAGAATTACTCCCTCACAATCTCTTGTTGTCCTCAATCAGCATTCTGTTGGCTTGAGCTGGCTTACAACGGTGTAAAGACATCGGTGGCATGTGTTATAATATATTGAGCATTGTCCTCTTGAAGAACGCACGAAAGAAAGAACATTGTTCAACCAGGGAGCAATTCATTGGGTTTTTCCCAGAAACTCTTGGGTCAAGTTTTTATAGGCCTATTTGATTTTCAAATTCTTTTTCCTCCCCTTTTTCCTCACAGTGCGCCATAGTGTCCAAACTTGTCTACATTTACTTCTCATGTTTTGTGCATGGTAGATGTCCTTTAAAAAGAGTATCTCAAATAAGTCTTTATTCTTGTTTTGTTGGCTCTTCTTCTGTGTTTTCATGAACTCTGGCCCCGGCCATGGCAACTGCAAGAAAAATGTTAACATTGATTGACAGGATTGAAAAAGCCTCCGTCCCTATCCGCATTTCAAACACTTTGAGAACAATGGGGTTTGGTGTGATTGAATTAATGAGATAGCGCAGACTGTCAAAAGAGCACACATACTTTACATAAACCTGATTATCTTTACATGGCAGAAATGGAAAAGAGAGAGAGAGAAGGAGCTGGGAGTAGAGCGTTGGCTTTCAGTCTTACCTCCAAAGGAGCCATCAAAGTGGATGCCCTGGCACAGGGAGTGATGTGCCGACTTGGTCGGCCTTTCTCTCCCCAACTGAGCCTGCTTAGCATACATCAGCCATGGTCTTTAACAAGTCTATTCAGGAACTAGGCCTCAAACAACACTCTTTTCACTGCTCAGCACCTCTCTTGCTGATTCCCCTCCCCTCCCAGGAGCCATTGTTTAACTTGAACTAAGCATACATTCCAACAATTAGACCTGATCTGGCTCCTCCTGCCCTAACTTAACCCCCAAAGACTGAGATCACTCATGACTATAACACACATTTAAAGAGGTGAGCCCCAGCTGGTGCTTCCTTTAAGGAGCAGAAGAATAGTGGGAAGAAGGCTGGAGAGAAAACATCTTTCCATGCGCAGCTTCAAATTATATTTGGCTCCTCTGGGAAATGTCTCAGCCACCGTCAAGTTCTAGGGGTGCAAACAGAAAGAATGCCACGCCGCCAGCTTTCAAATGGTGGCGGAATGGCTAGCGTTGGCTTTCAAAATGGCGACCGGTGCAACAAGTAGCTGTGGCCCATGAAACTGTCCGTCAGTTGTGTCTGTCTACCGTTTGTTGTCTGCCTGAGACTGTAAAGCCAAGTGGGTTGTCGAGAAGAAGAAGAAGAAGAAGAAGAAGAGTTTGGATTTGATATCCCGCTTTATCACTACCCTAAGGAGTCTCAAAGTGGCTAACAATCTCCTTTTCCCTTCCTCCCCCACAACAAACACTCTGTGAGGTGAGTGAGGCTGAGAGACTTCAGAGAAGTGTGACTAGCCCAAGGTCACCCAGCAGCTGCATGTGGAGGAGCGGGGAATCGAACCCGGTTCACCAGATTACAAGCCCACTGCTCTTAACCACTACACCACACTGGCTCTCAACTTGGCAGGTGAACTGGGTTTGGCTAAATCAGACACAGGTTCTGTGGGCCTGCCTTAAAGTTTGAATATATTTGTACAATTTCTATCCAACCAAGTGGAATGGCATTTACTCATGCAGTGGAACTCCCCTTCTGATTTTCTGCTTGTGGTGATGCCTTGTTACCATATGCAAGTCTCTGCTTTATAATGTTTAGTTAATTTGTCTTACTTTTTATATCCCGTCTTCCCCCCAAGGCACTTAAGACAGTGCACATGGTGATTTGCTTACTGTAATATTCATATCCAATGAGTAAGATGGTTGCCTGTATATTTCCACTGTCATGCATCCCATGTGAAGACCAGCAGAAGACCTGCTGAATCAGATCAAGGGTCATATTGGCCATTAATCTGCCTCCCACAGTGGCCTGCCTAAACCATTTGGGAAGCTTACAAGCAGGCCATGATATGATATCAAAGGTTTGTTGGTGTGGATTACTTTGTGAGGGCTACAACCATTAAATGATGAACATTGGTAAGAAAACCAGCCTCCATGCTTTTGCTCCTCATCAGTTGATTGGTTGGTAGCACAACATATTTTCTAAGAGGGCTCTAAGCACGTAGCCCAGGATTGAGAATGGGGAAGGAGACAGTTTGATCTGTAGGAATCAGCAGTCTGGAAATTAATACTATCACCTGCCAATATAGTATGCAGATCAAGCAGCTCTTTAAAACATAGAAGAAGCCGGTAAAAAGTTGATAACTCTAGAGAGATTTTGACAAACGTTTTCTTTTGGCTCACCCTATCCTGTTAGAAGTGGGACACAGGTGGCGTTGTGGGCTAAACCACAGAGCCTAGGGCTTGCCGATCAGAAGGTCGGCGGTTCGAATCCCCGCGAAGGGGAGAGCTCCAGTTGCTCAGTCCCTGCTCCTGCCCACCTAGCAGTTCGAAAGCACGTCAAAGTGCAAATAGATAAATAGGTACCGCTCCGGCGGGAAGGTAAACCGCGTTTCCGTGCGCTGCTCTGGTTCGCCAGAAGTGGCTTTGTCATGCTGGCCACATGACCTGGAAGCTGTACGCCTGCTCCCTCGGCCAGTAAAGCGAGATGAGCATCGCAACCCCAGAGTCGTCTGCGACTGGACCTAATGGTCAGGGGTCCCTTTACCTTTATCCTGTTAGAAAGAATAAAAGTGTTATTTCAAGTGTAGATATGAGTGTATCTGCATAGGATGAGACCATGTCTAAATTAAAAGATGCTTCTTGCACCAACTAAATAATTTTGCCCATTTGAAATTTACTTTCCTGTGTGAGATATCAGCCTTTATTTGAGATTTGGCAGCACTAACAACTTGAAGGACTTTTCTTTATCGCAGGGGTGCCACTTTGCTTTCTGCGAAGAGCATTCTTCACACAACAGACCCAGTATGCTCGAGTAACCGGAAATCATTAATAATTATAATTATCGGTAGTGGCTCAAGAACAGGGGAAGCTTTGAGGCTGGCACAATGTCCTGGCCAAATATGTTTGACTGGATGAAAAACATTTACGGAGATTAACACCCGCCTTGCTTGGTCGCTGGTGGGTTGTTGCAGATTAATGGAAATGTGCGACAACAGCCAGCAACATTAGCAAAGCCTTTATCTTGGAGGCTCATAAATATTCTTCTACACCTCTGCTAACACCCATGTTTCAGGCTTCCCCCCAGCCCCAAGAAATAATTAAGATAGCTAACTCCATGCTTATTGTTAGCATTATGCAAACTTGGTTCAGGTCTCGCACCTCCTGCCCCCCCCTTGTCTGGACCTCTCTCGCTCTGGGGATACTAATCTTAAAAAAAGAAGATAATGTGGCTATCATCTTGCTAAGGAGTGGAAATACTTGATTGTACTGTATTGTCTGGAGAAGGGTTTCTCCCCTCTTCCCCCAGTAATGAAATAGTGGGCTGAACCCAAAGACTGTTCTGTTAGGGGCAAGATTTCACTTTCTGGGAACACAGAAAGAGCTTTCAGTGGGAGGGTGACAAGCTTCTTATTCAAGTTTAAACGTCCGTTCTTGGGTATGTTCAGATATGTGCAGCTTCCTTACGGGAGCATTTATGCTGTGGTAACTTTTAAAAATATCATCAGAACCATTGTCCTCATCTACAACTGGGGAGAGTGACTTCTGCAGTCCAGGTTCCTGGAGGTCAAACCATAGCTGTCAACCCTCCCTTTTTTTGGCGGGAAACTCCCTTATTCCAATGCCGTTTCCCGCTGCTATCCCGGATTGTTGATATCCCTTAAATTTCCCGGATTTCAAAGGAAGTAGCTCCTGTCCCTCCCTGCCGTTGCTCGGCTGCCAATAAGGAGTCTGAGACCGACTGGGGGCGGAGCTTGCATGCCTTGTGCAGCCAGACCCTCACGCCCAACCAGACAGACAGCCTGCCTGCCGTCTACGCGCTCGCTCTTTCGCTCACCCGTTCACACGCAGCCTCTGGAGCGCAGGGTGGCGAGGCTACTTGGTGCCATTGCACTGCCCTCGCGGCATCCCTTATTTTCAAATCCGAAAGTTTGGAAAAATCCCTTATTTTCAAATCCGAAAGTTGAGAGCTATGCAAATGGCACAAGTTGAAATGTGAAGTGCTGAAAGCAGAAGTCCCTGATCTGTTGATAAAGGAAAAGAAGAAGACCAAGTCTTCTAGTATGTCTACTAACACTGTGCCAAATTTTCACCTCTGAATAAACTCAGAACAACTCTCCCAGCCGCTGATTTTAAGGGGCTGAAATGTTTTCATGAGCAACTCCCAAATATAATTTCCCAGTTTTCTTTTACTTCTAGGTAGCAGCCTATAAGGCCATTTTTTTTTCTTTTTCCGTGTATGAGTCTCCCCCCCCCCAAAAAAAATCAGGTTTGTCCTCACAGACACAAATAGAGGAAAAAGTTAAACGTAAAGGGACCCCTGACCATTAGGTCCAGTCGCGGACGACTCTGGGGTTGCGGCGCTCATCTCGCTTTATTGGCTGAGGGAGCCGGCGTACAGTTTCCGGGTCATGTGACCAGCATAACTAAGCCGCTTCTGGCAAACCAGAGCAGTGCATGGAAATGCTGTTTACCTTCCCACCACAGTGGTACCTATTTATCTACTTGTACTTTGATGTGCTTTCGAACTGCTAGGTTGGGAGACAGAGGCGTAGGAAGGTCAGATGGTACCCGGTGCAGAAAAATTCTTGTCAAACCCCCCCCCCCCATTTATTATTATTTTTTTGCCTGCAAAAATGGTTTTACGTTATTTCATATTTTCTTACAAAGGAATAATAATAAGTAAAAATAAACTTTTATTTATATCCCGCCCTCCCCAGCTGAAGTCGGGCTCAGGGCGGCTAACATCAGATACATAACATGGGTATAAAATCAAACAATAATTAAATTACCCCCTAAAAACATGTCAAAATCAAATTAAAGTCTAATTAGATGGCTTTCCGCAGGGTTAGGGTTGGGAACAGTAAGTGCTCCACTGAATTGAAATTTCAGCCTTCACAGCATAGGAAAACAGCCAAGTAAACAGCTATTTTCATGGAGGAGGGTCAAGATATTAACTGATATGCATGAAATTTCATATATAGCTATATAATCCCTAGTGTAGACCTTTGGAGCAGGCATTTTCAAAAAGAAAAAAAAGGAAAAAAAAAAGTTTTTATGAACCACCCTAGTAGGGCAGTAATTGTTGATAATTTGATAATTTGTCACCCCCTCCATGATGGAACCTGGGGCGAACCACCCCCCCGCTTCCCACTTCCTACGACCCTGGTTGCAGTGCTCATCTCGCTTTACTGGCTGAGGGAGCCGGCGTACAGTTTCCGGGTCATGTGGCCAGCATGACTAAGCCGCTTCTGGCGAACCAGAGCAGCTCACGGAAACGCTGTTTACCTTCTCACCACACTGGTACCTATTTATCTACTTGCACTTTGATGTGCTTTCAAACTGCTAGGTTGGCAGACACAAATAGAGGAAACACCATACTATTTCAGACACACATCTTCTCTCCAAAATGCATTCAAATATACATTTTGACGCACTTCCAGATGCACCGCTGGGCCAATGGCACCTCTTTTGCTGCATTGCACTATGACACTTTCTGTGTCACAGCATCACATGCCAAACAGGGAGCATTGGCTTGGTTGGCATGGAAACAGGGATGCTGTTTCTCCCACCCACATATACACATCCTTTCCAATAACTTCTCCACAGTTGCCAAGATGTGCAGCGGGCTTGTCAAGGGGTCCCAAAACTTCTGCAAAACTGTTATGCAAAGGATTTGTGCCGTTGACATGAATACCATGAGCTCATTTCATTATTTGAAAGAATGACCACTGGCTGTGTAGACTTAGTCCGCTGGCCAGGAATATAAGGTTTAGGAAAAACATAGCATTCAAAGCCATTATAGCAGGTTCTTCATCTGCTCATGAGGCTAGCTTCTTGCTGGATTCACAGATAACATGACAGACAAATATTTTATCCAATCAAATGCTGGGTCAGCTGTCAATCTAGACCGTACCACATTCTCCAGGTGAGCTACCTACTTTTTCAAATAAGTATAATATGATGTGAATCCATTTTTACAGCCATTCTTTATATTTAAGAAAGGCTACAGGAGAAACATACAAATGCAGATGAGGAGGTTTTAGAAAAGGAGGTGACACAACAGGAGCTAGCTAATCAGCAATGTCTAAAGTTGGCTTTTATTTATAGGATTGATTTAGTTCACAGCTTGACCCTGGACAAGATAAAGGTACCATGTTCGAAGTGTATATAAGGGTGTTTTCATTCTGGCCCACTGATCTACAAAGGCTATATCTGTTTTTAACCTATGAATCCCTGAGGAATAACCACATGTGAGCTGAATCATCAGGGTCAGTGGTTTCCATGTGCTCCCAAAATTGCGCCCCCTCCTTCATACAGAGCATTTGCTGTACTTGTTCTGCTTTTTAAACAACTGCTTCCCATACTCTGTAGCATGAAGAAAACAAAGTGTGGAAGGGGTTAAGGAGCTACGCTGACTGCAGTTTCTCAATCAGCTTTGTGAAGCCTCAGGTCACCTTTGCTCATAAAAACTCTGCACAAATATTTCTTTTTCTATCGAAAAAGAAAAAGAATTCTAATCTGCACAGACTGGTGCCACTCCGATTATTACACATTATTAAAAATTAATTTAGGGTGGGGGGAATTGTCTGGTCTTGGCAATCTCATGGGGAGATGCTGTGACAAAATCCTCAGTCCTATCTTGATTACTCAATGCCTAAAATATACTTTTAATACTCTTAATTCATTTCTTTTGTTCCCTACTTCCCAACGCATTGCTGTTTTCATTGGCTGCGGAACAGTTGTTGTGTGTGCTTTAACTAATGGCCCTCTGACATAGTATATATTAAGGATTACACTTGCAAATTAATTATGTAAATTAAACAAGAATCAATCAAGATTACTTCCACAACCTGATCGTCTGCATGTTTACTTGGTGAGACATACCAGAGGTAAGTGTGCAATCCAGCTTCCACATCATGGAAGCATGTATAGAAACATAGCTGTCAACTTTTGGATTTGAAAATAAGGGATTTTCCCAAACTTTTGGATTTGAAAAAAAGGGATGTCGCGAGGGCGGTGCAATGGCACCAAGTAGCCTTGCCAACCTGCGCTCCAGAGGCTGCGTGTGAACGGGTGAGCGAAAGAGCAAGCGCATAGACGGCAGGCAGGCTGTCTGTCTGGTTGGGCATGAGGGTCTGGCTGCACAAGGCATGTAAGCTAAGTTTGTTCTTGGTATGAGCTTTCGTGTGCATGCACACTTCTTCAGATGGCACACGAAAGCTCATACCAAGAACAAACTTAGTTGGTCTCTAAGGTGCTACTGGAAGGAATTTTTTTATTTTTTATTTTGTTTTGACTACGGCAGACCAACACGGCTACCTACCTGTAGCTGTTAATAAATATACAAATTTAATAAATAAAAACAATAGCAATTGCAGCCTAATAATGCAATCCTGTATATAAATGCTCAGAAGTAAGTGCCATTGAGTTCAGCGGAACTTACATCCAGGGAACAGTCCATAGGATTGCAGCCTAAATTAGCTAGAATGCTCACTCACATTATAAATGCCTCTCTTTTACGCTTTCTGTTCTACATCAACAATGGTCACGCATGCAGATAAATAGAACAGGGCAGGTTCAGCAGCAATGACCGTTCCCCACATCAAATGGGGTGCGCATTTTGCATGGTCGCGAGTAGTCCTCTGAGATCACGTTGCAGCTCCTGGCAGTTGTGTCTGGCAACGCCTTCCCCAGGTAGGATACCTGTGGTCTCCACCTACTCCGGCAGCCGCCCAATCCCGGCTGGGGAGGTGTTGTCAGGGGGATTGGCCAGGTAGAAGGAGGGAACATACAGTACAGGAGTCAGTCATTACCTGGTTGGATCCAGAGCTTCCCCACCCTCCACTCCCTTAATTAACACTTATTACGCAGATTAACCTTTTATTTTCCACAGCCACACAGGCAGGCAGGCGTTGCTATGGCAAGGTCGCTGTTGAAGGGCCGGAAAGGACTTTCCCTGCATTGGCAGGTTTCGCCTTTCCTGTAGCAATTCGTCACAACTTTGGCGGTTGCAGGCATTGGGCGGAATCTTTTAGTCATCTACCTAAAATGGGAGGGGGCGTGGGGCGGTGACCCCCCGCCCCCATTGCGGCGGGGATACCAGGGTTCCCGTTAAAGGGGTCTTAGGGGGAGGCATTGACCATATGCCCAGAGGTCGTCATTGCCCTCCCCCTCCAGCAGCGGTGAACAGGGGGCGGGCTATCTGCTTGAACATATGTTCTCCAGAGCTAGCCCACTCCTCACACATGCTGGATAACCCTGATAATTACCCAGAACCCCGGCTGGGGGACTGGGAAGGATAAACGCCCAATGCCTGAGCCAAGGTCTCCCTACATCTGAATATTAATAAAGTTGTGGCCAATTTAATCACATAGAACGTTGTCACGTGTCGTTATTTCCCTCAGGGGCTGCCCGGGGTTCGGGGGGAGTCCGCCTGACCATGCCATTTAAATACTGTGTGTGGAAAAGTTAAATGGCTTTAGTTTCGGGATGAAATTAAACATAGCAGAATTCAACAGCATGCAAACCGGCCATTGCTCCATGTCTCTGGCCTCTTTCTCATGCCTTGTACTTGAAGACAATGTGAACCAATACGCTGGGAATTGGCCTGCCCCTACCACAGCATGCTGACATCACAGCATACCTTGTACTGAATGAGACATTATGAGGAAGGGGTGGGGGGCAAGCGACACGTAACGAGAGCAGCTCCATGTTGCTTGTAACATCTTGTTGCATGGTTTGGGCCGGTAGCTTCGGGGTTAATTCTCCGTGGGAGACTGAAAGCCAGGAAACAATCTGGATGTTAGTTTGTAAAAAAAAAACACTGAATTTTCAGTGCCTAGCCCACAGACGATCATTGATTGCGGTAAATAAATAAAGCCACTTCTGACTTTTATTGTTGTAGGGAGTAATTATAATTCACACAGCCAGACCTTTTGTGCCACCGAAAGCTTCGTTTGTGGTTTGCATGAGCAGATACATTAACTCCTATAAGCTCTTTTCATTAGAACGCGATTACTCATTGAGGACTGATCAATATATCATCTATACAACATCTTGAAAGTGGATGTCTGGTCTCATTGTGGGCTTACTGATAATGACTTCTTTATTCAAGGCAGCTTGTACGAACAAGAAGATAAAGAAAAGAGAGGAGAATTATAGCATATGCTTGTGGTAGTATTGTAAAGGATATAAACAAACAAACAAAAAAAGGTAATAGGAGAGCTACAGGGTAGGGGATGACAATTCCGGAGGAAGAAGAGAAGAGGGCAAGGGAGTAAAAAGTTAAAAAGAGAGGGTGTGTATGGTTTGTGACCATTTCCAAGAAGTATAATACACAGTGAGCAATGCTTGGCGGAATCTTCTTTTGAATAGCAGCATATTCCAGTGCAGTACATCATCTTTTCAATTCCAGCATTAGAAACCATGCTTGGTTTGATGATGATGATGACGGCGGTGGCGGCAATATTGTTGTTGTTGTTGTTGTTGTTGTTGTTGTTGTTGTTGTTATTATTATTATTACCCCGCCCATCTTTCCCCAGCCACTCTGGGTGACTTCCAACAAAGCGGGTTCTCCATCATGGAGAGCACGTGTTGCGGTGGGAGCTAGCAAACTACCCCTTAGTTGCTGGGCGGGTTTGTTTGGATGGCCACTTCTGTGATTGGACCCTGGGGTGTTGTTGGGGAGAATTATATGTTGCCATTTATGATGGATAGCCCAGCATTTATAAATGGTTTGCACGCAGCGTGATCTCCCTCTTTGGCTGCGTGCTTCGGATCACCCTCCCTCCCTAATTTTAGACCTCTGTATTGACCTTGCTATGCCTGCCATGGGGTCATCTGCTTTGGGGGCAGGGGCCTGGTAGGAATTTTTTCCATTTGGCTTATTGGCTGGTGCCACCTGGTTTTCGCCTACTGCGTAGCAAATAGTCACAACTTGTAAGGTTGGCGGTTAGGCATTGGTTATTATTATGTTGGTTGGAGGAGGGGACTGTTGACTGCGTTTGCCCCTCCTATTGATGGCGGTGTTTGGGGAATTCTGTTAAAGGAATCCAGGGGCTCGACATGCTTTTGTCCATATCCCCCGGTCGGGGGCCAGGGCCATACAAGAGCCCCTGGGAGCCTGTGGGAAGAGGGGAGGGTCAGACCCATCCGGCCCCCTTTCTCTACCTGAATGGTTTCCCCCCTTTACTGACAAATGTCAGTTCTTTCCTTAGGGGACAGATAGTCTGAACCAATGCCTACGCAACCACTCACATATCTTGTAATTTAATAAAGTTGTGGCCAAATTCATGCCAAAAACCAAAACCAAAATTTATGCCTGAAGTGTGAATTTATTTTGAGGGGTGGTTTGGGACCTCGACACGCAAAATATTAAAAATACAATAAAACACCAGACATTAAAAACTTCCCTAAACAGGGCTGCCTTCAGAGGTCTTCTAAAAGTCTGATAGTTGTTTATTTCCTTGACATCTGATGGGAGGGTTTTCCACAGGGCAGGTGCCACTACCAAGAAGGCCTTCTGTCTAGTTCAATGTAGCTTCACATCTCGCAGGGAGGGAACCGCCAGAAGGCCCTCAGAACTGGGATGGGGAGAGGAAATGAAGTTGACTGACGGGGAGAAAGCATGGTTAGATTTCTGGAACACTGAACAGGAGCAATCCACGCTGCTTGGGAGTCTGGTAGTTCCCAGGTGTGAGAGCTTTCCAATGTTTATGACTTTAATCTAGCTGATGATGTAGTATAAACTGACCCAAAGCTGAAATGCCCTGCTTTACAGTGGAACACTGTTGTGTTTTATTACAGGTCCTTCCTTTTATAAACTATCTTTCAGAATCAAATAAAGCATGGCAGGGAACTGTGCGTGCTATAAATTATAGAAAACACTAGTGCAAAGATATTGCTTAATGAATAAATTAAACATTCAATCATAAGACCAATAACAGAGGCAGAAAGAAATTAAGAGATGTAAATACCAAAGAAAAAGCAGCAGAATGAGGCCAGATATTAAATGAATAACTGCTAAGGCAGAAGCAGAGGGTCCTAGAGGCAATTCCAGATCAAAGCATCAGAGTGGTTGGAGAAAAAGAAAGGTGATTTGTTTTAGATTTCTTGCATTGGGGTGTCAGGATAAAGCACAAGTTGTCAGAGCTTAGATTAGACCTGGAGGGTATTAAGAAGAGTGCCTGGCGTGCTCTGGTCCATGGGGTCACGAAGAGTCGGACATGACTAAACGACTAAACAACAACAGGGACTTACACACTGAAGAAGTGTGCATGCACATGAAAGCTCATACCAATGACAAACTTAGTTGGTCTCTAAGGTGCTACTGGAAGGAATTTATTTTTTATTTTTTGAAAAAAAGAAAAAAAAAAGAAGGTGTACTAGGGCAGGATGGGCTCCTAGCCAATCCAGAGGCTGGCTGCCGCCTGCCAATCTTACGTAACCTTTCAGTATATGAGGAAGATTCTGAAACTTGAGTATATGCACTCCTACATAGTGTGGTGTAGTGGTTAAGAGCGGTGGACTCGTAATCTGGGGAACCGGGTTTGCTTCCCCGCTCCTCCACATGCAATAGAGCTCTGGGACAGTTCTGCCTGCAAGGGTGCAGGGAGCTAGTGGAACCAGAGCCTATGCAACCACTCACTTGATTGTAATCAATAAAGTTGTGGCCTAAATTCTGCCAAAAACCCAACCAAATATCTGAGTCATGTGTGAATTTATTTCTAGGGGTTGGTAAAAAGGTCTAAACACGCAAACCCTATTTCTCAAAACAAAACAGCCTCCACCGTGTCTTCTGTTCTCCAAAGGGACACAGAGCCTGTATGTGTGCCTGTGACCCCATGCGCTCTGGCCACTGCTTGGCAGAGAAAGGGGGTAGGTGCCAGGCTTTTGTAACAATATATATATTGTACACACACAGAGACACACACACACAAAATTGTACATTGCATTAGCAAGGCCATTGTTATCATAACTACAGTTCAATGTCTGGGTGCAGATTTAGTTAGGGGTTTGTTTTTTTAAAGGGACCCAGGTGGCGCTGTGCGTTAAACCACAGAGCCTAGGACTTGCCGATCAGAAGGTCGGTGGTTCGAATCCCTGTGACGGGGTGAGCTCCCGTTGCTCGGTCCCACCTCCTGCCCACCTAGCAGTTCAAAAGCACGTCAAAGTGCAAGTAGATAAATAGGAACCGCTCTGGCGGGAAGGTAAACGGCGTTTCCGTGCGCTGCTCTGGTTCGCCAGAAGCGGCTTAGTCATGCTGGCCACATGACCCGGAAGCTGTACGCCGGCTCTCGGCCCATAAAGCGAGATGAGCACCGCAACCCCAGAGTCGGACACGACTGGACCTAATGGTCAGGGGTCCCTTTACCTTTACCTTGTTTTTTTAAATGAAACCATACAGATTAAAACGTTTTAAAGTAATACTTGCATAAGCAGAGCAACAGAAGATTATCACCCACCACCACCACACAGCCAGCCTAAATACCTCAAAACAACCACTCTTTTACTAGTTTGAACAGCTCCACCACAACTGCCCTGCCACCCAGTTCCTTCTATGACTCCATGCCTGACCGAACACATTAGTCCAACTCCAGTGCTGATCAGATAAGCAGAGCCAGGGAAGAACCTACATTAGCTCCTCCCTCAGGTCCACTTCGGGGGATGTAGCATTGAAATAAATACTGGCAGGCAACCATACGCAAAACATTACATATTTGCTGCTGCCAGGAGTGCTGGAAGGAAAGCCTGCTCCCTGCTGCAAGGTCCATTTCCACCTGGCCTAGGGGGTGGGACTCACCCTGAACAGCTAAAAGAGGCTCCTGGGAGGCTGGAGGGACTGCTGGAGCAACTCTTGGGCTGGGGCAACTGGCTAAAATGTTTTAAAATGTTTTAAATGGTCTGCAGTCCACTGGAAGTAGGAGTGCAATATGAGCATGCCTTTAAGTTAACATTTTATATTAAAAATCTGACAGTTCAAAATTACCGAAGGCTATTTACAAAAAGGGACCAGGTAGCAGTTCGAAAGCACGTTAAAATGCAAGTAGATAAATAGGGACCGCTCCAGCGGGAAGGTAAACAGCGTTTCCGTGCGCTGCTCTGGTTCGCCAGAAGCAGCTTTGTCATGCTGGCCACATGACCCGGAGGCTGTCTTCGGACATACGCCAGCTCCCTCGGCCTATAGAGCAAGATGAGCACGCAACCCCAGAGTCGGACACGACTGGACCTGATGGTCAGGGGTCCCTTTACCTTTATTTACAAAAGCCAGACTTAACGTCTTTCCTTCTGCAGTGTTGGATGGCAGATTGAGAGGAGTTCCATAGCAGGACAGACTCTGCTCATGTGCCCAAGACATTGACTCTATAAAACATATTTTGCTGCACTGTGTGAAATTCGAGCAAGCCAGGGCTGAACTGATATTACCCTTGCTAGTACCTTTCCCGGGAAAATCAGAGGCTTACTATGTCTGGTTCCTACTGGAAGACCGGCCAAATGACAGAACATTAGCAGTGGCGAAGTTTCTATCGGTGGTTGCAAGAACCAATGATCCCTATTCCTAAGTCTGAACAAAATGCTTGTGTAACCTGAAGGTGGGCTGTCGAAATTGTGTATTGTTTTGTAATGAATTGTTGGGTCTCTGGACCGTAATCAAGATTTGATTGATTGATTGATTGATTAAATGGTTTTAATTTTGGCTTCTCTGTTTTGATGGGTTGGGGTTGGCGGTTATTTTAATTTGGGTATAATTGCAAACCCCTTCTTCTTCTTCTTCTTCTTCTTCTTCTTCTTCTTCTTCTTCTTCATTGGTTTATTTATTGTCTATATAAGATATTCTATTTTTTTAATGTTTGATGTTTTATTATTGATGTTTTTATATATGCTGTAAGCAGCCCAGAGTCGCTGGGGAAACCCAGCCAGATGGGTGGGGTAGCAACAACAACAACAACAACATTCCTGATCCACACACAATCTCTGACTGCCTCCTGCCCCACACCTCTTCTCCTCACCCCCTCCTAACCCACGCCTCCCTGCAAGTAGAAAAGTAGAAACTGTTGCCTGAAATTACAAAAGTTGTAACTAGTACCTATATAGTTGCTCTTCCTCTTCCCTGCCCCTCTCTTCATGTTTCCCCCTACTGATGGCATGCCTAAAGATTTGTAAGTCAGAGCTTTCAGATAGAGGAAAGACACTGGAGGGAAGCACAAACCAATGCGCTCACACAGACAATTCAAGCAGAAGTTTGCGACTGAGGGAAAACAGAAAGGTTGAAGGAAAATGATTAGCTGACAAAGACTTTGTAAAACCATAGCATGTGGAACAAAGACTAATTAGCTGTTTTATGCACATCTGGTTTGAAGGTAGCAATGCTGTGTATTAGTATGTTCAGCAGAATATTCCGGAAGGTTTTCCGCAAATATAAAAGTAAAGCATAAATCGTTATTACTAGGTGACAGGGTCACAATAGCATCAGATGTTCATTCAGTGCTTTTTTATAACTGTGGAGGGGCAACGGCACACAAATTCTTTCTCTCATTTTCTCACATACGTAATCAGGCATTCAACCTCAGCGAATGCAATATGCAAGGGGTGTTTATGATACTGTAAATTTACCTGGTGTTTAATCATAGAGAAGAGAGTGGTCTCTCTTTCACTAATAGTGAGAGTTGGTTGAATCAATAGAATTGGTGCTATCATATTTTAATGTATTTTAATATCCGTTGGAGGCCGCCCAGAGTGGTTGGGGGAACCCAGCCAGATGGGCGGGGTACAAATAATAAATTATTATTATTATTATTATTATTATTATTATTATTATTATTATCATTTCATCCTATATATTTCAGAGAGGAGATAGTCTGTTGAGCCCTGTGGTACCAAACTGACCATTTTGGGAGGTGATAAGTTCTGTGGACCAGAATCCAATTCATTAGATGCATGGCACATTCTCGTCAGTATAGAGATATATCTGTCTGTCTGTCTGCCTTTCTTTCTTTTTCCTACGTGAAATGTGATATTTTAATGTATTTTGATATTGTTGGAAGCCACCCAGAGTGGCTGGGGAGACCCGGTCAGATGGGCGGGGTACAAATAATAAATAATAATAATAATAATAATAATAATTATTATTATCTGTCTGTCTGTCTGTCTATCTATCTATCTACCTATCTACCGATCTACCTACATACCTACCTAGGTACAGAGAACAAAACATTTCTAAAGTGTGGTCAAAATGCTTTGCTATGATAAGAGCACCTATTAGACTGCTATGCAGAACTAAATGTACATCAGATAAGAACAGCAATCGATTGTTGTAATATAATCTTTCTTTCTTCCTCTGCTAATCACCTAAAGAGGAGCAATTATTTCCTTTAGGGTGAATGATAACCCCCAATCTCACTTGAGTCTGAACTTAATAGATAGAATCAAATTTGCTAATAAATTCTAAGCAGATTCATGCGATAGCATCAGTTTGAAGTATTTTTGTTGAACTTTGCCTCCAGCAGCAGAAAGTCTTGGGAAACTGAAATATACTCCCACTGGTAACTGAATGTTGCCGTTTTTAAATTTCAGATTTGTGTTTACATTACAACTGACCTGTTTCCTTTGGTGGGACATTGCTGGCAACTGGTGGGACATTGCTGGCAGCTGATGGCATATGTAATATCAAAGGAAGACAGAGCCTCTGATTTGCATAGCTGATGTTATTTAGTTCTGTAGCAGCATCATGGGTACTCAAAAGTATTGGAAGGGACCTCAAAATGATCTAATCCAAACGCTGCCAGTTCAGGAAACCCAGTACCACAGCATTCCTATGTGATAATATTGATGGTGATGGAAGTATTTATAACCTGCTTTCAAAACAGCAAAAATGTATAGCAAAAGTGTAAAAACAAGGATATACCAAACAGCTGAAAGCAGTGCAGCTAACTTAACTGATTTTCTTTAAAAGCCAGGTTTTGGATGCTCACCAAAACAGGCAAACAGTTAGGCAAACATATGAATCTTTGTGGGAAGTGAATTCTACAATGTAGGTGCTACAGTCCATCCTTGGCCCATTCCAGGGTAGGGTATGAAGGTACATGAAACAACCCGCCTTGCTGAAACTAATGCAGCCAGTGCCAGGTGAGAGACTACCTGGAGTTTTCATGTACACTGCTTTATGTTCCATGATGGAAGAAAGATGGTGCCTTAGACCTGGACCATGAACTCCAGTCTGGGGTGGTGGAGGAGCTAGTAATTAGGAGCCGTGGAACCAGCAAGAAGCATGCACTGAAGAACAGGTTGAGATGGGATGGCAAGCCAGGAAGCAGGACTGAAGAATAATCAAGGTGGCATGGATGCATCAGAGCTCAATGGATGCATCAAGGCTCAACAGAGAGAGGAAGCCTTTCATGTTCCTTTCTGCACAAGAAGATCCAATGGCCAGCTTGGGTGATGAAATATACTCGGAGTCCAGTGTGAATTCCATGCTCTTTATTCAGCTCATAGTAGCAAGGAATGAATCTTTTCCCAAAGCGTCTGCTATATATACAGTATTTACACAATGGGCCCCACGTGATTGGCCATTTCCGGGCTGCTCCTGTAGGCCAATCAGGTTGCGGATTCACTTCATCCAGGAGCCTGATTGGCTGCTCTTGCAGGCCAATCAGGTCGCTGATTCACTTCCACCTGGAGCTGGATTGGGTGGCTCCTGCGGACCAATCAGACTGCTGCATTCTGGATCCTATTGTTCTAGGATTCAGCTCAGTACATAACAGGTGAGCAGAGTCAGCCCAGTGCTGGGTGGTTCTCTGAGAAGGCTGCCACCTCATCCCATGGGGCAGGGGCCTCATCAGTTCCTGACTGTGGGATATAAATGAACCAAATCTTTCTTCCAACACACTTCACACTTCTCAGCCTCCTGAGACTCCACTCATCCACTGTGGCTCTCACCCAGGGCCCAAACAAACTCACAGAGCACTAGCCCACCCCAAATGTTAGAACAAAGAGGAGTCTTGGAACCTACTGACACCCACTATGTCTGAGAAAGCTTCTTCCGGCTGCCTGCAGCTGAGTTCCATTCAGCACTCATCTGCTGTATTGCACACACCCAGTTCCAGGCTACAGCAGGTTTAGTTAGGTGAGCTTCTGAGGGAGTCCCAAGGATGCTAATTTTGGCACATGTATGGCTTGGCATTGCAGGCACCAAGCAATGAGTGCCTATGTGAATCAGTTCAGAGCAATCCCAGTAACTGGAGAACCTCAATTCACATTTGCATTTGTGATGTCTCTACCTTCTGCTTTCCATATACATGAAAATAATAATAATTCATGGATTTTTGATCAATAAACTCCTTGTATTTTCCCTTATCTCTGTTAAGCCCTGTGATTAATAGAGTAACACATAAACCTTAGCAGCTCAAGGCTAGTGGTTTCTATAAAACTGATGCATATTGATGTATTATGAATGTGGGTTAAGTGGACCTATGCAGCCTTTTGCCTGTTCTGAAGTGTTGTGGCATTGTTTTGATATTTTTAATTATAAAACAATTTATATTTCACCTTTTGTCTTAAAGGGGGCTCCCCAGGCAGCTTATAATTATGATGACAAAATATACTAAGTATACAATGAAAACCAATGATATAGTATCAGAGGCATCAATGCCACCATCGGCAAATTAGACACATTACAAATATAATCAACAGGTAAATTCAGTACAGACCCAATGCCTGACAAAATGAAATGGTCACAACAGCACACCTAAAAAACACCTGAATTTTTATGATTTTCTTAGTCTCTTTAGGGAGGGATTGCACACACCAGGTCAAGGATAGAGAACCTGTTTAAAGCTGAGGTCCACATACGCTTGGGGAAAACCTTTTAGGGGCCACATGCCACTGGCAGAAATGACCAGAGGCAAAAGTGAGTGGAGAAATGGATATGACTCTTGCCTTTGTACAGACTACATTTCCTGCACTCAAGCGTTCGTGGTATGTACTGAACTGAATCCTAGAACAATGGGATCCAAAATGCAGCAGTCTGATTGGTCCTAGAACAATAGAATCCAGAGTGCAGCAGTCTCATTGGTCCACAGGAGCCACCCAATCCAGCTCCAGGTGGAAGTGAATCAGCGACCTGATTGGCCTGCAAGAGCAGCCAATCAGGCTCCTGGATGAAGTGAATCCACAACCTGATTGGCCTACAGGAGTAGCCCGGAATTAGCCAATCACTTGGGGTCCATTGTGTAAATAATGTATATATAGCAGACATTTTGGGGAAAAGATTCATTCCTTGCTGCTATGAGCTGAATAAAGAGCATGAAATTCACACTGGACTCTGAGTATATTTCAGTTCGGCTTCCAAAAAATGTTCGCAAACAAAAACATTTACTTCTGGGTTTGCGGTGTTAGGGGCCCCATTTGTTCGACAACTAAGCCGTTCAAGAACCAAGGCACCACTGTAATAAATTAAAAAATGAACGATCTGCTGCCTTTCATGACATCGAAAATCTTCTGCCCTGGGAGCACCTGACTCTACGTTACGGTAGGGTTGCCCCTTCCACGGCCGATATTTTCTGCAGCCCTGCAGAGAAAGAGTGATATGGTAGAGAAGCTTGAACCACCATTAAAAAATTTCATGGAGGGACCCAGATAAGCTTCCCAGAGAAAGGCAGGGTGTTAGAAATCACTGAGCGGACGGATAAAAACGCAATCTGACGCGGAAATGAGTTCTAACGTTTATTTTAAGCGTGCAGCAAAAGCGCTTGCAAAAACACCGCACCCCATTACAGCTGCTTTTGAAAAGCTGAGCAGACAAAGGCAAAAAAATACCCAACCGGTTGGCGAAAGTCAAAGACACACTGCTCCTCAAATTCATCTTTTGCTGCTTGCAAGGCAGGCAGGCGAAGGAAGTAGTTTTCAGATACATAACCCCCAGCTTTTTGGCTCACCTGGTGGGCTCCCCTTACCCACCGTGCCCTGAGTGGATGATTAAAAAGAAATGGGGGGCTTAAGTGTGGGGTAAGTGCAGGGTCTCTGGAGCTTTGCAGAGCACTGAACCATGCTGCTACAGCTGTCTTCCAAACAAGCCCGACATTCTTTATTTATTTGTTATGAAATATTTATGGATGTTATGAAAGGTTTAAAATAATGTGTCTGTCTCTCTCCTTCCTATTTCCCTCCCCCCCTCCCATCTCTTTTTGCCCTAGCACACTCTTTTCTAATGCATAAATAATTCTGGCCTGTGGACAGCGGGACGGCACATTAGGTGGGATGTTTTCGCTGTATCACATTCTTTCTGCCTGAGAGAAAATATCATTCCTAGTAATTTTCTACACTTATACAATCTGCGTTGACAGTAAATAATTGATGTATGAATTTAGGACTAAACTCCAACACAATATGACTTTATGTCAAAGGGTTACTCCCAGCAGATTTTGAGCTAAATCATCTTGCAAAATGGGTTCTTTCAGTGGGAAAAAAGGCTTTTTGAATTATTTTAATGGAAAGATGGGACCTCTGCGTAGCTTTCCTTTTGATGAGGTCTTGTTTTGCATGACTGGTAATAAAACCAAGCAATCTACCCATTATAAGATTGGAAATGTTTCATTTGTGATCACAAATGGATTTTTTTTTTAGACTGACACAAGCTGTTTTTGTTCCTTTCATCCTTCCCCCCCTTTTTCTATCTATTTTATATATATATATATTGTGGTAAGAGAGAGTTTGCATGTGATAGGGTGCCCTCTGCTTTTCATCCCTGTATCTTCCGCACAAAGTACAATTACATTTTAAATTACAAGCCAGATATATTTGCAACTTAAAGATACATAACAGGGAAGAAAGGCTTCAAATAAAAAGATTACAAATCTCCTCCGATTGCCTCAATTAAAATCCTTTTCATCCCTAAGGGAAAGTAGTTACCATCCAACAGAGGGTAAGAAAGCAAAAGAACAGAGAATGGAATCTTTCATGATACAGTTGGAAGTAAAGCGTTCTATACCTATTATAGACGAGACAGGAAGATCAAAGGAAAGACATTACTTGAATGACCCATAGTCAAATACTATTTTTGCATTTTTTATAAAATGTACAATAGATAGAAGAAATGAATGTTCTGGATTTCCTTTTAATATTCTGCTTTTGCATCATTGCTGATGCAGCAGGAATATGTAGAGTGGGTTTTTTTTACATTAAAAAATATAATTACAGACTTTGAATAAATGTCAGCATTATTATCTTTGTCATGATTTCTTTGCTGCTTAAAAATTGTAATGACACTTGTTCACTTAAGTTAAGCCTCCACTTACAGGAAAATAATTGAATTTGTTGTGACAGGTAACCTGCACGCCGGCAAAAGTACCTATTGTGAAACTGGATAAAATTGCCACTTGGGACAATAAAAACACACAAAAGCCTTGCCTTATCTTTATCAATGATGGAGGAAATATCGAACCAAGACCATGTGCTGTAGATGGTCCTGCCTCTAAGGGGAAAAAAAATAAAAATAACAATTTGAGCTTTCATCAAGAAGAAAGAAAGAATACCCTGTCCCATTTATTTCAAAATACAAACCAACTTTTGCAATATGGCATCCCTACAGGAAGCATCAATAAATATTTCCATGTTTTGATGATTCCATGTGGTGACCGTAATGTGTAAAGAGCTGCTCTTTTTTTTATTTGTTCCGTTGCATAGATGATATCCTGCCTGCATGTCACATTCCTGGGAATGGTCAGTGCTGGCATAGAAGCTTAGAACGAAACATAAATAATCCACATGGTGAGACGCTCCCATGTGTTACAACTGTTGAATGAAACCACGGCCACGCAGAAGAGTTTTCATCAGCTTCCATTCAATGAACATTATTATGTATTTAGTCTTAGAATTTATGTCCTTCTCATCATGCCATCATCATTCAAGGCAGTTTTACATAAAGAAGGCTGATCGCCGAAGAATTGATGCTTTTGAATTATGGTGCTGGAGGAGACTCTTGAGAGTCCCATGGACTGCAAGAAGATCAAACCTATCCATTCTTAAAGAAATCAGCCCTGAGTGCTCACTAGAAGGACAGATCCTGAAGTTGAGGCTCCAGTACTTTGGCCACCTCATGAGAAGAGAAGACTCCCTGGAAAAGACCTTGATGTTGGGAAAGATGGAGGGCACAAGGAGAAGGGGACGACAGAGGATGAGATGGTTGGACAGTGTTCTCGAAGCTACTAACATGAGTTTGGCCAAACTGCGAGAGGCAGTGAAGGATAGGCGTGCCTGGCGTGCTCTGGTCCATGGGGTCACGAAGAGTCGGACACGACTGAACGACTGAACAACAACAACAATTTTCTACAGGACTCTGTAGGTATTAAGTAATGAATGCATGGGCTGTATCCAAAGCAGCATGGAGTCACATTCTCATCAGGGCAAATACTTCTCCCTTATTCAACGAGACTTTCTACCCCTCTCATCCTCCTGTGTACCCTCTCAAATCTGTTCTAGAAGAAGAAGAAGAAGAAGAAGAAGAAGAAGAAGAAGAAGAAGAAGAAGAGTTTGGATTTGATATCCCGCTTTATCACTCCCCAAAGGAGTCTCAAAGCGGCTCACATTCTCTTTTCCCTTCCTCCCCCACAACAAACACTCTGTGAGGTGAGTGGGGCTGAGAGACTTCAAAGAAGTGTGACTAGCCCAAGGTCACCCAGCAGCTGCATGTGGAGGGGTGGAGACACGAACCCGGTTCACCAGATTACGAGTCTACCGCTCTTAACCACTACACCACACTGGCTCTAGAGGTTCGCCAAGTAGTGATCTTGTGAGCAAGTATTGCTGGGGGTGGGGTGGGCCCTCAGGCCAGTTAGTCCCCAAGTGGGAGCCTGTGATGGGGTTGGTTAGTTGCCAGCATTCCCCAGTCTCTATAAATCTTTGAGTTAACCTGCCAGGGGAGGGAGAGAACATGTCGTGTTTTAGGCAGCCCTGTTTAAGGCAGCCCTGTTTAGGGAAGTTTTTAATCTGTAACATGTTAATGTATTGTTTTTTAATATTTGCTGGAAGCCGCCCAGAGTGGCTGGGGAGACCCAGCCAGATGGGCAGGGTACAAATAATAAATTATTATTATTATTATTATTATTATTATTATTATTATTATTATTATTTTAAACTTGCTGTTCGGTAGCTGGTGCCAGAGAAGAAGTCAGTAAAGCCTGGTAACCCGTTCGGTGCCTGCATGTGATTGATTAGTAGCTTGGAGGGAGGACTGGGGAAAGCGACTCCCTCCTTGACACCCCAAACCCCGCAGAGCAGATTTGGGGAGGGCTGAGAGCAGGCAGGGAGAGGAGCAGGGCGAGTCCAGTTATGCAAGTAGAAATCCTTGCACTGATGAGTTGTGTTGGTTGGATGCCACCTGATATGTTAAGGCCACAGTTCCTACGAAGCAATTTACATGTGGTGGTGGAAAGTCCTAAGATTACTCACGTGCCTATTGAGACTGAAGCAGACTTAATGTATGGAAATGCAACTTATTACCAAACTTAATGGTTGGACAGTGTTCTTGAAGCTACCAACAAGAGTCTGACCAAACTGCGGGAGGCAGTGGGAGACAGGAGTGCCTGGCATGCTGTGGTCCATGAGGTCACGAAGAGTCGGACACGACTGAACGACTAAACAACAACAACTCCAAACTTAAAACCATGGAGAGACCTGGTCTGAATAGAGACATTGGCTAATTTTAGCCATCTCACCCATTGCTTTTTCCTGTAAGACCAATTGCAGTCGTTAACAGTTATCAACAGGTTTACCACACCTATCAGCCAATCACTAATTCCCACCACCCTTCTGAGTAATACCCCTCCCCACCCTCTCACTATATATAAGGGTCTGGTGACTTCTGTTTCAGTGTATCTGAAGAAGTCTGCATGCACACGAAAGCTCATACCAAGAACAAACTTAGTTGGTCTCTAAGGTGCTACTGGAAGGAATTTTTTTAATTTTTTTATTAATGTATGGGAGATTGCAGCTGTTTGCCCCAATCTATCAAGGGATATCTGTGCATACATCTGTTGGGCAGATGAAGGATATGTCTAATATGGATGACACTAGGCCTACACAAGGAAACACAACTCAAGAGGCAGTAGTGTAATCTGGCTTTAAAAAGTCTATGTTAGACCCAGAGATATGTGACAGCTTTTGCCCAGTCTAAAAATATATTGGTTTGGGGGAAGGTGCTTGCATAGCTGTCAACTTTCGGATTTGAAAATAAGGGATCAGCAGCCTCACCTATCCTGGGGACAGTCTACGGTTCTTGGGGACAATCCACGCCGTGTTAATCCCCCCAGGCTACAAATTAACTTACACCAGGCTACACACCATCATCTTTCCCCACCTCAGGGTCTCTTTTCCAGGGAGTCTTCTCTTCTCATGCGATGCTTCAGGATCTGTCCTTCTGGTGAGCAGCCAGGGCCGATGTCCTTCAGAATGGATCGGTTTGATCTTCTTGCAGTCCATGGGACTCCAGCACCACAATTCAAAAGCGTCAATTCTTCATGGGGGGATTGATCAGATTCACTCTTTTGGCTCTCTGGCATCCATTAATGACTTATTATACAAACGTGTTGCAGACTTTGCATCCTTTAACACTCTTTTGGAAGGAGTGTATTTGTGGGCTGGGCCAGAGTGGTTGATTTTACATGCAAGCAAAGCACAAACAGTGCTGTTGTCTAATGACATCTTATTCTCTGTAACTATTGGTGAGCAACACAGCCAAGCAACGCAGCTGAGGAGCCTCCCTGGCCGGCAGGGAGGGAGAGGAGCTGCTTCCTTTGAAATCTGGGAAATTTACGGGATATCTAACAATCTGGGATAGCAGCGGGAAGCGGCGCTGGAAAAAGGGAATTTCCTGCAAAAAAAGGGAAGGTTGACAGCTATGGGTGCTTGTGAGGATAGGGTGGTGGCTGTTCAGCTGCATATTGCTCTTGAAGCAAGTGGATTACCTGATCACAATCCAGTCTGAGTCCAGATGTGGTTTTGGGACCAAATTGTCCTCGGTCACCTTGACAGATGCCTTTTACTGAGGAAGGGCAAGGTAGAATGTGACTCTGCTGCTCCCCCCTGATCTGTCTGCAGCTTTCAATAACATCAACTACTGCAATCTTATTGGATCAAGTCCATGGGTTGTGGAGGCCCTGTTACAGTGGATCCGCTCCTACAGTATCTACATGGTTGGTTCCAGAATGTGCCATTGGGAGCCTATTCCTTGTACCCCTGTCAGCTATTGGGTTGCAACAGGGTAGCATATTTTACGCAGTCTTGGTCAACATGTACATGAAGCCATTAGGATTGGCCACTGGATTATCTAGAAGTGTCACCAATATGTTGATGAAATCCGGTTCTATTTCTCTGTAACATCTGAGTCAGGTATGAGTCAGGTGTAGATCCTAGATTAGTGCTTGGATGCCATGGTGAGCGGCATGAGGGTCAATAAGCTGAACTGAATCCTGACATGATGGAGACCTTAGAATAACAGAATCACAGAATTGTAGAGTTGGAAGGAATCCCAAGGGTTATCTGCAGTGGCGTCGCGAGGGGAGCGGGGGACGGTGCGCCCCGGGTTCCAGGGGAAGGGGGTGATACTTGGGCCGGCCCTGCCCCGCCGGTGGGCCCCGAGCAAGCTGCGGAGCAAGGCAGCCTTGCCCTGCAGCCTGCTCGCAAACCTGCTCGGCGGCCTGTGAGCAAGCCGTGGAGCGAGGCCGTCTGGGGCCAGCCCGCCGGCGCCGCTATGGGGCTGCCCCGTCCATGCTGCTTTGAAGGCAGCCCCAGGAGCCAGCGCTCGCTTGGCGGGTCGCCGCAGGAGCAGCAGCGCCGGCCGGGATGCACTGCGCATGCCCAGATATTCTGGGATTTCCGGGCATGCACAGTCCATCCTGACGCATGCGTCAGGATGCCCCGCCCCCAGGGGGTGCCTGCGCATGGCAACGCCGCCCCGGGCACCCAAGAGGCTTCCTACGCCTCTGGTTATCTAGTCCAACGCCCTGCAATGCAGGAATCTCAAATAAAGCATCCGTGACAGATGACCATTCAACCTCTGTTTAAAAACATCCAAGGAATGAGAATCCATCACCTCTGGAGGGAGACGGTTCCACTGTACTGTCAGAAAGTTTTCCTGATGTTTTGTCGGAATCGCCTTTCTTACAACTTGAAGCCATTGTGGGTAGGCAGTTCACTGGTCCACAAATTAGGCAGATTGCGGGTGCTGGACTGCAGTGTTCATGCAATAGGCCTGATTTGTGTGATCTTCCCACACATAAATATATTAACAAAATCATAATACTTCAGCTTCATTTGTGGCAATGTCAGATTTTTTTATTCTGCTTTCTGCAGCTGAGGATAGAAAAGAGGACTGATGAAAATCTGCTAATATCAGGCAACTTTCCTTTAAATTAGTTCCATAACATCGAACCCAAAATGAAACAGCATCTTATCTAAACTCTTGTCTAAGCAAGTTGCACTTACTGCTAAACACATGTGGGGATGACCCTATAGAATATCCACTAAATTAAACAGGGCAGGTCCTGGTGCAACTTGGTGATCTACTATGCTGAATGCATCCAACCAGCTCTTCATGGGTGATTCCCCTCCTGCCTTTGCATATGGCAAGCTGTGGAAAAAAGGCTGGTTTTTACTTATTTATCATATACTTGGTAGCCTTTGTAATTTGATTTGGCGGGTCACAAACTGCGTAGGCTTGGACCAGACTCTGTTAGTTTGAAATGGTTTTTTTTTTATCTCAATGCATTAGGAATAAGGTTTTTTTTTTAATCAGTTAATTTCTTCTAAGATCAGAAGAGGGGGCTGGAGACAGAAAATCCGAAGCTCTGTGCAACGCAGCTTACCCAAGCCTTGCCTGGATAGCATGTGCTTTTCCTGAAGAGAGGACAGGGACTCAAACGAGTGGGTGGAACAGGTTGGTGTTTCCTGGGAATGTGGCACACTTAGGAGAGGCTTGAGCTGTAGAAAAGATCTTAAAGAACTGGGAAGAACAATTGCTAGTTGGTGGCTTTTGCTTTAAAATGTGTGAATAAAAAGCTCTTAGAAAACAAATACTGCCAACAAAAAACGTTTATTTCATTGTGGTCTTTAGTGCCGTAGACCAGCTCAGCTACTATACAGAACTGTTTCTATTTGCATCTTAATAACAGGAGATATGAGAGATGTATCAAGAGAGCAGAAATGTTTTGTCTGCAATAAAAGGGGGTGGCAGATGAGATGAGCCATGCCATACGGTTGGTTTCAGTGGAGTAGGGTAGAAGAAGCTGTGTCGTGTATTGGATATTGCTGGGATGGCCAGCCTACAACCCTCCAACCAGGGGCATAGGAAGTGGAGGAGCGGGGGGGGGGGCGCCCCAGGTTCCATCATGGAGGGGGTGACAAATTATCAAGGGACAATTACTGCCCTACTAGGGCGGTTCATAAATTATTATTTTTTTGAAAATGCCTGCTCCAAAGGTCTTATCTTACTACACTGGGATTATATAGCTATATATGAAATTTCATGCACATCAGTTAATATCTTGACCCTCCTCCACAAATACAGCTGTTTACTTTGCCATTTTCCTATGTCGTGAAGGCTGAAATTTCAATTCAGTGGAGCACTTACTGTTCCCAACCCTAACCCTGCGGAAAGCCATCTAATTAGACATTAATTTGATTTTGACATGTTTTTAGGAGGTAATTTAATTATTGTTTGATTTTATACCAATGTTATGTACCTATCTGATGTTAGCTGCCCTGAGCCCGATTTCGGCCGGGGAGGGCAGGATATAAATAAAAGTTTATTATTATTATTATTACTTATTATTATTCCTTTGTAAGAAAATATGAAATAATGTAAAACCATTTTTGCAGGCAAAAAATAAATAAATCAATGTGTGTGTGTGGGGGGGGTGACAAGAAATTTTTCGCACCGGGTACCACCTGACCTTCCTATGCCTCTGCCATCAGCAAGCACACCAGCCCTGTACTGAAGCCTGTTGCTCCCCTCTCTCCACCCATCCTGAGCAAAAGAGAAAGTTTAATGGAGCTTCTGGCTTCGTGGACCACAAATTGAGAGTGAGGGCAGGGGAAAGTCCTGCTTCATGCACACCTCTTTGAGCTTCTCAGCGGAAGGGCAAGGTCAGTGCTGACTCCAGAGGGTAACAAGTTTGTGTATTTGCTGGGTCCCCAAGACCAGCCAAGGTGCTCTAGGGCCACCACCATTATCACTGGGCATTAAACTGCCCCCTAGATGGTGAGAGCCAGCATGACAGAATTATTGGTTTGCATATCCTGACCAAGGTTGGTCATAGCTGTCAACTTTCGGATTTGAAAATAAGGGATTTTTTCAAACTTTCGGATTTGAAAATAAGGGATGCCCCGAGGGCGGTGCAATGGCACCAAGTAGCCTCGCCACCCTGCGCTCCAGAGGCTGTGTGCGAACGGGAGAGCGAAAGAGCCAGCGCGTAGACGGCAGGCAGGCTGTCTGTCTGGTTGGGCGTGAGGGTCTGGCTGCACAAGGCATGCAAGCTCCGCCCCCAGTCGGTCTCAGACTCCTTATTGGCAGCCGAGCAACGCAGTTGAGGAGCCTCCCTGGCCGGCAGGGAGGGAGAGGAGCTGCTTCCTTTGAAATCCGGGGAATTTAAGGGATATCAACAATCCGGGATAGCAGCGGGAAACGGCATTGGAATAAGGGAGTTTCCTGCAAAAAAAGGGAGGGTTGACAGCTATGCCCCATCCTGATCCTAGAACTGGTACTGGACAGGATACAAACAGTATTAAGTAAATTGATGCTCTCATTTATTTTTCTCTCAAACCTCAGCCTGATAGGAACCATTAGCTGCTTCTGCTATCTGTTTGGTTGACTGGTGCATGGCTTCTGCCATTCAGATCCACAGCCATCAAAGGAAGAAGAAAGCTCAAGCTATGGTAGCTGAATACATGCAACCACAAAAAAAAAGCGGCTGAGGAGAGCAGAAATACATTCTCCTTGAACATGTTGATTGCTGCGGTCTGTGTCTCTCTGTGATAGAAACTGACTGTGTCATGTAAACTAGTCAGTCAGTATGGCCCCCTCTCCTCTCCCCACCCATCAAATGGGCCTCATTTCATCCCTTAGCAAGCAGAAATAAAGAACGATCCCAGGTGCAAGCATCTTCCTCTAAGGTGTTGGATCAATGACCCATCTTCAGCATTCGTTGCTTTCTCTCTTTGTCAGTCTCTCCCTTTGAACACTTGAGCATCTTCAAACCTTTCTCCCCACTAAATGCTAGAGGGCAATGCCTTCTCCCCCTTCCCTTTTGAATGTTGCTGATACACCAAGTTCTTTCCAATCTCCAATAACAGGCCCCCTACAATATAACTGGAAGGGCCTGGCTGCCAATCTATAATGTTCCTGGCCATGATTAATCTGATAAATAATAAATATATCAATCTAGTCTTTTAGACAAGGACAAATTCTTACCAGCGGGGAGGCGCGAAGCCTCTTTTACAGCTGCCTGTAGTGCTGGAATTAATTATTTAATGCTTAATTCTTCGGGAAATGAGAAAGTTTTGATTAATGTTGTCCAGTGTCATTTCTTGCTTGTTTGATATGTGTCAGATAATTTTTTCCTTGGCAGTCGCTCTGAAGAACCCAGAGGCAACTGTCACCGGGATCAGACACTGAATTTCGAGAGATTAATTGAAGTGAAAATTTAGTGGTTGAATGTTCCGTTAAGTGCTGCCCTGAACTAACCTTTTCATGGGCTAAATTTAGCCTTTTGGGTGGGTGGGTGTTAACATTAGCCTCCCATTGCCCATTTCCCAAAAATGTTTATATTAAATGCTTCAAGGAATCGTATTTTTCTTGTAGTGCTTTTGAAATGGCTTTGTGTCCACATGATTTATCTATTTAAGGTGGAATTGCTAGCATTTTTTCAGGAATGCTGGTCCTCTGAGTGGGAGCCAGAACATAGAGAGAGACTTAGCAGAACTGAGCAGATAAGAGATAAACCTGTTGTGAATATGGTTGGACCCTGGTCGAATCTGGTACATCATGGCTTGATGTTTACTGGCTTTTCCAGACCCTAAGCATTAATTATCTATCACAGGGATGGGAGAACCTGAGGGGAGAGCAGGATTTACTGGACCCACCCCCTCAACTGCATCACTGCCCACACACCTTGCTGCCCTCCGTGTGTTGGAGGAGAAGGTCTAAAGTGAGGGTCCTAAGGTATATACATGGACTTCCTGCTTCAGACCTTTTATTTCAGACAGGTTCCGCGATCAACAGGTAGATCCCTGGGGTGCTTCAGGTTGATTGCAGGATTAGAAAAAGTGATTGCCTGTGTGCTCTTGATCGATTGCCCCATTGCTATGTCGCATAGAAGAGAAGAGTTTGGATTTGATATCCCGCTTTATCACTCCCCGAAGGAGTCTCAAAGCGGCTAACATTCTCCTTTCCCTTCCTCCCCCATAACAAACACTCTGTGAGGTGAGTGGGGCTGAGAGACTTCAGAGAAGTGTGACTAGCCCAAGGTCACCCAGCAGCTGCATGTGGAGGAGCGGAGACACGAACCTGGTTCACCAGATTACAAGTCCACCGCTCTTAACCACTACACCACACTGGCTTTCATACTGCTGCTGTGAAAACTTGTATTCCCCGCATTGGCGGCATAGTTTTTGAAGGAGGTAGAACGGCGTACTGTTGGGTGAGCATTGTTATGCAACCCCCCCAAAAAAATCTCAACAACTCTTGGCAATGTCAATGGGAAGATCACTGCCAGTTTTTTAATACTGGGAGTAGATCGCAATCTCTAGAGAGTTGGACCTGCCTGAATTATTTCATTGTGTGGAGGGAAATGGGGCTGGGTGAAAGAGGGGGCAGGCCAGTGAGTGTGGCTCATTTAATTGCACAAGGGACTGAATGTTTTAATAAGACTTCAGTTGAGATTTTCAGACAGTGATCCAGATAGGGGGAGTCCTCTCCACCCATGTGGTATAATACCACATATTACAATATGAGCACTTTTTTTGGGATGGTGTGAGCACTTTTTTTCTCATGAGCACTTTTTTTGGGATGGTGTGAATATTTGTAATTTCCTGGTTTGGCTATATGGATTTGTGCAGATCATAATGATCAGCTGTATTTTGACATGAGTGCCTCATCCCCCCCCCCAAAAACCCACGTTATTCCCCTTTTTGGAATGATTGGAGGGATCTAGCAAGTGAAAGGCCCCTAAATAGTCAGCATTTAGCAGACAGCATTTAGGCTGTCACCTAAAGCCAAGTGCCTTGAGACCTAGTGCATTTTGGAAGCAGTTTGATTTCTCCCAATTCACTGCTTGAGAAACAAAAGAATTGGGTAAAATTTGCTGGTATAGTTGCTCCTCTACAGTGGGTTTAGCCTGCAGAATTAAGGCAAATGGATCCAAGGGATGTTGTGCTGGGCATTTTCCAAGATTTGGTTTGTGTCTGTTTTTTTTAAAGAAACATTTATAACTTGGGGTTGGTTTTTTGTTTTTTTTTGCAGAAGTGGATGAAATTTTCAGGCATGTTTGACCGGTTGCAGGGGTTGTAACCTATCAAATATAAAAAGTGCAGTTTTCCTGCACTGGCAGCCTTTATAGTTTTGAGATGGGGGAGGGGACCGATCACTCAATGTCCTCTACTGTTTTGCGGATCAATTGGGCTCAAAATTGCAGAATCAAGAGAGGAGCCTCTAGGTAAGGAAACTAGAAAAGTCCAGACAAATTGGTCTACTGGTTTTTGTGGTTTTAAGTAAGAAGACAGGCAGGTGGATACTAAGGCTGGTAGGCTGGTGGAGCAGTACCCTGTTCACCCTGAAGGTCCAGCCTCAAATTCCATTTGAGTTCTGAATAGCTCAAAAAGCTGACTCAATATTTTCTGATATTTTGGTTGATCAAGGTATATTCTGCTGTAGAATTTGGATCGCTTACCTTACTGGACCAACACAGCTACCTGTGCTTTTTGTACTGCCTTATCTGGAATCCAGAGGAAATGTTAATATAGATTGTAAAGGAAGCGTAACATCAGAGGTTTAATCTACTTTAGTAATCTACCATGGACTGAGAGTGTTTATGCCATGGACTCATGATCTACAAACACTGTAAACTCTCTGGATGGTATGGGACTGGTATAAAAGTTAGACAAAGGGTTCCCAAACTGTGGCCCTTTTCATTCATGTGGTCTGACATGGGCCTGTGAATATGTGGTTGAAGAAAAGACAAGACAAATCCATCTCATTAAATATTATTATTGACTTTAAATTGTATTTCAATTGCTTCTTTTATTTCTCATATTGACTTTTATGGCATTACTATTTGAATTCTAAAAATACAATAAAATGTTATAAGAAATAAAAGAAGCAATAAAAATACAATTAAAGACCACACAGCTTCTTACAGCAGCAGCAACAACAACAACAACAACAACAATATATTTATACTCCGCCTATCTGGCTGGGCCTCCCCAGCCACTCTGGGCGGCTTCCAACAAAATATTAAAATACAGTAATCCATCAAACATTAAAAGCTCCCCTAAACAGGGCTGCCTTCAGAAGTCTTCCAAAAGTCTGGTAGTTGTTGTTCTCTTTGACATCTGGTGGGAGGGCGTTCCACAGGGCGGGCGCCACTACTGAGAAGGCCTTCTGCCTGGTTCCCTGTAACTTGGCTTCTCACAGTGAGGGAACCGCCAGAAGGCCCTCGGCGCTGGACCTCAATTGCTACAAATACACAGAAAAATCATTAGGGGATCTGCCAAGTACCTTAGCAATTTTCAGGTGGTGGTGGGGAAACTTTCCATAGGGGGGAAGTTTGGAAATCACAATACTGGGCATCTTGATTTCCTTTGCCTAGTCAATAGATGTAGTTCCTCTGCTTGCAACACCTCAGGCTCCTGCTTCCACCTCAATTCACTGGTTGGAGGGATCTAGCAATTATGGTGCTGGCTGAGACTCTTGAGAGTCCCATGGACTGTAAGAACATCACACCGATCCATTCTGAAGGAAATCAGTCCTGAGTGCTCACTGGAAGGACAGATCCTGAAGCTGAGGTTCCAAGACTTTGGCCACCTCATGAGAAGAGAAGACTCCCTGGAAAAGACCCTGATGTTGGGAAAGATTGAGGGCACAAGGAGAAGGGGACGACAGAGGACGAGATGGTTGGACAGTGTTCTCAAAGCTACCAACATGACTCTGACCAAATTGTGGGAGGCAGTGGAAGACAGGAGTGCCTGGCATGCTCTGGTCCATGGGGTGACGAAGAGTCGGACACGACTAAACGACTAAACAACAACGTAATGTGGAGATACCTGCACTGCATTGTCAGACGGAAAGCGACACATCTTCAGGTGTGCTCATTGAGGCACACACTCTGCCCAGGGGCAATGAAGAACTGAAATGGCCCTGAAAAAGACTTCTTCCTATGTTCTCCAGCTCTTTGAAGCACCTGAATGCTAATATACATTTCCTGAATGCTTGGTTCATATGCTGATAAAGTCCTCCTTTTATATTGGGGATGTGGTTAGGGACTAAAACGGCAGTAGTGCTATATAGTTTGGCAGTCCAATTCAAAGTGAAAAAATAATGCCAATGGCCTGTGGTCTGTATCCATGGTGGCCTGCTGGAATGTGGAGCTAACCAGGGCTATCAACTGTTTGGCTCTGAAGCGCCCTCTCCGATTGCATGGAACCCAGACAGCCCCATGGTTTTCCCCAGTGCTGAGGGCAATGACACACTCGTTGAGACGACTGGAGCGCCGGTGGTGGAAAACTCACTCTGAATGTGACCGGACACGGGTTAGAGCTCAACGTTGAGCCTACCAAGTGGCAATAGCCATGGCGAAGAGGACGTTCTTCACCGCCTCTGTTGCATCTGCAGAACTGTTTTTCATGTTGAATATATGCTATATGGTAATTTATGAACCTAATAGGTATCTAAAGCCATTTGCACATGCAGAATGTAGGCACCCTATACATAGAAAGGAACAAACCAGTGATATTTTAGGGAGCAGGCTAGCAGGCGGGACCCATTACTTACATCATAGGAGCCTACACAACACAAAACACTGTTGCCGTATGTCGGTTTTATTTTATTTGTTTTTTTATCTTAGATTTTGGAAATGTACATCTAGGTTTTTTTCCCTTTAAATTTTTTGGGGGCCCCCAAGAGAGTGGGGCCCTATAGGTTGTTTAGCTTATACGCAAATCCAGCACTGCCTGTACCCTATGAAGATGGATTGTTCTTTACTCCATATATGGAATGATGCATATAAATAGTTGAGAACTGTCTTTAGGCATGTTTTGTCACGTGGATTTATCTTAACTAGGCACAGTAGAAAGCACTCTGAAAGAAGCTTAAACATTTAATGACAGCAGAGAACAAATCAATGCGTATAAACATCTCTGTATATTTTTGACGTTAACCCCCCCCAAAAAAAACCTTTGTGAGATCAAATCTGTTTCTTGTGGCTCTTTTCCGCAGAAATGTGTACTTAACGAGGCTGAAATTAATAATCATGCAGAGGCAGAAACTGGGAATCAACCTTGGAGCAACAAGCCATAGCTCACCTTTTCTAAAATAAATAAAGCCCGAGAACAAAAAAGAGGGAAAGATTTGCAATGTGTGAATGCGACTTCAAAAGTTGAATCTGTTTAGGGAATTTGTATTTTCTGTTCCTATTTGCATTTTAAATAATTAAAACATTAAAACTGAAAAATTTATAAATGAGGGCTGCTAAGAGAATCCTGCTTGGCAGACAATAGAAAATAAATTATTACCCTGCTAGGTTTGCTTTAATGTCATATCCGTCACTCTCCCCAAGGTGGGTTTATTACCATACCAGGAGCCCCCCTGCCAATCCCCCCCCTGCACTTTCACTCTCTGCTACTGAAGAAATCCAGGTCTCTGGGGGACTTGGATCTCATTGTGCAAACTAACCCAAACAAAACCTCTGCTGTTCTCAATATATTTTTTCCCTGTTAAAAAAATTGGGTGTGTTTGCAGGGGTGTGAATTCATGTGAAGAGTGACAGAACCCTTTGTCCGGCACAGCTTTGGCTGGTTGTAACAAGCGTCAAGACATTAGACACAACAAAAGCTGGATTGACAGTATCATCAATCACAGGACTGACAGTCGACTTCAGTTTGTTTGTTCCACTCTGCATAATAAGTGATTGGATCAGGTTTAATTAGAAATTGGGTAATCAATCATTGCCAACGAGGCAACTCAGCTTGGGATCTAGATGTTGCAATGGGGGAGGGAGGAAAACTTCCCTCTAGAGGTGGATAAACACACAAACGGGGAAGGTCTTCCGCTGACGTTTTGGAAGAGGGTATGAAGATGTCTACACAGTGGCGCATCGTAGAGTCACTCGCATCTGTGCAGTTTCCATTGGACATCTGCGTTTTGACATTTTACTTCCACTGCAGAAACGCTTTGCAGGAGAATATAATGTATGAACCTGTGGGAGAAAGACAAAGCAATTCAATTCATGTATGGAAGCCATTTAAAACAAAATAAAAAGTCATCCTCTCCTCCCCCCCCCCAAAAAGACAAACAAATAAACAAAGACCAGCTGCTGCTGCCCTGATGGGTATTTAATAATAATAATATTTAGCATTTGGATTTTTTAATTTCTCACATATACTATATCAGCTTTCCTGACAACAACAGACCCACAAAGTAGATGAGTGATATCATCTCCATCTTGTAGTGCCTACAAAGACTGATGGTTCAAAAGCACCTAATAAACCTTTCCATAGCTCCCCTTAAGGCATGGAAGGATTTAGTAGTAAAAAAAAATGCAATCAATTTCACGTCAATGTACGTTTAAACGTACATTTAAAGCATGTGACTTCCCACAAGAAATGCTGGGGCCTGTGGTTTGTTCAGGTTGCTGGAGATGGTAGCTCCATGGTTGGATTCGATGGTTGTTTGAGCCAGTCACAACATATGGAGGGTGATAGGTAGATGGAACGGCATCCACTGGGATGAGATGCGGTGAGGTGAGAGGGCAATGAGGTGGGAAGAGATCCCAGTGCTACCAACCTGGAGCTCTCAAAACCCCACACCAGGGGTGCCAACTTGAATAAAATATTGCGGGGCAAACAACAACCTGATTTAACAAACAAACAACAACCTGATTTAAATAAAAATAAAAAATCTGATTTAAATCAAAAAAATCCATTTAAAAAAAATCATTGATTTTTTATCCAGCCTGCTGGAGACTGGCAGTCAAGAAGTGTATCCATAGCAGTGACCAGAGAAGAAATGGCCGCTGGGAGGAGCGCAGAAAGAAGAAATGTCATGATACATCTGCAGCAGCACAACTGGATGCCTTTATCTGCCTCAGCTGCAACAAAACATGTCTCTCCCGCATTGGTTTCTACAGCCACAGCAAGTGCTGCAACCTTCCAGCAGCCTGACATCACCTCCAAAGGCGCAGTCATCCATTGTCTCCCAAGTCAGACAGATGCCAGCAATAATAGGCAGAGTGAGGTGATCTCTTCAGGTAAGGATGGAGAGATCTGTCCATTTCACCTCTCTCAGTTTCTCATTCTTCCAATTTTAAATTGAGCTCTCCACACATCTGTAGCAATCTGCATTTTTTAAAAAAAAATCCTTGTGAAAATGTGTCGGTGTTTTTGTGCAAATTTCTCCTGATAAACCCATTTGGGCATCTGGTTTTGACCAATATACACTTTCCTGCAAGCAAGGTCCTTTATTATAGTCATAGCTGTCAACTTTCGGATTTGAAAATAAGGGATTTTTAAAAACTTTCGGATTTGAAAATAAGGGATGTCGCGAGGGCGGTGCAATGGCACCAAGTAGCCTCGCCACCCTGCGCTCCAGAAGCTGCGCGCGAACGGGTGAGCGGAAGAACGAGCGCGTAGACGGCAGGCAGGCTGGCTATCTGGTTGGGCGTGAGGGTCTGGCTGCACAAGGCATGCAAGCTCCACCCCCAGTCGGTCTCAGACTCCTTATTGGCAGCCGAGCAACGCAGCTGAGGAGCCTCCCTGGCCGGCAGGGAGGGAGAGGAGCTGCTTCCTTTGAAATCTGGGGAATTTAAGGGATATCAACAATCCGGGATAGCAGCGGGAAACGGCATTGGAATAAGGGAGTTTCCCGCCCAAAAAAGGGAGGGTTGACAGCTATGAATATAGTGCATTATTATACATTATTTTCACCAATATATTCACCTCCCTGTATGCTTTTCTCTATTATATGCATTTGTGTAAGCATAGGTTGGTTGGAGAGCTACATGGCAACATTCAGATAAGCGTGAATTTCAAAGGGTGGTTGTGTTCTGGTACGCATATTGTTCTGGAAAGTGCAAATTTGACAGATTCGTCTTTAAATGCAAACTGAATCACATTTCTCCCCCCGCCGCACTAGCCTGAGGCAAATGATTCTGGCTGTAATGAAAGGGCAGTACATTATTAGCTATTTGCTTTACTACTATAATATTTTTACTGCCGCGGAAAGGGAGAGGCACTGGTGGGATTTGCTGCATTAGGTGCTAAAATAACAACCTGCCTTGTGTATTTTGACGGTGGGTTAGCATTTGCTGCTCTGCCTCAGGTGGAAAAACATCTTGAGCTGGCTCTGGTTACATCTATCTTCAATCTGGAGAGATGTGAGTGAGGCCCTGAACGGCGAAAACCTAAGCACAGAAGATGTGAGACTGAGGGAGTGTGAGCGGGTGCAAAACCCTCATGTAAACTGGCCCTAAGAAGCAGAAGTTACTGTACATCAAGTTGGAAGGAAGGAACAGGGAGAGAGACTGGCTGGAAGCCAGGCTGAGTGAAGACAGTCAAGGACTTGAGGCAAGGATGGATAGAGGCCTCATGGAGCTGAAGAAAGGAGGGACAAGGAACAGTTGTGGCTATGGATTCGTGTTTCCAGCTGACTAGTAGAAACCAGAGGAGAGCGCAAAATATGGTCTGAAGCTCAACGTCAAAAAAACTAAGATCATGGCCACTGGTCCCATCACCTCCTGGCAAACAGAAGGGGAAGAAATGGAGGCAGTGAGAGAGTTCACTTTCTTGGGTCACATATATATATATCTTAGTGTGGAATAATGTTTCCCTGGTCCTGAATGGGGTAATTGTGCCCCTGAAGGACCAGGTGCGCAGCCTGGGAGTCATTTTGGACTCACAGCTGTCCATGGAAGCGCAGGTCAATTCTGTGTCCAGGGCAGCTGTCTACCAGCTCCATCTGGTACGCAGGCTGAGACCCTACCTGCCCGCAGACTGTCTTGCCAGAGTGGTGCATGCTCTAGTTATCTCCCGCTTGGACTACTGCAATGCGCTCTACGTGGGGCTACCTTTGAAGGTGACCCGGAAACTGCAATTAATCCAGAATGCGGCAGCTAGACTGGTGACTGGGAATGGCTGCTGGGACCATCTAAACACCGGTCCTGAGAGATCTACACTGGCTCCCAGTACGTTTCCGAGCACAATTCAAAGTGTTGGTGCTGACCTTTAAAGCCCTAAACGGCTTTGGCCCAGTATACCTGAAGGAGGGTCTCCACCACCACCGTTCAGCCCGGACACTGAGGTCCAGCGCCGAGGGCCTTCTGGCGGTTCCCTCATTGCGAGAAGCAAAGCTACAGGGAACCAGACAGAGGGCCTTCTCGGTAGTGGCGCCTGCCCTGTGGAACGCCCTCCCATCAGAAGTCAAAGGTACTAACAACTATCTGACATTTAGAAAATGCCTGAAGACAGCCCTGTTCAGGGAAGTTTTTAATCTGTGACATGTGTATGTATTTTAATGTTTGCTGGAAGCCGCCTAGAGTGGCCAGGGAGACCCAGCCAGATGGGCAGGATATAAATAATAAATTATTATTATTATTATTATTATTATTATTATTATTATTATTATTATCTATTTTAGAGTGATACTTACAAATCCATGGATTTCTACATCATGGATGAATCATTTTGTACCTGAACCAGAAACATTTTGTCCTGTCAGTTTGCTGACTTTCACCAGATTCTCAGTTCAAATATAATTTCTGTTCCCTCTAGTCTAGGCCATGCTGGTTAAGGGTTTCTCTTGGTGTCCTCACAGCTCATTTTCTTTAATCCTGGATTAGCCTTGTTGCTCTCTGCTACCTTTTCAAGTACTGTAATGACTCTCTCCCCTCCCCCCCAATACAGTTTGAGAAAAAGAACCTATTACCTATTTTGACCAAAGCAATTCTTAATCATACAGTAGTATACCCTCCACAAACATTACATGGGCCTCTTCAGGCAGAATGATTTTCTGCACCATCTTGACATTATTACAAGGAAGCTGACTTTCTCACAGAGAAAATTTGACCTCTGTGATTTTGCCGTTGCTTTTGTATGCTTGTTTCCAGATAGGGTGACTTTGCTGCCCAATGCTAAATAGTATGGTAATGTTCCCTTAATTTTGTGAAGCAAAAGGTTCCCTAAGAAATACATGAAAATTTTGAAATCAAAGTCAATTGACTGGAATATGGGCACTGTGTTGAACTGTTAATCCTCAAAGCTTTGCACATAATCCAATATGACTCAGATATTCAAAATGGATTCTGATTCCTCCCCCACCCCCATTTATCTTTGCAAGTTTTGGTTTATTAAATGGCATGCACAATGTCCTCTTGCTCCAGAGCCTGGTCTACAAATTTTGCTATTGAGGTAAAAATCTGCACTGCTTCCCCTACCCCTGATTGTGAACTCCAAGCAAACATTTTTTTTTTTTTTGCAGTAAATTCATTTTCACAATTTACAGACATTTGTTTTATCTGAAAGAATGGTTTATCCACATTTTGCAATCAAATTACTATACATTTAAAATATATATCTTACAGGTATAGGTCTGCCATACATTTGTAACAAGAGATAGTTTCAGTGGTTGTGAACATATGGGCGCCTCGTTTTTGGTATGTTACATAGCGGGTTCTCCATCATGGAGAGCACGTGTTGCGGTGGGAGCTAGCAAACTACCCCTTAGTTGCTGGGCGGGTTGGTTTCGATGGCCACTGCTGTGATTGGACCCTGGGGTGTTGTTGGGGAGAATTATATGTTGCCATTTATGATGGACAGCCCAGCGTTTATAAATGGTTTGCACGCAGCGTGATCTCCCTCTTTGGCTGCGTGCTTCGGATCACCCGCCCTCCCTCCCTAATTTTAGGCCTCTGTATTGACCTTGCTATGCCTGTCATGGGGTCGTCTGCTTTTGGGGCAGGGGCCTGGTAGGAATTTTTTCATTTGGCTGATTGGCTGGTGCCATCTGGTTTTCGCCTACTGCGTAGCAAATAGTCACAACTTGTAAGGTTGGCGGTTAGGCATTGGTTATTATTATGTTGGTTGGAGGAGGGGACTGTTGACTGTGTTTGCCCCTCCTATTGATGGCGGTGTTTGGGGAATTCCGTTAAAGGAATCCAGGGGCTCGACATGCTTTTGTCCATATCCCCCGGTCGGGGGCCAGGGCCACGCAAGAGCCCCTGGGAGCCTGTGGGAAGAGGGGAGGGTCAGACCCATCCGGCCCCCTTTCTCTACCTGGATGGTTTTCCCCCTTTACTGACAAATGTCAGTTCTTTCCTTAGGGGACAGATAGTCTGAACCAATGCCTACGCAACCACTCACATATCTTGTAATTTAATAAAGTTGTGGCCAAATTCATGCCAAAAACCAAAACCAAAATTTATGCCTGAAGTGTGAATTTATTTTGAGGGGTGGTTTGGGACCTCGACACACAAAAACTTGGCCATAAACATTAGTCAGAGCTACATAATTTGCCAATACTCATTATGTGGAAAGTTAACTTTGTGACAAAATGGAGGGACGAGGCAGGAGTCAACTCACTGCAACATTAAAATTTCAACACATCTCTTTCCTGTGCAAAAGATGCTCAACAAAATGGACGCATTCACTTTTCCCAATGAGAACAATCCCAACTAAGCATAGCTGAAAGAACTGGCTAAAATCTCCTGTTGGTGTGAAAAATTCACAGGACGAACAGGTTCAGTACTGGGCAGATCCTTTCGGTCTCAGCCCTATGGTTGTATGGTTCTGTGTCTTTGAAAACATAAGGTGTCATTGACACACTGGTTTAGTTTAGTTTAGTTTAGTTTAGTTTAGTTTAGTTTAGTTTAGTTTAGTTTAGTTTAGTTTAGGCTGTGAACCTCTGACATGTACACTTTTACATATGATTGTACTAATGGCCAACTCTGTGGGTGTGTATTAATTATATCAAAGTTAATAATGAGTGTTAATTAAATGGATGTTCTGGGACATACAGGCTATAAGAAATATAAATTGAATTTTGAGGACTTAAATAGTGTAAAAAAGAATTCAGGTTAAGATATGACAGTTAGTAAGTAAAACGAAGATTTCAATTGTTAGCAAAGCAGTAATTTTGCGACCCCCAAACTTGCTCGGGCTACATACCCTTTTTGTCCATGCCCTCTTGGATGTCTTATCTTTTGGTGGGAGCTTTACGTCTCTGGAAGAGCAACTATTTTATTAAAAAATCAAAACCATTTCCCTGGGGAAATCCAGCGCCATCATCGTTTCTGTTCACATTACTTAAGCTTGGTTTAAAAAAAACAAACAAAAAAACTAGAAGCCCTAGATTCTCCATCTAAAAGCATCAATACTTAGTATGCTACAAACATATAGAATTGTGATTTCCAGGTGAGAGGACACAATTGACAGGCAGATTTGGGTTCCCACAAATTTTATTTTAGATGCAGTACACCGAATGCAACATATGCAAGAAGGCTGCTTAAAATTACTGCTGGGTTCTGTATCCAAATGCAAGCACATCAGAGCTTCTTTTGGCTGATATTCTTTTAATTCAAGAAAACAAGCTTTAATAATCCCAAACCCCATGCAAGTCTTTTAATGATGGTAGCGAGGGCAACATACAAACTAAAAATAGGCTGGGCGAGATCTTGCACTCTTGCCACCAAACCGGCAGCTGGCGTCGATGAGACGGTGTTACAAGTTTCCCAACAGCTGCCAACTAATGTTTGATCAGGGATAAAATATGCCAAGGTGACAAGATCTCGCTGCCCTGCATTTCAGGGACCATCATTAAAAATGCAGCAAGCCTCATGCAGGCCCAGAAGGTCCCATGTTCTCTCAAGATACAAGGGAGAGAGACAAGTTCACAAGATGTCAAAAACAATATCCGTTTGTGTTTACTATGCAAACCCGCTGAGCAACCTTTTGATGCATGTTTGTACTAAGGGACCATTGAGACTCTTTTTTGTTTTTTTAAAGGGGGTGGTCTATTTAGGCTATGCATGTGAGGGAAAGGCAGTCAGGGCAGAAGGGTCAGCCCTGGAACCACAAAAGGTGGCTGTAAATCTGTTTGTGAACCGGGCAAAAGATTCCTCGCTCTCTGGGTTCTTTGGGGGAAAACAATGAGGAAAACAGATGCAATGTGTATGGCAGGCTGTAGTACCATCGCAGGTTTGTGGCTGTCTCCCCCTCCCCCTTTAATAATATATTGATGTGAGCAGCTTGGGCACGCCAAGCAAATTCTCGACGTAAAAAGTCAACTGTCGGAACGAGGCTCATCACTCTGGCAAAGTGCATTCAGGTAGAACGCCTCTCGAGGCGCAATCCCTGGCAGCCATATTGTTCAGAGGGAAAGGGATTGCTCCATCTAATGAGCTCATAAATGTTTATTAAAGAATGTTTCTGCCAGTTTACAGAAAAAGCAGCTGGGTTGCAACTTGGCGGGTAATTGGCTTTGAAGCGATTCGGTGATAAGGTTCCCATAGGGTAATTGAACTTATTCTTGCTACTAATCTCACGCTGAAAAAAACACTTGGGAAGGAAGAGAAAGCTGAACTCCTAGAATTGCTGTTGCAGGAATGCCAGATGTATTTGGAGAGGTGCCTTTTTGTTACTGTACCCTCTTCATTTCCCCTCCTCGTCACTTGATGGTTTGCGCGTCGAGGTCCCCAAACTACCCCTCAAATAAAACACACTTCAGACAGAATTTTAAGTTTAAGGTTTTTGGCATAATTTTGGCCACAACTTTATTTAAATACAAAATATGTGAGGGGTTGCTTAGGCATTGGTTCAGACTATCTGTCCCGCTGGGGACAGAACTGACATTTTGTCAGTAAAGGGAAAACACTTTGGGGAGAGAATGGGAGCTGGGGGTCTGACCCTCTCCTCTCCCCAAATCCTCCCAGGGGCTCTTGTGTGGCCCTGGCCCCCGACCGGGGGATACGGACAAAAGCATGACGAGCCCCTGGATTCCTTTAATGGAATTTCCCGTGCAGCAGCAGCATTGGAGGGGCAGACCACAGCCAATCCTGACCCGTCCACCAACCAAGTAATTAACCAATGCCTAACCACCAACCTTACAAGTTGTGACTATTTGCTATGCAGTAGGCGAAATCCAAATGGCACCAGCCAATCAGCCAAATGGAAAAATTCCTACCAGGCCCCTGCCCCAAAAGCAGACGACCCCATGACAGGCATAGCAAGGTCATACACAGAGGCCTAAAATTAGGGAGGGGGGCGGGTGATCCGTTGCATGCAGCAAAGAGGGACATCACACTGCGTGCCCAGCAGTATATAGTCTCTGGGCTGTCCATCAAAAAATTGCAACATAGAAATCTCCCCAACACAGCAGTGGCCATCTATACTAACCCGCCCAGCAACAGAGGGGTGACTTGCTGGCCCCCACTGCAACACGTGCTCTCCATGAAGGAGAACACGTTTTGTGTAAACCCCACTAAAAAAAAAATCAGTAGATTTTTCAAACTCTTCCTTCTCACAAGGAGGAGCCTCCAGTTTTTGCCTTAGATGAAAATTGACGACAGCTCTCTTCACATAGCTCTCATTATTTTGCCTCCCGCATGAAGAGTTCCTTCAACAACCTGACTCACAACAGGAGTCTCAGAAGATGGAGAGGCACAGAGGACAACACTCACAGCATAGCTTGACGAACATCCTGTGTTAATGTGGTCCCCACAGAGAGATACTTGGAACACTCCTGAAAAATATGGCTTATTTTTTTAAAGATCTAAACTCCTGCTGTGTCAAAATCTGCCCTTCAATTTCTTGGAAGTTTTCTTCCCCTGTAAAGGAGGCTTCCTGGCTTCTGCCCTGTTCTCAGGGATCTTGAGAATTCCTTTAGAGTTCCTGTGGGTTTTGAGCTTAGCTTATTGATGCAAGGGAGAGAGAGGTGTGTGTTTTCTTCCAGCAAACATTTTCCCAGGAACCTGCAGCCTCCCTAGCTGCTCATGCTTCCTGATCTGAAAAAAAAGGCCCAGTGGGAGGAGTTACCCCATGATGTCTCTCCCGGGCTTGAATGGAAGTGTGGGGCACCAGGAAGGCTGCAGACTGCAGACTGCCGACTGCCGCTGCTGCGATCTGTAGAATGAACAAGAATATGTGGGAATGTTTGGAATGTGGATGAGAATATATTACTTAAGATATCCTTAGCCTAACTTGTGTTTACAAGTTCCAACTAAGTTAGCAGAGTTACATTCCCCTTTTAAATCACACAGCAGAAGGTTGCTCAGGTTTGTTTAAACCTCTGTAAAATAGTTTCCTGGTATTACCCCTTTATCCCTCTTCAAAATAAGACACTACACAAGTCTTCTATAAAAGCATGTAAAAACGTTTACTCACAGACATCAAAAGGTCACAATAAGATCCCAGATGAAGGCAGACTTAAGCTTAGAAAATATATGTACATGTGGAGACTCTCCAGGTGGGAGAAGGCTCCATTTGGGCCCTCTTGGCTGGAAGCCCTCTTGGCTGGAAGCTGGAAGCCAAGAGCCCATCTCTGCTCTAAGATGTTGCTTGATTGAAGTCCCGATCCAAGAGAGGGAAAATGGCCACTGACCTGTGGTTTTGTCCTAACCTGCCCAGGTGAAGCCACTCCCACTTTCAGTTACTTAGTGGAAGTTGTCTCAGTCCAGGTAAACAGGAAGTTACGGCTGGAGGACTGAGACACCTTCATGTCCACTCTAGCAATGTTATATTTGACTGCTCTGTGTGTTTACATCCCACAGAATACACCCACAAACACATATCAGCCACTACGAAAGTGAGGAATGCATGACAATGACCGCTCCCCACATCAAATGGGGGGCGACTTTTGCGTTTTCGCGCGCAGCCCCCCGGATCCCAGTGCGGTTCCCAGTAGTTCAGACTGGCTTCATCCTCCCCAGGCTGGATACCTGGGGTCTCCGCCTACCTCAGTCAATTGCCCAATCCCGCCTGGGGAGGCGTTGCCAGGGGATTGGCCAGGTAAGGGGAGGGACCGCCCTGCCCACACAACAGAAGGTGAATCTTACCTACAAAGTGGCAGTTGGCTCCACACATGAGAATTCCACTGATATTTTTGCTGGCCTTCAATAGGTTTTGAGTGCTTCCCTCCTCTGACCCCCTCATAAATCAATGGAGACTGGTAAAAAAAAAGTAATGTAGGAGAAATTTTCAGCACACCACTGATCAAAACTCTTTTTGTATCTTTCAAAATTCCCCAGGTGTTTCATGGAATCAGAAACCTCTAGCCTTGTTATGGGGCAGGGGAGGAGAAATTGATAGGAACTTCGACACTGTGCAACTCTTACAAACATTTCCTGGACATTCACTGTATTAAGATGCCGACTGACACTGCTGCCAGTTAGGTGGCTTCTAATGATATTCACGCATTGCTTTTCTGTTTTAAGCTACAAGGTTAATTGCAATTAACCTTCTACACTACTGGGAGTATTTCACTTTTTTTGCATATAAATCGTCTTATATTCCACCCATACCAGCAGGTGCTGTGGGTGGTGCTGTTTGAAGTTCGACACATGTTCCTTATAGTGCTTGTGGTGGGGGTCATTTTATGGCTCCAGATTATTATTTTTCAAAAATTAATCTTTTAATTATCACTAAAATGCTTCTCTCTACCTATTCTTCTCTCCCTATTTATATATATATATATATCTCTCTCTATCTATCTATCTATCTATCATCTATCTATCTATCTATCTATCTATCTATCTATCTATCTATCTATAGCTTAGGGCCCCACTCTCTTGGGGGCCCCAATTTTTTTTAAAGAAAACAAACAAACTGGATGTACATTTCCAAAATATAAGATAAAACACAAATAAAATAAAACCTACATACAGCAACCATATTTTGTGTTGTGTAGGCTCCTATGATGTAAGTAATGGGCCCCACCTGCTAGCCTGCTCCCTAAAACATCACTGGTTTGCTCATTTCTATATATAGGGTGCCTACATTCTGCATGTGCAAATGGCTTTAGATACCTATTAGGTCCATAAATTACCATATAGCATATATTCAACACAAAAAACAGCGACAATTTGTTGATGACAAAGGACAGCTGGACATATACCTGTAAAGGGCCCCATTACCTTCAGTAGCTTAAGGCCTCATCAAACCTAAATCCAGCCCTCTATCTATCTATCTATCTATCTATCTATCTATCTATCTATCGATATTCTACCACTGGGGGCTGCCCTGATCTTGTTGTTCACAACCCCTGCTGCCACTCCTTGCCAGCCCCTTCCCTTTACACTTCATAGCTCATCCAACCCCACATCCTCTCACAGCTCACCCTACTTTCTCTCCTTCCCAGAGCAACAGGCATGATGGTGGCAGCAGCATTGGAGAGGGGGAAATGAAGGAAACTTTCTTTCCTTTGTTCCCCTACTACCACACCTGCTAGTGAAGGCAGTGCATGGCTGCTGCTGTTGAAAGGAACGTAAAAGGGCTGGATTTCAAAATCCTCCCAACAGTAGCTGCCACAGTGATCTCTTTCATCCTCCTCCCCCTATTGGTGGCTTTGCAAACTGCAGTGTGATGACAGACTTATAATGTTTCTATATAGGAAGATGTTTATAGGTATAGCAAGTGCTTTTTTCTTGGGGTGATGCAGGGGTTCGCATACCCATAAACATTTTGTGAATCTAAGTTTTCCTCATATTTCAATATGAGTAGGAAAATGAGACCCCTAAACATTTTTTTTTAAAGCACTGGGTATAGCACCACGACACCACCTTATTTCAAGATTTATTTTTGTATAATGATGCTACAGTGGTCTAACATGATATTACAATAATGTTATATATATATATATATATATATATATATATATATATATATATATATATATATATATATATAAACTTATAAAACACATTTTTGACCTTTAAAGTCCTATGCAGCCTAGGACCCTCGTACCTATGGGACCGCCTCTCCTGGTATGCCCCGCAGAGGACCTTAAGGTCCACAAATAGCAATATTTTGGAGGTCCCGAGCCACAAGGTTGTTAGACGGGTCTCAACTAGACCAGGGCCTTTTCAGTACTGGCCCCAACTTGGTGGAACACTCTGTCACAAGAGACCAGGGCCCTGCGGGATTTGACATCTTTCCGCAGGGCCTGCAAGACAGAGCTGTTCCGCCTGGCCTTCGGGTTGGACTCAGTCTGATGTTTCCTCCCCTTATGGTTTTGAATATGGGCGATAAATGAAGCGGCATTTTAAATTGTATTTTAACCTGTACTTAAATTAATGTTTTTTTCCTTCTTTTATACTTTATTGTAATTTTATTGATGTTAGCCACCCTGAGCCCGGTTTCGGCTGGGAAGGGCGGGGTATAAATAAAATTTATTTTTTATTTATTATTATTATTTTTGTCCCTTCCACTTTAGCAACATGGTTAATGCTGGTGACTGGCAAGTTATTGGGTTGTGGTTTTTTTTAAAATACTTCTTAAATTGTGATAGTTAAAACACAAATAAAGTCATAAAATGGCAGCCACTGCAGAAGTGAAAATGAAGGTGTTTGGAGCTGTGACAAACTTTCTTGTTCTTCCCCTTCCCCTTCCCACATCACTACCCATATCAAAATTTCATCCTTTCCATAAGATGGCATCTATCCCTGTGGAGGCTGCTTTCGTGTTCCCTTCATCTGAAAAAAGTCAGACTCATAGCTGTTAACCCTCCCTTTTTTTGCGGCAAACTCCCTTATTCCAATGCCGTTTCCTGCTGCTACCCCGGATTGTTGATATCCCTTAAATTTCCCGGATTTCAAAGGAAGCAGCTCCTCTCCCTCCCTGCCGGCCAGGGAGGCTCCTCAGCTGCGTTGCTCGGCTGCCAATAAGGAGTCTGAGACCGACTGGGGGCGGAGCTTGCATGCCTTGTGCAGCCAGACCCTCACGCCCAACCAGACAGACAGCCTGCCTGCCGTCTATGCGCTTGCTTTTTCGCTCACCCGTTTGTGCGCAGCCTCTGGAGTGCAGGGTGGCGAGGCTACTTGTTGCCATTGCACCGCCCTCGTGGCATCCCTTATTTTCAAATCCGAAAGTTGACAGCTATGGTCAGACTAGATGCATCCTATTTTAATCTAGAACCTCTGGTGGCAAAATAGGAACTAGCACTGTGGCGAAGAGATCTCATCTGAAATACCACTAGAGGGCCTTTCCCCATCCCATGTCTTTGTAGGCCTCACAGGACAGCTCATTTTGGCACCATTATATCACTGCCAGTTCCTTCAGTATTCCAAAGCATAAGACCTTAGTAACATGAGCAGCATCAGGACCACGTGCTATGATAACCTACTTCAGTGATACATGTTAATTTTACTTTGGCCAGTTCCCTGTGGCACATCTATTCCCTCCATTAAATTCAAGAACAATATCCTTCCTTCAGCCTTAGTTTAATTAATAGGTTTCCCAGGAACTTGCCCTTTTTGCAACTGGCAGCTGATTTTTTAATTTCTAAGAACCTGAGGTGCGAGCCCACAACCTTGCATTCTAAATCCTCATCTAGAGATGAACTGCTGTAATTATATGTTAAATATGCTTCAAATCTGTAGGGAGCAGTAACTCAATAAAACCATGAGCAAAATTTAATGGGAAGCTTAATTATAATAATAATATCATAAAATCCTAATGAGGAGAAAAATGCAGCTTCATTTTATTTTAGCTTGGACACCTAATATAAGAAGGGAGCTTTTTTTTTTTTTTGGTACAATGGTAATATTCTCTCAAATTTTTGGAAAGATTAGTTTTTCCCCCTATGGTAATGTGTCTGGTTTTCAATTACTTTCTTATGAATGTAATAAAATATTTGGCAAACTCTTAAGAGCACATGCAGAAACAACTATATTGGAAAAATGGATGGCTCAGTTAAAATAGTGCACTCTCTCTCACACACATACTGGCCGTATGAACTGACTCACTCACCTGTTATCTGTTACCTGTGTACACAGAGGTACTCCAACACCTCATCCCCGTGAGGGTTTCATTAACTCCGAGTAATCCCACTGCCCGAGGCGGCCGCGCTCATTCACTTCCCAAGGATGCGCTCCGAGGGACACTGACGAGCGTTGGGGGCGGATGGAACTTGCAGGCTCCCTTCTCTCTCCCTCCCCTCCCCTCCTCATTATGTTCTTCTCCGCTCGGCTTCTGTTCTGAGTCCCATTCTCTTTCCTCACCCCTCCGCCAATCAGGGCCCGGCGACGTTGCGAGTGCCCCGGCTCCGATTGGCTGGCGTTGCGCGCGCCGCCTGCCTATTCCTTTTGTGTATGCTGAGGGGGAAAGAGAGAACGCAAATGCGCGTGTCTGTCTTTCGCCCTCCCTCCCTCCCTGCTGGCGCGCGATTGGCCCGGCTTTCAATTGGGGGAATTTTCCCCACGGCACACCAGGCAACATCTCGCGGCACACTAGTGTGCCGCGGAACAGTGGTTGAAAAACACTGGTCTAAACCACAGAGCCTAGGGCTTCCCGATCAGAAGGTCGGCGGTTCGAATCCCCGTGATGGGGTGAGCTCCTGTTGTTCAGTCCCAGCTCCTGCCAACCTAGCAGTTCGAAAGCACATCAAAGTGCAAGTAGATAAATAGGTACTGCTCCGGTGGGAAGGTAAACAGCATTTCCGTGCACTGCTCTGGTTCGCCAGAAGCGGCTTAGTCATGCTGGCCACATGACCTGGAAGCTGTCTGCGGACAAACACCGGCTCCCTCAGCCTATAGAGCGAGATGAGCGTGCAACCCCAGAGTCGTCCGCGACTGGACCTAACGATCAGGGGTACCTTTACCTTTACCTTTACTTGACACCCACACCATCCAACTGGCAGTCCACACTCCCCCCCCCCATTAAATTTGGGAGAGGGAGGAAGCCCCATTGCACAACTGGAACATATTGTCCAAGGCTTCAAATTACGGGACCTGTTTGATTAATCCCACCCATTATTTCTAACCTGCTGTTTTGCGCAAATCTTGAGTTGAGTTGAGTTGAGAACCTGCTGTTTTGCGCAAATCTGTTGGATTGAAAACTTTGAATGCTATTTTTAAAGCTGTTTTGCCCACTGCAAAACATGATTGAAACATGGGAGAAGTTTGATGTTGTGCATTTCCACAGACATTTTTTAAAAAAGATGTTCACATGCGCAGGTAAACAATAACCTGTGTGCATGCCCGCAATGAACCATGGTTTTTCAGACTGTACAGAGGATGGGGAAGCACCATTGCTATGAGAGAAGGAGAAACTTTCTCATTTCATATCACTCATATCACCTTCTGTACGCTTCCAGTCTGAGTGACGGAGAGGTGTGTTGCGAAAGGCTGCTTAACCCTTTCCCTTCCAACTATTTCTCAGCTCAAAACTGTTGCCCCCAATTTTCTCTCTCTCAGCAAGGGAAAATAAACAGGGGATCCATATCTCTCACCTCTTCCAATGGGAAACCATATGGCTACAATTTCAAGCAGTCAGATGGCGGAAAGGGAAAGGGAAAGGGTTAAGCAGGCTCTCTCCATCGCTGTTCTTCATTTTTCAAGTGCAGCCTCCACATCTGCTTTTCAGTACAAGGGGGGGGGGAAGAGAGAAGGCACTGCTGAATGTTTATAGCCCTATTCTGGGATTTGGGATGAACACAAACGGAAAGTGGGTGGAGGGTACATACAAGCTCCACCCACCCCAATGACTCACATCCTGCAAAAAGGTTTGATGGAGGGTTCCAAACACATTCATGCGAACATGCTTAGAAGAGTCCTTTCATTGTTAACATTTTTTTTCTAGCATGTGTTTGTGTAAACTACACAAACACAATAAATGTAACCGGCTGCGTTTTAACACAAATAAAGTCTGTTATTTACTGTATCATATTAACATATCAACAAAGATGAGACATAAAATTCAACTGAAGGACGAGAACATCCAATAGATCAGTTGTGTCTCCAAACAGCTCTTGAAGGAAATTCAAACATATACTAAAGTCCATTCCACCTGCGTTTGTTCATGTAGTCCAAAAACAATCCATATGTAGGGTATTGTGATTTCATAAGACGACAAGGATTTCCGGAATATTTTATCCTTCTTTCGCCATCTTGGGCTTCATCAGTGATATGAATTCTAGATAATACAGATAAATACAATATTGTGATCTTATACATTTTACAAAGATAATATTAATGCCATAAATAACTATACATACCAAATGTGATGTAACACGACAGTGGGTCTAACGCATAATGGTGGCTGCGATGAACACAACTGTTACAAACAGAGGTTATATGGTCAAACATAATAATGATTCTGGTTTCAGGTGTTGGCAACCTACAATAGAATAAAGTCTTTCTTAAAGTGACCCTGGTGGTACAACAAACATAAAACAAACTACAGCTCAATTCAAATGTAATGCACTTGAATACTCCTATATAGTTATGAACAATTTCTAATCCTAAATTAATGATCTGTAATAGACACCCAAATGTTCTATAATAACAAAAATAATGTATTATGAGTACTTTGGAGAATGTAGAGCAGCCTTTGGCAACCTGATGCCCTCCAATACGACAAGGATTTCCGGAATATTTTATCCTTGTTTCGCCATCCTAGGCTTCTTCAGTGCTATGAGTTCAAATGAGATGTAACACAACAGTGGATCCATAGCATAGTAGTGGTCGCAACCACTAGGATGGCGAAACAAGGGATTGGTTTTGGACTACATGAACAAACGCATGTTGAATAGACATTAGTATATGTTTGAACTTCTTTCAAGAACTCATTGGAGAGACAACTGATTTACTGGGTCTTCTGGTCCTTCAATTGAACTTTATGACTTATCTTTGTTGATATGTTAATATGATACAGCAAATCACGGACTTTATTTGTGTTAAAACGCAGCCGGTTACATTGATTGTGTTTGTGTAGTATCTTGTACGCAGCCATAGGTTTGATGCTGTGTTGTGTTTGTGCAAAGACATCACAACTGAGGATAATGGGACTTCTACTGCACAAAGGTTTGTGCCAAAAAAGGGACAAAAGACGACCTGCCTTGGCTAATAGAGATACTTGTAGCATATGTAGTCATTCTGATGTCCAATTTTATGTACTACCATAGGTGTGGCAGCAAAGGGGTAAGGGAGAGAGTTTATACTCCTACTGCCAGAGACATCCAAAATGCAGTAATGTTGATTGGAATAGAGCTGCATTGTTCCCCTCCATGCCTTAAGCGACACTTTGAGAAGAATACAGCATGCCAGAGCATCCATTATTATCTCGGCGGAATGAAGGATGGCAAAACCAGTCTTTCAATAAACGATTACTTATTTATTATCACAATTTCCAACTCTTTCCTTTTTAAAACACACACACACACACACACACACACACACACACACACACACCCCACCCCAAGTCCATTACAGCAATTATTTGTAAATAAGCACAACATTCCTGAACACTCAGTCCCGCTGGCGGAAGAAAAGGTTTAAATGTGGAGTACATTAGCAAGGCATTGAGATTGTCAATAATGCATGCTTGACACCATTTAATTATTTGGGAAACATCTGTTGAAGAGAAATATGCTCCAGAGAGGAAGAGGGAAGTCAAATGCATTAGTAGCTGTGTTAACCACATCACACTCTGGAGAGAAAGAGAGAGAGAGAGAGAGAGAGAGAGAGAGAGAGAGAGAGAGAGAGAGAGAGAGAGAGAGAGAGGAAAACCCTTCAAGGATAGCACAACAGTCAGGGACATTACAAATGCCTTCCTCGTTTTTTGCACATCTGGATAAACACGACAGTGGCCTATTTACTTATTTCCTGCTCTTCCTTTCAGAAAGGTCTTTGGGGGTTACATAGGACTCCCCAGCGGTCTCCCATCCAGACACTGATCAGGTCCAGACCTGCTTGGCTTCATCAGTGCTACAGCATCTGGTGCTCTCACGCCGACCATCCCCTCGTGGGATAGTCCTTGGTTTATCTGAATACAGGGCAATAGACTGGGTTGTAAGAGGAAGCCATGCAGGGAAGTGATTTTGGCAGCTATGTCACAAAGATAATTTCACCCCTGAAGGAGACTCACCAGAGTCTGAGCCTAAACGCTGCAAGATTGCCTTTTTGGTGGAGCAAGAGTTCAGTGTACTCTGCCTTGAGTGGACAGTTCAGATTTCATGTCTAAAAAATAATGAATAAAATATTTTAATAATAATAATTATAATATTAATAATAAATTATTATTTATACCCCGCCCATCTGGCTGGGTTTCCCCAGCCACTCTGGGCGGCTTCCAACAGAACATTAAAATGCAGTAATCTATTAAACATTAAAAGCCTCCCTAAACAGGGCTGCCTTCAGATGTCTTCTAAAAGTCTGTTAGTTGTTTCTCTCTTTGACATCTGTTGGGAGGGTGTTCCACAGGGCAGGTGCCACTACCGAGAAGGCCCTCTGCCTGGTTCCCTGTAAAAAAATGAAATTGGGCCTTATTGGTTAGTAGGGGGCACTGGCACCAACTCCAGGGGGACCTGGGCACCCACAACATTTTTTGCTGTGGGTGCCCGGCCTCTGCCTCTGCCGCTGCCATTCACTGCCACCACCCACCACGCACTGCCGTTGCCACCTACACATTGCCACAAAAAAAGAGGAAAGACATCATGGAAAATGAGGGTGTGAAACATAGCTGTTAACCCTCCCTTTTTTTGCGGGAAACTCCCTTATTCCAATGCCGTTTCCCGCTGCTATCCCGGATTGTTGATATCCCTTAAATTCCCCGGATTTCAAAGGAAGCAGCTCCTCTCCCTCCCTGCCGGCCAGGGAGGCTCCTCAGCTGCGTTGCTCGGCTGCCAATAAGGAGTCTGAGACTGACTGGGGGCAGAGCTTGCATGCCTTGTGCAGCCAGACCCTCACGCCCAACCAGACAGACAGCCTGCCTGCCGTCTATGCGCTTGTTCTTTCGTTCACCCGTTCGCGCGCAGCCTCTGGAGCGCAGGTTGGCGAGGCTACTTGGTGCCATTGCACCGCCCTCACGGCATCCCTTATTTTCAAATCTGAAAGTTTGAAAAAATCCCCTATTTTCAAATCTGAAAGTTGACAGCTATGGTGTGAAAACGTGCGTCAAATTTACACATGCTAATTTATATGCCTGGCTATATAAATTTAGAAATAATGGCTTCAGTTTCAATAGAAGTACAATACACCTCGCCATAGTGGAGGAAGACTGACCAGCTGACTGCTGATGTGCAACTTCTAGTTCCACCTTACATAATCCCTTCTTAGAGGTCTTTAAACCAGACTTGCGTTGGTCATTCAAAGAGAAGACTGTCAGCCCTTCAAATAAGATAAGATAAGATAAGATGATAATATAAGATTTATTGTCATTGTACAAGTACAACGTTGTACAAGTGCAACGAAATTGAATGCCATCCCATAAAAACAAAACAAAAAACAGCACTAAAAAAAAAAAATACATTTTCAGCCACACGTGCACATACGTACACACCTATCACAACCCTCCAAGGTCATATTATCTAGTTACAGCATTTAAGATGGTTATAGCTCTGGGATAGAAACTATTCTTCAATCTATTTGTTCTTGACCTAATCGTTCTATATCTCTTGCCTGAAGGCAGTGGTGCAAAAAGGCTGTATGAGATGGATCCTGTAAAATCTTGTTTACTTTTTTAAGGCAACGGGAACTGTATAGTTCTTCCAAAGATGGGAGAGGATGACCAATAATCTTTCGGGCTGTGGTTATGACCCTCTGGAGTACCTTCCTCTCCATGGCTATGTAACTAGAGAACCAAGTACAAATACAATATGTAAGAATGCTCTCTATGGAGCCTTGGTAGAAGGACACCAGCAGCCTGTCACACAGATTGTTCTTCTTTAAAAGTCTGAGGAAATAAATTCTCTGCTGGGCCTTCTTTACCAGAGCAGTAGTATTTGCGCTCCAAGTCATAGATGGCTGTCAAGTGGGACACCCTAATAATTAAACAAAAGTTGGCAGGAAAACAACATTATTTAAAGGCTGCTCCACATGCAACATCAGCCAGCATGCAAATGGCCACTGGACGTGGTGTCCACTGTGAATCAAAAGGCCAAGGACACAGTCAATGTCAATTTCTATGGACATAGCAGCTATCTTTTTCCAGTCGCCAAGTTCATGACAATTGCCGCTGGCTATATCCATGATTTGTGGATTCACACGCTGTATCTCTCCATGCACACAACACATCCAGTGCTTCAAAGCCCTCCATGTGGAGGGTCCCGGTGGAGCCAGCCCCATAACCGAAGTAGCATCTGTTCCAGCACAATGATGTTGACAAGAGCCACTTCCTGGTGCTGATTCGTGGGAGTGCGTTGACCCGTTTTGTACCTTGCATGGTCATGCAAATTATGGCCAGGAAGAAGTGGTTTGTCAAGCTAAGTTAGATATTGTGTCACAAAGTGGCTGCATCAAAGTTGAACGTTGAACGTTACTGAGTGTTGTTCAGAAAGGTCCAAAACACTCATCAACAAACAGAATAAGAGAGATCTGTCTCAGGATTGGCTGAAAACTAGCTTTTGAAAATATTTGCTCATCAGATCTCTTTTGATGAATTCCCCTCCAAATATTTACTAGTCATTTGTTTTTATGTGTGTAGTTGGGGAAGTTGTTTAATGCAATTAACTAAAGTAAAGGCATTTCACTTCGGAAGGCAGGCAGGGAGGAAAATCCTTTGCTTTCTCTGTGCTTTAATAATGCCCTTTGCATTATTGGTACCACGGCTTTCTTTACACATGCATATTCAAAGAGTGTTTATACCATTTAATTCTGGCAATTGAGGACAAAACAAAACACAACCGTGCTTGACTGTGGCGTAAGAAATTGTCTTCTCATTCCAACGAGCAGGAAATTATGTCTGTGTGTGTGCTGGAGGGGGTGTTGATCACACAAATTCTTATACAGGCTTTGATGTACTAATTACCCAAGGATGTACAATTCTTAATTGTATGTTACCTTAACAAAAAGGGGACTCTGACAGAACCCGGAAAAAAGCACACTTCTTCAACTACAGTGTTACTTGGAGGGGTTTTTCCCTTGTCTTCTGTCTGGAAGGCACGATGCTCAATAATTCAAGAGGAGCAAGAATCAACATATCTTACAGCATATTTGATGTGCCAACAAACAGACTGAAGACTGTTTCATTTCAATTAGCTCCTTTGTTGCCAACAAAAGACTGACAAACACACTGAGTGAGAGAGGCCAGGTGTTGGTTGCGCACTCCTGGTTTTTGCCTGTTGCCGTTTGTTTTATGTCGGTCCTCCAAAGATCCCCGCTCTTCCACCTTTGCCATATTTTAAGCATTCATTGTTCCCCATATATCCTCTTACCTGGGATCAAGTGATTCCGTCCCGCACGAAAATAAAAGATTCGGACTCGTTTTTCAAGACCCTTCTGATCTCCTCAGCTAATTGGCTCAGGTGTAAGCCAAGCCAGCAGGCCTGTGACTTTGATGTGACATTTTAGAGCAGAGCACCTGGTAACATCCTTGCTTGTGTGTCAAATACCAGCCGGCCTTGCCTGCTGCTTGAGCCCGGCTAATAAAAATGCTAGTAATCACGTTGTATTACAAGGCTCAATTTCATGCTGTTACTTTATTGCGAGGTTGTCATTAATTTTGCAGGGTGAACCTGGAATCTGATCTGACCTGTTTTTAATAAGTGTGGGTTTGTGCGCAAAGTGTGTTTGCAAGTGACAGAGAGGTGACTGCCAGCTGTTCCTTCTTTACATGCGGTGCTACCTTCGCCTTTGATCAATAATGCTGTTTCACTTTAAAAGAAACTTTTTTTCCTTCTTCTGCAAGGAGGCAGAAAAAGGGGCCTCCTTGTTCCTGTGGTTTATTTATAAAGAATATACAATTATGCAAAGGTCAGGCAATGGAAAATAATTTCTCTCGTGGCTTTTCTTGACATGACTCTGGTACTCTGCCCTGCAAACAGCTGGGCCGCTCATTGCTCAGAAGTCTCCATGCCTGTCCTGGGAGGGCAAGAGAAGAGCTTTACAAAAGAGGAACAGGGAATTATGAATGCCACAAATGGAAATATTTCCCAGAGAAATGCATTGGCTAGACAAGAATGGAACTGGAGAGAAAGTCGGATAGGCACAGGTCCTTTCAGAGAGTCTGTAATGGAAATCTGTTAGGGCTAGGGCAAGCCCTCAAGTCGTTCCTCCTTGGAACATGGTAGTTACTCTCCAAATTGTTCAAAGGTTTGATCAGTTGGGGAGAGTCTTGAAGGTCCTAATCCATCCTCCTCCTACTCCAAAATCTGATGACCTCCGTTACTTCAACCACTCACTGTTCCCACTCTTCAACTTTCCTCTTCTGGGCCAGGGATGCAGGTCTTGTAGGCCTCCAGATGTTGCAGGATTCCAATTTACAACAAACGCAACCTGCTGAATATCATAAATGTAGTATCTTATTTTATATCATCCCCACAACTGGGGTGAACAACACAGTAACGCTAGACAACTCTGACAACATAAATACATATATAGATTACAAATGTACAAAAAGGAACCCAAAATTTATGGATCCCATGCCATAATATAAGAAGTCCATGAGACTTATTATATTATATTATATTATATTATATTATATTATATTATATTATATTATATTATATTATATTATATTATATTATATTATATTATATTATGGGAGGCATAAATTTTGGAAAACTTCGGAAAACTTCCTTAGCAGATGTTTCAAACCTGGTCTGGTACATGAAATGATGGCCGCATCATCTGCATATAGCAACAAGGGGGTCCGTCTCGTTCCTATTTTTGGAAGGTGTCCGTTCGGGTTCATTAGGCTCTCTTCTAGGTCATTTAAGAATAGACAAAGCAATGTGGGGGCCAGGATGCATCCCTGTCTCACCCCTCTAGTAATCTCAATATTGTTTGATAACTGTCCCTGATGACTGCATCGAACCTGCAATTTGGTTCCATTATATAGAGCTTTTATGAGGAAGAGAAGTCGTTTGTCCTGTAATATCAGGTCTAATTTGGACCATAGCTGGGATCTGGGGGTGGAATCAAACGCTGATATACGCTGATAAACACTGATATACCAGTGGTAACATGCCAGTAGCTATCCTTCCAAATTCTTACTTCTCCTTATTTTGTGATGCAAGTTCTTCAGCTAAACAATATTTACAAAAATGCGTATATTAGGAAAAGCGTGAGTAACAAGGAGGACACGAGTGAAAATGACGTATACAAATGCATTAAATTAGGGGAAATAGCTTGCAAAAATATGTACATTAGTCAAAGCTATGTATGAAATGTATTTATTAGGAGAAATTTGCACTAAAATGCCGATAAATTTTCATGAAGGTTTTGTTTAAACTCAAATTGCTGCAAAATGTGGAGAAATGAATTTGAGATTGGATAAATGAGAAGCTGAGAGTGCCCTTCCCATCCCTACCTAATATACAGGTATTCTCTTCAACATTTCACAGAGGGCCTTATTGGTGATAGTGCCCCCTTTATGGCATGCTCTCTTCATTATAATTATTTAAGGCACTATGCAAAGAGCTTTTCCCCTCCTGGACCTTTTAGTTTCATTTTCTAAAAATCATAGTGGGTACCCTCATCTTCTGTGTTAGATATTTGCACCAACTTATCTCCCTTGTTGGGACGCGGGTGGCGCTGTGGGTTAAACCACAGAGCCTAGGGCTTGCTGATCAGAAGGTTGGCGGTTCAAATCCTCGCAACGGGGTGAGCTCCCGTTGCTCGGTCCCTGCTCCTGCCCACCAAGCAGTTCGAAAGCACGTCAAAGTGCAAGTAGATAAATAGGTAAGGTAAACGGCGGAAAGGTAAATGGCGTTTCTGTGTGCCGCTCTGGTTCGCCAGAAGTGGCTTAGTCATGCTGACCACATGACCCGGAAGCTGTACGCCGGTTCCCTCGGCCAGTAAAGCGAGATGAGCTCCACAACCCCAGAGTCATCCGTGACTGGACCTAATGGTCAGGGGTCCCTTTACCTTTACCTTTATCTCCCTTGTTGGCTTTATAATGCTTATGAGTGCTTGTGCTCCTGCAGGGTTTTTAGATTATTCTGGCTGTTGTGCTTTTTATAGTTGGTTTCCATGTTTTTCTCTGTGTAAGAGCTTGAACTGTGTTTATACTATCTTTAATGTTTCAAAAAAAAAAAAAAACCCTCAGAGAACTATGTTATGTGGGAAGTATACAGATAGAATAAGTGAATAAATAAGATAAAAAAATAGAGGCATGGCTGGAGCATCCCAGTTCTCAGCTGAAGGATCGCTGCTTGCATGTATTCATGGTGATTTTATTGTTTTATCTTTTTTGTAAACTACGTTGAGGTTTTTTTCTGCAGTCAAGAGGTATAGTAATGCTATTAAATAAACAAATTTCTCTTTGCATTTGAAGTCGGGTCTATCAAATTCACACTTTCCGAGACAATATGAGAACCAAAAATACAGCCATCATTCAAGATTTGCACGTTATCCACATTTTGTGATGCAGCTATCCAACCAAACAATGTTTACAGCAATGCATATATTGGGGGGAACAGGCACAAAGTTTAAGATAATAGTGAAAATAATATTTTAAAAAATGCATTATAACAGGAAAAACTGCTTGCAAATATATGTACATAATTCAAAATGTTTTTATCAGGAGAAAGTCACACTAAAGTGCTGGTGAATATTCAAAATAATTTTTATTTTATTTTATTTGCAAATTGTTGGTAAATGCGGAGAACTGAGTGTAAGATGGGCAAAATAAGAAAGTGAGATAACTGAAATGGAAAGATTCTTCCATCCAGGGCCGGCTCATGCGTGAGGCAATGTGAGGCAGCCGTCTTGGGCGGCAGGATCCACAGGGATAGAACACTCAGACCCCAAACAAAGCATCAGTTGTTGCTCAGTGACTCACCCTGCTCCCACCCCAATGCTGCCTCTATAGCAGCCTCTCATAGGAAGCACTGTTGGTCTCCTCCCACCCCTAGGGAAGAAATGGCAGGGACTGTCTTCTGGGGTCTCCTGGATTGTGTGCCCACCTGGTGTGATTTAGAGCAGGCCTCCCCACTCCCCGTGATGGTTTTTGATTCCCACTTCAATCATCAGGTAATGTCAGGAATGAGCCAGCTCCAGGAACAGAGAGGCTTTGAGGTGAGTCAGACAGGTGAGAGCCGGCAGTTGCAGAATTCGGCTCTTCCTGACCTTGATGAGCAAGTTGATAAGACAGTAGCTGAAAACAGGCTAGAACACAGTCAAAGCTCACCGGAAGCCAAAACAGCACGAAAAAACTCAGAGACAGTGTCTCTGAAAAGGAAGAGGTGGGAGCTGAGCCAGTAAGTTCACACAGCCGGCGAATGGGAGGGTTGCTAGACTGGAAGCAAAACAAGAGTTGTAGGCTGCGAAAGTTCAATATTTTCTGTAGACATAGGAAGGAGTCTTCAGAAGGGTCATCTTGAGTGATGATGCCGGAGGCTTTGTTAGAGCCATCCAGAGATATCTGTTTGTTTTTGCAATAAATCCTCCTTTTTAATTACCTACGCTCACTGTGTTATCAAGCTGAGAACCGGAACTCCTGACAGGTAAGGTGGATTTGATCCCCCCTACCATGACCCTGATGTAGGTCTTTATTCCTTGCTTGTTCCTGATGTAGATCTTCACTCACCCCTTCTTCCCTAGCAGGAGAGGGCACCATTTTGTGGTTCGTCTCATGTGCCAAAATGTCTTGGGCCAGCCCTGCTTCCATCCCCAGCTGTAGATATTAAATATATATACAGTATACATTTAGAAGGAATGCATTTTTCAGCTGACACTCACTCAGAAGAGAATGAAGCATTTCCACATTCACTGCCAGGGCCAGAGAACTGTGCATTGCAATAAGACCAGGTCATTGGATAAGTTAGTAACTGAACACTAGAGGAGGAAAGGAAAAATTGGCATAAGGCTGCCTTTTCCAATGGCAGTCCCATGTTTATTGTAATGTTTCATTTTGCCCGTAGCAGAAAACTTGTTCAGTCCTGCTAGTGCCAATTACTGCTAGTTTATCTGTCAGGAATTACAGCAGAAATCTTTGGTATGGTGATATTAATTTGGCCATGTACACACTTACAAATATAACATTTCTAAGGAGCAACAATGCTTGAGCAGGGTCCAACACGCTACATTTTCTCATCCCCTAAAGGTTCCATTCTAATGGTGTTATTAATTTTATCAGCAAAGAAACATGCCAGATGTTCTAATCATTAATATGATACAAATTTAGAAAGACACCGGAGCGTCTTTCTGGGACAACAACAACAACAAAGATTTCACCTAATTGCTCAGGTGTTCCATCCACATTTAAATACTCCTGCTGTGGGAGTACTTCTGTTCCTATATTCCCTATCACTGAAACCCCCAGAAGTGTAAGAAATAGAAGAAACTTAATGATAATGAATTCAATTGGGCACATCGAAAGCGGAACTGATTGGCAGGATGCCGGAGACAAAGAGATCCCTGACGATTGTTAAGAAAACAAAAGTAATTGGATTACACAAAGAAAATAAGATAAACATTCATTAAAATTACAGTAATAGACTATGATTAATGAACACATATGAGTGCAAACAGCACATGTTCTTTAAGCCCTGCAAGGCCTACCTGCAGTGGTGTAATTAATAATTTTTAATCTTTCAGTAAGTAATTGTTATGCACGCTGCAGTTCAAAAGATATGCGCTTGTTTTCCCGACACTGATTTTATCTGTGGTTGCTGTGGAGCAATCAAAGCTATCATAGCAGCTAATGAAATTGCTGACTACCCTCTTGCTGGAAATTTTAAAGTTGTGATATCTACTTTAAAGTAGCTTTAATGCAAAGAGAAAAGCATGTGCATTGGATAAGCAAGATGTTTCTTGGACTGCTCCAGTTCTAGTATGGAAAGCTTAAAAGTACATGTACGGAGTTCAGTGGGACATATTCCCAGGTAAATGTGCATAATCTTGCAGCGTTACACCATTAATGCTGAATACTGGGCTGTGAAAGAATACAATGAAGAAGGATATACAGACAGTGTAAAGCAATGGACCAGCTTTTCAACACAAGCCCGAGAAACCAGGGTTCAGTCCCACCTTAATTTAGAAGGCAACTAGGGGAGAGACACAGTGTTCTTGAAGCTACCAACATGAGTCTGACCAAACTGCGGGAGGCAGTGGAAGACAGGAGTGCCTGGCGTGCTCTGGTCCATGGGGTCACGAAGAGTCGGACAGTCCGACTAAACGACTAAACAACAAAGGGGAGAGACAGCCAACAAAAGGGAAGCATTGCTTCCATTGTGGAGCTGGCTCAAGAAAAAGGATTGGGAGACGACTCAGAGGGAACGGCAGTGGTGGGCCTTGGGGTCTCAAATTTCAGCAGTGCCCTGTGTGACGCCACAATTCAGCACCCCTCTACCAAAATGGTCAAAGGCCTGGAAACGATGCCTTATGAGGAACGGCTTAGGGAGCTGGGTATGTTTAGCCTGGAGAAGAGAAGGTTAAGGGGTGATATGATAGCCATGTTCAAATATATAAAAGGATGTCATATAGAGGAAGGAGAAAAGTTGTTTCCTGCTGCTCCTGAGAAGAGGACACGGAGCAATGGATTCAAACTACAAGAAAGAAGATTCCACCTAAACATTAGGAAGAACTTCCTGACAGTAAGAGCTGTTCGACAGTGGAATTTGCTGCCAAGGAGTGTGGTGGAGTCTCCTTCTTTGGAGGTCTTTAAGCAGAGGCTTGACAGCCACCTGTCAGGAATGCTTTGATGGTTTTTCCTGCTTGGCAGAGAAGAAGAAGAAGAAGAAGAAGAAGAGGAGGAGGAGGAGTTTGGATTTGATATCCCGCTTTATCACTACCCAAAGGAGTCTCAAAGCAGCTAACATTCTCCTTTCCCTTCCTCCCCCACAACAAACACTCTGTGAGGTGAGTGGGGCTGAGAGACTGGATGGCCCTTGTGGTCTCTTCCAACTCTATGATTCTATGATTCTTGTGCTCCACTCTAAATCATAGTTGTGGTGCCCCTGAGGCTCCACACCCATTGAGAGTAAACCAGTTGCAGTCCCTTAAATCCACCTCTGCTGAGAGGGGACTCAGGAGGAAGGGATGGGGTTTTTGACCTCCAGCATCTGCCACCTGAGGCAACCATCTCACACTGCCTAATGGTAAGGCTGGCTCTGGGTGCATAAAGGAGAGCCCATCATTGCTGTTAATGATAGAAAGGCATTTTCTGTTGATTTGGGAGAAAGTAGTGGAGATACATAACAAGATGGGGATCCCACAGGTGACTATGCAAGAGAGCCAAACAGGAAGCTCCGGAGAGCCAGAGTAAATCCGTCAGACTTGTTTATCACCGCTATACTTTAAAGAGAGTCTTATGGATTTCTGATTAGCTGCCACATTTTCCTTGATTGTCGCCTGAAAGAACTGTGGATACGGGGAAGAACGTCTTCTTCTCCTCCTCAAACCAAACCTTTCCCAAAGGAAAATGCCACCCGAAAATATAATTCTTTCTTTCCATGAGAAGCTTCCCCCACTTTTTGACAAACATTTGCTTTGTGTTGGGAAGAGGGTTGCTGTTGAGTCGGTTTGTGGCTTACATTAATTGTTCCTTGGAGCTACAGTGCATTTTTGCTCTCAGGTGCTGGCAAAGACAAGTGTGCTTTGTTGAGATGCTTGCCAAGGAAGGCATTTTACATATCATTCTTAACTGTAAAACAAATCTAGGAATTTCCCTTTGCTAATCTTCAGCATTTCATCTAATGCCCTCCAGCAGAAGAGCCACTCCCTCTGCTGGGGATAGTTCTATATACATCACTTTGTCCTTACAATGGAAATGTTGTAGGCTTGTTCTGGAAAACAGAAGATGACAATTTAGATACCACCAAATGCTTTAAATGGTAGCTAGAGGTACAAAATGTCTAGGGCCGTCTGCAAAACAAACAAACATAAACCCAACCTTCTATAGTGGGGGGGGGGGTAGCTGAAGAAGAAAGCTAATTTTAATCCAAACCATGGTAAAAGATTGCTTGTAGGTTCACACGCAAGGAAACGTTGTGGGGAATCTCCCTGGAGGATTTTTTAGTACATACTATAAAGCTTTGTCACTTGAGGATATAATCATAACACAACGCCTTAGCTATGCATGCGAGCATGTGCTCCATCCCAGTAAAGCTCTTTTTGCAGAATTACCGTGATTTTACTTTACTATGGCACTTGACCACCCATGAAGGGGTCCATTTGTGCCCAAAGGCTAGAGAGTAAAAATTGCTCTACTGCAATGCGCTCTATGTGGGGCTACCTTTGATGGTGACCCGGAAACTACAACTAATCCAGAATGCGGCAGCTAAACTGGTGACTGGGGGTGGCTGCCGAGACCATCTAAACACCGGTCCTGAAAGATCTACATTGGCTCCCAGTACATTTCCGAGCACAATTCAAGGTGTTGGTGTTGACCTTTAAAGCCCTAAACGGCCTTGGCCCAGTATACCTGAAGGAGCGTCTCCACCCCCATCGTTTTGCCCGGACACTAAGGTCCAGCGCCGAGGGCCTTCTGGCGGTTCCCTCACTGCGAGAAGCAAAGCTACAGGGGACCAGGCAGATGGCCTTCTCGGTAATGGCGCCCTTCAGATGTCAAAGAGATAAACAACCACTTGACATTCAGAAGACATCTGAAGGCAGCCCTGTTTGAGGAAGCCTTTAATATGTGATATTTTAGTGTATTTTTTATTTTTGTTGGAAGCCGCCCAGAGTGGCTGGGGAGACCCAGCCAGATGGGCAGGGTACAAATAATAAATTATTATTGTTATTATTATTAGCCAGGCTTGTTCTCTGCTAGCATCCCATTGCTCTGCTATCTGTCTGTTAATCTCCTGAGCCACTTTGGCACTGGAAAGCTGAGTAGGAAGGGAAAGCCATGGTGTATGTTTGGGGAACCTGCGGTTTTCCACCTATGAAAGAACCTATCCCTCCTAGGAACTGAGTGTAGGAGCAGCACTAGGCATTGATTCCTTTGTGACACCAGCAGCCGTAGAGGCTATGGAAAGGCTGGACTGATGTTTGGAGTTCAGTTCAGTTCAGTTCTTTATTCGACCGTCAGTCAGAAAAGGTACATTTCCATACAAAATTAAAACTTTTAAAACATCTAAAAGAACTTTGAAGTAAAACATAGCCAACAATAAAATGAAGCTATACAGATAAACCCATGTCAATGCTGTCAATTTTAATCTTGCGACGCTTAAGAGCTAGAAAAAGAAATTTGGCCACCAGGGAGGCTGTTTTTCCAGTAACATTATTCAACAAATATAGAACCTGTCTTTCTCTGGCTAGAGAGCTAAGTGGACATAGGAGTGGAGCTATAAGATTTTGCCTGAGATCTGCATAGAAAGGGCAGGTCAGGAGAATATGTTCGGTGGACTCTACCACTCCCAGGGCACAATGACAAGTTCTCTGAGCGTATGGGACTCCCATGAACCTTCCCCACAATACCGCAGATTCGAGGACATTTAATCTGGCCGCTGTGAGGAGTCTACGGTATTCCACATAGTGGATTTCCGCGAGATAAGGGGCTGGTGTAGCCTGATAGATCTGATCCCCCAGGAACATCCCTGATTTCACAAGGGCCATGTCTTCTTGTCTAGCAATATCACTCAATCTCTGGGAGATCACAGCTCTGGCTTGGCTATATGTCATAGACTCCAGGTAAAGATGTGACAGACCGCAGGCCTGTACTTCATTTATGATCTCCCTTTCCCACGATGATTGGAAATCATCCCTCAATATCAAGGGGGGCATACCCTTTGGTTTAAAGCATAGCTTGAGCCATAGCCAAAGCTTCGCCTTCAAGGCCACAAACTGGAAAGCTTGCCTGATGTTTGGAGGTGGTGACAGGCCTAATAATAATACTAATAATAATATATGTGGGGGCCCCCACATTGTTCATTTTGAGTCATGAGCATTTCTTTCTGCTTCTTTTAATTTTACACTATCTTAATTATTTTTTTCTCCTGTTACTGCCCCCGTCCCCGGGAGGGAGCAGAATGGAGAAATAGTGGCTTCCCCTGCTAGTGTTCAGGAAATCTAGAGTTTACTGACAAGACATAATTTGCAACCTATAGAACAACTGACAACCTGAGCAAAATGCTCACACTCTCCCAGATGTTACAGAGGCGGCAACACCTGGGAAAGCTGCAGGGAAGAAAGCAGGGTGACCTCTGCATTTACTCTAGCAGCAGCTGTATATTCAGCAGGCAGGATACATTGCTATAAACTACAGTTATCTATCAATCCCATGGTCTCCTAATTTATGGCACTAGCCTGGAGAATAAGCTACTGAGAAATATGTGCAACAATCTCTTGGGGCAGCCTAGACTCAAAATAAACTTCACCGTAACTTTCTGAAAACTAGATTGAATATAATGAAGAGTAACTTGTTTGAATATAAAGTCAAATTTATTAAGGTCTTGCAGGTACATACCTTACTTTTCCATGTATAAGACTAGGTTGTTGTTATTGTTTTTACTAAAAATAATGTAAAAAAGGGGGTAGTCTTATACACAGGGGCAATCTTCCCCCCATTTTCTTAATTTTGAGTCCCCAAAAATAGGGGGTGTCTTATACACAGGTGTGTCTTATACACAGAAAAATTCGGTACATTAATACTCCTGCCCCATGCCTGACCAAGTTTCAAACACAGTCTTTTCCTCTTAGAGTTGCCAAGTCTGGGCCTAAATTGGTAAAGTGTTTAGCAATTACACTCTTTTATAAGCATTTCTGAAGTGTGGGGGGCAGGCACCAGGAATCTGAGTTCATTCAAGGCTTTGATTAGATGTGGAATGTGCAGAGGACTGGTCTCTTTCATACGTTCTTTGCTGTTATATCTTCCATTTTCTTCCCTTCCTTCTTTGAAATTTGCTTGGGACAGATCTTGGATAATGCACAATGGAGGAAAACTATGTCTTACTCCCTCTTTTAGATCAGTCTCTGCAACTCTCAGAGAAAGTTCTTTAAAAATAACCCACGGGTGGTTCTTGACTCCAGTCTGATTTTGCACATATAACTAAAGTTGGTTCCCCTATGTTTTGGAGGGGATGTAGTGAAAGAGGAACCTATTGGCATATGTGGTGGTATTGCAAACATGTGCACAAATTTCGGGAAGAGATACTGAAGGATAATACTGAACCCTCCAAATAAACTCCAAATGATGAAAAATATTACAATTCAACCTAAGTTGCTTTCAAAAAACGCTTGGAGTAGCTCTTGAATAATGGCAAGAACCCTCCAACTAAACTCCAAATAATGGAAAGTACTGCAAATCAACCTTTCAATTGACAAGTTTGGAGTTTATTTGGAGGGTTCTTGCCATTATTTATAATCCTTTGAGTCAGTTTACAACGTTTCTGAGCATTTCTGTTTAAGAGCAACCCAAAGTATTTTTTTGAGAGTAACTCAATACATTTTTTGAATACACGTTCATCTCGTTTCATGGATCTATCACGGTGTTATTCCCCTTCTTTTTTGCTGTCTAAATATGTGACAGGCTACTTCGCAAGCTGTGATGTCCACTGGAGTTCTAAGGTGTAAAAAAACTGGATGACCCATGAGGTGTTAAAAGTGGGGCAGGCTCCACCCCTCCTGAAATCAACAAGTTTCCCTTGGCAAATGTGCATTTCTTGTATAACAGATGGCATCATTTCTACAATGTATTCAATGTATAGACTCTCAGAAAAGCCTATTACCGGTAAATCCAGGTCCCTCTACCTTCCCTCCCCTTTTAGTTGTTTTTGTTTGGAACTGTAATAAAGTCAGTTGTTTGCTTCGAGCAGTACTAAGATTTAAAATAGGAACTCCTTTGAAGCAGCATGGAGCTGCGCCCAGCCTCTAGGTTATTAAGCGTGTTCTCTCTGTTCAGCCTTCCTACACATGGCTTATTGTTTAGGAGAGCTACAACTGGATGTTTCCATAATAGACATTTCAATTTGTCTTACTTTAGAACTATGTAATTACACATACACAAAACGCCACGACATACTGAGGAGGTTACAAGGAGAGGCAGATTAGAGACTGTACAAGAAAGAGCCACAGCAGGTTTTCATGAACAACATGTAAAGAATGCCTCAGAGGGGAAGGCGGCGGGGGGGGGGGGGGAGAAGTAATATAGCACTGAACTGATTGCCTCAGAGTCAATAGATGGAATGTTCTGGTCCTTGAACTTCATAACTAGGACCCCGTTGGTGCAATACATGCTTCTTTGAGTTTCTCCGAAAGAATTCTGCGAACCGTGGGTAGTTAAAGTGCTGAGAGTTGTTCGGAGACCCCCTATTCCCACTTCTGACAAGATGGATTTTTGAGGGACACAGGTGGCACTGTGGTCTAAACCACTGAGCCTCTTGGGCTTGCTGATCGGAAGGTCGGTGTGCTGGTCCCGTGGGATATCTGAAAGGCGAGGTCAAAGTCCGGTCCATGGTCAGAGGTGCAATGAGAGGCAGTCCGTAATAATTGAAGCTGGGTGCAGGGCAGGGAGGCAGGCAAAGTCAGGAACAGGTAGGCAAGCAGGGAACCAGGGTGGGTCAGGAGCTCGGGCAGGAAAGCAGGACAGGTTTCAAGCAGGACCACCGGCAGGAACTGGTCACCAACAATGTTGCTCCTGCAACTTGGGCTGGGGCTGGCCAGCTTTTATCTGCCCCGAGGCAGAGGGCAGCCCCGATCCTCTGGTGACTCGCCTCTCCTGGCTTGGAGGCGAGCACTCCTCCTGCGGGAACTCAGTTCCCTTTGCCTCTCTGCCCTGAGCCTCTGCAGCTCAGGAGAGGCTGGAGGGTTAACGGACCCAGAGGCAACCTCAGCTTCCCCTGACAGGGCTGGGAGTGGAGCACCTGCAGGCAATGGATCCTCCATCCCATCAGGAGCCAGAGCAGACTCATCAGATGCCTGCACCTGAGGATCCAGCACAGGTGAGGCCTCTTCAGACTCAGGCCCCAGCCCCAGCTCTGCTGGTTCTGGAGGTGGGGAATCCTGTGCAGGCTGGGATCCCTCAGGTTCAGTGTCTGAGTTTGAATCCCAGGCCATCACAGTCGGTGGTTTGAACCTCCACGACGTGGCGAGCTCCCATTGCTCTGTCCCAGCTCCTGCCAACCTAAGAGTTCGAAAGCACACCAGTGTGAATAGATAAATAGGTACCGCTGCGGCGGGAAGGTAAACAGCGTTTCCGTGCACTCTGGCACTCGTCACGGTCCTCTGTGCACCAGTAGCGGTTTAGTCATGCTGGCCACATGACCCAGAAAACTGTCTGTGGACAAACGCCGGCTCCCTCGGCCTGAAAGTGAGATGAGCGCCACAACCCCATAGTTGCCTTTGACTGGACTTAACTGTCCAGGGGTCCTTCACCTTTACCTATACCTATTCCCATCACAGAGCTACAGTTCCCCGAATTCCCTGGGAATTTACTGTTAAACCACCTTGACAACCGTAGCTCCAACCGTAGCTCCATAAGAGGACTAGGAGTCTGCTAGCAACACACAGAACCTGTAACAAATGACAGGTCCCAGGATTCTTTGGGGGAGGCCATGATGACTGTTTAAAATGGTGTGACACTGCTTTAGATGCATAGCGCAGATGGGGCCCAGATTATGGTTAGGCAACTGATGTCCCTTGGCCCCCATGCTTCCCACAAACTCAATTTTAGCTGTCCCTTTGCAAGTTTACCATTTTGCAAAACAACAACAAGAAGATGTGGTAAAATGTAGTCCACTCACCAGGAAATGAAAACCGCATTCGAAAACCATGTGAGAAAATGGTTTCACATTTCACATTTTAGGGGTGACCCTCACCCCATCATACCACCCTCGTTGGAGATATGGCACAACATTTGCTAAACATCTATTGTCTTCTCTCAAAATTCATCAGATATTTTGCCTGAAGAGAGCCCTCCACGTTTGCTTGGAATTTCACTTTAGGTGAAAGCCGGTGATAGCTTAGGGGATGTGTGGGATTGCTCTGAGGAATTTCAGTAGCCTTATGCAAAATTATTTTTTTCACTTTCTGTTGAAATTCCTAGAATCGTAGAATTGTGGAGTTGGGAGGAGAAATGTTGAGTGGTGAGGCGGCAAAATGATGTATTTCAAAACAAAATAAAAAATAAAAAAAATCCTTCCAGTAGCACCTTAGAGACCAACTAAGTTTGTTCTTGGTATGAGCTTTCGTGTGCTTCTGTTTCAGTGTATCTGAAGAAGTGTGCATGCACACGAAAGCTCATACCAATAACAAACTTAGTTGGTCTCTAAGGTGCTACTGGAAGGATTTTTTTTATTTTTTATTTTGTTTTGACTACGGCAGACCAACACGGCTACCTGATGTATTTCAATCAGGGAACTGCATTAAAAGCTTCTGTTCAGAAACTGTACTATATATCTGATAAGGAAAGAAGGTTGTCCCCAACATACAGGGCCGGTGCGTCCATTTAGGCGAACTAGGCAATTGCCTAGGGTGCCAAAATGGAGGGGGCGCTGGCCAGCATGCCCCCGCCCCCCGCCGCCGCCCGGTGCCGCCCCAACCAGCGGCGGAGCAAGCAGGTTGGGGCGAAAACCGCGGCGGCGAGGGCGCCAAAATGGAGGGGGCGCTGGCCAGCCTGCCGCCTGCCGCCCGCCGCCACCCCAACCAGCGGCGGAGCAAGCAAACCGTGGCGGCGGGGGGCGCCCGGCCGGCCAGGGGGCAGGGCACTGCTCTGCAACGTGCGTCATACGCAATGACGTCACGTGGCCCGCCCCATCGCCTAGGGCGCCAAAATTGCCAGCACCGGTCCTGCCAACATATATGCTGCTCTGAGCTTATCCTGTCCCTCATGTGCCCATTTTGCTGCCCATTCTCCCAGTTTGCTGATGTTCTTTCAGAGAATTTCACAGCCTGCCTTGGTTTATAACTTCCTGAATAACAGGATTAAAGTGTATTATCATTGTTTTAGGTTTGGTTTTAAATACCGCTACAGCATCTCTTTCCTCCTCTATCAGCTTTGCATCTCAGTTTAAGCAATAATGTTCTAACATATGTCTTGGAGAGGAGAGCATGCTACAACAGGATAATCCGAAAAAGAAAAAGAAAACAACAACCAATCCTTAGAAACCAAGTGATATTTTCATTGGTGGCCAAAACAGCTTTAGCTCCACCTGCACACAAGAGATTATTCCTCCCTTGCTTGGTGAACTGGCAAATCGCCATTCTTGGAGCAACACTAGTTGTGGTGGTTCTGTACACACAGATTGTTGTTTTTTCTCACACACCTCTTTCAAGCAGCACCACCTGTTTAATGCGTTTAGACCTTTCCCTCAGGTCGGTTGCAATTAAAAACATGTTAATACTCATAATTGCCACACCCCATGTTAACATCATAGGCCCTAGCAGTGGCTGAGGGTGGCTTAACTGTGATATTGAAGAGCGATGATTTCAAGACTTGATCTGCTATTAGCATCCTGTTGACAATGAAGGCCTCGGGTCAACAATTGTGGTACACGGTCGGCAGTCAAGAGATCAAACAGAAAATCACACAGATCGCATAATAAAGAGATAACCGCATCTTTGTGTGAGCTTGAGGAGAGGCTGCAGAAAAGTAACATATGTAGTACAAAGACAAAGTTTCTCAGACAAGAATTTTCTGAGGAATTCTATTACAATTTTCTTTTTCTGGCTCTGCCCCGCAACTGTTGGACAATTTGGGGAGGGGCATGGCAAGCAGAGAATCACCTTGCCGACAAAGGTCCGTATAGTTAAAGCTATGGTTTTCCCAGTAGTGATGTATGGAAGTGAGAGCTGGACTATAAAGAAGGCTGATCGCTTTTGAATTGATGCTTTTGAATTATGGTGGTGGAGGAGACTCTTGAGAGTCCCATGGACTGCAAGAAGATCAAACCTATCCATTCTGAAGGAAATCAGCCCTGAGTGCTCACGGGAAGGACAGATCCTGAAGCTGAGGCTCCAATACTTTGGCCACCTCATGAGAAAAGAAGACTCCCTGGAAAAGACCCTGATGCTGGGAAAGATGGAGGGCACAAGGAGAAGGGGACGACAGAGGACGAGATGGTTGGACAGTGTTCTCGAAGCTACCAACATGAGTCTGACCAAACTGCGGGAGGCAGTGGAAGACAGGAGTGCCTGGCATGCTCTGGTTCATGGGGTCACGAAGAGTCAGACACGACTAAACGACTAAACAACATCATCTGCTAAGAAAAAACTATGCCATACCTACATCTTAAGATGCTGAATTATACAAGTGAGTTTTGTATTCTATTTCCTTTTCTCTCTCCAGCTGTGAATTTCATTGGATATGAGTTCTGACATTTTGAGAGAGAAAGCCAGATGGACTGACAATAATTTCTCTCTATTTACCCTTTACACGCCATTCATAAACCTCTGCAGTGCCATCTTTTCTTTTGTTAAGGTCCAATTTTTTGACACCTCTCTACCCCCTTCAGCCCAGGTTGAATGGGATTATTTACTTTGTTTAAATCATGGGTAGGCAAACTAAGGCCCGGGGGCCGGATCCGGCCCAACAGCCTTCTAAATCCGGCCCACAGATGGTCCGGGAATCAGCGTGTTTTTACATGAGTAAAATGTGTCCTTTTATTTAAAACTAGTTGAAGGTAGCCCGTTACATTAACGGGCGCTAGAGGAGGAGGAGGAGGCGGCAGGAGGCGGCAGAGGCTGGCAGCTGACTGCAGCTGACAGGCTGGAGAGACGGGGCGGTGAGGGAGACATCCGTGCGAGGCGGTGGCGCTGTCGCAACTGACAACGCGCGTGCGCCGCCGCTGCCTCCCGGACATGCCCCCCTCTCCGGCTGCTCCAATGCCTGCGTCCCTGTTGGGGGGGGAAGTAGAGCTCTCCAATCCGTGCGTCCCTGTGGGACATGCGCACTCGCGCAGTTCCACTGACACACAGTGGACGCAGGGACACTTGAACATTATTATATGTGATGCTTTTCTGGGTTATTTGTGGGGTCTGCCTGGTGTTTTTACATGAGTAGAATGTGTGCTTTTATTTAAGATGCATCTCTGGGTTATTAGTTAGGCATAGGAATTTGTTCATTTATTTCCTCAAAATATAGTTCGGCCCCTCACAAGGTCTGAGGGACAGTGGACCTTGCTGAAAAAGTTTGCTGACCCCTGGTTTAAATTCTGTGCTAGGGATATAAGAAGGCATTGGTTTGCATTCTGCCTCATAGTCATCACACGCAACACTGTCTCTGTTTTGCTGCAGTTCAGCTTCCAAAAAAACAGTTATTCATTTCATTGTCCATTATGGTGAAATTTTACATAATTAATTACATTATCATTACATTATTCCACACCATTTCAATGCAAAGGAAATACAATGCAAAATGGGGAGGGAGTTATCGGTTGCATATTGTTTGTGGACTGACAACAGCAAATACCAATTGTATTCACTGGATTGATTTCTGTTCCACACATGAGACAAATAAGCAAACATTGACAATTTCCATTTCTCTGCATATCTTCTTGGATTGGCTTGAACAGTTGAACACTCCTGTGTTTCCATACAGTAGAGGGCAGTGATACCCACACTCTTGTTCTCGTTATGTCTTTGTGAAAGAAAGCACTGTGAATTTCCTGCCTTGGCTTTAGAACTATTCGGTCCTTTGAAATAGTTCCCAGGCGGTGTGTGCCAATTCTTTCTCTTCACAGTGAACACAACCAGTGAAATCTGAATTTGTTTTCCAAATCCACAGACTCTGCATTGGGAAGGGAGCATGAAGCATGTAAAATAGAGCCCCCAACAAACCTTGTTTATACTTTTCCTGAAGGTGGGATGCTTATGTAATTCTCTGTATCTAAATTCTCTGTATCTAAATTTCACTCTGGTGCCCCCAAAGTTCTGGGTGTACTTTGTGCAGCTGTGCCTGTGTGATAAGAATCTGGTAGACTTCCATTTTTTAAAAAAATCCATATATTTTTTACATAGTACGGTGCATGCACAATTTGTCACAACATTTAGTTCTTGAGATTCATCTACACATATATAACTTTAAGGATGCACACAGACATTATTAACAAGAATAACCTGCTGGATCAGGCCGATGGCCCATCTGATTCAGCATCCTGTTCTCTCAGTGATCAACCTGATGTTTATGGGAAGAAGAAGAGAAGAAAAAGAGTTTGGATTTGATATCCCGCTTTATCACTACCCGAAGGAGTCTCAAAGCGGCTAACATTCTCCTTTCCCTTCCTCCCCCACAACAAACACTCTGTGAGGTGAGTGGGGCTGAGAGACTTCAGAGAAGTGTGACTAGCCCAAGGTCACCCAGCAGCTGCATGTGGAGGAGCGGAGGCGCAAACCCGGTTCACCAGATTACGAGTCTACCACTCTTAACCACTACACCACACTGGCTCTCAGTAGGACCTGAGCACAACTCCTGGGCGGATTGCCGCTGTGCTGATCGGCCCCCCAGGTGGATCGCCGCCACGCCAATTGCCCCGCCACCCGGGCAGATTGCCCTACCCCCTGGGCGGATCGCCCCACCCCTGGGTGCATGGCATGTGCACTGCTCCTGGTGCCCGAGTGGCTAGCTCCGCTGCTGCATGTAGAGTGCTGTTCCAGCAACCTTGATCTGCCCTTAGGCAACCTACTCCTCACGTGCCTTCTTGCAGCCAATCCAAGGGTTGGCACTGCCTATCAGTCCCCGTCCCCCCGATGTCAGTGTTGTCCTTGTAGAACTGAGCAAGGAGGAGGAGGAGGACAAAACTAAGACTGAGCCCCCCCACTACCACAAGCACAGAGCATAGCTGTCAACACTCCCTTTTTTTTGCGGGAAACTCCCTTATTCCAATGCCATTTCCCGCTGCAATCCCGGATTGTTGATATCCCTTAAATTTCCCGGATTTCAAAGGAAGCAGCTCCTCTACCTCCCTGCTGGCCAGGGAGGCTCCTCAGCTGCGTTGCTCGGCTGCCAATAAGGAGTCTGAGACCGACTGGGGGCGGAGCTTGCATGCCTTGTGCAGCCAGACCCTCACGCCCAACCAGCCAGCCAGCCTGCCTGCCGTCTACGCGCTCGCTCTTTCGCTCACCCGTTCGCGCGCAGCCTCTGGAGCGCAGGGTGGCGAGGCTACTTGGTGCCATTGCACCGCCCTCGTGGCATCCCTTATTTTCAAATCCGAAAGTTTGAAAAAAATCCCTTATTTTCAAATCTGAAAGTTGACAGCTATGCCCAACACAAGTAAACCAAAACATTTCAACTTGCCTTTTTCTCACAAAGTGCCATGAGGTTTAGGATAAGGATCTGAATTCTCACACACTGCTTGCCAACATGCTTCTGCCAACTGAGTAGAAATAATTTTTTTGAGGTATTCCGTCTCTTCTCTCTCTCTCTCTCTCTCTCTCTCTCTCTCTCTCTCTCTCTCTCTCTCTCCCATGCTCCCCACCCACTTCTCTCTTTTGCAGTTCAGTCAAAGAGACAAATTCATTTGAAATGGAGGTCTCCGGGGTTCATCTGGGGAAAAAAAACCCTGTAGGTGATGGGAAGAAATGCAACTTCTTTGATAACATATTTGAATTTTCAAGCGCCCCCTCCCCACAGCTCCATTAACGGTTTGCCAAAAAAAAGAGAGAGAGAGAGAGAGAGATTGAATTTTTGAGACAAAGCCTCTGTGGCTTCCCTGACAATGATTAGTCAGGCTCAGGAAATTTTAATTGACTACTTGTAGAGCTGAGATAGCAATGGGCCTCCAAAGCCAAATTAGAGTAGTCCCAGGGCGCGCTGCTTGCCGTTTTACTGGGTCACACCAAAAAAACTTCATTAGTGGTAGAACATGTCAAAATTAGTCACTTAAGAATGTAAACAGCTCCAAAAACAGGAACAAACAGGCCTCCAGCCATCTGCTTGGTGCGACTGTCCTGCTCCTTCACACTACTGGAGCTGCTTTTTCGCTCATTCAACCAGATGATGGTTGTCTTTGATTCAGCAGAGTGTCCTGAAGTAGCAAAGCGCTGAAGATGTCAACAGATTGCTGTGCCTTCCGGTGGGGGCACAAGGCTCAGGACTCAGCAGGGAGGAGCAACAGCAACAGCTGGTGCACCCCAGGACTTCTCTTCCATCTTCTCTTCTCATTTTTTTTTTGTCTTTCCCTTTTCGCGGCGCCATGTGCTGCTGCTGCTGCTGCAGATGTGAATAGCAAACCGCCTTGTCATTATTAGCGCCGGCACCCTGGTGGAACTCTTTGCCTTTCTTCATGCACAATGTGATTTTGGCTTCCGCACTCGAAATTTATTGCCTTCCTAATTATGATAATTCCTCCACCACCCCCGGAATCGCTGTCAGTCATCAAGAGCTTGACTGGTCTTGTCCGGTGAAGCAGCTTGGAGCCTGGGCCAAGGTTTTTGTTTACTCAGAAGCAAATCTATCACTGCTCAATGGGGCTTCCTCCCAGGTAAATATGAACAGGACTGCATCCTCAAATCCAGAGGTGATGGCTTATAGCTTTAAGGAAGCTTTTAATATGTGATATTTTATTGTATTTTTTTATTTTTGTTGGAAGCCGCCCAGAGTGGCTGGGGAGACCCAGCCAGATGGGCGGGATACAAATAATAATAATTATAATTATAATTATAATAATAAAAAATTCCTTCCAGTAGCACCTTAGAGACCAACTAAGTTTGTTCTTGGTATGAGCTTTCGTGTGCATGCACACTTCTTCAGATAGTTTCTTCTGTGTCTGCCTAACCAATAGGGATTCAGGGAGGGAATCTGCTTCAGAAACACACACAAAAATTAAACTGGCTCTGGTTATCAGGCGTTATAATGACCTGCTGGGTTAGGTCAATGGCCCATCTAGTTAAGCATCCTTTTCTCATGGTGGCCAACCAGAAGCTTGTGGGAAACCAGGGAGCAGAACATGAGCAGAAGAGCTCAACTCAACTCATTTTATTTCGGCTTTAAGCCCATAGACATAACAACCAAAAACAGAAACAGCACAGTCTGGTTTACAATTGCTAACAGTAAAATAGATTAAAAGGGATACTCAATTGAATAAAATATGATAAAAAATAAATTAAAATTTCAAGCTGTATATAACAATCCATTGCGTTTCTTAAGTGTCAGAACTGATGTCAGAAATTTTGCCATATGTAGGGTTATAATCGAGTCTGAATCTTGCAACAGAAGAGCAAGGTAAGACTCTTCCAAATACCCTGGTAATTTTTGAGTTAATGGAAGTAATAGAGTCTTTCGGGTGGCAGAATACAAAGGGCAGACAAACACTATGTGATGAAGAGATTCAATCGAACGGTTATCACAGGCACATGAGACCGAAACTTGGCCCCTAAAAAATCTATGAAAAAGGATGTTTGATGGGAATACATTAAACCGTGCTTTAATAAAAGCGAAACGATGACTAGCAATAGAAAGAGTTGATAGATAGGCTGGTACTTGAAGTGGGGGTACAATGCCCAGGCATCTCGGTGAGCATGTCCCCCCGCCCAGCATAACATTGCGTTGCAACTCAATATCATCCAATCTTTGAGAGATGGTCTTTTTTGCTGTATTTAGATCTTGATTCAGCATTTCTAAGGGTGAAATTCCAATAAGCAAAAGTTTGGTGTGAATCTTACCAGCTCAGGGGCTTATGAACGAGCAGAAGAGCATTTTCCCCTCCTGTGGTTTCCAGCAATGGACATTTGGAAGCATTGCTGTCTCCAACTATGGAGGTAGAGCATAGCCATCATGTAGCCATTGAGAGTCTCTTCCTCCTCCTCCTCCTCCTCCTCCTCCTCCTCCTCCTCCTCCATGCATTTGTCTAATGCTCTTTTGAAGCCATCCATGTTGGTGGCCATCACTGCCTCTTGGAAGAGCAAGTGACATACTTGGTGTTAGGGACTGGACTGAAGAGGAGGAGGAGTGGTGGAGGTCGCCCCCCTCCTTCGCCTGTAGCTTCCAGGGAAGAGGAAGGCAGTCTCAGATTACATCAGAGCTTTGAGGATGATAACAGCTCAGAGACAGGAGAACAGCAGAGCTATGCGGTGTTACGAGGAGGAGGAGGGGAGACAGAGCGGCTAGCTGACACGTCACTGGACAGCATAACCGACTCCCCTTCTCCCAAAACGCGACGTTCACTAAGGGTGCAAGAACAAAGGGCACAACGACAGTTGGCCACGGGCAGACGCCGTAGAAGCAGGTGTTGTTGTTAGGTGCTGTTGTTTTACCTTCTGCACGGGTTCTGTTTCTCCACTGCCAGTGTGGTGTAGTGGTGAACCGGGTTTGCGTCTCCGGTCCTCCACATGCAGCTGCTGGGTGACCTTGGGCTAGTCATACTTCTTCGAAGTCTCTCAGCCCCACTCACCTCACAGAGTGTTTGTTGTGGGGGAGGAAGGGAAAGGAGAATGTTAGCCGCTTGGAGACTCCTTTGGGTAGTGATAAAGCGGGATATCAAATTCAAACTCTTCTTCTTCTTCTTCTTCTTCTTCTTCTTCTTCTTCTTCTTCTTTTCTTTTTTGTTTGCGTCCCACCATGTCTGGTGCACATATAGTTATGTACTTTTTGAATGTGTATATATATGTATGTGTATGTGTATATATATGTATGTATAAAAAGGTAAAGGGACCCTTGACCATCAGGTCCAGTCATGTCCGACTCTGGGGTTGCGGCGCTCATCTCACTTTATTGGCCGAGAGCCGGCGTACAGCTTCCAGGTCATGTGGCCAGCATGACTAAGCCGCTTCTGGCGAACCAGAGCAGCGCACGGAAACGCCATTTACCCTCCCGCCAGAGCGGTTCCTATTTATCTACTTGCACTTTGACGTGCTTTTGAACTGCTAGGTGGGCAGGAGCAGGGACCGAACAATGGGAGCTCACCCCGTCGCGGGGATTCGAAACGCCAACCTTCTGATCGGCAAGCCCTAGGCTCTGTGGTTTAACCCACAGCGCCACCTGGGTCCCATATGTATGTATATATGTATGTGTGTGTGTGTGTGTGTGTATGAATTGTTTTTTTTTAAAAAAAGAAGAAGAAATAGGGAAGCGGGAAGGAGTTCAGTGCGAGCAACTCCATCATGGAGGAATGACTAGATTTCTTTCTCTTTCACCGTGATGACTGAATAAATCATAAGTAAGAACTTTCTTGTTTCCTCCCTGATTCTTGGTGCCATGGCGGGGGGAGAGGATTTCTCAAGCCTGACATTTTGACTATGCACTGTGTGATGGAGCGTCTCCACCTCCACCTTTCAGCCCGGACACTGAGGTCCAGCGCCGAGGGTCTTCTGGCTGGTTCCCTCACTGCGAGAAGCCAAGTTACAGGGAACCAGGCAGAGGGCCTTCTCGGTGGTGGCGCCTGCCCTGTGGAACACCCTCCCATCAGAAGTCAAAGAGAAAAACAACTACCTGACATTTAGAAGACATCTGAAGGCAGCCCTGTTTAGGGAAGTTTTTAATGTTTAATGCTGTATTGTGTTTTGAATATTTGGTTGGGAGCCGCCCAGAGTAGCTGGGGAAACCCAGCCAGATGGGCGGGGTATAAATATTTGTTTGTTTGTTTGTTTGTCCTGAATCTTCCAACATTCAGCTTCATCGGATGACCATGAGTTCTAGTGTTACCGGTATGAGAGAGAGACAAAATCTTTACCCACTTTCTCTGTGCCGTGCATAATTTTACAAGCTTCTATCATGTCACCTCTTAGTTTTCGTTTCATTTCAGGTATTTATATGCTACTTTATAGTCATAATTTCTAAGTGGTATACATTAAATATTTAAAAAATACAAAGAATGAGAACAATTGAAGTTCACCAAACAAATAAGAAAGTACTTTAAAATGCCCGTTGAAATAGGAAGGCGGGCGGTGGCATCTAAAACAAGCTTGGAATCCGCCCATGCCTGGTTTGCATAACTCCAGTTAATGAAATGTACTAACCAAACACGCTATTTAACTGACAAAATTTGTTACAACTGGTCTCTTATCTTCTACACCATTCTTACAAAATGAAGGACGTGTTATCTCTTTCATCTGTATGGGGGGGGGGGGAAATTACAAATAAGCTGCTAGAATAAATAAGCACCTGAAGGAAATTTGCGTAATCTATACTTGGAGTAAATGCGACTTACTCTCTTAATGCATCAGATAAAATTGCTAAAATGATGTAAGGAACCAAAAGTATTCATGTAGTGGGTGAGATATATATAAGCCTAGCAGAGGGTGTTTCTTGTAGGGTGGTGCGGATCACAACGGCTTAATTACAAATTTCGGCAGTAAAGTATAAGCTCATTTAAATTGTTATCTTTCTTCCAAGGCATGCAGGAGTTAACATGCATGTGGTTATAAAATGAATTGTCCATTTTGCAAAATGTTGCATTTTGCTATTGTGTATCAGCAGGCTCTTATCATTGCAATGTGGCAAACAGTTGATTTTAATGAGTGATGGGGGCAAACTTCAGTAAAATGAGGGGGTGGGAATCAGTCACTCACTTCAGATTCTACAGGGGAAACGTCCTGTTCAGAGAAGTTTTTAGTGTGTGATGTTGTCTTGTGCTTTTGCTAATTTTTGGGGAGAGCCACCCGGAGTGACTGGGACAACCCAGTTAGATGTGTGGCATACTGAGCTCTGTGCTTCTAGCAGTACACAAAGCGCAACAGGCTGAATAATAACAACTCTGAACATGTTATTGGTTATTTCCTAACGTAAAGGTCTAGCCCAGTATATGCTACTTTACATGGCTGCCATTTTGACACCAGGTTAAGACCTATGTGTTTGGCCATGCATTTTGAGCGTTTTAGTTAGCTGGTTACAGGTAGATAGCCGTGTTGGTCTGTCATAGTCAAAACAAAATAAAAAAATTCCTTCCAGTAGCACCTTAGAGACCAACTAAGTTTGTTCTTGGTATGAGCTTTCGTGTGCATGCACACTTCTTCAGATACCTTCCATTTCATTCGGCTCAATGTGGTGCCTTCCATAGTTCCAGTTACAGGTAGATAGCCGTGTTGGTCTGTCATAGTCAAAACAAAATAAAAAAATTCCTTCCAGTAGCACCTTAGAGACCAACTAAGTTTGTTCTTGGTATGAGCTTTCGTGTGCATGCACACTTCTTCAGATACCTAGTTAGCTGGTGTTAGTATGGCTTGTTATTTTAACAGTTCCTGTTGCTTTTAAGTACTTTTTAATGGTTTATATGAACATGTACTATACTGTTGATCTTCAATTTAATGTGTTCATCCATTCCTGCTACCTGCACAGGTAAAGGGTGCATTATGAATATTTTCAACAAATAATGAACTATAACAACGGTTTCGTTTCTCCCCGTAAGCTACTTTCAGTCATATACTGAAAAAGAAGGTATACATTCCTTAAATAAATACATGGCTAGGACAGTTGCAATCTGGGAAGGAAAGGGATACCAGAGCAATCTGGTGCATATGTACACAAAGCAACGTTTTAAATAAAGATATTGCTATAATCGCTCCTGAAAGAGGGTGTAATAGTGACAGTGATTTACTAGGGATAGGCTCCAGGGAAGAAAAAAAAGGAATTGTCCCTAAATAGCATATGACATCATGATTCCCCTACAGACTGGTCAAAGAATGGCTACGCTGCTTGTAAACCCTGATGCTGACTTTCTTAAATCTAGTTATTGTCTTCTGTTTCTTTCTAATCTCCACCCAATGTTTCCCTTGAGTTACACTGCTAGCCCTCGGAGGCCAAGTTCCTTTCAGAGAGATTACCCATAGCGGTTACATCAGACAGTATTTACTATGCAAAGAGCTAGGCTGGTTTTAAATTTGTATGAGCAGCATATGGGTGTAAATTTTCCACAAGGTTTTTTGTTTTAAATTGTATATCCAATCTGCAGGCAGTCCATAGCTAGAATTACCACATCGCCACTGACCACATGGTGACCTTGCTGAAAAATTTAATGACTACATTTGTAGAACAATTTTAAGTATGTTTAAAATGTATGAATGCTGCATTTTTAGAACAAAGCAATATCGCTGTCGAAAAGACCAAACCAAACCCCGGCAGTCGGTATACATAACCTTCCTGTGTGTGTTATTACAAACCTTCATTTGATTTCAAGTTTTACTTGAGAGCATTGTTAGTTAGCGGTGTGGCATGAAGGTCATTTTATGGAAAGTGCACATATCAGATGCGCCAAAGGTAACATGTTACCAGAGCATCTACATTTCAAGCAAAAAAACAAAACCATAAGCTAGCAGTCAGTCAACAGAATTGCTGGGGAAACGCCTGCATATGCTAATTTTAGTACTAGAAAATGATCATTATGACTTTCCAATTCAAGTTACAGGTAGATAGCCGTGTTGGTCTGTCATAGTCAAAACAAAATAAAAAAATGTGCATGCACACGAAAGCTCATACCAAGAACAAACTTAGTTGGTCTCTAAGGTGCTACTGGAAGGAATTTTTTTATTTTGTTTTTCCAATTCAAGAAGGGGATATTTCAGTCAAATAGTGGGTGGAGGAGAAGATGTGTTTTCACTGGTTGGTGTGTGTAAGATCCAAGTGCAAATCACATATCACACTTTAAGCTCATGATTCTTTCTTCAGGTGTTGCCCTTCATAGACAGGACAACAGCTTGCGGAGAGGTCATTTCCAGTTAAGCAGCAGTACATTCTCCACACCTTACAGCCATTCGCTCTGTGCCACAGCTTCCCACGACTTCTCTTTGTTCAAATAAAAACAAACCTTTAGGGGAGGGAAGCATATTATGAATAAGCCACATGCATCATTTGGGTCTCAGGGGGAAAAAATCATGATCGGTTTTGAAAAAGCAAATATTTTCTGTGTGAGTATTTTCTGTCGATTTTAGATGAATTGATAATGCCATGGGACAATCTGATTCTCTGCTGTACAGGGGCGTAGGAAGGGGGTGGGGGGCGGTCCGCCCCGGGTGCCATCCAGGATGTGTGTGACAAAATCCCCCTGGGCACAATCGCCGCCGTGCCGGATCTTACCCTCCGGCATGATTGCCACTATGCCGGATCGCACCCCCCAGGCAGGCTGTCTGTCTGGTTGGGCGTGAGGGTCTGGCTGCACAAGGCATGCAAGCTCCGCCCCCAGTTGGTCTCAGACTCCTTATTGGCAGCCGAGCAATGCAGCTGAGGAGCCTCCCTGGCCAGCAGGGAGGGAGAGGAGCTGCTTCCTTTGAAATCCGGGAAATTTACGGGATATCTAACAATCTGGGATAGCAGCGGGAAACGGCATTGGAATAAGGGAGTTTCCCTCAAAAAAAGGGAGGGTTGACAGCTATGCTGCTGCTGCTGCTGTATTCTTCCCATATCACACACAAGTGGAATTATTGTATTGATCACATCTTCATATGTGGAGAATCACACAAGCAGGAGGACGTAGCGTATGCAATGCCACAGGGGAGTCCAGCAGATGACCTCTTTAGTATTTATATAGCAGTTTAGAATGGCCAGCCCATACATTATTTCCATAGCCTTCCGCAAACGCTGTAATGTAGGCCATAAATATTATGCCCTTGTTGCAAATGGAGAGCAGAGGCTGAAAGACGAGAATTTGCCTAAGACCACCTAGTGAGTTCCTGGTTGAAGGGAGACAAGAAGTGGAGAAATTTTTATTTTCTTCTTAGATGCAAGTGGGCTTGTATATTTGACACACATTTCTACTACACAGATTCATTTAATAATAATACAGACTCCTTACCATGTTTACTGGCATGGTATTTCCACCCATTTTGGTATGTATAATTTTAATTTTGACTAAAACTTGACCTGGATCGTGCATTAAAATTGCATGATAATCTGGTTGATAAAAATACAACAAAACACACCTGAATTCAAATACGATATACCTGTGAGCTGTCGCAGGTGTTTCTGAAGTGTAATGACACAGAGCCTGAAACATAGTTCCTTAAATGCCATTTCCAAATATGGTACAATTCCCTCCACACGGAAAACTACATGTCAAGAGAAAGGATCCTAGTCTACCTTTTTTTCTGATATTTTACCCTTCTATGTGCAGGGGATGTGCTGCTGTTTGTTGTGGGGCGGAAGAAAATTCACCTGTGTACATATTGTGGTACTGGCCAGACACCAGATGATGTTGATTGGAGTTTTAATACTGGCTTTCCAGGGCTGATATTTTGCTACCTGTAGCAAAGGACAAGATGGTGCCCACCCCTAGTCCCATGAGTTTCAGCAGCAACAGCTGGCAATCAAGAGAGGGAAGGAAGGGAGATATTTTTCTATCCACCTCTCTATGGTGGCTTCTATTGACATTTCAGTAGCCCTAGGGTTCTCTGCCAGAAGTTGCCAAACTTTTTGGGCCTTGGTAAAAAGGGAAAGGGACCCCTGACTGTTAGGTCCAGTTGTGGACAACTCTGGGGTTGCGGCACTCATCTCGCTTTACTGGCCGAGGGAGCCGGCGTACAGCTTCCGGCTCATGTGGCCAGCATGACTAAGCCGCTTCTGGTGAACCAGAGCAGCGCACGGAAACGCCGTTTACCTTCCCGCCGCAGCGGTACCTATTTATCTACTTGCACTTTGATGTGCTTTCGAACTGCTAGGTTGGCAGGAGCTGGGACCAAGCAACGGGAGCTCACCCTGTCGCGGGGATTCGAACCGCCGACCTTCTGATCGGCAAGCCAAGAGGCTCAGTGGTTTAGACCAGTACGTTTCCAAGCACAATTCAAAGTGTTGGTGCTGACCTTTAAAGTCCTAAATGGCCTCGGTCCTGTATACCTGAAGGAGCGTCTCCACCCCCACCGTTCAGCCCGGACACTGAGGTCCAGCGCCGAGGGCCTTCTGGCGGTTCCCTCACTGAGAGAAGCAAAGCTACAGGGAACCAGGCAGAGGGCCTTCTCGGTAGTGGCGCCTGCCCTGTGGAACGCCCTCCCATCAGAGGTCAAAGGGATCAACAACTACATAACATTTAGGAAATACCAGAAGGCAGCCCTGTTTAGGGAAGTTTTTAATCTGTAACATGTTAATGTACCGGTATTTTAATATTTGCTGGAAGCCGCCCAGAGTGGCTGGGGAGACCCAGCCAGATGGGTGGGGTACAAATAATAAATTATTATTATTATTATTATTATTATTATTATTATTATTATTAGACCACAGTGCCAAGCACAACCCCCTGCAATGAATGAATCTTTTGCCCAACATGGGGCTCAAACCCACGACATGAGATTAAGAGTCTCATGCTCTACCGACTGCACTATCCCAGCACTTACCTGTCTTTCCCTCATTTTTGGTGTGTGTGTGTGTGTGTGTGTGTGTGTGTGGAAATGTCATGTACATCAGTGATGCAATAATAATAATAATACTATTCTTCCCACCCTGCCAATTGAAATCTAGGCATAGTATCTCGCCATCCAGCACTGCCAATTGAGCATCCATAAGTGAAGAACTCTCTATTCCGGCCAGATGCTTTCAGCCTCTCTAACCATTCTTTGATTAATTGAGGTGAACCACCCTGTATAACAGGGTCAGCACACACAAGCTTTCATTATTTTCTTCATTTACATCAATTAGAATTATAGAGAGCCTGGGGCTACTCCTGACTTCTAAAAAAAACATGATCTATTTCTTGATGGTGTTTAAGTAGAGCACGGCAAGGGCTACATCATATTTCATTAACAAATAAAACTTTTATTTCTTCCATCAACAATACCAAGATTTATATATGGTGCATTGCTAAAGAAAGGCATTAACATCTATCATGCAAGGTGGCTGGAGTCAGAAAGCTGGAGCTTGGGGCATTCTACCACCATCAATCTAGACTGGAAATAGAATTTCATTTTTTTTTTTACAGACTCTAGTAAAGAGCAGAACAGCAGAGATTCTTTAAGAGTTTTTGAGATTCCTCACTTATTGTAATATTGCATATCTAACTATGTGCGTATATAAATATCCTCTCTCTCTAAGAGAAAATGTGTGTTATGTTATATTAATTCTATGATAGTAATAGTAATATTACAACGAAAGTCTGGAATGCGATAACTGTGAGGCCAGCTTAGCCTAGCAGTTCCTTCCAATCAGGGTGATGGCTGTATGTTGACACTCACAAGTGAATGCTGACAACCCCAGAATCGTGAATGTCTGAAAACAGATGTGCACTTGCTCCTTTTTCAGATACGTTGAAATCTTGGCAATGATGCAGACAGAAAACTCAACCTTGTGTTTTCAGAAATTCGTAAGATTTGTCTGCAGTTGTCAGCATTCACATTTTGGACACCCAGGATTCCTCCCCCCAACTTCTCTCTCTCTCTCTCTCTCTCTCTCTCTCTCTCTCTCTCTCTCTCTCTCTCTCTCTCTCTCTCTCTCTCACACACACACACACACACACACACACACACACACATTCAGAAACACAGAGATATTTAGCAGGGGTTGTCAAGGCAGTGCCCTTCAGCAGTTGTTGGAACCCATCACTCCCAGCCAGCATGGCCAATGGCCAGGGATGATGGGGAGTCCAACAACATCTTGAGGGCACAACATTGGCTATCCCTGATATATAATATAATTTCACAAACAATAAAATCAACTAAAAATTCTGGATCTAAATTATTTGCTTGGTTCACACCAGAACCTAAATAGTCTAAATAAATACGCAAGTACGCCGTTAACTAGCAGTCCGACTGATTAACGTTTACCCATACCAATTAAAATTGACTATCACTCATTAACCAATTAAAGTTTTACGCTACTTTGCAGTCAGAGTTAAGCACGACAAAGTCCCACTGAAACAATGGAACAAGTTATACATAATTTGATTCCCATTGGTTTCTGAGGGTAGCCCTTGAGTGAGATCCAAAATACCTACTTTAGGTGTCCCCAAGGTCAATCTAGTCTAATCTCATCTACTCCATTTTAGGATGTCTCTCAACCAACTCAAGATCCCCCCCCCCCCCATTCATTAAACACTGTGTTAACATCAGAGTAATTCCCAAAACCTAATACTGGACTGCAGAAGGTTTGGATCAAGAGGAGCTGTCTTTTTGCTGAGCTCTGCTGGCTGATCTGTAGAGGTTGGCTGGCAGGATCCTTGACTATGAACCCAGTAGAAAGCCCCCAACCAAAACATTGAGCTGGTTTCACAGCTGTTGCTGGTCACCATCAGGCCTGGAATTGCCATGGGAATTGGGCCTAATCATCCTGCCCGACCTTCTGTCATGGCTGCCATGTATGGCAGGGCTATGGATGTGGTGGTGGCTCTGTCACTCCTCAGAGCCCCTGCAGCGTGGGAGGTTCAGCTTGTACCCTAATTCATTTATCATAGAAGGATCATGGGAAGAGACCTACCTAAGGAGTGCCCTAGACTCAGATTTTTAAAATAATACTTTCCTCCCTTGATTGGCATTTGCCATCTCTTCATGGCATATCAAAAACAGAGTGTGATGTTCCCCTCAGTCTCAAAAGCTATGGACTCCTGCAGCATGTGTCTGAGCATGGAAAGAAACACAAGCCCAAATTCCTTTAGGTAAAGGTAAAGGTACCCCTGACCGTTAGGTCCAGTCGCGGACGACTCTGGGGTTGTGCGCTCATCTCGCTCTATAGGCCGAAGGAGCTGGCGTACAGCTTCCGGGTCATGTGGCCAGCATGACAAAGCCGCTTCTGGTGAACCAGAGCAACGCACGGAAACACCATTTACTTTCCCGCCAGAGTGGTACCTATTTATCTACTTGCACTTTGATGTGCTTTCGAACTGCTAGGTGGGCAGGAGCTGGGACCAAACAACGGGAGCTCACCCCATTGCGGGGATTCAAACTGCCGACCTTCTAATCGACAAGCCCTAGGCTCTGTGGTTTAGACCACAGCGCCACCTGCGTCCCAGGTACATAAGCTAATAAAATGGGTTTCTGGTCTGCTAATAATCCTGAATGCATTTTTTGTATCTCTCTCTCTAGCTCCACATATACACACACACTTTAATTGGTCACTGTTCATTAACTGGAGGATTGTTTGGGGAAGTTGTTTTTGTGATTTTTAAAATATAAATTTGTAAATGTCGAGAGAGCTGTGGTATGAAAGGTGGGTTAAATTTTGTTAATTGTCTGTCACTTTATCTTATGGACCAAAGAGGTCATTTTTTGTCAGCGAGAATATAAGGAAACTAAAATTGCACACTGTGCTGACCAGATGAAAGGTAGTGAGCGGATGAGGAAAATGACATGTCACGTCACGCAGAAATTAAGAAACAAAAATGGATTCATGAACATCTCCAATGTATCCCAAAGGGCAGACTTTGCTTCGATGGATAAGTGCCCACACCTCTGAATAGCTCCTCTGTTTCCACAGAAGGCCAAGCTCAATCCAAATTTGCATCTTCACAGTTTCCCTCCATAGAAGACAGGTTGGTACGGATTAGACTTCTCCATGCAAGGGTCTTAATCTCTTGGTAGATTCATTCCCAGACAAAGACAAAAACATCACAGGCTCCGGAGCCTAGTCAAAAGTCCAAGTTGCCGTGTGCTCATGCACAGCATTGTATGTGGCAGAACAACAAAATATTAAAACATTTATAGAAGAAATTAATTTAGAAAAGTATGACTCAGCTGTGAGAGCACTCTGCCAGAATAAAATGTTCAGTACATAACACTGTATAGGGAAGAGGCTTGCTACACAATGAGCTTGGTGGAGTTTCTTTCCTAGTAATTCTGGATTGCTACAGTCATCCAACGTAGCTTTTTATTGATTAGGTTATACTTGTTTTAGGAAGAAAATGTGTGAAGGAGACGTTGGAATGGAAACATTCTTGAGGCTTTCTGTTGATAGGTGAGCTTTATTAATTGTAATGCAAGCAATCAAATCCACTAACCATTGTACTTCTCATTCTCTTAACACCACAACTGGAGGTATTTGAAAAGACAACTTCCCCAAAATGTAGCAAAGGGTTTTTTTAGCTGAAATGCTACCATCCAACACCAGGGAAACATTTACATGTTGCTTTTGGTGAAGGGTGTCTGTAGTTATGTGTGGTAATAAAGTTCTGCACAGGCAACTGGATCTCCTGCCTATTGATCTAGCAATATATGAAATAATTATAGGCTGTTTTTGTATCAGATATTCTGAGTTTTAAAGTCCCATTCATTTCGTGTGAGCACATTTATTTTTTAACAGAACTTTGCCCTGAATTGATATTGTAATGACTCTTGTAATTTTGCTCTTTTTTTGTTATCTGATCAGATATGTTTGATATCGACAGTAACTTTGAACACACAGGGGGTTTTTCCTGTAGATTTTGACAGAGTGCTGTTATTTCCTGTATAATAACAGTTTCAATTTCCTGCTCACCATCTTAGTGTTGTTTTTTTAAAAAAACAACACCTGCAATCGCAAAATAAAATCTTCAGGGAAGACTGAGTATGGTTAGAGCTACATAGATGGCTGATTAAGGAAGCGATTATCTTCCTTCTTTGCCCTTAAGGCATAATACCAAAATGATTACATACACTCTCCTTTACTTGATTTACAAGGGGCTGGGGGAAGATAGTTCTCCTAGTTTTTCTGGTCAACCAAATCAGGGTCAATTTTTCCCTCTAGCGCCTGCCCACAGTTAGGCCTCACAACCATAGTCTGACATTCTGGAGCAGGGGTGTCAAACTCCGGCCCTCCAGATGTTTTGAGACTACAATTCCCATCATCCCTGACCACTGGTCCTGTTAGCTAGGGCTGATGGGAATTGTAGTTCCAAAACATCTGGAGGGCCGGAGTTTGACACCCGTGTTCTGGAGGAACTGACAGCAATATCACAGTTGACAACATAATCCACATAGGTTCAGTTGTCTGGTGATGCTGTTCTGTAGATCAACCTTCCTCTGCCTGATGTTCTGTAGATGATTTAGACCAGGCACCCCCAACCTCGGCCCTCCAGATGTTTTGGGACTACAATTCCCATCATCCCTGACCACTGGTTCTGTTAGCTAGGGATGATGGGAGTTGTAGTCCCAAAACATCTGGAGGGTCGAGTTTGGGATGCCTGATTTAGACTCTAATCCCCATCAGTCCTTACCACTGGTCGTTTTGGCTAGGGATGATGAGAGCTGGAGCCCAGCAAGATTAGGAGGGCACCAGCTGGAAGAAGGTCAATTATTTTACAATGGGTTCCAACATAACTTTCAACACTCTCCTTATCTTCATTCCTCACGTGGGGGGGGGGAGTCTAAGACAATTAAACTCCCTCAGATGAAGCTCAGGGTATAGCTAGATAGTTGGCAGAGACATCACTGGTGTTCAGTTGTATAGTGATGTGAAGTGTCATTTCCTGTTCCCAGAACATTCTGTAGACCAAGTGTTCAGCAATAGCTGTGATGGCCTCGGATTCAGACTCTGATGCTGAACCTGAGGGATCCCAGCCTGCACAGGATTCCCTGCCTCCAGAACCAGCAGAGCTGGGGCTAGGGCCTGAGGCTGAAGGGTCCTCACCTGTGCTGGATCCTCAGGTGCAGGCATCTGCTGAGTCTGCTCTGGCTCCTGGTGGGATGGAGGACCCATTGCCTGCAGGTGCTCCACTCCCAGCCCCGTCAGGGGAAGCTGAGGTTGCCTCTGGGTCCGGTAACCCTCCAGCCTCTCCTGAGCTGCAGAGGCTCAGGGCAGAGAGGCGAAGGGAACTAAGTTCCTGCAGGAGGAGTGCTCGCCTCCAGGCCAGGAGAGGCGAGTCACCAGAGGACACAGCCCCTCTCTTGGCGTGAACAAAGTAGCCCAAACCACACACAACTGTGCCAAAGAGTTAAAAAAAGGGGGGGGGGGACAAAAGTCCAAATGAGAAAAAGAAACCTTCAGGAAATATTTTGGATTGCAAAAAATGAGGATGAAATTCAAACGTTCAAACAAAGCAAAAAGGTAAAAGTACGATTTGGGTAAAAGGAAAGGAAATACATATTGTCTGGTTGCCTGGATCTCAGGAGTGCTGCAGGGGATGCCACAACTATTATTTAGAATGGAGCAAAAGAGGCGGGGGGCACCAAAATTTGAGATCCCAAGGTCTGCCACTGTGGGGCGACAAAGAAGTGGCAGGTTAATCCTCTCTCACTTGCCCCTTTTCTTTTGCAACCTGCTCTCCAGCTCATTTCCCCATGGCTTCTCTTTTGGACATGTGTTTGCCTAGGCTGGCAGTATGCGTAGAGGAGACTGCAAGGAACTGTGGGTGTGTCCATCTTGCAGTTTATTTTACATTCTGCACTCGGCACCAGGGATGCTACCAATGTCCATGATTCCTGATGAGGAAACCACATATTCACTGCTGCAGATAAAGTCCTGATGGGCCGCAAGCTTGAGAATATTAGCATCACAAATACATAGCTGTCAACTTTCGGATTTGAAAATAAGGGATTTTTTCGAACTTTCGGATTTGAAAATAAGGGATTTCCCCAAACTTTCAGATTTGAAAATAAGGGATGCCGCGAGGGTGGTGCAATGGCACCAAGTAGCATCACCACCCTGCGCTCCAGAGGCTGCGCGCGAACGGGTGAGCGAAAGAGCGAGCGCATAGACGGCAGGCAGGCTGTCTGTCTGGTTGGGCGTGAGGGTCTGGCTGCACAAGGCATGCAAGCTCTGCCCCCAGTCGGTCTCAGACTCCTTATTGGCAGCCGAGCAACGCAGCTGAGGAGCCTCCCTGGCCGGCAGGGAGGGAGAGGAGCTGCTTCCTTTGAAATCCGGGAAATTTAAGGGATATCAACAATCTGGGATAGCAGCGGGAAACGGCATTGGAATAAGGGAGTTTCCCACCAAAAAAAGGGAGGGTTGACAGCTATGCAAATATGGAAAAGGGAGGGGGGAGATCGCTGGATCTACAGGATATTGCACATTTAGGCTCATTTGCATGCTATGCATAATGATTTGGATCTATATTATATTCCAAGATATCTGTGCTTTTGAATGAATAAGAACAGCAGTAAAAAAAAAGAAACACACAAAAATCAAAGGAAACCATTAAAAAACAGCACTAAAATCCATCAAAATCCAACAAAAACACATGCGCGGAGAGTTAAAATACTTCATGGGGCATAATTGTGATGCATGCCATGGACAATACCAGTTCAGGTCTTGGTTTTAGTTCCTTAGAGAGATATCTGAGAATGGGGACCAAAATGCACAATTAAACCAAATGTAGGAAATAATTTGCATGCAGTGTGTCACAGTTACTTTGATCAGCATTTCAAAAATATCTCCTGTTGTAGGTATGTGTTGTGAGGATGTGGTGCTGGTGGAAGAAATAGAATTCTTTGTGCAAATGAAAGTCAGCTTTATACATCCCAGCACTGTACTCTTTCCATTGTTGTTAAAAGAGTAGATTCTTTTTTGCTCTTGTAATATTTTTATGAGTCCATGCGTCAAAAGTGATGGTTAGATCTATCTATCTATCAGCATTTTGTTTGGGAGATACATGATTTATCATGTCAAGTGCCTTCATGTTTAATGCTCCCTCTAAGCATGTGTGGTGCCCTCTTTGTTTTACAATTTTCAGCACCCGCACTTGTCTCTGTGCACTGCTAGAGGTTAGCTTGGCTGGTGTTATTACCCCTGAAGAAACACAAGATGACAATGTCCTTATACGAGAGCTATGAGATTACCAGATAAACTTCTGTCACTCTGAAAGGAAACCTTTCTGCTGAGAAAGATGCATGATGCAATCTCCCTGAACACAAGGACGGGACATTGTTAAATCAGTGATGCCACGGCAGAAAGGAACATAATTCCAAATTTCTAAAAACAAAAGAAAACAAAATTGCATACCGGACTTTTGTTTATTTCCTAAAAGTGTTCAAAGTGTTTCCTGTCTTTGTAAGTTGCTTTGGACGCAGGTGGCGCTGTGGTCTAAACCACTGAGCCTAGGGCTTGCTGATCGGAAGGTCGGCAGTTTGAATCCCCGCAACGGGGTGAGCTCCCATTGCTCGGTCCCTGCTCCTGCCAACGTAGCAGTTCGAAAGCATGCCAAAGTGCACATAGGTAAATGGGTACCGCTCCGGCGGGAAGGTAAACGGCGTTTCCGTGTGCTGCTCTGGTTCGCCAGAAGCGGCTTAGTCATGCTGGCCACATGACCCGGAAAGACTGTCTGCGGACAAATGCCGGCTCCCTTGGCCAGTAAAGCAAGATGAGTGCTGCAACCCCAGTCGTTCGCAACTGTTGGGTCCTTTACCTTTACCTTTGGCCACTTTTGCAAGGAAAGCAAACCACAGCAACCACTTAAATTTGGTATTAAGAAATATTTGATCTCATAGATGCATCAAATATTTGTGGCGTTTGTTTCAGTGAATAAAAAAATGCCTATTTGCAACTGTGGATAAATATTCTAGAATCACTGTTGTGGGTCTGCAAAAGAGAAACAATAAGTGGGATTCACCTAATGAGCACTGTGCAATGACTTTTGCTTGCGCAGTGGGGCTCCCCCCTCCCCCACAACCCCCCTTGAAATTGGCTGGCGGGGGAGGGGGTTGGAAGAACCCCAGAACAGCACAGGGGGAGATGGGAAGGGGGGTCATTCTGTCTGGCAATCTGAAATACTTGTGCAGATGGAGCATTTGCTGTAGCACAAAACTGGATTCCAGCCAATGTAATGTCTTATAACGTAAGCTCTGCACAATAAACCTACTGTACAGAATATGTGTACCAATGTGGTGCTCTCCAGGTGTTTTGGACTACAGTTCCCACAATTCCTGGTCGTTGAGCATATTTTGTGAGGCTGGTGGGAGTTGTAGTCCACAACATCTGGAGGGTCCACAACATCTGGAGGATGCCCTTGATGTACAGTAATGCCAGGATCTGAAGAAATATGAAAAACAAAACAAAACAACCCACAATCCTCACAGCACAAAGATTGCATAATCACTTTGGATAAATTCCCCCACCCATTAGGCATGGAAGAGAAGTTATTTGGTCTTCAGTTTAATGTGAACCTCCCTTAATTTGGACTACCTGGACCAATTTGTAGCCAGCCATGGGATTTCATACTTTCCTGAATTTTGCAATGCAGTTCTCCAAGCAAAAACACAATGTTCAAAAAGTAAATTTTTAATTATACTGTTTTAACACTTTGGCATTTGCCTGGCCCTTTGGAAGGAAGCATAGGATAGAATTTTAATAAAACACAAAAGAACATATATGGATTTTTGTAAGGATTTTTTAAAATTCAAAATGATGAAAAATTGCAGAGAACTGAATTTAAGATTGGAACTGACAGATTTGTCCATTCCTACCCTAAATGCAATTTCATTATTGGTGAATTGGATCAAAAGAGAATTTAAAGAAGGTGTCACCTATCCCAAATTCTTACAGCCCAATGTTTACTTTCATGTAAATCCTTGTAGAGGTTGCTCAGAACTGCAGCTCTGGCAGTATTTGAAAGGCATGATAAGAATGCCAAATGATTGTAGGTTTCTTTGTTGGGCCAAAGCGTGCATCACAATAAAATGAAGACCAAAACATGAAACAATTATAAAGCAAAAACAGGAATGACATATCAAGAAAAACTGGAACCCTCTTTAAAACAATTGTATTATGTTATTTATTTGAGGAATTAAACAACTTCCTTCAATAAGCTTCTAGGACAGCTAGAACAACAGCTATTCAACAATGAATGAACCTAGTTAATATTTGTCTGCAGTTCCAAAATCCTTTACCAATTTCCTAAAAGTCCGAAGGGGTTGTGTCTAACCAATCTCACTAAAATGGGGATGGCATGGGAAAGGAAGGTCTGCCTTAGTATAAGCAGTTATTTATTTTCATGCATATTGGGTGATTACTGTATAGTTATTTATTCCTGTCTTTCTTGCACAATGGAGCCCAAGGCAGAATGCACAGGGTACCAAGACCATCTCTCATCTTGGTAGAAACCAAATCCAAACATGCTTAGATTCAGCAAGGTTGCTATATCATGTACACTTCTCAACTCTTATATCTCAACTCATTTTATTTCGGCTTTAAGCCCATAGACATAACAACCAAAAACAGAAACAGCACAGTCTGGTTTACAAATGCTCACAGTAATATAAATTAAAAGGGATACTCAATTGAATAAAATATGATAAAAATTAAATTAAAATTTCAAGCTGTATATAACAATCCATTGCGTTTCTTAAGTGTCAGAACTGATGTCAGAAATTTTGCCATATGTAGGGTTATAATCGAGTCTGAATCTTGCAACAAAAGAGCAAGGTAAGACTCTTCCAAATACCCCGGTAATTTTTGAGTTAATGGAAGTAATAGAGTCTTTCAGGCAGCAGAATACAAGGGGCAGACAAACACTATGTGATGAAGAGATTCAATCGAACGGTTATCACAGGCACATAAGACCGAAACTTGGCCCCTAGAAAATCTATGAAAAAGGACGTTTGAGGGGAAGACATTAAACCGTGCTTTAATAAAAGCGAAACGATGACTAGCAATAGAAAGAGTTGATAGATAGGCTGGTACTTGAAGTGGGGGTACAATGCCAAGGAACTCGTCTCTTATATGCAAATCTATTTATGGCTTCAAGAATTGGGCAGGAGGGGGAGTGAGTGACAGAACCACGACAGTTCTTGCTGTCTCATTTATTAAGAATGGGCCTTCCGCTCTCATTTGTATACCTTGGGTCTTGATGCTATACAATAAGAAGGAAACCATCTAGAAATTTCTGTTCAGCTTTTGGAATGTCACCCACACTCATTGGAATTTGGCAGAGGGTCGGACCAACAGCTTGAAGCAGTTTAAGTTTGGGGAGCCAGGGGAAGGGAGAGAAAGAGACAGTGAGCTGGATTTTCCCCCCCTAGTTAGCTCAAACTAGGAATTGGCTTAAGGAGAAATGGTCTGAGTCAGAATTAACAGCCATGCTGCCTGTTTTTGCAAACAGATTTTTCAAAGACTCCATAATTTTCCAGGCCTATCTTATTCCCAGGAAACAGGCCTTGCAAAAAGGCTGGCCCTAAAAACTACCCGTCTCACCAGAGTGGTGCATGCTCTAGTTATCTCTCGCTTGGATTACTGCAATCCGCTCTACGTGGGGCTACCTTTGAAGGTGACCCGGAAACTACAACTAATCCAGAATGCGGCAGCTAGACTGGTGACTGGGAGCGGCTGCCGAGACCACATAACACCGGTCTTGAAAGACCTACATTGGCTCCCAGTACGTTTCCGAGCACAATTCAAAGTGTTGGAGCCCTAAATGGCTTCGGTCTAGTATACCTGAAGGAGCGTCTCCACCCCCATCGTTCTGCCCGGACACTGAGGTCCAGTGCCGAGGGCCTTCTGGCGGTTCCCTCGCTATGAGAAGCCAAGTTACAGGGAACCAGGCAGAGGGCCTTCTCGGTAGTGGCACCCGCCCTGTGGAACGCCCTCCCTTCAGATGTCAAAGAGAACAGCAACTACCAGACCTTTAGAAGACACCTGAAGGCAGCCCTGTTTAGGGAGGCTTTTAATGTTTAATAGATTATTCCATTTCAATGTTCTGTTGGAAGCCGCCCAGAGTGGCTGGGGAAACCGAGCCAGATGGGCGGGGTATAAATAATAAATTATTATTATTATTATTATTATTATTATTATTATTATTATTACCCACCCTTTTAAATAATAATGTTTTATCCATATTATGAGTGCCTTTCCAGGATGTTTTTTCTAGCTAGGTTTCAGAGAGGTTAGTTTCAGAATCTTTTTCTTCAATTAAGCTATTTGCCTTCATTGAGAAGGGTTCCCATGCGTTGGCAAGCTGGTAGTACATCACTGTGAGTGATTATTGGAGTGATCACTTCAGGTTAACTGTTGGCTATCACTGACAAGAGGGCCACTCAATAAAACATGAATTAGTTTAGGCTCCATTCAGCTCAATTTGTTGCTCTAAGTTACCTTTTGTGAGTTACAATATCCACTTCCCGGCAGGGGAAAAAAAATCTTACTAAATCACAGCAGCAGCCAATTTCAGTCATGAGCCATGCAGGGTTGCCCTTTCCTTGAGCTGTCACTCAAGTCAATCCTTTTCATTAAATACTTCACACTCCTTCCTACGAAGGGTGACGGATGACAAAATATTACATGTCCATGCCATTATATGATAGGATAAATGTTCACTTCATTTTTTTCCCGTGGCTTTAAGTTGCTACAGATAAACACAAGCATAGATGTTATGGTTAGCAGAAGCTATGCCACCTCACCCACCCAAAAGGTGGGAACCCACAGCATCCCCGTCCATCTTTGGAACAAAAGACAGTTTTGCATTTATATGGGAGGCCGTGAAGAGGCAACTCCAGCCATTTGTGCATTTTAACCTGGTTCCTATTGCTGGATGGACGGGGTGGTTGGGTAAAGCACTCCTGAGTGGAACGGCAAGAAGAAGGGGAAAGATTTAGCCACATTTCTTCATCCGTTCAAATATATCCTGCATGCATAATATAGTTCACCCCTCAGAGCCAGTGTGGTGTAGTGGTTAAGAGTGGTAGACTCGTAATCTGGTGAACCGGGTTTGCGCCTCCGCTCCTCCACATGCAGCTGCTGGGTGACCTTGGGCTAGTCACACTTCTCTGAAGTCTCTCAGCCCCACTCACCTCACAGAGTGTTTGTTGTGGGGGAGGAAGGGAAAGGAGAATGTTAGCCGCTTTGAGACTCCTTCGGGTAGTGATAAAGTGGGATATCAAATCCAAACTCTTCTTCTTCTTCTTCTTCTTCTTCTTCTTCTTCTTCTTCTTCTTCTTCCGGTGAACTCGTAGAGATATCCAAGTTTTATTTGGGTAGGTCATGTTGTGCAATCCCAGTAGTCTGGTTCCTAGAAGCCTATCAAGATTACCTTCCTAATACATATAGCATGCTGTGCACCACAACAATAAGTGTCTAATTTGCACACCTCCACCTCATTTATTCTTTGTAGATGTGCCAAAAAGGAAGTAGACACTATACGTGAATAAAACACAGGTTTGATTCAAGCTCATCAAACAGATTCTCACTCCCACTAATGTAGAGCTACTGTTATCTTCTGCATCATTTCTTTTGCTTGTGTACCTGGAAATTCTAGTCCTTCAAGACCTTTTCGTAGCAACTTTGGAAGGCTGTTACCCCAGTGCATTCTGCACAATTGCTTGCTATCATAGAAGCGATGGCACACTTCTGAATATTTGTAATTTTGTTCACTAGTCTAGGCACCAAAAGTATCTGAGTCCACCATATACAGTCACCATTATACTTCAATAATAATAATAATAATAATAATTATTATTATTATTATTTTGTTGGGTGACAAAAAACACAGTAAAACCTACATCAATCTTTAAAAACTTCCCTAGACAAGGCTGCCTTCAGATGGACTTACCAAGGTAAATAATAGCATATCTACCAGTAATTTTTACAACCAGTTTAGCAGGGATATTGATTGGTAGAACTTAGGGACATAATTCTCATCTTGAATATTTTTTTTTTTGTCAAAAGTTCTCCTTTCTTAACATGAGTAATAGTGAGTGTAAAGCGATGGCGATGCGTTGATGTAACACAGCAGAAGGTTATTAAAATAAGATTAATAAAAACCTTCAAGCTCAGTAGCAAAGTGCCTTCTTGACATTCCACGGTCTTTGGATATAATTATAAATGTTTAACCAGAAAGAAAATTGGGGTTGTGTGTGTGGTTCCCCCCTGTACATTTGTTACAATAATGGAGACTAATTAAGTCTGTGTGTGCCCTATAAACTTTGACACAAAATATATGATATTGTCAGAGGCAATAAATACTAGAAGAATGGGAAGTTATGGACCAAAATAGCAAACAGTGGAATTTATCTATCTAGATTAAAAGTAATTATCATTAATTACTACAGGCAATCCTTGTTTTATGCGGGGGTTACACTCTGGACCCCTGTGTGTGTCGACAGGGCCTTTGTAAAGCGTTCTGCCCTGCCCCCATTCCGCCATCTTTGTGACATTTTAGTGATGTTTTGGGGTCACTTTCAGGTTTGGGGTCATGCGCCTGTGCGCAATCACATGTCAGTCGGACATTCGTAAATCAGTCGTTGCCTGTACTGCAAAGATCTGAGACACAATGAACCAGGAAATTTTGGTATATAGGCTTCATTGAAATGAATGGGAGTTGCACAAGAACAATGTTTTCTGCATTTTTAAAAACTGATTTTCAATAAAAGTTGCAACCATATCGGTGCTGTTGTCGTTTTTTAAAAGAGCAGCGTTAGCTACAGCATGTTTTAGCATGCTTTAACTTTTATTTCAAGGTCTCTCATATGTGTCCAATGCATAGATATTGAATTAACCATTCTAGAAATCAGAGAAACGTGTGCAAAAAATGAGAAAACGTTTTATTGCAAATACACCTGACACATTTTGGCATGATTGTCTTTATCAATGGTTTAGCTATGAGAAATAATAATACAACAGTTGCTAAAGCAGGCTTCCTCAAATTCGGCCCTGCAGATGTTTTGAGACTACAGTTCCCATCATCCTTGACCACTGGTCCTGCTAGCGAGGGATCATGGGAGTTGTAGTCCCAAAACATCTGGAGTTTGAGGAAGCCTGTACGAAAGCATACATATAAAAGCCTTTTGGAAACTTCTAAAACACACACAGATATTATATATAAAAAATCATATTGTTATGAAATTTAAATAATAAGCGACCTATTTGGGTAGCTTTAAAAGAGTATTATTTCCTTTTTAGCTCCTGTTGTTCCATAGGCTAATTATTGCAATTATTTAATAGAATCCACACACTGAGATGCCACATGGGCACCTCCATGCATTTGCTGGGGAGTGTGGCTGAATCTGTGGCCCTGCCCCAGATGTCACATGACTTTCCTGCTCTCCATGTCCATGTGTTAGGCATCAACGTCTTCAGGAGGAAAGCCTACAGCCACAGATGTCTATGCATGTAGCCTAACTCATGGAAGCTGAGGAAACCACGTGATCTCTGGGGTGGAGCCAGATCTCTCCCCACAAATCAAAAGAAGACTCCTCTGTGCATATAACGCACGAAAGAGGTGACCGACCGTGAGTCAAGGAGTCAAAGCTTTCTGGTGGTTCCATCACTGCGAGAAGCCAAGTTACAGGGAACCAGGCAGAGGGCCTTCTCGGTAGTGGCACCCGCCCTATGGAACGCCCTCCCTTCAGATGTCAAAAAGATAAACAACTACCTGACGTTTAAAAGACTTCTGAAGGCAGCCCTGTTTAGGAAAGTTTTTAATGATTGATGTTTCAATGTATTTTTAATCTCTGTTGGAAGCCGCCCAGAGTGGCTGGGGAAAACCAGCCAGATGGGCGAGGTACAAATAACAAATTGTTGTTGTTGTTGTTGTTGTTGTTGTTGTTGTTGTTGTTGTTGTTGTTTCAGATCTGCAGCTGCCATTCTGCAGAGTCTAGAATCTGCTTCTGTGGCCCAGCTAATTACCTTAACCATTAAAAGCTATATTCCTTTAAATGCAACCTCTCAAGTTAATCTCTTGTTCCCTTGCATCTACAGCCATGGTTATACATGTCAGACCTTGCCTTATAATTAGGTGAATAAATATTTAAAACATGTGATCCAGGCTGCCTCTTTCTTTTTCCTCTGGGTTATCTGTGTCATGAACTTGAGGCGAACTCAGTTCATATTCCTTAGACATTAACACCTCCAGAAGGGTAACTTAAAAAACAAAACAAAAAACCCTGGGCTGGAGTTGCTACTCTTACCTCAATGGCTCCTGTGGGTTTTATTCTTTATCATGTGTATATCATGCATATATTCCTGATTCTTTATCAGGTGTATATGGCATTTGAGGAGCATGGTTATCAAAACAACCTACATGTAGTAGGTTAGCATTAGAGAGAAGGAGAAACAGGCCTTAGGGCCATGTGGCTGGCCAGAGATTTGAACCCAAACCCTCCTGGTCCAATGTTAGCAGCTCATCCACTACAGCACGTTATATATTTAGTTCAAAACACACTACTTGGTCGTAATATATATTTAATTGGCACAACACCTCACATTATAGAGGGTGGGAGAGATGCAGGGGGTGGCAGGTATGGCGAAGAGCTCTGCAGAAGGCAATGCATCTCTACATGATGACACACACTCTACCTCTCTTTAGGATACCTGTCAGCGAAGGAATCAGGCAGATTTGTATTGTTCTTTAGCCAGTGTTACCATCCATCTGCCTTGAGAGATAACGGGGGAAGCCTCTGGGGATGAAGTCAAACTGCTGCATTAGCAGCAGCAAAGTGACCCGGGCAGTGTGTATGCAGGTCCTGGGCTGCCCAGATGACAAGACGTCCCTCTTGGTCTCGTTGATGTCATCCAAAGGAAAGCAGAGCAATACATTTGGCATCTGCTAGTACGAAGTTGCCAAAAGAAGGTGTGCAGAAACCAAGAACGAGCAACACGACGGCCAATGAAAGTAGTATATTTTTTCATGTATAATAACAGTAAGACAACGGACAGTGATCCGGTATTGACACTGTTTCGTGTACGTCTTCTTCAGCATGTAACTGCAAAATATAGATAAACAACCAAAAACCTGCATGGACATGTATCACAGTAATCCATGAAATCAATACATCTAATGCAAATATACATAATTCAATAAAACATAGCACTAATATAATAATGAAATATAATGTGTTGTTGTTCAGTCGTTCAGTCGTGTCCGACTCTTCGTGACCCCATGGAACAGAGCACGCCAGGCACGCCTATCCTTCACTGCCTCTCGCAGTTTGGCCAAACTCATGTTAGTAGCTTCGAGAACACTGTCCAACCATCTTGTCCTCTGTCGTCCCCTTCTCCTTGTGCCCTCCATCTTTCCCAACATCAGGGTCTTTTCTAGGGAGTCTTCTCTTCTCATGAGGTGGCCAAAGTACTGGAGCCTCAACTTCAGGATCTGTCCTTCTAGTGAGCACTCAGGGCTGATTTCTTTAAGAATGGATAGGTTTGATCTTCTTGCAGTCCATGGGACTCTCAAGAGTCTCCTCCAGCACCATAATTCAAAAGCATAAATTCTTCGGCGATCAGCCTTCTTTATGGTCCAGCTCTCACTTCCGTACATTACTACTGGGAAAACCATAGCTTTAACTATACGGACCTTTGTTGGCAAGCGATGTCTTTGCTTTTTTAAGATGCTGTCTAGGTTTGTCATTGCTTTTCTTTCAAGAAGCAGGCGTCTTCTAATTTCGTGACTGCTGTCACCATCTCCAGTGATCATGGAATGAAATATAATAGCATACCTCAATATACAATGGAAGTTTTCAAGGAGCAGTGGTCATATGAATATGTAATCACTGCTGTTGGTTATCAGGAGTACAGAAGCTTATGAACCCACTCATGGCACCAGGTGAATTCCATTATAATCATGAATGAACACAGTTAAAGCGGCATCACTCCTAAACCAGAGCTAAATAAAGCAACCAAGATCCATTTCTGAATTCAACCCTTCCGGATGAAGCGTCCTAAACATGAAAATGAATTGGGATTCTTTCTTTCTTAATCTTTTTACAAAATCACATCTATTACTAGTGGTTCTCCTGTTGATCCATAGAACTGTAAAAAGTAAATCCGTGTCAGTGTGGTGTGCAAGCTGCTGTCCAACTGCCTTAGGGATTGCATCTTAGTATTTTCTTCTCCCAAGGATATCCCACATGGCAGTGGAGGTTTAGGACCAGAGTTTTCCTTCTCCTTGATGGGCTACCTTCCCGGGTTGACCAACGGCCATTATGAACAAACAAGACTATCAAAGAGCGAGTTAAAACTTATCAATTTTCATAAATAGAAATGATCAACAACTTAAAATGGTTAAGGTCCGATTCCATTAGTGACAAGCAAATCACTCCATTTTGTGGATGGGGGGTCACTGTTTCTCTCACAGCAAGAGTCCCTATAAGTTTTCCTCATTGGAGCAACCATTTACCTCCCATGCAGAGAAGGGCCATAGAGCAATTGTAGAGTAAGGTTATCAGATTCCCCCCCCCAATGAATCCGGGGACACTTTTCAACTTCCTACCAAATAGATGGATTTTGTCAGGGGACTGATTTGTAAATCCGGGGACTGTCCCTGGGAAACGGGGACGTCTGGTAACCTTATTGTAGAGCACATGCTGTGCTTGCAGAAGATCTTACGTTCAATCTCTGGCAAACCCAGGTAGAACTCGAATATAAACCCTGAAGAACCACTGTGAGTCAGTGTAGGTAACATTGAGCTAGACACAGCAAAGGTATGGCTTAGAATAAAGCACCTTCCCATGGTAAGAGGGTAGACTTTGGAACAGTTCAAACCTGATTTCTCTGTTTGATGCTCCCAGCCACTGAAAACCAAGGCAGGGCCTATTGGCACCGTCCCATTGTCAAGGTTAGACTAGTATTGAACAGGTTTAGATTCCCCCCTCAGTCAACAAAGCTTCCTGGATGACCTTGAGACTGTCATTCTGTCTCAGCCTCACCTACTTCACAGGGCAGTTTTGTGGGGATAAAACAGAGTGAAGGTGGAACCATGAACTTGAAAGGCGAGATATAAACAGAATAAATAAACCAGCTTCTGCATATGTCCATAGCGATGAATGGCCATTTTCAGGATGCAGATATTTTGGGGGGAGTCGCTCAACACAGTGGGACCTACGTCTTCCACAAAAGCATGCCTAGGACTTGGCTGAAAGTTAATTACGGGTAAGCCTTTTCGTTTGACTACCCCTGTACTTCACAATGACATTTTCTCCTGGAGAAAGGAAAGTCTGAGATGAATTTGGCAGCTGCAAGTCACAGATGCTGAGGTAAGAAATGCATTTGTTATCCCCAGCAAGGAAGGTCATCTAGCCATGTGGCTCCTTCTGCTTGCTGGCTTCATTCTTAGCAACTCTTTGTGGGTGGGTCTGTATATACCCACAAGCAAAATGCCTGCGGGGTCAAGTTGCTTGCAGAGGGTCTCAGCCCTTTAGCATTATTCCATCAGCTACAGCACTTTTCAATGTGACTTTGACTGGAAAACATGCTTCCTGTTATTTGTCATCTGGGAAGAAATTGCACTTCTGCCATCGTCCCAAATAACAGCTCCCTTTTAATCAAAACTCCATTTGAATCAGAGGGATTTTTCTTTCTTTTTTAACTGCAGATGTTAACGATGTGCTCATTGCACCTGGTATACTTTAAAGTTATGGTTTACTCGGCATACCTATTATTCATTCAATAATCATTATGCTTCTAGTAAGCAAATAATAATAATAATAATAATAATAATAATAATAATAATAATAATAAATCTCCTTGCTGGACAGTTGCAGCTTGCTAATCTTAGAAAACTGTTTGACATCCCTCAAAAATAAATATAAAAAATTTCCCTGAGGAAGTTCTTCCAAATTCATTATGGCTTTTGTTTTGGCCCAGGCTATGGATGGATGCGGGTGGTGCTGTGGGTTAAACCACAGAGCCTAGGGCCTGCCGATCAGAAGGTTGGCGGTTCGAATCCCCGCGATGGGGTGAGCTCCCATTGCTTGGTCCCTGCTCCTGCCAACCTAGCAGTTCGAAAGCACATCAAAGTGCAAGTAGATAAATAGGTACCGCTGCAGCGGGAAGGTAAACGGCGTTTCCGTGCGCTGCTCTGGTTCGCCAGAAGTGGCTTAGTCATGCTGGCCACATGACCTGGAAGCTGTACGCCGGCTCCCTTGGCCAATAAAGCGAGATGAGCGCCGCAACCCCAGAGTTGGTCACGACTGGACCTAATGGTCAGGGGTCCCTTTACCTTTACCTTATGGATGTGCAGAGGCTGTGCTCACCCACTAAATTTTACTATGACAAGCTTCATTCAGGTGGTCTGAGGTGTGATTGGAGATGGGAGATGGTGCCTCCATTGCATTAAATATTCATATTTATTTTTAATTATATTTTAGCCTTTCAGTTTCTTATAGTGTCTTTTATTGCATTACACTTTGAATTCTATGGAATGTAATTATAAGAAATAAAAGAAGCAATTAAAATACAATTAAAATCATACAGCATCTAGCACAGTGCATTGTAGTTGCTATAACAGGCAGAAAAGCCATTAAGTCTGCCAAGACCATTCGGAAATTTTCCAGAGGTCCATGAGGAAAAAAGTTTGATCAAGATGGTTTTAGTTAGCTTCCTCAACATTTCTCATATATTTTGCCTGTGGAACCCTCAAATTCTCTTTGAATTTCACTTTAGCCCAGATTTTGGTGGCAAGCCTAGTATACTAAGAAAAAGTAATTTATTTGGAAATATTGCCAAAGGAACCCTGGTGCCAAGTTAAGCATTAGTCTCTGTTCTTAGCCTTGTTAATTCTTTTAATTAAAACATGTTAACAAAGTCTGGGGAAAAATAAATGAAACTACTCACAAGGAAATTAAAGTGAGAAGCTAAGCCCATTTATAATTATTGTATTTCAATTAGGCTACACTAGAGCTGGGCGAAGAGATAGATAAAAAGGGACAACTCTTTCTTGTGACTTTCATAAATATTTCCAAGGTTTCTGTGGAGAAAGGCCACAGTATTAATGATAACATTTTAAAGCCTGCACAATTCTTTGTGACAATTAGTCTATTTCAAAATTAATCTGTGGACATAACTACATGTTACACAAACACAGGAAATGCACAGGAAATGGGAAAAGCAGCCTGTCCTGCCGTCTCTCTCCTGCCAATGCTGTTTTCCCTAAAATAAAAGACTATTGGATTCTGTTGCCAGCATTCACATGTTATGATATAAACACATAAATAATAGCTAGAAGCAGCCACTTTTGACTTTCAGCGCTGCTGAACTGATCAAACTGACACACCCGGGAAGTGTTCCAGAAAAACTGGGACATCCCATTTTTTTCTCGTGAGGGAACGGCAGCCATTTTGGAAGCCATGATCTTGCATGATTTCCCACCACAAATTCCACCACCGTAATCTTGCACAGCCCCCCCCCAAATACGCATTTCCAAAATGGCCGCTATTCTCTCCCGAGGAAAAATGGTGAGGTGGCATCTGGGAAGATTGTGTCCTTGATTTTGCCACCTAGGTGTTGGAAAGTAGGAACTGAATCTTTTAAACAGTGCTCTTCCTCCTGCCCAATTTTGATGGAAGTGACATGGGTGCCAGCACAAATGGCTGCCATGGGCAGCAAAAATTAAAATTGAAATTCCAAATGCTTCAGCCCTTTTTTCAGAGGGGAGTTACTCCATCTCCTTTATAATTTTCTGAACCTTTTCCAACCCTACAATATTATTTTAGAGGTGAGGCAACCAGAACTGTACACAGTACAGTAATAATAATAATAATAATAATAATAATAATAATAATAATAATAATAATAATGTATTTATACCCTAACCATCTGGCTGGGTTTCCCCAGCCACTCTGGGCAGCTTCCAACAGAACATTAAAATGCTGTAATCTATTAAACATCAAAAGCATCCCTAAACAGGGCTGCCTTTAGATGTCTTCTAAAAGTCTGGTAGTTGTTTTTCTCTTTGACATCTGGTTGGAGGGCATTCCACAGGGTGGGTGCCACTACCGAGAAGGCCCTCTGCCTGGTTCCCTGTAACTTGGCTTCTCGTAGTGAGGGAACCGCCAGAAGGCGCTTGGACTACTGCAATGCGCTCTACGTGGGGCTACCTTTGAAGGTGACCCGGAAACTGCAATTAATCCAGAATGCGGCAGCTAGACTGGTGACTGGGAGTGGCCGCTGGCACCACATAACACCGGTCCTGAGAGAACTACATTGGCTCCCAGTACGTTTCCGAGCACAATTCAAAGTGTTGGTGCTGACCTTTAAAGCCCTAAACGGCCTCGGTCCTGTATACCTGAAGGAGCGTCTACACCCCCACCGTTCAGCCCGGACACTGAGGTCCAGCGCCGAGGGCCTTCTGGAGGTTCCCTCACTGCGAGAAGCAAAGCTACAGGGAGCCAGGCAGAGGGCCTTCTCGGTAGTGGCGCCCGCCCTGTGGAACGCCCTCCCATCAGAGGTCAAAGAGATAAACAACTATCTGACATTCAGAAAATACCTGAAGGCAGCCCTGTTTAGGGAAGTTTTTAACCTGTGATATTTTAATGTATTTTGATGTCTGTTGGAGGCCGCCCAGAGTGGCTGGGGGGACCCGGCCAGATGGGCGGGGTACAAATAATAAATTATTATTATTATTATTATTATTATTATTATTATTATTATATAAGGCCCTCAGCACCTCAGTGTCCGGGCAGAACGATGGGGGTGGAGATGCTCCTTCAGGTATACAGGACCGAGGCCGTTTAGGGCTTTAAAGGTCAGCACCAACACTTTGAATTGTGCTCGGAAACGTACCTCCTTTTACCAACTTAATTAGTTCCGGAGTTCCATTCTTAAGCAGAAGTGTTCTTAAATGGAGGTGCACGTTCTCTAATGAGGCTTCCCGCCGCCGGTGCCCTTCCCCCATTCGGATTCCGTTCATCTTCCAGGGCAAAGTTTGCTAACCAGAACACCTACTTTCGGTTTCACGGAGTTTGTTCCCTGAATTGTTTGTTCCCCAAACAAGACTGTTCTTAGACTGAGGTACCACTGTGTTCCAAATGTGGTGGTTCAATGATTTGTATAATGGCAGTTTTATTTTCAGTTCCTTTCCTAATCATCCCTAGCACTGCTCTTAAGGGGTCTGGGTTCCTGGAGGCTATTGGAAAGAGAGAGATGGAGAGTGATTCCACCAAAACTGAAAATTAACCAGTTCATCAATTGATTCCAGGAAGATCATAATCCTGTCTTTGATCCAACAAACTTTAATATTTTTGTAATTCAATCTGCGATTGATTACAAGCCAATTTAGATTTATTGCATTTGCATGCTCTCCATGGCTGGGTTGACGAAGTAGCCAAACTCCAGTGATCACATGCTCAATTGGTTGTTGCTGTAACCCTTTGCTCTCCAAAGGAAATGAAAAAGTCATGTTTGCAATTCACAAGCACGCAATATTTATTTATTTATTTAACTTTTAACCTTTTAGTTACTCATTTTAAAACTTTGGCTCTTAAACTAACACATGTTTGAAGAAGCAGTCATGTAGGTTTATATCCTTTCCACCCCGGTCCAATGGTACTGAAAAGAACACCCTATTGTGATAAATTCTGATTACTCACGTTGATGGTGCACATTCACAAAAGTTCGAGATAATTCAAAAATTCAGAACGGAAAACTTTCGCCTGAATTTATGACGTTGGGGATTTGTAACCTGGTGAGCAAACTGCAAATTATGACGGGGTCAGTTTGCCCATCTCTAGAAAGCCAAGATGGGCCCTTGACCTGATCTATTGCTGTGTTTACACTGTTCTTTATTCAGTGTGATCATCAGCTGCATTGTTGAAATTTGCCATTTTTTCACATTTTCGTATCATGCATTATAATGTGTGCCATAAGAGATGAAGGTGGAGAAGCCGTTGCTGTCAAATCCTGGCTAATGTGTGGCATAAACTCATGATAGTTGAAGAAGGTTTTTGGTTTTTTTTAAGTGGAAAAGAAAACCACCACAAGGGTTTGGTTTAACATTCTGAGCCCTGAAGCATGCTCCAGCTTAAATCCTCTTCTCCGCCGGCCCCCCGCCCGCTCTTTGTTAGATTCACACACTCTGCTTTTGCAGTTGCTTTAGCCTGGAGCAGTTGACCTTTACCCCCGCCAGATAATCGAGGAATAACATTTGTGTTACAGTTTAACATGACCTCTGCCTCTACAGCTCTTTTTAGATTACCTTCCAAAAATGGATGCTGACACCCATAGCGAGTCAGGAGGTAAAAGTGAAGGGGTGGGGGGGGAGAGAGAAGAAGGGAGCTTATTACTGTAGCTGTACAGTCAATGTCATGAGGAGCTGCTCTGCCCTTTTCAGTTGTGGGTGTGCAACTATTAAGGAAAAGGTATTAAAAAGAGGAACACAACTGTGATCCGAGCGGCACACAGGTTATGTGGAAAGCAAAGGTTAATGGATTGACTGTTACCTGGGTATGAAGCTTAATGTTGGGCTATACACAAGAGGATTGCCTTCTGCGTTGCATTCTTTTTGAGAAAACTAAATTAAAGAGCTAATTTATTCCAGCATAACACTCTCTCTGTCTGTCCGTCCGTCCGTCCGTCCGTCTGTCCGTCTGTCTGTCTGTCTGTCTGTCTCTCCATATGCGTGTTTATGTGAGAGGGCAATTTTTATGTAAAATAAATTAGATACTTCGTGGTTCCTTCTTAGATCTGCAACAGACAACCTCTTTGTGAGAAGGATGCATCTAAATATTTACAGTTAGATGGCTCATCTAGCTAAGATGAGCAAAGTCTACAGTAACTGGTTTGACTATATGACAGTATTTCCTAAACCACGATAGCTGACACACACTGAATCAAAAAGTACTAGCATACTTGAAATATTTTGCTTTTAGGGTGTGCAAGCCTAAGGTTTACATACCCTCAAAGGAGTCTTATGCTTCTTTGTGAATCATCGTTCACTGTGAGTCAAATACTACTGATGGGAACTGGGCAAGCCCAGAGCAGAAACTCACACAGAGAAATAATAGACAGCCTCTTTAGCTAATACTGCTACATCTCTTTTTTGGGAATGATGCAGAGGTGGGACACAGTTGCCTGGCCCTAGAGGAGACTGATGGGAAGGAGGCAAGGACAGGGCAGTGAATCATGCAGAGATGCAACGTCTGACCCCCCAAGTGTCTCTATTTTCCAGGGACGTCCCTGATTTAGAGAAGCCATCCCGGTTTCTGATTTGATCCAGGAATGTCCCGCTTTTCTTTAGGATGTCCCTATTTTCATTGGAGAAATGTTGGAGGATATGGAGTTATCCGACCCCCAAGCCATCTGAAGGCAACCCTGTATAGGGAAGTTAATGATTATTGTGTTTTTATATAGTTGGAAGCTGCCCAGAGTGGCTGGGGCAACCCATTAAGATGTGTGGGGTATAAATAATAAAATTATCTTTATGGAATGGGACATCCCTATTTCCATCGGATAAAAGTTGGAGGGTATGCATAGTGCAGCCTCTTCTTTCAGCTCACAAAAGACTCAGTGAATTAAATAATCAATTAGGGTAACTTAGCACATAGTTTTGGAATTATTAGAACAGGTCTTACACAGTACTGGGGATCTTTTAACACAATGTAACAAAGCTTAGTTAACGAAGTATTTTTAATTCTGTAGGCAAGTAGCTGCATTAATCTCCCCATTTACAATCAAGAGGGTGCAAAAAATTGTTAACTTCATCTGGATCAGGCCTTACAAGAACCTCAGAAGATGCCTTATAGCATTAAGCTGTTAGTTCATCTATTATCCATACTGAATGGCAGTAATTGTCCCGGATTTCATACAAGAATCTCCCAAAAATAACTGTCAATGATTATTTATGTGGTCCATTTATAGAATACTTACTATCCACAGATCTCAAAGCAGTTTTCAGTAAGAAAAATAAGGAAAAGCAACCACAATCTAGGATTGGAAAATTACTAAGCAGCATGATGGTGATGATGATTGTATATTTATTTATTTAAAGGTAAAGGGACCCCTGACCATTAGGTCCAGTCACGGACGACTCTGGGGTTGCGGCGCTCATCTCGCTTTATTGGCCGAGGGAGCTGGGGTACAGCTTCCGGGTCATGTGGCCAGCATGACAAAGCCGCTTCTGGCGAACCAGAGCAGCGCACGGAAATGCCGTTTACCTTCCCGCCGGAGCGGTACCTATTTATCTACTTGCACTTTGACGTGCTTTCGAACTGCTAGGTTGGCAGGAGCTGGGACCGAACAACGGGAGCTCACCCCGTCGCGGGGATTGGAACTGATGACCTTCTGATCGGCAAGCCCTAGGCTCAGTGGTTTACCCACAGCGCCACCCACGTCCCATTTATTTATACCCCACCTTTTTTCCTGAGTGGGACTTGAGGCAGCTGACAGATAAAAACAAGAACTGCTAAAAACATAGAAAAGGAGCAATCATTAAAATACAATTAAATTAAAATTAAATAGGATTAAAGAATTAAATAGAATTAAAACTATATACAGTAAGAACACAACTTACATGCATTTAATGTGTGAATTCAGATTTATGTGCTTGCAAAGATTGTTTTTTTAAAAATTAAGAAGGCGGCAGAAAGGGGGGGCATCCAGGGAAAAAGACTTTGGCAACTCCACCCACCATTGAACCCAATGTGCTCTGAGTATACATGATTTTGGCTCTAGGCATGATCCCTGGAATGGAACGCCCATGTACAAAATCTGTTTCAAAGCATACAGACAATCACAATAAAAACAGCATGGCGCCAGCATGATTACCAGTTCCCAACCAACATAAAGTGCACTGTTCACAGAACCACCCATACAGTATCTTTCTCGCCACCCATTCACACAACCTCACAACTTGCAGGTGCATCTAAGCTGACTGGCTTGGATCTCAAGGTGCCCTCCTTCATGTGGAGGGCTTTTTCCTAGCTTGGTGGAAGAGAAAAGAATGAAAATTCAGCATCATGTATTTGTTAGCCCAAGGCAGTGGCCCAACATCTCAAGGCGCATGCTTGCTTTTGGCACATCAATGTTGTGAATAGCCTTCCACTTGCTCCTACACAACCATTTGCAGCAGAGCACCACTGCCAGAATTTCTTTCTTCTTCCTTTATATCTGGATCCAATCCAGAGTTCACATCCTTCACCCTACTTTTCTTTCCCACCTGCAAAGGCTGTTCCGTAGGAGCAGACACTTTGGAGGAGAGGTCTTCTGCTTAGAAATCAGACTGGAAATTTATTATGAGCTCTTTAGCAACCTAAAGCCCTTGGCTGGCTTTTCAGTCCTTTTACATCCCTACCACAAAGAAAGAGAATGTAAATAAGAATGATTTCCTCTGGCATGGAAGCAAATATCAAAACAGTTCCTTGCCCTCCTTTTTTTCTTTTTTAGTTCAATAAACATATCAAGGCCATGTCTTTCAGTTGCATATATTTATTTGAAGGTACTTAGAAGCTTGACTTTTATGAGATTGTTTAGCCAGTGATTATTTTTGTTGAGAAATGTGTCCTCCATCCCTCTCATTCATCCCACTGGTAAGAGATTTCCGTTTGTCAAAAAGCCTTCGTTTCTGATAAATGACGGGAGACTGACTGCAACACTTTATTAAAAAGTAATAACAATTTTTGTACGCACCCTTCACATTGTAAGGGGGGACTATGAATCAAAGGACACCGCCTGTCTGGGCCAGATAAATGGATCGTTTACCAGCTGAGGAGTTATTTAGGACTAGCTATTAATTTAAATCACATTTATCTTCCCTGAATAGGGGGAGGTTGCTGTGATAGGGCTGTGAATGACCAATGGTGCGGCTAAGTGCACATTATTTATTACTACCGCCTGGAAAGCACGGCACAGTGCTTTTTTTTAAAAAAAAGTGCCATGCCAATTACCATGGTTAATCTAGTCAGCCCAGTAACAACTTTCTCTCTAACACAAGCAATTTTTAGACTTGTTCTTCTTCTCCTATAAAAATCTAGTGCTTCTAAATTTGAGGCTATGGCTGAAACACCCACCCAGACATTTAAAGTGGCTTATGCATCCTTTTAAAAAAAAGAAAGAAAAGTGATGAGCAAATGGGAATATCTCAAAAACTCTCCCTTTTAATTTGAGACAGTTTCTCTAGAATGCATTTCTCATGCCCATTGAAGGTTTAATGTTATAAGCACACCCAGTAGACTTTGATGAGGGGTCATGCTGACTGATGCAGCACAAAACCATGGTTTGGTATTACGAGAATAACCCTCATTTTGCCACTCCTCCTCCAGTGTGGCTACAAGAAGACCAGAAGTAGGGATAGGTGAGGAGTCAATTTTATACATGGATTCCAGCAGTTCTGACCCAATCAAGTTTGGCTTGCATCACACCACTTCTATCACTGAGGACCAACTTATGTCAGAGCTGCTCATGAACTGTTGGTTGTTTATGTGCTGGTTACTTTAGGAAACTTGAGTGCATATGTATATAATAATATAAGTATAATAATACTTACGGTATGAAATAAGTGTTTATATTTTTAGTGCAATCAGAATGGGAAACTCACTTTTTGTCAAGATTAAGGAGTGAGATGAGAATTAGAAAATATCCATGCAATTGAGCTCAACATCACTATATATATATATATATATATATATATATATATATATATATATATATATATATATAACCCATTCCTAATTGGAAACTTCTGTTTTTTTATTAACCACAGTTTATTGCCTCATAAACTATGGTTTGGCAAGTTCGCTTGTTTCAACTTAGCATTGTGAAAATTCACTGTACAGAACTGTGGTGCCCAGAACTGGACACAGTATTCCAGGTGAGGTCTGACCAGAGCGGAATACAGTGGTACTATTACTTCCCTTGATCTAGATGCTATACTCCTATTGATGCAGCCCAGAATTGCATTGGCTTTTTTAGCTGCTGCATCACACTGTTGACTCATGCCAAGTTTGTGGTCTACCAAGACTCCTAGATCCTTTTCACTTGTACTGCTCATCAGAAAACGTTTAACTTGAACACTTCTGTGAAGGCTACGTGGGTGGACTTTTGAAAAGAAGGTCCATAAACTAAACTTCTTTTGTCTTTAGCTTTAAAAAAATGGTTAGACTGCACGTTTGGAATCTGTTTAGTATAAGTAAAAGAAGTATATTTTAAAAATATTTTTTTTCTTATCAGACTCATTTTTCATGGAATGGCCCAGAAGAGGAATACTTCCTTCTGGATTGTGGTCTAAATGTCTAAGATGCCACAGAACTCCGATATTATCTATTGCCTTGAGAAGTAAGACCTTTGGTCATACAGTTGTGCCGACGTGCCGTCCACTCTGTGTACAGCTTCGCATAGGACACCCCAAAGCAACTCTAGCACAGCCCAGGTTCCCCTCCTAGGTTGCTTTGTTATTTATTAGAAAAGGCAATCTGGCCCACAGTGTGTTATCGACAGCTGAAATCAAATACTTCAAAGGTCACCAAAACATTAAACCAGAAATAAATGTTGTGGAGAGGGGCAGAAGGGGTGGGGGACACACACACACACAAATAAAAATACATCTTTTTAATTTTGACAGAATTGATTAAATAACAGTTGAACGGTGTCGCAGGTCAGTGGGTTTGGAGCCAGAAGGTCAGCTTAATAGAAGAGAGCCTGAGGCCACGGTCAGAGGGTCTGTTCTGAGGCCTGGAGCTCAGGCTGCTTCATTGTTTCTCTTCCTGCCTTGGCCCCATGTAGCCTAAAATGAAGAAATGCCTAAACGGAAGAGAAAACAATCCAAACCGGCTAGAGCTCCCGCCCCCACCCTGTTTATTATGGGCTTTTGTGTGTGTGTTTTAGGGCTCCTGCCCTTCATTCTCAAAGGATGAAATCCTAAGGATGCTTAGAGTTGTGGTGTCTCATTCAGGAAGATAAGATTATTTCTTTTTAAAACCTAAAACCTTTGCTCCTACATTTATGGGGGTGATTCACAGGCACAACTTGGAACCCCTCAAGACAAGGCAGGTGTTTGACAAATCCCCTGTTTTTGCATGCCTGGGCAAATTGCATATTATAAGAGGGTTGCATTCACAGGATACCCACAATAATATTACAACCAGACTTAACACGGACACTGGCACCAGAGCCTGCAATAAACCCAGATGCCAACTTTGCTGCCACATACACCCGGACAATACCATTACTGGCCCCAACAACATCAAACATACCATCTCAGGACTATTTAATTGCTCGTCGTCTAACATTGTGTATGCCATCAAATGCCAACAGTGCCCTTCAGTTCTCTATATTGGACAAACAGGCCAAACCCTACCCCAAAGGATAAATGGACATAAATCTGACATCAGGAATCACAAGACAGAGAAACCAGTAGGAGAACACTTCAATCTCCCAGGACATTCTATACAAGATCTCAAAGTAGCTGTCTTATTGCAAAGGAATTTCAGAAATAGACTGGAAAGAGAAGTTGCTGAATTGCAACTCATTACCAAGCTTAAAACCATGGAGAGACCTGGTCTGAACAAAGACATTGGATTCTTATCTCATTATACATAACAAAGCTATTTTTAACCTTCTCACCCCTTGCTTTTTCCTGTTAGACTAATTGCAGTCGTTAACAGTCGTCAACAGGTTTACCACACCTATCAGCCTATCACCCATTCCCACCACCCTTCTGAGTAATACCCCTCCCACCCTCTCACTATATATAAGGGTCTGGTGACTTCTGTTTCAGTGTATCTGAAGAAGTGTGCATGCACACGAAAGCTCATACCAAGAACAAACTTAGTTGGTCTCTAAGGTGCTACTGGAAGGAATTTTTTTATTTTGTATTTTGTTTTGACTATGACAGACCAACACGGCTACCTACCTGTAACATTCACAGGCTAGATTATTCCATCTTCCTGATGTTTTCCTACCTGATTTTTCCAGAAAAGAAAACTCTTAGCCCAGAAAACCCCAGGAGTTTTGTAGAGTAATTTCTCCACCATTTTCATGGATCATGTCATGTCACAAAAGTTGGACCGATATTCTGGTACACCGCTTTTTCCTGCCATTTTGCTGGAGGAACAATAGGGAAAAACCACACACATGCAGATAAAGAGTGGCAACGGTCTGATGACTCCCACTGTTGTGTCACAGCACAGCTACTGCTTTGAATTAAATTTAGCCTGTCATAGCAGTATGTCAGTCAAAAAGCCACAGTTCTATAACACAGCAGGTACTGCAGTGTGAAAGGAATGTTACAAAATAAAACAGAGGAAAATGAATGCAATCAACCCCCACGTCTGAATGCAGCCGAGGTTCAGCAAGCTAGGGTGGTCTGCCATACATTGCTGGTAGCTGCCACATGCCACATAGGCCTGTCTAGGTGTAGTTCTCAAAAAAATGCAGAGCTGTCTGGTGCCGGCTCTGTATCTCTCCTCAATTTTGTTTATGTGCACAAAAAGAATGCTATCGACAAACTATTAGTGTAGTTGCTATTTGTTTGGAGTCTGAGTACATAAAGACTTTTAGAACACCACTAAACTACCCGGTTTATTTAATTTCATGCCATTACCAGGTTTGCTTTTCTTTCCTGTGCGGTTGACCTTATCAAATATCCATGACTTTAAAAAATAATATTTAAAACAGAGCTATATAAATAGTGAGGCACAGAGAGCCAGGATTTGGATTCATAGACTTCCCATGTACAAGTAGAAATGTCTCTGCATCACCAAACGACTGTGGTGTTTCATAATGTATCATAATGAGGAAATCATGATTCCATAATCATGAAATCATGATCCCACAATCATGAAATCATGATATCATAATGATGATATCATGATTTCATGATTGTGGGGTCATGATTTCATGTTTGTGGGATCATGATTTTATGATTGTGGAATCATGATTTTCATGATTATGCGGCAGCACGATTCCATGACGCATGACATGTCATGATTTCGTGAGAACAGGATATCATGATTTCATGATTGTGTGGTATCATGATTCGTATAATCATGATTCCATGGTATCGTGTGTGAAATCATGCAATCGTGATATAGAAGGGGTGGTATGTGGTGTTATGGGAGAGGTACCGTATTGGCCGAAATATAAGATGCACCCGTAAATAAGCTGCACATTTAAAATTAATGTCGGTTTCACTTGTCCAAGCAGCCTGTCCACATCCTCGCATGATTGGAATTGATCCCATGCAACTTACCTAGACAGGGCTCTAGCACTCTCCCGCCCAGGCCCTGCTCCCATGGTGGAGTCTACCTCTTTTTGAATCTGAGCAACTTCATCTGCAAAACACTTTGCAAAATCAGTGCAGGAGATCTTAGGGTCCTTACCAGGGCCTGCTGGGGCATGTGGGTCCGTTAGATTGTGAACCACCTGAAAGAGTCTCCTGCTGCTCTTTTCTGCAGATGCAACAGAGGCGGTGAAGAACGTCCTCTTCGCCATTGCTATTGCCACTTGGTAGGCTCAACGTTGAGCTCTATCCCGTGTCCAGTCAGATTCAGAGTGAGTTTTCCACCACCAGTCGTCTCAACGAGTGTGTCATCGCCCTCAGCACCGGGGAAAACCATGGGGCTGTCTGGGTTCCATGCAATCGGAGAGGGCGCTTCAGAGCCAGACAGTTGATAGCCCTGGTTAGCTCCGCATTCCAGCAGGCCACCAGGGATAAATCAGGGGTGGCCAACTTCCAAGAGACTGCGATCTGCTCACAGAGTTAAAAACTGGCAGTGATCTACCCCCTTTTGGGGGGTTCAGGTTGAGGTTGTTGAGCTTTTTTTAGGAAGGAAAGCCATCCATGTTTTGGGGGGTTCGGGTCAAAGTTGAGATTTTTTTAGGAAGGAAAGCCCTGTTTTGGGGGCTTCAGGGCAAACATGTTTAGCTTTTTTTTTAAGGGGAGCCAAAGTTGTTGAGCTTATTTGTGGGAATCCAGTGATCTACCACAGATGACCAGTGATCTACCAGTAGATCATGATCTACCTGTTGGACATGCCTGATCTACAGACCACAGGGCTTGTTTATTAGCCATTGGCATTATTTTTTCACTTTCCATTTTGCCCCACCCTCAGACCCATAAGCAGATTGGAAAATGTTCTGTAGGACATATGGGCTCTCCCTACCCACACTGACAGAGGTGTTTCAGAAATACAGAATGACTAGATTATTTTGCAACTAGTGACACCTGTTATCAAAAATATCCTTGATCACTCTATTGTGTGAATAGAACTCCCCCCTCCCCTGCCACCTGACTGGGGCTCTCTTTGTGTACCTGCTAAAACAGCAAGGCCCCAGATACTGGGAAATTCCAGGGCTTCCTTTGGTCTTATAATGGGTAAAACAAATTATCGGGACACCGAGAAACAGACTGATTGAAGAAGCGATGGTGATCATGTGTCGCAAAACCTGGTTGAAAAAATGTTTCCATTACTGGGAATCATATTGTAAAGAGATGTCTCCATAGAATAACATATGTTACAAACGTTTCACCTGGAATATCCATGGGTAGGAATATTCGGTGTTTGGAAAGTTCCTTCCTTCCTTCCTTCCTTCCTTCCTTCCTTCCTTCCTTCCTTCCTTCCTTCTTTCCTTCCTTCCTTCCTTCCTTCCTTCCTTCCTTCCTTCCTTCCTTCCTTCCTTCCTTCCTTTTTCTTTCTTTCTTTCTTTCTTTCTTTCTTTCTTTCTTTCTTTCTTTCTTTCTTTCTTTCTTTCTTTCTTTCCTTTTTTCTTTCTTTCTTTCTTTTTAGAAAAGGAAAAGACCACTGAGTAGAATTGCGAGAGCAAGCGAGAGAGAGCCACTAGAACCCTTTTATTTCAGAAAAATTCCCAGACCACGATGTCCTTTCACAGTTCAAATGTCAAGCGGCCTTTGGATAGCAGTCACGGTGGCATGTGGGGAAGCAGAGAGAGCCCTAAAAAGGAGTCTTTAATGATGACAAGCCTGGTTAAATCCATGAGCGCCAGTGTCCTTTGTCTCCCTTTCTCCCCATGGTAGCACCTGCTGACTTACACGGAGGGCAGCGGGGCAGGAGTGTTTTCTTCACCCTTGTGTGCAGAGTGCAAAAGGCCCTTCAATTTCCTTTGCAGCACTTCTTTCCCTTTTGGGGGCTTTCTCTCTCTCTCTCTCCTGATTGACTAGTTTTCTATTGACTGAAAAGTCATTTCCTTTGCTTAGTCTACTGAAAAGTAAAATAGAATGTTTTCCCAGTGACCCTAACATCTTTTTTCTTCTTTCGCAGCGTTAAAGGAGGGGGGGGAGTTTGCTGTCAATTATATCGAGGTAAAAATTATATTGTTGTACTGTTGTGCTTTCCTTTCTTCACCCCACCCCCACGCCCGCTTGGCCTTCCCTATGTGTCAAAAGGGAGCAAATGATGCATTAAAAGCTTAAAAGCCGAAATAAAGATTAGGTGTAAAGTGCTATTGATCCCTTTATGTAAGGAAACCAAGACATATTCCACTTGGCTGTCAGGTTCCATTTTCAGCAAGTCACCCAGATGCAAGACTGGAAACTTCTACAAAGAAATCTTTAAAGTGTTGTTGAAAGTATCAAATAGGATTAGGAAAGCTAGCAGAAACAGCCATTAAAAATGGCATTGGCCCGGCTGAGCTACTGTAGGATTGCTTTGCCTGAATAAGTTTAATGCTCAAGGTGCTCACACAATGAACTGGTTATGTCACTACATTGACTCCTAACACATAGGCTCATGAGGTCAGGTTTTCAAAAATTTGCATCTCGACAGTGCACAGATTCAGGGGCAATTTTTATTTCGGGCTGAAAAATAAGAGGTGGCAATGGTTTCTGATGTTGTACTCGGTCACAAATGCCTGGAGATTCCCTTTGGTACAGACGGGAGCCTTTGATGCACACATTCTCCTCTGTGCATTTGTCTAATTCCAGTTTGGAGCCATCTGAGTTGATGGCTATCACTACATCTTGTACTAGCCAATTCTATGAGCTGTATGAAAAAGTATTTCCTTTTGTCTGTCCTGAATCTCCCAGCAGTTAGCTTCATTGGATGACCCCAGATTCTAGAATGATAAGAGAGGGTGAAAAACACAGTAGACTTTTCCCCATGCCTAGTTTTATATACTTTTACAACTCACTTTTTTCTGACCTAAATACTTCCAAACATATAAGCCAGGCATGTTCAACAGGTAGATCGTGATCTACTGGTAGATAACTGGACGTCTGCAGTAGATCACTGGTAGACCATTGGTTCCCCCCAAAGAAGCTGAACAACTGTGGCTCCCCTAAAAAAAGCTCAACATTTTACTTCCTCCCTGAAAAAACTCAACAACTTTGACCTGAACCCCCTAAAAATGGGCCTTCCTCCTTCCTAAAAAAAGCTCAACAACTTTGACCTGAACCACCAAAAAGGAGGTAGATCACTGCCAGTTTTTAACTCTGTGAGTAGATCGCAGTCTCATGGGAGTTAGCCACCCCTGATATAAGCTTTCCGCATAGAAAGTTGCTCCATACCCCTGATAATTTTCCTTGCCTTTTCCTGCACCATAGAAAAAGTGTAGAACATACATATTTGAAGGCTTCTCAAGTTCCCACACACTAAACATATTCATGTCAGAAATTAGGGTCAGTAAGAAACATTCACAGATATAATCCCTCACCTGCATTCCATAGTATTAATATTTAGTACACTAATTTACTGATCATGTAACTTGATGCTTGTAGAATGACAAATTTTGATTGCAATGCGTTCAGCTGAATCTTTATAACACTGATTTTGAGCAGATGGTGCTGATGGTGAACTGGCCCAGTTCTTCCACCAAATACCTCTTCTATTGGAGGAAACTTCCTTCTAGACCTGCTTAATTTCCAGCAGCATAATTACATTATGTGTTTGCTCTTTCAGACCATTGTCTGGTTTGGATGCCCCTGGAATTTCTAATAATAGCCTACAGTGCTCTAAACTACATCTGGAAACCCAGCCAAATGGGCAGGGTATAAATAATAAATTATTATTATTATTATTATTATTATTATTATTATTGAGTCTACAACTCCCATGAGCCCCAACCAGCATGGTCTATGTGGTCTGGGACCATAGAAGCTGTAGTCCAACAACATCTGGAAAGCACTACAGCATAGCTGTCAACTTTCGGATTTGAAAATAAGGGATTCTCCCAAACTATCGGATTTGAAAATAAGGGATGCCAAGAGGGCAGTGCAATGGCACCAAGTAGCTTTGCCACCCTTCGCTCCAGAGGCTGCGCGCAAACGGGAGGGCGAAAGAGCGAGAGCATAGACAGCAGGCAGGCTGGCTGGCTGGTTGGGCGTGAGGGTCTGGCTGCACAAGGCATGCAAGCTCCGCCCCCAGTCGGTCTCAGACTCCTTATTGGCAGCCGAGCAATGCAGCTGAGGAGCCTCCCTGGCCGGCAGGGAGGGAGAGGAGCTGCTTCCTTTGAAATCCGGGAAATTTAAGGGATATCAACAACCCGGGATAGCAGCGGGAAACGCCATTGGAATAAGGGAGTTTCCCGCAAAAAAAGGGAGGGTTGACAGCTATGCTACAGTGGTACCTCGGGTTAAGAACTTAATTCGTTCTGGAGGTCCGTTCTTAACCTGAAACTGTTCTTAACCTGAGGCACCCACTGCCGCTGCACGATTTCTGTTCTCATCCTGAAGCAAAGTTCTTAACCCGAGGTACTATTTCTGGGTTAGTGGAGTCTGTAACCTGAAGCACCTGTAACCTGAAGCATCTGTAACCCAAGGTACCACTGTACATTGCCTACTCCTAGTCTACTATTATGCTTGCATTGTAATGAACGATAGCATCTCACTGTGGGTTGCATTGCTTCCCCAAAGATCCAGTTCAAAGGAATACGGAAAAAGCAGATATTTGACCACAGGAAAAACATATACCAATGGATACAAATTAGGAATCAATCAAATCAAATCAATGGGACATAAATTAGTAGCAAATGGAGTGCCAGGTTTCAGCAAAGCTGATGGTATCAATGAAGATGATGACTTCTTCAAAGAAAAACGAAAAGCAATTCAATCATTAAAGCCAATGAGTGACCTGAGAAAGTGTAGCAGTGACCTTAGAAATTTAGTAAAGTGATGCTTTTTATCAATAATGTTTCAGAGGAAAAGAAAACATGTTCAATAATATTTTTGAACAGATGACCACTTAGCCAAAAATTTTGACACCTGATATTTGCTTTTCGGCTTGATTAATTAAATCCGTAAGACTTTTATTGATTTACACATTTTATAATATGCTTTCCAGCCCTTCCCTGTTTCCCAAAAATATTCTGAGTGTAACACTTCTCTGAAATTTCTGGGAGGGAGACAATAGTCACGCCAACACTATCCATCCATTTGGCCACACCAGTGTTCAAAGGACAAGGGGAAAGGGAATATTACTCCAAGGCCTCTACCTGAAATGGTTTTTTTCTGAAGAAAATCTTTACATGCATGTGCATATCATGTAGTTCAGCCTTAGGAGTAGAATGAGGAAAATGTGCAGTTCCCTATGGAAATAATCCATCTCCTTTACTTTTTCCCATATATGTCTGCCATTTCTTTCCATGGTGAAAACTAAGGCATGGTAGTTGGCCATACTGAGGGGGAAACCTTCCCTCTTCTCCAGATACTACTACTACTACTACTACTAATAATAATAATAATAATAATAATAATTTATTACTTATATCCCACCCATCTGACTGGGCCTCCCCAGCCACTCTGGGCGGCTCCCAACAGAATATTAAAAACACAATAAACCATCAAACATTAAAAACTTCCCTAAACAGGGCTGCCTTCAGATGTTTTCTAAAAGTCTGGTAGTTGCTTATTTACTTGACATCTGATGGGAGGGCGTTCCACAGGGTGGGCGCCACTACCAAGAAGGCCCTCTGCTTGGTTCTCTGTAACCTCACTTCTCACAGTGAGGAAACCGCCAGAAAGCCCTCAGAGGTGGACCTCAGTGTCCGGGCTGAACGATGGCAGTGGATACGCTCCTTCAGACAAAGAAGGTCTGGTCTTCATTGACAGCGGGGAAGAAGGATACAAGAATGGTGCCTATTACAGTATATAAGCCCTTACATTATGTACAGACCTCCTGTCAAAATGGCAAGCGTTTTTATAACCTGTTAATAAATAGAATCTTTCTGAGGCAGGACGATGGTCCATATTCAGAACACGCCAAGGTGGGATTTATTCATACACAGCGTTTCTCTCAAGCTCCCTTTGATCGCTGTCTTAAACCAGTGTTCTTTGAGTGAAAAAACATATGCTAAAGAAGAACTTGTCACGCAGGACATCCATAATTAAAGCAGATCTTCAATGAAAAGCATTTCACAACACCTCCATTAAGCTTTGCCATCCTCCAAAAAGAACATGAGCCTCGGTGTAAAGAAAAGTTAAACAATTGTCAGCTGAAAGCAGATGAGGGCTTTATTGAATGTGCATATTACTAATGCATGACAATGTGCCCATGCAGAGTACGGAAGAGGAGACAATTGTTGCTTTGAATCATTGTACAAGTTTTAGTACCAATAGATTCTCCGATAGAAAAAAAAAAAGAGAGGAGACAGAGGAGGAGACAGCTCTAGCAATAGTTTTCATTGAGTGTAACTGGGTGACCGAGGTCACTTGTTGATCACTGATCCTGGTAGGAGGATCATCTCCTCATGAAGGGAAAGCTAGGATTACTCCCTTGAAGACAACACTGATCGGGACATTTGAACCTCACCGGCTGGGGTCACTGCAAGGTTAAAACGGTGGATAATCTTCTCCAAATATGCTTCACGTAAAAGCATCAAAACAGCAACTCCCAAGCTGTATACTGGGGCACAGTAGTGCGCTGCAGGAACAGAGACATCTACTCAGCCTCCCCCAACTAGCAAAGCCCACAGTGTAAAGGGAAGGAGAGGAATAAAGAAACTGGATAGTCAGTATAAATAGCTGACTAGATGCTCATTAGGGACCCAGGTGGCGCTGTGGGTTAAACCACAGAGCCTTGGGCTTGCTGATCAGAAGGCCGGCGGTTCGAATCCCCATGATGGGGTGAGCTCCCGTTGCTCGGTCCCAGCTCCTGCCCACCTAGCAGTTCAAAAGCACGTCAAAGTGCAAGTAGATAAATAGGTACCGCTCTGGTGGGAAGGTAAACGCCGTTTCCGTGTGCTGCTCTGGTTCGCCAGAAGAGGCTTAGTCATGCTGGCCACATGACCCGGAGGCTGTACGCCAGCTCTCAGCCAATAAAGCGAGATGAGCGCTGCAACCCCAGAGTCGGACACGACTGGACCTAATGGTTAGGGGTCCCTTTACCTTTTTTAGATGCTCATTCCTACTGGGCTTTATGATCCTCTAACCCCTCCATTCTGGGGAAACGATATCACACATCTTCTCCAGGAAGGGTGGGTGGGTGGGTGGATGTTAAGCTTATCACTGCTAGATAGGGGAAACAGCATAGATTGTAATACCATAAACACGTACGATAGTTAGAGTGTTGGACTATGACCTGAGAATAATAATAATAATAATTTATTATTTGTACCCCGCCCATCTGGCTGGGTCTCCCCAGCCACTCTGGGCGGCTTCCAGCAAACATTAAAATACATTAACACATCACAGATTAAAAACTTCACTGAACAGGGCTGCCTTCAGGTGTTTTCTAAATGTCATATAGTTGTTGATCCTTTTAACCTCTGGTGGGAGGGCGTTCCACAGGGCGGGCGCCACTACCGAGAAGGCCCTCTGCCTGGTTCCCTGTAGCTTTGCTTCTCGCAGTGAGGGAACCGCCAGAAGGCCCTCGGTGCTGGATCTCAGTGTCCGGACTGAACGGTGGGGGTGGAGACGCTCCTTCAGGTATACAGGACCGAGGCCGTTTAGGGCTTTAAAGGTCAGCACCAACACTTTGAATTGTGCTTGGAAACGTACTGGGAGCCAATGTAGATCTCTCAGTGCTTGAAGCTCACTGGGTGACCAAGGGCCAGCACCATCTCTTAGCCTAACCTACCTCACAGGGTTGTTGTGAGGATGAAAGGTGAGTAGGAGACCCGTGTACACTATCTTTTGCTCCTTGGAAGATAAAGTTGAAATATAAATGTAATAAATAAAATAAACAAGTAGCCAAAGGAAATGTCTACTATGCCATAAAAGAATGAAAGGGACCACCACACAAGTGGTTAAACAAAGAGGGAAAAGGTTTCAATAGAGCATGCTGTAAGTTTAAGGCAAGCCCTCTGCAAAATTCACTCCTGTGACCATATCTCTTCCCAGTCACCCTTCACAGGATATCAGATGCATAATTCGATCATTCAGTCCCTCCCATTGCAGCAGAATTCCCTGCTTTTGCATGTAATAAATGTAATTTAAAATACAAAATACAACCAACAACAATAGCTGCTAGTTTTTTAGAAAAAGCAGTAACAGCAGCTTAAAGTTAGAACCAGCATAGACCAAAGACTACTTGCTGTAGAGAAAGAAAGCACTGAGCAAGGCAGAAAGGAACATTCAAATGCTTATTCACAACTAGTTTACGGAAGGCCTCTGTCCTTCCTTCAAACCACTCTTTCATAAAAGCCAGTGACTGAGGTGCAACCACCCAGAGGACATTTATGAAGTTGATTCAGGAGGAAAGGCAAAATATCATTACTTCCCCCCCATTTTGAAATGAAGAGCTGCTGTTCCAAGCTGGGAAGATCGCCCCCACCTCCAGATGAAGCCATTGCTGTGCCAACTGAAATTTGAACCAGATGACTATCCAGCAAAGAGTAACAGATGCACCTGGTGACATCTCAGCAGAGTTCAAGGGCATGGCTGAGAAGAACCCTCTGCTTCTCCCTCATGACTCACAAATGTATTGATTGTCCATTTACAGCTTAAATGCATATTTTCTCTTTTCCAAAAGGAACCAAAGATCTTAAAATACATTAAGAGCCCAAGCTCCCGACTTTGACAAAAACCAAACAAAGGCTTCTGATTATTGTGCTTACTGAAACATGCAGAATTTCTGGATTTGTCCAAAATCAATGATTATCCAACAGACGGAACAAAGGCACTAAGTCAAAGAATAGCACTCTTTCAGATAATCAATCTCCAGTGATGTTATTTTTCTTTCAGAAAATGAGGAGAAAAGTTTGCCCCACCTTCTGAAATATACTTTGCTCCATCTCTGGAGCAGCTACAGGTTAAGACATTTCCCTACCAGAATGCTGAAATATGGTCCACAATTCAGCAAACTCAAAGGAGTAACCTAGGAGTAAGTTCCATTGATCTCATTGGGTCTTACTTCTGAGTTGACATGTATAGTATTGCACTTTAGGTGTCTGAAGTCAGTAGACTCCAAATGATAACCTTTGGGAGTTGGCCTCAATTCTCCCCTACATTCAAAACTAGATTTGTACCACTACTCTGCGTAGAACAGGGCAGCAGAGAAGAAGGTTCACTAGTTCAACCTCCCGCAACCTGGTATCCTCTAGATGTTTGTCCTCCTTTCAGGCCCAGCCAGCATGGGCAATTCAGGGATGATTTGAGTTGTACAGTTGTACCTTGAAAGTCGAACAGAATCCGTTCCGGAAGTCCGTTTGACTTATGAAACATTCGACTTCCAAAGCGTGGCTTCCGATTGGCTGCAGGAAGCTCCTGCAGCCAATCGGAAGCTGCGGAAGCCCCATCGGACATTTGGCATCCAAAAAGAACAATCAAAAACTGGAACACTCACTTCCGGTTTTCAATTGTTCAGGAGCTGGAACATTAGACTCCCAAGGCGTTCGGTAGCCAAGGTATGACTGTAGTTCAAAACCTCTGAAGGATACCAAGAGTACCAAATTGGGGAAGGCTGAAGTAGACTTCCAGGTAGTCTACTGTGTTTCCCATATTTTAAGACACCGTCTTATATTTTGTTTCCTCAAGAAAACGCACTATGGCTTATTTTGAGGGGCTGTCTTATTTTTATTACGTAAGCATGCCTTGGCAAGGCCACGCTCGAGTTCTGGGGCTGCGAAGGACAGGATGGGTGCGGAGCTCTTTGTTTGCTTGCTGGCAACGGGGGGAGAATCCAAGCTGAGCTTTGAGGAAACGGACACCAGAGAGACTCGCTTTCGCTGGGTGCTCTCTCCTGCTCCTCCTCCGCCGCCTTCCCTCCTCGAAACTCGACAGAAGCCTTGTTTTCCAAGGGGCCTCTTGGGCGACGCGTGGGGCGGCTTGGGGGATTTCGTCGTGGCGGCGAGCAGGGAAAACCCTTCCCTCTCCGCCACGGCGACCGCCCCGTGCACTCTGCGTCGAGCAGAGTTGGGCGAGCACGCGGGCAAAGAGACCTTCGGAGTGCCTTTGTCGCGCCCGCTGCCCCTTCCTGTGCGTCCTGCTCTGCAGAGTTCCTGAGCGCTGCTTCTGGGGCTGACTGGTTTTGGTGGCGGGACTGGACGCCCAGCCCCGCCTTTTCCTTGGCGCCCTCCAGAACAGCGCCTATCACTATGGCTTATTTTCGGGGCACGGCTTATATTTCGCAAATGCGAAAAAATCCTGCTATGGCTTATTTTATGACTATGTCTTAAAATAGGGGAAACAGGGGAGCAGCTCCCCTGTCTGGGAAAGGTTATAAAAGGACACAAGTTAATCTGGGACTGTGCTTGTTTAGAGGCAAGATATAGCTCCTAGCTCGTTGCCCTGCGTCTGACTAAGGTGCAATTCTGGCAGCACCATCAAGTTCTTTTTTTACTCTTCCTATTTTGGCTCCCCTACCAAACACAAGGGAGGAGGATTTCGAAATCAAAAGGTTGAAATCCTGGTGGTAATATTGATCCTATTTTGTTTTTAAAAATTCATCTTGGCAATTTAGGATGGTACTTATTTACACTTGTTAAAGAACAAAGCCAAAGAACAAAGTTATCGAGAGGAGCAAGGAGGAGCACGGCAGTGTCTCCTGTTAATGGCTTTCCTATTGGATGTTAATCTTCTGTGAAAGTAAAGGGTGTGAAAATCAGTAAAAGCATTTGTGAACTTTCTTAGGTATGTCAGAGGAAGTTTTCAGGAGATAACCTTGACCTCATCAAAGCAGCAAATGGTAGAGAGTGCCACTGGCTCCTGGTGCAGAATTGAAGAGACTACATGTGTTTAGAAGCTTCAAGTTGACCTTATAGTTCACACGTAAACTTATGTAAGAGTGATACTTTGGAAAATATTCCTACAGCACTCGAGAAAAGCTTGACAAATAAGCTGTAACTCTGTTTGCCTTAAGAATATATATTAGCCTAAATGGCCTAGTTCCAACAGCAGCCGAGGTGGAATTTGCCATTTCACAGCAGCTGTTTGAAATGCTCCTTGATATAGTTCCCTGAACATAGGAAAGTCACTGCCTATACCTTTCTGTACTGGTATTCCTTATGCCAGTGGGATCTACAGGAGCATTGCTACTCCAACGTAGCTGGGATTATATGAGAAACTGTCAACCAGGTGGGAGGAGCCTACATTTAAGCTCCTCGCCATGCCAATGTCTGCTTTCAGGAAACTGAGCTAATACTGTTGTGGACAAAAGCCATAGCATGGACTACTCCTGCCTGGTACTGGGCATCTCACAAGAAGGGGCTAAATGTGCTGTCTGCAGGTAAATGAATGATGCATATGTCCATTTTGGTATCTCTCTGTTTCTAATTTTTCCAATCTTACGTTCAGTCCTCCACATTTCTGCATAAATTTGCATTTTTATAGCCCTAATGAAAATGTCACCAGCATTTTAGTACAAATTTCTCTCAATGCACCCATGTTTGTATGCAATTTTGCCTAATATACATATATTTTTCAAAGCAATCTCCTCTAATATAATGCACTTTTGCATGATAACTAAATGCTCGCATTTATATGCGTACTTTGCATATAAAAATGAAAATAAAATACTTTCATTTTCATTTTTGTGCACATTACTCGCCTGTAGAACTGCATTGCAAAATTCAGAGAAGTGTGAATTTTGAAAGATGGCTGTGTTTTGGTTTGCGTGCTGTTTTGCAAAGTGTGAATTAGGCAAGTTGACCTTTAAATGAGAATGGAATCACATTTCTCCCCAATCCCTTCTATATGGACCGGCCTCAAACTCCACCTCCTACTCAGAAGCAGGCTAGATGAACAGATACTTATTTGATCTGTTGTATTACTATGCCTTTTTTCATTCAAATGCATCTCAAAGTGGCTTTGTTGTTGTTCATTCGTTCAGTCGTGTCCGACTCTTCGTGACCCCATGGACCAGAGCACGCCAGGCACGCCTATCCTTCACTGTCTCTCGCAGTTTGACCAAACTTATGTTAGTAGCTTCGAGAACACTGTCCAACCATCTCATCCTCTGTCGTCCCCTTCTCCTTGTGCCCTCAACCTTTCCCAACATCAGGGTCTTTTCTAGGGAGTCTTCTCTTCTCATGAAGTGGCCAAAGTACTGGAGCCTCAACTTCAGGATCTGTCCTTCTAGTGAGCACGCAGGGCTGATTTCTTTAAGAATGGATAGGTTTGATCTTCTTGCAGTCCAAGGGACTCTCAAGAGTCTCCTCCAGCACCATAATTCAAAAGCATCAATTCTTCAGCGATCAGCCTTCTTTATGGTCCAGCTCTCACTTCCGTACATTACTACTGGGAAAACCATAGCTTTAACTATACGGACCTTTGTCGGCAAGGTGGTGTCTTTGCTTTTTAAGATGCTGTCTAGGTTTGTCATTGCTTTTCTCCCAAGAAGCAGGCGTCTTTTAATTTCGTGACTGCTGTCACCATCTGAAGTGATCATGGAACCCAAGAAAGTGAAATCTCTCACTGACTCCATTTCTTCCCCTTCTATTTGCCAGGAGGTGATGGGACCAGTGGCCATGAGTGGCTTACAAACAATAAATAACAATGACATTATAGTGCATAATGTAACATCACCAATACAATATAAATTGATTAACAAATCATCAACAAAACAATTATAATCCATAAAACACTATTAACAAAAGAGCAACTAAAAATAAGCTAAACATCAGAATTACAGCAAAAGTCATGTGATTAACCAATAAAATAAAATAAAATACAAAAATGGTTACAGAGATGTCCATGAGCTGCAGCTCCTGAACCAAGCCCAAAAGCAGCTCCACAAAGAGCGGTATAACTAGTGCAAAATCTTTGATAGCACCAGTTTCTAACCAAGCATCTCCAAGGAAGGTGAGGCCCTGTTTCCCTTTTTGCCCCAGTCACACATACGCACCTGCTTTGCATGTGAAGTTGCTTGAAGGCATACCTCCTGCATCAACAATTTTAAGACAAGATTTCTTTTTTCACAGATGGTAACTCAATTAATTTGAAAGATTGAAATCTAACTGCATATTTAATGCCAGCAAGAACCTGCTTGTTTAATCTGACATGAAACAGGATCTGCAGGTTCCTTCAATAAAATCAAAGGTGAGGAAAGGATGATTAATTTTAATAAGCAAAAACTAATTTGTTCAACACAACGAATGTTGTGCACAGAAGGTGAAACCATGTAACTTGATTTTGCTAATTCTTGGTCAGGCAAAATATGCATCTATTTAAATGCTCAGCTTGCTGTTCTAATGTAAACCTTTTTGTTTCAGTATTACATTAAAGGAAGCTTGCCCTTTAAGGGCTGGTTTGCATAGGCATGAACACCTGATAACTCTCAGCTGAATGTGTGGACTGTTTTAATTGTAAGGTGCTGTATTCGAGTTATTATCTATGCATGAAGAAGAATGCCCTGGAAGAACCTGAAGGTGGTAGAATGGATTGTATCACTTCAGTTGGTGTGGTCATTTTCTGTCCCTCTCAGCCCACTATCTGCAACACAGGACGGCTGTTGGCATCCATCTGTCTCAAGAGACAATGGAGTGTGCCTCTGGGGGTGAAGCCAAATTGCTGGAGATTCACAACACCTGCTGTGGCTGCAGAGACCGGTAACTCATAATGGCTGCCTCCCACATTGCTTTTGGTATGTTAGCAACACCAAAGTGACCTCTAGGGCACACTGTGTATGGAGGTCCTGGGCTGCCCAGGTGACCAGACCCCACCTCTCGATCTTGCTGATGTGGTTCAAAGGAAAGCAGAGCAGTACAGCTTGGCTGCAGGAGTTGCTGGAAAGAAACATATAGGGTCCCATCCTACCATCTTAGGGACTCAATTCCAGATTTGTGTAAGGTTTACTCCTTAGACTTTTCTTCTGCCAAAGATGCCCCTCAAGGCAACGGGTAGAAGAAGAAGAAGAGTTTGGATTTGATATCCCGCTTTATCATTACCCGAAGGAATCTCAAAGCGGCTCACATTCTCCTTCCCCTTCCTCCCCCACAACAAACACTCTGTGAGGTGAGTGGGGCTGAGAGACTTCAGAGAAGTGTGACTAGCCCAAGGTCACCCAGCAGCTGCATGTGGGGGAGCGGAGACGCGAACCCGGTTCACCAGATTACGAGTCTACCGCTCTTAACCACTACACCACACTGGATTTTCCCTTGGGATTTAGTCCTGAATAATAATAATAATAATAATAATAATAATAATAATAATAATAATTTATTATTTGTACCCCGCCCATCTGGCTGGGTCTCCCCAGCCACTCTGGGCGGCTTCCAGCAAATATTAAAATACATTAACATGTTACAGATTAAAAACTTCCCTAAATAGGGCTGCCTTCAGGTATTTCCTAAATGTTATATAGTTGTTGATCCCTTTGACCTCTGATAGGAGGGCATTCCACAGGGCGGGCGCCGCTACCGAGAAGGCCCTCTGCCTGGTTCCCTGTAGCTTTGCTTCTCGCAGTGAGGGAACCGCCAGAAGGCCCTCGGCGCTGGATCTCAGTGTCCGGGCTGAACGGTTGGGGTGGAGACGCTCCTTTAGGTATACAGGACCGAGGCCGTTTAGGGCTTTAAAGGTGAAGCCTTTCTCATGAATGATTACAGCCACAAGGCAGCTGAAGTTTTGGATCAGAGTTTTCCTTCTCCTAGATTGGCTCCCTTCCCAGGTTGGCAAGCCGCATTTGCCCCTCATTTCCCTCTACAGCACATGCAGAAACCACATTCTTGACTTTTGGACCCACTATTTGTCTTGTCCACTCAATCCACCGGAGTCCGTTTTCACATGCAGGGGAAGTCCCTAACTCACCAAGGGTTTGAGACCCATCAGCTACCCTCACCTGGTAATTATTATTTATATAGCACCACCTGTGTCTATTGCCCTTCATGGAACAATGGTTAGGACAGTGTTTCCCAACCAGTGTGCCTCCAGATGTTTTGGGACTACAACTCCCATCATCCCTCGCTAGCAATACCAGTGGTCAGGGATGATGGGAATTGTAGTCCCAAAACATCTGGAGGCACACTGGTTGGGAAACACTGGGTTAGGATACAGTTCTTCAAACAAATTACTTGACCAGAAGAATCCCAATGGCTTCTATGCTGCTATTTCAAAATAAAATATTTGAGCACTGAAATGGGGTAGTATTGTACTTGTGACACTGAAGGAAATTTGGCAAATTAGACGGAAGGTTGAAAATGTCCCACAAGACAAAATAATTATTCAAATGTCTCTGAACTTTGAAATGTTAACTTCATTTTAATAGACACTCATCTTTGCAATCATGAATTTAAAATGTGTAAAGGACAAAAGTATCATATAGGGTTGTATGCAATCAAGTCACTATTCTTAGACTTAATTGAAATAAATGGACTTGGCTAACTTTTGACTGGTTAGGGAAGTCTATTGATTTCAGTGGATCTACTCTTTGTATAGCTTAGTTGGATACAACCCAGCTCAGAGACCAGGGACAGCAGCAGCAGCTGCCTGGAGGACTCCCAAGAAGAGGAGAGAAGGCTGAGGGAACACTCCACAAAAAAGGGTAAGAGCCTGCCAGCTCTGCAGGCAAGGGGTGACATAACTGGGCTCCTGAGTCCCACAGGGGTGCTGTAGAAAGAAGGTAGTTGATCAAGGGAGCTAAAATATACTCAGAGTCACATAATGATTTCATGCTCTTTATTGCAGCTCGTAAAACAGTGAATGAATTTCCCCCCAAACCTCAGGCTTTATATACATTATTTACACAATAGGTCCCGTCTGATTGGCTGATTCTGCTTTCCTCCTGGAGCCTGATTGGGCTGCTACTGCAGGCCAATCAGTTGTTGCATTCTAGGCTCCTATTGGCCTAATAGGCTGATTAACTTCCACCTGGGGCCTGATTGGGCTGCTCCTGCAGGCCAATCACATTGTTGCATTCTAGGATCCTACCTGCCTATTGTTCTAGGATCCAAGCTTAGTACATAACAGGAGCCGTGGACTCAAAAAGGTTGAAAACCTCTGCCTTAAGGGCACCTTACATTTTTTGCTAATGAAAACACAGGCTTACATTGCCAGTGTCGCACAAGTTTAAATCACAAAGAAAATGAATACGCCAGGTATTGGATAGGACAATCTGATTCATTTAAGCAGCAGTTGCCATAAGAGTCATGCCAGAATCATCCATCTCTGGAAGGCCTTTGCCATGAATTCACCGTTTTCTTCTAAAATGACAGTGGCTTAAAGCAGAAATGACGGATTATAAATGCTCTGGGGGTCATTCCAGAAATTTAAGAGTGAAGATGAGATGCGATGACAGGAAGATTATGATTAATTGTCTGTTTCATTAAAATTATATTAGAGTCATTCATATATATATATATATATATATATATATATATATGCACAACTTCAAACAAATAGGCCACCCAACCCATCTGGCAAGTATCAAATGTGTTTCAGCAGTGCTACACATAAGCCATATACCAAGAGGCAAGATCCCAGATTATTTTGCTTTTGTTGTCATTGAGATGGTTGCTTTTTCACAGATTTGGCAGAAGGGTGAATTTTCTCATTGTCTTTCCTATCTCTGTAATGGAGATACTGAGCTCTGTTTTCCTCTCCCCTCCCCTAATCTCTGTCATAATTCTTTTCGTAGTGAATGCCTGTCAAAATAGGTTTTCCATCTAATGTACTCCACAAAAAGAGATCTCCTTGAGACTCGTTTCTTGCTACCAACCACGTTAGTTAACCATGTGGGTGAAGGATCTCCTAAAACAGCTGCTTGTTGTTAAAGACATGATATATATAATTTTATTATGAAGAGAGTGCCGTGAAAAGTATTTCGTTTTATGGGGGTATTTCTGACTAAGTCGTGCTTGGAGTGGGACATTTCATTTGTTTGTTCATTTCTTTCAAGCCTTTGCATTGTAAATTTCAAATCTGCAATGTTCAAAGTTTTTAAACATTGGACTGCTCACACGTGTACAAGGAGTATGTACACAGGCAGACATGTTTGTGTGAATGTCTGTACACATGGTGACAGGAAAAGTACAACGCGAGGACTCAACTTCCCTGAAATGTAGGGTGTACTACTGCACAACTCAACTCAACTCATTTTATTTCGGCTTTAAGCCCATAGACATAACAACCAAAAACAGAAACAGCACAGTCTGGTTTACAATTGCTAACAGTAAAATAGATTAAAAGGGATACTCAATTGAATAAAATATGATAAAAATTAAATTAAAATTTCAAGCTGTATATAACAATCCATTGCGTTTCTTAAGTGTCAGAACTGATGTCAGAAATTTTGCCATATGTAGGGTTATAATCGAGTCTGAATCTTGCAACAGAAGAGCAAGGTAAGACTCTTCCAAATACCCCGGTAATTTTTGAGTTAATGGAAGTAATAGAGTCTCTCGGGCGGCAGAATACAAGGGGCAGACAAACACTATGTGATGAAGAGATTCAATCGAATGGTTATCACAGGCACATAAGACCGAAACTTGGCCCCTAGAAAATCTATGAAAATGGACGTTTGTGGGGAAGACATTAAACCGTGCTTTAATAAAAGCGAAACGATGACTAGCAATAGAAAGAGTTGATAGATAGGCTGGTACTTGAAGTGGGGGTACAATGCCCAGGGATCTCGGTGAGCATGTCCCCCCGCCCAGCATAGCATTGCGTTGCAATGCTTCAACATAAGAGATTTGTGGAAAGGACACTTGTGGTCATTCCTTGAGTTGCTTTGAAATTATTTTTCTTCAAGGCAGGCTTGAAGAGTCCTGTTCAGGTCAAACATGCAAAGGAAGTCAACATTATTTCAATGTGGCTAGTGAAATTTCTCTGGTGGGTTTATCATATCTGTAACTGAAATCAAAATCTTACTAGATTTTTGTGTGTGAGAGGGATCAAACCTTCCTTCTGACTTTATCGTTTTTCATTTGCCTTTTAATCCCTTTCACACTTTCAGAGGCACCCAGGAACAAACAGTACCGAGCCTTCACTGTGCTCTTAATTAACATTCGGATAACCACCTTGTACTATTAGATTACAATCTGAGGTGCCGTGTAGAGGAAATGGCGTATTTTATACTCCAATTAAGGGATTAATTGTATTCTTTAAGTACAATATGGTTATCGTTGACATAATGGTTGTTTGCTGGAGCGCCGTTGCGCTTAATGAGTTGGTGGATTAAACGGGCCCCGCTTGAAAAAGGAATTATGGTATTTGTCATACATTCCTTTGAGGATAAACCTGCTTTCAACTACTGGAGGGAGTCTTTGATACAAAACATGAAGGATCACACAAAGGTGACAGGAGAGGGAGGATGAATCTGTCAGGTGTGCTCCTGATCATAGACTCGTAAAACTTACAAAGTAACCTAGGGCATGTTGCAGTCAGAAGCCAATCTCTGATATCAAAAAGCAAAGGGGTGTATGAGGTGGTTAAAAAGGCCTCAGGTAACGAGGCTAAAGCCTTGAGGAGCCACTGCCTATCAGACGGTACAGTAGTGGCCTCGGTGGACTAACGACTGACTTGGTTTAAGACAGGAGACTCAGGTGGTAAAGCTTTCTGTTCAGATATCCTTTCCAAAGCCCATGTACTGATATTTATGTATAAAAAATGAAATAAAACATTCAGGGCAGAGGGATCTCCCCACTGGCTACCTTCAAAGCTTAGAAAAAGTTTCCTATTGGTGCCAATGGGAACTTTTTACTTAATCCCTGAAGTCATCTGGGGGAAGCGGGCTTTTAATCCAGATTATGGCTGGATGTGAATCAAGACTCTGTGTGCCTGAAACTAATAATAATAATAATAATAATAATAATAATAATAATAATAAAAGACAGAGAGATCCTTGCTCCATGTAACTTTACCCACATTTACTTGGAAGTAATGGCCAATTCCTGCAATCATCAGATTCAATCATCATGGTTTTCCAGGACGATAACATTTCATTTTCTTATTGTAGATTTTCAATGAAATTTACCAACATCTTGTAAGCTTATCAATCACATGATCATAACAATGATGATATGTAGGCTATTTGTTTCAACAAAAGACAACGTGGGAGACATTACAGTGGCAAATGGGTAAGACAGATGATTACGATAACCGAAATGAGGTAAGTAACTTAATAACCAAGATGCAATCTAAGATGATGAAGACAAAGTGGATAATGATTAGATAAGAAGGTAGAGGAAACATCTAAAGAACCAGAGATAGGCTTACATTATAGAGCGTAGAAGTTAAGATTAGATCTGTTAAGATTAGACAGACATTGTTTACTGATCCCATTACTGGTAAATGACCTGAAGAGTCACATCTCAGAATTCTATTTTTTTTTATAATTTTTTTTATTATTAAAACAAACTTTATTAGTTACACTCAAATATTACATTTGAATTAAAATAAATGCATTGTTAAATTATACTTGCACAATTACAAACTTACTCATATAACACCTATAAGTTTTACTAAATCCCCCCTCCCTCCCCTCTCCCTCTGCTCCCAGTCTATGCTATGTTACTTCTTTTGTTTTCTATTGAAAATACCTACTCTTAATCTAATCACAATTCTATATCTATACTGCTGAACTTTTCCTTTTCTGCTATAGAGGGTGGTACTATTTACTGCTTATATATTCTTCAAATGCTGACCATTCCTTTCCTCTTAAATCCTTTCTTTCTCCTTTAATTTCAAAATCTTTTACGGCCAAATTATAATAATTTAACATTTTCAATTTCCACTCCTCTCTACTTGGTATACTCTTCTCTTTCCAATTACTCGCCACCAACAATCTCGCTGCTGTTATCGCATAAAATACAAAATTTTTGTGTATCGGTTGTATATCTTCGTTTATTATTCCTAAAATAAATAACTCTGGAGACTTGCCAAATGTGTATTTTAATATTTTTTTCAATTCATTATAAATCATAGCCCAATAGTTTCTAATTATTTCGCATTTCCACCACATGTGGTATAAAGTCCCAGTTTCTTTTCCACATCTCCAGCATATTATATTTCCTCTTTTTTGTATTTTTGAAATTATCACAGGGGTCATATACCACCTATGGTGGATTTTTAATAAGTTCTCCTGCAGTTCATAATTTGGTGTAAATTCCATGTTTCTTTTCCATGCTTTCTCCCACTCATCTATTGTTATTTCTTTTCCCATTTCTTGGCACCATTTTATCATAGTTTCCTTCACCGTTTCTTCTTCTGTTTCCCATATTAACATTTCCTCCTGCAAATTTTTTATATGTTTCTTCCCCCCTTTTAATAGTATTTCTGTCAATTTAGATTCCTCCTTTTCAAATCCTATTTTATTATCTTCTTGAAATTTTTGGTTTATTTGAAAATATTGTAGCCAACTATTTAAATGCTGTTTGATATCGTTGTAATCTTTAAGTTTCAGATTTCCCTCTTTCTCTTCTAAAAGCTCTCTATAGGTGGGCCAATTGCTTTTTGAGTTTGTTTTCCTTACTGTTATAGATTCTAGTGGAGATAACCACCATGGAGTTTTCATCTCAACCTGAGAGGTTTGAAGAGGTCTTTATTTTATATTGGTGATATCAGCATAACTTTGTCTGTAATCCTGGTCTGATTCAAATTCTATTTATTGTGGTTGGTTGATCTATGTGTCCAATATGTCATACATCCTCCTCCTTTCAGTTGTTACATGTCAGTGACAGGTGTGAGCTTGGCTTATAATGTCCTGAAAATGTTTCATGGCTGAAGTTAGTTGGTCAAATAATGTTAAGATTCTGAGCTAAAGAGTCATAACATCTCTTTGCTTTTAGATCTTCCTGACTACTTGCTCAGGGCAATTGTGTTCCAAGGATGTCTTTGATGCTAACCAATAGGCACTCCCCACAACCAGTTTTTCTCATTTTAAACTGACCACCTTGAAAATGTGCAATTTGGGTTTTCAGAGTTCATCCTACTACAACAAAAATGCTATGTTTGTGCAGTGAGGGTAGTTTCAAAGCTGCCTGAGCCATAATTTAAATGTTAGGTTGGATCACATCTAAAGCTTATGCATTTCAAGTCAGAGAATCCTAATGTTTCTGAACTTCCACTCAATGAGTTCTGGACAAAAATATTCCATTTCATAGGTACTGTAAGCTCTATTTGAATCAGGCTAAGTGAGACTGATTGTTACAATCTGTCCAGCTGAACATCTTCTTTAAGTCTCATTACATGGTAAATTGAAGTGATTTTCATTTCTGAGTTCTTATTAAAGCCACAAGCTTGCATAGTAAGGTTTAGGGATCTTATAGGTATAGTGGAGTCCAGTGGGGAGGGAGGGAAGAATAGACGTTTGAAGCTGGAAGTATGACACTCTGTGAGACCATTAAATTTAATCCTTTCTTCAGACTCACTCCAGGGGTGATTTCAATTAAATTTGTTCAAAATGTATCAGTTTCCTGCATGTAGATATAAATGATTCAACACCACATGCATATTCACTGAGTGAGTAAGACCATATTGAAGGGTACTTATTGTTACAACATTTTTGCAGTTTCTCAATAAATTCACTTAATAGGACTTTCCATTATTTAAAGCACTTGTTCTTCACACTCAATCTTCTTGTTGTTCCTTGAAAATAAGATATCATTGGCTATGCAAATTTTTAGAAGACCCCTGAGCAACCAAAATTGCCCTTTTCCTTGGCCTGCTGATACCACCATGATATTTGTCAGAGGAAAAGGAAATGTGGCATTTGAGAAGTTAATGTCACTAAAACGATAGGATTTGGTGAAGAACTTGAGCCCAATAATTGTATCCTGTCAGTAAATGACTATACCAGAACTTGGCTTTCAACTTTCAGATCAGAAGAGGAAATTGATTGATTCAATCCAGGCCTACACTTGTAACCTTCTTCACAGACCTTCACCCACCTTCCCATTACTTTTTTTTTAAATGATTTTTATTAATTTTTCTGTTTTACAATTTTGGATAAACATTTTAAATACTTGAGATATCAGTGACTTCCCTTCTTCTTTTTCCATGGTTCATTTTACATATATTATATCCCTGCATATTTTACAAAAACTATACCAATTGGTTTTCTGTTATTACATCCATCAAAGCCTTTTTAGGAGGGATAAAAGAGGACTTACCAGAAACCAAACCCAATCTGAACAAAGCCAGATTGGATTGCTTAAGTAAAGAGATTCAAAAGAAATCTACCAACTAGCTTCCTGCTATATATTGGGGAATGCACTCTGCTGCTAACTCACAAGCGTGAATTAGGAAGGATACTATTAAATCAATATATCCTTTCCTAGTAATCTACAACATTCCCACATTAAGTACCAACAGGGCATGTGTGCACCATGCTTTTAAAAGCACACAGTCAGGCAATTGATAATTCCTTCTGCAGTTTTCTGGTTTTGTGCAAATCTGAGGGATCAGTAGGAAAAAGAAGGTGCGGAAAACTTCGTTCAGATTGGATTTGGTTCCTGGTAAGTCCCCTTTTATCCCCCCTAAAAAGAATAAAGACACAAGAAGCTTCTTTTAAAAGTATAACAAGAAATTTACCCACATTCAGTTCACAGTTGGATCCCTGAAGGCAGGCTTAAGCTTGGAGTTACAGATACAGTGTGGCTTACATCCTTGTAAGGCAGTGCAATCCAAGAGAAGAAATGGCATCAAGAGGAAGAAGAGTTGAAAGAGAGAGAGATGGCTGCATGACTGGACCTTTTGTTAGGTCTGCAAGGGTCACACCCACCTACCTGGTCATATGCAGGGGGAGGATGCTCCAGACCAGGTGTAACAGGAAGTTCAACTGGCTGGATCAACATCCCCCTGTCTGTGTCCACTCTAGGCAGACAAGGAATGTTGTATTTGACTGCTACAGAGATTGCATCCCACACTTAATTGGCATCAACGTATCAACAATCAGAAGGCAGAGACAAATGCAAAAGGGGGCGCGTGTGGGTATAAACCACGAAAGACCAAAGTTGTGTTTCATATACAAATTCAACTACAAGCAGGTGTGGAGAAAGAGTGAATTAACAGGTAAATAATGCTGAAATGTCAGCTAGCCCTTAATTAGATGTTTAGCACTCACGGGGAGTAGATACACTTTTCTTTCTATTTCTGATATTCAGGCTCTGAGTGCCATTGCTTATGTACCCTGTTTCTCTTAAAATAAGACGTAGCCATAAAATAAGCCATAGCAGGATTTCTATGCATTTGTGAAATATAAGCCATACCCCGAAAATAAGCCATACCCTGAAAATAAGCCATACCCCGAAAATAAGACATAGTGATGCGGTGCCTCTCCCTTAAGATGGCCTGGATAGGCGTGGCTATGCACCGTGCCGATGCGGAGCGGTTAAAATAAGACATCCCCCGAAAATAAGCCATACTGTGTTTTTTTGAGGGGGAAAAATATAAGACGGTGTCTTATTTTAGGAGAAACACGGGTATTCAAAACAGCAACCCCCATGCACAAGAGGGATGTGTCTGCAGACACGGAGAAATCCCAAGGTTTGCACAAGCACAAAAAGAAAAAGGAGGGAGAAAAGTCTCATGGGCCAAACCCAATGAAGACTGAGCATGCTCACTGGCCGCAGAACGCTAGCTGACTGTTGGAGGAGAAAATGGAAAACTGGGGAGTTGGAGGAGAAGGGAAGGGAGTGCCTGGAATGCTGAACAACACCACTCTACACAGCAAAATTTTGTTGCGGATCTCACTTGTCCTGATTTTAAAGCTGACATGTGATAATAGTAATATAATAATAATTTATTATTTGTACCCCACCCATCTGGCTGAGTTCCCCCAGCCACTCTGGGCGGCTCCCAGTCGAGTGTTAAAAACAATACAGCATTAGACTTCCCTAAACAGGGCTGCCTTCAGGTGTCTTTTAAAAATAGGATAGCTGCTTATTTCCTTGACATCTGATGGGAGGGCGTTCCACAGGGCGGGCATCACTACCGAGAAGGCCCTCTGCCTGGTTCCCTGTAACCTCACTTCTCACAATGAGGGAACCGCCAGAAGGCCCTCAGCGCTGGATCTCAGTGTCCAGGCTGAACGGTGGGGGTGGAGATGCTCCTTCAGGTATACAGGACCAAGGCCACTTAGGGCTTTAAAGGTCAGCACCAACACTTTGAATTGTGCTCGGAAACGTACTGGGAGCCAATGTAGATCTCTCAGGACCGGTGTTATGTGGTCCCGGCGACCACTCCCAGTCACCAGTCTAGCTGCCGCATTCTGGATTAATTGCAGTTTCCGGGTCACCTTCAAAGGTAACCCCACGTAGAGCGCATTGCAGTAGTCCAAGCGGGAGATGACTAGAGTATGCACCACTCCGGCGATAACATGAATATGCTATTTGAGCATGATGGATTCAGGCAACCATATCGTGCTTGTAAAAACAGAACCCATGAAGTATCTATTTTCTCAGATAGGTAAAGGTAAAGGGACCCCTGACCATTAGGTCCAGTCGTGTCCAACTCTGGGGTTGCGGCGCTCATCTCGCTTTATTGGCCGAGGGAGCCGGCGTACAGCTTCCAGGTCATGTGGCCAGCATGACTAAGCCGCTTCTGGCGAACCAGAGCAGCGCACGGAAACGCCGTTTACCTTCCCGCCAGAGCGGTTCCTATTTATCTACTTGCACTTTGACATGCTTTCGAACTGCTATGTGGGCAGGAGCTGGGACCGAGCAACGGGAGCTCACCCCGTCACAGGGATTCGAACCACCGACCTTCTGATCAGCAAGCCCTAGGCTCTGTGGTTTAACCCACAGCGCCACCTGGGTCCACATTTTCTCAGATACGTTGGCAAAATTGTTAGACTGTGCTAATTTGTCCTTGAAACCAAACTGAGGAAAGTGTTATGTACCATTGGTGAGGCCATTGGCACAGCCAGCCTTCTGATGTTACTAGGCTTGTTCTTGGCTTGTTCCTTCACAATAGGTGGGGAGAAAGCCAATTTAGACACTCAAGGGACAGGCTTGGCAGAGAAGGAACCCAGCTGCCAAGCTATGGATTTCTCTTTCCCAACAGTGGTACCTCCAGTTTTGTTGGTATTTAACCTTTCTTGTTAACAGGAAATGTAATGTGTCTCAGAGCCAACTTTGTTGCTATAATGTACTGTCCTGGGAAGCATTTTCTTCTAAATTATCTCTAATGATCGAAGATCCAAATCCTGCGATAACATGGCTGCATCATCTTACAGCTGATACCCAAAGGCCAACAACTTTTCACAAAGTCTTTCGAAGTTTCCCTTATAACTTGTTAATAATGACTGAATTGTGATCCTAGGTTGTGCTTGCAACACACAGTTTGAATTTTACCAGCTTCTCATATTTTTAAAGATGATCCCCCCCCCTTGCATTATAAGGATTGGCTTTGGTACTGTAATGCGTTAAAAGCATCATTGGAGATTTCCCTCTTTCTTCATATTAAAGGTAAAGCTAAAGGGACCCCTGACCATTAGGTCCAGTCGTGTCCGACTCTAGGGTTGTGGCGCTCATCTCGCTTTACTGGCCGAGAGCCGGCGTACAGCTTCCGGGTCATGTGGCCAGCATGACTAAGCCGCTTCTGGTGAACCAGAGCAGCGCACGGAAACAGCGTTTACTTTCCTGCCGGAGCGGTACCTATTTATCTACTTGCACTTTGACGTGCTTTCGAACTGCTAGGTTGGCAGGAACAGGGACTGAACAACGGGAGCTCACCCCGTTGCGGGGATTTGAACCGCCGACCTTCTGATCGGCAAGCCCTAGGCTCTGTGGTTTAACCCACAGCGCCACCTTGGTCCCTATCAAATTCCCTTACTCCAACCTAATTTAAAACACCTATATTTCTTCTTTTTACTCCCTTACCTCCCTCTGGTCTCAGAATTTTTAGCTATATTTCCCTCCTAATTTTTAACCATTAATCATTAATGCCAGCATGACTAAGCCGCTTCTGGTGAACCAGAGCAGCACACGGAAACGCCATTTACCTTCCCGCTGGAGCGGTACCTATTGATCTACTTGCACTTGACATGCTTTCGAACTGCTAGCCACCTCATTAGGAAACTTCCAATCATTTTCAGGGCATGGCCGTCTTCTTTTGGCGTAAGCTACGTACTTGAATTCCCTGTGTACACAGCAGCCGGGTGTTGCTGCCCCGGCAATCTGTTCTGTGCCACTGAGTATTAGGGAAAGATTTGTTTTATACTGAAGTGAAGTCAAGTAGGTGAAAATGCTTGTGTTGGGTATGTTTGTATAAAGCCTACAATCTCTCAGCTGCAAGGGACTCGTGTATTGCTAGAGGAGGTTACAAGGGCTGGGTGTGTGCCAAGAGATAGATTTGCCTCCCCGTGCGCACCCCCCCCCCAGAAATGACTTTTTCTCCTCCTGTCTATTGCTATCTATCTGTGTGTTGTTATTATTTTACTTTTTTTTTCCCAGAGAAAGCAGAAAGCAAAAGAGATTTCCAGGCAAGTTGCTGTATTTACATCCAGTGACATGGCAGCCAGACCATTACTTATCAACTCACCATTAAAATTTAATAGATTAACCATCCATTATTGAAGAATTAATGTTGGGTTCCAGCTGTGCTGTCCCACTGCAGTTCACAAGTGCCGGCAAAGATCCTCTGCAGCCTATCTGGGTTCTTCAGCATCTCTGTTTTATAAAAGAGAAGCCTGGTGCACTTTAGCCCTTTACATTTGTGTGTGTCATGTGTGTGTGTCGTGTGTGTGTGTGTGTGTGTGTATGCAGATTCACACATGCAACTCACAAGAAAGATCTGGAGTTCTGTCATCCATCCATATGTCTGACTGTTTGGCACAGTGGTACAGTTAGGTTTGGTGCCTCGGAAAGGAGGCTTGTGCCAATTGATCTGATATTTTTAACAGTCTTAGACACTGGACTTAAAAGTCTTACTGCAGGATGCTCTTTATTGTGAATCTTATGCAAATCTGCCCAGCCTCTAAGGCCAGCTTTTCTGCTTCTCATGTGTGCACCATTACCTCCTGAGACAAAGTTGGAAGTTGGGGACATTTCTTTTTCAAGGCACCTTTTTAGGGGTGGTTGATTGCTATTTGTTTGTTTGTTTGTTTGTTTGTTTGTTTCACCACTTACTTATTTTGCCAACATCAACCCCTCTGACTAGCCGACAACTGAACCAAAAAACTACCAACAGTATGAAGCAGGCAAAAAAAGAGGAGCCCCAAAGCCAATTAAAAAGGTAAAGGGACCCCTGACCATTAGGTCCAGTCGTGTCCGACTCTGGGGTTGCGGTGCTCATCTCGCTTTATTGGCCGAGAGCTGACATACAGCTTCCAGGTCATGTGGCCAGCATGACAAAGCCGCTTCTGGCGAACCAGAGCAGCGCACGGAAACACCGTTTACCTTCCCGCCAGAGCGATACCTATTTATCTACTTGCACTTTGACGTGCTTTTGAACTGCTAGGTGGGCAGGAGCAGGGACCGAGCAATGAGAGCTCACCCCGTCGCAGGGATTCGAACCGCCGACCTTTTGATCAGCAAGCCCTAGGCTCTGTGGTTTAACCCACAGCGCCACCTGGGTCCCTCCAAAGCCAATTAGGGGCTCCCCCAAAAAACCCCTCCTACTCAGCTTGCACATGGGCCCAGGCCACACTGCAAAGGGAGGGAGGGTGCCCTGAAGAGAAGACTCGAGCATTTGGGGAAGAGCAAGTCTTTAAATGCCTACTCTTCTCCCTTACGTGATTGGCCCACTCCTTCACATGAGCCACCCAAAACTCCTCCCCAGGGAGAGACCAACTGATTCTTATTTCCCGGGGGAATGGAATGCGGTAAACTCACTGCCACCCAATACTGTGGGAGAGGTATTGTTTTAGCTAATTGTTTTAAAGTGTTTTGTGTCTTGCTTTGGGGGATTTACATTGGCAAAAGTGGTATATTTCTAAAATTAAAGTAAAACCATAAAACAAAATAACCATATGCACTTGTTTGGAGCCCGTCCAAAATGGGAAGTGCCAGTACCCCTCACCTCAGAAGCTTTGACCCTTGACCCAAGCCCTGTGCTCCACCTCAAAAGACAACCAGATGCTACGAAATGGGCATGGAGCTCAAATTCCCTGCCAGTTCCATTCCTGTGCAAGCCCAAACCTTGTTGATGATGACAAATTGATAGGAAGAAAGAATTCTTCTCCCGCTTAATGCCCTAATTTAATTAACCATCTTTTTAAAGACTATGAGCCATGATTTATATTAAAAGGTAGACGGTTTGTTGCATTTATATAATTTTGCCAAGACTAAAATTATGTTAGTTTTGTTTGGCAGCTTTCATGTGAAAGGAAGTGTGTGGGTAAATGTTTGTTTTGATGGCATCTTGTTTAAACTTGTCATCATAACTATAGGTTTTAATCACTATCAGAAAAATTAGCTGTCAGAAAGTAATTTTAATGTTGAGCACATGGCCTGGGGTACAGTCCCTTTGTAGCTGAATTGTTTTCAGGCAATGTTGAAAGAATTCAGATAATTCCCCTTCTTTATCTTTTAATGGGCATCTCTGTTCTTAAATATTGTGCAGCAGGAATCAGAAACAGCATTCTGTGTCTAAGGCATTCATCTAAGAACAGTAAGTTCCCAGGTGCACCTACCACAACACAAGAATGACACATGTGAGCCAGGCGCTGTGTAGAAATGTCTTCGCAGAAGCTTACGGAAAGCTTGGCCTGTTGCTCAACATCCAAAAAAACCAAAGTGATGCACCAACAAGGACAAAATAACCCCTCTGCAGTGCCACAAATCCAACTCAATCGTGTAACATTGGAAAATGTTGATCACTTCTCCTACCTAGGCAGTTATCTTTCCACAAGGGTCAACATTGATGCCGAAATCCAGCATCGCCTGAGCTCTGCAAGTGCGGCTTTCTCCCAATTGAAGTGCAGAGTGTTTGAGGACCGGGATATTCACAGGAAAACCGAAATGCTTGTTTACAAAGCTATTGTACTACCAAACTTGCTGTATGCTTGTGAAACATGGACCACTTACAAAGGCCATCTCCAACTTCTCGAAAGATTCCATCAACAGTGTCTCTGAAAAATCTTACACATCACTTGGGAAGACAGGCGAACTAATATTAGTGTACTGGATGAAGCAAAGATGACCAGTGTTGAAGCAATGATTCTTCAACATCAACTTTGTTGGACTGGTCATGTTGTGCGGATGCCTGATTATCGTCTTCCAAAGCAACTACTCTATTCCGAACTTAAAAATGGAAAGTGTAATGCTGGTGGTCAACAAAAGAGGTTTAAAAACTATCTCAAGGCAAATCCTTAAAAATGTAGTATAAACACCGACAACTGGGAAACACTGGCCTGCGAGTGCTCCAGTTGGAGAACAGCCTTTACCAAAGGTGTCATGGGCTTTGAAGACACTCAAACTCAGAATGCAAGGGAGAAGCGTGCTAAGAGGAAGGCACGCTTGGCAAATCCACACCATGATCAACTCCCGCCCGGGAACCAATGTCCCCACTGTGGAAGGACGTGTGGGTCCAGAATTGGCCTCCACAGTCACTTACAGACTCATTGTTAAAACCGTGTTTATGGAAGACAATCTTACTCAGCTACGAGTGATCACCAAAGAAGAAGAAGAAGAAGAAATGGATGTGCAATCTCTCCAATTTTTGTAATCTCTCCTCCCTCAACACACACACAAGCATGAGGTATGAAGATAACTAAAACCGGGCGTGGAAAAAACAGCTTGACATCATGCATGCAGCTGCCAACACACAAGTGATGTTGTGGCAGGTGTACAATATTTTTTTAAAAAAAAATACAAGTAAATTAAATGAAGTGATAAAACAGATCTACACATCCCTCTTCCATTCCCTCCCTCCCACACATTCTTCCAACACATGAGAGTTATTTTATAATACTTTTGACACTTGTTTTGTTGTTTATTTTATAGACTTTATATATAATAAAGAGTTAACTTAACATTGAGGGCCCAGGAACACCTGGAGCAATGCAAAGAAATTGAATGAAAACATTAGACAAGTGTTGGATTCAAATAAAACCACACTTTTTGTGATTACATATGTGATAGGTTTGATGTTGGCATTGGGCATGTATTGAAATGATTAACCAGCCCACCTGCTGGTTGATGTACTGTTGGGGCTCACCAAAATATTGGGGTACCCCCCACCATGGCACAAGAGATTTAACAATAAAAACAACAAAATGGAATACAATCCCATAAAAACTCGTTTTACTTTTGAATTAAGTTGTTAATAGTATTTGTTTGATGAATTCCAGCAGCAGAAAAACACAGAACCGAGCCAGCAAAAATTATACAATTAACCAAAGGCATTTAAAGCAATGTAGTGATGCAGCCTGGCGATGGATGTCACTTAGCAAGGCTTTCTGTAAGACTGATGCCGCAGCAGAAAAGGCTCTGTCCCTAATGGATGCTGGCTTTAATTCCTAAGGTCAAGGGTTTTGGAGCAGGGCCACAGATAACAGAGTATGGGGTGTGCTGGGAGAATGGTACAGAAAAAGGCTGTTCCTAAGACCTAACTGGCGGGACCCAGGTGGCGCTGTGGGTTAAACCACAGAGCCTAGGGTTCGCTGATCAGAAGGTCGGCGGTTCGAATCCCTGCGACGGGGTGAGCTCCTGTTGTTCAGTCCCAGCTCCTGCCAACCTAGCAGTTTGCAAGCACGTCAAAGTGCAAGTAGATAAATAGGAACCGCTCCGGTGGGAAGGTAAACAGCATTTCCGTGTGCTGCTCTGGTTCGCCAGAAGCGGTGTAGTTATGCTGGCCACATGACCTGGAAGCTGTACGCCGGCTCTCGGCCAATAAAGCGAGATGAGCGCCGCAACCCCAGAGTCGGACACCACTGGACCTAATGGTCAGGGGTTTCTTTACCTTTAAGACCTAACAGGTCCAAGGCTGTTCAGGGCTTTAAAGACTAGTGCCTTGAATTGAGTCTGAATAATATTTGGTAGACAGTGCAAATCACGTAGAACTGGTATGATAGAATCAAGTCACTACAATGGCTCTCAGTGTATTGAATGTGCACAAGTCAACCATTTCCCATTGCCCCTCGCTTAGCATCATGTCCTATGCAGCCTTCTGTTCTCTTAAGCTTCCAGGGAACGGTATGCATGCGTTGGACAAAGCAGGGGATAAAATCAGATCTTAAGGGATGCAGAAGTTTGTGTTCACCACAATGCGACTTCAGCCTTGCAAATCAACATCAGATCACCAACTGATAGCTCCAGTTGCAGCATCAGTGCCCCTGAGCTGGAGTAGCCTCTAGTCCATCATATCAAATGATGCCATAAGGTCCAAAATGACCAGCTGTCCTCGGTGTAATATCATCGGTAGATCATTCATCACCCTGACAGGCCTTAGTCTTTACCCCATAGGAAAGCGGAAACCCAGCTGTATTGCTATGGCCATTCCAATTATCTTTCCTATAAATAGGAGATTAAAAACCAAGTGATGGCTGGCAAGTATTCTGGTATCAAGGGATGCTTTCTGCAGAAGGACATGGACCTCTGAACACCCATGGCTAGCTGGTACCCTTTCTCCACGAATGAGGGATTCACTATCCTAAGTATTTTATTTATTTATTTTTTTTAAATAATATTTATTAGTTTTACAATTTTATAAGCACATATCATTATATTTCGGTCAGGTTTCATTGCCCCCCACCTCTCACTTTGGAGGGCTTTAATCTTACCCCCCCTCTCACAGAGGAATACCTTATCTTATTTCCCCTGACCTTGATCAGTACATCATCTTGCTTGGATCTAACCCTATTACCGGGTAGACCATTCTTAGTTGTACAACATTTTCCAATGACTTCCTCCGTCCCTCCCCATTGGCTTCATAAATCAAAACATATTCCCTTTCAGGCTCATAATTCCCTTTCCACATCATAATTACACTATTACACATCATAATTCAACATACACATATTCATATTCGTATATCTATTAAATCTTATTTAATTCACACCTCAGCGTATAATTTCTAAGTCATCTATACGTTTTCCCTCTGACTCCCCTTAGTCTTCAGGCTCCCAGCTTTTAAAAGTTCTTTACTTAATCATAACATAAGCCATGTCCGAAATTAATGTCCAAAAAAACCAAATACATAGTCAATCCACAAACTACCATTCTGCACCCCTCAGCCCTCCCCCCGTTTTTCTAGGGTCCATGTCCAAGTGCTTGCTTGCACTTGGACTTTTTCCTCCTCTTGTCTTCTCCGCAGCTCCTTCTCCTTTCTTTTAAAATAAATCTTCATTGTTGGTGCTTTGCTCTTCTTTCTCTTCTCCAGTCTAGGTCTCTTGCGTCGAAAAATGTTTTTCTTGCAGCGAGGTTTGTCTTTGACCTTGAGGGGGACTGCTCCCCCTTCCATCTTTGGTGCAGCTGGCTGAACATCACTCTTGTTTACAATTCCTCTTATCTTCTCTGTCTCGGCTCGGAGCTCCATCCTTATTTCCCATATTTTTTCAAGGACCTTCCTCCAGCCGTCAGTACGCAAATCCTCCGCCATGTTCAAAAACGTAGCTTTGCAAAGTTAAAAACAGAACCACTTTCAAGTTCCAAATCCAAGTTCAAAATCAAAATCCAACAGTTCCAATTTAAGTCCTCTTATATCCACTTAATCAGCTAGTTACCCCCACGACCAGGGGTGTCAGAAGGATTGATTCTCTGTTACAAAGTTAGATTTCCAGTTGCATTTCAGCCGCATCGGTAACAAAGTTCCTGATTTAGTGCTACAATGGCAAGGGACGGACCTCCGTAATTTACATCCCAATGCCGCTCCAATTAAGTCCCAATTAAGTCCAAATTCCTTTGTTACTCACGTTTTGTAATTCAAATCTTAACCCTTTAGGAAGAATCAGCACGCTCGAGGGGGGAAGGTTTCCGCAGCTTCCACCCGACGGGAGTTAGCGATCCGCTGAGCTCCGCCACCCCCACTCACTCTCGGCAGACCCTGCGTGGTTCTACCGGGGAGTAGGGCGGCGTTGCGAGCTTCTGCCGGATCTAGGGTCCCGGGAACACCCTCCCGGGAATTTTGGGGGCTGCGTCGCTGTCGCAAGCACCCCTTTGTCCGGTCGGGTCGGGGAATGTCAGGAGCGACATGTCCCCCCCGACCTTCCCCTCCGGCGCGCCGATCGGAAGTCCACTATCCTAAGTATTTTAAGTACCTCTGACCTTCATTGAGAAGATAGTCATGGATCACAGGTGGAAATGGTGGGTTTAAGCACAGGACAGCTGCTCTAGTCCCCTGATCATTTTGGTTGCCACTTTCAGCAGCATTTTCAGCTCTGCAATATCCTTTTTGAGATACAGCAACCAGAACTTAATACATTTATTCCAAGTGCAGTCACAACACAGATTTGTATTATGACATTGGCTGTTTTAGTCTTGAGGTGTTTCCTAATGATCCCTGTCATGGAAGACTTAGAGAGGACACCAGTCAAGAGACTAGACAATATTTTCTTTTTGTCTTTCTTAATTAAGAACAGAACAATTAAGTCCAGTGACACTTAGTGACTAAATGACGTAATCACACTATCCATACAATCCCAAACATGGAATCCACCATTCTCCACAGCTGTTGGGTGCCGAGTCAATGTTTTTATTCTGCTATTCGCCAAGATCCCAATGTGTCATTCTGTTCAGACTACCACCACCCACCAGTGTATACATGAAGTCTGGATATTTTGTGGCAATGTGCTGCTACTTGCACCTAACTGCATTTATTGTCCATTCACCAGTTTGGAGAGTTGCTTTTGGATTTCCTCATCACCCTGAACAAGTTGGTTATCAACTGTGAGGAGTTGAGCTTACAGGGTAACAGCTCAGCAGTACGCCCTGCCCACAGGGAAGGAGGAGTCACTTCCGGGGAAACCGGAGTCTTGTGATTTCTCATTGTTGCTTTTGCTTTTCCCAAGTTTGGAGAAAGGTGCGTAGCTGGAAGGAATGGAGATGGCTGCGTCCTCTCCAGGGCTGCGGTGTTTTCTGTGTAAATAAAGCTTTCGTTCTGAAATAATGAGACGGGAGCTGCCTGATTTATTGCACAGACGCTAAGCTTCGACTTCAAGCTGAAAATGCGTGGAAAACTCTGCTGGACTATTTTACACAGACTGAAGCAGTGAGCACAGCAGAACCGTGCCGGACATTTCAGGTCTGTGATTTATGGCTGGGAGCAGCCAAGATCTTCATCAAGAGATCGTAATTTCTCATCAACAAACTTGGCCACTTCACTGCTCACTTCTAATTCCAGATCATTTATGAACAAGTTTAAAAGCACCATTCTGACAAAGATCCATGGGAGGCTCCACTTCTTTCATTATGTGAAAATGAGCCCATTTATTCCTTATTGATCCATAAAAGGACTTTTCTTCTTATCCCATGATTGCTGGGTTTACACAGGAGCCTTTCCTGAGGGTCTTTGTCAAATACTTTTAAAAAGTCCAATAACATAATGTCTACCAGATAACCCATATCTGCATGCTTATTAACATTCCCAAAGAACTCTGAAAAGGTTAGTGAGGCAAAACTTACCATTTCAGGGAAGTTTTTATTTTTCTATGCATTGAGAGCCCTCAACTCCACATGTCTGGATGGCCATGTGCACAGAACAGACAGCATTTCAGAAATCCTGAATTTTAACTTCCTCCCTAGCAACTTAATTTTTTGTGCCAGGACTGCACAATGACATTGGCCCATGTTATTACTGCTGACATACATGGCAGCCACTGATTCCCTCCAAGAGCAATCTACCAGTCTATCTGGATAAAACATGGCGCCTGCTGTTTTTGTACCAGGTAGGCAAGACACCACATGAGCTAGATGCCTGTCTCTCTGTGTTCCCAAAGATCAAACTAGGAGGTGTGAGAGGATATCAGTTTGTTGACCAAGGAATGGATGCCTTCTAAGTGACCATTTTCCTTCTTAGAGTGATGTCTTCCTTCCCCAAGGCCACTATTTTCCATAGCAGCAGAGACATTAGCCCTGGGAGTGGGGCTCTGTTATCACATCCTTGAGGCCTTGTCCACCAGACCCTCTGCCTCTCTGCACTTCTCCACATGAGCTGGGAACAAACAAGGGAACAAACTTGTTTCCTAAAACCCCAGAGATCCATTACACTGATCCATTACTTTTTCCAGAAGTGAGACAGATATACAGGTGACACTCTGCGCTGTGCACTGGGTGGCCCCCAAACTCCTTTTGGATTTCTCTTTCTTTGATTCATTGCTGGTTTTTGTTTGCTTGTTGGGTTTGCTTTCTTGGAAAGATGAGTTTTTAATATACAAAAAGCAGGGAGTTTTGCTTACTTATGACCGCCTTTGCCCTGTTGCTAAACTCACAGAGATGCTTAACTCCTTGCCTACTCAATCTTCATATATTTTAATGTATTTTAATATCTATTGGAGGCTGCCCAGAGTGGCTGGGGGGACCCAGCCAGATGGGCGGGGTACAAATAATAAATTATTATTATTATTATTATATTCATTTTGTTGCCTTGTCAGTGGAGCTGAGACACTTTGTCAGCCAGGGCTCCCCTCATGCTCCTAGAGCGCAACATTCTTCATTGGGGGGGGACACCAAAGAGTATGCAAATCACGTAAAGAGGAGAGTCCTTGGAGCATATTTCATGAGGTTAAAAAGAACTTGACAATTGCCTTAATTACAAGAAATTCTTGTACAAAGCTATACATGTACAAATTGGTTCCAGGGAGATAATATTTCAAACTATGGTTCACACAGAACTAATGTAAACATGCTTGTGAACAAGATCTAAGGCACGTTCCATCTACAAACACATAGTGAGTCACTGAGCAGCTGCTTTAGGGGGGGAAAGAGTGAGTGGGTTTATCAAGCCTAAACATGCTTTCCAATCTAGTTTGTGTCTAATGGTTACATTTCCCCACTGATCTGTTCCCTGTCTAAAGGGGCGGGGGGAACGACTTGCCAGAGAAACATGTAAATCACACGACTTTCAGTTAGCCTCATTTCTTAGGAATTTGTCCATACCCACCTATCGGCGTTTATTTACCAAAGCTAGATTAAATGCATTTCCATTGGAAATTCTAAATGGTAGACTGAGAGGCATCCCCTATCAGAACAGGCTTGGTTTATGTTCTCAGGACGTCGATTGCATGAACCATATCCTACTGCATTGTGGGCAGTATGAGCAAGCAAGGGATCAACTGATCAAATCCTTACTAGCAAATTTGCTGGGGAAATCTGAAGCCTCCCATATTAAATACCTTCTGGAGGATAGGTCAAATGATATCACACTGACCGTGGCAAAGTTTCTTTTGGAGGTCGCAAGAAACAAAGACCATCATGCTCTAGACATAACAAAATGACTACTTCGGTCTCTTTCGCCTGTTGTTTGGTTGTCTTAACTGTATCTTATTTTGAAACTGTTCTGTGGGTCTATGGACCGCAATAAGTATACATGTAAATCAATGGTACCTCAACTAAATAAATCCCATCTCTCAAAGTATCTTTATTTGATCCCGCCCCCCCAAAAAACCCATAAGCTGTTAATATGCTTTTTCCTAAGTTTTGCCTCACCCATTTCTCTAAGGAGCTCATTTGGTGACATCCATTGAGTCTCATGTGATTATTACTCAGATCATCTATCTATCTATAGCCAACTCGATAGACAACTGGTTGATTCTTGTAGCTTCCTAGACCATCTCCATGGATTGGGAATTGGTGACACTGTGTGAAAATGATTCCACTCCTACCTGTGGAGTCCAGTTCAGAGAATAGCATTGGAGGATTATGTACCTGCCCCCAGTTGTGTGAGTTCAACTGAGATTGAATTGTGACATGCCAGAGATTCTGTGGGTGAGCAGACTGGGAGTTCAGATATTTACCAGTTCTGGATGAGGTTACAATCCCTCTGGAAGAACAGGTACATAACTGTAGGAGTAGAGCGAAAGCTTTAAAGTGAAAAGAAAATTGAATATTACCCAGTTCACTTTTACAAGTAACTTGAAAGATGTGAGTTTTGAACAGGTAGAAATGAAATCCTGAGCCGCGACATGTAAACTGTGCACAGCCTGTAAATGGAAGCTGTTCAGTTGTTGATATTACTTTCAATGAATGTTTTTGTCTGTTTCAGATGAATCCTTAAATGCTATTTATTACAGGTTAATTAAAAGACCATTGATTATTTGAAACCATTTACTGAATGCAGGCAAGTGCATAGCTAATCTATTTCTATTACACAGTTGTTACACCTCAGTAATTATATCTTTAAAATACAGTTTATGTTTAATTAGCAGAACAGTAGCTTACCCTTTAAAACCAAATTTGGTCTTTACTGTGTGATTCACATCATTAAAGTGTTAACCAAACATGAATACATGTAATGTACATTGTTTTGGATTTCGGTAGCACCATGTTAAATGGGAAAGAGAGAGAGAAGAAAAATATGTAGATATGTTTGTCAAACTTCTTAAACAGAAAGTACACAGTCCAGATCAGTTGAGGAGAAGCACTGCTTATCGGGGGTGTTTTCAAGTGCTAAAGTTAGTGGAGGGTTGACAGAGAGAGCAAGAAACAAGGCAGAGAGCTGACAAGATTTGCAGGACTCTGGACAGCTCCCAGTCAGACAATTTGTTCCATCAACCTCATTAATGGAACCATATATAGTGGTCCAGCCCCTTGAAATAGCCTCTGCCCCATCCCCCTTGGTGATGAGCATATATTTTATAGCATTTGCTTGAAATCTGTAATTTCTTTAGTTTTCAGTATTCTCTTAGAGGATCTGTCAGCATCTCACACAAGGGGAAATAGATGACAGGCTAAACAAGACTTTCAGCCAGGCAGATGTTCAGAAGTATGCAGCCACCCATTCTACTGGACTTGACTGGGATGCTGCTATCAGCTTCTTCATCAGATGTGGGTGGACTTACTCCGCATATTCTCATGTGGCCTAGGACCCTCGTACCTAAGGGACCGCCTCTCCTGGTATGCCCCGTGTAGGACCTTAAGGTCCTCAAATAATCACATTTTAGAGGTCCCAAGCCATAAGGATGCTAGGCTGGCAGCAACTAGGGCCAGGGCCTTCTCAGTACTGGCCCCGACTTGGTGGAACGGTGTGTCACGAGAGACCAGGGCCCTGCGGGATTTGGCATCTTTCTGCAGGGCCTGCAAGACAGAGCTGTTCTGCCTGGCCTTTGGGTTGGTTTTAGTTTAACCCTGATGCTTTATTCCTTTATGGTTTTATTGGTGGGCTACTTAAAAACGAGGCTGCATTTTAAACTTTAAATTGTATTTCAACTTGCATTTTAATTGATTGTTTTGTATATTTTGTTGTGGTTTTTATGGGTGTTAGCCACTCTGAGCCCGGTCTTGGCTGGGAAGGGCGGGGTATAAATAATTTTTTTATTATTATTTATATGATCATGTTTTGGTTATAACACATGACCCTTCTCCATATAGGAGTCCAAGTTTCTAGTTTGTTTTCTAAATTAGTTACTTAAATAATTTATCTCATAACAATAAGTAAACAAGCCAAAACAAACAAAATAATTATCTTGCAATAGAATAAACTTTGTGCCTTACCATCTCATGAAGTTGAGTTCTGCTCCAATATGAGCTGAAATGGCAGTATTCTTCCCAAAGTTGCAAGTTGTAGAATGTCCATTCCTCTATCCGTAAAAGCTATTGGTGTTTTATAAGTAAAATCTGTGAAAAAATAAATTGCCAATAAATTTCAGCTATTTTCCCTAAAGGAAAGCATTATCCTAAAGGAAGCATTATCAGATCTAATGGAATTTATTATTCAATGGCATTGGAAACTTTTTTGAAATATCAAAAAATGGATTTTCCACTAAATATGTCTAAAATCAGCATCTACTTGATTATATCTCCAAATGGTATTAATATGTTTTTATTTGTTTATTGAATTTATATACTGCCCTATACCTGGAAGTCTCAGCGTGGTTCACAAACAAAATAAAAACATAAAACCACAAAATCTTTAATCAAAGTAAAAACAACAGCCCAAGAACCCCCCCCCCAAAGCCACATTTTAAAAGGACATAGGGTGTCAATCAAATCACTCAAAGGCCTGGTTTAAAAGGAATATTTTTGCCTGGTGCTTAAAGATGTATAATGAAGGTGCCAGGAGAACTTCCCTGGGGAGAGCATTCCACGGACAGGGAGCCACTGCAGAGAAGGCCTGTTCTCATGTTGCCATCCTCCAGACCTCTCAAGGAGGAGGCACGCAAAGGAGGGCCTCAGAAGATGATCTCAGGGTCCAGATAGGTTCATATAGAAAGTAGCGGTCCTTGAGGTATTGTGGTCCTGAGCCATTTAACATATGCTCCATATGTTTATATATTTTTAACCAGAATGACATATCATTGAAACTGATCTACAGTAGATATAGATATAGATACAGATACTGCAAGTGGAATTCGTTCTGTTCATGCAGTTATTTAGTTGAACATTGACATTAAAGTCAAGCTCAACTTGGGACATCCAGCAGCATTTTCAAAAGCTTTCTGGAATCAATCTGCTTCACCTTGGTGGTGAAAAAGATACCAGGCTGAATCATCATGTTCAGTGAGCCAGTGTGGTGTAGTGGTTAAGAGCGGTAGACTCGTAATCTGGGGAACCGGGTTCGCATCTCCACTCCTCCACATGCAGCTGCTGGGTGACCTTGGGCTAGTCACACTTCTCTGAAGTCTCTCAGCCCCACTCACCTCACAGAGTGTTTGTTGTGGGGGAGGAAGGGAAAGAAGAACGTGAGCCGCTTTGGGACTTCTTCGGGTAGTGATAAAGCGGGATATCAAATCCAAACTCTTCTTCTTCTTCTTCTTCTTCTTCTTCTTCTTCTTCTTCGAGCATAAAATTTCATATGGAGGTCAATTAAAGGTGATATCTCTCAACTACTGATATATCTCAACTGCTAATTTAAGATGCCACATGAGAAAGCGGGTTCTCCTTCATGGAGAGCACGTGTTGCGGTGGGGGCCATCAAGTCATCCCTCTGTTGCTGGGCGGGATCGTATAGATGGCCACTGTTGTGATTGGGTCCTGGGTGTCGTTGGGGAGATTTCTATGTTGCAATTTGTTGATGGACAGCCCAGCGACTATATACTGCTTGGCTCGCAGCGTGATATTCCTCTTTGCTGCGTGCATCAGATCACCCGCCCCCTCCCTATTATTAGGCCTCTGTGTATGACCTTGCTATGCCAGTCATGGGGTCGTCTGCTTTGGGGGCAGGGGCCTGGTAGGAATTTTTCCATTTGGCTGATTGGCTGGTGCCATTTGGTTTTTGCCTACTGCGTAGCAATTAGTCACAACTTGTAAGGTTGGCGGTTAGGCATTGGTTATTAATTTGGTTGGTGGAGGGGTCAGGATTGACTGTTGCTGCCCCTCCAATGCTGCTGCTGCGCGGGGAATTCCATTAAAGGAATCCAGGGGCTCGCCATGCTTTTGTCCGTATCCCCCGGTCGGGGCCAGGGCCATGCAAGAGCCCCTGGGAGCATTTGGGGAGAGGAGAGGGTCAGACCCCCAGCTACCATTCTCTCCCCAAAGTGTTTTCCCTTTACTGACGAATGTCAGTTCTGTCCCCAGCGGGACAGATAGTCTGAACCAATACCTAAGCCAGTGTTTCCCAACCAGTGTGCCTCCAGATGTTTTGGGACTACAATTCCCATCATCCCTGACCACTGGTATTGCTAGCGAGGGATGATGGGAGTTGTAGTCCCAAAACATCTGGAGGCACACTGGTTGGGAAACACTGACCTAAGCAACCACTGACATATTTTGTATTTTAATAAAGTTGTGGCCAAAATTATGCCAAAAACCTTAAACTTAAATTTCTGTCTGAAGTGTGTTTCATTTGAAGGGTGGTTTGGGGACCTCGACACGCAAGAAGCACATTCTAAACTAAAGTGTGTAGAATTCAGACTGTGTAGGACTTGAGCTGTGTCTGAAAGGTAATAAGGATCCATTGCAGATTCCATAAAACACATGTTCTCCACAGTCAGATCTTGCCAAAAGACAAGCTGTATTGTTTTAGCTTGAGAAGTGATATCAAGGGCAGCCCCATGTGATGCATATTGCAGTAGTCTTATGTCGCGAACCTCCCTCTACGCACTCTGTGTCACCCTACTAATAAATGTTTGTCAGTAATGCAGGTGCACTGGTTTAACTTTAAACCCCTCGCACCCTGCCCTCCGAGGTTCGACTAAACCGACCTCCTTAATGATTCTGGAGATCCCAGTGACAAGAGTGCTCACGTCCAGTTATACCCCCCTGCTCCAGGCTATCCTGATGCAAACCTTTTAACCTACAGCCCTGGGTTCCAAGCACCAAGAAACCCCTCTTTGCTGTCTCAGCTGGCTAGCCTCTGCCAGCTACACTGTGGCACTTAAGGTTTACACCCACTTAGCCCCTCCTTAATGAATCTCTAGGACACAGACTGTTTCTAGTTTTGTCCTCTCTCTGAGATCATTACACTGAGCCTTGGTATAACACGCTGGACCTCATGGACTACGATACTTCGATGGTTTAAACAAGAACTGGTTTTTATTGTTTAACAAGCATAACGGTTTCAGGCTTTATCACATGTAGTTCATAGTTTCTTTACAGTTTCAGATGACTCCTATGCCTACCCATATACCTCCCTCAGTCTATCTATCTATCTCCTCCCTTCTCTAACTCTCTTCCAACTCCCACATCAACTGACCACCAACTCCCCCTGACCAACTGCCATTCCCCCCCTTTAAACCCCCAGGAGGTTCCGCCTCTCTGGAGTGAACTGTCAATTAATAGGTTCTGTGTTTAACCCTGTAAACGCTGGGGAAAACTCAACATTCTACAGGGCCAAAAGGGCTGGTTCGCCACATCTTACCAAGAGGTTACTAGTGCATGGATGTTGAAGTCATGGCCCTACAAGATGTTTCTTTTCTTCTAACAGAGTATTCTGAATTACCAACTATACGAGCACTCAAGCTTTTCCCCCAGAAAGCTCAGATATTCTTCAGTCAAGTGCAATGGCAATAGATTTACAAGGGATGGAGGGACAAATGCATGGCTTGTACCTGTGTTGCTGACAGCTGAGGTGACACACATGTGGCTCAACCATCGCATTTGAAAACGCTCCTTAAAATGGTCATATAGTACAGGATTTCCATTTTACATTTGGCTGCATAAATCACCAAGGGTCTTGCTTATGTCAGGCTTCAATTCATAAGGAAATTTGCACAGGGTAGCACTCAGCACCTAGAGAGACAGGCAGGTCAGGCTGGCAAAAAAACAAACCAGAGTTAATTGAAAGCATCACATAATAATGACATTTTGTTGTCACTGAAATGAAAAGGTGTCAACAGTCGATGAAAGCCAAAGATCCTCCTTTTAAATGCTGTAATTAGTTGTGAAACAAGAACATACCTTCATCGGGGCTTTTCTCTTATCTTGCTTGGCATCTGCGCTGGGATGCTGCTACTAACCGATAAGGTATTTTGTGATCACGATGACATGGCTGATCTGTACATCATGTAGCTTTGTGCATGACACAGGCACTCAGGATAAGACTTTGAAAGTGGAGGCTGAACTGTGCATTGCAGGGATTGCTTGCAATATTGTACTGTGTGTGTGTGTGTGTGTGTGTGTGTGTGTGTGTGTGTGTGTGTGTTGTTGACAGGACCGGATTTAGGTTTGATGAGGCCCTAAGCTACTGAAGGTAATGAAGCCCTTTATATGTCCAGCTGTCCTTTGTCAACAACAAATTGTCACTGTTTTTGTGTTGAATATATGCTATATATATATAAACTATATATACCTTCATCGGGGCTTTTCTCTTATCTTGCTTGGCATCTGCGCTGGGATGCTGCTACTAACCGATAAGGTATTTTGTGATCACGATGACATGGCTGATCTGTACATCATGTAGCTTTGTGCATGACACAGGCACTCAGGATAAGACTTTGAAAGTGGAGGCTGAACTGTGCATTGCAGGGATTGCTTGCAATATTGTATTGTTTGTGTGTGTGTGTGTGTGTGTGTGTGTGTGTGTGTGTGTGTGTGTTGTTGTTGACAGGACCGGATTTAGGTTTGATGAGGCCCTAAGCTACTGAAGGTAATGAGGCCCTTTATATGTCCAGCTGTCCTTTGTCAACAACAAATTGTCACTGTTTTTGTGTTGAATATATGCTATATATATATAAACTATAGGGACCCAGGTGGCGCTGTGGGTTAAACCACAGAGCCTAAGGCTTGCTGATCAGAAGGTCGGTGGTTCGAATCCCTGCGACGGGGTGAGCTCCCGTTGCTCGGTCCCAGCTCCTGCCCACCTAGCAGTTCGAAAGCACGTCAAAGTGCAAGTAGATAAATAGGAACCTCTCTGGCGGGAAGGTAAACGGCGTTTCCGTGCGCTGCTCTGGTTCGCCAGAAGCGGCTTTGTCATGCTGGCCACATAACCCGGAAGCTGTATGGCGGCTCTCGGCCAATAAAGCGAGATGAGCGCTGCAACCCCAGAGTCGGACACGACTGGACCTAATGGTCAGGGGTCCCTTTACCTTTACCTTACCTCCGGTTACGAACTTAATCCGTTCCAGAGGTCCGTTCTTAAGCTGAAACCGTTCTTAACATGAGGTGTGCTTTTGCTAACGGCAGTCCTGCTGCTGAGCCGCTCGCATCCTGGGGCAAAGTTCGCAACAAGGGGCATCTACTTCCAGGTTAGCAGAGCTCGTTACCCGAAGCATTCATAAGGAGAACAGTACAGTGGTACCTCGGGTTAAGTACTTAATTCGTTCCGGAGGTCTGTTCTGAAGCGTACTTAACCTGAAGCACCACTTTAGCTAATGGGACCTCCTGCTGCCGCTGCGCCGCCAGAGCACGATTTCTGTTCTTAGCGGAGTTCTTAACCTGAAGCGTACTTAACCTGAAGGGTACTTAACCCGAGGTACCACTGTACGTAACACGATGTTCCACTGTGCTTTACAACTAAAATGGACTACATGTGTTAATTCTCGGGGGGGGGGGCATTCTGTTAAAAGAAAAAACTTCTATTTTGTCTCCCCTGTGCTATCTTTTGACAGCAGGATCCTTCCTCAACATGCAGAATATGAAACATATTTCTTCTGTGTATTAGTATTCTTGTTAGTAATCTTTGATGAATAATGTGTTGACAATGTTTCTATATTTTAATGGTGCTATAATGTCTTCATATTTATGTCCTCATCTTAGATGATACAATGAATTTTTAATTGGTAAAATTCCAACATAGTTAATAATATTTATTATTATTATTATTATTATTATTATTTAGCAGTTCATAGACTGCCAATAAAATATGGGGAGGGCATTTCAAAACTAAACTGCATTTTTAATTGCACTTCATTAAGATATAAAAAGGTGAATTTTATTTTTAAAAGCATGTAAATTGTTAATAAACTAATCCCACAATTAACTAATGGTCAAATTTTACTGATTTTTCTTGCTTTCAGTAGTTCTTCACGGTTCATAAAGAATTACTCAACACAAGTGAGTAAGCCCTTTTATAAATAACTTGAAAATGAAATTTGGTTGATGCTTGACACCGGGAACATCTATCAAATTACATAGAAGCCAAAATGTTCCAGAGGAAACATCACTATCGCCTGGATGACATTACATTTGCTAGTATGAAATTTGTGTGATTGCAATTCACGGTCCTCCTCAAAAGCTAAATACAAACCTGTCAAGACGGCTTTTAAGATGATTGTTCTTGGCAGTGACATGGTGCAAGAGTTTCTATTAGTTAATTGCTACTTCAAAGCCAACAACACATTAGGAAAAGGGAGGGAGGCAATTGTTGGTTTGTTTCAAGGACAGACACGAGAAATATATATATACCCCCCACCCCTTTATATATATATATATATATATATATATGCTTTTTATATAGTCCAACAGATGTTAAGATATGTTTAGAAATCAAAATGGGAATGCTATGTGTTACAAGTCAAGGGGAAAGCAGAGATTTTCTGACGCGTCCCTAGAACGATTCATACTTGATGGTGGGCTCCACACACTTTTGAGTGAACACACTGTGGGTATGAAGTGATGTCTTCACATAAGCATATACTGAGAGCCAGTGTGGTGTAGTGGTTAAGAGCGGTGGACATGTAATCTGGTGAACCGGGTTCGATTCCCCGCTCCTCCACATGCAGCTGCTGGGTGACCTTGGGCTAGTCACACTTCTCTGAAGTCTCTCAGCCTCACTCACCTCACAGAGTGTTTGTTGTGGGGGAGGAAGGGAAAAGGAGATTGTTTGCCATTTTGAGACTCCTTAGGGTAGTGATAAAGCGGGATATCAAGCCAAACTCCTCCTCCTCCTTCTCCTCCTCCTCCTCCTCTTCTTCTTCTTCACTCTCTGTCCTCTCATTGGCCTCCAGCTGCTATGCACCTATTTATGTGCCTATCATTAAGGTAGTTGAGAGTTTGTGCTTTCGTTTACCTCTGCATAAGTCCTTTGTTGTGACTCTCCCCAGAGACCCAGAATAAAAAACTTGGGCATATAAAATCATAATAAAATCTCAGCTCCCGCTCCTGCTACAAGAATCCACACAAGTATCTCCAAACAGGTTGAGTTGCAATCGCTCCTGGTGAATCCATTGCTTACTGTCTCCTTCAACGTGAATCTTGTGGAAGATTGCCTGGGAAACCTAACAATGCATGTTTCTGCTAGTTAGTAAATGAAGGGGTTAAGGACCATAGAGCTATATATATAACTAGAGAACACTCGCCTAGGTCACACTCAACTTTGAGACTCCTTCGGGTAGTGATAAAGCGGGATATCAAATCCAAACTCTCCTTCCTCCTCCTCCTCCTCCTCCTCCTCCTCCTCTTCCTCTTCTTCTTCTTCTTCTTCTTCTTCTTCTTCTTCTTCTTCTTCTTCTTCTTCTTCTGTTGTAGCAGCAGCAGTACTACTAGGCTTGTGGAAAGTGCCTGCAACTGATTTTTTTTTGGGGGGGGGGTCCTCTGCTCTGACCTCAGGGTCAGAGAATGGTGAGGAGCTTCCACAGGTAAGTGGGCCTGGGAAACCAGTTTACTACACCCCTTTCCCCATGCTTAACTCTGGATCCAACCTGTCGTGTTTTGTATCCGAGTATAAAAATAAGGAGGCAGTGCGCTCGGTCGATTGCACCACGTAGCTCCAACATGAGAGCCGCTCTCAGCCCACAGAGTGTGGGAGCTCAGCATCAGTGTCTCCAACACAAACACCACAGAGCAGAGAGACGTGACAGACAACTAAATCCCCTCCTGGAATGGTTAAAAAACATGGCAGGGATTTCTTTTTCAAAAAAGAAAAAGGGAGGAAATGAAATCTCCATGTAAGAAGAAAAAGAATCCTGCTTGGTTCTGTGTGGAATCTTATGAGATAAGAAAATGGATCATTGTTTGGTTTTGGAGTGCTTGTAATAGCAAATAAGCTGGCAGAGTGCCTCTGTGCCACTGCTCCCCCCCCTTCCCCAGGCTTTCTGATGCCTTTCCCGTTTGGATCTCCTGCTTAGATAAAACAGATGACTTTCTGGGCCTGCTTCTGCTAACAGCAGGCAGGAGCGCTGGTGACTGATTGGTTGAAACATGAGGATTAATGGGTATTTATATTTCATTAAATTTTATGCTCACTGGAGAATAATGTATCACTCGCAGATATTGAAACATATGTCAACCCTATCCACTTACATATAATTCAATTTGACTTAAATGCATTGATCAAATTTTATTAAAGTCCAATATATCTTCCAAAAAGGCCCACTAACACAATATCGCTGCTTCGTATTCATCAGATAAAAGGAGGCAATTGGGTTGTAATTCTATTTATACATTTTTTTCGAGGAAAAGGGGGCGATTATTGGGTAGGGAATAAACATTACAAGGTGACTGCCGCTGGCTGAAGGACTTAGGATGGGGATTATTAAGAGATTTTGCAACTTGCCCTTCTGTTTAGTAAGTTTAGTTGGGATTATCCTTGAGGGAAAGAGGGGTGTGGAAGGGTGCTACACAGGGAGGGGGGAACCCAATGTTTCTTATCTCAGAAGGGAAAGGGAACAGAATTATTGTCAAAGGAATTTTGAAAGGAGAGCTTTGGAAGCAGACAAAAATGGGGAAACTCTCTGAATGCATGAATCCTGTAGATCTAAGAAGAATTTGCTTCCCAGATAGCACATTTTTTTTGTGAATTTAGTGCCAACTACCCTCCAGATGTGGGACCCAGGTGGCGCTGTGAGTTAAACCACAGAGCCTAGGGCTTGCTGATCAGAAGGTCGGCGGTTCGAATCCCCGCGACGGGGTGAGCTCCCGTTGCTCAGTCCCTGCTCCTGCCCACCTAGCAGTTCGAAAGCACGTCAAAGTGCAAGTAGATAAATAGGGACCGCTCCAGCGGGAAGGTAAACGGCGTTTCCGTGTGCTGCTCTGGTTCGCCAGAAGCAGCTTAGTCATGCTGGCCACATGACCTGGAAGCTGTACGCCGGCTCTCGGCCAATAAAGCGAGATGAGCGCCGCAACCCCAGAGTCGGTCCCTTTACCTTTCCCTCCAGATATTCAGTGGATATTTGCTGCATATTTTAGATCTCTATATGACTTCCAGTCATACCAACATAGATCTCAATATTAATATGTGATAACTAATATTTAATATTTGACAGCATTTGGAAGTTGGTGTGTAATAGTATTCACTACCGGCAGTTGATTTGCAATGGTATATTACAGTGGTTTTCAAACTTTCCATCTCCGGGCAATATTTCCCAGCACTGACTTTTCTGCCCAGGCATTCACCTGAAGTCGTGGGACTCCTTCATCCCTGACCATTGGCCATGATACCTGGAGCTTAAAGGAGCTGGGGACCAATATTTGGAGGGCACCACATTGGCTACCCCTGATTTGGGGAAAACTTTGGGGAAAGCAACTCTGATTGAAACAGAAGTTAGTGGACTTCCATCTCTACAAAATCGCTTCACACCCTAACCCCATGGACATGTTATTTCTACTGATCCTAGATCCATAGCTGTCAACCCTCCCTTTTTTTGCAGGAAGCTCCCTTATTCCAATGCCGTTTCCCGCTGCTATCCCGGATTGTTGATATCCCTTAAATTTCCCGGATTTCAAAGGAAGCAGCTCCTCTCCCTCCCTGCTGGCCAGGGAGGCTCCTCAGCTGCGTTGCTCGGCTGCCAATAAGGAGTCTGAGACCGACTGGGGGCGGAGCTTGCATGCCTTGTGCAGCCAGACCCTCACGCCCAACCAGACAGACAGCCTGCCTGCCGTCTACGCGCTCGCTCTTTCGCTCACCCGTTCGCGCGCAGCCTCTGGAGCGCAGGGTGGCGAGGCTACTTGGTGCCATTGCACCGCCCTCTTGGCATCCCTTATTTTCAAATCCGAAAGTTAGAAAAAATCCCTTATTTTCAAATCCGAAAGTTGACAGCTATGCCTAGATCAGACCTGGCCCAGTGGCACCATTAAAAAAAAGAGAGCAGCACATCACTCCCTGTTCTCCATAGAAATTTCCTCTGAGCCCAGTCAGAAGTTAGCACAGAGCGGCAAGAAGACGCCTTAGCTTACTTTTACTCTGCTGCATCAGTTCCACTGAAGCACGCTTTCAGGATCCCCTTGTCTGAAGTCTACGGCTAGGCTAAGCAAACTACTTCTACAATGCCACTTCTCTGGCTGTTACAGGGACAAAGAATCTGGATATTTAGATCCGATGGTATCTAATAGGAAGCCATCAATCTTTTATAGTAAGAGAATACATAAATTATAAACAAATATGTCCTTTGGTCTAGTCGAACAGCATAATGATCAAAGACACACAATAGAAATGTATTTGCTTCTACAGTATGCTTTATTCCCTGAGCTCCCAGTCTGCGGTGATGGACAGGCAGCGAGCTGTCAGTTTTTGTTCCATCTGTCACACTACACGTACCTCCTGTTGTTTTAAGTAATCAATATGGGGGCTGAAATCACCTACCGCTACCTCTGTTACCTCCTATTTTGTCCACTCATAAATTATGAATCCCTGCACAACATCAAGTCTACAATTTCGATTGCATTTGCTAATCATTGATCAATAATTCAAAAGCCTCTTCTTCTTCAAGGGTCCCTCGTTTCCTGGAACATATGGCACAAGGCTGACAACGTTCGCAAGACTATTCCCTTACACAGAAAGCACCATTTTTTAAAAAAACAAAACAAAACAAAAAAGTTGTTCAAAGTTTCTTTTGTTTTTCTTTTTTTTCTCTCTCGCTCCTTTTTCTTTTTATGAATCACGCTTTGTACTTTCCCCCACCTCCACTCTTGTTTTCTATATTTAATGAATACACAAGCAGAGTACCTACAGAGCAGTGTACTTGGTGGATGTAACTTACAATTGTATAGTGTGGACAGACATGGCACTTAGCAAAACAGTCTACCTCCTGTTTTTTCATCAACCGTTATTTTGATGGGTATATTGTTCATGCAATGCATATGTCTTTTTAGCCCCCCCCCCCCAGTCCTTGTCTTCCTTGCTTTTCCCCATATGCGCTTATGCGGACATCTAATCAAAAGAGTTTTCTTTTTGGACTTTGTACATCTGTGCTTTTATGTATGTGTGTTTCATAATTATAGTGTGTGTGTGTGTGTTTGCCTGCAGTGCTGCAGTTTAATACAAAACATTTAGTCAACGCCCAACATGCATCAGTGAATGCTGACTCTTCTCGGATAGGTTTTGTGTGTGTCTGAATATAAACACACACTTTTTAATAGACCAATGAATTCCACAATAATATTTGGGTGGCTTTCAACATTCAGACCTTCGAAACTGCCTCCGTTCAGATGTGAATGTCAGTTTAAAAATGTAAATAAAATTGAGCATTCACTCAATTATCTACCTATCTGTTCACACACACATACATGTATATTTCAAGTAACACAGTTAAGGGTTGAAAAGAAGCCAGCAGGTAACTGTTCTTGGATTTTCAGGCAGACTGAATTGGAAAGCATTATGATAGCAGCCCAGCTAACTGGAGGGTTTGCTGTTTCTTTGTCTAAGATTGTTTTATTAGCTATTATACTACTATAGTATGATCATGAATAATAAATGCCATTATACAGAAGAGTTCTGATTTCATCTCCACAGAGTCCTCTTAAACAGCCCGATTGTGCAAATGTTAATATATTAGCATACCTGCGCTCAGTGTGTATGTTCAGTGTACAACTTCAGTAAGAAAAGAAAAGTAGGCTGAAACCATCATCAAAAGATCACCTTTCATCTAATGCTATGTGTTGTTTGAAATTCGTTTTGACAATATAATGTACAAATCCTTGGAACAGCTCAGTCGGCAGAGCATGAGACTCTTGAGCTCAGTGTTGTGGGGTCATGCTACAGCTTGGGCAAAAGATTCCTGCATTGCAGGATTGGATCACCATTATGGTCCCTTCCAACTCCACAATTCTATATTCTATGATTCCATGAAATGAAATCAGGATCCTCATACTTATGGGACTGCCTCTACTGGTATGTCCCGCAGAGGACCCTAAGGTCCATGAATAATAATAGCCCACATATGGGACCCCACATCTGGGACCCCACATTTAAATTCTTATTCACACACCTCCTTGCTGGCCCTAGTAGGACCAACTTGGCCAGTTAGCCCTGGTGATCATTTGATGTCTACTGACTGGGTTTTTTTTGTTTGTTTGTCCCCCCCCCCAAATGACCCCTGATTTTTTTAAATTTTATTGATATTGATGCTGCATTTTATATTGTATTTTATGCTGTTTTAAAGTTGCATTTTAATCAATGTTTTATATTTGCTCTTAGCCACCCTGAGCCCAGTTTTTAAACCGGAAGGGCGGGGTATAAATAAAAATTTAATTATATGCCAATAAAGGTGTTGAGTTGAGTTGAGTTGAATAAAATTTTATTATTATTATTATTATTATTATTATTATTATTATTATTACCAGCAAAGTCCATTCAAAATTAAGCAAACTGAAGTTCCATTCAACTCAGTGGGTCACAACTAAGCATGCAATCTGTTTCCCCATTGAACTCATTGAAACTTGGTGAAACTTTGACAAGAGCAAACCCAATACTAACAACATTCATTTCCAAACACTGTACTGTAGGGGCTGGACTACAACTCTCATCCCATTGGCCACACTGGCAGGGGCTGATGGGAAATGGAGTCCAAAGAATAAGGAAGGCCATAGGCTCACCACTCCTGATTAATGCAAAAAGAAAGAAAGAACGTAAGTTAACTAACTGTGTAGTCCTATCCTTGTCGCCTCCAAAGTTAGACCCATTGAGTTCAATAGGGCTTACTCCAAGGTAAATTATATAGGTTTGCAACTTATGTAAATATGGCTGTATGCTCAAAGTACCCACATAAAGAAGAGGTTGCCCAGTATGTTCCTGCATGAATTGCTACTCTGATCTTGGCGTCTTCTAATGGACTGCTATCTGGCAGTGTCTGTATGTAATTTTGCTGTATTTCTACAATAGGTATAATTATGGGTGTAGCCAGGGGAGGCAGCGAGGGGCACCTCCCCCCCTTAAATCCATAAAAATGCTGTGTTCAATGTCTTCAGGGGTTCCTTCTGTAGACTCACCTCCTTTTGTTTAAGAGGCACATCCAAGAGAAATTGGAGAAATTCAGGGATTCTGTGAACAGTCCCCCTCAACAATGAGAATGTTGAGGAACATAAATGTAGCATACCGAAACTGAAATATGGACAGTCCATTTAGGCATTGCAGAGTAGTCATCTATTAGTCTGCTCACCATGATTTTGTCTATTACACTTTTTTCAAGCCATCCAAGTTAGTCTCGTAATCTGGTGAACCGGGTTCGCGTCTCCACTCCTCCACATGCAGCTGCTGGGTGACCTTGGGCTAGTCACACTTCTTTGAAGTCTCTCAGCCCCACTCACCTCACAGAGTGTTTGTTGTGGGGGAGGAAGGGAAAGGAGAATGTGAGCCGCTTTGAGACTCCTTAGGGTAGTGATAAAGCAGGATATCAAATTCAAACTCTTCTACTATTGGAAATCTAATGTTTGGGACATTTGCTATGAGGGTGCTACCTGTCTCTTCTTTTGGATTAGATTGGGGGATCTTTCAGATAGTTTTTTTTCTTTTCTTTTCGTTTTAAATAATTTTATGTAAACTGGCTTGAACATTTGTTAATAAATAACCTTGCTATGAGAAAGCAAACACAATCTGAGAATGAAAGCACTTTTCCACTCAGGGATTTCCTCTATTTAAGAATACAAAAGACTGCTGCCAATCACCTACTTGACAAAGTGAGCTAATGTTCCAGAGAGTAGTGAGATCAGGCTTTTTTTCCCAGGGACCAAGACCTTGGAAAACAGACCCACCAACCCAAGAGTACCACTATTCTAATTTTGCATGGAGCACCCAAGAGGGTCAGGGGCATTGTGAGATAACTCTCATTTTGCCTGCCAGACCTCATTTGTGGCTAGGATCTTTAAATTAAAAAAACAAAAACTTTTGCAAGTTAGCAAAACTACATGTAATAGAAAGTCATGGTCTGTAGCATGCTGCAACTACAGAGCTTTTTTTTTCTTTTCCATCTTTCTGACAATGTTCTGTTGATGGATCTCATACAAATGAAACCTCCATTGTGATACATTCTCATAACCGTGTTGCTAAGTTTCTAGAAATTATTGTCGCTGTGCTACATGTTTACAGTGAGATTAAAGGAGCCCCCTCCCCCCCCCACAATCTTTCAGTCCTTGTCACACTCTGTGTGCTGTTGTACAACCACCGACCCCGAACGTCAGCTGCAATTTTGCTGCCTTCCATTCAGCAGCCTCACGGCCCACGGGTAGAAACTGTTCTTTAACCTGTTGGTTCGGCTTATCATGCTACTATATCTCCTGCCCAAGGGCAGGAGATTAAAAAGGTGGTGGCCAGGGTGTGAGTCATCCCTGAGAATGTTCCTCGCTCTTCTGAGGCAACTGTCTTCTGCAATAACCTAGCGGACTCAGGGGACAGCCCATGATGTCTTGTGCTGTCTTCACCACCCTCTGTAGGGACTTTCTGTCCATGGCTGTCAAACCAACGTACCGCACTGTGATACAGTATGAAAGAACACTTTCTATCGTGGACCAATAGAAGGAAATCATTAGTTGTTGTCTAACATTGTTCTTTCGCAAGACCCTAAGGAAATGGAGTCTCTGTTGGGCCTTCCTGACCACCTGGGCTGTATTGACCTTCCAAGTAAGGTCTTCACTAAGATGGACTCCCAGGAATTTAAAGGAAGAGACTCTAGACATCTATGGTAGTGAGAGATTTTGTCTTCAGTTAGAATTCAGCTTCTTGGTGTCTCTGTCCTAGACCCAGATAGGTTTGGGTCAAATTTAGAATGAATTGTAACAAGTCTGAGTAGCAAAAAGATGTGATAGAGGAAGCAAAAGTGACGGTAATCGGATCAGACAATCACCAAAGCTGACAACATTCACAACATGCTGGTTCCAAATGGAAATCAGCTGTGCTCTGTACCTTTCAGAAGACAAAAGGGAAGAAAAAAGTTTTTTAAAGGTGTGTCAATAAGATGTTTAATGCCTGATGGACAAACAACTTGAAGCCATTCAACATGGCTCTCCGTTCAATTGTGAAAAGACAAATTGATCATTTTGAAGAAGACTGCTCCAAAGTTTTCAAAGGAAGCGAACAACTGGAATGTTTCAAGGTTAGAAAGAGTTCAGCTTCGGCATGTTTTATTTATTTATATTCTGGTCTGGTCTGGAATTGCTAGAATATCTCTATTGGATGGTTTATTCAAGCTGCCGATTGCAATCCTCATCAAATGTCGCCAGCATGCCTTTGGTACAACCAGGCAGTGTCCTGGGTACATGACACATAGTTGAAGTTTTCATACTGTGTTTTAGAAAACTCAGTGGATTCCTTAAAAACATTTGGGGGGGGGCACTCAACAAGAAGATCAGTAATGTTCCCCGAAAAATATCCTGCCCATTTGTTAACAATCTTTCTCTAAATGCAGAGGTGTAAGTTGGATCAGTTCATAGAAATCATAGGAAATTGCCTTCTACTGAGTCCATTTAGTTCAGTATTGTCAGGGGTCTCGAGACACTTAGAGATGCCTGACATTGAACCTGGAACCTTCTGCCTGCAAAACTGTCAGGGACAGGACAGAGGAGGAATGGTGGAGACTACCTCCCCAGCTTGACCCTTCCGGGGAGGAGGAAGAGGAAGACAGTTTAGATTTACAACAGGGGTTTGAGGGAGGTCACAGCTCAGAGGCAGATGAGGGAGGAAGTTGGGAAATAATGGGAGAGCCAGAACAACACCTGGCTGGCACATTGTCATTAGAAAGCATTCGAGACCCACCATCTCCCAGAACCTGGCGAGCCTTGAAAGTAGGAGAGCAAAGAGCTCAAAGACAGAGGGCACTTAGCAGTGCTTGTAGAAGAAACAAAATAAAAAATAAAAAAATTCCTTCCAGTAGCACCTTAGAGACCAACTAAGTTTGTTATTGGTATGTGTGCATGCACACTTCTTCAGATACCTTTATTCTCACCGTAGAAGAGACGGTGAGAATGAGGAATGAGGAAATGGGAGAGACGGGGGGTGGAGATTCACTCGGGTCAACACCATTATCCAAGAGGCTGGGTCCTATAGCCTCTCTCTGTAAATACTGAATAAAAAGCGGACGGTAAGAAACATTCCCTTGTCTTTGTACGTTCCTAGGCAACCAGCTAGGAGTTTCTGGCAGCAGCTTGCCACTGAGCCACACTTTCTCTCCAACTACACTCAGTTAATTCATGCCGATGAAGAAGCCCACCAGGGACACTTTAATTCCCTTCTCCCACTGGCTAGATGTACAGTGTGTGTGTGTGTGTGTGTGTGTGTGTGTGTGTAACCAAATACATTGCAAAATGCCTGCCTTATACCTAGAATGGGAGGCTCATGCACATCTCCAGGGGTTGTGAAGTTGGGGAGAAAGAGAGGTCCTTATTGCCAAACTTTTCTCCCTGGAGCCTGGGACCTGAACTGCAAGGATTGCAGAGTGATGGTTCCACATATTCCTTCTTCCACACTGATCTCTACAATGTCGAACCCTGGAATCCATGCATGGGATAGGGGTGGGGGTGAGCAAAAGGAGTGGGCATGTTATGGATTACCAGAGGCAGATTTAGGGGATCATGACCAGTTCTGCATTGGGCACTGAGTTCTGAGAGGGTGCCACAGGGAACACTGCAACAGTGATGAGCAACGGAAAGGGAGAGGCAGGGAGTGCCAAATTTTGGGGTCGAACAGGGTGCCGCTGAAATTTTAAAGCCAAAAGTTCACCATTGTGGATTACAGATCTTTGGTTTGATCGTGATCCTGTTTGCTCCTGTAGCTGGGAATTAAGGTGTTGCTATCTGACTCCCAGGTGGCGCTGTGGGTTAAACCACAGATCCTAGGGCTTGCTGATCAGAAGGTTGGCGGTTCGAATCCCTGCGACGGGGTGAGCTTCCACTGCTCGGTCCCAGCTCCTGCCAACCTAGCAGTTCGAAAGCACGTCAAAGTGCAAGTAGATAAATAGGAACCGCTCTGGCGGGAAGGTAAACGGTGTTTCCGTGCGCTGCTCTGGTTCGCCAGAAGCGGCTTAGTCATGCTGGCCACATGACCCAGAAGCTGTACGCCGGCTCTCGGCCAATAATGCGAGATGAGCACCACAACCCCAGAGTCGGACACGACTGGACCTAATGGTCAGGGGTCCCTTTACCTTTACCTATCTGACTCCTTTATACTGCATTAGTTGATTCATTTTGATTATATGTTTGAAGGGCTGATTTGTAGGCTGAATCGACGGAATCCATTCCACCAATGTCTCTTAGAGGCTGCATTATTTCATTACTACATGAAGAGAAGAATTAGGCTGTTAAAGTTCATGACAGCCCAGATATTATTTTTTTCAATTTTTTTTATTGATTTTAACAATTTTAAGCACTTAACAATACCGTTAATTTTTCATCCTTCCCCCTCTCACTGAGGGAAGCAAATTTCCATTCCCCTCTCTCACCGGGCGACACATAAACATTATACATTTAACGTAACTAACATATTAAATATCATTGCTTAAGCCAGGCCCAATTCTGTGGGCCAGGTATTCCTTCTGTCCTCAATTTCATATTTCGGTTGACTTCCTCAAGTCCCCCCTGTTGAATTCATTATCTATCCTCTTTATCAGTTCTCCCAATTCATAAACTTCACAATAACATAATATACCAAATACATTTTGCATAATCTAACTTCTTTTTCCCTACCTCAGCACCTTAGTACTTCTGATCCTTTCCTCATGCCTTATCAAATTTCCATAAATCTGGCCTCTTTAAAGGGAAAGAAGGTGGGTGTCCATAACAGCAACAAAAGCAAAAACTGGGGAATAATGTCAAGCTGGTGCTGAATAGGGACTGTACTGAAACATATTTTTAAATATTGGAGGGGGGATTAAAATCTCAACACATTTTGCATTGGGTCGTCTTCTTTGTTGGAAACGGTAATATGCATTTTTCAGCCGATATTGGTGGCACTGAGTTTGGTGGACTTGCTTTGTTGTTGTTTAGTCGTTTAGTCGTGTCCGACTCTTCATGACCCCATGGACCAGAGCACACCAGACACTCCTGTCTTCCACTGCCTCCTGCAGTTTGATCAGACTCACGTTGGTAGCTTCGAGAACACTGTCCAACCATCTCGTCCTCTGTCATCCATGGAGTTTTCTTGGCAGGGATACTGGAATGGCTTGCCAGTTCCTGCTCCAGGTGGAACTCTCCACTATGACCTGTCCATCTTGGGTGGCCCTGCACGCCATAGCTCATAGCTTCTCTGAGTTATTCAAGCCCCTTCGCCACGACAAGGCAATGATCCATGAAGGAGGGACTTGCTTTAGCCACTCCCAATAACAGTGTTTTTGTTTGTAGCCTTAGGATTACTTTGGCTGGATCATGCCCGTGATTTATCTAAAGCCACAGCAGACAGTCTTTGCAATAGCTTCATAACAATAAGATCGTGTGAGCTTACAAAGCCCCTTGTTGACGTGTTTTACAAGCCATGGAGCTTGTTTTTGAACTTGAGTTTAGGTTTTTTAACCTTTTGGATGAAACAAAATGAGAATTCCTAGTTTGGATAATTACCACTTACTGTTTGGGAGTGTTCTTCTTTTCTGAAGTTTCTTTAATCCTCCCCCTAGATTTAATAGCAAATAAGCTACTTTGAGTTATATAAATGCTTTAACTTTTTTCCTTCTGAGGAAACTGATAGATCATAACAGTGAAATGAGAATCTTAGCCGGCAACTCGTTAAGGTTATTTGGAAGTTTATATTGAGTTATTTTTTTGTTAATTGGAGTTATTTGGAAGGTTTTCTTGAGTTATTTATATTTATTTGAATTAGTTCATAATGTTTTTGAGTATTTTTGCTCTTGAGCAATTCTGCTCTTGGATCATTAAACATCTTGTTTGTTTGAGTATTACTTTATAAATACAGTGGTACCTCGCCTAGTGAAGATAATGCATTCCGACGCGATCTTCGTTCGGCGAAAAAAATTGTTCAGCGAATCCCCATAGGAATGCCTTGGGGAAAAATCCACAAGTCGAAGAAATCCTATTCAAAAATTTGTCCGTCAAAAAAATCCTATTTAAAGCGGCCGCGACATCTTTTCGCTAGGCGAAGAAATTCGTTTGCGGCGGCCATTTTGTTTTGCCGGAAGTCACTCGTTAGGCGAAAACGACGTTGGGCGAGTTATTCGCTAGGTGAGGTACCACTGTATACGTTCATCTCGCTTCAGGGATCTTTCACGGTGTAGACTCCCTTTTTTGTAATTCTCTTATTTGTATGTGGCTCCTGCAGAACAGTTCTGAATATGCCTCTCTGTTTTGTCCAAAGCTGATGGGAATGGTGGTGGTGGGAATAATACCTACAGCATTTCTGAGGGTTTCTCTTCTACATCTTTCATCCTAGAGAACACTGTCCTTAATGAGACACTCATGCACTCATTTAGAGATACCTCCGGGATAAATTCACTACATAGATGTTACTCTTCAAAACGTTCCCTTTATGCTACGACTTGATCAGTTTTTGTCCATTGTTCACAGCCAAAGGAAAAACGATGTTACAGAAACCCTTCTATTCTTACTGAAAGAAAAAGGTTATATAAAACAATGTTACAAAATCACGAGGCGGCGGGGGTGGGAGGGGAGCCCATGTAACTTAAAGCCAAGCTTGTTAGATTATTCAAATGAAGGAGCTTCTAACAGTTTAGTTAGGAATTAAGTTAATTGGGTTTGGTGTAAGGTTGGTGTACTTCCTGCTGGAAAGGCTCCCATATTTTCCTCCACAGAAGTACTGGCTGGTCCCCCATGTCACCCTGTTAGCCCAGACTTTAATTAGTTCTGGCATTCGCCTCATAATGATAAATGCTGAGATGATGAATGGAAATGCAAATGAGTGTGAAGTGGCTCAGCCATCAGAGCCGCATATCATTAATACTTTCCTACTGTTAAATCGATCAATGTCATCCCAGGATCCCTCTCTTCAGCGGGTGCAGATGGCCACCCGCCAGAACGCCTTCCATTATATCAGCGAGGGAAACTTTGTGGGTTTCTCCCCTCCATATGCTTTTTATTCCTCATTTCATGATCCTTTTTGGCAGCTCAAATTCCAATATAGTTCCAGCTGAGATGCTAACTGCTATGGTCAATAAGGAAATTGCTAATTTAGAGCAAAACAAACACCAATTGGAACTAGCCTCGAATAACAGTGTTTCCCACATGCAAACACACACACACACACACACACACACACACACACACACACACACATTTAAAAAGTGGCAAGGACACCTTTAAAATATGAACTACAATAAACATACAGTAAATGCTAATTTACAATAAACCTACAATAAAAAAAAAATGTTTCCCATTTTTGATAGCTATGAACTTAATTTACATCAGTGATCAGGAACCCATCTAGGAGAAGGGAAACTCTGATCCTAAACCTCTGGTGCCTTGCAGGATATCTTTGGGAGAAGAAAATGCTAATGATTAAACCCTATACGAATCCAGAATGGAGTCCCTAAGACAGTGGGATGGTGCCTTATACACCTCCTTCCGGCAACTCCTGCAGCCAAGCTGGTGCCAAATGTATTCTTTGGACCACATCAGCAAGGCCGAGAGGGGGGGGATCTTGTTGTCTGAGCATCCCAGGAACCTCCATACACACTGCTCTGGGGAGGCGACATTGGTGCTGCTAACACAGTGGTTTGCCTTCACCCCTGGAGGGACACACCATTGTCTCTCAAGACAGATGGATGCCAACAAGATCAGGAACCTCAGGCCCAGGGACCGGAATATACCTCTTTATCTGGCCTTCAGTACTCTTCCCAGGCCACACCACTATCCCAGGGCTACAGCCCTGCTCCACACTCTAATTAATTGCTTCTACTTGGCTGGAAAATGTCATTGAACAATTCTTGCTTGCCTAGAAGGGGAAAGGAAAATTTGTGTAGGGTGTGGGTAAATGTAAAAAGTTATATACAGTGTCCATCACAATGAGCCCAAAGTACAATAGATGATGATCTAATAACATCTCCCTCCCTCCCTCCCTCCCTCCCTCCCTCTTGTTTATGATTCAATGTCAAAAGGCAAGAGGTGATTTGGAGTTAATTGCGGATGAATTTCTATACTATGAATACTGACCATGCACTTGTGTTCAATTTCTACAATATACAGTGGTACCTCTGGTTGCGAACGGGATCTGTTCCGGAGCCCCATTCGCAACATGAAAAGCTCGTATCCTGAAGTGCCGAATCTGCACATGCTCGCTGCGCGATTTGGTGCTTCCGCACATGCGCATGACGTCATTTTACATGTCTGCGCATGCGCGAATTGCCGAACCCAGAAGTAACCTGTTCTGGTACTTCCGGGTTCGGCACGTTCGTATCCCGTGACGAACGCAACCTGAACCTATTGTAACCAGAGACTGCATGTAAGTTGCCAGAAACCCCACCATCCTCTATAAATCTTGCTTAGCTGCTATCTGGCTTCTGAGATGCCTTCAGGCATTGCTCACACTTTCCAAAACTTCTTTACAGACATAAGGACTAGAAACATGTGGGATGTAAACACACAGAGCAGTCAAATATAACACTGCTAGAGTGGACATGAAGGTGTCTCAGTCCTCCAGCCGTAACTTCCTGTTTACCTGGACTGAGACAACTTCCACTAAGTAACTGAAAGTGGGAGTGGCTTCACCTGGGCAGGTTAGGACAAAACCACAGGTCAGTGGACTTCAATCAAGCAACATCTTAGAGCAGAGATGGGCTCTTGGCTTCCAGCCAAGAGGGCCCAAATGGAGCCTTCTCCCACCTGGAGAGTCTCCACATGTACATATATTTTCTAAGCTTAAGTCTGCCTTCATCTGGGATCTTATTGTGACCATTTGATGTCTGTGAGTAAATGTTTTTACATGCTTTTATAGAAGACTTGTAGTATCTTATTTTGAAGAGGGATAAAGGGGTGATACCAGGAAACTATTTTACAGAGGTTTAAACAAACCTGAGCAACCTTCTGCTGTGTGTGATTTAAAAGGGGAATGTAACACTGCTGACTTAGTTGGAACTTGTAAACACAAGTTAGGATAAGGATATCTTAAGTAATATATCCTCATCCACATTCCAAACATTCCCACCAAACATAGGTAATGGTTGTTTACATGTGAAACCAAGAATTTCAGGATATCAAATTCTGTTCCTAATAGCACACACTGCACTTTTCCTATGCACAGGAAGTACAAAGTGTCCCAATATACCACACTGGACTCCATGCTATTCCTTACAGCAGGAAAACACTTTCCCCCACCCATACACTTATACATGAATACCATTTGGTGTGAGAGTGAATGGTGTCTCCAATTCTTTATTCTGAAAGTAAAAAATGTGCCCCAGGTATCCAACGTTTGGGAGTCCGTCAACCACCGTGTGAGGTGCAAGAGATCAGTGTTGGAAAAGAATCACAAGTTGCCGATTCAGAATTATCTGTTGGCTGAACATAATTGCAGAGATGCTCTCCACATTCCAATTTTGTTGAATCAACGTTATCCAACCTTGGAAGAGATATGGTTAAAATTTAAACAGCTTTTGCTACATACAGTGTGCCTTTTCAGTTTAAAAAAAGTTGACCTCTGGTATTATGAAAGAAAGACAATCAGTTCACCTAATAGGCACTTTATTTGCTAATCAAACCTCTCATTAACAATTAATTGGCACAAAAGTTCGCTGTCCATTATTGCTGTGCAGTCAGACACTGTGGGCTTCGGAGAACGAAACGAAATGAGCTGGTCAGGTTATAAATAATTTCCACTGGCTACTCCTCTTACCTCAGGATGTTTAAGTAGAGGTCAATGTCCTGTCCCTTACAGCTGAAAAAAATGGCTCTTTTGATAAGGGAACAAGTATTACACGTGTGTGTGTGTGTGTGTGTGTGTGAGAGAGAGAGAGAGAGAGAGAGAGAGAGAGAGAGAGATTGTTCTGCAGGATTCATCATCTGAATACCTATTTGATTTTTTAAAAACAGGGATCTGAATTACCATCTGCAGTACCACCATACACAGTCTCACAATCTGCAAGGCCAAAATTAACTTCCCTCAGGAACATGTGGCTGACAGGATGGACATTTTGCAGTAGAAGACTGATGTGTTGATGAGTGTTGCATGATTGTTGTTTTTAAACCCTTCTCTTGTCTACTGGTTTCTCTTCATAAGTTATTTTTCCACGCATGGAGGAAAAGATAATGATCCTTATACCTCTGCCTCTAAGGGTGGAAAAAGGAATGATCTACTGAGGTCTAGATCAACCCTGAATGGCTTCTGGACCAGAGTCAGTATGATTTCTGTTCACCAGTCTGAAGCTCTGCTCTTCCTCTGACCAGTAGTGGTTGGTAGGGCAGAAGAGGCTGGGCAGGGTTGCTCACCTGTCCCTGCCAGTTCCGGAGAAGGAGAAGGAGAAGGAGAAGGAGAAGGAGAAGGAGAAGGAGAAGGAGAAGGAGAAGGAGAAGGAGAAGGAGAAGGAGAAGGAGAGTTTGGCTTCGATATTCCGCTTTATCACTACCCGAAGGAGTCTCAAAGCGGCTCACATTCTCCTTTCCCTTCCTCCCCCACAGCAAACACTCTGTGAGGTGAGTGGGGCTGAGAGACTTCAGAAAAGTGTGACTAACCCAAGGTCACCCAGCAGCTGCATGTGGAGGAGCGGGGACGCGAACCCGGTTCCCCAGATTACGAGTCTACTGCTCTTAACCACTACACCACACTTGCTCCCAAGAGAAGGGAGAAGGAGTGGGGCAAGGCATGGGAGCAAAGCATGGAACATCTGAATGGCTCCACCGCCATGCTGGCACCATGCTTCACTCCTCGCATCTCACACCTCCCTGTCTTCCTCAGGAACCAGCAGTGACACTAACTGTTCAGAGGGCAAGTGAGAAACTGGACACACCTGCCTCCACATAACCTCAGCTACTACCTCTGTATCAGGACTGCAACAAGCTGGAGGTCCCTCAACCTCACCACCACATCAAGTCAGCACAGCTCTGCTGCATCTCTGCCCTTCCTCATGCACTACTACATCCCTTGGTTGCCTCCTCTATTGTGGATCCTTGGAAAGCCACTTTGTCAGAGTGGGCAGGCAGAAGAACTCCTGAATAAGTTGCAAGGGAGGCTGAATCTGGGGGGATTTTGCCCCTTTTTCAAAGAGAAGGCTCTCCCAAGCTCCCATCTCCTTCATAGCTGTCAACCCTCCCTTTTTTGCGGGAAACTCCCTTATTCCAATGCCGTTTCCTGCTGCTATCCCGCATTGTTGATATCCCTTAAATTTCCCGGATTTCAAAGGAAGCAGCTCCTCTCCCTCCCTGCCGGCCAGGGAGGCTCCTCAGCTGTGTTGCTCGGCTGCCAATAAGGAGTCTGAGACCGACTGGGGGCGGAGCTTGCATGCCTTGTGCAGCCAGACCCTCACGCCCAACCAGACAGCCAGCCTGCCTGCCGTCTACTCGCTCGCTCTTTCGCTCACCCGTTCGCGCACAGCCTCTGGAGCGCTGGGTGGCGAGGCTACTTGGTGCCATTGCAGCGCCCTCTTGGCATCCCTTATTTTCAAATCCGAAAGTTTTGGAAAATCCCTTATTTTCAAATCCGAAAGTTGACAGCTATGATCTCCTTGGGCATGTGGAAATCCATCAGCAGTGCTCTCTCACTAAGGCAGGTTTAATGCCTTTGAATTTAATAAACAGCTGCTGCCCAGTTTCCCCTGTCTGCCGATATTGATTAGGGAATCTGAGATCTTAACTGGCAAGCCCGGCCATCCTGTTGATTTCAAGGTGCCAATCCCTTGGGACAAACATTTTCTTGCGGTTTTTCTTCTATATTCCCTCCCCACTTTTTATCTAATCAGATGCATCAGGGAGGATGGCAGTATGGAGTTGGGGGATCCTTTCCCATTTAGCTGTTTTTCCGCCCCAAAATCTCTCAGTTACTTTTTACCTTAAAATGCAAACCTACCGATTTACACCTCCCAAAATAATACACTTGTCCAAATTTTATGATGGAGTTCTGCAGCCCAAAAAAAAAGTAGAAAAATGTATATTTTAGGGGGATGCGTGCCTAGAAATGTGTGTATTATTAAAACAAACAAACAAACAAAAATGCATTATATTCAGGAAAATTGCTTCCAAAAAATTGTGTATTAGGAGGCATGAACATGAAAGTGCTGGTGACTTCTCAAGAGGATTTTTTAAAAATAGTGCAAACAAATGCAGAAATACTGCAAACTAAATTTAAGATTGGAAAAATGAAATAGTTTACGAAAGCAAAATTGATGGATTGGCTTTGATCACACTTTGAAAGCTTGCTGAGAATTCTATGCTTCACTGAAATCTGAAATAATTGTGCTAAAATATATATATTGAAGCATGGGCATAATCAGCTGAACCAACCTTCAACCCCTAATTAATACAGCAGCAGCAGCAGTAGCAGCAACAACAACAAAGCTTCCCACATGGAATAGTGTTTTACATTAACATTTTACTTCAACAGCCATACCCCTATTTAATTGCTTAACCAGGCCTCAGTTGTCTCTAAAGAGATGGGCTCAGTTCATACTGGGCTAACACTTCAAGGTTTGCATGTGGGGGAAAGTATGAATTGGATCATCTTTCAAATGGGCTTCTGCTTTGATCTCCTGACTCACCTGTCATTGGAGGGGCATGGTCCATCTTCGTATTTCTCCCCTATAAATCTAAGTGCTGGCCCATAGTGGAGTACCAGTGGCCGCTGGTTGTCGTAGGTGGAGTGAACTGGCAATTGCCCTTGGCGATATGGTAAGACCGGACTTCCTGGCTCTATATAGCTGAAGGAGAAATTGCCATAGTGTTGGGAGGAGGATCCCACTACAAAGAAATGTATTTTTAAGACTGCATTTTGGTTTAGCAAATGTTTGTACTTCGACTACGTCACTACAACCCTGTCAATAAGGGACAAAATTGTGACCTGTCATTCTGGAAACTGGTAACAGTTTCAGCTGAATCAGTTCAGAATCAGAAAAGAATGAGTTCAAGAGGTGAACCACAAAGTTGTAACTTAATATGTATTGCTTGCCATTAATCCGTTAACTCCTTTCTAACTTGTGCTATTTGTTACCTTTTCAATCTGCAGGAGAATCAAGCATCAGGAACATAACCCTAAGGCTTAAAAATTGATCCTTTGCTTTGTTTGTTTTTCCTCTCTCCCCCCCCCCTTCCTCTTCTTTCCTGGTGGAACACATTATAAAGAAATGACAGCCAGCTTTGCAAGAGGTTCCACTCTCTGTTGGGGGCAAGGCTTGCCTGATGGAGCGTTGAGAAGCTCTTCTGCATTTTTCTTCTTCTGAAAAGCAGAATGCAGGATCTAATTGAGGTCAATTGTTCTGCAAGCTATGTGTCTCTGGATCTTGCAGCAGCAGCAGTCCAGGGGTGAGTCGAGCTGTGCTGCTGCCTCATTGAGAATTGTTTTTGCATCTTGCTGAGCACTGTCGGAGCATTTAGGCCAGCCTCCCCCATAGAATCATAGAATCGTAGAGTTGGAAGAGACCACAAGGGCCATCTAGTCCAACCCCCTGCCAAGCAGGAAACACCATCAAAGCATTCCTGACAGGTGGCTGTCAAGCCTCTGCTTAAAGACCTCCAAAGAAGGAGACTCCACCACACTCCTTGGCAGCAAATTCCACTGTCTCACAGCTCTTACTGTCAAGAAGTTCTTTCTAATGTTTAGGTGGAATCTTCTTTCTTGTAGTTTGAATCCATTGCTCCGTGTCCACTTCTCTGGAGCAGCAGAAAACAACCTTTCTCCCTCCTCTATATGACATCCTTTTATATATTTGAACATGGCTATCATATCACCCCTTAACCTTCTCTTCTCCAGGCTAAACATACCCAGCTCCCTAAGCCATTCCTCATAAGGCATCGTTTCCAGGCCTTTGACCATTTTGGTTGCCCTCCTCTGGACACGTTCCAGCTTGTCAGTATCTTTCTTGAACTGTGGTGCCCAGAACTGGACACAGTATTCCAGGTGAGGTCTGACCAGAGCAGAATACAGTGGTACTATTACTTCCCTTGATCTAGATGCTATACTCCTATTGATGCAGCCCAGAATTGCATTGGCTTTTTTAGCTGCTGCATCACACTGTTGACTCATGTCAAGTTTGTGGTCTACCAAGACTCCTAGATCCTTTTCACATGTACTGCTCTCAAGCCAGTACCCCAACCTGCTTCCTTCCATCATGCGAGCCCATTCATGCCCAGCCAAAGCATCTGGAGGCTGCCCATTGAATCTCTGCAAGAGTCCTTGCTCTGGGCTTGCCTCCATCCAACCAAGAAGCATACCCATATGCATAATGCTGACTCTTTCACACTCTAAAACAGGGACAACAAACGCAGTTAGCTCTTCTTCCATGGCCATTGATCATCATGATCGGAATTTTTGGTCAACAGCGTCTAGTGGGCACCATATTGTCTATCTCTGCTCTAAAAGTAAACTATTTCAGTTGTAAGAGTCAAATGAGCTTCAAATTCAGGAATGGGATTATGCCTCAACTATCAGAAAGAGTTTCACCCTAGATGATTTTCCAGTTAGCCTGGGGCTCCCCTAAGGGTTACCCCAGCCATTAATATGTACCACTTGTCAGGTTGGGATGTTTCTGCTTGTGAATTTATACTGAAAATTGCAAGTAGTCCACATGTTTCTTCATTGTCAACTGGTTAGATATCTATATATCTATATACCTATATAGCTACACACACCTGGTTATATGCTGATTTCACTGAGTTTACAAAGAGGCTCTAAATTACATGGGAAATTAGAGTTGATAATAGTTCAGAAGACAATTGTTTGCTTCTTACCTATATACCTGATCCAGGTAATATGTGTTGAGGACAAGATGTAACTGGGCATCTCCTGTCAGGTACTTAATACAACATGAAGTGAGGGGAAATCAAGGTTATGGTGTATAGTTACACCTGAGCCTGACTCCTCAGGGTTTGAGTTCCACGTCAAGTGTATCACCCTATTAAAAAGGAGTCATTTAAGACGGGACAAGGTGTGGAGTGCTGCAACATCTAGGAGCTGAGCCTTCTAGATCTACAGTTCAAAAAGCTTTGGAGGAAAGCAGAGGAAATGCTTCAGAACTGGGAGGCGATTGTACTGTGTGATGAAGTGACATTGGACTTTGCTTGTTCTCTGAACTGCTCGATCAAAATGTCTAATTAAAGCAAGATGAAAGTTCCATTGTCATCATTGCCATCGCGGTGAATGTTACCTGGTCCCCAGATCAGGTGCCATGCTATGTACACTTTAAGAATGTGAACCAAGAAAAAAAAATATTCAAGTGGGATTTGCTGGAAGAGCAGAGAAGTTGCTGAAACACAGATAAGTAGGAGTTTGAAAAGTAAGAAGCATATTTAAAATGCAGCAGAGCTTAGTTTCTGCAGTAAAATTATGCTCCTAACCCAGACAAAGTTGCACCATAGGATAGTGACGAATAGATGCAGGTACACATTTATCCCTGCCATGTTACAATGCAGATGGAAATGTGAACTCCACCTATCCCACATTTTAGGAACACAAGAGGAGGGGCCACCAAATTTTAGCATCGCACAGGGCACCCCTGAAATTTGAGAACCCACAGTCCACCACCGTTCTATGCCTTTGGGGGAGTAGGCATTCCAGACACAGTATACCTGAAGGAGCGTCTGCACCCCCATCATTCTGCCCGGACACCGAGGACCAGCGCCAAGGGCCTTCTGGCGGGTCCCTCACTACGAGAAGTCAAGTTACAGGGAACCAGGCAGAGGGCCTTCTCGGTAGTGGCACCCGCCCTGTGGAACGCCCTCCCATCAGATGTCAAAGAGATAAACAACTACCAGTCCTTTAGAAGACATCTGAAGGCAGCCCTGTTTAGGGAGGCTTTTAATGTTTAATAGATTATTGTACAGTATTTTAATGTTCTGTTGGAAGCCGCCCAGAGTGGCTGGGGAAACCCAGCCAGATGGATGGGGTATAAATAAATTATTATTATTATTATTATTATTATTATTATTATTATTATTATTATTCAATGACCCCAATTACATCTATACAGGGGCAGTTCTCAACATTCTCTTTGCTACACCCCCCCCCAAAAAAAATTTCTCTCATCAAGCATTGACCTGGTTCTCAGGGGGCTCCTATTGAGTGCTGTAGAACGATCAAGGTCAACATGGACCACAGTTGAGAGTAGTCATGTTTAGTGACTGGATCAGCAGTGGGTGCTGGAGCGGTGGGGCAACACCACTCACCTGATGTCTGGTAGGTCATATTGCTGCTGCTACTGGGAGGTAGAAGGGAAGGAGCAAAGTTATGGTGAGCATAAGGTAAAGGTAAAAGGACCCCTGACCATTAGGTCCAGTCATGGATGACTCTGGGGTTGCAAGCGCTCATCTAGCATTATTGGCCGAGAGCCGGCATACAGCTTCCAGGTCATGTGGCCAGCATGACTAAGCCGCTTCTGGCGAACCAGAGCAGCGCACGGAAACGCCGTTTACCTTCCCGCTGCAGCGGTACCTATTTATCTACTTGCACTTTTGACGTGCTTTCGAACTGCTAGGTTGGCAGGAGCTGGGACCAAGCAACGGGAGCTCACCCCGTCATGGGGATTCGAAGCGCCGACCTTCTGATCGGCAAGCCTTAGGCTCTGTGGTTTAACCCACAGCACCACCCGCGTCCCATATGGTGAGAATGGTGTGGTGCAAATACACCAGTGGCATTGACCTGGTGCTCTTGCCAATGCATTTGCACCACACCAGCATTGACACCACCTCACCCTTCTACATCTACCCAGGGCCAGCGCGTCCATTAAGGCAAACTAGGCACCAAATGGAGGGGGCGCTGGCCAGCCTGCCCCTGCCCCCCTCCGCCCGCCGCCCGGTGCTGCCCCAACCAGCGGCGGAGCAAGCAGCTTGGGGCGAAAACCGCGGCAGCGCCAAAATGGAGGGGGTGCTGGCCAGCCTGCCCCTCGGCCCCCCCCGCCACCCGGTGCCGCCCCAACCAGAGTGGCGAAAACCGTGGCGGTGCGGGGCACCCGGCCGGGCAGGGGGCGGGGCACCGTACGTTATGCGCAATGATGTCACGTGGCCCGCCCCCTCGCCTAGGGCACCAAAATCCCTAGCACTGGTCCTGCCTCTACCTCCTGGTAAATGGCAGCAATGCTGCTCATCATAGGTCAGGTGAGTGGCAGTGCCTCACCATGCCACCCACTACTGGGGGGGGGGGAATGAGCCAAGAATGGGGTCGGGGGAAGGAGTGGAACTCCCACCTGTTCATCAAACTTGGCAGACATTTTACTACTTAATAATGATGTTTTGCACCAGCTACTTCTCGCAACCTGTGAGTGATTCCTTTAAGAATTATAAAAGGAAGGTATGCATTTTTCTGTTTTGTAGAAATGAAATAGTTGGCAGAGCTTGAATGTGTTCTTAAAATTAACAGTGATAATTATAACATTACAACTGGAGTTAAAACAGCATACCATATCAAAAACCTGGGTGTTTGTTTGATAAATTTGCAGGAAGAATGAAATCAGTAAGGAAATCTCAAGCTTAACAACAAAGAGTGCTAAATGCATCTGGGGTGTGTGTGTGTGTGTGTGTGTGTGTGTGTTAAACATTCATAATGATTGAATAAGTTGTGGAAATCAACCAGATGGTGTAGCTATTGTCCTTGCCATATTCTAAAGACTAATAGAGTTTGTACTCCAAGATTTATATTTTGTCGTCATTTAATTTATCTATCAATAATACATAATAACTCAAAAAGAGACTTACAGTTTAAGAAAGAATCCAGAAAGTATTAGGGCAATGTCTTTATTTGACTTAAGAAAGCATCATAACACAGTGTGCAAGCTTTTCAGTCTTCCAGAACTGTTACAGGGTAGATTAAAAAACACACACACGGAGCGGGGAGGCCAATTCATTTGTGTCTTCAAGTATTAAGAGAAGTGTGAAGATGCATCTTTATTCGCCAAGAGAGCATTTCCTTCCAGCCACTAGGTAAAGCTACCCAATTTCCCTTCTATCCACTTTTTTCTTTTGCCTAGTATGCTGACTAAAATTAATATTTCCCTTTGTTTATACAAGGACTGCTTAGCTTCCCTTCATTCATGTCCTGTTCTCAACCTACCGAAGGAACTTGTGTGTTTCATCTAAGGATGGAGGAATAATAATACACTGACAGTTAGTTGCTGCATTTGCAGAGACAGGGCCCCAGTCATTATGTGTGTTCTCCTGCCCAGGAGGCCCGGGTGCAACCTGAAACCTGCAAAGCATCTGAAAGGGCCTTATTGGGATGTCTGCAACCTCTTCCTACACAACATCTTGAGATTCTTACTAGGTGAAGATATGGTGGCCTGACCAGTAGCTTCTCCCCCGTCTTCCACCAAATGTTCAGTTTTTACCATCTGGTCTCATGAAGAGTTCTGAGGAATCAGAAACCTGCATGTTATTTTATGACATTTTTTGTTGACCTCATAATTAAGGGCGCAAACTGGCCACAAAAAATTGCCTTGCACATGTTGTGAAGCAACCAAATCTGTTTCAGTTTCACCCTGTATTTTCCCAGTTCAACGTGTTATTCTGATTTGTTAGACCCAAAATTCCGTTTTCCCTTTTACTATAATGGGGAGTGAGGAAATGGCTATCACTTCCCTCCCTTTTTACAGAAGCGGATAAAATTTGCAGGCTAATGAAACACTTCTGAGTGAATTAAGACGGCCAAATTTCAGGCTGATGCATCCAGGGGGTTTTGTGTGTGTGCAAAGAACCTTTAAAGCTTTTTTAAAGCCTTCTAATTTTGCATTTTTAAAAAATGAAAAACTGGCAACATAAGGGAGGTGCCACTGGGTAAGCGGGTAATATTAGGCTGGCAATAAAGTGAAACAACTGGGAGCTTACATAAGAGACAAACAATCCCCACCCCACAGGGAGGAGGGGATAAAATGTTAATAAAACCAGTGCTTTTTTTCTGGGGGTACTCAAGGTCACACAGCACCGACACATTTTTTTTCTAGAAGAAAAGCAGTAAATAAAACTACTAATCCTTGATAGCAAGAATTCAATGTAATAAAATCACTGGTACCCTAAAACAGAAGAGAGGAAGATGAAACTTTAAGCAAGCAAACTAAAACCAGGAGGGGGAAAATTGGAAATGAAAAAAAAAAGCACACACAAACCTAAGGAAAATATGAGAAAACAAATGAAATGAAAAACAAATAATTAAATTAGGTGTTGTTTGTTGGAAAACAGAAAGAGATTAGAATTAAAAGGAATGAATAAATCACACAGAAAGCCCTACAGCTGAACTAAGGGAGAGAGAGAAATAGAATGACCCTATATGGAGCTCTCCTAAAAGTTTGCAAAGATCTCTCCCTAAATCACTCTCAGTGCAGTGCTCTGGAAAAAATAATTAACTAGGATTAAAACCCAGGCCTGTTTGTCAAAGCCAAATATTCCTCCAACTCTCCACCACCTTCCCACTTGAATATGGTTACCAGACTTCCTCGTTTCCCGGGGACAGTCCCCAGATTTACAAATCTGTGCCCGGACAAAACCCGTTCCTGGAATGTCCCCGGATTTCATTTAATGTCCCCAGATTTATATTTTAAGTGTTGTAGATTTATTAGTAGGGAATGAATGTTGCGTGATTGGTTCAACGGCACAAGACATGTCTTATGGAGACTTCCGGCGAGGCAAAATGGCAGCGAGCAGCTCCTAAAGCCAGCCAGAGCCAACTGTGCTACCAGGCTGGTTCCGGGCTGCTGAGACTGCCGCTGTCACTGCCGACGCATCAACTGGGGGAACAGCTGACCCCCCCCCCTGTGACCCAAATCGAGCCGGGAGAGAGAGCGCTCGGCCACCCGGCCAACTGCCCAGCAGTGCTCTGGGGCCAGGAAAACCTCAGAGCCGATGCAGGGAGAAAGAGGGGAGAGGAGAAGGAATAGAGAGAAAGAGGAAAGAGAAAAAAGAGGGGAGCCCTGACGTTGCCGTGCCACTGCTGCCACTACTGTTGAGGAGGAGAGGTAGGAGAGCATGAGGAGGGCAATGACACATGGCCAATCCCAGGCCCGACCCAAGCCTACCCCACGACAGCTAGCGCTCCAAGAGAGCAGGCCAGGGCCCCATAGCTGTCAACTTTCGGATTTGAAAATAAGGGATTTCCCCCAAAATTTCGGATTTGAAAATAAGGGATGCCGCCAGGGCGGTGCAATGGCACCAAGTAGCCTCGCCACCCTGCGCTCCAGAAGCTGCGCGCGAACGGGTGAGCGAAAGAGCGAGCGCATAGACGGCAGGCAGGCTGTCTGTCTGGTTGGGCGTGAGGGTCTGGCTGCACAAGGCATGCAAGCTCCGCCCCAAGTCAGTCTCAGACTCCTTATTGGCAGCTGAGCAACGCAGCTGAGGAGCCTCCCTGGCCAGCAGGGAGGGAGAGGAGCTGCTTCCTTTGAAATCCGGGGAATTTAAGGGATATCAACAATCCGGGATAGCAGCGGGAAACGGCATTGGAATAAGGGAGTTTCCCGCAAAAAAAGGGAGGGTTGACAGCTATGCAGGGCCCAGAGGAAGGCCTCACGACAGAGGAGACCACAGAAGAGAAGATATTACTCTTACTTTTTTTAAAATAACTTTTTCTTTATAACTTTTTTTCTCTTTCCAAAAAAAATGTGTCCCCGGATTCTTTGAAAAAAATCTGGTAACCTTACACTTGAATTCAGGGTGTCTCCCTTGTCAGCTGTTTTGTTTAAAAATTTAAAAAAATGCACCAGTTATTTTATTTTACTGCATTAATTTTGGGGCTCCCAAGTACACAGAGTACCGGTATCTCAGGATGTTACGGAGTTCTTGATCTGACTCAATATGCCATCACTGGTTATGTGTGTGGAAAACCTGGTTTTACAATGTTTGAGGCTGTGTATACAGTGTTTCTACAGAATTGTTTTAAAGCAAACAATTATTCATAATACAAGAAAAATGGCCACTGGCTCAATATAGTCACCTCCTTTCTTCACATGACCACAACTGTTTTCAATGTTTCTGAAACAATAACTTGTAGTGTTCAAGAAACTGTGATATTTTGTTAATACCAGAAAACATCCAAAAGAACAATAAAACAGTGCTTTATTAAAAGTAAACTTTTCCTAAATCTTAATATTTGGCATTAAACAAGACATCAATATACTTAAAAAGAGGGTATCTTTAAAAATGCATAATCCCATCAGGCACAATTCAGCCAAAGCTAAACTCTTTTAAGCTTATGGTTAACATTTCAATTGAAGTCAATGGATCTGAATTGTGCCTAAATAGATAATTTGGAAGGAACATGTCATAATGAAATTAAACAGCGTGCATTTGTAATTTCTATAAATTTGCATCAAGTAAATTCCTATGGACAAAATTAAATTCATTGAAGATTCCTTTTTTATATAAAGCATACCACCATCCTTAATTAAGTTATTTCATTTGCTAACCTAATAAACCAGGGACACTGCATACTCTGCACTGTGGATACAGTAAATAGCATGTTATATTCACCTTTTTCATGTATTCCCTATAATACACCACTGGTGGGCAGCAGCCAAGTGCAGTGTGGCTGAGTATGATTGAAAGATCAAAATGTAACTTCACAAGGGTGTACATGAAAATAATCTGGAACTTAGTGTGTTTTGCAAATAGGCATTCTTGCTATCCAGTGTTTAATAATTCATCACCCCAGCCCAGCAAAACTCAGTGAACAATGAAATAACTCAGAACCACAAATATTAGAGCAAGGACATAGCAAAGGGAAAATCTAGTATGACATAGGTCTGGAGTTTAAGAACAGATTAGAGCTGTAATAAATATACACACATATTCAAAATGCATGAAATTTCCCAATGTCACCATTCAACATTTGAATGAATTATTCAGAATTTCAGTTTGAATATTCCTTTTCAATATTCAATATTCAATTTGATTTTTATTTTTATTTTTACTTTAAAATGCAGATATTTAAAACTTTGGGGCATCTTTTAATTTGGTAGGTTTCAAATATGAAAATACAAATGTCTATAGCATGTTATCTGTCAAATGCTATACAGATATATTTTTGTAAAAAAAAAATGCAGTTATGTCAGCTATCAAATACTGCCAAATATTAAACACTGTGGCGATCCTCCTGCAAAATCGTGCCACATATAATATAACAATGATTTCCAAACATTCTCCTGGGATCTGAATTCTTTGGAATCCTATTGAGGTGACTTTTATCAGAAGACAAGCTTTCCTAAAAGAAATAATGCTTATTTATCATCATTCTGGATCTTCTTCTGCCCTGCACAGGCACAAGGCAATGTTCAGTGTGCTTCACAGCGGATAATGTGATGACCGAACAATGCATTCCCTCAACTAAGCATGTGCCCTAGCACATATCCCCAAATCACCTTCATTGAACAGGCATTCCTTGGCAGACAATGTGGAACTCGTTCTCTTGAAGGAAGGAAGTTTGAAAAGCGCTGTGATATGCCATTGCACATCAGCTATCAGGACTGTCGAATACACCAGATATAATTGTGCGCCAACTACCAAATATTATGAAATACCAGTTGTCGAATGTCAAACACGGAACTGAAATATTCCTGAGTGTCAAAGGCAGATATCAAGTAGTTGGTGAATATTTGACAAATATTTGGTTATTCTGAGAATATCTGGAGGCTATTTGACTTCAACATTCACAAGGGAGAATTTTGGGGGGCAAATTAATTTCAGCATGTGTAAGAACGACCATAACAGATCCCTCCGCAGGTGAGGGGATCAGCATAGGTTTAGACTGAGCTGTCTTTCCTTCATCATCATCCTTGGTTGACTGTCAGAAACTCCCAAGAGCATGAATATATTGTGGGAGGAGGGTTGTACGGATTTGTGACTTGCGGGGACATGGAGGTCACCCATTGAAAGCAACTGCACATAGCCAAGGGTTTTTGTGCAACTGAAGCCTTTAAAGTTTGGGGTGTTTTTAAAAGGAATCCTCCTCTTCGAGTTTTTGAAGACAATTTGCATGAACATGACATCAGGAGTGAACAGCATGGAGGAGCAGAGACATGGATCTGACCTCCCCGTTATGCAGTCATTGCAGGCCAGGAACATCTCAAGTCCAATGCAGCTCATTTTTGTACACAGTTAGTGGTCCGTATAGTTAAAGCTATGGTTTTCCCAGTAGTGATGTACGGAAGTGAGAGCTGGACCATAAAGAAGGCCGATCGCCGAAGAATTGATGCTTTTGAATTATGGTGCTGGAGGAGACTCTTGAGAGTCCCGTGGACTGCAAGAAGATCAAACCTATCCATTCTGAAGGAAATCAGCCCTGAGTGCTCACTGGAAGGACAGATCCTGAAGCTGAGGCTCCAATACTTTGGCCACCTCATGAGAAGAGAAGACTCCCTGAAAAAGACCCTGATGTTGGAAAAGATTGGGGGCACAAGGAGAAGGGGACGACAGAGGACAAGATGGTTGGACAGTGTTCTCGAAGCCACCAGCATGAGTCTGACCAAACTGCGGGAGGCAGTGGAAGACAGGAGTGCCTGGCGTGCTCTGGTCCATGGGGTCACGAAGAATTGGACACGACTAAATGACTAAACAACAACAACAGTGGTCCCCGATGGGGATACATCTTTACCCATGTCAGATGTTACTTTTAAGTTCCGTGAGATAACTGGATGACTATTGTAATGTGTATTTAGATCATGGGTGGGGAATCTATGGCCCTCCATACATTGCTGGACTGCAACTCCCATGATCCCTGGTGGCAACAGATGGGGGCTGTCCAACAATGTCTGGAAGTCCACAGGCTCCCAACTCCTGACTGAGACACATATTTGCCTTGCCATGCCCATTGGTTTCCCTTGCTTGATTTGGGTGATTCAAGTAGCTTCTGGATAGCTCAGACAGTAGAGCACGAGACTCTTAATCTCAGAGTTGTGGGTTTGAGCCCCACATTGGGCAAAAGATTCTTGCATTGCAGGGGGTTGGACTAGACTCTCATGGTCACTTCCAGCTCTGCAATTCTATGATTCTAAGTCTAAACAACCACCTCCCAGTGTGATTGCTATACCCAGCTCCTAAAAATCATGGTCATATTCCTAACATACTGAGCCACAGGTAGAAATAGAATAGAATAGAATAGAATAGAATAGAATAGAATAGAATAGAATAGAATAGAATATATTTTATTGTCATTGTCCCCTTTGGGGACAACGAAATTACTCAGCAGCTCCATCCACCCAAAAAGGCACTCCACGCAAAAACAAAACAACTACAAAAACACTGATTAAAACCATACAGTATGATACAGCATAACAGGTAAGATTAGATGACTTTCAAAGTCCAGGCTTCCCATTCAAGGCCGAGATCGCTCTGGAGAAGAAGCTGTTCCTAAGACGGCTTGTTCTTGTCCTCATCGTCCTGTATCTCTGTCCCGACGGCAAGAGCTCGAAGAGACAGTGACCAGGATGCGATGGATCTTTTACTATGTCCAGTGCCTTTCTGTGGCACCTGGTGGCATAAATCTGCTCTAAGGTGGCGAGCGAGCAGCCAACAATGCTCTCTGCTGCCTTAACAACTCTGCACAACCCCATCCTGTCCTGGGTAGTACAGCTTCCATACCATACACATAAGCCATAAGTGAGCACGCTCTCAATGGCACAGTGATAGAAGGCAAGCAGCAGCTTTTGCGGAAGATGGTTTTTAATTAGAATTCTCAAAAAGTACAGTCTCTGCTGCGCCTTCTTCACAAGCCCCCTTATGTTGACACTCCAGGACAGATCCTCCTGTAATTCAATGCCCAGAAATCTGAACATTGTTACCCTCCCCACACAGATTCCATCAATCAAAAGTGGTTGGACATTGTGTGTGTGTAATTTTGTGTAGAAATAAAACCGAGTTGCCTTAAACAAATTATGCTTACAGTGGAGTTTAATGCTTTTGTGAATCTTAGAATTGGTTGGATTACTAAATCCTTGGTTGCTAAAGGTTAAGTAACTTTTTCTTAAAATAATTGTGTGAGATTGTGCCCTTGGCAAAGTTCTACCAAATTCAGTTATCCACATAATCACAAACAGGATTCAACAGGTATGTTGGACAAGATTCTCCTCAACAAAGTTACATGATTAACCAATTCCACTCTATATTCTTTTCATGAAATGTGAAAAGAAAATGTGACACACACACCCCACATGCCCTTTCCCAAATAGGAAGCAGCTTTAACAGTGCAATCCCACACCTGTCTACTCAAAGGTGAACTCAATGGGGCATACACCCATGTAAGTAATGATGATTAGAGTTAACATGGAACTTGATTCAATGTTCGGTTAAGCTTCCAATTTGTGTATTACCTCCAAACACCCATGAGTAAATGTGTACAGAAGATTAAAAACCCATGGAAAAGTTTGTTAAATAACTTTGGCGCTTTCTTGACAGTACTCCTGTTTTGTAGCTAGTATAATGCTCTACTTGGGACGCGGGTGCCACTGTGGGTTAAACCACAGAGCTTGCCGATCAGAAGGTCGGCGGTTCGAATCCCTGCCAACCTAGCAGTTCGAAAGCACGTCAAAGTGCAAGTAGATAAATAGGTACCGCTCCGGTGGGAAGGTAAATGGCGTTTCCGTGTGCTGCTCTGGTTCGCCAGAAGCGGCTTACTCATGCTGGCCACATGACCCGGAAGCGGTACGCTGGCTCCCTCGGCCAATAAAGCGAGATGAGCGCCGCAACCCCAGAGTCATCCGCAACTGGACCTAATGGTCAGGGGTCCCTTTACCTTTATAATGCTCTACTTAGGCCTGTGTCATACTGTTATATGTCGGAGGTTGCGCTAAATGTTATCTTAGGGTACCTTGCAGACATGTGATCTTATAGCTTTGAGACTACGATCTGTAGAAGAGGATAATGCAAAGAAAGTGGTCAAACCCATTTCTTTGCTAAGCCAATATCCTAGCCAGATTTGTTAAGCATCTGCTTTGTTAGGTAAGTATGGGCCAAAGTGTTGCCATAGGAACGAAATAGCTGGAGACACCTCCAGGGGGAAGGCACCTTCTTTCCCCTGGCTGGAGATGATGTTATCAAGATCTCTATGTCCGTAAGACAATAGCCAAGCAAGCAATCCTGGGCCCACAGCTGGAAAGAGATAGGGAGCTGATTTACTTTCTGTGCAGAAGTGAGAGAACAGGATGCTGGCCTAGGTGGGCCATTAGCCTGATCCAGCAGTCTTGTCTTAAGTTCTTATGTGAACTGCATGTACGGTAAGAATGACCACACCGGAGCCATGTGTCAACTGGACCTTAGATTAAGGTTACCAGATGTCCCCGTTTCCCGGGGACAGTCCCCATATTTACAAATCAGTCCCCTGACAAAACCCTATCATTCCGACTCATTTCAATGAAGTGTCCCCGGATTCATTGAAAACAATCTGGTAACCTTACCTTAGAGGGCAAATTGCAGAAAACAGTGTGCTTAACCATTTTCCCCTTCAGGTAGAATGTAGCAACTTAATCAAAGCTTTAGGTTTCTTTTTGGTTTTTTTCAATAGGCCAGCTAACCAGTTAAGTTGGGGGTAGATGCTAGATCCCTCTAAATGTGCCATGAATTTGTTGCTGGCCAGATGCCCCTAAATTATAAGTTTTAGTAAATGTACAGGGGACCAGGCAGAGGGCCTTTTCGGTAGTGGCACCCGCCCTGTGAAACGCCCTCCCACCAGATGTCAAAGAGAAAAACAACTACCTGACTCAGATTTAAGAAAATGGGGGGAGATGTATCCACGTATAAGACGCCCCCTAATTGTTTACATTATTTTTTAGGCGGGAAATTAGTCTTATACACGGAAAATATGATATATTGTGTTTTCAGCGCATTCTGAAGGCAGGGGGGGATGGTATGCACCATGTGAATAAATTGTGAAATGGTCTGTAAATTGAACTGGAATTGAATTTGTTCCTTGGCCGAAGGGGGCAAAGTTTAACGGTAAATAATTTCTTTTTTGAGGGGTTGCATAAGATTAAAGGGAGAGGGAGAGGGAGAGCAAGTTAGCTATAACATCCTGCCAGGCTACAAACTCTGCCCACTTTGGGCTCTGTCTGAAAAAAGCACTGGGTGACTTTTCTGGTGGGTCAACAGCTCTTTAAAAGAAGGAGCCCCCCCACCACCGTATACACAGAGAGTTCAGGTTTTTAAACTTTGGCATGTATAATTTCTTTCAATTGTTTAAATATCATAGAAATCTCATATATTCACATGAATTAATACAGCAATAAGAATTCCTTTAGGCACTTCGTCAGGATTTTGTGGCAAAAAGAAAAAAAAATGTCATTGACCCAATTCCAACCCAACATCAATTTATCTCAAAAGATGTCATTTCTAATTTGCTTAACACCTTAATTAAATGAAACTGGCTATCTTGCCAAAAGACTAATAACGGCAAATATCTTGTAAGAGATTTCTTTTGATAATGAGTTCTGGAAGTGATTAATGCTTACACATATGTAAACATTTTCACTATGTCATTAGCCGCTGTGGTGCTAATTTATACAGATTAAGGCAGGGAGGCGACTATGGATTTACATTGCATGAGTAATCTATGTAAGACAGGAACAATATTTGAATTAGGTGAGAAGGGAGATTTTAATTCCCCCCTTCTAATTCCTAATCTTTTGATGCTATTTATTACAAATATATAAATGGTAATTTCTAATAATATTATACGAAGTTAAACAAGGCAGTCGTTTCAGGCAGAATGCAGCCTGCAGCTCAGTCAGGGGCTCCTTTTACAAAGGAAGATGTACCTGCTTTTGTTTCAAGATTATCTTTTGATTCCATATTATCAGTCAAATGTAATTGAGATGCAGAAAAATATATAATCTTATGCAATCTGATGACATGCAGATTCAAAGGCTGCTCTTACCAAAATTGGCAGCTGTGAAGTTATCACTCTGTGCTTTCTGGTGTCTCTGTTCTATTGTTCTTGTAGTCGAAATACAAAAGATACACCTCTGGTTGGGAACGAACAGATTTCCAAGTTTCCACCTGAACAGGATCCCCATTGTTTCCTAATTAACCGTGCCTTATTAAGCCTTCCAGCACAAGGGAAGGGAAAGATGATAACAATGTATCTATATTACTCATTGTAGATTGCTATCCCTGTAGGGTGTTGTGGGTTGTTTTTTTCTTTTCTTTTTTGGCTTGCTTGCTTGTTTGTTTCAAAATTAGTCACCAAATCTAATCGTCTTAAACTACCATCAGCAATCCATACCAGAAATGGTGTTCTGTGTGAAACCTTTCTGTAGTAGAGCAATGCGACTTATGGTGATGCTTGTGGAACAGTATACATGGCCTTGTTTTGAGTCACTGTCCTGGGGTAGCCATAAAGGGACCCCTGACCATTTGGTCCAGTGGTGTCCGACTCTGGGGTTGCGGCGCTCATCTCGCTTTATTGGCCGAGAGCCGGCGTACAGCTTCCGGGTCATGTGGCCAGCATGACAAAGCCGCTTCTGGCAAATCAGAGCAGTGCACGGAAACACCGTTTACCTTCCTGCCAGAGCGGTTCCTATTTATCTACTTGCACTTTGACGTGCTTTCGAACTGCTAGGTGGGCAGGAGCTGGGACCAAGCAATGGGAGCTCACCCCGTTGCAGGGATTTGAACCACCGACCTGATCAGCAAGCCCTAGGCTCAGTGGTTTAACCCACAGCGCCACCTGGGTCCCTTTAGGGTAGCCATGCACTCCCCTAATCTTGCAAGACAATGATCCTTACATAACCTTGCAGGTGGCAAGGTTCTTAAACTCCGTTTTGTCCCAAAAAGGCGAAATGGCCAGTTACATAACTACTAAAGGTCTTTCGCCTTTTTTCCTTTTAGATTGCTGTTTTAATATCTCTGGGTGATGGTTACTTTTGACGGCCGTGGTACGATATTCTGCTACTGTGGTATCTCCGTATTTCTGTGTTATATGGTTTGTTTTATGTATGCTTACGTTTATGTTGATATATTTATATGGGCTTATAGCTGCAATGGGACCCAGGTGGTGCTGTGGGTTAAACCACAGAGCCTAGGGCTTGCTGATCAGAAGGTCGGCAGTTCAAATCCCTGCGACGGGGTGAGCTCCCGTTGCTTGGTCCCAGCTCCTGCCCACCTAGCAGTTCGAAAGCATGTCAAAGTGCAAGTAGATAAATAGGAACCGCTCAGGCGGGAAGGTAAACAGCGTTTCCGTGCGCTGCTCTGGTTCGCCAGAAGCGGCTTTGTCATGCTGGCCACATGACCTGGAAGCTGTACACCGGCTCTCGGCCAATAAAGTGAGATGAGCGCCGCAACCCCAGAGTCGGACATGACTGGACCAAATGGTCAGGGGTCCCTTTACCTTTATAGCCACAATAAATTTCTATTCAGCTATTCAGCTACACTCAGCAACAGGTGTGCAGCCTTCTGTTACGTTTGCAGTTCTGGGGTCAGGAAGAGCATGTCCCTGCAACATCTACCACATCATCATCATAGAGATTTGGCTTGTTGCATAATATTTTTTGGCCCACTCATTAGATCCTTGAATGATGATTCTTCTTAAGACAGCCCAGACTTTTTACATAAATCCACTTACAACAGCATTACAAAGTAGGCCAACGTTACAACCTCTCAGGTTGTGGGTGGGTGCTGAGGATGAGAAATCATGGGTTTCAAAGGGCCATGCCCTGTAAATTTGGGACGGAGGTGAGATCTGAACTGGCAATGTTCTGGCTCACACAGTTCGGTGGAAATTCAGGTGTGGTCCAGGAATTTGTAAATTGCCCCGGTGTCCACAGGGATATAGCTGTGGCGAGGAGGCAACATCAGATTGTGATTCCAAATAATATAACACCACATTCCATTCTGTCAGCCACAACTCAGTTGTCAACCGTTCAGGGTGGGGGGCAGAAGCCTGGGCCAGTTTTTTTGACATCTAGGTCAGCTTTGAGTGGGTGTGTATGACAGAGTTATTTGAGCAACATACAAACATCAGAGAATGTACTTGTGGAGCCACATGGGAGGATGAAAGTTGTTGTGTGTCAGGTGAAAAAGCAGTGAAATAATATGTTAGGTCACAATGGTTGTTACTTTGGGGCAATATAGTTATCATCAAAGCACTCCAGTGTCATGGACTGGTTGGATGCAGAGGAATGGTGGCAAGAACCAGCTGAGGAACCACCAAAGGAAGAAGGTTCAGAGCAGAGGGAGTGGTGGTGGGACAATGATGAGTGGTCAGAGGGAGAAAAGGGAGAAGACAGAGAAGAGCAGGTATTGGAAGCTGAAGGTGTAACACTGCTTAGCGAGTTGGGAGAGTCTCTAGCAGAGAAAAGTCCAGAATCAGAGGCAGAAGCTCAAGCAGGGGAGTGGGAGGAGGGAGGCCCAGAGGCCAAGATGAATCAAAGAGGTGAAAAGTCACCTTCTGCCCTGTTTAGGGAAGAAGGCAGCCCTGTTTAGGGAAGTTTTTAATCTGTGATGTGTTAATGTATTTTAATGTTTGCTGGAAGCCGCCCAGAGTGGCTGGGGTGACCCGGCCAGATGGGCGGGGTACAAATAATAAATTATTATTATCATTATTATTATTATTATTATTATTATTACTGCTGCGACAAGCTCCCCTCCCCACTTGTCTCCCAGAACCAGTAGAGGCATGAAAAGGGCAGAGGAGAGATTGGCTGCAAGCAGACACAGTCTATGATTGCTTGGGGAAAACTCTGGAGAGGAGGGGACTTTTGAAACCTCCCCACTCAGCCAAAAAGTTCACTGGGCGACCTAGAGTCAGTAACTGCATCTCAGCCTAGCCTACCTGACAGGGTTGTTGTGTGACGATAAAAATGTGGAGGGTGAAAACCATATAGGCCACTTTGAGCTCCTTGGAGGAGGGCAATCAATCAATCAATCAATCAATCAATCAATCAATCAATCAATCAATAATAGTCACTGAACAACTAACAAATGAAGCTGTGAGCTCAGCTGAGCCCTTTGCGAGATTACAAGGTGCAGGTACACATGTCCTCTGTAGTAAAAACAGTTCTGTTGAGCTTTGGTGGCTGTGGTAGGTTTGCGGGAATAAGACCGTGGGGGAAGCGATGCGCTAATTTTCTGGCAGCAGCACCTGAGCACACACAACAGTCCTTTCAAGCATTTCGTTCGGGAAAGAATAAATACATGTAGGGCGACGGACTCCAGCCCTACCTATGCACATTCCTTAGATGCTTGGAAAGAGTCTATATGTACAGCTGAATGTGCAGAGAGCTCTTCCCATGAAACCCTGAATTAGCAAAAGTGGAAAGTAGCGTCTGTTCAGGAGTTTAAATAAAATGTGTGAGTTGGGGCAAAGCCTGTCACTGCCGTGCTGCCCCTGTGCTCCTCCTATCTGTAATGAATACCAGAAAAGGGGTCAAGTGCCCAGCCAGTGTATGAACATACTTTAGCAATATTGTCATTTTTATAAGTATTTTAATCCCTCACTATCAATCTACATTTTCTTCTGTGTTAAAACAGTTTTCAGCTACTGCCGCAGCCCAGCTCATGCTGTTAACCCCTCTCATGGTTAACTATTAAAATCCGTTTTTTAATGTAAAAAAGTGAAATGTGGCTTTCACCTCTGCCCCCAAAATAATACAAGAAGAGTTTTGAAAGCTTTCTTTTGCAAAAGTTTGGCATCTTCATACATTGTGCATAGTGTTCAGTAACACAATTTTAACAACAACAACAACAACAATAATAATAATAATTTATTTATACTTCGCCCTTCCCAGCCAAGACCGGGATCAGGGCGGCTAACACCAGGCATATAAACAATTGATTAAAATACAACTTAAAAACAGAATTAAAATACAACATTAAAGTGCAGTCTCATTTCAGTAGAAACTCAAATAAAATAAAATAAAAAACTGTTGGGGAAGAAAGCGTCAAATCTCCCCCAAGGCCAACTATCCAAACTGGTCCTACGTGGGCCAGAAAAAGCCAGGGAAGTCCCCAAATAGGAGTTCCATCACAGAAGGAAAAAGGAAAGAGGGGGAGGGGATCAAGTTGGATCCGGGCCAAAGGCCAGGCGGAACAACTCTGTCTTAAAAGCCCTGCGGAAAGAAATCAGATCCTGCAGGGCCCTGGTCTCATGAGACAGGGCGTTCCACCAGGTTGGAGCCAGTGTTGAGAAGGCCCTGGCTCTGGTTGAGGCTAATCTAACTTCCTTAGGGCCTGGGACCTCTAGAGTGTTAAAATTTATGGACCTTAAGGTCCTCTGTGGGGCATACCAGGAGAGGCGGTCCCGTAGGTACGAGGGTACTAGACTTCACTGTTTGTGAAGCAGGTTTCATCTGTTTGTGAACTTTCAAGAAGAATAACATTTCCTGAAACATCTGCACGTTGGTTTGTTTGCAAATAGGGCATTTCATATGCATAAGGAATTGGAGTCTGGGTTTTTACGTGCTTGCATTTTTTTATATTTTTTGGGGTCCTGTGCCCTTGGAATCTCCCTGCTACTTTTTAAATACTAATTTAAAAGTCACCAAAAAAGAATGCACTTTCTTTCATCAGCGCATTATCTTTTTGATTACCGGGCACGGCGATGGGGAGTTGAAGAGCTTCATCTTTGATACCACGCAGTCGAAAGTGCGCACAGATCAAACTGCAACAGTATTTCCAGCTCTGCAGCGAGAGCCGTCTAGGCAAATAGCCCAAAGCGTATTTAGGGCTGCCCTGCAGTCAAGGAGACACATCAAGTGAGCAGACAGCGTCAAAAATAAGTCAGCTGGAATGTAATTGGCTTGGATCACAAGGCTGAGAGACCGGGGCTATTGGTAAACTACAAAGCCGTTTTGACTGTGTTTCCTGCTTCTCTGGCCCTAATGTGAATAATTCCTGCAGAAGGTGATAAAGACGACAGAGGGAATTGTACCTAATGCAGATGGACATCTTAAGGCAGAGAGATCTACCCATCCTTCCAATTAGCCTGCTAGGTGCAGCCTGATATAAAGCAGAAACAGAGCCCCAGGACATGAAGCAAGACGGGGAGAGGAACACAGCTCAGCATGTTTGTAGGAAATCCAATTATTTGTCTGACGCTTTGAATTCAAAAGTGGATTCCGAAAGTCCTAAAGCAATTATGATTTGCCACTGAAAGGGACTGGCTCATGCCAGCAGCTAAACATTTGCATTGTTTTTGGCTTGCGTGCAGCATTTACACTGCAAGGGCCCTGAAGCAGCATCACTTCAGCATGTTGCCAAAGTGGTTTTAATTTTTAATACGGCTATTTTATTTTTTTTTGCCAAATCATATTTATTAAATTTTCCAATCATATAAATCACATCATACAATTATCCATATCAATTTATCCATATAGTCCAATTATTTAATTAATGTCCAAATGCGTTTCCAAATTATTCTTTTTCTTTGACTTCCCTTGCTTCAGTCAATTAGGATTTTAATCATTATGTTAAGTCTCTTGCCTTCCGTAGTCTTGATGTCATCCGTTTTCCAGTTATTTTCCATCGTACTTTTATCTTCCTTCACACCGCTGAGTACTTTCACAAGTGAGATAAAACATCCAAAGCTATCGTGACTGTGTGCATTTTAAGTCCGTACCTCCACCCCCCTGGCACCGTGCCTCTTGCTTCGAATCCAAAAGCTCCATTTCGACGATCGCCATCTTAACTTAACTGATGAATTCCATGTAACACGTCTTACTTAAAAGTAGTTTTTTCTCAATCTGGCTATCACCAAGTCTTTCCAAGGGTGGGATCCAGTCGTATTTGAAATTAATATATTTACTGTAGTTATAGGACTCCCATCCTCTCTGACTTGAAATAGCCAGCTGTTTCTCAGTCGGCCTCCAATTAAACTGCGTCATAAATCACTTCGATCATTCCGGAAAGTCGGCTGTATCTCTTACAGAGTGAACAAAAGAGGCAACTGTGCTCAGGGGTTAATTATATCGTAAATCTTTTTACACACAGTTTTTATTTCGATCTCACTTGATTTAAGTAGTAAAGAAGCGTCTCTCCAAGGGGATTTTACCCATAAATTACTCAGAGCAAAAGTCCGCCCCCCTTTCGTTCCGCTTCCACATACCGATTGCTGTCCTCCTGTTTGTTTGTTTTTCCTCCTGTTCCTTGTCTTCTCAGTGGCTGGATTGTTAAGCAAAATAATTTTCTCCTTCATGGCTGAAGCAAGCCCGGAACCTTTCCAAATTTTTTACTTAAGTTCTGGGAATCGTGCCGAAGGTGGCGGCCTTCAGGAGCGCTGATCCCCCACGGGGCTTCGACCCAGGCCCCCCCGCCCCCCGAAGGGTCGGAGCAGGTTTAGGGGCATCTGCGGGCCAGCGGCCCCTCCCGTATATCCCGGGAGGGTTAGGGAGGCTGCATACTCCCATAGCAGCCGCCAAACTTCACGTGGGGGTCAGGAGTGATGGTAAATGTCAGCCATTCCTCCAACGGGCACGAGCGGAATAATACGGCTATTTTAAACACATTGGTAAAAAAAATAAAAATATTTCATGATAGGGACAGAAGAGACAAAAAAAAAAACAATTTTCTTCAGCTTTTAAAAAATGATTTCATGAAAGCTGAATCGAATCTCCATCTAGGAATGTTTGATACATGCATTTAGCACCTGCTGATAGTCTTTTTAATATATATTTAACCTGTGCCACAAACTAGATTTAATGAACATATCAGAGTGCTCTGTTGGTAAAGTTTTTTATATATCAACCTGTCAGGTTCTCTTATCAGTTGTTCAATAGAAGTGCCAAGCCATTTGTCTTTTAGTCTTTTATTTCAGTGCCAAACTATTTACAGTGCAGAGCTCAGTCTTATCATAACTGCTCAGTCAGCAGCAGAATCCGGAAGTGCCTCCCTCCTGTTTTGGCGCCAACACCACAATCTTGGCATCCTAAATTGTTGCCTTCTTCTCCTACGTGCTATCTGCGCCGGAACTGACACTTCCCCCTCCGCGCGAGTCTGCTGGGAGGTCCCAGGCCTCTCACTATCTCTCTGGAGACCTTGCACTCCCTGGCTCCCAGCCACTAACTGTTCCTCCCCCGAGATTGGACTGCCAGTTTCACTCGAAGATGACTCTGTTGTTAAAACAGGTTGCAGCTCTCTATAAACACTCAGAGCTGGACTGGCAGGGGCTGGCAGATCCCTGACACAACCTTTTATGTTCTTCCACACCCGCCCAATGCTCCTATCCCTTCTTTTAGATTCTTTTAGCGTCTTTTAAATTCTCATAGGCTTTTATATTCGCCTTCTGTTTTAATACCTTTTAGCTTTCCAAAACGCTTATCAGATTTTAAATGACTGTATCCTATCCTTTTATGCTGGTCTATGACCGTAATAAAGATTTGATTTTATATATATATATATATATATATATATATATATATATATATATATATATAGCCTATATACTCGAGTATAAGCCTAGTTTTTCAGCACATTTTTTGTGCTGAAAAAGCCGCCCTCGGCTTATACTCGAGTGAGGCAGGCAGTGGCTCCTATGAAGCTTTCCCATGTTTTTTATGGTAAAATTGGGTGCCTCGGCTTATATTCGGGTCGGCTTATACTCGAGTATATACAGTATGTATATATATATATATATATATATATATATATATATATATATATATATATATATTTAAGATGGAATATTTGACCGTTTTAACAGTTGACATGCAAGGGAAGATAGAATTTTACAGCTGACATGCCATGGCATTTGATTCCTCCATAAATTCCTCCATAAATACATTTCTTTCCTGCTTTCTTAAAAAAAAAAAAAAGATTTTGTGATATTTCCCCAAGTATCTCTCTCCCATGTTTTTGCCTTCAGGCATCCTTGAATACTCTGGATTCATGTGATGTCCTTTTCCATGTCAATTATTCTCTTCACATTTTAAAGCTGTTTTGCTTTGTATAGTCTAGAAGAGAAAAAAAAGATTTTAAAATTTAATTACATTATTTTGATGATGACGATGGTGACAATTAGCAGCAGCAGCAGGATAGTATCAACAGCTAAGAAATGGTGTGGCTTTCTTTCCTTTTTTGCATCATGTTTCATGCTCTGCTATGCACCACAACCTGTTGAAGATAGCCAAGTTTCTCCATGATTTTAATCATTCTGGATGACACCCAGCATGACCCAGATCTGTCATCCTGAGGTTCAAAATATTCTGTTGCCTCAGCTGCATGAAAGTGGCTATTGTTTATTCAGAGAAAACATCACATTCTTATCCATTTCCTTGTGCATCTCACAACATGAGTGGCTCCACTTATTTCAGTGTGACCAATAATAAGATAGTTTCCAGTCTGAATGGCCGGAGTGATAATCACCATTTTCTTGAACTGTCCTTCTTTGCACATATTTGCCTTATATTTAATGTTTAATAGATTATTGTATTTTAATGTTCTGTTGGAAGCCGCCCAGAGTGGCTGGGGAAACCCAGCCAGATGGGCGGGGTATAAAAAATAAAAAATAATAATAATAATAATAATAATAATAATAATTATTATTATTATTAAGCAGTCTGCCCTTACTGTAGCAGTTTTCATTTGGTGCAAGTTCAGGTTGATTTACTTGTATCATTAACCCACATCAAATCACCTGCTGAACTGATAACTATTTCACAAAACCAAACATTACCTTCTGAAAGCCAGCAGAAATTCTTTTGAAGGGTTTTAGATTAGATAAATTTATTGTCATTGTCCGTATATACACAGTATACACAACAACGAAAATCAAACACCCAAAGACTTGAAGACTGATGTGGGCTTCTTCTGGAAAGCACTGATGTGTCTGAGAGCATAGAGCCAGTGTTAAAAACTGAGATAATAATAATAATAATAATAATAATAATAATAATAATAATAATTTTTATTTATACCCCGCCCTCCCTGGCGAAGCCGGGCCCAGGGCGGCTCACACCATTAAAATCACAATAAAACATCAAACATAAAAGAGATATGAAAGCTAGGAGCTAAATGGCACCTTAAACCTAGGTTATGGGTGCAACAACGGAATGTCTAGGTGTGTGTTTTTTATGACAAGAATACAAAGCTGAAAATGAATGAACTGCAGCTAAAATTCATGGTCATTCATATTCTTAAGAGGGTCTCTTCTCCAGTCTTCAGAGAGTAGCTGGAAGTGGGGAGGCAGAAAAAGGCCCTCCTTTCCTTCCACTCTGCAGTTTTAATCTGAAATCTCAGGCGCAGTACTGAGCGCAGAGCTCAGAAACTACTCACGCTAATGAAATTCCCTGTCGCAAAATTCGCCTTGAACAATGGGAGTTTTGAACACTGCATGGAGCCATAGGGTACACTCTTATAAGCCTTGCCCCATCTGCACTGTACATTTAAAGCAGTATCATACCTCTTTAAACTGACATGGCTTCCCCCAAGGGGGCTGTAGTTAAGAGTGCTGTGAGAGTTAAGATACCCCGCGGGTGGCGCTGTGGGTTAAACCACAGAGCCTAGGGCTTGCCGATCAGAAGGTCAGCGGTTCAAATCCCCGCGACAGGGTGAGCTCCTGTTGCTTGATCCCTGCTCCTGCCAACCTAGCAGTTTGAAAGCACGTCAAAGTGCAAGTAGATAAATAGGTACCGCTGCAGCGGGAAGGTAAATGGTGTTTCCGTGCGCTGCTCTGGTTCGCCAGAAGCAGTTTAGTCATGCTGGCTACATGACCCGGAAGCTGTACTCCGGCTCTTGGCCAATAAAGCGAGATGAGCGCCACAACCCCAGAGTCGGTCACGACTGGACCTAATGTTCTGGGGTTCCTTTACCTTTACCTTTATTTCCCTCACAGAGCTACAATTTCCAGAGTTCCCTGGACTTTCCTTCCTTGGAGGATTTTAAGCAGAAGTTGGATGGCCATCTGTCATGGATGCTTTAGTAGAGATTCTTGCATTGCATGGGGTTGGAGTAGATTACTAGATGACCCTTAGGAGCTCTACAATTCTATTATTGTTAAACTACTCTGAGAATTGTAGCTCCTAACAATGCTCAGCACACTTACAAACTACAATTCCCAAGATTCTTTGAGTTCAGCCATAACTGTTTAAAATGGTATGATATTACTATAAATTTAATGTTCACTTGGGGTCCAACAGAGCAGTTCCGACTGTCTTGTGCAATTCATTTAAATGAGTTTGTGCAGGACAACTTTCCGCTACTGTATGCATAAATAGTTTTCACTCTGAATTTTATATAGAGAGAGGGGGGGGGAGGGAAACACTTTGAAAAAAGGTAACTAAACAGATTTGAACATTCTGACCCAACACCACATTTCACACCTTTGCCAAATTCAGAAAATTTAAGAGCATGCTCTGATTCCAGAAAAACTAGTTTGGGGTAATAAAGGGGTGGGAAATACTGTTTTTACAAGAACAAGGATTTAATCCATGCTATAGGGAATATTAATATGGTGTGAATAAAAGCTGAAAGATTGTCTGGGGTGGCAGGGAATATTTTAGGAAACTGTGCAGTACGTTGCTCCATGTTTCTCCCAGGCTCTTTTCTCTCAATTCTGCAAAATTGAGAGATTGTGAGGACTGTACAATACAAATAGATTCCATCTCCATTCAGAGATACAGTCGAAGCCAAACGGAATCCGTTCTGGAAGTCCGTCCGACTTCCAAAATGTTTGACAACCAAGGTGCGTCGGACGTTCGGCTTCCTAAGAAGTTCACAAACCGGAACACTCACTTCTGGGTTTGCGGCATTCGGGAGCCAAAAGGTTTGGCTCGCAAGGCGTTTGGCTTCCATGCTACGACTGTACTAAACTTTCATTTCAAAATAAATAAATAAAATAAAAGTAACATCCTGAGCCATACTGGATACTGTATGCAAAGTGGAAATGGTAGCAGTGCTAGCACAGTGAGTCTTAGGGCCCAACCCTAAGAAAATGCCCAGTCTTGCCACCCTCTGTAGTCAACCCTGCAGCCAGTTGTTAAACTACAATTCTCACTGAGGTCATAAACTTGAGCTGTGCTATTTCACACCACAGAATCAGGTATAATTGATGGAATACTAAACAAACAAACTGCCTTAAAAAACAAAACAAAAAATCCTTCCAGTAGCACCTTAGAGACCAACTAAGTTTCTTCTTGGTATGAGCTTTCATGTGCATGCACACTTCTTCAGATACACTAAAACAGAAGTCACCAGACCCTTATATATAGTAAGAGGGTGGGGAGGGGTATTACTCAGAGGGGTGGTGGGAATGGGTGATTGGCTGATAGGAGAGGTAAACCTGTTGACGACTGTTAACGACTGCAATTGGTCTTGCAGGGAAAGCAAGGGGTGAGATGGCTCTCCGTGGTTTTAAGTTTGGTAATCAGTTGCAATTCTGCATGGAGAGACCTGGTTTGAATAGAGACATTGGATTCTTATCTCATTATACATGCCAAAGCTTTTTTTACCCATCTCACCCCTTGCTTTTTCCTGTTCTCTAAGGTGCTACTGGAAGGAATTTTTTTATTTTGTTTCGACTACGGCAGACCAACACGGCTACCTACCTGTAACTGCCTAAAAAAACCTTAGTTGTTAGGGGAAAAGTTAGCCTTGAACCCTTTGTTAGCGTTGCTGCAAGTGGATCTTGTGCAGAGCAGGAATGAATTTGCTCTCCACCACAAGAATGAATTTCGAAGCTTTACTGGAAAGTCTTAAAATAGTTACAAAAGAAACATTGGGAAAAATACAAAGTAACACATTGCTCTTAAACAAACTAGCAATGCAGTCCGGTCTTGTTTTTTAGTCCTTAATACAGTTCACTAAACTTTCCTCTCTCTAGTCTCAGAGAGTGATCCTATGCGTCGCTAAGCTTCCGAATATGATGTTGAGTTCTCAGGTTTCATCTTCTTGCTGACAGAGAGATCTCAGGTTTCCAGGGGTGAGCAGTCTATTAGCCTCCTAGAACCTCAAATGGAAACATCCAACCTTTTCATTGCCTAATGCAAACCTTTCTGCGTAGCATTTTAAATACAACATATTTCTCCCTGAGAAATTTTCTTTCTGCAGGGATTCACATAAAGCGATACTCATTTTTAAATATGGCAGATCTTTTCACCATGTGAGCCTTGAAATGATGCCACCCAAACAGATATTGCCTGCCTCTGTGAGAATTGCACCAGAGTGTGATCGTCTTTGCATCTTTGAAGCCACATTCTGATGGATCACATGAGATTAGTAAAGACAAATATGACATCATATAATTCAATCCATGCTGAGTAAGGTAATGCAATATGACATCCATAATGGATCAATTAGGCTTCCTCTCTAGGTTAGGGTGCCTGCTCTGTCTTTTGAAGTAGAAAAGAGCTACAGCAATAGATGTAGAGGGGGAAAACAGATAGTTGTACACAACCTCTATAACATGGGTCACCCCACACACACCAAAAAGGAGGTTGGTTGTAGGAACTGCCACCAAACCAATCCAATCCAGCATTTTCATTCTAAGAAGGTGCTGACCTTTAAAGCCCTAAACGGCCTCGGTCCTGTATACCTAAAGGAGCATCTCCACCCCCATCGTTCAGCCCGGACACTGAGATCCAGTGCCGAGGGCCTTCTGGCAGTTCCCTCATTGCAAGAAGTGAGGTTACAGGGAACCAGGCAGAGGGCCTTCTCGGTAGTGGTGCCCTCCCTGTGGAACGCCCTTCCAGCAGATGTCAAGGAAATAAGCAGCTATCCTATTTTTAAAAGACATCTGAAGGTAGCCCTGTTTAGGGAAGTTTTTAATATTTAATGCTGTATTGTTTTAACATTTGACTGGAAACCACCCAGAGTGGCTGAGGAATCTCGGCCAGATGGGAGGGGTAAAAAATAATAAATTATTATTATTATAAGATTAGCACTCAGAACATGAAGGTTGGAGATTCATTGCCCAGTCATGGGATTGTTATCACATGACGGTGTTTTGATTCCACAGAGTGGGAAGTGACAAAGACAGGATGTTTGTGTTACTGTGTTCCTAAAGTGGGACTATTGTTCTTTGTTCTTTCTCTTTGCTGTCTGATGCTAGAGAGAGGGGGAGCCATGTTGCAGTGCTCCGTGTGTGTTTATATGTAAATAAAGTAGATTAGCCAAAATGCTGAGTTGCTGAGTTCTGTTACGCAACTGCGCGAACTCTGTGGGATCCTAAGTGTGCTGATGTTTCTTGGCATCAGTCGCTGTGATGTTCGGGCTGAAGAAAGCTTTTGAAGCTCCCGGACGATCGCCCAGGAGGGAGGGAATGTGCAAGTCGGGCATGTGTCTCTGCCAGGGTCCTACTCATGTGTAGGAAATCCTAACAGTCTCTCCCCTGTTTTCTGCCTCCACCGCCATGCCTCCTATAAGAATGCTCAACAAAACCATTTCGTTCACATTTCAAAGGAAGCCAAACTGAATTTGGCACTCCTCAGAACCCAAATTCAGAATGCAACACAACCATGTCAGATGTTGCGCTTCTCTGACTTTTGCAATGTGATTCCTGCCTCAAAAAAAATGCACCGAAAATGCAGAAATATCGAAAGAAAGAAAGAAAGAAAGAAAGAAAGAAAGAAAGAAAGAAAGAAAGAAAGAAAGATATGCTTTAAATGTATACCACCCTTTATCCGTAGGTATCAGGGAAGTTTGCAGCATAAAAATACAAGCTAAAAACACAAAATACATAATAAAATCAAAAACAAAACAAAACAATATCTCCCTCACCCCAATAAAATAGAACAATGGATGAAAAGATATGCATAAGTAGAGTTTATCGCTTAGCCCTTATAGCTGATTTTGGGCTGGCTTCAGCTCAGTGGGTCCAAAGTTACGCAGACCCACTAAATGCTTTTTTAAAATAGAGAACTGGTATCAGGAGGAAGAAGTAAAGAGTGTAATGATTAAATGGGCCCAAGATATAGGTAGAACAATTTATCGAACTCAATGGGACAACTTGTGGAACATCAGTATGAAATTCACGGCTTGCACACGAATCAAGGAAAACATGTTTAAATTAGTATATAGATGGCACCTAACACCTGAGAAATTGGCTAAAATATACAAACTAAAGTCAGACAAATGTTGGAAATGCCATGAAAAAACTGGCAATTATTTTCATTGTTGGTGGACCTGCGTAAAAATTAAAGAATTTTGGAACGTAATTTATGAAAAAAATGAAAAAGATGTTAAAGATAACCTTTAGGAAAACGCCTAAAGCATTTTTGCTGAGCTTAATCCCAGAAAATATACCAGAAGACAGAAAAAATGTTTTTCTTTATTTGTGTGCAGCCGCTAGATTACTAATAGCGCAATGTTGGAAAGGAGAAGAAATTCCAAAGATACAGGAGTGGCATTTAAAATTGGTAGAATTTATGTATTTGGCGAAAATGACGGCAGCAATTAGAAATATATCAAAACAAAAAATAAAAGGAGAATGGAACTATGTTGAAGAATATCTAAAGAAAGAGGGGATGAAAACAGAACTGGTGATCTGCTTGGAATGATTCACAAACAGGGGTAATATCAAATACAGATAATTATAGATATAAATAGATAAATGTATTTCAGCATTATTTTGTATATTAAAAATAGCATGGACAGGAGCTTACAGTAAGGAACGCGAGGTAGAACTTTAGGAAGTCTTTTTTTTAAAAAAAATAATAATTTTTGATGTGGATGTTTTTATGTTGTTTTTTCTTTGTGTGTATGTGTGGTTTCCTTTGGATAATTCTGTTATGTGTTGTGTGTTATTATTATTTAGGCTATATTATTTACATTATTTGTTTGTTGTGAATGTATTATATTTTTTGTCTTATCTGGTCTGTGGATGTTTTTGTTCACTGTAACTATATTGTAACTTTTTTAAAAAAAAATCTGAATAAAGTTTATCTTTAAAAAGAGAGAGAGAGAACTGGTATCATGAATGTCACTTCAAGCTTCCTGTTCAATACAGCTGTGCAATTGCACACACCTGATCCAGGGCCCAACTCTGGCACTTCGGAGCTGCTCCAATCAGCTTCAGGTTAATCTGGGAGCCTGTATTTAAACATGCAATCCAGCAGGGAGGCTGCCTGCCTGCATCTCCTTCTCCTTCCCCCACAACTTGCTACCCAACTGTCTCCTTTTGGCCAGCTCTGGATCATTCCAAGTGGGCCCAATCTGACCTTGGGAGACCCAGGGCTGCCTTCACCCACTCTGGCCTAATCCTGAGTCAACCTGATTTAGCAGGACACTAGTTTAAATCTGTGAACTGACTAGGCGGTCTTGGGCAGGCTGCTCTCAGCGTCTCTTTGCCACCTGCAAAAATGCTGAAATGTGTTAAGAAGAACTTCCTTTTGAATGTCATACAAGAGCAGGCAGGGTATCACGAGCGCAGATAGTTTATAGCACATGGGGCTATGGAGAATTCGCCGAAAGAATATGTCAAACTAAAAGGATATGTATTTAAGGTCTGGGGGGAGGGAGGCATGGTAGTAATTGATGTGCATCGCCACCAGTACTATGAACTATTACTGTGTAGTCTGACCCAAGGCAAGTTCCCGTCCTCAATAAAAGCTGCATTCCATGCTAATAAAACAGCTCAGAAACACCTGGTCAGTTTGCTTCAAATTCATGACTTAACTGATGCAGTAACTGATCATTCATCAACGCTGTCTATGGCATAAGAGGAATGGTCTGCCCCCCTCTCAGTGCTTACACATGGGACAAGCAGGACACATAAGTACATAAATTACACTCTCACCCCACCAATTTCCCCCAATTTTCCCCAAGACTGTTGTTGTTTAGTCGTTTAGTCGTGTCCGACTCTTCGTGACCCCATGGACCAGAGCACGCCAGGCCCTCCTGTCTTCCACTGCCTCCCGCAGTTGGGTCAGACTCATGTTGGTAGCTTCAAGAACACTGTCCAACCATCTCGTCCTCTGACGTCCCCTTCTCCTTGTGCCCTCCATCTTTCCCAACATCAGGGTCTTTTCCAGGGAGTCTTCTCTTCCAGGTGGCCAAAGTATTGGAGCCTCAGCTTCAGGAACTGTCCTTCCAGTGAGCACTCAGGGCTGATTTCCTTCAGAATGGATAGGTTTGATCTTCTTGCAGTCCATGGGACTCTCAAGAGTCTCCTCCAGCACCATAATTCAAAAGCATCAATTCTTCAGCGATCAGCCTTCTTTACGGTCCAGCTCTCACTTCCGTACATTACTACTGGGAAAACCATAGCTTTAACTATACGGACCTTTGTCAGCAAGGTGATGTCTCTGCTGAGCACTGTCTGTTCTCATTTCGTTCCAGTTGTGTTTCAGAGAACTATAGAAGGCGTCTCTGATTTTGAATGTACAGAGAAAGCCCACAGAGTGGCAAATTGAGCACAGAATTCTGCTTTCTGAGATTTTTGTCTTTATCAGTTTCTAGGCCCTTCTGGCTAGGAAGGTAAACTTGAAAGATCGATAACATCTAAAATCTCAGCAGCTAAGACGGTTGCAGAATAAGATTTCAATTTGGGGCAGGGCTGCATAACATCTCGCCCACCCCCACAGAATAAATAGCGCAGTGTGCATATTAATTAAAAGTAGGCAATTTTGCATAATTTAAACTTGGCACTGAACTTATATTTTCTTGGTGCAAAATATGGATTTCCTTGCCTGAGTGTACTTTTTTTTTTTAAAAGGCCTGTACCACCTTTGATACCAGCCAGGATTAGTCACTTTTCAATCCCATTGATTTCAATGGCGGGATAAAGCAGAAATATTAATCTCTCCTATGAAAAATCAATGAGACTAAAGAGTGACTTTGAAGCGTGCTCAAGGTCTTCAGTCTCTAGGCCCAGTTCGGTTTGCAGAATCTTATGCTGCAGCACTGTTGGAACTAAATGCACCCGCTCAGTTCCTGGACGAGAGGCTGAGACCCTAAAGAAAAGGTGCTCTTAGATTATTATTGGACTCAGATGATTCACAGTCCTGTAAATTAATTGTCCAGCAGAGCACAGAGATGTAGAAATTCCTCACACCCTCTCAGTGTAGGCTAGTGAAAATATCAAAGCACCTTTTTGAGGGGAGGTTTGGATTGAACTACTTTAATTCGTTGCTGCAGAAATATTCCAAGAAAGTGTCGCCATTGTGGTTACAAAATTTGGCCTTGTGTCCTACTCTACAGAAAACTATCCTTTATTTTTTAGAAGGCCTGTCCAGTCCAGGTCTGCTTTAAAGATGAAGAACTGTAAAGGAGAACAGGGTCCTTGAGATGGCCCATTGACAGTGAGCCCCCAGCAAGCAAAGTGAGCAGGAATGCAGGTCACCAAATCATAGTCTTCCCAACATGCTGAGGAGGGGAATGTGCAGTAATTTAAGCATATTTGCACTTCTGCATAAACGTTAGCAGACCCTCCAAGTGGGGTCTGCTAGGACATCCCTATTTTCATCAAACAAATGTTGGAGGGTATGGAATAGGATGTCCCTATTTTCATCAAATAATGTAGGAGGGGACATCTCTATTTTCATCAGAGAAGTGTTGGAAGGTATGCATTAGAACAGTGTTCCCCAACCCTGGGCCTCCAGCTGTTTTTGGACTACAACTCCCATCATCCCTCGCTAGCAAGACCAGTGGTCAGGGATGATGGGAATTGTAGTCCGAAAACAGCTGGAGACCCAAGGTAGGGGAACACTGCATTAGAATATAGAGAACTATATCAGCTTTTGCTCTTTTTTAAATGAGCCATCAGTTAAGAGGTGAGCCTCTTAACTGATTAAGGTTTCAGAAGGTGCCTCACCCACCCCAACAAACATCGTTCAGACTTCTTCCAGGTGGATTTCCCAATCAAGACCCTGAATTGCAGCTGAATCTCCTTCTCTATTGCCCTTCTGTGGTTCCATCCCGGTGCTCCATCCAACTCTGGTCCTAATCCTGCTGAGATCCACACAGCAGGTCCCACATATGAGGCTGCCTAGTGCTCACACACAAAGAGGCACTTTGTTGTAGAAGCTCAAACACGGTGTACTGGCTAGAGAGTTGGCCTACAGCCCAGGAGACCCAGGCTCAAATCCCCACTCCGCCATGGAGGTCACTGGGTGACCTTGGGCCAGTCACTGTCTCTCAGTCTAACCTGTGGGAATGTTCAGGGAGGCAGGAGAGGATATATTGTTTACTTATATCCTTCCCAACTTGTGCTAACAAGTTCTATAATTTAGCAGAGTAACATTCCCCTTTTTAAGCTTGTACAACGGATAACATCTTTGCCAGGCTTGTTTAAGCCTCTAAAATAAGTTTCCTGGTAATTTCCCCTTTAGTCCCTCATAAAAGAAATAGACATGACACAGTCTTGTATAAAGGTATAAAAGAGTTTACTCACACACATTCTGTTCACAGACGGATCCCAGAAGGCAGACTTAAGTTACAAAATATATACACGTGGAATCTATCCCATAAGGAGATCGTTCCTCTGTCCTCTCTTGGCTGGAAGCCATCTCAGGCTAAGGAGATGTTGCTTCTTCGAGGAATGGAGTCAGAGAGAGATGTGGCGGCCAGTCCTGTGCTTTTGTTACCTGCACAGGTAAGGTCATGCCCACCTCTGGTCACATGTAGAGGAAGTTTGTCCCAGCCCAGGAGGAAACAGGAAGTTTATCTACTGGCTGGACAAACATCCCTCTTCATGTCTAAACATGTCCACTCTAGGAATGTTGTATTTGACTGCTCTGTGTTTCACACCCCACATAACCTACCTCTCATGGGGCTGTTGTGAGGATAAAATGTGGAGGGCAGACCCATGTGTGCCACTCTAAGATCTCTGAAGAAAATGTGGGTTATATATGTGATAGATAACGGTCGATTGATAGATCATCAATGCCAGCTTTCAGGTATTCTCCAAGCAAATTTAGTGAATTTGAATATTATTTAACAGCAGTGTGTTCCTTAATAAATGCATGATGGACCATCCTTGCACAGGTTTAGCCAAAATTAGGAAACTGGTGCGGATCTCTTCACAGCATTTTGCAAATTGCTACATGTGAAAAAAACATTTGAACCTCTGTGTGTGTGTGTGTCCAGCGTATCATATCATTGTGTTCTCTGGAGCTGCCAGTCTATGGATAAATGAGGCTGCTTATTCAAGGGATAGCCTTGGTACATAAAAGCACTTTGCACCTATATCTAAATAAATAATTTAGGGAATTATCCAAGGATAAGAGAGGAGGCTTCATCGAGAAGGCGCTTAAACCCTCCGATGTTTTTAGCACATTTATTCAAACTGATGCTGAATAATTAAATAAAGAAGAATGGGTGTTTTTATCTTTTATGCATTTTGCATGCAATTGGGTGACTTGCCAGACAATGAGGTTTGGGGGGAAATAATAATGATGCAATATTGAAGCAAGTGCGTTTTCCTTTGGGATGAGATCTACTCAACACTCCCTTTTATCAAGAAAACCAGCCAAATTCCCATTGTTATGACTAGTGGGGAGGACTTGCAGATTGCAAATATTCTCAGGAAAAGTAATGTGTTTCTGCAGGCTCTGCCAGGGCCAGTCTAAGATATTTTTCGACTTGATGCATAGGACAAGGTGGATGAACACACGCCCTCTACATACAGTAGCGAACTAAAAAACTGAAGGTTACTTCAACCCTGGCAATGGGATAATGTCTTCAAAGTCACTTGAAAATAGCAAGCTGATCTAGGAGAATGTTGCCCCCTCCCAGCATCTGCTGCCTGAGGTGGTTTCCTTACTTTGCCTAATGATAGGGCTGGGGTTACACAGAAAACATGTGGTCCACCTCTGCAGGATCCCTGTCAGGAAGGGCTGGCCAGCCATGGCATCATAGATGAAAGACAGGTCTTCTACTCAGCAGTACTACCAACGAGGGCGGTTTACTGAAGTTTTTGCCCGAGGAATGAATGGCAGCCATTCATTTCTGTTAGACAAATTAAACAGGTGAATTCAGGGAACACCAATGGATGAAAGCTCCCCTTGCCCTGATCAGCCACTGAAAAGCCCAGCCTGCTCTTGTCTATCCTGTCTGTCCTATCCTTTCTTTGCTACATTACCCTGGATTGTCAAAATGTCAGGAGAATGAGAGGAGGCTTGGAATTGGCTTTTGACAGCAGTTTTCAGAGTTTACTTTCAACAATGGATGCAACTTAGTCCTGTCTAAGAATATTTACAGTGTGGTGCTACAGATGCCCGTTCAAAAGTAAGTAAATGCTACTGACTTCAGTTGGCCTTACTTCCAGGTTAGAGGGTGTAGAATTGAAACCTGAAGCACTTTAATTTAAGTAGGGCTGAAAAGTATACAATTTGACTAGCTCATCCTCATAGGGCACAATCCAGTCAAAGTTAACCACTTGTCAACCATTTCAGTATCAGCTGAGAGATTGAAGCACTGGCATTCTTAGGTTCCTCTAGATCAGGGGTCAGCAAACATTTTCAGCAGGGGGCCGGTCCACTGTCCCTCAGACCTTGTGGAGGGCTGGACTATATTTTGAAAAAAGAAGAACGAATTCCTATGCCCCACAAATAACCCAGAGATGCATTTTAAATAAAAGGACACATTCTACTCATGTAAAAACATGCTGATTCCCAGACCATCCACGGGCCAGATTTAGAAGGCGATGGGGCTGGATCCAGCCCTCGAACCTTAGTTTGCCTACCCATGCTCTAGATCATGCTCAAAACCTAAGAATTTTGAGAATGATAATATAAGGATTAGATAAATAAATAATTTGAAGGAAAGCTGGAATATATATGTGAGATTGATCGATTGATGCTAGCTGGTGTAAAGGGAGGCCCACTCGCAAGATTTTAGGTATTCCCCAAACAAATCTAGTGAATATTAACATGATGCTTGTCTCTCTACCAAATTCTACCATATATTAAATGCCAACCATTGAATACTATCAAGTATTAAATCCTATTGTAAGTCATTTTATACTATTTTATACTATTTGGGTGCTAAAAAATCCATTACATGTCAATTATCAAACACTACTCAACATCAAACACCACACAAGAGCCAGTGTGGTGTAGTAGTGGTTAAGAGCAGTAGACTCATAATCTGGTGAACCGGGTTTGTGTCTCCGCTCCTCCACATGCAGCTGCTGGGTGACCTTGGGCTAGTCGCACTTCTTTGAAGTCTCTCAGCCCCACTCACCTCACAGAGTGTTTGTTGTGGGGGAGGAAGGGAAAGGAGAATGTGAGCTGCTTTGAGATTCCTTCAGGTAGTGATAAAGTGGGATATCAAATCCAAACTCCATCAAATATTACAATCAACTGTGGACATTAATTATATCTCAAAATCAAATTATTATCAAAATCAAATTGCACAGAATATCCAAAAACATTCATGTGTTGAGAAAATATCCTGGGTTAAAATTTACAAAAGAACATTTTGAGAGGAATCTCAGAAGCATATTAGCCTGGCCTCCAACCAAGGCTCTGATCCAGAGGCGCTCAAAATGCTTTGCACATGAGGAAGCCTCAATTCTTTCTTTTGAAACTTTTCATCCACTCATTCCTTCCACTCTCGCGTTTTCCCGCCTTCCTGAGTTAAGGTATCCCAGCACAGGTCATAGCAAAGGCAGCAGCAGGACAGAGCAAAGGCTGTTCATGCTGTTGTATGGTGGAGAGAGACTGCTGACCGCTGTGAGCATCATAAACCTCTCAGTTTGATGATCAACTGTGCAGTAAATTAATTAATCATCATTTTATGCCTCATCAAGCACTTTGCCGAGTCTCTCGACAGGGGGGCATCTCAATTAGCCAATGGGAAGCAGACTGTTTTGTTTAGCTGGGTGAGTCTTCCATAAACAGGGGAGGCCTTGACAAGCTAATAAATATGTCATCTGTCTGTGTCACTCGCTACAATGTGGCTCCACCTGTAAATGTGTGGGATTCAACCCAACGCAGCTGGTAGCAACCTAAGGGAGGAAGGGAAGCGTCATCGACCACTTTGCTGAGATTTAGAATTTGGTGTTGCTGGGAGAATCAGAAGCCAACCTGTGGGCGCAGGGATGTCAGTAGGGGCAGCCCCCTGCCATCTCTGTGTTTCAAATACCAGTTACAGGTAGGTAGCCGTGTTGGTCTGCCATAGTCAAAACAAAATAAAAAATAAAAAAATTCCTTCCAGCAGCACCTTAGAGACCAACTAAGTTTGTTCTTGGTATGAGCTTTCGTGTGCATATCTGAAGATATCTGAAGAAGTGTGCATGCACACGAAAGCTCATACCAAGAACAAACTTAGCTGGTCTCTAAGGTGCTACTGGAAGGATTTTTTTTTTATTTTTTATTTTGTTTCAAATACCAGGGGGTGATTCCTCAAGGAAACCCTTATGGATAGTCCCCACATCAGGCAATGCTCTTTAAATACACTGCTCTGAGTATACCGGACAGCTGAAAAGGGGCGGTATAAATTTGAATGAATAATGGGATTGCCAAGTGGCAGGGGGGTTGGCAATAACATGCCAGGCTTGATCCTGTGCCATTGATATCAAATGTAAGTTTCCCGATGATGAAAGTATTATTACCATTATATTCCATTGTACCTTCAAGGTTCTTCATTTTATCCTCACAATAGCCCCATGAGGTAGGTTAGACTGAGAGTTACCCAGTGAGCTTCATGGCTGAATGCGGATTTTAACCCTGATCTTCCAGATCCTAGTACAACACTCTAACCACTACTCCACACTGCCTTTCACCCCCATTGCTGAACCCCTGTGGTTCCTTAAAGGAAAGACTTTGCATATAAATAATAATAATAAATAATAATAATAATAATAATTATTATTATTATTAGAAAGTAAAATGAGATTGCAATCCTAAGCATGACATGAAATTTAATTCAACCAACATAAAAACGGAATTACTGCAAGGAAAATACATAGAACAGGAGTGAAACATCCCATTGCTTTTCTTTTGGAAATCTGAACTGTGGAACAACGCTCCCACCAGTAGCAGGCGAAATTCATTTTGCCCCTTTCTGTGTACCTATATTTTCCTGGTGCTGCCAAAGGAAGGTGAATATGGGTGTCCCAAAGAAAGAAAAATCTGTTATATCTCCAATGGACAAAAAAATATATATGAACAAATCTTTATATTGTGGGCAGATTAGCAATCTAGACTACAGACTGAAAAGTTTTTCCTCTTATCTCGGGCTTATTGTACCTCATCTACACACACTTGATCTTAGCCAAAAGGCCAAGAAGTGGGAAAAGGAAGGGCCTTAGCTGAGTGGTAGAGGTCCACTTCACACGCTGAAGATCCCAGGTTCAATCACCATCGTTTCCAGGTAGGACTAGGAGGGATCCTCCGTCTCAAACCCTCAAGAGCCACAGCCTTTCTGGGTATACAATACTGAGCTAGTTGGACCAATGGACTCGATTCTCAATTGCCGCTTAGGCCTGCTGCCTTCATCATTTTATTCCCTCGCTTTGATTGGATGTGTCCTCAGTGCTGTTCCTTGCATTGGATTCCTTTATCCTTCTGCATTCCATACAAACTTGTCCCACTTACTTTGCTCATTGTACTTATCCTCTCTTTGTTCACTTTCTCTTCCTCGGTGGTATGGTTGGGTCATTTTAGATGCTGGATTTACACCAGGGGGCTAGGGCACCTTTACATGTGAAAAGTTATCTTCCCACAAGGGCCAACATTGATGCCAAAATCCAGCATCGCCTGAGCTCTGCAAGTGCAGCTTTCTCCCGATTGGTGTGCAGAGTGTTTGAGGACCAGGACATTCGCAGGGAAACCAGAATGCCTGGTTACAAAGCTATTGTACTACCAACCTTACTGTACGCTTGTGAAACATGGACCACTTATAAACGCCATCTCCAACTCCTCAAAAGATTCCATCAACGGTGTCTCTGAAAAATGTTACACATCACTTGGGAAGACAGGCGAACTAATGTCAGCGTACTGGAAGAAGCAAAGATGACCAGTGTTGAAGCAATGATTCTTCAACATCAACTTCGTTGGACCGGTCATGTTGTGCAGATGCCTGATTATCGTCTTCCAAAGCAACTACTCTATTCCGAACTTAAGAATGGAAACCGTAATGCTGGTGGTCAACAAAAGAGGTTTAAAGACTCTTTCAAGGCAAATCTTTAAAAAATGTAGTATAAACACCAACAACTGGGAAACACTGGCCTGTGAGTGCTCCAATTGGAGAACAGCCTTTACCAAAGGTGTCATGGGCTTTGAAGACACTCAAACTCAGGACACAAGGGAGAAATGCGCTAAGAGGAAGGCACACTTGGCAAATCCATACCGTGACAAACTCCTGTCTGGAAACCAATGTCCCCACTGTGGAATGACGTGTGGATCCAGAATTGGCCTCCACGGTCACTTACGGACTCACTGTGAAAACCGTGTTTATGGAAGACAATCTTACTTGGCTATGAGGGATCGCCAAAGAAGAAAGAAGAAGACATGTGAAAAGGCTTCCCTGATGCACTTGGGGGAAGTCCCCTTCATCCTGATAAAAGGGACCACTGACTTCTGCCCCAAAGTCCTACTCTGATGATAGCAAAACTCTTCCTCCTCTGCTCCTCTGCTCCTTCACTACCAGCCTTCTTTTTCAAGCCCAAGATTTCTGTCTTTGGCTTCCCTGCATGTGCCTTAGCTACTCCTTATCATTAGAATACACACATCTGCCAAACTCCTTCTATCATCACCTTCAAGGAGATTGAAGGCTCTTATTTCTCAAGCCTCCACAGCCCCTTTCCTTGTTGGTTGTATTTTCATTTTAAATGGGGAGCCTGCAGTATATGTGTGCACACATATGCACACACTCACACCGAGCTCCTGGGATGTGGGATGTGGCAAGTAAATAAACTTTTATGCAAAGCAAAAGCATTGACTTGATTGAGCATAGCGCCAATGCCATTCATTCCGATTCTAAGCCCCAGCTACCGAGAAATATATATATATATATATATATATATATATATATATATATATATATATAATCCCAAAAGTTGCTGATAACTATTGCTGGTTATATGTCAAAATACCAAATTGAAATTCAGGTGATATTTAGCCTACAGTAAGCTCTCAGAAGAATATGAATAATGCTGGTCAGGAAAGAATATCATCCCTTATTTCCCAGGCATTTGGCTTGAAGTAATCTTTAAGAAAAGTGCACCTGCCATGGTTATTTCAAAATTAGCTGAGGCACCAAAGTGATGTATAGCCACAGTTCTTCCTGCGATATGGATGTCATCCCTATGGGGTTTCGTGAGGCAGAATTGTTCATATGGGCAGCCTCACATGGAGGACAGATGGGAAGAAAACAAAATGAGTTGATTTATCTACAACAGAGACCCATCTTTCTTACACTACCCAGATTAGTCACTTGAAAACTCTCTCTCTCTCTCTCTCTCTCTCTCTCTCTCTCTCTCTCTCTCTCTCTCTCTCTCACACACACACACACACACACACACCTTTTAAACCATATTCTGCCTTGCAGTGTGAATTGTTTCAACTCAGAACTGACAAATAAGTGCAGGCAGCCCAGCACCAGGGTCACATCTACACCAGGCTGGAGACAGCACTTGCTTGTCACTCTAAATAAGAATAAGAATAAGAATAAGAATAAGAATAAGAATAAGAATAAGAATAAGAATAAGAATAAGAATAAGAATAAGAATTATATTGGGAGCATTTCCAGTCAAACTGAAGCACTTTTAAGTTAAATATGTCCCAATGAAATCAATGAAACCAAGCAAGAGCTCATTTTAGTGGGATCATTCCTATTATTAGTAGCATTAGCATTAATATTATTATGTCACCTTCCATATTTATATATAGTCAAAGTACAAAATATAATAAGGACAATTAAAAAACAGTTAAAAACAACAGATTTTTAAAAAATAAATAAATACAAAATGGACAGCTGTGGCAAAGACCTGTTTATCCAGTTGGAAGTTTTGCCCTAATATTAATATATTAGAATTCCAGAGTTAAATTCCCATCCCACTCTGCTCTCTACAACAAAACTCTACCAGTGTCTATCATAAGATTGAAAAGCTTTGGGAGGAGAGTAGGCAGGAATTTGTTCTCAGCATCAGCAATACCACATTAAAGTTATGTGTCTAACACCATCAATTCACATGGTATTTTGCAAGGGGGGGGGGGATGCAGGGCACATGCCCTGAGGAACTTAAAATCTGTGAGCAAGATTCAGCCAAAGTTCAGTACTTTTCAGTCCCCTTGATTGCAGTGGAAGATATTTCCTAACAGTCTTTTAATCCAGAAGTACTTGGCCTTTCCTGAATTGTGCCCAACACGTTGACAGTAGACAGAAGCATAGCTGTCAACCCTCCCTTTTTTTGCAGGAAACTCCCCTATTCCAATGCTGTTTCCCGCTGCTATCCCGGATTGTTGATATCCCTTAAATTTCCTGGATTTCAAAGGAAGCAGCTCCTCTCCCTCCCTGCTGGCCAGGGAGGCTCCTCAACTGCGTTGCTCGGCTGCCAATAAGGAGTTTGAGACCGACTGGGGGCGGAGCTTGCATGCCTTGTGCAGCCAGGCCCTCACGCCCAACCAGCCAGCCAGCCTGCCTGCCGTCTACGCGCTCGCTCTTTCGCTCACCCGTTCGCGCGCAGCCTCTGGAGCGCAGGGTGGCGAGGCTACTTGGTGCCATTGCACCGCCCTCGCGGCATCCCTTATTTTCAAATCCGAAAGTTTGGGGAAATCCCTTATTTTCAAATCCGAAAGTTGACAGCTATGGACAGAAGGCAGAGGGCATGGCAGGGAGACAGCTGCATGGGTGACTGGGGATGAATAGGCAGTTGTACATATTCAAAGGCAGTTGTACATATTCCAGCTTCTGTCTTCATCCCCAACGAAAATACGGAGGTGTTGGCTGATCTGTGCTAACTCTACAGTTCCTCAACATGGGAAGCCTAATTGTCAATGAGAATGCCCAATTGTTGTCATGATTGCTTAATGATGCAAAGACCCAGCCACTTAAAAGCAATCTGGAGCTTGAGCGAAGTGCTTGCCAGCTCAGAATGAAAGCAGGTTTACGACCATATGCAATATGGGTACCTAAAGTATAAAAGAACCTGTGCCAAAAATATATCTTTAAATGGGTTTTGTTCATGCATACACATTCCTTTTCCTATTGCCTTCTCTATTCTTTCAGATTCAGGGAGGGGGTTTAGGAATGGATACTGAAACGAATGCATAACCTAATGTAACATTTTGCAAAAAATATATCAGACTGAAACTACTCAGCTCCTGCCTGCTCCAACCCATTGAAAGTCAAGCAGATAGGGAAGTTTCTTTCTGGGGGGCAGCCTCTCCAAGAACTAAGTGATCAAAAAGACTGCATGTGCTAATTCATCTCAATAGCAGATGCCAATCGACTTGCCCTGAAAGTGAGTTACAGAATCAATTCCATATGGAGATGACAGATTGAAACCTACCTTTTCATGGAGAATAAAACTATTGATGGCTGCGATAGCGGTGATGGTTAACCAGCCATGATGCCTCTGAGTATTACTTATTGGGAGTTGCTGTTAGCATTTACCCCGCCTGGGGCAGTTTGTGAGTCTGCCCCAAAGCCAGAGCAAAGCCAGGTGCGCACAACCCCCGGCTACTGAGAGTCTGGTGGTGCAGTAATATGTGATTGTTCCCACATTGAAGAACAACACACACAAGCCATAAATAAGGCTAAAACATTTGGAGGGTGCTGTTGCACTCAGATCCTGCTTGCAGGCTTCCCTTCAGTATCTGGTTGGCCACTGCAAGAACAGGATGCTGGTCTTGATGGGCTGTTCTTATGTTCTTTCCAAACAACAACCTGGGCAGACCAGGAAACTGTGGTGACTGCAGCCACACTTGAATTCAGATTTATATAAGGAATCTGTATTCTTCAGTCCCTGAAGAAGGTAAACGGCGTTTCCGTGCGCTGCTCTGGTTCGCCAGAAGCGGCTTAGTCATGCTGACCACATGACCCGGAAGCTGTCTGCTGACAAACTCCGGCTCCCTTGGCCTATAGAGTGAGATGAGTGCCGCAACCCCAGAGTCATCCACGACTGGACCTAATGGTCAGGGGTAAAGGTAAAGGACCCCTGACAGTTAAGTCCAGTCGCGGATGTGTCTGAGGTTCCAGCGCTCATCTCGCTTTACTTGCCGAGGGAGCCGGTGTTTGTCCGCAGCTTTTCCAGGTCATGTGGCCAGCATGACTAAGCTGCTTCTAGCGAAACCAGAGCAGCGCACGGAAATGCCGTTTACCTTCCCGCCGGAGCAGTACCTATTTATCTACTTGCACTTGACGTGCTTTCGAACTGCTAGGTTGGCAAGAGCAGGGACCGAGCAATGGGAGCTCACCCCATCGCGGGGATTTGAACTGCCGACCTTCCGATCAGCAAGCCCTAGGCTTAGTGGTTTAGACCACAGCGCCACCCGGGTCCCAATGGTCAGGGGTACCTTTACCTTTTTATTCTTCAGTCCCTGAAGTCAGTCACTGGGGGTGAAAACGCCCCCAGCAGTATACACTGCTTCATTGGCGAGAGGAAGTCAGAAGGCCAATCAAGAGACTTCATAAACCTGTAAATCACAGAGGAGTTTTCAAAGGGAATACATTCCATCACTGGAATAGCCTTGTGCCTCTGATTGGCCTTGAACCAACAGTTGAGAGGACATTTTGCCAATATTAAAGCTCATGACAAGGCATCAGGATGGAGGGAGGCTATTAGATGTACTGAGCACATATCATTGAATGCTTTATTGTTTGATGCCAATTTGGGGGGCCAAGTTCTTGGAAAAGGTCGTTTTAGTATTTAACCTTAATATTTCATTTCAGGGGTTTTTTAATATGACCATTGAGAGCCGACGTGCAGCACTATTTACTTTCACATAGTATTTTTGGTCTGCCATGTAACGCAACTAATATTTGACAGCATTTGATAGGTGACATGCAGCAGGATTCGGTATCTGAAAGCATTTGCTAGAAAACATGCAGTGGTGTTTTGTATTTGACAGCTGCTGAGATTTCATGTTTGATGCCTGCCAAAGCAAAGAAAACTTGGTGGAAAACTGGAAAGTTGGCCAAATATTAAACAGCTGCAAATTCTCATTTCATCTCTACGGCAATGTGTTAAAAAAAAAATGTGGACAAGCTGTAATCCTAAGGAGGGGCTAGGTTCTGCTCACATATTTGGTGGAGGGTAACTTACACAAGGGACACGGGTGGCGCTGTGGTCTAAACCACAGAGCCTAGGGCTTGCTGATCAGAAGGTCGGTGGTTCGAATCCCTGCGATGGGATGAGCTCCCATTGCTCGGTCCCTGCTCCTGCCCACCTAGCAGTTTGAAAGCACGTCAAAGTGCAAGTAGATAAATAGGTACCACTCCGGCGGGAAGGTACCCTATTTTTCGCTCCATAAGATGCACTTTTTTCCTCCTAAAAAGTAAGGGGAAATGTCTGTGCATCTTATGGAGCGAATGTGTGGTCCCTGGAGCTGAACTGCCCAGGGGCAAAAGCAGATCGTGCTTTTTTAAAAAAAGAGAGGGGGGTGTTGAAAGGAAGCCCGCTGAGCAGCTGCTCAGCAAACTATCGGGGAGAGAGATAAGGGAGAGAGATTCCAGCCCCGCCCCCTTGCAGAGGGAGGCTGTTTCCCCAGTGACATGTGACTGGCTGATTAGATTATCTGTCTGGAAACTGTAGAAATGGCTTCCTGAAGCTGCAGAACTGTGCGTTAAACCCCATAAAATAGGGGGTTTTTTCTCTTTGCAAAGTAAGCTCAAAAACTTTGAGCTGATCCTCAAAAAATGGAGCTTTTCTCCTTTGCAAAAGAAGCTGCAGAAATTTGAGCTGATCCTCAAAAAATTGGGGCTTTTCCCCTCTAAAAACTAGGTGCGTCCTATGGTCAGGTGCGCCTTATAGAGCGAAAAATACGGTAGACGGCGTTTCCGTGCTCTGCTCTGGTTCGCCAGAAGTGGCTTTGTCATGCTGGCCTCATGACCCGGAAGCTGTACGCCGGCTCCCTCGGCCAATAAAGCGAGATGAGCGCCGCAACCCCAGAGTCGTCCGCGACTGGACCTAATGGTCAGGGGTCCCTTTAACCTAACTTACACATGCATGCATGTGATTGCTCCACACTCGATGACTGACAGGTGAGTATGTAAACTGAAAGGCACTGCACCTGAGATGGCATGGGTGCTTAGCCTCTGTGATGCTTAGCCTGCGATTGCCCATTTGCACCTGCAAATTTGGATGTTGATAATTTGGATGACTCGATGATCTGCCATGTATGAACCAGCCCTCACATGGCAGAGATCGGCACGGGTCCAGACCAGTAGCATGAGAAGTGCTTGGATTTTGCTAGCTTGTGGGTCAGAAGTCACAGTTCCCAGGTTCAGACGCAGACCTGAGGGCAACCGCAGCTGCTGCGATGCATGCCAGCACTTGTGCCACAGCAGCTTAAACTGATCCATAGGACAGGGCTGTTAAAATGATGAGCAACCGGTATGTTGCAGATGCCTGCAGAGCCAGGAGAGAAATTATAAGTGTTTAACAAAGCAGTTTAGCTAATGCCTTAAGTACTGATTTTGTCAGAAATGACTTACAGTCCAGAATGATATGCCTTTTGGAATTAAACCTACCCAGAAGAACAAAAAGCAAAAAGAAGAAAAGCGTCTTCTTCTAATGAATGGCTGTTCTTGTTGTAACTGTTCTCCACACCAAATACCCTTAGGGCGTTGCTGCTGCACTTGATAAAAATCACAGCCCAGGTGCTCCAAGTCTTTCAACATCATAAATTCCACTCTGACACTGGGGGGAGGGGGAGGGATAAATAAAAAAAATAGAAGGTTAAACAAGTTTGATGGAGAAATGCTCTCCCAGGTGTTATTTTCAAAGTTTATGACTAATTTGCAGCAATGAGGAATTGTCGCAGGCGATATCGATCGTGTAAATACCCTGTGTACAAGAAATGCACTTCACCTTGCCGAGAAGGCAGTGGCGCTCAATAGGTAGGGTTTGGTCTGCAGTGGTGTAACTCATTGTTTCTAGGGCTTTGTAAGTGTGGGCAGTATTCCGCTAAATAATTGTGTGAGCTGATTTCTGAAATATTAAGTGGTTTAAAGGGAAAGGGACCATTAGGTCCAGTCGTGTCCAACTCTGGGGTTGCGGCGCTCATCTCGCTTTATTGGCCGAGAGCCGGCGTACAGCTTCCGGGTCATGTGGCCAGCATGACAAAGCCGCTTCTGGCGAACCAGAGCAGCGCACGGAAACGCCGTTTACCTTCCCGCCAGAGAGGTTCCTATTTATCTACTTGCACTTTGACGTGCTTTCGAACTGCTAGCTGGGACCGAGCAACGGGAGCTCACCCCGTTGCAGGGATTCGAACCACCAACCTTCTGATCAGCAAGCCCTAGGCTCAGTGGTTTAACCCACAGCGCCACCTGGGTCCCTATTAAGTGGTTTAGAAATGGCTTAAACAAATAAATAAGGAAAAGGCATATCTACATGGAAGACCAACTGATTTGACAGCCACTGCCTTATCCAAGGGATGAGAACCAACAGACTTGGGACTGGGGCTGTTGTTCTTGTTGATACACAACTCTTGGTTAATGGGCGATTGTTTTCCACCCTGCTGGGCCATCTCCAAAGACACAGCCACAAGCAAACCCGAGCAGTGGAAAAACCCATAGCCATGCCATACAACTGGCCTATTGTAACTTGAAAGGATGAATGTGGTATTAATGATCAGAGGGAAATGCTTGATTTTTAAGTGTTCAGCACTGGAGAGGAAAATTGAATTTGCTGTGACAGTTGCCATGGTAACCCCCTCAATTTCCAGTGCATAGCAGAGTAAATAGTTGTGTAAAAGCTTTTGATTCATGAGACCCTCCTTTGACAGCCATATGTTGCACATTCAATGCATTGTTTATATCTTTTTATAATAATAATATAAAAAAAATACAAAGACATCCGTGGGCAGAATTAGGAGCATGGCATTTTCCATGTTGCTTGCTCTTCTATAAGGAGCAGATAAAGCCTTCCTATAACTACCTGCATTTTAAATAGACGTGGGCTTGCAGAAAACAGGTTTTTTAAAAAGGGAAAGTGAAACTATAAGAAATCATTAGCTTGCGATGCACTTTACAAGCATTCTGTTGCCCTTTTTGCCCATCCAAACACAGCATTTGAGGTTCAGACAAATCTGCCTCTGAGATTGGAGATTCCATTTAGTTGTCATGGTTAATAGCCGTTAATAAGCCATTTGACCAATCCTTCTAGAAAGCTATCTAGGCCAGTGGCCACCATAATCACATCATATTTATTGATTAAATTTTCACCCCACCTTTCTTCCATGATGGAACTCAAGAGAGCTTGCAAAAGATTCCCAAGTGGTCTCCCATCAAGACACCGAGTAGGTCCAGACTTTGCTCAGCTTCAGCAAGGTGGTTTTAGCGTATGCCTTCAGAAAAAAGTCCTGGGAATATCTGTTTGTTCAGCTAGTTATTTTATTTAGCAAGGTTTATATAGCACTCAACAAAATATGTCTTAAGCAGTTTACATAAAATTGCATACAATATTCATGGGAGGGCGATAAAGACAGGCTTCAAAAACAGCAGGCGTAATAAAATTAAAATTTGATCATAAAATTATATTTAAAAAATAGATAAACTCCATAGCTTTAGAAACAAATGTACATAATAAAGTTACACATCCAGGGTGACTTGCCTAAACTGGTTTTAGTTTGTTCCATAAATTAATTGCACATTTCTGTGGAGAAGTACTTCCTTTTAGCATTCCTGAAACCACTATCAAACAAGTTCAGTGAGTAATCCCAAGGTCTGGTATTGCCCAGGCAGGAGCATTATGTGACCCACAAAAACAACAAAACAACCAGAGTGTAAAACAGTGATGGGATAAAATCAGGCCAAATCAAACCAACAGACAAGGTTTGGGGCTGGCATGGCATTGGGTCCCAGGATCAGTTCATCAGTCCACCAATTCCACATTGCCATAGCTGTCAACCTTTCCCTTTTCTTGCAAGGAATTGCAAGTACGTTTCCAAGCACAATTCAAAGTGTTGGTGCTGACCTTTAAAGCCCTAAATGGCCTCGGTCCTGTATACCTGAAGGAGCATCTCCACCCCCACCTTTCAGCCCGGACACTGAGGTCCAGAGCCGAGGGCCTCCTGGTGGTTCCCTCACTGCGAGAAGCAAAGCTACAGGGAACCAGGCAGAGGGCCTTCTCGGTAGTGGCACCCACCCTGTGGAACGCCCTCCCATCAGAGGTCAAAGAGATAAACAGCTATCTGGCATTCAGAAAATACCTCAAGGCAGCCCTGTTTAGGGAAGTTTTTAACCTGTGATATTTTAATGTATTTTAATATCTGTTGGAGGCCGCCCAGAGTGGCTGGGGTACAAATAATATATTAGTAGTAGTAGTAGTAGTAGTAGTAGTAGTAGTATCCTATTCGGAATAAGGGAATTTCCCTTAAATAAAGGGGAAAGTTGACAGCTATGCACATTGCTATTACTGCTATTATTTGCAGTAGGATCCCCTCCCAGAGCCAGTGTGGTATAGTGGTTAAGAGTGGTAGACTTGTAATCTGGTGAACCGGGTTCGCATCCCCGCTCCTCCACATGCAGCTGCTGGGTGACCTTGGGCTAGTCACACTTCTCTGAAGTCTCTCAGCCTCACTCACCTCACAGAGTGTTTGTTGTGGGGGAGGAAGGGAAAGGAGAATGTTAGCCACTTTGAGACTCCTTTGGGTAGTGATAAAGCGGGATATCAAATCCAAACTCTTCTTCTTCTTCTTCTTCTTCTTCTTCTGCTTCTGCTTCTGCTTCTGCTTCTTCTACTTCTGCTTCTGCTTCTTCTGCTTCTCCCGCCTTCCTAATCTTCTTTGTCCCCTCCTCTTTCTTATGACTCCTTCTAGAAGCCTGGTCTCTTCTTTTTCTCTGCAAGCATCTACTATACACTTGACTCCAACCCTGTCCCTTTTAACACATTCAAGGGTATGGCAAAAATGCATGCCTTGACTGAGCCTAGTGGGCACATAACATCCCCATGATCAGATGCCACATGAGCAGTAGAGCTAGAAATGTGAGCTTAAATATTTCTCCTGTCCGAAAAGCTCCTTCTCTGTGAGAAAATATGAGGGGAGGGGGGGCAAACAGCTTGACTTCGAATAAATGTAATTAATCAAGAAGCCCAATATCAGCATGAAAAAGCCTTGCATTTTTGGAAATTCGGCATGTGGTTATCAACACCTGAAAAGTCTTCAAGACTGAGCTGTATGACCTCATAGAGAAATCACTGTGTTATCAGATCTTTAAAAGGGTCCTATATGTGTCTGGGTGTTCCTCGATAGTGACAATAGGTAGGGCTGTGTGGTTCTGCTATATGGTTCTGCAAAAATGCCCCAACATCACCTTGGCTGCATAATTTCATTTCCTGAGAATCTCAGCTTTAAGTCTCCTCTCACAGGAATCAGTTCAGAAGAGCTCTTGGCCTGTGGTTTTAATGCATTTACTTTATTACATAAGCAATCATTCAGGAGGCAAGGGGAAGGTTTTTGATGTGAAGTCCCAGAGGGGTGTGAGTGAAAAGTTCAGCACCTATACTAACTGTAGAAATTAGCAGTCGCTGTGAAAGATACACCCATGAGATTTCTCCCATCTATTTAACAAGCTGCCTGCTAGACTAGGGATCTAGCAAGATCAGTATTGAACACTGACTGACTATGGCTCTCCAAGGTTTCAGAGATGAGTCTTTCCCAAAACTACCTAGAGAGGGATTGAACCCGAGACCTTTTGCATGTGTTGTAAGAATTTAAGGTATTTTATTTATATATATAATAATTCTTATTAATATAACACAAGCAAACAAGGCCACATGTCTGAAAACAGCACAGAAAGACAGGCCTCACACCATTTTGACTCCTAGCTGGCCAGGTACCAGATGGCCCATTTCCCTCACAAAGGACAGTCGTTAGCCCTGCATTTGCCCTGCCCTGCCAGGGCAGGAAATCAGGAAACCTTTTGTTTTCCAGAAATGTGTGTCTGGGAGGGGTCGAGGAGGGATGACCAGGTGTGGAAAATTCTCAAGTTACCTCCTCTGACCCTCCCAAGTTGTGATGTAGTTCTGATGTATCTGGGGGTGGGCTGGACTCCAAGGGGGGAATTTCAAAAGTCTATATAGGGGCTGGCACACCATTGTTCTGGGTTCTCCTCATCGTACCTGCTACGTGACGGGGAACCTCTGTTGCAACAGATTCAATAAACGGGAAGCTCCGCTTTGCTTTTGACAACTCCGGTGTGGTCTCTGTCTGTGGCATGAAGGGAAAAGCTCTAAAATTCGAGCTCTTCCCAGGGAGAAAACTCCGGACTCCCCCTTGGGAAAACCAGACCCAACTTTCAGCCTTTTCAAGTAAAATTTTGCTTATAACACATGCAAAGGGTATGTTCTACCACTGAGCTTTTGCCCTTCCATTCTTGACTGTCTGCACTATAGCATGTAGTACTGACATTACCAGAGCCCTCTTCCAGCAATCTTGACTGAAACCAACCTTGCCTTATTCAAACAAATCGCCTGATCTTGTTTTCCATTTTCAATTCTTTCGCTCTTCAGATTTACTACCAGCTTGCTCTGGAGCTTGTTTTCCTTCCAAATTCCAGCTCGTTAATAACGATGCAAGAGCCCACGTCTGACAAGATAGGAACATGGGTGAAATTTCCCCAAAGAACAAAACAGATACGGAGGACAAGTGAGAGTCTTTCCATCTGAATTGCTCCATCCTAACAGGAAGCCAACCCTGTGAGGAAACTTCTGCTTCTCGTGTTAGCAAATTCCAGAGTCAATGGATTCCTCAGCTGATTCAAGGAAGGAAAACTTGAGAAAGCCGTGAGGAATACTAGTTGCCATAGATCATATTTAATGTTGCAGGACCAGCAGGAGAAAAGCAGAATTTCAGGATTAGTCTGGTGGGTCTTGCCAAAAAGATAAAGAGGATATGGGACAGGAAAAGTGGTAGTCATGGTTATGAATGATACAACTGCACTCAACAATGGAATTCGTTAACCCCCCTCCCCAAGAGAGCATTAGTTTATGTGTTTGTATTTGATTTGCTTATCGTAGTATTTCATTTTCTATAAACACCAGCTTAGTGTTGACCTAAAGCAAGGAGACCTGAGTTCTCTTCTCCTCTCCTTTCATTCATAAAGTTCAGTGGATAAAGGGGTGAATATTTGGAAATATTTAAGAACTGGCACTCATTAGATATCAACATTTGATTGCCATGTGCCCACAGACATAAGACAGTATCCTATAACAGAAGTACACTAGCAATCAGTAGTGGACAGTATCTAAAAGCTAAATATTTGCAGTAGAATTTGATATGTTATATATTAACGTCATTCATTCATATAGCCTCATTTAGCAAAAAGTTGTAAAACTGAAAATGTCAAATTTTCGTTCTTAAATAACATTGTTGAATTTTGAGTCTTGAATTTTCAATATCAAAATCTGAATTTTGTAATCTGGGAATTCATCTCCTTTCAATGATAATAATCATATTATTATTATTATTATTATTATTATTATTATTATTTCATTTTTTGGCTCTGTTGTGCAAACCTGCTGTGTAGAATAAGCTATGACATTTCCTCCTCACTGTCTTCATATTATTTGCATTCAAAACACCTTGTCGTCTTTGATGTTCACACCGCAATCATCTTCAAGGTTCTCTGTATCTTGAAAGTAAAGTGCTCAGGACCACACAGTATCTGAAGCCTGAAACGACTCACAAGCAAAGCAAATAAACTGCTCCAAAGATAAGTAAGATCAATGGGAACCTGCTCTCTGAATCTCAACAGGTTTGATGAGGTCCCTCCCACACTTTCCCACACCCTTAAGAGTTCATGGAAAGCTACTTGCTAACTTGGATCAAGCTGGGAATCAGTTAATCAGCTTTTAATTGCTCAGCATCACCATTAATTACTACAAATCACTTGTACAATGGCCAGGTTTTAAATTGTTATTATGTTTTTTATTTGAGTTCACACAGCTAACGTTGAGTTTGGGGCCAACGTGCTGAGTGATCCCCATCATTCTAGCTACAGACTTCCTGAGGGTTGCAAGGAGTGAGGGACATTAACTCTGTACATGCTCAGTGGCATTCTTTCAGTGCTCACTCTTTCAGATGCACCGAGTGATGGCTTGACCGGACTCAATCACAAGCTATGAGTCCCAACTCTAATTTTATTCTATTTCTTTATTTCAAAATTTATATGCCACTTACTCAACAGAAAACCTCTAAGCAGTGTACAAAGAAAAGCATATTAATTCTAGATGTGCTTCACCTTTCCTACAACTCCATTTTCTTGAGTGTTTGCACACACATGTGCATATGTGTATTATTTCTCTCCTATGGGCGATTGTAAAGTCACCCTTCTCCATCAAGCTCAATATGGTATTTTCTAGCAGTGGCTTTGCAGGGTTTCAGACAGGGAGCCAGATGCAAAGCTGGTACTCTATCACTGACCTACATAGTTCCTAACCTGGACTCTCCTCCTGATGTAGACCTGCCAACCACATTTTCATTTCACAAATACAGCCTAAGATTATGTCTATGCAATGTATCATATAAATAATCCACTACTGCCAAAACAGGGCAGTAGCTATTGACTTGGATGACATTTTTTAACGGATTCAGAAATTCATGGCAGGTAAGTCCATCAAGAGCTCAGACTCTCCAAATGTCCCCGTTTTCCAGGGACAGTCCCAGATTTACAGAAGCCATCCTGGCTTCTGATTTGATCCCAGAATGTCTCACTTTTCCTTAGGACATTCCTATTTTCATTGGAGAAATGGTGGAGGGTATGGAGTTATGCGACCCCTGAGCAAAGGAAAAAAGAAACTATACAACCTTTAGAAGACATCTGAAGGCAGCCCTGTATAGGGAAGTTGTTTAATGTTTAATTGTGTTTTTATATATGTTGGAAGCCACCCAGAGTGGTTGGAAAACCCAATCAAATAATAATAATAATAATAATAATAATAATAATAATAATAATAATACCCCGCCCATCTGGCTGGGCTTCCCCAGCCACTCTGGGTGGCTTCCAACAGAATATTAAAATACAATAATGTATTAAACATTAAAAGCTTCCCTAAATAGGGCTACCTTCAGATGTCTTCTAAAAGTCTGGTAGTTGTTGTTCTCTTTGACATCTGAAGGGAGGGCATTCCACAGGGCGGGTGCCACTACTGAGAAGGCCTTCTGCCTGGTTCCCTGTAACTTGGCTTCTCACAGTGAGGGAACCGCCAGAAGGCCCTCGGAGCTGGACCTCAGTGTCCGGGAAGAACGGTGGGGGTGGAAAAGCTCCTTCAGGTATACTGGACCGAGGCTGTTTAGGGCTTTAAAGGTCAGCACCAACACTTTGATGGGTGGGATAGAAGTAATAAAATTGTTGTTGCTGTTGTTATTCATATCATTATGGAATAGGATATCCCCCTATTCGCATCGGAGAAATATTGGAGGGTATGAGAGTTATCTCTGATAGATAAATGGAAACTCCATGCTCATAAGCTGTATACCTCTAAACCATCCAATGCTAGTGACAACTCAATGGGAAAAGGCTCTTGTCTTCATATATTGCTTGTGGGATTTCTGGAGGCATCTGGCTGGCTGCTGTTTTAAACAGGACCCTCGTTCTGACTCAGCAGGACTCATTTTATGTCAAGGCAGACTGACCCTCCACATGTCGCTGGACTGCAAAGGCCACTGTCTCATACAGAGTCAGACCATGGGTCCATCTAGCTGAGTAATGCCTACAACTGACTGGCAGCTGTTCCCCAGGATTTCAGGACATGGTTGCTCTCAAAACTTCCTGGAGATGCCAGGGATTGAACCTGGGATGTTCTGCAAGCAGAACTCCCATCCTCTGTGGCCAGGGCCGGATTTAGGTTTGATGAGGCCCCTAAGCTACTGAAGGTAATGAGGCCCTTTATATGTCCAGCTGTCCTTTGTCAACAACAAATTGTCGCTTTTTTGTGTTGAATATATGCTATATGGTAATTAATGGACATAATAGCTAAGCCATTTTTCAAATGTTGCCATGCAACCATGCCATGCAGAATGTAGGCACCCTATACAGTGGTACCTCAGTTTATGAACTTAATCTGTTCCTGAAGTCCGTTCTTAAACCAAATCCATTCTCAGAGGCGTAGGAAGGTCAGGTGGTACCCGGTGCGGAAAATTTCTTGTCACCCCCCCCCATTGATTTATTATTATTATTTTATTTTTTGCTTGCAAAAATGATTTTACGTTATTTCATATTTTCTTACAAATGAATAATAACAAGTAATAATAATAATAATAACTTTTCTTTGTATCCCGCCCTCCTGGCCAAAGTCGGGCTCAGAGTGGCTAACATCAGATACATAACATTGGTATAAAATCAAACAATAATTAAATTACCTCCTAAAAACATGTCAAAATCAATCAAATTAAAGTCTAATTACATGGCTTTCCGCAGGGTTAGGGTTGGGAACAGTAAGTGCTCCACTGAATTGAAATTTCAGCCTTCACAACATAGGAAAACATTCAAGTAAACAGCTATTTTCGTGGAGGATCAAGATATTAATTGATATGCATGAAATTTCATATATAGCTATATAATCCCTAGTAATGTTTTTTATGAACCGCCCTAGTAGGGCAGTAATTGTTCCTTGATAATTTGTCACCCCCCTCCATGATGGAACCTGGGGCGAACCGCCCCCTTCACCTCCCTTCCTACGCCCCTGTCTGTTCTTAAACCGAGGCGCGCTTTCCCTAATGAGGCCTCCCGCCGCCGGTGCCCTACCACCGTTCGGCTTCTGTTCGTAGACCGAGGTAAAGCTCGCTAACCGGAACACTTCTTCCGGTTTTGCGGAGTTCGTAATCCAAATAGTTCGTTAACAGGGCTGTTCATAAACCAAGGTACCACTGTATATAGAAATGAGCAAACCAGTGATATTTGAGGGAGCAGGCTAGCAGGCGGGGCCCAGTACTTATATCATAGGAGCCCTACACACCACAAAACACTGTTGCTGTATGTCGGTTTTATTTTATTTGTTTTTTTATCTTATATTTTGGAAATGTACATCCAGTTTTTTTCCTTTCATTTTTTGGGGGCCCCCAAGAGAGTGGGGCCCTAAGCTATAGCTTGTTTAGCTTATACGTAAATCCGGCACTGTCCCTGGCTATTGGCACTGCAGGCTGGGGTTGATAGAAGTCCTTGATAACGGGGCAGTGTACAGTGGTACCTCGGGTTACAGATGCTTCAGGTTACAGGCACTTCAGGTTACAGACGCTTCAGGTTACAGACTCCGCTAACCCAGAAATAGTACCTCGGGTTAAGAACTTTACCTCAGGATGAGAACAGAAATCGTGTGGCGGCAGCGGGAGGCCCCATTAGCTAAAGTGGTACCTCAGGTTAAGAACAGTTTCAGGTTAAGAACGGACCTCCGGAATGAATTCAGTTCTTAACCCGAGGTACCACTGTATTAACAAATATGCCTCCCCCATGAAGGGCAGCTACCCAGATTCAGTTGTTACTCTGATCTTTGCAGAGTGAAGGTAAGCATGAGCCGCCTTCTGCAGCTGCTAATTAGAAAATTAAACCCTAGCAAATGGCTTGTATTCTGCTGGCAGCTAAGCCTCTCTCTCCCCCCCCCCAGTGTTCCAGAGTACTTTTTGAATTGCTTGCTGTCAGCAAAACAAGCCTGCTACCTGTGATTCAACAGACAACAAAGCCCAGCAGTGAGATTTCAGTCAGATGATGTCACCCAGGTAAAATTGTACTGACAAGCTTTTAATTAAAGTTTTCCCACACATATTTTGCTGCTGGTCCCCAAGAGCTATTATTCATTATGTGCCGATTGTCAGCCGATTGTGAGCTGGGAGGGAAATGTTTTATTTCCAAAGCCCTCGCTGACAGCTACAGAACACTTTGTTATACAATCTGTTTACTTTTTTTTAATTTTTTTCCTTTGCCTCCCTTACACTTGCTAAGGGGGAAATAGCCGCGCAGTTGTGTTTATAGTCGGTGGAAATAATAAAATGCATCTGATTGTGTAAGGGGAGGACGGGGAGGCAGGTGCATGCGGAGGTCTTGCAGAAATGTTGCCCACTTTATCTTGTGGACATTTCTGCACACATACAGCTAGTCAGGGGCTCATTCCTTTGGGGAAGGGCAGGTCTTCACAGGTGCACAGAGGCATTTCAAAAAAGAGCAAAAGTTGAAGAAGGCTTTGAAGGGAGGGGATGTTTGACTTATTTATTTTTCCCTGGTTTGAATACGATTCCCCAAAGCGTTGTGCAACAGTTAGCAAAGAAATGAACAAATGGGCATGGTTGATTCAAATGTAAGTATGTATAATATAAACAGTGCTTTTTTTCCTTCTTCTTAAAAAAATGTTTATGGGTACTCTCATTTTCCTACTCATATTGAAATACTGCCCCTCAATGAGCTCACACTTAGATTCACAAAATGTTTAGGGGTATGCGTACCCCCAGAAAAACAGCACTGAATATAAATAAAATGTGCTTAGGGTTGCAATCCTATACTCACTTGCCTGGGGAATGAGCCCGCTGAATTCATTGGGGGATGACCTTTGAGTCAACAACTCTAACTTTCCCATGAAAATCAATGAAGCTAAAAGGAATTCACATGGCTTGGCATGTGCCCAAATATTTTAAGGGGGGAAATGAATAGAACAGTACCGCCACCCCCTGCCTTTAGGGGGGGGAGGGATTTGCCATACCCCTCCTCGCTGGAAGAAAAGGGGAGGTGGTATCTCCCTAGGGGGTAATGCCATGGCCTGTGAGGTAATAATAATAATAATAATAATAATAATAATAATAATAATAATATATTATTTGTACCCCGCCCATCTGGCTGGGTCCCCCCAGCCACTCTGGGCGGCCTCCAACAGATATTAAAATACACTAAAACATCACAGGTTAAAAACTTCCCTAAACAGGGCTGCCTTGATGTATTTTCTGAATGTCAGATAGTTGTTTATCTCTTTGACCTCTGCTGGGAGGGCGTTCCACAGGGCGGGCGCCACTACCGAGAAGGCCCTCTGCCTGGTTCCCTGTAGCTTTGCTTCTCGCAGTGAGGGAACCGCCAGAAGGCCCTCGGCGCTGGATCTCAGTGTCCGGGCTGAACGATGGGGGTGGAGACACTCCTTCAGGTATACAGGACCGAGGTTGATTTTGCCCACCTTTTTGCAGTATGGTCCTACAGGCTAGTCGTCTGTTTTCAGGGGCTGAGTAGGATTTTTTTTGTGGGGAGACTCTTATTGTCTCTGATTCTTCTCTTTTTCACCCACTTTACACTGTTGGGTGACATTTGTCTGTTGAAGTGGTGTTCCTTCATTTTAACTAATTGTCATATATTCCAGGCAGGTAAGAAGATTTCAGAAAAAGGGAACACTTACCTGAGGCGAGGTTGGGTCAATGGCTTCCCTTAGTCACTGTTGTTAGGCAGGGCTTACAGGACCAAAGGTTTAAGACCTGGCTGTAAGCAAAGATGTATGCATCTGTGCATGTATAGGGCCGTCTTTACCCGGGGGTGCAAGGGGTGCAGGAATTCTGGGGTGCACTAGGCGCCCGCCGCTGAAGCCACCTAAGCTCTTAACTACCGTACTTTTCCATGTATTAGACAAGGGTTTTTTCCTCAAAACAAATGTCAAAAAATGGGGGGGGGGGCATCTTATATATGGTCAGCGCATTTCAGTGTCGGATTTGTTGCTTCCACTAGCCTGAGATAGTCAGTGGTGTTATTGGTGGCTGCGACAAGGGCTGGTGTGAATTTGGCGTTGCTGCAGCTTCTGGCTGCAAGGGAACAGCTGATAGGTGGGTTTTGCGCGTGTGCGCAGCAGCGCAGATCTGACGGGTGAGGGATCTCCTCCAGAGACAGCGTGTCCCGCATCACCAGTCTCTGCGGCCAGAGGTTCCCAGCAAGGGCTCGTCACTTCCCGCAGCCCCGGCGTGAGCCACTCCCTCTGCGGGGAGCTGAAGGATAATAATAACGAAAAGGAGGAGTGTTGGAGATTCATTCCCCGTGTGCAGTCATGAGTTTGTTGTCTATGACATGACTGGGTATGTGTTTTGATTCCACAGGAATGGGATGTGACATAGACAGGATGTTTGTCTTACTGTGTTCTCTGAAGTGGGACTATTGTCCTTTGTTCTTTCTTTTTGCTGTCTGATGATAGAGAGAGAGGGAGCCATGATGAAGTGCTCTGTGTGTGTTTATATGTAAATAAAGTAAATTAGCCAACATGCTGAGTTGCTGAGGTCTGTTACGCAACTGTGCACACTCTGCGGATCAGTAAGTGTGCTGATGCTTTCTGGCATCAGTCGCTGTGATGTTCGGGCTGAGGAATGCTTATGAAGCTCCTGAACGATCGCCCAGGAGGGAGGGAACATGCCAGTCGGGCATGTGTCTCTGCCAAGGTTCTATTTGTGAGTAGAACATCCTGACGAGGAGATGATCTGCGCTCACTGCCCTCTTTGTCCTCTGCCTTTGCTGCCTTGCTTCACCTCAGCTGCTGCCGCTGCAGTTGCCTGTTGCCCGCCGCCTTCATATTCTTCTCCCCGCACCCCTCCCCCACTTCCCTCAATAAATAAGAAAGCGCGTGAGCTTCTGGTGAGGAAGGCATAAGCATAATAAAAGTTAATTTGGGGGCTAAACTAAATTTGGGGGTGCTGGGAGGATCTTTGCACCCCGGCGGCACATATGCTAAAGACAGCCCTGTGCATGTAAAAGGGAGGATGGGATCCAGAGTCAGGAAAAAGGATCTGGGGTTCAGCAGTGAGCAGTGGTATGACTAATAAAGGCACTTCGTATTGCAGATAAGGGTAAAACAGAGAGAGAGGGAGAGAGAGAGGGCATAGCTGTCAACCCTCCCTTTTTTGGCGGGAAACTCCCTTATTCCAATGCCGTTTCCCGCTGCTATCCCGGATTGTTGATATCCCTTAAATTTCCCGGATTTCAAAGGAAGCAGCTCCTCTCCGTCCCTGCCGGCCAGGGAGGCTCCTCAGCTGCGTTGCTCGGCTGCCAATAAGGAGTCTGAGACCGACTGGGGGCGGAGCTTGCATGCCTTGTGCAGCCAGACCCTCATGCCCAACCAGACAGACAGCCTGCCTGCCATCTACGCGCTCGCTCTTTCGCTCACCCGTTCGCGCACAGCCTCTGGAGCGCAGGGTGGCAAGGCTACTTGGTGCCATTGCACTGCCCTTGCGGCATCCCTTATTTTCAAATCTGAAAGTTTGGAAAAATCCCTTATTTTCAAATCCGAAAGTTGACAGCTATGAGAGGCAATGCCTTGCATAAGGCCATCCAGTGAGTTCAGACAGAAAACGGTGGACTTCAGATTCACTGCTCAGTCTCTGAGAGTTTACTATGTGCAGAAATATATATTTGTTTTTTGTTTTTGTTTTTTTATACTGCCACATCTCACCCAGAAATCCACCTTATCACACTGTGGAAAGTCATGATGGCATTTACCTTCAGACTGCTTCCTGAAAGATAGTCTTAAAAGCCAAAGGCTCTTTGATCCAACAGTTGGATTTACTTCTCATAATTAAAGTCAAACCCAAATATGTCCAATATAAGCACTGTGAACCATTAAATGCCCTTTAAGTCTTTAAAAGTCCCCCTGGTACCTGCCTCCCTACCTCACAGAATGCAGAAGATTATGTATTAAAGTAGCAATTGTAATGGTCAGTGAAATGCTTTATTATTGCAAAATCAAATGTAAGTACTTTGTTTCATTGGAGAACTGCCATAATCTCGTGACAGTTATGCTATAAGTTATGGGCTGGGAGACAGATCAGTGCATTAGATTAATACTTTGCCTTTTGAATCTATTAATCTACCACCTTTGGGACAGGATTTTAAATCCACTCCAGACTGAAGTGACTGAAAATCATTCCGGTCTGACAGTTTTAAAAGATCACAAATGAAAGGCGCTAAGAAGGTCTCTGCTTGGCCGATACCAAACAGAGAGAATCATATCAAAATACACCCAGCACTAAGACCTTATTTTAATATTCCCACCACTGGAAAATAGAAAGCTGTGTTCAAAGGGTGCATTTTTTTTCCCCTGACTTAAACCTGTCTTTAATACTAAAATTGAGATACAAGTTGAGAAATCAGTCCAATGCCGTGTAAAAATACAGCTGACAAATTAAAAAGATGGACAGCTGAAAGAGTGGTTTTATGGCACTGAAGACATATTGTACAAGACATTGTGGACTTGCAGCATGCTTAAGAGTTGAGCTAATGAGGCTCTGGCCCATTGGGAGTTTGTCCTTTGGAAACTCCTTGAAATGAAGCGCAACTGGGGAAGAGCACTTTCTCTTGAGTGCCTCCTGTTTACTTCAGTAGGGTTTGTTCAGCAAAAAGACTCCTGCTGGGTTGTACCTGTTGTGTAAACAGCTCACAGTCACTTTGCAGTTTAAATCAGGGCTGTGTGTGCTTTTCGCTAAAGAGATACTATTACATTTTTTGCACCCAAGCAATCCAAATCTTACACCACGAAAAGCCGAATTCCGCAGCACGTTTGGATTGTGCAAACTGAAAATACATGCGAGAATGTTATTGTTTTCTTTTTCTGCATAAGTCATTCTACGCTTTCTAACACTCTGCAGAATTTGATCTATTTCATTTGTCCCTACGAAGGAGAAGAAGCTGCTCTGGGTTGAAAGCTGATAATAATAATAATAATAATAATAATAATAATAATAATAATAATAATAATAATATTTTTTTATTTATACCCCGCCCTTCCCAGCCAAGACCAGGCTCAGGGCGGCTAACACCAATAAAATCACAACAAAACATAAAAAACAATCAATTAAAATTCAGGTTAAAATACGATTTAAAGTTTAAAATGCAGCCTCATTTTTAAGTAGCCCACCAATCAAACCATAAAGGAATGAAACATCAGGGTTAAACTGAAACCAACCCAAAGGCCAGGCAGAACAGCTCCGTCTTGCAGGCCCTGAGGAAAGATGCCAAATCCCGCAGGGCCCTGGTCTCTTGTGACAGACCGTTCCACCAAGTCGGGGCCAGTACTGAGAAGGCCCTGGCCCTAGTTGAGGCCAGCCTAGCATCCTTGTGGCTCGGGACCTCCAAAATGTTATTATTTGAGGACCTTAAGGTCCTACACGGGGCATACCAGGAGAGGCGGTCCCTTAGGTACGAGGGTCCTAGGCCGCATAAAACCAGGAACTTCTCTGGTTTTGGGGGTCTTTCCTAGAAATGCCCTCAAAGAAGTGTATTCCTGCAACCAGAAGATCCAGTGACTTGCTGTTTAAAAAGCAAACATAAAAACTGCAATTCCCAAGAAGCTGGAGTTGGAGTATTCAGTTCAACCGTCCACCCCAGAACTACTGAGCAGATTTTAAGTCCACAGTCCCTGTGTAAAAACGTGTGGCTGCGATTCCTTTTACCTCATGCTTAAGAGATAATATTTCATCATACCAGCAGCTGAGGATTTATTTTACACGGTAGGCCTCTTTTACAATTACCACACAGGCCTCTCCCAACAACTTAAATTGGTCAATTTCCCTCCTTTCAAAAAAAAAGAGGGAATGCATATACGAGCAAAGGCAGCATTAATTAGTGTTTATGAGTGTCATATTTTTAATTAAGTCATTCTTACTTCAGGGTACAATGGTATCTTTTTTAAAGGGGGGGCTCTTCCAGATGCTGTTTCTGAGGCTAAACACAAAAGGAAGACATCTGGACATCCAAGTGTGAACATACCGGTATTTGTGAAGATAGAAGGGCAACACTGTGATTTCATGTTACCGTTTACCATAATCGCAAGTGTAAAATCTTTGCCAGGAATTGTTGGTTAATAATGGGTAATAGTAACGTTATCGCAATCTATTATTCCAGTATGCACCCCATTTGTTATTCCCAGCTCTCCCATTCAGCATTTAGAATGCTCAGAAGGTTTCACGTACATTCTCTTCCTGTGCTACAATGCTTCCCCCCCCATAATCTTTATTAAGAATTTATAAGAACTTGTGTTTGACAAAAATTAATCACAGTTTACCTTTACAATTATATATATGTAGATAATTTTTGCCACTATATTTATGACATGTTTAACCAATAACGAAAAACAAAATATACAGAATATACAAATAATCTCATAACTAAAATTGACTTCCACTCTTCCTTCTACTGCTTTGAAAAATTAATAAAACATTTCCACTTATCTACGGTTTGGCTCTCCTTATGTGTTGTATCAAACATCACTCCTGATTCATTAACATCATTCAGATTTTTTTTTAAAAAAACAACAACCCATCATTTCTGTACTTTTTCAATGTATTTGCTGTATGTCTTACTTATTTCTTAAATTATATCCTTTATCTGTAACATGTATTTGTTGTTTCATTTTAATTACAAATAAAGAGTTATATAATTACAGTTGTGAGGTCTCTTTCATTACACTGGTGATTTTATTTTTCGTTACTCTTAGCAATGTAAACCTCAAACTTTTTCCAATCTTCTGTGCTCCAATGCTTAAAACAGCATGGGGAAACCTGTGGCTCCCAGGAAGTTGTTGCATTCCAACTCTCATCACCCTGAGCCAGCATGTCCACCAGTGACCAGGCATGGTGGCAGTGGTGGTCCAACGACCTCTGGAGGGCCACAAGTTCCCCATCTCTGGTTTGCAGCAAGCCTAGGCAGGTGACCATTATTATCCCCAAATTGCAGATATGAATGGCTGAGAACAAGTGGCTTGCCAGTGTGGTGTAGTGGTTAAGAGCAGTAGACTCGTAATCTGGTGAACCGGGTTCGCTTCCCCGCTCCTCCGCTCCTCCACATGCAGCTGCTGGGTGACCTTGGGCTAGTCAGACTTCTTTGAAGTCTCTCAGCCCCACTCCCCTCACAGAGTGTTTGTTGTGGGGGAGGAAGGGAAAGGAGAATGTGAGCCGCTTTGAGACTCCTTGGGGTAGTGATAAAGCGGGATATCAAATCCAAACTCTTCTTCTAGCAAAATGAAGGCAGGTATATATCTACTATCTAAGTTATAAAAGTAAAACATCTAAGTTCAAAATGGTGTTGAACATGCATGGTGGTGAGCTTGGAAGCATGTCGAAGAAAACAGAGAGATGCCCAGGCAGGAAGGAAGTAGGCAGTGTTACAGCTTCCAGCCAAGACAGACAAAGGAAGTGATCTCACAAATTTTACAGGAAAGCTCTGTGAGTTTCAGCCCCTCCATGCTGCTAGTTCCCAGTTTCAGCCCCTCCAGTGTGGTGTAGTGGTTAAGAGCAGTAGACTCGTAATCTGGTGAACCGGGTTCGTGTCTCCGCTCCTCCACATGCAGCTGCTGGGTGACCTTGGGCTAGTAACACTTCTCTGAAGTCTCTCAGCCCCACTCACCTCACAGAGTGTTTGTTGTGGGGGAGGAAGGGAAAGGAGAATGTGAGCCGCTTTGAGACTCCTCCGGGTAGTGATAAAGCGGGATATCAAATCCAAACTCTTCTTCTCTTCTTGCCAAAGTCCATGACAGAGGCAAGATTCATGCCGAGGATTTATTGCTTAGTCTCTTAGCCCAGTAGTGGGAAGCCTGTCTCCCTTCAGATATTATTGGATTACAACATGGGCAACGGTCAAGTTTGATGGGATGTGTAGTCCAGCAACATCTGGAAGGCTGTAGGTTCTCCACCTGAATCACAAGCATTTTTCAAGCCACTTTGCAATTTTCACATTACAAAAGAATGACCTTGGTACCCTCCTCCTCCTCCCCCACAGTGTATAATGCAGTCCCGCAGTAAACAGATATATATATTTCAGGTAGATGGTGATTACTATATCTAAAGGCTCTACTGGGAGTGTTGGAGCCAGCTTAAACCCCCTATGAAGCAATTTGTGGAAGGGCCTTCTCAGTTGTGGCACACCAATTGTTGCATTCTCACCTCTGAAAAACTGCTGGCATTAGCTCTTATCAGCTTCAGCATGGGTAGGCAAACTAAGGCCCGGGGGCCAGATGTGGCCCAATCGCCTTCTCAATCCGGCCCATGGATGGTCCAGGAATCAGCATATTTCTACATGAGTAGAATGTATGCTTTTATTTAAAATGCATCTCTGGGTTATTCACAATCCATTTAAATGGAGGAAGCCAGTCAGCTAGGGTCATACAGTATTATTACAGGCCAAACATGATATGGAACCCTCAAAGCACTCCCAAAATCACATCAAGAAAGAAAAATACCCTTTTCCTTTAAAATTGCTATAATAAAACATAACAAAATTTGGAGCCTGGGAATCTGCTTCATATAATTGGTTCATAGCTGTCAACTTTCAGATTTGAAAATAAGGGATTTTCCAAAACTTTCAGATTTGAAAATAAGGGATGCCAAGAGGGTGGTGCAATGGCACTAAGTAGCCTCGCCACCCTGCGCTCCAGAGGCTGCGCGCAAACGGGTGAGCAAAAGAGCGAGCGCATAGACGGCAGGCAGGCTGGCTGTCTGGTTGGGCGTGAGGGTCTGGCTGCACAAGGCATGCAAGCTCCGCCCCCAGTCGGTCTCAGACTCCTTATTGGCAGCCGAGCAACGCAGCTGAGGAGCCTCCCTGGCCGGCAGGGAGGGAGAGGAGCTGCTTCCTTTGAAATCCGGGAAATTTAAGGGATATCAACAATGCGGGATAGCAGCAGGAAACGGCATTGGGATAAGGGAGTTTCCCACCAAAAAAAGGGAGGATTGACAGCTATGCATTGGTCCTAGCTCAGCTTTGTTGACACTAGTCTTCCACAACCTGGTGGTCTCCAGAATTTTTGGACAACTCCCCACCAGCCTTGAACATTTGCCATGTTGACTGAAGTTGATGGGAGTTGCAGATCTGAAGCGCATCAGATTGGGGGAAGCTGGTCCACACAGCCAAGCAGTGGCTTTCCAGAGCTTTGGGTTGAAGTCTTTCCCAACCCTACCTAGAGATGCCAGGTGTCACACCTGAGAGCTTTTGGTTGCAGAAGACATGATTTGCTACCACTGAGCTACTGGTCTTGCCGAGAAAGTCCCACTCACAAGGTGACAAAGCCACTTATAACTATATCAAGGCTGATTGCTAAGAGTTATAACACCCCGTCAAGCACTGTGAATGACAACAGATATGTGTGGGAAGGATTGTTGACTTCTGGCATTGTGCAGGTGCGAATTCTTCCTGCTGCACAAAGGCTTTTGATGGGTTTGGCATGTATATTTATTTTAATTATCATAATGCTTTATAGCATGTTAGTAAATGTTCTGCAGTGTAAGTAATTATTACTAACACGAGACATCACAGCAGGTCTCTGTTATTAAATTTCCATCTATTTTGTGTGCTGAAATTATGGGGTGTGCCCATTAGCAATATGCAAATGAATGCCATTCTTTAGGAAGAACTCAGTCAGGAAAACATGTGTGCTACTATTCCCCAGCATACATTCTTTGTTTTATCTCTTGCAAGCAGCAAAGTGGGGACTTTTTATCCAGAGACATCATTTTGGCATGGCTTTTGGTCTGATACTCTGCGATATTCTGCCTTTTTGCAAAAACTGTGCATTGGAAACGGTGACAGCAGATCTGGATCTGTTGGCTGCAGATTTATTTCAGCTCTGGGTAAAAGTAAAGGTGGTTGTTGTTTAGTCGTTTAGTCATGTCCGACTCTTCGTAACCCCTTGGACCATAGCACGCCAGGACCTCCTGTCTTCCACTGCCTCCTGCAGTTGGTCAGACTCATGTTAGTAGCTTCGAGAACACTTTCCAACCATCTCGTCCTCTGTCGTCCCCTTCTCCTTGTGCCCTCCATCTTTCCCAACACCAGGGTCTTTTCCAGGGAGTCTTCTCTTCTCATGAGGTGGCCAAAGTCTTGGAGGTTAGATCTCTTTAATTCTGACTGACTACACTGAAGTCAACATAATCTCCTCTGGTAGCTCCTTTTCACCCCAGTATTCTGATGCTACAGGATAAAATACATCCCAACCAAGTAGGTGCAGGACCAAAGAAAAGCCTTAACAGAAGGCATCTCACCAAGTTTCCAGGTGTTGGGAGAAGTTCAGAAGTTCACTGCAGAAAAAGACTGTAAGCATAGCTCCCACTCAAGACGGACATGCATGGGTCAGTGGTAGGAATAATCACATGGTGAAGATCAGCACAGCTGAACAGTGGTTTAAGCAGCCTTCATAGTCAGGATACTGCATAGAACCCACATTCCCAGAAGTTGTAATTTGTGGCATGAATACCAAACACTGGGAGAAACTGAGCCATAATAAGATGATCCAGCAACATTTGCAATATTGAATCTTACAGGCCAAGCCATGGAAATCCAAACCAAAGAATGGACTGATTTATTTCTGAAATAAATTTCAAACAATGCTTAAAGCCATATTGGTAGCAGGTGTGAGAGTAAAAATGGCACCAACTGATACCCATCCAGACAGCGACACAGCAGAAAAGCTTGTCAAAAGACAGGGTCCCCGAATAAGCATATGAGGGTGGAACTGGCAGAGGGATTGAGAAGCTTTCGTTGGAAATAGGTGGCATTCCCATGTTGTGTTCTTCCCCTCTTCTGTAGCTTCTGTAACTGGCACAGTCTTTGAGTCATGATATACTGTGCACTTCCCTGTCCTCGTTCCACATATTTGTGGAGCAGGGAAACATTGCATGGTGGCATCTCACAATACAAGTTACAGAGACCAGGAAGGAAAAGAAAATGCAACACAAGAAGGTCACTTTTTAGGCATTCTCTGACGTAGCCAGTACTATGTGTGTGGGAATCCCAAAAGCATCCCCATTGCCCAGAGAACACTGTCAGTTCCATCCTCAGAAGGGCAGAGCAAAGAAGGGGGGTGGATGGCAGGAGCTTCTTCCTTCCTTCCTTCCTTCCTTCCTTCCTTCCTTCCTTCCTTCCTTCCTTCTTTCTTTCTTTCTTTCTTTCTTTCTTTCTTTCTTTTCTTTCTTTCTTTCATTCCTTCCTTCTCTCTCCCTTCCCTCCCTCCCTCCTTCTTCCCCCCCTCTCTCTCTCCCCTTCCTTCCTTGTCTCTCTTTCTCTCTCTCACCCCTTCCTTCCTTCCTTCCTTCCTTCCTTCCTTCCTTCCTTCCTTCCTTCCTTCCTTCCCCCTCTTTCTTTCACTCTCTCTCACCCCTTCCTTCCTTCCTTCCTTCCTTCCTTCCTTCCTTCCTTCCTTCCTTCCTTCCTTCCTTCTCTCTCTCTCTCTCTCTCTCTCTCTCTCTCACACACACACACACACACACACACACCCTTCCTTCCTTCCTTCCTTCCTTCCTTCTTTCTTTCCTTCCTTCCTTCCTTCCTTCCTTCCTGTCTGTCTGTCTGTCAAAGTTGAATTTTTTGGGGGAACATCTCCCTCCAAAAAGTAGTTTGGGGCTTTTGGGGGATATTGTCAACATTTTTTGGTGGGGGGGAACCCTCCTTGTCATGCATCCAGGTTTTCCCAGACATTTTGCCGATTCAGTAAAAATCCTCCGATGTCATTTTTGTAGCCCGATTCCTGGATGTGCACATAGAGAATACTTGTCCATTGTTCTGGGAGCTGATCAAAGTGTTTTGGTTTTTTTAATGGATCCCTCTTTCTGAGTGTTAAAAATTAGATGCCCTTCCTGTTTTCATTCAGAAAAATATAGATAAACCTGCACCCCACATATTTAACCTTTGGAAAACTTTGGGATAAAGGAAATACCATAGGACTCATCACCTGGTTTTGATCTGACCTGTTAGCCTTCACTATCAGCAATATAAAACATACAGTCTCTTCTGGTTATCTTTACCCTATGGTTGTAATTCGTGGGCAGTCATTTAATTTTATCCTGATCCTAATTTTTAAGCTGTATTTTAATCAATTGTTTGATTGTGTTTTAATGTATTTGATATCTGATGTTAGCTGCCCTGAGCCCGGTCTTGGCCGGGGAGGGCAGGGTATAAATAAAAATTTACTTACTTACCTTAATGGAGAAAAAATGCTTCCTAGCCATGAAGTTCTGCTGCTGCCTGCCTTCACAAAGCGTTGTGCCATAAATCTAAGTAATAATACACTACTATTCACCTTCAACAGCCCAGTACAACACCTGGCATATTTATGCCCTGTCCATACATCTGGTAGTTTCCATTTTCGTGATGAAATCCTTTTAAGTTTAAGCAAACAACTAATTTCTTATCTTTGTTATAGGCGGCAGTAGTGATTATTCTAGTCAAAGTGCCTGTTCAAATGTGTCAAACGGTGATATTAGGAGCCTGATGAGCCCGGAGCCTCTTAAATAGTTCCACGGACACTTTGCCCCAGAGCAATTTCACTTTTGGAGTCATTAAAATGACACATTTTTCTCTTTAAAGGCTTCAGCCAACTGCTTTTGTCTTGCCGCCCTGTAGGTTAACACAATGAAGGGGAAGAGTCTTTGAGGTTAAAGGAGCCTGCAAGTACAAGAGCCAGTGGCTATAAATACTCCTGTTAATAAATTTAGGTTGGAGATCAGAAGAAAATGTTTTAACTATTTGATTCCCTTCAAATCCCCATGAGACCAACCCCCAAAGTTACTGCTTTTTGAAAATGTACGCAGGGTGTCTCTGTGAATAATTAAGTTGACCTGTGTTCCCTGGTACCTATTTCCTACTTTGCCATCACAAATGGTGCATACACAGCCATAATCTGTAGTGATCTTCCAAAGTCATATCTTTTCCTACCATCGAATCTTAGCTTTTGGTTCTTCTCTTCTAAAACCGGTGTAAAGAACCTTTGGCCCTCCAGATGTTGTTGAACTACAACTTCCATCACTCTTGAACATTGACCATAGCTGTCAACATTCCCTTTTTTGGCGGGAAATTCCCTTATTCCAGCGCCATTTGTCGCTGTTTCCCTTTTTTGGTAGGAAATTCCCTTATTCCAGCACCGTTTCCCGCTGCTATCCCGGATTGTTAGATATCCCGTAAATTTCCCAGATTTCAAAGGAAGCAGCTCCTTTCCCTCCCTGCTGGCCAGGGAGGCTCCTCAGCTGCGTTGCTCACCAATAGTTACAGAGAATAGGATGTCATTGGACAACAGCACTGTTTGTGCTTTGCTTGCATGTAAAATCAACCACTCTGGCCCAGCCCACAAATACACTCCTTCCAAAAGAGTGTTAAAGGATGCAAAGTCTGCAACACGTTTGTATAATAAGTCATTCATGGATGCCAGAGAGCCAAAAGAGTGAACCTGATCAATCCCCCCATGAAGAATTGACGCTTTTGAATTGTGGTGCTGGAGTCCCGTGGACTGCAAGAAGATCAAACCGATCCATTCTGAAGGACATCGGCCCTGGCTGCTCACCGGAAGGACAGATCCTGAAGCATCGCATGAGAAGAGAAGCCTCCCTGGAAAAGAGACCCTGAGGTGGGGAAAGATGATGGTGTGTAGCCTGGTGTAAATTAATTTGTAGCCTGGGGGGCTTAGCGCAGCGTGGACTGTCCCCGAGAACCATAGACTGTCCCCGGGACAGGTGAGGCTGCTGGTCCCTTATTTTCAAATCCGAAAGTTGACAGCTATGACATTGACTAACCTTGCTATGGATAATGGGACTTGTAGTTTAGCAACATCTGGAGGGTCAAAGATTCCCCACCCTGCTCTAAAGAGGCAGAACTTACTCTTGCCAGAAATTGGAGTGGGGTGGACTTTGAAAGGTGGGCTTATTGACACAGTCAGTTTATTATTATTCATTGCTAATAACTGTTATTTATTTATTCAGAACCATCAATGGACATAGCAGGTAGAAAAAAGACATGTTCCAGTCCTGAGGAGCTTACAATATAAATGCTCACAGAACAGGAGACAACAGCAGGAAAAGGAACAATATGAAGCTTCATTTCAGCTGGCGGTGAAGATGACTAGAAGGAGCCAAACGCTTGACTGAAGCAAAGCATTTCCAGGAGGGATGTAACTCCCCACTGGTCCTTGACTTTTCAGCCTGTGAGTGGGATCAACTTGCCCTTGCTTCTGACAGTACTTTCAGTGGTCGGATGTCAAGTGATTTACACATGTGATGTACACAAGTATGTGAAACAGTCCTCAGAAAGCCTTTGTCCTAGCTTTCTGCTTCATCTGATCTGCTGAAATATTTGGGGGTTGGAAGAGATTTTCTTCAGCTGAGATTTTTTTTAAAAAAGAACAAAGTCGTTTCTTTTCCCCTGCAAAATACAACTAGGTTTGCTTGTCTGAGTCAGCTGTATGCTTAACAGCACAATGGTTTGTCCAAAGCAGCACATCTCTGGCACTGTGATTTTATTTAGTTAGAGCACTTTAAACCCACCCCGCTCAAATGAATGCAGGATGGTTACAATATTATTTTTTTAAAGCAAGGATACATAATAATAAGCAAACTATACAGAATTTTTAAAAATCCAACTTCAAAATGTGATCAATTAAAGCAGTGAGCAATCCTACTGTAAACAGAGAGGGTGGAGTCAGCAATGTCAGCATCTATCATACTTCTGGAGGAAGAGCATTCCACAACTAGGGTGCCACCACTGAGAAGCCCCTATCCTGTGACACAATGCAATGAGGTTCTCCTGGTGATGGGACCATTGGAAAGGCCTCCCCTTCAGATCTAATAATCCAGGAAGGCTAATGCAGGGAAGGATGCTCCTCCAAATGCCTTGGCATGCCAGCCCCTGAAAGCTTGCCAGCAGAGCTTATAACTCAAGGATGAGAGGATGGGGAACCTGCTGTTTAAAACTTCATGGGTCAACATGAACACCTTAAATTTAGCCTGGAAGGCAACAGGGAGCCAAGGAAGATGGTTCAGGATCTGTGTTTTGTGCCCCGATCAGCACTATAGCAGCAGCATCCTGCACTGGTGATAGGTTTTGTTCAGCTCTACTTCCTGTTTGCAGTATGCTATACCCTGGATGGCAGTGATTATTTCCTCTTGGTCTAACGTGGTGTAACCAGTGCTGGATTTATGTATAAGCTAAAAAAGCTATAGCTTAGCATCCCACTCTCTTGCCTCCCCCAATATATATATATATATATATATATATATATATATATATATATATATATATTCTTAATTGTATTTCACTATTGATATACTTCTTCTTAATTGTATTTCAGTTCAACAATTACTTTGATTAAATACATATTTTGTTATGTGCAAATGGCTTTAGATACCTATTACAGTGGTACCTCTGGCTAAGAACTTAATTCGTTCTGGAGGTCCGTTCTTAACCTGAAACTGTTCTTAACCTGAGGTACCACTTTAGCTAATGGGGCCTCCCATTGCCGCCACGCGATTTCTGTTCTCATCCTGAAGCAAAGTTCTTAACCCGAGGTACTATTTCTGTGTTAGCGGAGTCTGTAACCTGAAGCATCTGTAACCTGAGGTACCACTGTAGGTCCATAAATTACCATATAGCATATATTCAACACAAAAACCAGCAACAATTTGTTGTTGACAAAGGACAGCTGGACATATAAAGGGCCCCATTACCTTCAATACCTTAGGGCCTCGTCAAACCTAAATCCGGCCCTGGGTGTAACATGCGAATGTCAGAACAGAAGAGTAGCCTCATTGGGTTAGGCCAAGAATCCATCTGGTTCAGCACTGATGGGGCAGAGATGGGGGAAATGGTCACCCTTCAGAAGACTACAGCTCCAGACCATTGTCTTAAAAAAAAAAATATTTTTATTCAGTTTTACATTTAACAATTAGAATCACATGTAAATCATAATCAAATACACATAGGATTCTCCGAATCCCTTGACTGCCCTCCAACCCTTCATGGGTCCCGTAGTTATTCTTTTCCAACTGCATCGTATATTGTTCTCCATGTTTCCTTAACAGTCAGTCCTTACCATAGTTCTACTGGTAGTTACATTGCAAGTGTTTTTAAAATCCTGCCAATATATTTAATTGTTTACAGTGTTCTTTTAAGTAACTTATAAATTTCCCCCATTCTTTATTAAATTTATCATCTTCTTGGTTTCTGATCTTCCCAGTCACTTTTGCCATTTTGGCATTGTCCATCCTCTTTGTTAACCATTCTTCTTTGGTAGGTACTTTATCTTCCTTCCATCTCTGGGCCAACAGCATCCGTGCAGCTGTCGTAGCGTACATAAACAGTATTTTCTCTTCCTTTGGTAGTTCTGGACTTAAAATTCCTAATAAGAAAGCTTCTGGTTTTCCCCACAAAGGTTATTTTAAACATTTTCTTCAACTCATTATAAATCATTTCCCAATATGCTTTTGTCATCTTGCACATCCACCACATATGGCGGAATGAGCCTTCCTTCTCTTTGCACTTCCAGCAAATATTTGTAGCAGTTCTATACATTTTTGCTATTTTAGTAGGAGTTAGGTACCAAATGATACATCTAAGAGTCAATCACTTTATTTCAGCTTTAAGCTCATAAGAACAACAAAACTAGAACAAATACACAGTACAATTTGATTAAAAAAATTAGAACCAGTAAAACTTAAAAGAGTACAAATTAGAAATAGATACTATAAGGAATTTTCAGCTTCCAAACAGCAGAAATGATACATCATTTTCATATAATTCTCCTTCAACATACAGCATACAGTAAATTTTAAATCTTCCCTCCATAACTTTTCCCATGATGAAAATTGTATATTGTATCCAATATCGCTCCTGACCATTGTCAATGGGAGCTGAAGTCCTGTAACACCTGAAGAGCCACAAGTTCCCTCTCTCGCTTGCAGCTGATGGGCATCCCCCATATTTGTCCTGGGGTTCTGTGCCCCTTCGTGTGTTATCCTTCGCAGCAGGGGCGTAGGAAGCGGGGCAGGGGAGCGGGTTGCCCCAGGTTCCATCATGGAGGGGGTGACAAATTATCAAGGAACAATTACTGCCCTACTAGGGTGGTTCATAAAAAACTTTTTTAAAAAAATGCCTGCTCCAAAGGTCTTATCTTACTACACTAGGGATTATATAGCTATATATGAAATTTCATGCATATCAGTTAATATCTTGACCCTCCTCCATGAAAATAGCTGTTTACTTGGCTGTTTTCCTATGTCATGAAGGCTGAAATTTCAATTCAGTGGAGCACTTACTGTTCCCAACCCTAACCCTGCGGAAAGCCATTTAATTAGACTTTAATTTGATTTTGACATGTTTTTAGGAGGTAATTTAATTATTGTTTGATTTTATATCAATGTTATGTATCTGATGTTAGCCGCCCTGAGCCCAACTTCGGCTGGGAAGGGCGGGATATAAATAAAAGGTTTTTTTTTACTTATTATTCCTTTGTAAGAAAATATGAAATAATGCAAAACCATTTTTGCAGGCACAAAAAAAAATCAATGTGTGTGTGGGGGGGGGGGTTGACAAGAAATTTTCCCCACCGGGTACCACCTGACCTTCCTACGCCTCTGCTTCACAGAACCATAAACATTTATAAATGGGATTTGTTCCACTGGCCCTGCCCCCTGCTGTCCACGGGTTGGCCATGCCACACCTGTAGACAGGAGCCTGCTGTGTGCAGAGAGTCATTCCCAGTGATGTGGAGCTCAGCGCAATCAGAATTCCACATCTCAAGGGAAGTCTAGACATGCGCAACATGGTCCTCTAAACCCGACATGCAGTACCTCCCTCTCCCACTCCATGCGATTAAGATCTCATGGAGGACAATGAGTGAAGTGGGGACGTCCATCGCTGCTTTGTCCCACAGGCATAACTATTCTTGCTAAGGTAAAGGTAAAGGGACCACTGACCATTAGGTCCAGTCATGTCCGACTCTGGGGTTGCGGCGCTCATCTCGCTTTATTGGCCGAGAGCCGGCGTACAGCTTCCGGGTCATGTGGCCAGCATGACAAAGCCGCTTCTGGCGAACCAGAGCAGCGCACGGAAACGCCGTTTACCTTCCCGCCAGAGCGGTTCCTATTTATCTACTTGCACTTTGACATGCTTTCGAACTGCTAGGTTGGCAGGAACTGCTAGGTTGGCAGGGTCACCCCGTCGCAGGGATTCGAACCGCTGACCTTCTGATCAGCAAGCCCTAGGCTCTGTGGTTTAACCCACAGTGCCACCTGGGTCCCTACTATTCTTGCTACTATCTTTTTAAAAAAATATTTTTTATTAAAGATTTTCTTGTTTTACAAAGGTATGTGTAATGTCTCTCTCATATTTTTTCCATGTAACATTTTTACAAATCAGTTTCATTTGTTGAGACATTAGGAAGAAAAGGGGGAAAGAGGTTGGTGGGATGGGGAGATGGGTGGGGTGGGGTGACGGTGTTTCTATTTTACTTAGTATACGTAGGGTTTGGTGTCAGCGTTGTTTGTGCAGGTTCTTTGTTGTTCGCTTGTGCTCCTTTGGCGGTGAGAGAGGTCGGGGTTGGCGTAGGGTGTGATTGTTCATTTGTGGTTGGCTGTGGTATCTTTGGTTTCCTGTGTGAGTGGGGTGGGTGGGTGTTTTGGATCAGGCTAGCCATATTGATTTGTATGCTGTCGGTAGATTTTTGTCATTGTCTTGTTGGGTTGTGTGTGTGATGAAGGGGGACCATACCGGGGTGAAGGTGTCTTCTTCTGTTTGTCCCCGTGCCAGTTTCTCTTGCTACTATCTTTATAATAATAAAAATTTATTATTTATACCCCGCCCATCTGGCTGGGTTTCCCCAGCCACTCTGGGCGGCTTCCAACAAAACACTAAAATACAATAATCTATTAAACATTAAAAGCATCCCTAAACAGAGCTGCCTTCAGATGTCTTCTAAAGGTCTGGTAGTTGTTGTTCTCTTTGACATCTGAAGGGAGGGCGTTCCACAGAGCGGGTGCCACCACCTAGAAGGCCCTCTGTCTGGTTCCCTGTAACTTGGCTTCTCATAGTGAGGCCCAGAAGGCCCTCGGCACTGGACCTCAGTGTCCGGGCAGAATGATGGGGGTGGAGACGCTCCTTAAGGTATACTGGACCGAAGCCATTTACGGCTTTAAAGGTCAGCACCAACACTTTGAATTGTGCTCGGAAACGTACTGGGAGCCAGTGTAGGTCTTTCAAGACCGGTGTTATGTGTGTGGGAATGTTTTGGAACGTGGATGGAGATTTATAATTTAATATATCTCATCCTAACTTGTGCCAACAAGTTCAACTAGCAGAGTACATTCCCTTTTTAAAATACACACAGCGGAGGTTGCTTTGATTCGCTAGAATCAGCTTAATCTAGTTTCCTGGTTTGTCACTATATTTCCCCTTAGTCCCTCTTAAATAAGACACAACACACGTCTTCTATAAAAAGATATAAAATGTTTACTCACATATATCCAGCTCAAGACAAATCCCAAAGAAGGCAGGCTTGTTCTTAGTAAAGATATTTACAATAGGAATCTCCCCATTGTGGGAGAGAAATCTACTAGGCCCCAGTTGGGTGGAAGCCAACTGAGCATCCTCCTCGCAGTTCGAGTGAGAGAGTAGAAAGGGAATGGCGGCTGACCTGTGGGTTCTTTGTTCATACCTTCCCAGGTGAAGCCACTCCCATATCTAGTTGCAAGAGGAAATTGTCTCAATCCATGTGACCAGGAAGTTGTGGCTGGAGGACTGAGGCAATCTCCACTATCTGCTCTAGCATTGTTGTACTTGACTGCTCTAGTGTTTATATCCCACAAACCCCTTCTCAGGCAAATACAACATACAAAACATAAACAACTTTATTCAACCACCCAGAGTCCCAGCTTGACACGTAGATTCTGGAAACTCTCTTTTGGCAAGGGTTTTGTCAAGATGTCGGCAGTCATCTCTTTGGTGCAGCAATAAGACAGTTCCACAAGTCCATCTTGCACCATCTGGCGTATATAGTGGTACCTGACCCCAATGTGTTTGGTTCTGGCTAGGAACTTTTCACTCTGCGTCAGCTTCAGGCAACTTTGATTGTCCTCTAGCAGGCTGACAGGTTCCCTTCTCACCAGTCCAAAGTCTTTGATGAGTTCATCAAGCCATGCAATTTCCCTGCATGCTTCTGTTGCAGCAACATATTCGGACTCTGTTGAAGACAAAGCTACACAACTCTGTTTATAACTTCCCCACACAACAGGTCCACCCCCAAACATAAAAACATGACCACTTGTGGATTTATAGTCAGCATTATCCCCGGCCCAATCTGCATCAGTGTACCCAACCAATTTAGGGTCTCTGACAGCTGGTAACTTTAATTTACAATTTATTGTACCTTTCAGGTATCTAACCACCCTTTTCAGCCCCGCTAAATCATGCTCAGTGGGAGAATTCACTTTTCTGCTCAGAATCCCCACAGCATTAGCTAAGTCAGGTCTACATGTGGTAACTAAATACAAAAGTTTACCAATCACCGACCTATATTGACTGTTATCTGGCAACAGCTTCGAATCCTGCTGATTCTTCAAGAAGTCTGTAGCCATGGGCGTTGCAACCGGGTGTGCGTCTTGCATCTGCAAATACTCAATCAGTTCATGAATCTTTTGCTTCTGGTTGAGAAGAAATGAGCCGTCTTTTTCTCTTTCCACTTGGATTCCTAGGTAGTACCTGACATCTCCAAGTTCTTTTACTTGTACCTCCTTGCTGAGGTGTTTTACTATTTGTGTATAGTCTCTATTATTTGCAGTAGCAATAATCAAGTCATCTACAAAAGCCAATATGTATGAATATTGTCCATTACTTGACTTGGTGTACAAGCATTTGTCTGCGTTTCCTTGCTTGTACCCTAGTTGCACAAGCATATTGTGCAATTTCTGATTCCAGGCTCTAGCCGCTTGTTTAAGCCCATAGAGTCCCTTCTGGAGTCGGCATACGAGATGTGCCTCATTTGGTTTTGTGAAACCTTTAGGTTGTTTCATGTAAATTTCTTCTGAAATTCTCCCATGTAAAAACGCAGTGCAAATGTCAATGTGCTTCACATCCAATTGTTTAGAGGCTGCAATGCTCAAAAGCATTCGAAGGGTACTATATCTCACGGTTGGTGCGAAAACTTCGTCGTAATCTTCACCAAAACGTTGTGAAAAACCTTGTGCTACTAGCCTTGCTTTGTAGCGTTCCACTTCCCCTTCTGAACCCTTTTTAACCTTGAACACCCATTTGCACCCAATGGCCTTCTTACCAGAAGGGAGCTCTGTCAGGGTCCACGTCTGGTTCTGATGCAGTGCATCCATCTCCTCCTGAGCGGCCTTCTTCCAGAGACTAGCTTCCGCAGATGGCATCTTCTCAATCTCTTCCCATGTGGAAGGTTCCTGTGGAGACACCGACCCTGCAAGGTAGGACAGTCGTACCGGCGGGACACCTCTGTTGGTTCTGGATGAGCGTCTGACCTCTGGTTCTGGTTCCTGAACCGCATCAGCTTCCTCACTCCCTTCCAACGGTGGCATGTCCTCATCTGTGTCCTCCTCTTCATCTCTGGAGCCGCCAGGGGTCTGGTCATCTGCGTCTTCTGGTGCGTCGCCTGTAGGGGGTGCTATGACACTAGAAGGCAGATTAGTATCACGTGGGGTTTCAGAAGGAAAGCTTATGAGTGCTTGAGTCCATTCTGACTCCTTGGAGCAGCCAATAACAGTGTTCTTTGTGTCTGCTTTTGCATGTTCATCAAAATAAATTGCATGATGCGCACTCACTTTGCCTGCCTGTAAGTCCATTACTCTGTATCCTTTGCCTCCAGCAGCATATCCCACTAAAATACCTGCTTGTGCTCTGGAGTCAAGCTTGTGCCTCTGTTCCTTGGGCACGTGGTAGTAACATATACTGCCAAATACACGTATGTGCGACAGACTAGGTACCTTTCCATGCCAAAGTTCAAATGGTGTGCGCTGTGTTGCCTTTGTTGGCAACCTGTTCTGGAGATAGACAGCCGTGTAAGCAGCATCTCCCCACATCTTCCTAGGGAGGGATGCTTCCTTCAGCATACACCTTGTCATTTCCATAATGGATCTGAACTTCCTTTCAGCTATGGAGTTCTGTTGTGGCGTGTAAGGAACTGTGGTTACATGTGTAATTCCTTCCTTTGCCATAAGGGCTTTCATCTCATGTGAGCAGTATTCTCCTCCATTGTCAGACATTAAGACACCTGGAGCTCTTTGGAACTTGTTCCTAACCATGGCAATGTAATTCTTGAACATCTCTACTGTCTCACTTTTATCTTTGATGAAATATGCCACACAATATCTCGAAAAATCATCAAGAAAAATCAAAATATATTTGTTGTGTCCAAGTGATGGAACACTGAGTGGCCCACATAAATCTGAATGCACGATATCCAGAACTTTAGTACTCCTTTGTTCTGTGCAACGTGTAAAAGAAGGTTTTACTGCCTTTTCAGTAACACAAGTTATGCATTTTGTTGGAGCCTGGTTGCTGCTCCCTTTTACCTGCAAACCTGTGACAAGATCACTTTCCTGTAGACTCTTAATGATGGTGGTGTCTCTGTGCGCAAGTCTTCTGTGCCATAGCGTCAAATCTGCGTCATCCTTCTGGCTCGAGCATGCAACTTTTGCAGACTGGTTCTCTGAAAGATCAACCTCATAAACACCATTTATTAATTTTCCTTCAATGTACACTTCACCATCTTTAGTTACACTGCATTGTCCATTCTCAAATGTGATCTTGAAACCTTTCTTGTCCAAAGTAGAGACACTGAGTAAATTGCAGCTCAGTTCTGGTACATACACAACATTGGACATTCTGGTCCTAAAAGATTCATTGTTTACATTGAATTCCAAATGTATTGAACCTTCACCTTTGGACTTTAAAATATTTCCATCTGCAACCTCAATTTCAGTCTCTTTATCACTTAATTCATTAAAACAGTCTCTTTTAAAGCTGTAGTGGCTGCTCGCTCCACTGTCTAGAAGCCACTTAATGCGTGTGTTTTCTTGGCTCTGGACAGCTAAACTCCTTTCTTGCAACAGCATGTTGCATTCAGATTTCCCTTTTCTTTCTCCTTTATGCTGAGAAAGATGAGAATCCTTTGCTTTAGCCTTTGGATCCTTGCAATGCTTTGCCATGTGGCCGCTTTTCAGGCATTTAAAACACACAATTTCTCTGGATTTTGTAAATTGCTTTGAAACAAAATTACAATCCTTTCTCCTAGGGTTGCTTTCTGGAGAATCAAATCTCTTTCTGCATTCCTCTCTTAATTCACTGGTCAGTTCCTTAAAAGTTAGATTCTCTTTATGATCCATCAAACTAACAAATGCATCAAAATGTGGCCCTAATGAGGCTAACAGAAATGATACCTTTGTTACTTCATCAAAAGATTGTGGAGTAAGTTCAAGCTTTTGAATAATTTCTGTGAATTTATCAATATGCTCTGTGAATTCCTCTTTTGAATTCATTCTCAGCCTAGTTAATTTGCCCATCAATGTTCTGTAGGAGTTCTTTGTAGATTCTCCATACATGCGCTCAATATCTTTTAGGATCTGAGATGCATCATCTTTGCTATTTATTAACGATAAATGCTTATTGCGAAGTCCACTCAAAATTATGTGCTTGGCCTCGCTGTTCTGCCTTTTCCAGACTTTAACCTTGGCTAAGGCTTCATCACTTGAACCTTGGGGCTTTGGTTTCTCTATCGCATCCAAAATATCCTTTGATTCTAAATATGCCATTAAGCGCATTTTCCAGTACACAAAATTGTCCTCATCTAGCAGCATTAAGCCTGGCTTTGCTTCACTATAAAAACTGGCACTAGCCATCTTAAAATCCAAAATTTGGAAAAAATTTCAAAATTCAAAATTTTGTCAAAATTCAAAATCAAAATCTCAAAAATCTCAAAATGCAAAAAGCAAAAGCCTCAAAATAAATCTTCACTGCCTTTTGGGTCTTTTGTGAGCTCTGAGGGAGGGGAGGGGTAGCTTAATCCCCCTTTCTCTAAACAATAGGACAAAGGACCATGCGGTCTGACCAGGAAATGCAATCAGAAAAATCTCTCTCAACTCAAAAATGCAATCCAACGCAATCCTTCAAAAATACACAAAATACACCGCGCTGGGCATACATAACCCTTTGTGGGAATGTTTTGGAACGTGGATGGAGATTTATAATTTAATATATCTCATCCTAACTTGTGCTAACAAGTTCAACTAGCAGAGTACATTCCCTTTTTAAAATACACACAGCGGAGGTTGCTTTGATTCGCTAGAATCAGCTTAATCTAGTTTCCTGGTTTGTCACTATATTTCCCCTTAGTCCCTCTTAAATAAGACACAACACACGTCTTCTATAAAAAGATATAAAATGTTTACTCACATATATCCAGCTCAAGACAAATCCCAAAGAAGGCAGGCTTGTTCTTAGTAAAGATATTTACAATAGGAATCTCCCCATTGTGGGAGAGAAATCTACTAGGCCCCAGTTGGGTGGAAGCCAACTGAGCATCCTCCTCGCAGTTCGAGTGAGAGAGTAGAAAGGGAATGGCGGCTGACCTGTGGGTTCTTTGTTCATACCTTCCCAGGTGAAGCCACTCCCATATCTAGTTGCAAGAGGAAATTGTCTCAATCCATGTGACCAGGAAGTTGTGGCTGGAGGACTGAGGCAATCTCCACTATCTGCTCTAGCATTGTTGTACTTGACTGCTCTAGTGTTTACATCCCACAATGTGGTCTCGGCGGTCGCTCCCAGTCACCAGTCTAGCTGCCGCATTCTGGATTAGTTGTAGTTTCTGGGTCACCTTCAAAGGTAGCCCCACGTAGAGCGCATTGCAGTAATCCAAGCGAGAGATAACTAGAGCATGCACCACTCTGGCAAGACAGTCCGCGGGCAAGTAGGGTGTCAGCCTGCGTACCAGATGGAGCTGGTAGACTGCTGCCCTGGATACAGAATTAACCTGCGCCTCCATGGACAGCTGCGAGTCCAGAATGACTCCCAGGCTGGGCACCAGGTCCTTCAGGGGCACAGTTACCCCATTCAGGACCAGGGAGTCCTTTAAGTATCTTGCGATCACCATGAATGTAGGTTTGCTGGTGGAGAACCCAACCCTAGGATAAAAGTTGAATAGGACAGGAGTCTGTGGCAGAGAGCAGTCCTGAAGCTGGCAAGTGGGAGGAGGGTGGTAAAGATACAGAGATTAGTCAGGCTGGTCTTCACAAGTGTCCCCCACCCCCTCCTGCTGAGACAAACCGCCCTTCTCCATGTCTTCATGTCTCTTTTGGCCAAGAAGAGATTGGGTGTAAGCAGGCACAGTCTCCAATCTCCTTTGGAAAGCCCTGGACAGGAGGAAACATAGGCGGGCAGGGAGCTTTCGTCTCGGCAACTGAGTCCCACAGGGAATGAGCTTCTGTGCTCATTAGGCCTGACACTCGGCCAAGGCTGTGAAGATCGTGTTTTTGCTAATAAAGAATTAACTCCAACTCTGAACTGTGTGGTTTAATGCCTGGCTTGCTCTGTGACGTTCACTTGCATAGCGCTTTTGAGCCACAGTGGTCCTAGGGTGGCCGGTTGCCTACCCCTGTGTGTGACTACTTCCTTCTCACCTGCTCTATTGTACATTCTCCTATGTTTCTCCTCACAGGGGTGACTTCTGGCCTTGAAGGCCCTCTAGGAGAAAATCAGCTGAGGATCAGTTGCTTCTGGGAGAAAAGTTCAGGACTCCCACCCCATCTGCTCAGCCATGTTAAAGCATCCCTCATTAACCAGTTTTATGGAAGATCGCCTGTGATCCATTCTAACATATATGTTTGCTGCTGCCTTGTTCTGTTTGTCCCATGGAGAGAAACAAAACCTGGGCAACACGTGACCAATATTCAAACGAACAGAATGTTTTTACAATAATGTAATATCAATAACAAGACTTGAAACCAGGCATATCTAATGTAATACACGTAGAATAAAAATCTAATTTATTTTATTTTTATTTTATTTTATGTGTATTACATTAGATATGCCTGGTTTCAAGTCTTGTTATTGATATTACATTATTGTGAATACATTCTGTTCATTTGAATATTGGTTGTGTGTTGCCCAGTTTTTGTTTCACTTCAGTGCTTGCAACACAGGGGTTTGGTTTGATATTTACATGTTTGTCCCATGGAGAAGCAGAGCTTGCAAAACACTGTGTGCCCCTTTTGCTCCAACTTTTCCCCAAGTTGTTAAAAAAATACATTAATTGTTAGTAGTTGTTAAACGATACATTAATAATGATAAAACAAAGTCCAGGCCCGGAATACTGCTTTCAACCAAAGCATTTCCAAAAAACACACACACTTTGCAAAAGTTATAAATATGGGACAAACTACAGGAAAACCAGAGAATTTTCTGCTTGTTAAATGGGAAGCATCCTTCAATCACTTGTGCTGAATAAGTCTTTTCATCTCTAGGGTACTTCTAAGATCAAATGTTCTAAAAGTGAAGCAGGATTCTTTCTGTTAATAGCAACATGGGTTGCATGCAGTGATGCCTTTATGCTATGCCAAAAGATTAAAACATGCTAGATGCTTTAAAAAAACAAAACAAACAAAAAAACCTGGTCTGTATGAGCCACGGTTTCTCTTATTGGTGCACTTGCATTGGAAGGCACATATGGGGTGCAGGTTTCTGGAGATCAGAGCATTGACAAGCTATTGGCGATCACAGGCGGCACCTGGTCACGTTCTGCCATCCTCTGTAATAAAGTTCCAGATGTCTACAAGTGATTGCAGCTGTTGGTTGAACGCTTCCTTTTCCTAAACTATTTCACAAGTATCATCAGAAAGAATGGAGAGAAGGGAATGGAACAGATGGTGTTTGGGAAACCTAGGACCTGGAGAAGAACCTGCAAATGCAGTAAGGAAATAGCTCTCTCAGTGCATAAAAGGTAAAGGTAAAGGGACCACTGATCATTTGGTCCAGTCGTGTCCGACTCTGGGGTTGCGGCGCTCATCTCGCTTTATTGGCCGAGAGCCGGCGTACAGCTTCCGGGTCATGTGGCCAGCATGACTAAGCAGCTTCTGGAGAACCAGAGCAGCGCACGGAAATGCCGTTTACCTTCCTGCCACAGTGGTTCCTATTTATCTACTTGCACTTTGACGTGCTTTCGAACTGCTAGGTGGGCAGGAGCAGGGACCGAGCAACGGGAGCTCACCCCATCGCAGGGATTCGAACCGCCGACCTTCTGATCAGCAAGCCCTAGGCTCTGTGGTTTAACCCACAGCGCCACCTGGGTCCCTACCTCTCAGTGCATAGTTAGGAGCATTGGGTACTAGTAGACCAATCCTCTGCTATCTGCCTTATTTGAATATTAAAATCCCAAGCTCATACTGTATGTTGGGGGGGGGAGATCACCATGTTGCAGATTTCAAGCATTTCAATCATCTGGTGGGCACCTCATTTGCACAGCAACCTTAGGTATTCCAGCCAGGGCCATCTTACCCATAGGAGCTAGGGGTGCAGGGCACCTGGGCGCCAGGCTCTCAGGGGGCCCAGGCCAAGAGTCCGGAGCCGAGATTTGGAGTCCGGGGATTGGGAAGAGCCAACAGCTGCTGCCGAGCGGAGCGGAGCCCATCGGAGCACCACAGCTCTTCTGCTGCGGGCGAGTGAAACGCTGAGGCAGCTGGCCGGCTCCACCGTCCTGCGCATCTGGGATTGGCGGGCCATCAAGAGGCCGCCCTGTGCATGTTGCTCACATGAGGTGGCCGGCTTCGCTCAGTCTGGCTCCTCTGTTGCTGCTGAGGTGGGCAGCCAGGCCAGCTCTGCCTTGCGTGCCTCACCGGCCCGCCCTAAAAAAGGTTTGAGGTACCTCCTCCCCTAAAAAAAGGTTGACAAGTCTGGGCTACCTGGGGGGGTGCCAGGTGGATCTTTGCACCCCGGCACCACATATGCTTCAGACAGCCCTGATTCCACCTCCCCAAATCTAGACATCCTAATTTCCAGATTATCATTATATTTTACCAATTATACAATTTTACTCTGTACATAATGGATGGCAAAAGAACTAGTGAAAGGAGTTAAAGTTTTGCCACAGCCAGAAATATCCGCAAAAAAAAAAAAAATGTTTGAGTTCAGTCCTCATTAAACATGAATAATACCTTTTTCCATTCAAGTGATGACTATACAGGAAAATACTTTTAAATAACTCAATGGAAACAGTTCCCAAAATCTCTGGCGATGTAAAGGTATTAACATTGTGAATGGAAATGTGTCGGAATTTAAGCCCAGAAACCATCAAAAGGGCCATCTTGGGTTCTGATTCTAGTTCAGCAATCAAATGATGAAAATCTAATTGTGTGGCAAAATTACACACTGGATGCAACGGAGAGCAACGGAGGATTGGATTGCTCATCTTTCTCCACCTTGTCCTCAGCCAAGTGGCATGGAACAGCTGGCCAGAATTTCTGAGTGCCTTTAATGAAGTGAATAGTTCATTGTTAGTATTTGGTGATTAAATGCAAAAAGACTAATATTCCTGTGTGGATTTGCTGAAAGAAAGTTGCCCCAAAAGGCAGGCAAGTCTCAGAAAGTGTCATTTGGCTTTACAAGGGGAAATCGGATTATTCAGAAATGCAGAGCCCCCTACTCTTTGAGTAGAGTATGTTCTGCTGTGTTCAATGGCATTTACTCCTAGGTAAGGGTAGATTCACCCCATTTCTTCATCAGTTTGCAATTATTTAAAGAAAAAATGTATATTTGAAAGCCATATGCATTTTCATGCATATCTATCCTAATATGTGCATTTTTACGTTATTTTCACATATATACACATTTTAATGCACTTTTATATACATATCTTTGATTAGAGAACTGAATCACAAAATCAGGAGGAGTGCAAATTTTGAAGAGTATGTTTTGGTTGATGCATTGTTTTGGAAAGTGCAAATTCATATTTAAAAAGTTACACCCAAAAATTGCCTTCCATTCTGGCTCCCAAGTAAGTTTGCATAGAATTGCAGTTTTACAGTACAATCCTATGCATTCTGCTCAGAGGTAAGCTCCATTATATTCAATTGGACCTGCTCATGGTCAGGTGCATACAGAATAATTGCAGCCTTGGTCCTTCTACTTTTTAAAAAAACTATTGCAATTATTTAAACATTTTTAACACACCAAGTACAGGATAAAAGCTGTTTCCTCTATTTTCTGTTCCTGGCCTCAAAAATCTGTGCAAATGAGCTTGTGTCTAATTCAATTGGGTTTGCTGTCAAAAACCTTCTCCAGCATTCTAATGAAATGAATTCCAAACCCTGGAGAGTCACTCCAGGGAAGCACCATGTGATACAAAGTCTTCCAAAGGAAAAAGCTTCAAGCCAGCATCTGGTTGCCAAGGAGTTGTTTCCAAGCCACTGTCATCCCCCAAAAATGTTGATACTTACATCTTCTTTCTCACAATATGGTGTTACAAAATGATAAGGAAGAGAAGCAGCCATTATTTCAATCGCACAGATGACATGCTTCGCATCTATATTTCAGAATCAGGAACTATAAACTTAGCTAAATTTTCCACTTTTGTGGTGCTTTCTATGCTTGTGGCGCTGTGGGTTAAACCACAGAGCCTAGGGCTTGCTGATCAGAAGGTCGGCGGTTCGAATCCCTGTGACGGGGTGAGCTCCCGTTGCTCGGTCCCAGCTTCTGCCAACCTAGCAGTTCGAAAGCATGTCAAAGTGCAAGTAGATAAATAGGTACCGCTCCTGCGGGAAGGTAAACGGCGTTTCCGTGCACTGCTCTGGTTCGCCAGAAGCGGCTTAGTCATGCTGGCCACATGACCTGGAAGCTGTACGGCGGCTCCCTTGGCCAATAATGCAAGATGAGCGCCGCAACCCCAGAGTCGGACACGACTGGACCTAATGGTCAGGGGTCCCTTTACCTTTTTATGCTTGTTGGGCAAGAATGTCCTGGCCCAGCAAGGAAAATCTGTGGACTGCTGATCATAGCTGTCAACTTTCAGATTTGAAAATAAAGGATTTTTTCACACTTTCGGATTTGAAAATAAGGGATGCCGCCAGGGCGGTGCAATGGCACCAAGTAGCCTTGCCACCCTGCGCTCCAGAGGCTGCGTGCGAAAGGGTGAGCGAAAGAACGAGCGCATAGACGGCAGGCAGGCTGGCTGTCTGGTTGGGCGTGAGGGTCTGGCTGCACAAGGCATGCAAGCTCCGCCCCCAGTCGGTCTCAGACTCCTTATTGGCAGCCGAGCAACGCAGCTGAGGAGCCTCCCTGACCGGCAGGGAGGGAGAGGAGCTGCTTCCTTTGAAATCCGGGGAATTTAAGGGATATCAACAATCCGGGATAGCAGCGGGAAACGGCATTGGAATAAGGGAGTTTCCCGCAAAAAAAAGGGAGGGTTGACAGCTATGCTGCTGGTGCAGGTGTGAAAGCGGATGTAGTTCATAGGTGTAGCTTATCCATCACCGCCATGGATGCTTTGAATGTGTTTAAGAAGATGTACCTCCCTGTCTGGGGGCACTAGTCATACACAATGAAGGAATGGCTGAAACTGTATTGGAGGCATAAATGTTTGAAGCTGGGACCATTCCCATTTTCTCTTTGGGTTCAGAGACACAATCTACCACGACCCATGAGACAGGGACCTTGAAATGCACAGTGGAAGACACTTGAGGTTCAGTCTAATTCCTTAAAGGGAGAAGCTCCAGTACCTTCTCAGCCAGAGGACACAACCCTGCAGAAAATCTGCCCCTCTAGCCTCACAAAGGTTACAAAATAAGGTTATAACCTTTTGATCAGCCAGCCAGCTCCTCCAAAGACTACCATACTTAATGTCTAAAGGTAAAGGGAACCCTGACCATTAGGTCCAGTTGTGACCAACTCTGGGGTTGAGGCGCTCATCTCGCATTATTGGCCGAGGGAGCCAGCGTACGGCTTCCAGGTCATGTGGCCAGCATGACTAAGCCGCTTCTGGCGAACCAGAGCAGCGCACGGAAACGCCATTTACCTTCCCGCTGGAGCAGTACCTATTGTTGCGACCCGACACCTATTTATCTACTTGCACTTTGACGTGCTTTCGAACTGCTAGGTCGGCAGGAGCAGGGACCAAGCAACGGGAGCTCACCCCGTCGCAGGGATTCGAACCGTCGACCTTCTGATCGGCAAGCCCTAGGCTCTGTGGATTAACCCACAGCACCACCCACATCCATAATGTCTAGTCAGCCTAAATAAGGCTTCCATTAACTTTAGCTCCCTGCAGAGGGAGCATCTACTGTCATTGTCAGTAGGACCTCTTTGAGCTGTTGATTAGCAAGAGAATGGTTGGGCAGGGGTGGGTGGGACAGGACACAGAAGAATTTTTCAGGCCACCACTGCCAAAGGATAGTGCTGTGAAGTGCACAGAGGTGGTGAGAAGACCCTATGAGAGAGAGGGATGCACAAAGGGCATGTGACAGTGATGGGAGAGGCATGGGAGAAATGGCCAGGATTAGGTCATATAATATGGTCATGGTTGGAAGCAGAGGGGCAAGGCCTTTTAAGGTAAATCATGGGATCTTAAAGCCTATGCAGAAAGCAGCATGGAGCCAGTGCAGAGACTTAAGGAGGAGGAGGGTGTCCAAATCAGTACAACAGGAGATTTCAGCTTAACAGAGATATTTTGAATGACGGGAGAAGGGAACGGCCAGCAGGTGGGAATGCCAGCAAATACCCAAGGAAAAATGGGTCACTTTTTCCAGTTTAGCATTAATTATAGCTGAATTTCACAAGTATCTGCACAGCATACCTGATTCCCATGGTTTCTGAGGAATTTCTTAAGGAGTACATTTCAGATTTAAATCATTTAATCACCTCTCAAAATTCACTGTATTAATAACATTTCTGCTAGCATTTTCAGAGCGATGGCATTTGGTTTACTTAATCACTATGTGCAATTTGGAGCGTAGTGTTTAGTGAATGTTTTTTTTTCTTCCTCCACTGGACACAACTGTTGCCAGGGATCAGGTAGGAGACGTTGGCAGCTAATGGGCCAGAGGCCAGCTCAGCGAGTTAGGAGAGATTTTAGCTCAGATCCTTAGTGCTGTCAGCCTGTATGAAGAGTAGGAAGCATTTAACAGCTTGTTAAATGAGTACAATTAAAACAAAATAGGAAACAAAATCATTCTACAACAATAAGCAAAGATCTGGGCAAACTTTGATTGATGTTTTATAAACTCCGGTTCCTTTCACTGAGCAGAGCTCAAGTAGTGCTACATAAGGTAAAGGTAAAGGGACCCCTGACCATTAGGTCCAGTCATGTCCGACTCTGGGGTTGCGGTGCTCATCTCGCTTTATTGGCTGAGGGAGCCGGCGTACAGCTTCCGTGTCATGTGGCCAGCATGACTAAGCTGCTTCTGGCGAACCAGAGCAGCGCACGGAAATGCCGTTTACCTTCCCCGCTGCAGCGGTACCTATTTATCTACTTGAACTTTGACATGCTTTCGAACTGCTAGGGTGGCAGGAGCTGGGACCGAGCAACGGGAGCTCACCCCGTCGCAGGGATTCGAACCGCCGACCTTCTGATCGGCAAGCCCTAGGCTCTGTGGTTTAACCCTCAGCGCCACCCATGAGTGCTACAAAGAGCATGGTATAGTAATGGAGGTAGGAGGTTACTGGAGCATGCAGCACTTTGGCTAGGCTCTTCGGGTCCAAAAACAGCCATAGATGGAGAAACTAGCCATAGTTGATAATAGGTGCTTCTTGTCTTCCAGTGACAGAGATGTATCCAGGAGCACAGAGCAACAAAAATGTGCGGAATGCAGCATACTTTGTTTTTTAGAGCCGTTCTTTTCAGCGCTTAGCTCCCAAGGCAGCTTACAACAGTAGGTGAGAACAAAACCAAAATAATAAATAGAACATATAAAATCACATGAAACCACTAACAGTAATGGCAGCAACATCAGGCAGACTGTGGAGTTCAGAGAGAACAACAATAAGATAAAATCCTTACAAAATAGCCAGCGAGACAAGAAGAAGAAAGGAACGGAGCCATTCCCCAAATGTTTATGCAAATAGGGTTGTTTTGACCAGGTGTCTGAAAACTGACTGTACCAGGTAAACATGGGAAGGTTCTTCCACAAATGGGACATGGCCATTTTCCTTGTCACTAACCTACCTCTGAAGGTGTGGACCATAGCTGTCAACCCTCCCTTTTTTGGCGGGAAACTCCCTTATTCCAATGCCGTTTCCCGCTGCTATCCCGGATTGTTGATATCCCTTAAATTCCCCGGATTTCAAAGGAAGCAGCTCCTCTCCCTCCCTGCTGGCCAGGGAGGCTCCTCAGCTGTGTTGCTCGGCTGCCAATAAGGAGTCTGAGACCGACTGGGGGCGGAGTTGCATGCCTTGTGCAGCCAGACCCTCACGCCCAACCAGACAGCCTGCCTGCCATCTACGAGCTCGCTCTTTCGCTCACCCGTTCGCGCGCAGCCTCTGGAGCGCAGGGTGGCGAGGCTACTTGGTGCCATTGCACGGCCCTTGCAGCATCCCTTATTTTCAAATTCGAAAGTTGACAGCTATGATGTGGACATGCAAAGCAAAGCCACAAAGCATGGAGGGAGGTGGGCCGGGGAGAAAATAATCCTTCAGATACCCTGATAAAAAATCATTAAGGGCTTTATAGCTCACGGCTTTATCAGAACCAGCACTTTGAATTTAGTCCAAGCACACACTGGAAGACAGTGGAAATTTTTTTAACCATTGCAGAATATGTTCAGTTTGGCCGCTTGCAGTTAACAGCTGCTGCATTCCACGTCAACTGAAGTTTCTGAGCAACACATTGCGGTAATCCAAGCTGGTTACCAGAGCATGTATAACTGTGGCAAGGCTATCTTTGTAAAGGGCATAAAACTGATACAGTTCTTACCCAAAGAGCTTACAATCTATATCAGATAGGCAAGACAAAGATGGAGGAGCAGGGTGATCAGATACTGATGCTGAGTAATGGGGAGGATCAGATGGGAGAGCAGAAGCAGGCAAAATGAGGCTGGGGCAGTGAAGTAAAGGCTGTATTTTAAGAAGGAAAGTGGAGAAAATGAAAACTGGAACCGAAAAGGAAGGAGAGGGAGAAGATGCTGTTACAGCAGGGGTTGGCAACCTAACTAGGGACCCAGGTGGTGCTGTGGGTTAAACCACAGAGCCTAGGGCTTGCTGATCAGAAGGTCGGCGGTTCGAATCCCTGCGATGGGGTGAGCTCCCGTTGCTCGGTCCCAGCTCCTGCCCACCTAGCAGTTCGAAAGCACATCAAAGTGCAAGTAGATAAATAGGAACCGCTCTGGCGGGAAGGTAAACGGCGTTTCCGTGCGCTGTTCTGGTTCGCCAGAAGCTGCTTTGCCATGCTGGCCACATGACCCGGAAGCTGTACGCTGGCTCCCTCGGCCAATAAAGCGAGATGAGCGCCACAACCCCAGAGTCGGACACGACTGGACCTAATGGTCAGGGGTCCCTTTACCTTTAGGCAACCTAAGGCCCATGGGCCGGATGCGGCCCAATCGCCTTCTCAATCCAGCCCACGGACAGTCCGGGAATCAGCGTGTTTTTACATGAGTAGAATGTGTGCTTTTATTTAAAATGTATCTCTGGGTTATTTGTGGGGCCTACCTGGTGTTTTTACATGAGTATAATGTGTGCTTTTATTTAAAATGCATCTCTGGGTTATTTGTGGGGCCTGCCTGGTGTTTTTACATAAGTATAATGTGTCCTTTTCTTTAAAATGCATCTCTGGGTTATTTGTGGGGCCTGCCTGGTGTTTTTGCATGAGTAGAATGTGTCCTTTTATTTAAAATGCATCACTGGGTTATTTGTGGGGCCTGCCTGGTGTTTTTGCATGAGTAGAATGTGTGCTTTTATTTAAAATGCATCTCTGGGTTATTTGTGGGCCATAGGAATTCGTTCTTTTTCTTTTCTTTTCAAAAGGTTGCTGACCCCTGTGCTACAGGGTGAGCATCACAGGAGAAGGAAGGGATGTGACTTCCAGCGGGAGGCTTAATTTGTAAATAAATAATTGAGGTATCATAAATGGGTAGTTAGGAACATGGCTTACTTACCAGATTCCCCACCCCCAGAAAGGGTAAATCCAGATTAAAGGGTGGTGGAGGTACAGATTGGCATTTTTATGCCAACGGCATTTTGTGGATACTGCAAAAAACCTTGCAAGCATGAGGAACCCTGATCACACACGAGGCAGCTGTCTGGAAGCACCCAGAGATGCAAATGAGAGACAGGGAGCAGGCTACAGGGTGGCTGAGAGTCATACCTGTCAACCCTCCCTTTTTTTGTGGGAAACTCCCTTATTCCAATGCCGTTTCCCTCTGCTATCCAGGATTGTTGATATCCCTTAAATTTCCCGGATTTCAAAGGAAGCAGCTCCCTCCCTGCCGGCCAGGGAGGCTCCTCAGCTGCATTGCTCGGCTGCCAATAAGGAGTCTGAGACCGACTGGGGGCGGAGCTTGCATGCCTTGTGCAGCCAGACCCTCGCGCCCAACCGGATAGACAGCCTGCCTGCCGTCTACGCGCTCACTCTTTCACTCTCACCCATTCGCGTGCAGCCTCTGGAGCGCAGGGTGGCGAGGCTACTTGGTGCCATTGCACCGCCCTCTTGGCATCCCTTATTTTCAAATCTGAAAGTTGACAGCTATGCTGAGAGTAGATGAGCACATGCAGAACAGGAGGAGCAAGGAAAGGTGTCAGAGGAGACACCAGAGAAAATCTAGATCAGGAGCACAGAAGTGGAGAGGTTTAAAACTGGCAGCAGGAAGCTTTAACTTGAAGTGATATATGACAAGGAGCCAGGATAAATATTTAAGAAGTGGGGAGGATGTGATGGTAGCAGAAAGTGAAGCCTTGTTCACAGTGTAGCACCTGGATCTACATCAGTGCCAAGGCCACTTTTAAATAGTCCTGGGGTGGGGAATCTGAGGGGCTCCCTCACTTCGCGGCAGCTGTGCCTGACCCACCCCAGGCAAAGAGAGCTTTCCTAGCACAGCTGGAAGATCAAGCGGATAAATGTAACCAGCACGGCTACTGGCAATTTGGGAGTAGAGATAAGGGGTGGGTTCAGGCAGAAAAGATGTGTTTTGAGATAAGATTAGAAGCTTTGCTGTTGTTAGAAATAAAGGCCAATTCCAAGCACAATTAAGAACACTGACGTTGTTTGTGCTATTATGAAATCGCAATGGAGTTTTTCAAGCCACTTATATGGGCTGTCACTCCTCTGTTACAGCTTCATGAGTTTCAAGTCGTTGGCACGGTTGGAAACTTTTCTGTTCTCAGAAGAAGCAATTGTGACCAAAGTGGAAGAGGAGGAATGACCACTGGGAGGAGTGCAGAGAGAGAAACGCCATGCACAAACGGATGCCTGCATCTGCCCCAGCTGCAACAAAACATGTCTCTTCTGTATCAGTCTCTACAGCCACTGCAGGCACTGTAATTCTCCAGTGGCACGCTCTTCCATTGCCTCCCAAGAAAGACAGATGACAGCCAGCCAACCTCCAAGTTCATAGGCCTTATGCCACTGAATGCCAGTTACTGATACTACTGTCCTGTTTGTGGGTTTCCCTGAGCCATCTGGAAGGTGACTATGGGAAAGGGGAAGGTGGGATGGATATACTTTTGTTCTGATCCAACAGAGCTCTTCTTCTGTCATTCAAGCATGCCATGGGCCTATGGAACTGAAAGCAGCTAATTGGCTACTTAAGGAAAGAAGCAAATAATGTAAGGTTCAATTGCAGGGAGCAGTCAGACTGCTACCACTTCTGAACAAATATATTATTAGGATCTTGACCATGTGAACAGGAACTGCTGGATAAGACAGACCTATATTTCCTTCTGCTTCCAGCTGATTGCAAAAATAAAAATGCAATGCTTCAGCAACTCTATTGTGGCAGCATCTGTGAAGTGATTTGATACTATTCTTTACAGAGGTTTGAGGGGGTTTGTTATGGTGCATACAGGTCCACCCTCCATGGACTTCTAAAACTAAAATATATTGATTATATGCTTAAGTGACAGGCACTTGACCACCTGAATTTGTTATCAGAAAAACTGATATTGTGAAAGCCACAAACCTTTGTTTAAAAGCGAGTGGGATTGACTTTCATTTTTCAAGTTCACTAAGGTTATGAGGTATAAAAAGAGAAGCATATCAAGAATATGTTAGAGATACTGTCTTTTTTAAACTTTAATCCTGAACATGTCCAACACAGAGACCTCATTTTTTTTCTGTTTAGTCTTGTTCCCATATCCTTACCATTGAAATGTTCTGCATATGCAAACAGAAGCAGCCAAACACATTTTTATGCTTGTGGCAAAGGACAAGCTAGAACCCATTCCCCTTACAGATGCTGATTGGATACAGTATTTTAAACATTGGTGCTGGGGAAGTGTCCTCCCCTGTGCCTGAATACAAAAAGAGAGATTAGCTTAAGGCGTACAGAATAGTCTGCATAGGACACACACCGCTGTCCAACACCTCTCCACTGATCTGCAATAATCCGGCACTGGCTGCCTGAGGCAGTTGCCTCACTCTACCTTTCAGTAGGGCCAGCCCCAAGTTTCAAATATGGAACTTGATCTGGAGCCATTGGCACTCCCCATGCAATATCACAAATTCCAAGCAGCATTCTGTGGAGACTATCCAAAGCACAGAGCCACGATGCCAAGATAATGTAAGCCCCAAGCTCAATTTGTCCTGCATGCTTCCCTGCATGTCCATGTTATAATCCCTCCTTGGAAGACAGAAGAAACATATCTGGTAGTTTCTGAGTGGCTCATTTACTGTCCTCCATATTTTTCGCTCTATAAGGCGCACCTGACCATAGGACGCACCTAGTTTTTAGAGGGGGAAAGCCCCATTTTTTTGAGGATCAGCTCAAATTTCTGCAGCTTCTTTTGCAAAGGAGAAAAGCCCCATTTTTTGTGGATCAGCTCAAAGTTGTTGAGCTTACTTTGCAAAGGGAAAAACCCTGTTTTATGGGGTTTAACTCACAGTTCTGCAGCTTCAGGAAGCCATTTCTACAGTTTCCAGACAGATAATCCAATCAGCCAGTCACATGTCGCTGGGGAAACAGCCTCCCTCTGCAAGAGGGCGGGGTTGGAATCTCTCTCCCTTATCTCTCTCCCCGTTTGCTGAGCAGCTGCTCAGAGGGCTTCCTTTCAACACTCCCTTCTCTCTCTCTCTCTTTTTAAAAAGCACAATCTGCTTTTGCCCCTGGGCAGTTCAGCTCCGGGGACCACACATTCGCTCCATAAGACGCACAGATATTTCCCCTTACTTTTTAGGAGAAAAAAAGTGCGTCTTATGGAGCGAAAAATACAGTAATTCTTCTGAAGTAGCAGTTGCAGGTTCAGTGGTTGCAAATCAACGAATTCATCAAGAGTGGTTCACTGCTGTCTCACAGCTTTTGTAACTCAGCTAACTTTGCACCACAGCTGTCAATCAGGCCACTCCGCAATGTGATTCATATATTCTTGTTTTATTGGTTTCAGCAGGAATGAATTGGCTTTTTGAGAAACAAATAGAGATCCCAACACTTGGATTCAGCCAGCCTGTCTGTGGTTGCAAGTCCGTTCATAAACTGCCATTCAAAGGATTTCTCCCTATACATGCATTAGTCACCTCACCACTGGAGGTATTGGTTTCATGGTCTGGTTACAAAATGTAGCCCCTACAACTCTGGAATATATGGTCAAGAATATGGTCGTGAATCTATGAGTAGGAAAATCACTGGCTTATAGACCATTTTCAGCCACAAACTCATTCAGGGCCAGCTGAATCAATAAATAAGGGAACTTCAAGGATTTGCTGAAAGCAAAAAAAGTGCCAACTATTTCACCCAAAGAGGCTTTTCTTCTAAAACATTGGTGGCTGGTTTCCAGCCATGGATGTGCACACTGATTTATTCTTGTCATCACCTTCACCTTGTCCTCTTCAGCACCATCTCTGGTGCTTTCTTCTTTCCCTCTCTGAGCATCCAGAGAGTCTTTAGGCCAGGGGTGCTTTTCCAGCAGCTGTCATAGGACAACAGCTTCCACCATCTATGTCCACTGATGATTTGGGATGACAGGAGCTGTAGTCTAACAACTACAATGGTGGATGGCACTATTTTGGCTACCCTAGATGTAGACTAATTAGGCCCAATGGCCTAATTACATGTGGTTGTCAAAGCGCAGGGAAATGAGAAAGAGAGCGGCAGAAAAAGAGAGAGAAAGAGGTACCTTGTCCACTTTGGTCTCTCTTTGGCACTGCCCATCATTGGCATGCAGCCTCTTACAGATCCATCCTGAAGGAATTCAGTCATCTCTCTGCTATCTCTGAAGTTCTAGTCATGTTGCCCATGAATGGCTCATGTTGGTGAGCCAGCCCAGAATCTGCCAGGTTGCCTGGGGATAAACCACTGTCTTTCAGCCTCAGTCTGCCACCAACAATTTGGGGACAATCATGCTGGCCTGGTAAGGGCTTTGAAGTTTCTATTATTATCATTGCAATCTGGGAGAAATCATCAAGAAGCTCCACAACAATAAAAAGGCATCCAAGCTAAAAGAGTGCATCAGGTTTCTCCAGGTGTCCAGGGTAGAAAGTTAGAGCGCCACGCTGGTCAGTGTTAAGCGATTTCCATCTCCTTGATCTGGGAGGTGAGCAAGGACTTCACCCTTAACATCAAGCCTATTAAAGGTGCTTTGTTTTGGCTATATCATGTCAAAGGCCTGGTTCTCCTGGAGGTGAACAACCTGTGTCTGGCCTGTACCACTTCAGCTCGCACTTCCTACCTCTGAATGTTTCTCCCTATGTAACAAAATGTCTTGTTCAGCGAATGGCTGCCTATTGCAGGGGTTGGAGAGGCCAGCAGGCCTTTCTGTGCACAGAAACATTTTATACAGAGGTGCATTCCTTCATGTCACAAAAGCACACAGTACAAAGTGGTACAGCCACCTACCTGGTTCCCCACTTTCCTGTGAATAGGCCCCAAGGGGATTTTTCTGGAGCTAAATGTCCTGCAGGTCAACTCAGGGTATATTTTCCTTTTATTCTCCCTCCTGTTTCTCCACCCCTCAAAGGTGTTGAGTGTTGGGAGCTAACGAACTTCACCTTGTAAAAAACCCCCAGTTAATCATGTCAACTTTGCTGTAAGCAAGAGAGGAAGGGGCTTCAAAGGGGTCAGCAGAGTCCCGGGAGGGGACATGGGGCCCAGACGCCAACGGGGAGATCCTAATCGGGCTTGCAGCGATTGAGGGCTATATTTGCCCAAGGATTTGGGGACAGGCCAAGAGCGTTCCAAGCAAAAAAAGAGAGAAGCACTCGATTCAGACTCCATCTCCCTCAGAGAGTATTGGCTTTTGCCCGGCTCCAGGCACGGCTGCAACGCCAAGGGAAGCTCGCTCAGCCCCAAACCAGAGAGGGAGAGGGAGCGAATGAAGTACAGGAGTAATTTGAGATAATGGCTTTCTAACAGGCATGGGCAGACCTTGGACACAAGCAAGTGATGTTATCACCCAGCATCAGCATTCCTCTTCAGAAAACAGGGCTAGGTGGTGATGCTGGGGGTGTTTTGGGTTTATCCCTCCCCTCCCACTGCACTCCCTCCCTCCTTGCTCCTTCCGAGGGAAACATTAACATTCCATCCAGGATTGCTAAACAGAATCTTAATTAGCTGATACTCTTGCGCGAGGGTTTTTTCTTAACTAATGGTTGCTGTCAGGGTATCTCTCTCTCTCTCTCTCTCCCTCCCTCCCTCTCTCCCTCTCTCTGTCTCTTCTTTGGGTTCTTTGGGGGATATCGTGTTCTGCTGCAAAGCATGACTGAAATGTAATGTGCAGGCGGGAGACAGAGGGAAAGGGCAGAGAGGGAAAGGGAAAGATCTGCAAATCTAAGAGTCGCAGGCCCACTCCCGGCCTGTCTTATCCGGGAGGCATTGTTGGGAGAGCTAATGAGAGGAGGCGCTGCTACACTTCTCCTGCAAAAGCACGGCGAGGACTTTGTAAACAGGGCTGCTTGCAGGTGGGCTGGGCTGTGGACACTTAGAATCATGGAATTGTAGGGTTGGAAGGGATCCCGGGGGGTCATCTAGTCCAACCCCCTGCAATGCAGGAATCCTGCCCACAGCAGTATCTGGGTAGGGTGGGCTGGAAGCAACCGGGCGCACTGACCCATTGTGCCACTAGGGCTGCTCCCTTCCGCCCCAAAGCTCCCCTGCCGTCTAGACAGAGAGCCGGAGAAAATCCGGACCTGCTTAAAGACAGACCCCCAGCTCAGCTGAGCCCGCACACCACTCACTGGTGAGCCTTCCTTTTCTTTCGGAACTACAGTGGTACCTCGGGTTAAGTACTTAATTCGTTCCGGAGGTCCGTTCTTAACCTGAAGCGTACTTAACCTGAAGCACTTTAGCTAATGGGACCTCCTGCTGCCGCTGCGCCGCCAGAGCACGATTTCTGTTCTTAGCGGAGTTCTTAACCTGAAGCGTACTTAACCCGAGGTACCACTGCATATATTCTTCTCACCTGATCCTGCCCCCCACCCCACCCACACCCCGCAGGCTCGTCTAGGGAGCTCCTTTTTCTTTCTATCCAGCACACTCCCAGCAAACGGTGCTTTTACTAACCAGGCCGCTATGAGAACTTGGCCAGCTTATTGCCATGGTGTGTGGAAGGAGGGTGTCGGGCCTGTAATAGCGGCGTCCCCTAAGGCACATTTACCTGGGAGTTTCCCACCGTATCGGCCTGGTTAAGACTGGGCTGCATCGTTGCACCGAACCGGACACATTGTCAATGGGCGCGCGCATTATTTAAACCAAGGAAACGGTCTTTTTTTTTTAATTGCAGCAGCGCCTGGTTGCAGTTCTCTTGCCCCACTGGTCTCCGCCACCTGAGTAAGGGGACAGCCCAGTTAGTACATGAGACTCTTAACCTCAGGGTGGCGAGTTGGAGCCCCACGTTGGGCAAGAGGGTCAGACTAGATGAGCCTCGTGGTCCCTTCCAACTCTACAATTATGTGGTGGTTGAGAGCTGAGAGCCGGAGGGTCCTTTCCTCGTGCTGCTTCGGTGGTGAAGTCACTGAGATAATCTGTGACGCCTCTCCCACGTTTCTTATATAGGGAAAATGAGTCTGTGTGTATGATTGAGTTAGTATATATGACACTTTTCCTCTTAAAAAAAAAAAAACCTAAACTTGAAAGGCTCGAGATAAGCATTATATGGGCACGATCCACTGGGAAGTTTTCTTGCGCGAGTCTCCTTTGGAGTGGCGTTGCCCTTTGATTTCGATGTGCTCTTAAGGCTGAAGTCCTATACTGTATTATCTGAGGTTGGGAGTGAGCCCTGGAAGTCCGTGCGCCTTGCTTTTGACAAGGCACGATAGGGTTGCACTATGTCTCTCTCTCTCTCAGTTGGATTTAGAAGTGCTCGACATTAGCTGGACCTTGCAAATGAAATGCTAAAACGTAGCCCTCTCCGCCTCCCCATTCATTCCAATAGGAGTTACTCGCTCAAGAAACCCTCCTGCCTGCGCCCTGGGCCTTATTATTTTGCCGTTTGAAGCTGGCAGCGCGAGGAGGGAAACAGAAGAGCCTTCACCTGGCCAGCGAACGGCGCAAAACCCCCAAACCCACCACGAAGGAAGGCCTGGTGCCTGACGTTAACCCTAAAGAAGACGGGTCCTGTTTCTCGGGAAAGGCCCAGGAATAAGCGCTTCTTTGTCCACCAACCTGCTCTTTGCCGCTAGCCATATTTTGGAACTAAGTCAATTAGGTTAATAACGATTAATATGGATATCACTACATATCTAGAGAAAGGGACGAGGAGGTGCGAGCGAGGCACACTTTTTTTTCAGATGAGCTGTTGGAGTGTATTTTGTTGCATTTTTAGTTTCGGGTTGCTGATATTTGTATATGGATCCGTATTTTTGAGATACGGGACACGTTGGATTTGTTTGGCTCCATTGTTCTCCTATAGGCCGCCTTGAACGCGGCCCAAGGCGGTGCATAGAACTGAAGCGCAGCTCAATCTAGCCCCAGTCTTCTCAGAAGTGAGTTCAGTTGCGCTTCGTTTATTATTTAGACTGCGATCCTAATACCCCGCTTACCTGTGTAAACAAGTCCAAAGACAGCTTTTAAAATAAGCTATTTTGTCCTCGGAGGCGGGCCGGGAGAAACTCTGCGGCGATCTACTGGGGCCGTTTTGGCTTAAGCGCAGACCTCCCTCTCTGCTTGCGTAAAAGACGTCGATTACTCGACAAAGACTTCACCATAAAACTCGCAGGGCCGGAGGGAGCTGAGCTAAGTGAGACAATAGGGCGAAGTTGGTTGATGTGGCAATAATAATGCTTAGGGAAAGTGGGGTGGGGGTGGGGGTGGGGGAAGCAGACGCACGGCTCTCGACCATTTAATTGCTCCTTTTAAACCTATTATTACGATGTTAACTGGTTAAGTATATATTGCTGCCTTTTATTGCCTTGATGTGACAAATTAAAACATACCCTTCTGAAAAGAGGCTTTCATTGGTGGAGGGAGAGGCAGGGAGAGGCGGGGGGCGACAGAGCTGTCAGGCTGAATTAATGGGGGGGGGACTTGCATTTTTTTTCCCTCTTTGCGATTTTGCTGCTATTGCGTTTTTTGGAAGGGGGCGGGAAGAGTCCATCACCCACAGTCGATTTCTGTTCTCTTTTTTTCTCCCGTCGCGAGGTAGCCTTCGACGCAGTTTATATATAGATCGGTGCAATCTGCATCATCTCTTTATTTATTGACCCGTGCGTTTCCATATATAAAGGCACTGCGTCTTTTCTCTCGTTTCTCCTCGCGATCTTGTGCGTTACTCAAGGGCGAAAGGCGAATGCCTTTTCGCTCCTGAAGTGAGCTGGAGCTGTACGCCCCCCCAAAAGATGTCAAGTGTGAACGTGGCACAGACATATTCGCTTTGTAATGTGCTAAGAGAGAGTAGTGACCTGTCCAGGATTCACGCTGTTTAAATGGGGGGTATTAAAAGTGGTGAATGGAGATCTGAACTGAAAAGGCTCCGTTTACAAAAGGTGTGTTTGTTCCCAGAAGAGATTTTCCCACCTCGCCGCCCCGCGTACTGAAACTCTCATAGTGAGATCTGGGGGGGAAATGTCATCAGATCGTCAAAAGTCCGCGAACAGAGAGGAATGGCTCTTTAATGGCTCTATCTTTAAAAAAAAAAAAAAATCAAGAAGGGCGAGTCCTTGTTTTGAACAATGAATGGCTGGATTATTTTCAAAGCAACGTTCAACACACGCACTTAAAAAACCAACGCCAAAATTCTCGACCTAGGGGTGCTCAGACCTGGGGCGTTTCCTTTTAACACCTCTCACCCACGTTTTGGAGGATGGGGACCAAGCCTGAAAGCAGAACCGTTTATCTCTTCAGTTTCAAATAAAGTTCTTTAATTTTACACTCTGCCGTTCAAGTCACTCCTGCCGGAAGGCATGTCCTGCGCAGCTTACTCGAGAGTAAGCGTTGTTGAATCCATTGAGCTCGGAGGGGGTTTGGGCTTCCGAGTAAACGAGCACAGGATCGGTCTGCGCATCTTAGACAAAGCTTGCGCCCCTCGATGCGCTCTGGCTTGTCGCTCCAAACAAGTAGGTCCCGACGGCCCTGTTGCTTCGCGACCAGTTTCAGAATCCAGCTTCGAAAGTTGAGAGCTTTAAATAACAATAAGGATAATATTTTTTTAAAAAGCAATCTTCTCCCTTGGGACAAGGAAGAGGAAGACGGGAGGCGCTCTCCTCAGCTCCTTCGGGGGAGTTCTCTCCGCTCCGGCCGCGATCCGCTTTGACGCCGTTTCTCTCTTCCCAGGACTAACTCGCTCTCTAGGAAGGGAGAAAGAAAATGACCCGGTGAAGAAGACTGTCTCTTTGGCAGGGGCGCCTGCCACCTTCAGCCACGCCGAGCAGCCAGAAGGACCTTCCCGGAGGAGGGAGGGATACGGAGGGCCGCGATGACATCCTAATGAAATCAGCTCGGAATCCATTACACGAGAGGATTAGCTAATTACCAGATCAGAGAGACGGAGAGGAAAAATAAATAAATATGCCTTTAAGTAACCGAAAGTAATTATAACCCCATTGTTGACGCTAACGATTAATAATTGATCGGATGTACTACACAATGAAATGTCAGTTTATTCTCCTTGGCTATATGGCTATTTCTTTAAAGGAAGCGGGGCGGAGGTGGATTCCCTGTCAATAGGATCACAAACATTTTCCTTGGCATGGGGAACTTGGTTTCAGGTGAGGGTCTCTGTCGCTCTTGGGAACTGAAAAGATGTGGCCACCCAGACGGGGCTGGACTCCAGCTCCCATCGCCTCTGACCATTGGTCATGCTGGCTCAGGCTGATGGGAGCTGGAGCCAACGACAGCTGGAGGGTCACAACTTTAGCCACCGGGCTGGGCAGGTATTCTGACTTTTGCTATTAGATTTAGCGCCTTATTTAACGGGAAGTTAAGACGCAAGGCTCGCCTTTAGCCCTGGAGAGATAATTCGGTAACCTTCGCTCGTGCACAAGTACACACAGACGCCTTTAAAAAGGGAGGGAGCTGTACTGCCACGTTTCATAGGAAACTGTTTCTTTAAATCAGGAGAGTTCCTGTCATTTGTTCGGTTTCTGTTTAATATACTAGCCTTCCCCAGATTGGAGGCCTTTACAGAGAGAGTGAGGCGCGCTGGTTCAGCTGCCCCCCCCCATCAAGCAGCTTCCTGCAAATGAAGGGTTGGTGAGGGGGGGCAGGATTTGGGCCTGTTAGAAGAAGCAGGTAGCTCAAGGCGCACAATATATTATAATAAAATATTTCCTATATAGCACCCAACACCGCTAAAATCCTTGTGGGATGGTTCTCTTCGCCCTCGTCTCAAGGGCAAAGTTCCCATAGATTTGAATGGCAGCCAAGGCTAGGGTGCAATTGCGTCACTGAGAAGTGCATACCGTCGGAGAGCAAAGATCCGAGGGTGGGGGGGGGGAACGGTTTTGCTTGCTGTCGGGCACGTAGCCTAGCCAAACCCCCCCCTCCCCTTGCACTCCTGGCACATCTGCTTAAGCCTTAAAAGGGGGGGGGATGATGCAAAATAATGAAGCGCGCGCATGGCGAGGCTTCAAAACAGAGAAAAGCTTCCAAGCTTCGAGAATGCCACTGCTTTGATTTATTTTATTATTTTTAAGCGCGGGGTTGTGCGGGCGCGTCCTGACGTTATGTGTGCATTTTGCTCAGTCAGAGGAGTTCCGTCAGATGAGTCGCTCTAAAGGTGTTTCCAAATTCTTGCCTCGCTTTACTCTTTCCTATTTCAGAATCTGATTCGGATTCTTCTCCTGTTTCGCTCCAGTTCCCTGCTTCCTTCTCCCCGCCGCCAGCTCTTCGTGGGGACGGCGGAAGCGTGCTTTCAATACTCCCCACCCACCTAAAACAAATTACGTGTTCATTCAGTGAGCATCCTTCGATAGGATGGCGAAAGTGTGGACAGATAGGTAGCCCCCTTCCTTTGCATGTTTACTCGGAAATACGTCCCACTTGGTGCAGCGGGACTTACTCCCGGGTAAGTGTACATAAGATTGCAGCCTTAATCCTTATTGTTAATAAGCAGCAAAGCCTTGAGCTGTTAATTGGATTTCGGCTTCACTTTTCTGACGCCCGGCTATTAGCTGTGACGTTTCTCATGTATTTGTTAAGGACTTGTGTTCCGCTTTGTGCTTGGCTCAGCGCGGCGGAAGAGGAACGCCCCCACTCCAGTTTAGGGATCCCTCCCCACCCCCAGAGGCGAAAAGCCCTGGTGGCCTTCAGCCTCTCTCTCTCTCTCTCTCTCTCTCTCTCTCTCTCTCTCTCTCTCTCTCTCTCTCTGTGCGAGGTTGAGGCATGGCTGGGAAATGAAGAGGCGACACCGTTTTAACCTCCTGAGACGGCTGGCCTTGCATGCTGCTAACAATGCATCTTTGAAAATCCCCAGCGGTGCGATCCACCAGCTTTCAAAGCTGATACCATTGGCGTTTGCAAACTTATCGGTTTGCACATTCACTAGAAACAACCCCATAGGACTTTGCGTTTGCGTAAACGCGCGCAAGGTCAAGTCTGCGAGTCCCATTGAACTGAATGGCAGTCTATCCTCCAGTAAACGAGCGAGCGATTTGCGGACAGCTTTCCGTGCGAGAAGCCCCAGATACCGCAAAGGCTCCCTCGCTTGCCAGAGGCTTCATGGCTACAGACTTCTTGCTGGTGCGCGGCTGCCTGTACACCAGACATTTACAGCGCATTTAAAGCACACACACGCGGCCCAAGAACCCAGGGAGCTGTAGTTTGCCCCTCGCAAAGTTGCAAAGCCCAGCACCCTGAACAGACTACAGTTCCCAGAATTCTTGGAGAGGGGGCATGCGCTTTGAATGCACGCCGTGTGCGCAGCCCTGTGTACAGACGTTGAATTTAGCTCTGCCCCTGCAATCGTGAGGAGCAAATCCCTCTCGGTCTCCTTTGAAATAAACAAGCAAGTCAACACAAAGCAAACAAACAAGCAAACAACGTCTGACCAAGGAAGTGAAAGGCGAGCGGAGGAAGATGCGTCCTGCCCTCGCCAGTTCTTGCCCCCGCCCGCCTCACTGCAGGCAAACAAGCTCTCCCTTCTTGCCAGCAACTGCTGACATTTGAAGGCAGGAAAGGAAGGAGCAGTGCAGGGATGGGGCGAGGGGGGGGTGTTATATCATATCTCCCCCTTGCTGGACCGCAGCTAGCCCAGTCTGACCCTTTCTCCGAGTCCTGATGATGTAAGGCGGGTGTGTGTGTGTGTGTGTGTGTGTGTACCTTTTACCTGCCAGGCGAGGTCGCATTTCGCGAAGCACAGGCTACCTCGACTGCTACAGTTTCATGCAAGCACATTAAGAGGAGCCCGGTTGGATCAGGCCAACGGGCCAGATGCTTGCGCGCAAGTAGGAAGCGCAAACTGAAAACTGGGCGAGTTGGAAAAGTTGGGAAGGGTCGCAGAGAGAAAAACAGGAGGGGAAATGTTTGTTTGGGTTTTGAATCTGTTGCTGATAGTAGTACAGTAGTAGTACTAGTAGTAGTAGTAGTAGTAATAATAATAATAATAATAATAATAATAATAATAATGCAAGGAAGGGAACTCAATGGGTTTTCAATAGCATGTGCACCACCAAGAACAGCAGGCCAGTGTTTGCACGATTTCCTTTTGGATTTACATTACTCTGTTTCTGTTGTTTACTCATCAGTAGGTATGGCAGTTTAGCTCTCGTTTCGTTTATTTTAGCGTAGAATTCAGCTGGAAGCTCTCCTGCACAAGCTTCCATTTCGCAATGTTCGAGCAAGACCTTGCAGAGGAGCTTTAAACGGCGCCAAACTTACGCTTAAATGAATGGGGCATGCGCAAGATTTTGCTCGCGTTCAGCCAATGAGGGCTTCCCGTTCATTTATACCTTTTAATATCTAACGCGATATCGTTTCAGCTCATCACAGTGGGGGACTTGCGCAGGAGAACTTCCCGATGGATGCACCTTAATTGCTATTTAATAAATCGGTTTGATTTGGGCGAGGCGGTGGGGACTGAATCCATTGTAAAGGGATAGTAATTCACATCTCTCTCTCTCTCTCTCTCTCTCTCTCTCTCTCTCTCTCTCTCTCTCTCTGTGTGTGTGTGTGTGTGTGTGTGTGTGTGTGTGAAGTAGATTATACCAAAACCGTTGGATGTGACAGGCAAAGAGGGAAATGTTTCAAAGCCAGCTGCCCAAAGTCTTTCGACTTTTCCTTCCAGAAAAAGAAATCCCAGGTCTAAATTCTAGCAAGGGGTGAGTAAATTATGGAAATCTTAGATAATTCTTTGGGCGTATAAACATCAAAGGAGAGTCGTTAGCTTTCCTAATCTCTGCCACAGAATGGATTTTCAAAATAAAATAAAATAAAATAAACCAACTGAAATGTACATGTTATCCAACAGAGAACCTGGTGTATAATAAGGCGAAGAAGGGAGGAGAGAGAGAGGGAGAATATCCACGCTATGGGAGGAGGAAGCTCCTATTCAAAGGTCGCTGCGAAAGGGAGCCGCGGGATAATTTTACACTTTCCCCCTTTAGAACAATAATCTGACAGATACGATGGAATTGTTGGCATCTATATCTCCCATCTGCCCGATGGCACTATATTCCCTCAAAGAGCTTTAGCCTGCAAAAATATCTATCACATATAAAAATTACGCTGAGTAGTATTTAAAATACAAAATTGTATTAAACCCACAAGTTACCGTTATAAAGCCAAAACACAACAAATCCCACAGCTTCATTTGAAGCCTGCTGATGCCAGGGATAGAAATATCAGCCAGTTGCTGAGAGCACCATTCGCCAGGGAAGTTCTCCTGCGCACGCCCCATCGAAATGAACGGGACGTGGGCAAGATTACTCGCGGGGAAACCTTATGGAAAAGCGTGGTTCGTTTCAAGTGAGACTTGCACAGGAGAACTACTCCCCTCGGCTGATCCTGTTAACATTCTGCCCTGAGAAATTTGAAATGTCACATATAATTGATCTTATAATCATAAATAAAGAAATGAAAAGTATAAATGGGAAGAAATAATTTTTTAGATAAAGGAGGCAGGCAAACAGGTTTGGTTTACGTCAGAATTGCTGACGTAAAGAAGAAACGCTTTGGGAATGGGTTGGAAGTCAACACCGACTTGGGAATAACTCTGGGGGTGGGAGAATCACTCAGAGAAATAGACCCCATTATTGCTGGACCAACATCCAAACCTGTGCTAAAATATTATCCCAAAATATTTACTTTGAACTCAGTTCTGGTGACATCAGTGAAAACTTCAACTTGGGTGATTTTAGGGTTGCAACATAGAGTATGAATATTTTAAAATTATTATTATTTTAAATGTTGCTTTCTACACACACACACACACACACACACACACACACACACACACACACGGTAGCCACCTGCCCAAGAGAGATGTTTTTTTGGTTAGGCTACTTTGTGTACTTAGGGAGAAGGTGATGATGTTGTTGTTGATGATGACGATAAGCAAATACATTCTGGTAACAATATAAGCTGTAGGTAACCTTCTGTAATTACACCACAGACATGCACACAGATTCCACTCTTTATCCAGTTAACATTCCCCAGGCTGAACCCTGAAGTATCTAAGATCACTTTCCAATGCCCTTTCTAACAAGCCCCTGAGCAGGAGGCCACTAATTTTCAGCGAACAAAAAGCCACTGGAGAGAGCCCCGTTTGTCAATATCAACTGGTCGAGCAATTTCCCATCTTCAGACACATCGGCCTATCTGAGCTGGCAGATGTTTAGACAAGATTTTATAAATTGTTCAATATCAGCCCGTAATGAACCCCAACTGACCATTCCAAAGCTGCTAAAAGCACCCAGGATCTCCCCTGCTGGGATGTAATAATGCTCTCACGCTGGAACATTATTAATCATGGAATAAAATAGATGGGCCTCTTGAAAAATAAGTGTATGATTGATTAAAGGGCAATCTAAGAAGCTATTATTCTTGTTTTATAACCGTAAGTTATATTCACTCAATTTATCTTTGAGGGAGAAAATAAATGGTTGTTTGTCTCCTTATTGAAATTATATTATAAGGGAATTCTCATTATTTGTTGGGGGGGGGGATTGAAGTGATGGTTTAGCTATTTTTTTAACCTAATGGTGAATCTCTTAAGTGATTACCACATTATAGATATATTTTTTAAAGGGGGTGGGATATTTTCCTCTCTTTTTTTTTACTTTCATGTGTTTTGTATCTCTTGATAAAAATGAAACATAAATCTTCACTTACGGTGCAAGTAAATATGGTATTTTGAATTAAGAATGCTAGCACTAAATACAACAGGATGTACAATAGTAATCTTTTAAAAAATGTAAATTATATATAGTCCAGTGCAACAGATTCACTCTGAAGGTTTTTATTGTCCTGCAATATATATGTTCAACAGGTTTAATTAGCCACATTGCTAAATATATTTTAAATATTTAAGAAGTTACCTTAGGCAACTGTAACAGTGATATTTTATAAATTATCATGAATTACAAAAAAAGATAAATACTAAAAATGAACAAAAAAAGGCCACCACCTTATTGTAGACTAATCTGTTTTTATTTACAATTAAAGATATAAATTAGTAAAGAATTCTCGTTAAACAACGAGGGATTGTATAACCATCAATGTCTCAAATAAAAACCAGGCATAATTTATTTACAAAAGAGTTGGGATTCCGTTGCAATACAACTTGCATAAATTACTAGAAGCTCTCATATCATTACAAAAATAAATATCAAATTTGTTTCCACTTTGTAAGTACTCAAGTTCTTCAGTCATGGTTTATTTAATTAATTGCTACTGTATGTATCTTTTACAAAGTGTTTGCACAATAAATCCTATCACACCTACAGAATATAGATATATATAGATATATATATATATACCGTGGCAATAAGCTGATCAATTCGAGATATCCTGAGAAAAAACAGATTTGCTTCTTTTCTTTCTTTCTTTCTTTCTTTCATTCTTTCTTTTTAAGTCACATATACATTGGGGAGAACTAGACTATACCAGTAAACTCACATAATGTCCAGCAAAATTCTGGTTTAACAATTAGAGAGAGTCTGTAGATTTAATAGTGCTCTGTGGTCTTCTTTTATACAGTGGCACAAGATGTGATCCGGATTTAGAATTTTGTTAGAGATAGAGATAGATAGATTAGCTTGGGGAGAGATGATGGCTTGTTGACTTTTCTCAAAGCAATTGTGACACCTACCTGTGGACCAAGGAAAACACCAGATCATCCACAATCTTTCAGTTACACGCAGAGTGTTAAAAATGGAAGGCAAACTAAAACGCTTTTTCTTTTCTTTTCAGCATAGGATTAGGCTTGGTTTCTGTTCTGCTTTTTTTTTCCCCTGTGGGGGTGGGAAATGGTTGGCCACAAGATATTCTTTAATCCTAACTGTAGCAGCGATTTGGAAATAAATGGTGAAACGGAGGCAATTCATGCAGACACTGGCTTCCTTGGAAGCCAGCCAGGATTCATCTCATTTTCCTTCTCTGCTGTTTGAAATGTATATAAGCATGCTAAATAAAATCACTCCTTATTTTGATTCACAACTATTAGAATTGCATGTTCATAAACATGCCTTAAGGTGCATGTGAGGAGGGAAATCTTATGTACAGCACCCAAAGCGTTGAATCAGTGCAATCATGTTCTTTTATTTGGCGTGCTGATATACATTTCAAATAGTAAAGAGGGACAATGAGATGAATTCTGGCTGGCTTCCAAGGGGAACACACAACTATCCGCCCATACATTTCGACAGGGCCTTATGTAGGAGGAGTTCTCAGTCTGTTGCAGTTTCAATTTGCCAATAATAATTTGGGGAAATAATAATAATAATAAACCCTGTGATTTAAATATTTATTGAAAATACACAACTTTCATTTTTTTAAAAAAGCGAGAGGCGTGTGTGAAACAATTGAACTGATTTCTAAAAAAAAAGGAAGGGTGAAAATGCAATAGGCTTTTCTTCGTAATAACGCTCTTTTGGTAATGGAGCAAGAAATTAACATTAAGCAAATTTGCAGGCTGAGCAATATGTTTCTGGAGTTGGTGCCAAATGATCCTCCTAAGCAGTGTAACAGAATAGAAGGAGAAAGGAGGAGAAAAGGAGCTGGTCTCACTTACTTGCCTGGCTGCTGTGTGATTGCACTTCTATAGGTATGGTTGTACTCCTACTGTGCACACTTCAGTGGGGTCTGTCAAAATAGAAGCGTCAGTTAGTCACAGGACACAGCTGGCTAACTAGATTATACACTCTGGGCACGGCCTAGCTCCCTCTTGCACAAAACCCCAGCGCAGCCCTTGCAAGGCCTTCCCTTGAGCTGGCATTTCTCAGAAGATCTGGGAGTTAACTCGTTCGAAGGCCAGCATTCTTAATTACTTGTTTTAAATTTAGCATAACTTGTAGCAGTGTCTCAGACCGATTATGGAACTTTGAAGGGGACAGACAACTGAAGCTGCAATTCTAAATGCATTGCCTTTAGATTCGGTCCCATTCTACTCAGTGGGGGGGGGAGAGGTTTACTTCCGAGTAAATATGCTTAGGCACAAGCTATCAGACTTCTCTGCACTGTACTGTTTTTCCTCTCTTTCTTCCAAACCTGAAACTGTTCTCTCTCTCTCTCTTTTTTTTTTTGCTTGGGAATATTGCCAAAACAATTATTTCTATTATTATTTCCCCCCTCTTAGCAACAAAAACAACGAATAAACTTTCTGCAAATATTTTCAGATTATATACAGTTCAAGGAGTCAAGGCTTTTTAGTGATTTTTAGAGGCATTTTAATTACACGGAGCAATTTATTTACATTATGCTCCTAATCACATTCATAACTGGAAGGCAAATCTCAGCGTTTTCTGTTAGATCCTCTTCTTCAGAGGCCTGACCACAGCTTCGGGCTGCAATCCCACACAAAAGGGCTAACAACAACAACAACAACAACAACAACAACAACAACAACAACAACAACAACATTAAAATCTATGGAATTCCAAGCAGAAGAACTGTGACCTGGATTGCAGTTTTGAAAAAGAGTTTTCTACCTGGACTGTCAGACTCCACCATTGCCTTCTTGCTTATGACACCCTTATTGTGATTTATTTTTTTAGGGGGTAGGGTAAATTTGCGCCCCACATTATTCCTTAGTAGAAAAGAAAACCTAGCCAAGAACCACCTACCTTTTTTGGAGTCTGGATTGGAAGGCTTGTAATGTTGTTCTAGGTGGCTCGCGATGGTTTTCAAAGAGTTCTCCGAGCCCTGCTTGTGCACCGAGCTGCCCCCTCCGCCGCCGCCGCTTAAGACCGTCTGATTTAGCCCCTCGCTGGAGGCCACCGTGGCCGAGTTGTACCTCAGGATGCCCTGACCCTGGAGGGCGTTGAAGTTCCCATAGTTTGTGTAGTTGCTATAAAAAGGCGACGTGTAATAAATATGCCTCCCCAGGAGAGAGGAGGGCGAGTAGGCAGCGTTGTGCGGGGTGGAAGACGGCGGCACCGACGGCTGGCAGCCCTGGCCCAGGTTGTGCGGGTGGTGAGGGTGGTGGTGGTGGTGCTGAGGGTGCTGAGGGTGCTTAAGGTCCGAGGTGGCGATTTCCGCCAGCGACCACAGCTTGGGCTTGCTCGCCGGCGTGGTTTGCGAAGCCGCTGTCGGGGCCATGCGGGCGTCCAAAGCGGCTTTGTTGGCGTTGCGCGCGGAGTCCTCGGCGTGCGGGTGACCCAGCAGAGGGGCTTCCACCCCGGTGAGAGGGGAGGAGGTGACGGGCTTGGCGGGAAGACCCCTGTCCGCCGTCTCCTCGTCCTCCTCCTCCTCGTCGTCGTCCTCCTCCTCCTCCTCCTCCACGTCGTCCTCGTCGTCGTCGATCTCCTCGTACTTGTCCTTGCACTCCGAGCCGGACTCGCAGAGCGGGTCCCCGGCGCCGCAAGGGGCCTTCTCGCCGTCCGATTCGGCCGAGCAGGAGTGGTCGGTGAGCGAGTCCACCTGCAAGCTGATCCCTGCGGCAGAGAACCAGGGGAACCGTCAAGGAAACCAGGCGGAGGCACCGGCGGCGGCGGCACCAGCGGGAGGAGGAGAGCGCAGCACCCTGTCTCCTAAACCTCCCGCTCCCCGCCACCCCAAAAACAGGTGGCAAACAATCGGAGCACCCCCTGTTGCCCACTCCAGCCCCCACCCCCCGAGATGGTCTCCCTGAGGGACCTACGAACTCCCCTCGGATCCATAGGCCTCTTGAGGGCCTCTTAGATTCCACGACAGGTGGATCGGACGGCCAGGCCGTGGGTTCAAGTGTCGGCATAAGGCACAAGCTTGAGCATAGGAGACAACTCCTAGGGGCCAAGGTCCTTTCGAACCCCCCTCCCCAATAAAATATTTGAGTGGGCTTGGCCCGCCCAAAGATGATGGGCATTGCCATTCAAATGGTGTGCGTGCCCCGCTACTTGTGATCGGTTATGTGGGGCAGGGCTTACTTGCCCCCCCAAAAAAACCCCACATTTTATTGAGAAGCGGCCTTCAGCCTTCTCTGCTCCCCCGTCGTGTGCTTCTATTACGAATAATCCTCGTCCTCATCTCCTTTTCCAAAGCCGCTGCAAGAACTGCCCGAGACAATGTCCCTGTCCCTAAAGCGCTCTGAAGGTTTGAGATGCGTTACGATCCTTCAAGCCCGTTTACCTGGAAGCGGGATAACTACCGCGGTTTACACGGCCTTTCCCGGGGCAAGCGCCTACACGGAAGCAAGCTTCACTCCGCTCTGTGGCGCTTACTTCGCAAGGAATGGCGTTCCCCCACGTCTTTAAAGAGAAAGTACAGGGGCGGCAGCGGAATCCCTGGGGATGAATGTGGAAGAGCCTGCGATGCAATGCGGGGAAGCTGCCCCTTCCAGCCTGGAATAATCCCGCGCGCACACACACACACTTACCTCCGAGTAAGCCCCACTGAACTCCGAGGTAGACCTGCACAGGGTCGGGCTGCAGGGCTCCATGCAGGCCCATGATCTGCCTCCCTGCCCCACGAAACCAGCCTGTTCCTCCCTCACCTTCATCCTCGGCCGACGTCTCGTTGCTGTCGCGGCCTTTGTCCGACGGCGCCTCTTCCTTGCTGCGGATCCCGCCGCCGGCGTCGAGGTCCTCGTCCTCGTCCTCGCTCTTGTTGCGCGGCGCCCAGGTCATCTTGTTCTCCTTCTTGAGCCTCCGCCTGGCGTTGGCGAACCAGGTGGAGACCTGCGTGAGGGTCATCTTGGTGATGATGGCCAGCATGATCTTCTCGCCCTTGGTCGGGTACGGGTTCTTGCGGTGCTCCTGCAGCCAGGCCTTCAGCGTGGCCGTGGCGTCCCGCGTGGCGTTCTTTCGGTATGCGGGGTCGTTCAGCTGGTAGGGGTAGGCTGGGCTACCGTAAGGGTGGTAGCTGATGGCCCCGCTCATGCCCGTCGCGTGGGCATCGTAAGGGGAGCCCTGCCAAGCACAAAAGCAAGGGCGTTAGGCATTTCGGAAGAGCCGGCAGCCACTAGCTAGCAGGCAACGCCACGGCAGCGACTATTACATTTTACACGAATGTAATGCAATCACTCTAGCGAACAATGTTATTATTTCTTAATTGTAGTGCCGAGCACTCCTGGATTATTATTACTCAAGGGGAAAAAATAAAGTATCCAGAGGGCATTAGGATCCCTTCTTCCCTCTGAAAACTGCTGATGTCTTCGTCTTCGTTGCAGTTTATTGCAATTCAACGCAGACATTTTTATTTTCTCCCTCCAAAGGCCCTACAGGTAGTTTCTTAAAATGATAGCTTTCTACTTTTCCTCTCCCCTCTCCTCCTCCTCCTCCTCCTCCTCCGCCTCCACACATGGTTGCAACGATATTTCCTCTGTTGCTACACAGGAGAGAGAGAGAAAGAAAGAGAGAGAGAGAGAGGAGAGAGAGAGAGGGAGACAACAAAGCCCCCCACTTAGCAATTCACTTCGCTAATGCATTGCAAATCCAATTTGCAAACCAGAAGATATGCACCGTTTCGAATTGGTCAAATGCGATATAATTAGCATTTTAATTCGCCCTTTAAACGTTTAAATTGCGCTGATTTAAAGTCTGCATAATACGAGGGTGAGGAGAGAGAAGAGAAGGGGGGGGAGAGAGAGGAATTAGTTGAGCCAACTTGATAACTTTCGGAGTCGGTCCAGGAAACCAAGCTAAACACAGCGCTCCGAATGTACCTAATGTTCCTAAATAGCCCGGGAACAATAAGGCTTGGCAACTTGCGACTGCTTTTCTTCTGCCACGAGAAAGTCAAACAGAGGAGCGTTTGAGATCGGCTCCTATTATCCTAAATAAAGATCGCCGGGCTGGGAGAAAAGGTTGGGGGGGGGGGAGGGAGAGACGACTCCAGCCAAAGGCGCTTGATCTGATATCTCTTGTGTAGTGAAACAAAACGAACCCTTTGCCCCACTTTCCCAGGACCAATTGGCTCCTCTAGCTTTAATCCTTCGTCGGTTTGCAATAGCTGCAAAAACACGCGCGATCGCCAGCACAAACGTGCTTGGAAGCAAACGCGAGGAGGTGGTGGAAATCCGTCCGAAGAGGAGCCCTCTCTCTTCTCTCCCCCAACAATAAATAAATAAAAATAAAAATAAATAAACAACGCCTTTAATCGAGTTTCAGCTTGGATTCCTTTCCACCGGTAGAAAGCCTCCCCCGCCCCGGAAAATCACATATATATACTGTATATATGAACAGGGAGAGAAGCGCTACAGAGATAGAAGTAAAAAGTGGGGGAGGATACGAATGTCAGAAAATGAAAGTGAGTGAGGAGAAAAAGAATAAAGGAAATAAATTGACAAGAGAAATAAGTGAGGGAGATGGAAAGAAGGAAAGGAAAGGGGGAGGGAGGAATGAGAAGATGGATAAAGAAGCGAAGCAACGAAAGAGGGGAAAGCGAAGGACCGAGAGAAGCGGAGAGAGGCTGCCTCGGAGGAGGAGCGCTTTCGTGTGTGTGCCTAACGCGGGTTGCCCGGCGTGTCGGGCGGGCTGCATCCCCACGACCCCCCAGCCTAGCCCGGGCAGCCTCGGCGCTGCGAGCGGGGGAAGCGATGGATGAGGATGAAGATGGAGGAGAAGGAGGAGGCGGCCGCTGGCGCCGGCGGTGGGCTGTCCGGTCCGTTACCCACCATGTAGGAGGGGAATCCCGTGGCCGGGTCTGTGGAGTACTGGAGCGGGCTGCTGAAGCCGGTGGCTGCCGCTTGGGCGGTGAAGGCGGCGGATCCGGGGTAAGGGCTGAACGCCGAGCCCGAAGACGACCTGGCCAGCTCTTCGCTCCGGGGCGCCGCCAGCGCCGACGCCCCGTAAGCCGGGCACGAGTAGAGCGCCAGCGAGCCCGGGGGCTGGTAGAGGTAGCCTTGAGGGTAGGACATGGCTGGCCCACGGGCAGCGAGCGAGCGCGAGGAAGGGGCCTGGGCTGAGGCGAGCGGAGGACGACTGCGGGCGCTTCAGCTACGGGCGCCGCCGCCGCCGCCGCCGCTCGCTCGCTGCAACCGCTGAGGAGCTCACAACGTCCCCTCCATAGGCGGGAGGAGCGCGAGCCAAAAGGAGAGCTCGGCGCGAGGCTGAGGGAAAGCCTCTCGCACGTCCGGGGAGCGCGCGCGCGCCCGCCGCCGCCTCGCGCGCCCGCCCGAGCTCCTGCTTTCCCACGCAGAAGTCACCCGCGGCTGCTGCTGCAGGAGGAGGAGGAGGAGGCGGCGGGCATCTGGGCAAGAGGAGCGCGCGGGAAAATGGAGGCGGAGGAGCAGGAGGAGGCGTCTTCCCCAGCCCGGGCGGGGAAGGGGCGGCCGAGGAGAGCGCGCGTGAGGCAAAAGCAGCCTCGGCCGGGCTCCTCCGCCAGGCAAGCGGCCGCCGCGACGGCCGGCCCCGGCGGCGGCTCGTCTCGTCGGCGCGCTCGCGAGCCGCCCCCCGTGAGGCGAGCGAGCAGGCGAGCTTTCCCCCACCGGCGCCCGGCGCGACTAGCTTTTGGCGCGGGCATAAGGGAGTCTGTGAGGCGAGGAGTTTTGTGAGGAAAGGAGTTTCGCCGGGGCATTGGCAAGGCGAGCTGTCCGTCATGGCGGCTCATCTGCATACAGGGGAGGACACGCCCCTCGCCCGGCTTCTTGCCCACACGCCGCAAACGGAGCCGAAGGAAGGAAGGAAGAACCTGGGCGGGGCTCCCGGAGAGCGAGAGAACATGAAATGAAGCCCCGCCCCTCGCGGGGAGGAGGAGAGAGAGAGAGCGCGCGCGGGGCCCGAAGATGGTGCGCTGTGGCTGCGGCTGAAGAAGCTGGCCGGGCGCCGAGCGACCAAAGGCGTCCTTGTCTGGTGCTCCCCCCGTCCTCCCGCCCGCCCGCCGGGCCTGGAGGTTATATAGCGTCACGTGGTCGCAGAGCTGCGCCGGGGGAGGGAAGCCGGGAGGGCTCCGGGATGTTCGTCGCAGGCACGAGGCCCGGGCCTCGCCAACGGGCATGCGAGCCTTCCTGTTTCGGGCTAGCGCAGCCCCGGGCGGATCATGCCTCGCCGTGCGTCAAGGAAGAGAGTTGCGATCCTATGCCCGCTGGGTTCCGCGGGGATTCCGAAGAAACTCGCCCAGGGTTGAGGCGCTCGGGAAGCGCTTTGCGAGCCGCGATCTTAAAATCTGGGCAGCCTCGAGTCGGAAGGAAACCCCGAATGGCTCCGTGGGGACGCGCTGTCCCGCGTTGGCAAGATCGCGGCCTGAAGCGGGACCGAGTGCCAAGTAAATGGGCAGAAAAGGGCCGGCTGTGTGGAATGCAAGGAGACGCGTTTAGGATCGGGCGGTGAGCGCTCCCGCAGAACAGCAGAAGCCCCGCTTGGCACGAGAAAGCTGACTCCGATGTGCTGGTTCGTTTTCGCTGAGTGGGGTGGGAGAGGACAAATTGGAGCAGGCCCATTTGCAGGGTAGCAGGATCCCCGCCACCCCAGTGGAAAATAATAACAAGGATTGTGCCATTATTCTGTCTACCACTCACCATTAAAAGTGACTTTTAATTGTATATAAACCACTTGCTTAAAACACTCTCCCCAGTGTATTTTCCCCAGCTCTTAAAACCTTCGCACTTCTGGGTGGAGGGACAAACGCACCAAGGTCCTTTTCCTCAAGGAAGGCTCACCAGGAAGCATTGTGGAACCCCCCCCCCTTAATTTCTGGAATACATTCACGCCTTGGTTAATATCCTGTGGATGAAGAGCTTGATTCAGATCCACTGGGGGAGGGCTCCTTCTTTACTTGTCCTCCTTTCTGTATGGTCCAAAGTCCATCTGAAAGTGCTATAATCCACACCCCATTCTGCAAAGGCGAAGGTCCTGCGCCTGGAGCGCCCGTCTAAAGGCCTTGCTATATAGCCATTTTCTTACTGCAACGCTGCCTCCCCTACCCAAACAATTAAGATTTAGGGCCCATGCTCTCGATGCATTAACGAGAGCCGTGGTATGTAAAGCAAGAATGCTAATCGGACCCATAATTGATCCCGTGTAGGCAAAACAGAAATATCTGAAATCTCTCTGCGCGTATAAGACGCGTTGACGCGCTTCTGCCCAGTTCGCCAGATGGCGGTCTGATTCGGAGGTCGAATCTGTTTCGAAGCAACAACTTGCTGTCAGCATGCGGGTCAAGGTGTGTGTGTGGGGGGGGGGGTGGGCTTCAAATTCAGCAGCAGGACACGTGGAATCAGAAGTGATCGCGGACACTATAGCTTGGTGGGAACTGAATCTACGCTCTTTGGGAGTGTAGAGTGACGACTGCGCTCTCTGGGCCAACAGCCCAACTGAGGGTGCTAGAGACAGCCGCACGAATAGGTGGCTTCAGCAAGCAGGTCTTCTCCGCACCACCCATACCCATCCCAGTTCCCGCCAGCCATCCCTGTGCCAACGTGCGCTTAAGCTTTATGCGCAAAAGAGCGAAATCTGCCTTGCGGACCCTTTCCGTTCATTCATATATTTGGACGGGCGGGCGGGTGGGAATCCTGATCTCAGCTACCACTTTCTTCAAGCAGCCCCGAGTAGCTTAGAAGTCCGCCACAAGATGCGGGTATCTTTAGGGTAGAATTGCAATTAATCAGTTGCGGGTAATTCTAGAAATGCCAATGCCATCGTCCACGATTGGCTATTTCCTCCTCTAGCTGGTAAGTGATTTGAAATCACTTCGAAATCCAGTTGGGGACTTACCTGCAGGGAAAGGGGTTTGGAGCTGAGGCGCCAACCGCCTCCTGTGTTTGGTACGGACTGCAGCCTGACGCACGCCTCCCCCCCCCCCCAAACATCCTTCTTACTCTCGAAGCAGCTGGCAATTTGGGAAGGCGAAATTAATTAGAACGTCAGCAAGCCCCCCGAGATGACTTTCCTCCCCGTCAAAATTGGAAACGTGGCTTCCCTCGACCCCCCCCTTTTTTTTCTTGAAATGTTAGAAGAGCCGCTTCCTTCTGCGGCGCTGGAGACCCGAGGAAAGGCGCGCACGGATTTCTAACTCTAAATAGGAACACGTTTCTAGTCGGAAAGAGGCTATGGGGGAGATATCTCCACCCCCGTTATTGTTGCTTGTTTGCTGGGGTGCTTGTGCGTTAAACTGCTGAATGTTACAATTAGAAACAAGGGGGGGAATTGCGGGTACTTCTCACATTCATTCTTATTGGGTGGGCTCCAAAACGTCTGTTTTTCCCCCTCTTGCATGTAGGTGCCAAGGAAGGATTGTGCTCCCTCGGGGCTCGGTCTCACCCTGACCCAAAGAGTCCATTACTTAGAATTAAGTCCCATTGATATCGGTGGGATTTACTTTCAGATAATGCGCCTGCGGTAAGAGTCTTGCGCACGCCGTTCAGGACCCGGGAAGGCAAATCCTCGGTATGTGCAGGATTTCATCCGGAGTGGCTGTGTTAATAAATAAAATTACAATTGCGAGAAAAATGACAAAGCGCAAAGTATTATATCTATTATCTAATTTTTAAATATAGTATTTCCACCTTTTGCTTTTCCTCCGAATATACAATGTTGCTTTCCATACAAAACAATAATAAAAAGAGAGACGGTTGAAGGGCGGGGGAAAGAGCGGCTCGTTTTCCAATAAGTGATTAATGAATAGCGCATTACCATATCAAAAGGGGAGCCCTTGCTTTTGGGTCGATTTGCATAATTTTTGTATGGCTTCAAAAAAAGCAACACCACATTGCTGTCATGCATTTCCAAGAGCGAAACATAATACAGTCTGTGTGACAAAGAGATCCCTCCTAATTTGACACCGCCAAGGAACTATCCGGAGCGTTTAGCTAGAAATGGGACGTTTTGTACGTTTCTGATGGCTCTCTCGGCTTTTCTCCAGGAGTTTGGTCTGCGAATGCCATGAAATGAGAACTCCTGGATCCCTGTCTCCTACTCTCCACGCTTTGGGGAGATCGCTTGCTCCTGAATGGCTGACTCCCCCCCCCCCGGGACTCTCCGAGGTTTCCATTTCCCACTGCCCAACTACTACCCCCCCCTTTTCTCATTTCTTTTCAAAATCGCGCACCCCGCATTGTTACGCAGCAGGGCTGTCTTACGCGCGCTTATTACTGATAATAAATGAGCAATATGAAAACGCCTGCGTCGACTCTTCGCCGTTTCTAGGCGGATTCTTGTTGTTATCTGAATGCTTATTTATTAACGGAGCCTCCTTGGCCCTAAGTGCAAATCGCATCTGATTTAGCTGAATAACAACTTTTCTCTCAAGGCGCGGTTAACTAGCGGCGAAGAAAGAGCAATCCATTATTTCTCGATAAAAAGGTCTAGAGTGGAAGTTTGTGTGTTTGTGTGTGAAGGGGTGTCATTTTCAGCTCTCCCACCCCCAGCCCATTCCCTGTGACTGAAACTTTATAGCCACAGGATCCTGCTCAGGATAAGGGCTTTTCAAATCCTCTTGATTTCGGGAAGGGGGCTTATTTCAACTCTCTGCCACTGGGATCAATGGGATTTAACGATGCAAGCTCAGACGTGCTTAACGGGAAGACAGTCTCAGGGAAATCGATGCGACTTGCTTCTGAGCGACTGTGGCTTAGCGTCCAGACTCCGAAAGCACTTGCGGTTGGGGGATCGGTCTGCCTGCTCTTTGAACTGGTGGTTCCACCCAGCCAAGGAACCCTCTGCCACATCCGATCCTCAATCCAGTTTGTGCGAAGTATAAGGGGGTTCGCTCCCTGGCACCAGGGTGCGCTGGTATCAGGGCAGCGGTTGCCAACGTGGCGCCCTTCAGTTGCTATTGCACTCTAACTCCCAGCCATCCCATTGATCAGTCAGGATGAGAGTTAATGAGAATTAATGAGAGTGAATCAGCATCTGGACTGCACCGCGTTAGCTGCTCCAGCAACAAACTACATTTCAAAGCGTCTTCATCGTGCAGTCCTGCCTTAAACGCACTTATTTGACGAAAAGTGAATGTTACTTTTGAGCAAACGTAATCTTAGGCACACTTACCTGTGAGTAAAGTTCACTGGGTGCAGATTAACTCCGGGAAAGCCCGTGCAGAGGTCAGTCTGCACTTATGGAACCCGCATTTACGCGCAGGTAAAGCCCCATCGAAATGAGAGGACCTGACATTACAAACGATGGTTCAGAGGTGCGCTGCATAGCACACTTACCTAGAAGCCTTTTCCCTGAAAGGCAATTGCACTTACAGTACAAAAGATTTAGGTTTGGCCTATACCTGTAATATAATCAGTGTAGCAGCTGGGTGAAAAGAGGTGTCAGTCGGGATACAGGGCAAGATTCATTCTGGGAAAGGTTTAAAGGCCTGATCTTGGAGGTATTCAAGATTGAAGAGCACAAAGGATTAAGTATATGTTCATAGCATTTAATCGAGTTTATTTTAAATGCCTTACAATAATGGAACAGGTGCTCCCGAGAATGTGATCTGACATATAAGGGGAGATGGGCAACTGCTTCTTTGCGCGGTCTGTGTGGAGCCCCTGGATGCAACGCGAAGCGCATTCACTAAGCACTCAAAGGCGTTCCCCACAACTGGAGTTCGGTAATCGTTCCAACAGCCTTGCAAGGTAGGCACTTTTCTTGTGAAATCATTTGAAGTAGCCTCCCAAAGGATGCAGTCATGTCTAGCTTCGGGTTGTGGGTCTGCTGATAGGGAAATAACTGGAGTTCGGATGGATTGCAGGGATCCTAGTAAGGCTCACTTCATGCACACTTTATTTTAATGGAAGCTCAGGTGTTTCCAGTAATTTAGGGCCTGCTCACACAAGCACGTACAGGTATGCACACAGCTTGAAAATGGTAGGCTTGGTGACTGGCAGCCAGCTGTGTCAACTTCAACAGGTAACACTAGTCCCTCGTGTGAATTCTGTGGTAGCTCTTCCTTGCACCCTAGTGCCCATCAGTTGACGATTTGCACGTGTGAACAGGCCTCCATAGCTATATGGGGAGAGATAATTTTTAGGCACAACCCTTTCCAGTGCAGTTAGTTCACGCATGCAGCATGCCAGTCGTCAAGAGAAATCCAGTGATGTAGACAGCCCCAGGTTGTTGAGATGCACGTGTGAACGAGACAATCAGTTTAAGTAGGCGGCAGCAATTGCCTATAAGTGTAGCGGAGCTTGCCTTGGGTTTTGTGCCGTCGGGGTCGCCTATTTTCCCGGAAATTTGTGGGTGGCTGTGTGTGAGCACTGACACCCTCGGGCATCGGCTGAATTGGGACGTTGAGGATTTTGCTTTCAAGGGTTTGATCGGTCTGGAAAGCGACAGGTCAACGGAGCCTCCGATTCCAAAAGGAAACCGGTGAAAGAATTCGGAGGGCGGAATTTTGGGGAGGACTTTGGCTCTGGGCCTCTGGCGGTAACTTGATGCATGGGAGGCGAGGGACAGGCGACTCCAATGTTGTTCGGATAAAAAGAGGAGCTCCGAGGACGAAGCGCAGGGGGAGCCTGGGAGGGTACGGGTTGGCCTGATTCTGACTTTCCAGGCCTCCGAGACCCAGCCAGGCTGGCAACCAGCCGCAAATCTTCCCAGTGCCCGCATTGGCCCTCCTGTCTAAGCTTAGAGCAGCCCCTCAATTCTAGATCCCACCAACTAACTACGGATCCTGACCTTTGTTAACACCCCAAGCTCAGATAGACTGCTCCTGCCCCAGCGTCGTAGCCGAGCAAAACAAACGGGGGAAATACCCTCCGGTTGCTGCTGTCCAGTGATCCCCTCGCTCTCTCCCCGCTTCAGCATCCCCTCTCTCCACACTCTCAGGGGTACTCAGTGACATTTGGCTGCGTTAGGCTTAAGCACTGGGGGATTAAGTTGCATTGTGCTGGGCACGCTGCCCTTTCCAAGCCTCTGCGCGAGCGAGAGCCTGCCATTTCATCTAGCATCGTAAAAGCAGGCTTATTTATTCCAAGGCTTGGTGGGGGGAGGGGAGAGAATAATATGGCTGAACGTTATTGGACAAACTGCCAGGATATTCCAGGAACTCAATGGACCTTACCCCCGAGTAAGGCTGCAATCCTATATCCATTTATCTGGAAGGTAAAGAACATTAAGAACTCAGCTAGGTGCAGCCCGATCCTATGAACGTTGCTTGGATGGGGGAAAAACCCTAATGGGTTTGATGGGTTTTATTATACCATCCCAAATTAAAAACCACTATCATCCCTATAAACCCTATGGAACTCAATGGGATTTACTTCTGAGTGGGCGTATATAGGATTGCAGAGTTAAACGAGCAAATGAGCACAGCACTGCGGCCAGAACCCGGCACTCTTTCCCCAAAAGCAGTCCCAAGAAGCTCGGAAACAGCGCAATAAGCCTTTCTCCTCAGCGGAGGGGGGTGCGCCGTCTCTGAACGTGGGGGCTCGATTTAGTGATCATGGCCACAAGTTTTGGTTCATGCGTGGAAACCCTAGCCTACAGGGAACCAGGCAGAGGGCCTTCTCGGCAGTGACACCCGCCCTGTGGAACGCCCTCCCTTCAGATGTCAAAGAGAACAACAACTACCAGACCACATCTGAAGGCAGCCCTGTTTAGGGAGGCTTTTAATGTTTTATAGATTATTGTATTTAATGCTCTGTTGAAAGCCGCCCAGAGTGGCTGGGGAAACCCAGCCAGATGGGCGGGGTATAAATAATAAATTATTATTATTATTATTATTATTATTATTATTATTATTATTGCCTCAATGGTCACAGTTTCACAGAGTGTGAACGAGCTCCCTCCTTTCGCCTGTCGTCCTCTACGCCTTATTACCGATGATCGATCCGTTTCATCGGGTGGCTCTCAAGGAATTTCAGGGCGAGCGAACGGGACTGTAAGTGGTTCCTCCTAATTGAGAGAAGAAAATTCCCCCACCTCCGAATCTGTCTTCTGCTTCTGAGCCAAACTTTGCTGGTTCAATTCCACTTCGCCGCTTTTCATTCTCTTTCTTCTACATTAGTTAAAAGTGAGATATTGTTGCCACCCTCCATGATTTTCACGCCCCTTCTCAATCTTGATAAGCTAATTCGACCCTGTGTCAGAAATCTTCTCTCTCAGCTCCCCAACCCCAAATACCCACCCCCAAAAGTATAGTTCAAGCCGGGTAGGCTAAGATCTCCGGAGGAGTGAACTGAACAGCTGAAATTTAAACTAATAACCTAGGAAACGCGGAATCCCCATTGATTTAAATGAGGAACATTCAGACACGTGTTTAGCTCTTGCACAGGAATCAACGAGGACATGAAACGTACTCAGAATTGGCTGGGACGTGCCCAAAGCCTGTCTTCCCTTCCCTTCCTCCCGTTTAGAAAGTGGATGGGATATCATTCTGGATCATCTCGAGAAACCAGTCCCATTTTCGGCTTAATATAAACAATAGAAATCACAGCACTCTGAATCAAAGACTGGAATCACCTATAAAGCAATGGAAAGCGGTGTTGGAAGTAATGGAAGGAATTTGGAAGGCGAAAAGAACTTCTAAACCTCCCAAAGAGAGGTGGATGCCTGCCTTAGCAAGTGTCCATAGGATCGCAGAACTAAGCACTGCCCTGACCTTCCCGTCGTGGCCTTTGAAGCGCTTAAATGTTGCTGAACCGCGCTCACGGTTCTTTTTGCAGCAGGAGAACGAAAACTGTATCAGAGCAAAATAAAAAAATTCCTTCCAGTAGCACCTTAGAGACCAACTAAGTTTGTTATAGGTATGAGTTTACGTGTGCATGCATACTTCTTCAGATACACTGTATCAGAGCAGCGATTCCAAACTCGCAAGGTCAGCGCGCAAATCCCAAGCAGAGGAAACATTCTTTTCCCAGGAGTGTTTGAAAAGGAAAAGTTGTTGCTGCTGTTGTTATTATAACAGCAGCAACAACTGGGGCGGTGTGCATGTGTGGTACCTTTTGATTTAATCTACCTTGATAAATTTGCCAAACAGCTCCTACTTAAAAAAATAAAAATGTCTCAGAGACCGCACCTTGACCGCACCCTTTGCTTTTTATTTTATCTTTTTGTCGCTTTGGAAAGAAAGGCACTAATGACAATCTCTCGGGAACTTTCCGCAGTAACTAGCGGCGTTCGGTAGGCAAGGAATATGGAGGGCGCCTCCTCTCGTTCATGGGAGGAAGTTCAAGTCTTCTCACTTTCGTTGTGCTGCATTCGAGCGTGCAATCGTTCATTTTCTCTCTCTCTCTGGGCCGCATCTCCTCTTTTCTGCTGCGCGTAAAAGCCAGTTGGGCGCCCTTCTCCGAAAAGAAAAGAAAGCCCGATTTCCGAACTGGGCACTCAGTTGAGTCGTGGCAAAGAGGAAGAGCGGGGACTTTCCCCTTCCTCGGGCGGTGGAGCTCCTTGAGCATTTGCTGGCGGAGGGAATCGACGAGAACCAACCAGGACGTTGAAAGGGGAGCTGCGGAAGCGCCGGGTTCTGCGGTCTGGATGAGAGAGAGACCCGGAATTGACAGTGGTGCGTGCTCCCCAGCCGATGGGTTTTATTACCGCTCTTAACACTAGAGAGCATCTGATCACCTGCTTTGTGCCTTTTCCGCAGCAGGCGTGCACGCGGGGGGCGCAGAACGCGCCTGTGCGCTCGCTTAGCCAAGCCGGGGAGTGACAGCCGCCGATTTGGCGATAGGCGTGGGATTATTATTATTATTATTATTAGCACCAAAAACACCGAGGGGGAGATGCCTCAAAAGGGTCATTGCACCCCATCAAAAGAGCCTCTGGATGGAACATAAAGTTTGTTCAAGGTGACTTCACCAAAAGCACCGTTAGCCCGGTGAGAGCCAGTGTGGTGTAGTGGTTAAGAGCGGTAGACTCCTAATCTGGTGAACCGGGTTTGTGTCTCCGCTCCTCCACATGCAGCTGCTGGGTGACTTTGGGCTAGTCACACTTCTTTGAAGTCTCTCAGCCCCACTCACCTCACAGAGTGTTTGTTGTGGGGGAGGAAGGGAAAGGAGAATGTTAGCCGCTTTGAGACTCCTTCGGGTAGTGATAAAGCGGGATATCAAATCCAAACTCTTCTTCCCAAACTGCTGATTCCTCGGGCCAGGGGGACTGCCGTCCATGAGGCAAGGTGAGGAGGTAACCACCTCAGGAGACATGTTCCACAGGGGCAGCAGATCTGACCTCCAAGGAATGCTTCACTTACTGCCGCCGCCACTGCTGCATGTTCCTTTGAGGCTGGCTGTGCCTCATGCTCAGCAGCGCCCCCTAATGCCAGCTCCACAGCAGGCTCTCAGGCAAATAGGAGGCTCGGATGATCTCCTCCCACCTTGTTCCTGATGTAGATCTTTGTTACCAATGTTTCCCCTTCTTCCCTGACGGGGGTGGGGGTGGGACGGGACACCATTTTGTGGTTTGCCCCAGGTGTCATAATAATAATAATAATAATAATAATAATAATAATTTATTAAATTTATATACCACCCTTCATCATAAGATCGCAGGGCACTTTACAGAATAAGATGTCTTGGGCCCTGCCTCAGGTGTACTCCAGCCCTTCATGGATTTTTTAAAATGCTCACTTCGTTTTCCAAAGCTTTACTTTTAAACCTTTAAAGTGCATTTGGCTTCTCACCAAAATCCCGGGAGCTGTAGTTTCTTAAAGGTGCTAGGAATTGTAGCTAAGTGATGGTTCTTGGGAGAAGCCATGTGTTTTAAGAGTATGCGCTGCCTTGGATAGAGTAGGTATAAGAATATAGTCACTCCTTGGGGTTTCTGCATGAGTCACTGCTCTGACTGTGGTTCCGCCAAGGGAGGTAATTCTGTGCTGTCTCTGCATCTGATTAAATGACCCAATATTACTTTGATGCAGGGACGGGGCAGAAATACACATCCTATGGCAGTGATGTTGCAGGTTGGGTCTCTGCTCAGTACTCAGGGGTGCCAACTCGAATAAAATATTGTGGGGGCCCACGTAAGCCCCACCCCACACAATCAATTACATGATGCAGTGCACACACACCATTTGAATGGCAATGCCCATCAACTTTGTGGGGCCCCAGCCTCCTCAAATATTTTATTGTGGGGGCTGAAGACTCCATGCCCTCTAGGAGTTAGCTCCTATGTCAGTACTCCTGGGTGATGAGGGCGGGGAGGAATCTGTAGCTCTCTGGATGTTTTGGGACTCCAATGCCCATCAGTCCCAGCCAGCATGCCGAAGGGTCATGGGATTCAGTACTCCAGCTTTGGTCTTATTCTCCCTTTCCACATCTGTAAGATGATTCCCTGTGGATCCTGCCACCTGAGGTGGTCACCTTGCCTTGCCTCATAAGTGTGTCATCTCCCTCTCTCATAAAAGAAGGCTGATCACCAAAGAATTGATGCTTTTGAATTATGGTGCTGGAGGAGACTCTTGAGAGTCCCATGGACTGCGAGAAGATCAAACCTATCCATTCTGAAGGAAATCAGCCCTGAGTGCTCACTGGAAGGACAGATCCTGAAGCTGAGGCTCCAATACTTTGGCCACCTCATGAGAAGAGAAGACTCCCTGGAAAAGACCCTGATGTTGGGAAAGATGGAGGGCGCAAGGAGAAGGGGACGACAGAGGATGAGATGGTTGGACAGTGTTCTTGAAGCTACCAACATGAGTCTGACCAAACTGCGGGAGGCAGTGGAAGACAGGAGTGCCTGGCGTGCTCTGGTCCATGGGGTCACGAAGAGTCGGACATGACTAAACAACTAAACAACAACAACAAAGATGATTCCAGGAATGCTCATAGACTAGTCATTTGGCATATCTCTATCTATCTATCTATCATCTATCTATCTATCTATCTATCTATCTATCTATCTCTCTATCTCTCTATCTCTCTATCTCTCTATCTCTCTATCTCTCTATCTCTATCTATCTATCTATCTATCTATCTATCTATCTATCTATCTCTATCTATCTCTCTCTATCTCTCTATCTCTCTATCTCTATCTCTATCTCTATCTCTATCTCTCTATCTATCTATCTATCATATATCTATATCTATATCTATATCTATATCTATATCTATATCATCTATATCTATAAATTTATTTATCTGGTTTTTCAGATTACAATTTTACAGTCACATACCCAACATACAGCATAGAAACAAGATTCTGAAGAATCTCCTGGACTTCCCTCCTCCCCTTTGTGGGTCCTATTGTTAATCATTTCCTCCTACATCTTTTATAATAACACAAATCTTTTATCTCTCCATTGTGTCCAAAACTCACCATTTAACTACAAGCCTCCAACTTCTTCAGACTTGGGGCCTACTCAGAATAACTGCCTATAACGTGGAGAGCAAATTATTTTTCTCATTCTTCCTCTTTCATGCTGTGTGGAGGCCCAAGACATTTTGACACCTGAGGCGAATGACAAATTACTTATTTATTTAAATTTATACCCTGCCTTTCTGTACGGTCAGGGGTCCCTTTACCCTTTACCTTTTCCATAGTTAAACCGTGCTCAAGGCGGCTTACAACATGAAAATATCACATAATTACAAACATAACAAAAGTAGTAATAAACAATAAATGAAACACATCAAAAAGTACACAACTACAATTTCAAACCTAAATTCTTACAAGACCAAAAAATTAATATCAGTAACAACAAAATAAAAAATCCCCAATGAAACTCATTAAACAATTGTTGTTGTTGTTGTTGTTCAGTCGTGTCCGACTCTCCGTGACCCCATGGACCAGAGCACGCCAGGCACGCCTATCCTTCACTGCCTCTCGCAGTTTGGCCAAACTCATGTTAGTAGCTTCGAGAACACTGTCCAACCTAACCCAATTTTTGTCGGTCATGATAAAGGGACTTCACCCCCCCAAAAAGACAGTTTAATCCTTAGCCATCCATGCTAATGCAACCTACCTCTTCCTCTGCTTAGTTTATATGGTGGGTTTCTCTCTGATAAAGGGTTACTTATTTGGCATGAGGATGATTGGCAAAGAGTGACCCCAGGGGGAGAACATCATTACCTTTGCTGTGAAACAAGTAGCAGTGCTTCATGCCTCTGCTCTGCGACACCTCTGGCAGTTGGTTCAGAGCAGACAAAAGAAAGTACTTCTTCACTCAGATTTACATATGGAACTCATTGCCACAAGGAATGAGCAAAGAGAGCTCCCTCCACCACTGAAGGAAAAGACTGAACAAATGTATGCAGGGTGGGTTCTGTCCATAGCTGTCAACCCTCCCTTTTTGTGTGGGAAACTCCCTTATTCCAATGCCGTTTCCCGCTGCTATCCCGGATTGTTGATATCCCTTAAATTTCCCGGATTTCAAAGGAAGCAGCTTCTCTCCCTCCCTGCCGGCCAGGGAGGCTCCTCAGCTGCGTTGCTCGGCTGCCAATAAGGAGTCTGAGACCGACTGGGGGCGGAGCTTGTATGCCTTGTGCAGCCAGACCCTCACGCCCAACCAGACAGCCAGCCTGCCTGCCTGCCGTCTACGCGCTCGCTCTTTCTCTCACCCGTTCGCGCGCAGCCTCTGGAGCGCAGGGTGGCGAGGCTACTTGGTGCCATTGCACCATCCTGGCAGCATCCCTTATTTTCAAATCCGAAAGTTTGGGAAAATCCCTTATTTTCAAATCCGAAAGTTGACAGCTATGGTTCTGTCTATGAATGTTAGCTGCCGCAGCTGAAAGATACATCAGTGTATGCAAGCCACAGTATATGTGGCTCTGAGTTCATCAGATGCTGGGCTCCAGGGGTGACCATTGTCTTCATGTAATCATTGTGAGATTCCTAGAGGTGGCTGTTCCGCTATTTGAAGTAGAGTGCTAGACCAGACTGACCATTTGTCTCCTCCACCAAGGCAGTTCCATGGCCGCTTGGTGGTCTCCGTTCCAGCAATAAGTGCATGGTTTCAAAAGGGAGAAATCTCAGAAAGTTAAGAGAGCTAATTAGATAAGTCACTTGGACCAGGAAACAAATGCTTCTAAATTCCAGGAGTGCTGGAATGTCTTTAAGTCAACAAACACTGCACAGATTACCCCCAGTCTGCATGTCAAACAAGCTTTTAAGGGAAGCAGGGGATGACTTGCATGAAAATTCTCCAGAGTAGCAGCCAGACAGGAAGATGAAGGAAAGGAGCATGGCTCTAAAAATAAGCCGAGAGAGAGAGAGAGAGAGAGAGAGAGAGAGAGAGAGAGAGAGAGAGAGGGAATGCTCAAAAGTCAAGTGAAATTTAATCTTAAATAGAATAGAAACACAAATAAAAAGATATTATAGATAAAAAACAAGAAGACCAGGTCTACAGATCCATTTGGTTGCAGTCATCAGAACTCCCCAGATTTCTATGCAACTGCACATTTCTTGTGCTGTAGGGGGGAAGAGAAGAAGAAGAGTTTGGATTTGATATCCCGCTTTATCACTACCCGAAGGAGTCTCAAAGCGGCTAACATTCTCCTTTCCCTTCCTTCCCCACAACAAACACCCTGCGAGGTGAGTGGGGCTGAGAGACTTCAGAGAAGTGTGACTAGCCCAAGGTCACCCAGCAGCTGCGTGTGGAGGAGCGGAGACGTGAACCCGGTTCACCAGATTACGAGTCTACCGTAATGAAAAGCATCACTCCCACCTTCAAATTCTAAAAAGAACTATGGTACAAAGGAAGAACATTCACCACTTTCCTCCCCATCCCACCTTGACAATCACCCTAAGCTAATGTTAGTCCTATGAGGAGAGCTCTCATTGGCACCATTTTACATAATCTACACCATACCTTTAAGGTACATTTAAAGCATATGGATTCCCCCAAAGGACCCAGACTTAACTAGATTCTAGTTTGTGCTTCAAGCATCTGTGAAACACTTCTGAGAAATATTGACACAGGGCCAGTGTGATGTTTTGATTCCCATTCTGCTCCCCCTTCCCGCTTTGTGTTCTGTGGAAATACAACGCAGGGAACTGACTACCTTCCCTGTGAAGGTGAGGGGAAGCTAGCTTGAGACAGTTCAAAAGGCAAAGTTCCAGAGAAATATAATTGGGGATGGTACAGAATTCAATACAAAGATACAATAAAGAATAAAGAAGACAAATCAACGGAACGGTGCTGCAGACTGGCAGGATGTCAGGGTGAATGGTAGAAAGTGTTCAGTGGCATAGTAAACACAAGGCCTTGGCTCAAGTTGAATAATGATGTCAAGCGTGGGTTGGATTGAGACTTAGCTGTGCTTAGAGCAGAGTACACCCACAAGAAAGGGGCCTTTTCTGTGGTGGCTCCCCACTTGTGGAATGCTCTCCCCAGGGAGACTCGCCTGGTGCCTTCATTGCATATCTTTAGGCACCAAGCAAAACATTCCTCTTCTCCCCCCTCTTCCTAATTTAAACAATTTATGGCCTCTTAAATTGTGTGCAGGTGGTTATTATTATTATTATTATTATTAAACATATTTTGCTGCACTGTGTGAAATTCGAGCAATTGGTTGCAAGAACCAATGATCCCTGTTCCTAAGTCTGAACAAAATGCTTGTGTAACCTGAAGGCGGGCTGTTGAAATTGTGTACTGTTTTGTAATGAATTGTTGGGTCTCTGGTCCGTAATAAAGATTTGATTGATTGATTATTATTATTATTTATTATTATTCTATATATGTTTGTGTTTTTATATTGCAAACTACCCTGTGATCATCAGATGAAGGGTGGTATAGATATTTTTGATTTTTTTTAAAAAACCAATTGGGCTTTTAAGTCACGACTAGCTAAAGTCCCATTGATTTCAATGGGTTCCCTCAAAGCACGACTAAGCCTGCATCCAGCTCAGTGAATGGTCTTCTAAGGCAATACAGGCAGCCCCCATTTATGCATGGGTTATGTTCTACAGCAGTGTTTCTCAACCTTGGGTCCCCAGATGTTGTTGGACTACAACTCCCATCATCCATAGCTAGCAGGACCAGTAGTCATGGATGATGAGAGCTGTAGTCCAACAACATCTGGGGACCCAAGGTTGAGAAACACTGTTCTAGAGGCACCGTGTACATCGGTGAAATTGCATATAACTGAAACCCATTGGAAAAGCCTGCAAGCATCTCTGTTCTGCCCTACCCCACCCTTTTAGTGGTGTTTCAGTGATGTCTTTATGATGCTTCCAGGTCATGTATACATGGTCACACACTTACTAAAGGCATGTAAATGGGGAGCTCTGCATCTATCTAAATCCAGACCAACGTAGATTATAAAGCGTTTTGCTGATTTAAGGAATTTTGGCTGTTTTATTTTGCTCTTTAGGACAAGTTTAGGGCCACAATATATTCCTCATAGATTGATGGTTGACGCTTCTGCGCAAAAACGAGTTGGTAACCCTGCAATAGGGTTAGGAGAAAATTTCAGTCCAGCTTGCATTTTCAGTGTGAAACTGCTGAATTTGCACAACCCAAAACAATCTGCAAACCAAAGGGCAGCTGTCCTCCAACACATGCACACCCCCAGATTTTGCAATCCCCCAAATGGGCAACTCCCCATTTGCACAGGGCTTGCGTTCCTGGCCTCTGTGTGCATTGGCAGAGTGCATAAGCCTGCCCTGCCCCTGTTACGCCCCCTTTCCCGGGAATTTCTGGGTCCGCAGCGATGAGTGGGTGCGCAGTCAATTGGACGCATGTAAAATGGTTGCTGCCTGTACAAAAATGCATATATTGTAGGGAAATGAGCATCAAAATGTATATCCCAGGAACCTTGGGGACAAGCAAAAAAGACCATCTCTCAAAGATTGGATGATATTGAGTTGCAACGCAATGTTATGCTGGGCGGGCGGACATGCTCACCGAGATCCCTGGGCATTGTACCCCCACTTCAAGTACCAGCCTATCTATCAACTCTTTCTATTGCTAGTCATCGTTTCGCTTTTATTAAAGCACGGTTTAATGTCTTCCCCACAAACGTCCATTTTCATAGATTTTCTAGGGGCCAAGTTTCGGTCTTATGTGCCTGTGATAACCGTTCGATTGAATCTCTTCATCACATAGTGTTTGTCTGCCCCTTGTATTCTGCCGCCCGAAAGACTCTATTACTTCCATTAACTCAAAAATTACCAGGGTATTTGGAAGAGTCTTACCTTGCTCTTCTGTTGCAAAATTCAGACTCAATTATAACCCTACATATGGCAAGATTTCTGACATCAGTTCTGACACTTAAGAAACGCAATGGATTGTTATATACAGCTTGAAATTTTAATTTAATTTTTATCATATTTTATTCAATTGAGTATCCCTTTTAATCTATTTTACTGTTAGCAATTGTAAACCAGACTGTGCTGTTTCTCTTTTTGGTTGTTATGTCTATGGGCTTAAAGCCGAAATAAAATGAGTTGAGTTGCCCAATGGTTTGCACATCTTTCATATGGAGGAAACACGTTAAAGTTCCACTTTTTATCATAGTTGCCCCATTGCGTTGCCATAATGTATTTGACAATAATGTTCCAGGTTTTTGACATAATGTTACAGGAGGGGCACAGGTCGTACAGCCTCCTTATTGTTTGTGACGGTCCATCACTGTTGTCTTTAGAAGGCATCACAGGGGTGGGGGTGGAATCGGGGAATGTGAAAAAAAGAGCCCCTCCTTCCATCCGCCATGCTGTGCAAAGGAAGAAGCCTGATTTTTTTTAAATGTCCCAAAATTAATTATAAACTTTGATGAAAGGATTTTCTGAACCATCCAATTTGCACAAAACTTAAAATATTTTAATTCACGTATTTAGAGCACATTTCAAACCCACAAAGAATTCCCAGATAACCCAATTTATTTATGTACCGCAATCGCAAATGAGAGTGTGGTTTTCCTCCACATTTTCCCTCTTATTTTGTAGCAGTACTGTACTGAATATAACCGCAAACACTTCTGCTATCTGAAAAAATGCAAAATGCTTTTTTCAAAAAAAGGTTAGCATACACAAATTGTCCGGTGAAATTCATTCTAAATTAGGACAGCTGTTGTCTCTGAATGCATCACCAAATGAAAATCAATCTGTAGCCCAAGACATTATTCTCTGCAAATTTTGAGGGGGCAGATTCTCTGAATATGTGCAAATATTTGCTACTCAGCATGATTAGCATTAGCATTTGGCATCTGATTTTGCAGCCATGCTTAGTATTTGACAACATCTCTAAAATGATGCGCTGGAGCAGTCAAGATCTGACAGGGACTGACATATGACAGTCAACCTTTGGCAGTATCTGACAGCTGACATGCAAGAGCAATCAGTGTTTGACATATCCGACAGATTACTTATTTATTTAAATTTATACCCTGCCTTTCTGTACTGGGCACCCATGGTAGCTATCAATAATAATATACAAAAGCAGCAATTATTAAATAAAAACAAAACAACAAACAAATAATAAGCAGTAAATAAAGCAACAGCAGATTAAAAACTAAAAATATTATCGGCAGCAGCAATACCCCGTTCCAAATACAGAAACAAGGAGAGGAGAAAAAATCACCTTAGCAGGCTGAAGTCATATTTAAACCAGAAGGACTTAAATGGGCCTCCCTCGGTAGAATGTTACTAAGAATAGGCAAAGGCACTGAGAAGGTCATTTCTTGTGTCAAATGCACCTCAGTTGTTGGTGAGACAGACACCTCTGCACTATCCACTTTAAGCAATATTATACCACTTTAAAGTCACTGCTTCCCCCAAAGAATCCTGGGAACTGTAGTTTGTTCCTAGAGTTATTATTATTATTATTATTATTATTATTATTATTATTATTAAATTTTATATACTGCCCTGTGAACAGGAATTGGCTGTGAAACCACCATGAGAATCATAGCTCTGTAAGGGAAATAAGGTAAAGGGACCCGTGACCATTAGTTCCAGTCGTGACCGACTCTGGGGTTGCGGCGCTCATCTCGCATTATTGGCCGAGGGAGCTGGCGTACAGCTTCCAGGTCATGTGGCCAGCATGACTAAGCCGCTTCTGGCGAACCAGAGCAGCGCACGGAAATGCCGTTTACCTTCCCGCTGCAGCGGTACCTATTTATCTACTTGCACTTTGACGTGCTTTCGAACTGCTAGGTTGGCAGGAGCAGGGACCGAACAACGGGAGCTCACCCCGTCGCGGGGATTCGAACTGCCGACCTTCTGATCGGCAAGCCCTAGGCTCTGTGGTTTAACCCACAGCACCACCCGCGTCCCTTATAAGCCTTTATTACTTATCAGCAATTGTTCTAAGAACTTTATTAAGTTGGCAAATTGTTGATGTCAATTTCATTTCTGGAACTCACATGGCAATTTGTGTGTTGCGGGGTGGTCAGGTTTTGGCATATAAAGCAAAAAAATTGAAAATTTGCTGATTTTTTTCCTGGATGTTCATTTCAGCTGTGGTTCAACCCTATAAGAGTCTAGGGAGATGCACTGGGCTTGTGGGTGATTTGAGACTGCCCTTCTGCTATTATTCACAGTATAGAAAGATCTACCCATCCTTTGCCCAGGTTTCACTACTGATTCTCATCATTTTGTGGGCACCATTGCTCATTACATTATGCTCAGGTATTTCACTTAGTACAAATGAGGCCGTCTATTTTGACTAACATGCATTCTAATCAAATTATGCTAGTTCAAATAAGAAAGTTTTCCCCAAAATATATAGACACATAAAGTATCCTTGTCTTTTATATTAAATTAATGCATCAGATTAGTTACTTTCTGACTGTAGTATAAGTAGAATACTGTTTGATCACTAATAAAATGCGATAACTACCCCGCTCCTGAGATTAGCCCAAGAAACCACTGGCTGCTTGAGGGTGAGTTATTTTGTTGAAATGGTACTCATGGGATTAACAGTGATTATATCCTCTGGGAAATCACAGTGCTTTCTAAATCCATTTTGAGTTTTCTTCAGAAGAACTTGTAAGGGAACAAGAAGTGCAGTATATAGAATGATTTCCCAGGGTCTTTGAGAAGCAATTCATCTAATTGTGTTACATTTACATAACTCCAATGCCTTTTTTCCTCAAATGGGTTCCTCCCCCCCATCCATCTGTCATATTTTATTCTTTAGAACAGAAATCACAACATGCCTCAGAAAGTTTAATGATTAAAACTATGAACTGCACGTTTGCATACAATAGGCGCAGCCAATGGTGCAAATATTATAAGGGCACATCAGGGACTCTGGGGTGTGAACCACAAACCTCAGGATCTGCAGCTTAGGACTGGCCAAATAAGCTATATATTGATTGGGTGTTGCAGAAAGGTGTTAGAGATGGACCATGGCAGCACCATTGGCAGGCAGATGGTATAAAGCCTCTGGATTGGCCAGGCCTAGAATAAATATCCACAGGCTCTCCTTCTGCCAATACCTGGTCAATAGCAGGGTCTTCTGCTGAACTTCAGACTACAGACCAGGGCTGAGGAACCTGTGGCCCCCCCAGTTGCTGCAGGGCTACAGCTTCCAATAATCCCTCATCATTGGTGGAAGAGAGGAGAACTAGCCCCACTGTACATCGGGGAGGGCTGTGTAGAGAGAGTCTCTTCATTTAAATTCATTGGAGTTTATCTCAGTGAAGACCTTACTTGGAAAATCAATACAACCCAAGTGGTTAAGAAAGCCCAACAGAGACTCCACTTCCACTGCGAAAGAACAATGTCTACCAACATTTGATGATCTCCTTCTACCGGTCCACAATAGAAAGTGTCCTTTCATACTGCATCACGGTGTGGTACGCTGGTTTGACAGCCACAGATACAAAGTGCCTACAAAAGGTGATGAATACAGCACAAAATATTATGGGCTGTCCCGTGAATCCGCTGGATGACATCGCGGAAGACCGTTGCCTCAGGAGAGTGAGGGAAATCCTCAGGGATGATTCACACCCTGGCTGGCACTTTCTTGATCTCCTGCCCTCGGGCAGAAGATATAGAAGTTTGATTAGTCGCACCAACAGGGTAAAGAACAGCTTCTATCTGTGGGCTGTTAGGCTACTGAATGAAAAGATAACAACTGGGCAACTGACTTTCGGGTTAGGTGGGTGTGCGTCAGTAAACAAGGGGAATTAAGACTGAGTGGGGATGCTCGTGTAATCTCACTGTATACAAGTTGTACAAGTGACAATAAAGTATTTCATTTCATTTCATTCATTAAAAAAAAATTCATTCATTTCATTTCATTGGTCATGCTGGCTTGGGCTGGTGGGAGGCAGACTCCAACAACATTCGGAGCAGTCACAGTTTCTCCATCTCTGCTATAACCAAAGCCCACATCCTCCAGCTGATGCAATTTCAGAATGTTTCCTTGCACCCTGTTTTTCCTGCCCACATGGGCTGAATTGGCTCAACTTTGTGTGGCTTCCATCAGCAGGGGCAGGCCAAGTGTAGATTGGTGATTTACAATAGAAACCCAGCAAGGACTTCCAAGGACTTCCAGCTCCCCATAAGCAACCATCTCACATAGAAAGGGCTTGCAGTAGGGCTGATGATTCCCCTTACTCCAGTCTTTCTCTCTCTCAGAAGGTAAACATCCCCACCACCAAGGTCTAGGTTCTACTAGCTTTCATTGTGACTCTCAATAACAACACAAAGCTCCCCCCCTTCCTGAATAAGGTTGCCCTGGCTCCAGTTGATGGTCCTCTGGTTTCTTGTTTTTTAACCCATCAAAGGTCTGTATCCAATGTTGGTCCTACTCAGAGTTGTGGGATGCAACATCACTGAAGCAGTCAAATACAACATTTCCTGTTTGCCCAGAGTGGACACACAGGGGAATGTTGCACCAGCCAGGAGGACTTCCTGTCACACCTGGTCTGGAGCATCCTCCCACTGTGACCAGGTAGATGGGCGTGACCCTGACATATCCTATAAAAGGGCTAGTCATGCAGTCACCTTTCCTTTTCCGCCTAATTCCATCTTGCCTTTTGCTGTCTGTTGGCTCTTAGCCAGCAGCACATGGGCTCATCCCTCACAAGAGGATGAACCCACACTTTTCTCTGTAACTGTAACTACAAGCTAAAGCCTGCCTTCAGGACCATACTGTGAACTGAATGTAAGTAAACCTTATTATTACTTTTAAAAGAAGACTTTTGAGTCATCATTGTTTTTAAGAGGGAACTGAAGGGGATTTACCAGGAACAATCCAATCTGGATGCTGATCGCGGGGGCGGGGCCCCGCCCTGAGTGTCACCCCCCCAGGGTGCTGCCCGGGGAGGCCCGCCCCCCACCCTTGCCGCTCCGCCCCTGCTTCCAGCAATGTGCAAGGGAATGTGCTCTGCTACAAGCTCATTAGCGTGAGTAAGGAAGGATAATATTTACCGGTAATCAATATATCCTTTCCTACTATCCTCAACAAGCCCACAAGAGTAGACCCATGGACAAGAATGAACATGCCAACTTTAGGTCCATTTATTTCAATGGGACTACTGTGAGTAGGACTAGCATGGATACTCACCCCTGCCCTATGGAAGAAAGCCATGAATATTGTTTTTGTATGTATGAGCCCTTTGTCAATAAATCAGAGACTTGAAGCAAAATCTGAGGTTGGGGTTTCGCTTAGGGCTCATCCAGGCATCCTTCCGTGGTGCGTTTTTAGGCACAGGCCTGGACTTTAAAGCTCTGTGCCTGAGTTTTCTTTTGCTTTGTTTATCCCGGTGCTTTCTCCGGGAAAACCCGTGTTTTACTGCTGCATTGAAGCGAATGGCAATTGGGTTTCCTGTGAGTTTTTGGTTGCTCCGATTTAGCACTGAAATGTGGGTTTCCTAGGGAATGTGCCGGACAAAGCAAAAACCCTCTTACACAGAGTTTTAAAGTGTGGAGCTATGCCTGGAAAGTGTGGCACAAAAGGAAGTCTGGATGAGCCCCTAGAGAGACTACACACATGCACCATGCCACTCAAAGCCTTTGTCAGGCAGAGAACATTGGCAGACAACATGAAGACTGTCGATTGGCTCAGCCTGGTATAAATGTTGGAAATCTGGTTTGGGTTTGTCTTTGCTAGTCAACAGAGTAGTACACCTGCTGCAACTTGGAATTCGCGTTTGCCTGCTTCAAGTTTCCATCTCCAGGTATAATGGTACCTGGAGCTGTGCAATAACACAACCCACCTAACCTTCCTGCTTCTAAAGCCAAATACTAAACTTACTGCTAAAAAAGCCAATGCAATTCTGGGCTGCATCAATAGGAGTATAGCATCTAGATCAAGGGAAGTAATAGTACCACTGTATTCCGCTCTGGTCAGACCTCACCTGGAATACTGTGTCCAGTTCTGGGCACCACAGTTCAAGAAGGATACTGACAAGCTGGAACGTGTCCAGAGGAGGGCAACCAAAATGGTCAAAGTCCTGGAAATGATGCCTTATGAGGAACGGCTTAGGGAGCTGGGTATGTTTAGCCTGGAGAAGAGAAGGTTAAGAGGTGATATGATAGCCATGTTAAAATATATAAACGGATGTCATATAGAGGAGGGAGAAAAGTTGTTTTCTGCTGCTCCTGAGAAGAGGACACGGAGCAATGGATTCAGACTACAAGAAAGAAGATTCCACCTAAACATTAGGACAAACTTCCTGACAGTAAGAGCTGTTCGACAGTGGAATTGGCTAGGGATTGGCTATGATTCTAAAGCTCCCTTCATGTCAGTGGGGTTTGCCAAAATTTCCCTTGTCACAGGCCCCAAGGCAATGCGTTGGCGCTTGCACAGAAGCAGTACTTGGTGGGCTAGAGACCCAGCATCTATCTTATCACAATCTCCGGCAAGCTTAACTGCCTTTGATCTTATCTAATAATAGATAGATGGCTAAAATAATCACCATTTAAATATATTAGGTTGTTTGACATAGGTACTACACACAAGGAAAATCAATAATGATTATACAATCAGGAGATACAATGTAAACTGCATACCTCGAATGCCTTTGCGGGGTTAGATAACATCACAGATCTCCTAATGAAAGTCAATAGCTATTTGTTTTCAGGAGCAGCACTTGAACTTTGGGGGTTATTCCTTTTTACAATAACTAATCCAACTGTGGGCACAAGGTTTTAAAACAAATGAATATCAAAGAAAGAATGACAAGTAGACTCAACAAACAAGTGTGTGGGGGAAAGGACTTCACTATCCTTTTGAAAAACAAAGAGGTATATTGGTTTTCACAGGGGAAAGAAAAAGCTGGTATACCAGTTTGATTCTGCCCCCCTTTTCTTCTCTTGAAAAGATCACTGGACATAATTCAGCCAAAATTAAGCACTGGGAAATTTCATTGATTTCAAAGGGATGGAGGTAAGTGCACATTTAATTACTGCATGAAAATCAATGTGGCTTAGACTTGTCCAGATCCAGGGTTGGCTCAAGACATTTTGCTGCCTGAGTTGATGGGGAAAAAGGTTGTGCCCTTTCCTTTTCTATGTGCGGAAGCCAACTGGCCCATAGCTGTCAACCTTCCCTTTTTTGGTGGGAAATTCCCTTATTCTAGCGCCATGTTTCGCTGTTTCCTTTTTTTGGTGGGAAATTCCGTTATTCCAACGCCGTTTCCCGCTGCTATCTTGGATTGTTAGATATCCCTTAAATTTCCTGGATTTCAAAGGAAGCAGCTCCTCTCCCTCCCTGCCAGCCAGGGAGGCTCCTCAGCTGCGTTGCTCGGCTGCGTTGCTCACCAATAGTTGCAGAGAATACGATGTCATTAGACTTCCTCAAGTCCCTTTTTTCTGACATTCATTGTAATTATCTTTAACAGTTTTCTTCTTCTTCTTTTTTTACAAAAAAAATAAAAATAAACCTTACAACCTCGTGTTTTTATTATGCATCGCATCTTATTTTCTTAACCTAAGCTTAACTACTTCTGCTGCCTGTACCAAATCAAATAAACTTTTTCAAATAGTCTTTAAATTTCTTCCAATCTTCTTCAACGCTCTCTTCCTTCTGTTCTCGGATACGTCCAGTCATTTTGGCCATTTCCATAAAGTCCAGTAATTTCATTCGCCATTCTTCTAAAGTTGGTATCTCTTGGGATTTCCAGTTTTTAGCAAGAAGTAATCTTGCTGCTGTTGTAGCATAAAGAAAGAACCTCACATCCTCTTTTACAATATCCTTTCCAACTATACCGATCAAAAAGGCTTCTGGTTTTTAAAGAAATGTATATTTAAATACTTTTTTCAATTCATTATATATCTTTTCCCAGAAGTCTTTTATCGTGAGGCACCAATCTCCTGCTTTTGATAGGGCTTCATCTTAGCTTGTTTGGCACGGTGCAAACACACTGTCAGGAATGCTGGACTTCCCTCCCAGGAGGCGATAGCAATGGGGACGTACCAGGAAAACACATACCTAGTTCTGAAGGAGCCACAGCCTTTTCAGCCCCCTGATACCCTCCCCCCAATGGGGAGAGATTTATGCCAGCTCCTACCCAGTTAATTTTCTTCCCACTGTTGTCAACAGGAAGGGATTCCACCCCCCCGCCACATACTTTGCTTCCTCCCACCAGCTTTAGGATTGCATCTGGAGTCTCTGATGATGCTTAGTGTTTGCTAACATTTCACCTGGTGATGATTTTGAGCACTTCATGTCCTCAACAATTTTGCACTGGTTGCTGTTTCCTACTGGCATGGCGGCTTTGGATTTCGCTGTCGGTTTCTTGCTTGCATCGCGATAATGTTTTAAATTCTGTTTTTATTCCATTTCAACCGCGTGCCGCCTAGAGAACCTGTTATGAAGCAACTAATCAATACAAACAATAAACAAACAAATGATAAATAATTCCAGCAGCATCCCCAAACTCAAATGGCCAAATTCTGAGTGGTTTTTTTTTGTTTGTTTTAAAAAACTTTTATATAATTTATCCTTTCCTCTTTCATTGGAAAATGAAGAGCTTCTGAAGGTATGAAACGTACAATTCATTCCTTTTATCTGCTAGGCTCTCCAACATGGCTGTCAAATTTACTGTTTACATTTTTCTCTGTAATCACACTATTATGTACTTCATCACTTCCCCCACCCCCATCCTTCGACCTAATGGTTTTAAAGGGGAAGGAAATTAGTTGTCTCTGCTGCCAGCGCTTGACACTTTTATGGGTCATTTGTAATGAAGCCATTCTTTGGTTTTAATGGAGACCTTGATTTGGATCGGTGTGAATAATCGTCAAAAGGTGATTAATTAAATAATCACTACCACCACCACCCTGTAAAATGGATCAACGTATTACATTACACTGATCCAAAAGTTAGTTTATTTCTGCACTAGATTTCAAATTCAATGCATTTAAACAAGCCTTAAGCCCAGCTGTATAATTTACTACACATTAATTATACATTGCGCATGGCTAAAGAAAGTGTTTTACACCTATTTTTTTAAAGCTCTGTAAAGTATGCTGCCGCGGTGCTTCATAACGGATAGGCAACTACTTGTGATATATATATACCTGACCATTAATCTGAGTAATTTGAAAATTAAACAAAAATTCCATTTGATTTAATTTCAGGAAATGTCAGCATGTTTTAGAAACATGATGCTTTAGCTACCGGAGGAATCTATTATTTGTTTAAAACAATTTCTAAATGTTTAGCTATATGGCTTAAGAGACTCAGAAGAAGAATAGTTAAGGACTTAGTCAGACATGAGAGAAATTAATAAGCGCTACAGAATTATCAAGTGGTGTTCTTGAATTCAGAGAATGCTCTGGAGAAGTATAAAGTGATGCTTTGAATTCCAGCTCCCCCTGCCCCCACACCTAAAATTAAGCACATATCACAAAAACATGAAAGCATCATCGCCAGGAGTTGTATTGACTTAAAGTTGCTACAAAAGGATGTAATCCTGAGTAAATAGTTGTTCTGTTTGCTTATAAAAAGCAGTGATTTTTCCTGAGGTGAACGTTTAATGCCAGGCTGACTAGAAATACTGCTAATTTACAGGATACTGAGGGTGCTTTTGATCAGGAGTTGATTTTGGAGGAGCGGACGGCTTGACACATTGTCTTCAAACACCACACCAGCTATGGCAAACTAAGCCACAGTCGAAGCTGTTAGAAGCCACCACCTGTGCTCTAGGGGGCACCATCAGCTCAGGAGGTAGGGAGACAGACAGACACTCAGGGCCGGCGCGTCCATTTAGGTGAACTAGGCAGTTGCCTAGAGCGCCAAAATGGAGGGGGCGCTGGCCAGCCTGCCCCCCGCCCCCCGCCGCCCCCCGGTGCCGCCCGGTGCCGCCCCAACCAGCGGCGGAGCAAGCAGCTTGGGGCGAAAACCGCGGTGGCGGGGGTGCCAAAATGGAGGGGGCGCTGGACAGCCTGCCCCTCGCCCCCCGCCGCTGCCCGGTGCAGCCCCAACCAGCGGCGAAAACCGCGGCGGTGCGGGGCGCCCGGCAGGGCAGGGGGCGGGGCACCGTACATCATGCACAATGATGTCACATGCCCCGCCCCCTCGCCTAGGGCGCCAAAATCCGTGGCACCGGTCCTGCAGACACTGGATGCTTGCTGTGGTCTGCCTCGATTTGGGAACATTGGAAGTTGCTTAGTTTTGAGTCAGGCCTTTTGCCAATTACCTCAGTAATGTAGGGAACATGCAGCCCTTAAGATGTTGCTGAACTAAGGTTCCATCATCCATGACCTCTGGCTACACCGGCCGGGGCTGATGGAGCCCAACAGTGTCAGAATTACGTTCCCTCTCCCTAGACTACACCCACCAGCAGTGGCTCTCCAGGGTTTCAGACAGGAGTCCTTCTCATCCCTAGCTGGAGATGTGGACAACAGAACCTAGGACTTTTTGCCTACAAAGCTTCTGGTCCGACAGTCCTTCCTCTGCTCCGTAACCTTCCTAGACTTTTGAGTCATTGCCTTCTAAGAGTCAAACTCACCACAGATCCTTTGACTTAGGATGTTAAGTCTGCATCCAGTATGCTCTCTGTCAGGAGTCCAGGTTCCCAGCTTGATAACACAGTAAGTGTAGATAATTAAAATAAGGATTTATTGCAAAAACACACAGATAACTCCGGACGGCTCGAACGGCATCATTACTCAAGATGACCCTTCTAAAGAGTCCTTCTGGGATCTACAGAAGATATTGAACTTATGGCTCTTACGTCTCTTGTTTTGCTTCCTGTCTAACAACCTTCCCATTCGTCGACTCTTAGGACTTAGTGGGTCAGCTCCACCTTCTTCCTTGGTCTGAGAGGCTGCCTCTGAGACTCTGTGTGCCTTTTTGTGCTTCCGGCGAGCTTTGGTTGTGTTCCTCCACATGCAGCTGCTGGGTGACCTTGGGCTAGTCACACTTCTTTGAAGTCTCTCAGCCCCACTCACCTCACAGAGTGTTTGTTGTGGGGGAGGAAGGGAAAGGAGAATGTTAGCTGCTCTGAGACTCCTTGGGGTAGTGATAAAGCGGGATATCAAATCCAAACTCCTCCTCCTCCTCCTCTTCTTCTTTTTGCCTGCACTCCATTACTGCCTTATCAGCTTGCTCGTCAAGGTCAGGAAGAGCCAAAGTCTGCAGCTGCTGGCTCTCCCCTGCCTGTCTCACATCTAAGTCTCCCTGTTCCTGGCTGCTTTCTGCAGTTGGCTGCATGCCTTCTCTCGGAGCTGGCTCATTCCTGACGCTCTCACTGCTGGTTTGGGAAGTGACAGTGGAGGCCAGTCCATTTGAGCAAATGGGGCACTGGCCCACCAACTTCCATGTGCTCCACCTGCCTGCCTTTATACTTGCAACCAGTCCATGGGGTGGCACTACCTGTCAATTTCCTCCTCCTTGGTCTCAGTGTTGCCTCTTGTAGCAGGGAGGAGGATGGGGACAAAATTAGAATTAGTTGGCTCTGCCTGTCATTGGCTCCGGTCCCACCTGCTGTCAGTTTCCCCGCCTTCTGCCATACCAGCCCTAATGGACTCCGGCTACCACTGGGAAGTGGTATACTCATGACATTAGTCACAATCCATATATATCTTGCATACATCTCGTTGTTTCTTATGACATTTTAATGTGCCCCCCACCACCACGACCAGCTTTAATCTGAAATGAGAAAAAGAGTGACCTACCTGAGTTTGAAGCCTCTAATGGGCACACAGCCTTGGATCTGTGAATTGTAGGGAGAGATTCAGATTTGCTTGCCCACCTAGTTTTTATTTTTTATTTTTATTAAAGATTTTCTTGATTTACAAAGGTGCGTGCAATGTCTCTCTCGTATTTTTTCCATTTAACATTTTTGCAGATCAGTTTCGTTTGTTGACATATTAGGAAGAAAAAAGGGGGGACAGGTGGGTGGGATGGGGAGATGGGTGGGGTGATTATGTTTCTGTTTTACTTAATATATGTAGGGTTTGGTGTCAGCGTTGTTTGTGTAGGTTCTCTGTTGCTCACTTGTGCTCCTTTGGCGGTGAGAGAGGTCGGGGTTGGCTTAGGGTGTGATTGTTTTGCCCACCTCGTTTTCACCAAGAGGGAAGCCACTTAGAATCCTATTGTGTCATTAAGTAGTATAGAAATTAATTAAATACTAATGCTAATAACACTGCCAAAAAAAAATACCAACCAAGGAATTAATACAACTACATAACAACTACATAACATTTAGAAAACACCTGAAGGCAGCCCTGTTTAGGGAAGTTTTTAATCTGTAACATGTTAATGTATTTTAATATTTGCTGGAAGCCGCCCAGAGTGGCTGGGGAGACCTAGCCAGATGGGTGGGGTACAAATAATAAATTATTATTATTATTATTATTATTATTAAGGTCAATAGGTCAAAACAGATCATGTGTTATTGTCATAATTGTTTCAAGGTCAGGGCTCCTCAGAAGCACCCTCTCTCCTCTTAGCTTTGACATTTCCAAAGTACCAAGAAAGGGGCACAATATTGCCTTGTCAGCAAAATATCAACACATTTGACATCATCCATACATTTTTAAGCATGTTTAAATCCCCCCACTCCTTTCTACTGGAGAGATTCCAGCAGTTCCCTAGCTCTCCAATGGGTCTTGGAATAATTTCAGCCAGATCATGCTCAATACATGCCATGTAGTGCCTCACATTAATTTATTTCAAAGCAAAGACAGAGGGCACTTTAAAAAATGGTATTCCCCCCCAAAAAAAATTAAATGTAAAAGTATTTTAACTCTGAAATTGCAGATATTTTTATGTACAGTGAAGACACACAAACAAAGGAGAAACTTAATGGTGAGGGGTGGTGTTTTTTTTTTTTTTGGCATAACATCTCTGCACTTGTTCTGTCTACAAAATACTTCAGTAGATTGACAAGAGGCCCCATTTCAGACAAACATTAAATAGCTCCAATGTGTTAAGTGATGATGACAGAAAAGGCAGTACTTCACAGGGAAAGGTAGCTGTCTGCTGTACTCCAAAGGCAAACAGCTGTTTTGAACTGTGAAAACTATTTAAAGGTTTAGTGTACACCTTGGATTCCTGCTGTCTACATAAGTACAGAGACCTAAATCCACTGCATACTGGGACTAACTGATCAAAGCAGTAGTTAAATCTATCCATGGAAAATCTAAGTAGTCTTTGGAGGCGACTCTTTGAATGCAGATTAGCGATTTCATTGAAGTAGTCAATCAACTACGTTTCTTCTTCTTCTTTCCCCCTTTCTCTCTCCCGGCTGTTAAAATGTCACTGAATGAGCAGAGTAGATTAAAAAAAAAAAAGGAAAACGAAGGGGAAAAAAAAGATGAGCAAAAAAATAATAATATTTCAACTTGAACAAACTTGCTATTTGTAAGACTGGATCACATGAATCTGCTTGAGACTCAAGATCATTTCAGAGGTAGCTACAGGAATGAATCCCACAAAGGGACTAGGTTTAATCATCCAATCCCAGACTGTATTGATTTTGGAACTACTTGCAATGACTATATAAATAAGCCATTTCTTTGCAACTGTATCTGGAGTCGGTCATGAACCCAAAAACCTTCACAACCTGGTCCAAAGTGAATTATGCCCTGCAGAAATAAATTAATAAAACTAACACAGCCAGGCTTCTCGACCAACTCATTTTCACGTTTCAAGAGCTTAAAAATATAAAATCAATAATCATTTAGTCATAAGGGTAAATGAAGCGACAGAACATCAAAGTATACCCTTTAGCCATTCAAGTCATTCTTGGTAATTTATCTCATCAAAAGGCAGGGGTAATAATCCTTTCCACTCTGAGACAAGCCGCCACACAGCTGCTGTATTATCCCAGAGTAAACAAGTTTGGAGAAAATATTAAAAATCGATATCTGTTTCCTACTATCAGGCCAGATGGCATCCATCATAAATCTGGTTTTTTAAAGAGTTCTTTAGCTTGAGCAGCCAGACTGTGAAAGACAACTGAATTAACGATAGACAACTCAGCTCCGTTTAATGGGAATTGACAGCTGGATTTCCTTACACTTGCAATTTGGAGGCAATGGGACAATTTTCTGAAAATTAAACAGACATGCAAAAAAACCATCCGTTACATTCACAGAGCATGACTGAAGGAGGGGCAGCAAGACTTGGGGGGGGGGGACTCCAAATAGCAGCATCAACTTTGCAGAATTCATGAAGAGAAAAGCAGAAAACCCGTGCTTATTTATGACAGATAGAATAGTACTTTGCATTTCACTGTGTTTTCTCTCAGAACAACCCTGCTGGGTAGGCCACTTTATATGTATTTCATTCTACTGTGTTGAGCACCAAGGCTTGGCCTATACAAACTGTGGATGAGATGCTCAAACTGTTCCTGGATCATAGCACATTTAACTACAGGTGGCAGTTTCATGACTGGACGCTTCCTTACCCAAAAATAATAAAACAAAATAAAATACTACATGCTATACTACATAGCACAGTAGCACAGTAGCTATAGCACAGTAGTATGTCATGCTTAACACTGAGCAAAACTCTTCAGTCCAACATGGTGATGGCGATAACTGTGGGAAGATCTAGAGCCAAATCACAAATGCACATAGCTGTCAACCCTCCCTTTTTTTGCGGGAAACTCCCTTATTCCAATGCCGTTTCCTGCTGCTATCCCGGATTGTTGATATCCCTTAAATTCCCCGGATTTCAAAGGAAGCAGCTCCTCTCCCTCCCTGCCGGCCTGGGAGGCTCCTCAGCTGCATTGCTCAGCTGCCAATAAGGAGTCTGAGACCGACTGGGGGCGGAGCTTGCATGCCTTGTGCAGCCAGACCCTCACGCCGAACCAGACAGACAGCCTGCCTGCCGTCTACGCGCTCACTCTTTCGCTCACCCGTTCGCGCGCAGCCTCTGGAGCGCAGGGTGGCGAGGCTACTTGGTGCCATTGCACCGCCCTCACGGCATCCCTTATTTTCAAATCCGAAAGTTGACAGCCATGCAAATTCATGATTGCGAAATGATCACAAACAGCAGACTCTATGATGCCATATCTTCTAAACCTTTGTGTTGGGAAGGGGAACAATGGAATTTTAATTTCTACTTCATTCTGTCACTACACACTCTCTCCTCCAGAGATGAATCTCCATTTTGAATTGGACAATGGATATTTGTATCATTTAAGGATTATTGCCTGCCTGGTTTTCATCACTGTAACTGTTGAATCCTGGCAAGACTTTGATGTGAGTAAACCTTGCATTCTTATTGTTTACTAAATAGTCTGAGAGTGATTTCTTTGTTAAGTCCCGGGAAAATCAGAGGCTTACTATGTCAGGTTCCTACTGGAAGACCGGACAAATGACAGAACATTAGCAGTGGCGAAGTTTCTATCGGTGGTTGCAAGAACCAATGATCCCTATTCCTAAGTCTGAACAAAATGCTTGTGTAACCTGAAGGCGGGCTGTTGAAATTGTGTATTGTTTTGTAATGAATTGTTGGGTCTCTGGACCGTAATAAAGATTTGATTTGATTTGATTCTTTGTTAAGAGGCAAACATTAAACAGGAGAAGATAATCCAAGTCTGTCTTAAACATCATTGGATATCATATTTGTTCTAGAAAGTTATGCAACCTTGTTCTAATAGCTTCTAGAGACCAGTTGTGCACAGATGGTGATTTCAGATTTTAAAATAAGGGATTTTTTCAAACTTTCGGATTTGAAAATAAGGGATGCCGCCAGGGCGGTGCAATGGCACCAAGTAGCTTCACCACCCTGTGCTACAGAGGCTGCGCACGAACGGGGGAGCGAAAGAGCGAGCGCGTAGACGGCAGGCAGGCTGTCTGTCTGGTTGGGCGTGAGGGTCTGGCTGCACAAGGCATGCAAGCTCCGCCCCCAGTCGGTCTCAGACTCCTTATTGGCAGCCGAGCAACGCAGCTGAGGAGCCTCCCTGGCCAGCAGGGAGGGAGAGGAGCTGCTTCCTTTGAAATCCGGGGAATTTAAGGGATATCAACAATCCGGGATAGCAGCGGGAAACGGCATTGGAATAAGGGAGTTTCCCGCCAAAAAAAGGGAGGGTTGACAGCTATGATGCATGGAGGTCTGATAGACTCCATCCCAGAGTGGTTTAACAATCAATCCCTCTTCCCAGAAACTCTGTGAATTGTAATGTGAAGGAAAGAGGGGTCTCCTAAGAACTCTCAGCAACTTTAACAAACTACAGTTCCCAGGATTATTTGGGAGAAGCCATGGCTGGTTAAAGTAGTATGATACTACTTTAACTTCATAGTGCAGATGGGCCCAAAACTAGGTTGAAAGTCAGGTTCCTGTATTCTTCTTGTAATATATCCATAAAGATACACCCCACCCCCAATGATTCTAGTCAATAATATCCCTCCTTCTGACTACCCTTTCCTTACAATCTTCTATAAACCAGAGCTTTCTAAATAGTTCACCTTATAGCACACTGGAGCTAAGCTTAATAATTTAGTAGAAAAGTTTAAATTCAGCCCATGTGTGTAGTCTAAAGTGTGTGTACAGCAGAGTTGTACCTTTAAAATGGAAGATAAAAAATTCATATGGAAATCATCAAAGAACAAGGCTTGCTGTTTTAATTTTTTTTTAACAAACTAGGAACATAGCCTCTTTTGCTCCTTTGATAAGTGTCATAAAAATTTAACATGACTAATTTCTGCCTGCAGTGATTCTTTCATATTAGACATTTATTTACACAAATTACTGGTACTAAATTGAATTATATTCTTGCAATTCCATCCACAGAACACTTTCAATGTTTAATAGAAACACATCACTTTCTTGCTTACATTATGAAATCAAAGTTTATATATAACATGACTTTAAATGAATTTGCTTCAAGGAACTGGAGTATCAATTCTTTGTTTACCTACAGTAATGATAGGCAGTACATAAATCCATATATAATCTAGGCTTTCTATTTAGTACAGTGATGATGCACAGTGGTGTAAACTTAGGCTGTTTTCATAAATGACACAAACTGTTATTTGCATTTCTCACATCTGTAATTCAAATGAACAACCTACCTTGGCCAGAATGCTATAACGAATTTAAACATGGCGCATGAGTCCCACTCTCTAGTGCATGCAGTTAACTGAGCCATGAGCTATGAAAGAAGAGTGAACTGAAACAGTGTGCGCACATCACTTTTTCCCAAGGATGGGGAACCTTCAGATCAATGGCCACATTCTCTTCTGGGGGCCACATGCTGGGTGGGGTCAGAGATGAAAGTGGGTGGAGCTATGAATGTAAATTTTACCTTTAATACACACCCACACACTCTTCTCTGTCATCCATACAGGGAAGCAAGAAGCATGGTCAGAGTTCAAGGATGCATTCCAGAAAGATCCAAGGTGGTTGCAAAGTAGGGTTCACTTTGCCAGAGTGATGGGAGGAAGCACTGCCCTCACTCCAGTGGCGTAGCGTGGGTTGCCAGTGCCCGGGGCAGGGAGGGAGAGAAACATATGGAGTACACATGCACGTTCAACTGCCTGGCCTTGTCCACATCACTCATGAGATTGCAGCTACAGAGATAAGAAAAGAAGAGTTGTTCCGTTATCTAGAGGTCACTTCCTTGTTTGCATGGGGGATCCATTCTCAATGGAGCCCTATGATAGAAGCATGCAGCTGTATTGAGGCAGCACCGGGTGTTGAAATTTTGCACCCCGAACAAATTTGTGCCCGGGGCAACCACCCCTGTGCCCCTCCATGCTATGTCACTGTCTCACTCTGAATTGGTTTTGTGACATCATCATCCTTTGGGTCCTTCTGCAAATGTTTTAATGAGGTGACTATTAAATACTGATTTAAACAAAGGTGTAGTGGAAGCGAGATTATTCTAAGCATATCCTACTGTATAGCGCTGTCACATCTGAAAGCGCTGAGCTCAAAACACCTTACCTTTGGCTGGATCATGCCCTTAATAAATAGATCACCATGTATTCTCTTTCTTGATTTCTAAATGTCTGATCATTCAAAGCTCTGCATGATCAATTTCCTCTTTTAGTGTGCAGAGATACGGTTCCCCTAAACCTTTTGAAGGAGATGCTCTATATAAACGAAGGAAGCTATTGGGTTTCACAGCAACATAACTTTGTCAATGATGTAAGGCTTAATGTTATTAAAGAATAATTAAGGAGCTGAAGTGTGGTCTTTTATGCTTGCTAATCTTGGTCACTGCTATACACACAATTGTTTGTTAAATGGCAAAGTTTATTGATTTGGCAAATTCCGCCCCACATTGTATATTTCCATCCAGCCAGTGTTTCTCTGTGCGGTTCAGCATTTTTAAATGTCAACAGCAAAGTATTATTGATCTGTAATTAAAAGTGCAGAGGAAAAATTAGCATAGTAGAAGTTTAAGGTCATTAGTACAAGTACTGTTAGACAATTATTTAGCTTGTTTTAACATTTATTTCCTTCCCAGGTATTGACACCCAGTACGCTTTCTGCTGAAACATTTTCATCTTGCTAAAAAGGCACATATAGCAATTGCGACTCATTGGCAATGCAATAGGATTTTGGTATTTGACTTTCAAGCTGATGTGGCAGTTCTGAAAGGTAATCTCATCTGATGGATCATTTTCAAGTACGAGTAGGACTAGGTGTTTTGACATATACTACAGCTGCTTCAATAACCAAATTTGTATTAATTGCATTAAAGAAGCTACTATGTTTCCATTATGAATAAAAACAGCAACACCATATAGTGAACTTTCCCTGGTACCATACAGAGCCGAAAATAATTTACTCCCCCAAATCCTCTTTTTCAAATGTCGGTGTCAAATATTATTGAGCTATTCTCTGAAAAAGAGTTCCCAAAGGGAGCAGAAGTTGCGGTGTGGGCATAAAAGCCATTTAACTCTAGGTTTGGGGAGGGGCCTGTGGCCACGAGCATATTGATTGACTGCCCAGCAGTTTATATAGCCTAGGCATGTGACCCAGTGGTCACTCTGGCTTGAGTTTCGGATCTCCCACCCCCCACTCCCTGGTATAGGCTGGTGCGTTGACCTTGCTGAACCGGGTAGGGGTCGTCTCCATTTTGAGAGAGGCCTGGTAGGAATTTTGTCCATTTGGCTGATTGGCCCTTGCCACTTGGTTTTTGCCTACTATTCAGCAATTAGTCACAACTTGTAAGGTTGGCGGTTAGGCATTGGTTCAGTGGTATGGGAGGCCGGTAGTCTCCATGAAGTGCTGTGAGTAATGGGAATTCCGTTAAAGGAAGCCAGGGGCTCTATAATGCTTGTCCGAACCCGGTAGGTTGCAGGGCCGAAAAGCTTGAGCCCCTGTGAACCCCTGGGGAGGGGGAAGGCTATCATGCCCCCAGCCTCCTTAACCCTCCCCAGTTAAAGGTTTCCCAGTGCTGCCCAATGGTCAGCTCTGTCCCGCTGGACAGCTAGTCGGTTGCTGACTAGGGTCAGCTCTGTCCCGTCGGACAGCGAGAACCAATGCCTATGCAACCACTCACTTGATTTGTATTCAATAAAAGTTGTGGCCAAAATTATGCCAAAAACCCAAACCAAAAATATGAGTCTTGTCTGAAGTTACTGGGGGGAAATGGCTGGGTGCCCTACACATGCAATGACGAAATATTTGCCAAATATTTAAGTTTCTGCATTTGACACTGAATATTTGATTTTAATGTTTGATCTCACAGTTGTTGATAGCTGACATGCAGTGGCATTAGTATTTGACAATATTGATAGTTGCTGCACAACGGTATGTCACCGTGGTTTCTACCCTTCAGGAAACACTTTTCACATTTGCTTTTCTGCAAAGGAACATGTCCTTGCGGAGATTTCTCAGGTTTAGTCTAGTGTGCACACTCGGTTCTCATGGGGAATATATGTGAATAAAAAATGCACCTTAGAACACACTCAACATTCTCCTGCGGATGTGGATCAAGTATTTTGACTTTCAGCAAGCTTGGGATGGGGGTGAATGAGTCAGAAGCTCATTCAATCCGGATTTATTGAATTTTAAAGGATGGGATTTTCCCAATAGCTCTTTAATGATGTGGTGTGCTGCCATTGCCCTTTTCTCTCAGCTAATCCTGCTTCCCCCATTTTGGTACCCAATGTAGTGGTGTCCAATGCTGTAGAATCATAGCTGTCAACTTTCGGATTTGAAAATAAGGGATGCCGCGAGGGCGGTGCAATGGCACCAAGTAGACTCGCCACCCTGCGCTCCAGAGGCTGCGCGCGAACGGGTGAGCGAAAGAGCGAGTGTGTAGACGGCAGGCAGGCAGGCTGTCTGTCTGGTTGGGCATGAGGGTCTGGTTGCACAAGGCATGCAAGCTCCGCCCCCAGTCGGTCTCAGACTCCTTATTGGCAGCCGAGCAACACAGCTGAGGAGCCTCCCTGGCCGGCAGGGAGGGAGAGGAGCTGCTTCCTTTGAAATCCGGGGAATTTAAGGGATATCAAAAATCCAGGATAGCAGTAGGAAACGGCATTGGAATAAGGGAGTTTCCCGCAAATAAAGGGAGGGTTGACAGCTATGTGTAGAATTGTGAACATCCCTTTTATTGCTTACATGTCATGTACATCAATTCAGAGCACATGCTGCCTGAATTGGGTGCCCCACCTGCACCCTCACCACTGAATTTTGCAACGTTCCCTCACCATGGCGGAAGCATGATTTTCATGGGTAGGTTGGTGAGTGGGAATAACCCTCCCCACTTGCCATCATACCCACATAAATCGCATTCTTCTCAGCATGCTAAACAGCTGTCCTATCCATGTAAACAGTGTGCCAGACACAGTATGAAGTCAGTAGCGCCTCTTCCAGCTATGTTTTAATGCAGCAGAAGTTTTTATGTTGCTGTTGTTTAGTCGTTTAGTCATGTCTGACTCTTCGTGACCCCATGGACCAGAGCACGCCAGGCACTCCTGTCTTCCACTGCCTCCCGCAGTTTGGTCAAACTCATGTTGGTAGCTTCGAGAACACTGCCCAACCATCTTGTCCTCTGTCGTCCCCTTCTCCTTGTGCCCTCAATCTTTCCCAACATCAGGGTCTTTTTCAGGGAGGGAAAGAAGTTTTTATAGGTTGCAACTTATTTCTTCAGATGGGCAAGTATCTTGCTTCCCTTTTTCCTAATTTCCACTACTGAAGCTGAATAAGTAGGTTGTAATCCAAGTCAGTACTCATCTTAAGACAAATCACAGTCTTCAGGCCCTGTTTCTCTCCCTCCCCTGCCCCCTTAAAATTTTGCTTGAAGAAGAGTTCTGGAGAACTCAAAAGCTTGCTAAGTATTTTGTGACGTTTTAATGAAATGTCCTGTGAGTCTTTTAGATTTCCCCCCAATGGACCAACAAGATAAACTAATAATAATAATAATAATAATAACAATAATAATAATAATGCCTGAAATATGCACATGGCTTATTGCAGATTTCCCCCTTTCTGCATTTTTTATTTGGGCTTTTATTTCCTTGAAACGTGCGCAGTTGTCAAGAGTGCATTTCTGGACTGACATTAAGCACACCGGTAACCCCTTTTGAACTGCAGCCTGTTGCTTTAGTTAAATTCATAAATACACAGGCACATACACATATACAAAAATGTCATCACAGGCCCTTCCACTGTAAGAGTAACCTTTACACAGACTTTCCAACTTGTCTGGTCTTCCTTGAAGGTCGATTGGGTTTTCAACTCTGTTATCTGCTAGGTGTTTGATGGAGTGGTCCAGATAACACAGGAGAGAGCAAAGGAAAAAGGGTTTTTTGAAGATCAAAAGTAGCTGTTCATTTTGTTATCTGACCCTATCTGTAGTCATAGTAACAGGTTTCTTTTAACCTCTGCCATCAGATGATTTGTCTCTATCTGTTATGAATTCTACTTTGACTGAGTAGCTGGCGATAAAACACAAAGTGAGTACTGTGTGTCCCCCCCACCTTCCCTACTGCAATATTAAATACTGAGAGATAGAAGATATAAGTCATATTTTTGCTACCAGAGGATTTAAATATTACCTTCAGATCATTTGAACTGCCCTGCTAATTTAACAAATTAGACCGGTCTACCAAAGTGTAGATAAAGCAGTTCACGTTGGATGGATAGTAAGAAATAAGCATGAGATTCCCCGACTGAATACCAACGGGGTCTGCAATGGCTGCAAGAAAGTTTAGCACAGGTAGGATTAGAAAAGCAATGGACTGAAAGTTTGTCCGCACATGCATGCTTAACACTTGGAGATTGCAAGGGCAAACAGTGACTTGCATGTGTGAACGGCCACGACGTCACAGAGAGAGAACGTCTAGCTCACTTGAAGCGCTGCAGTGTTCTTCTGTACTGTACACACATTCAGCTGAGAATAATAATAATAATAATAATAATTATTATTATTATTATTATTATTATTTGTACCCCGCCCATCTGGCTGGGTCTCCCCAGCCACTCTGGGCAGCTTCCAGCAAATATTAAAATACATTAACATGTTACAGATTAAAAACTCCACTAAACAGGGCTGCCTTCAGGTATTTCCTAAATGTTATGTAGTTGTTGATCGCTTTGACCTCTGATGGGAGGGTGTTCCACAGGGCAGGCGCCACTACCGAGAAGGCCCTCTGCCTGGTTCCCTGTAGCTTTGCTTCTCGCAGTGAGGGAACCGCCAGAAGGCCCTCGGTGCTGGACCTCAGTGTCCAGGCTGAACGGTGGGGGTGGAGACGCTACTTCAGGTATACAGGACCGAGGCCGTTTAGGACTTCAAAGGTCAGCACCAACACTTTGAATTGTGCTCGGAAACATACTGGGAGCCAATGTAGATCTCTCAGGACCGGTGTTATGTGGTCCCGGCGGCCACTCCCATAAAGTAATGATGGCATGATACATATCCAGGGGCAGCACTGCCATGCTGTGGGGGTGCAGAGATCTGCTTTGGGGCATCATTGTGGGAGCTGGGTGGAAGTGGGCATTGTTTCTGAACGGTGCAGCAATACATCTTTGAAAGCTCCTTTATTGGCACTAACATGTGAGTGGGCAGTACGTTTTGGGCTCCACTTCATCAGGCAGCACAATGTATTGGGCTTGTATTGTACATCTGCATATGTGAAATCATCAACACCATCACCAGTGCTTTTTTCTGGAAGTATGCATAGGTAAAGGTAACCGATTTGCTGTCTGTTGGAACTGAAATGGATTCCCCACAATTCTCACCTGTGAATGTTGATGTTGTTCATATCTGACAGTATTTAGGTAAAGGTAAAGGGACCCCTGACCATTAGGTCCAGTCGTGACCGACTCTGGGGTTGCGCCACTCATCTCGCATTATTGGCCGAGGGAGCCGGCGTACAGCTTCCAGGTCATGTGGCCAGCATGACTAAGCCGCTTATGGCGAACCAGAGCAGCGCACGAAAACACCGTTTACCTTCCCGCTGCAGCAGTACCTATTTATCTACTTGCACTTTGATGTGCTTTCGAACTGCTAGGTAGGCAGGAGCAGGGACCAAGCAACGGGAGCTCACCCCGTCACGGGGATTCGAACCGCTGACCTTCTGATCGGCAAGCCCTAGGCTGTGGTTTAACCCACAGCGCCACCTGCGTCCCCTAAACAAATTTTTTAAAAATTAGTTTCTTATCTAGCACAGTGAATCGTCAGTTCCGTGGCTACCCCCGATGGCGGTCTCATTTCCTGTCACGGTGTTTTCTGAGTCTCAGATGGAAGCGAGCGTTTAATGTGTGAAGTAGGAGTTGGAATCTAGCACGGTGATTGGTCAGTTTCGTTGTTACTACCTCCGATGGCAGCTTCCTTTCCTTTCCTGGTGTTTCCTCAGACGGAAGCGAGCGTTTAATGTGTGAAGCAGTGTGGAATGTGGATGTGTGGTGTTTTACCGATGAAAGTCGAGAAGATGTTAGTGCACACAACCTCATGCCAATGTGCAAGTTACTGTGAGCTGTCAGCTGTGTAATATGAGGTGATGCATGTTCTTTGTACTTTTGTCCATTTACTGTACTTATTTCCCCCGATTTGAACTAGAAAATGGTGATTTTCTTGAGTCAAAATGAGAGTACCCATAAACATTTTTTAAAGGAAAAAAGCACTGATGATAATAATATGTATACCCCGCCCATCTGGCTTGGCCGCCCCAGCCACTATACCTAGGAACTAGGGTATGAATGGTTTCTACAACAGATCACAGAATACACTCTGGCCCTTACCTAGGGCACACTTAAATATATGAATTCTAAGGTCCTATCTGCACTGTACATTTAATATTAGAGGGCCAAAAACGCTTGGCCCCCTGGAGTTGGCGTCCCTGCTAGGGCTCTATTCAGAAGCCCAGGGCTTCATTCAGTAGAATGAGCAGGAAGCCCCCAAATGAAGCTGGTCAGGCTTACCACATTCTGAAGTAAATGGATAATATACATTGACACCCAAAGGGAACTGGGGGTTGGAGACAGCTATAAGACCATTAAGCCTAGAATCTAAAATTACCTAACTGTACCACTGTTTGCAGTGGATGGGGAAGATTGTCAAAACAGCCAGCAGCCACCATGCTGATGAACGTACTTCAATCCTCAGCTCTTCGTGGGGAGCGAATGGTCAAGTGGAATCACATTTTCTCATCAACGCTCTGCCAGAGTAGCTTCTGTTCTTTCCACAACACAGAAAGCAATTGGGAAATGCATGGGGGATTCATCAAATGGATGACTACGGCTGTTATCAGCAGTCATCCCCCCCTTTTTTGCTAGCACACAACTGTGTGACTGTTGAATAGGCCCACAGGGTATAGGCAGGCCCCACTTTGGTCCACAGCTGAGCTAATGTTAGCTGCACATAATTGGCACTCCTCAAATTTGTGAACCTTTTAATTAGTGAACCTTCAGGGAGGAGAACGGAAGGGATCACAACTCAACAGTGCAGCGCGTGCTCTGCATATATATAAGGTATGGGTCTCAGGTTCAATCCCTGATATGTTGAGCTGAAAGATATCAGGTGGCTGGGCTGGGAAAGACTTGAATCTGAGCCCTTGCGGAGGCTGCATGGTCAGGCAATACTGGCTTAGCTGGGCCATTACTTCGACTTGGGATATGGTAGTTCTTTAGAAAACCAAGTGAGGAGCAAGACTAATTTTCAATGGCTCTGAAGTTTGAGTCAAGGAAGGTTAAACAGGGTCATGGAAGTTGTGGGTAGACCTCAAGTTCCCCATTGATAGGCCTACTTAGTTTTTAAAGTTTTGTTTGTGTGTGCGCACACATGTGCTTCTGCACACCTCAGGATTTTCCCAAACATGCTTGTACCTCCCTCTTTTGTTTCCCAGCAGTTGTGTTTTGTGTGGGAATGTTTGGGGACGTGGATGGAGATTTATAATTTAATATATCTCATCCTAACTTGTGCTAACAAGTTCAACTAGCAGAGTAACATTCCCTTTTAAAATACACACAGCGGAAGTTGCTTTGATTCGCTAGAATCAGCTTAATCTAGTTTCCTGGTTTGTCACTATATTTCCCCTTAGTCCCTCTTAAATAAGACACAACACACGTCTTCTATAAAAAGATATAAAAGGTTTACTCACACATATCCAGCTCAAGACAAATCCCAAAGAAGGCAGGCTTATTCTTAGTAAAGATATTTACAATAGGAATCTCTCCATGTGGGAGAGAAGTCCATTAGGCCGCAGTTGGCTGAAAGCCAACTGAACATCCTTCCAGACGAGAGGCAAGAGAGGTAAGAGAGGTAAGAGAGAGAATGGCTACTGACCTGTGGGTTTTGTTCTAACCTGCCCAGGTAAAGCCACTCCCACATCTAGTTGCAAGAGGAAATTGTCTCAGACCAGGTGACCAGGAAGTTGTGGCTGGAGGACTGAGACAATCTAGCATTGTTGTACTTGACTGCTCTAGTGTTTACATCCCACAAACCCCTTCTCAGGCAAATACAACATACAAAACATAAACAACTTTATTCAACCACCCAGAGTCCCAGCTTGACACGTAGATTCTGGAAACTCTCTTTTGGCAAGGGTTTTGTCAAGATGTCGGCAGTCATCTCTTTGGTGCAGCAATAAGACAGTTCCACAAGTCCATCTTGCACCATCTGGCGTATATAGTGGTACCTGACCCCAATGTGTTTGGTTCTGGCTAGGAACTTTTCACTCTGCGTCAGCTTCAGGCAACTTTGATTGTCCTCTAGCAGGCTGACAGGTTCCCTTCTCACCAGTCCAAAGTCTTTGATGAGTTCATCAAGCCATGCAATTTCTCTGCATGCTTCTGCAGCAGCAACATATTCAGACTCTGTTGAAGACAAAGCTACACAACTCTGTTTATAACTTCCCCACACAACAGGTCCACCCCCAAACATAAAAACATGACCACTTGTGGATTTATAGTCAACATTATCCCCGGCCCAATCTGCATCAGTGTACCCAACCAACTTAGGGTCTCTGACAGCTGGCAACTTTAATTTACAATTTATTGTACCTTTCAGGTATCTAACCACCCTTTTCAGCCCCGCTAAATCATGCTCAGTGGGAGAATTCACTTTTCTGCTCAGAATCCCCACAGCATTAGCTAAGTCAGGTCTACATGTGGTAACGAAATACAAAAGTTTACCAATCACCGACCTATATTGACTGTTATCTGGCAACAGCTTCGAATCCTGCTGATTCTTCAAGAAGTCTGTAGCCATGGGCGTTGCCACCGGGTGTGCGTCTTGCATCTGCAAATACTCAATCAGTTCATGAATCTTTTGCTTCTGGTTGAGAAGAAATGAGCCGTCTTTTTCTCTTTCCACTTGGATTCCTAGGTAGTACCTGACATCTCCAAGTTCTTTTACTTGTACCTCCTTGCTGAGGTGTTTTACTATTTGTGTATAGTCTCTATTATTTGCAGTAGCAATAATCAAGTCATCTACAAAAGCCAATATGTATGAATATTGTCCATTACTTGACTTGGTGTACAAGCACTTGTCTGCGTTTCCTTGCTTGTACCCTAGTTGCACAAGCATATTGTGCAATTTCTGATTCCAGGCTCTAGCTGCTTGTTTAAGCCCATAGAGTCCCTTCTGGAGTCGACATACTAGATGTGCCTCATTTGGTTTTGTGAAACCTTTAGGTTGTTTCATGTAAATTTCTTCTGAAATTCTCCCATGTAAAAACGCAGTGCACACGTCAATGTGCTTCACGTTCAATTGTTTAGAGGCTGCAATGCTCAAAAGCATTCGGAGGGTACTATATCTCACGGTTGGTGCGAAAACTTCGTCGTAATCTTCACCAAAACGTTGTGAAAAACCTTGTGCTACTAGCCTTGCTTTGTAGCGTTCCACTTCCCCTTCTGAACCCTTTTTAACCTTGAACACCCATTTGCACCCAATGGCCTTCTTACCAGGAGGGAGCTCTGTCAGGGTCCACGTCTGGTTCTGATGCAGTGCATCCATCTCCTCCTGAGCGGCCTTCTTCCAGAGACTAGCTTCCGCAGATGGCATCTTCTCAATCTCTTCCCATGTGGAAGGTTCCTGTGGAGACACCGACCCTGCAAGGTAGGACAGTCGTACCGGCGGGACACCTCTGTTGGTTCTGGATGAGCGTCTGACCTCTGGTTCTGGTTCCTGAACCGCATCAGCTTCCTCACTCCCTTCCAACGGTGGCATGTCCTCATCTGTGTCCTCCTCTTCGTCTCTGGAGCCGCCAGGGGTCTGGTCATCTGCGTCTTCTGGTGCGTCGCCTGTAGGGGGTGCTATGACACTAGAAGGCAGATTAGTACCATGTGGGGTTTCAGAAGGAAAGTTTATGAGTTCTTGAGTCCATTCTGACTCCTTGGAGCAGCCAATAACAGTGTTCTTTGTGTCTGCTTTTGCATGTTCATCAAAATAAATTGCATGGTGCGCACTCACTTTGCCTGTCTGTAAGTCCATTACTCTGTATCCTTTGCCTCCAGCAGCATATCCCACTAAGATACCTGCTTGTGCTCTGGAGTCAAGCTTGTGCCTCTGTTCCTTGGGCACGTGGTAGTAACATATACTGCCAAATACACGTATGTGCGACAGACTAGGCACCTTCCCATGCCAAAGTTCAAATGGTGTGCGCTGTGTTGCCTTTGTTGGCAACCTGTTCTGGAGATAGACAGCCGTGTAAGCAGCATCTCCCCACATCTTCCTAGGCAGGGACGCTTCCTTAAGCATACACCTTGTCATTTCCATAATGGATCTAAACTTCCTTTCAGCTATGGAGTTCTGTTGTGGCGTGTAAGGAACTGTGGTTACATGTGTAATTCCTTCCTTTGCCATAAGGGCTTTCATCTCATGTGAGCAGTATTCTCCTCCATTGTCAGACATTAAGACACCTGGAGCTCTTTGGAACTTGTTCCTAACCATGGCAATGTAATTCTTGAACATCTCTACTGTCTCACTTTTATCTTTGATGAAATATGCCACACAATATCTCGAAAAATCATCAAGAAAAATCAAAATATATTTGTTGTGTCCAAGTGATGCAACACTGAGTGGCCCACACAAATCTGAATGCACGATATCCAGAACTTTAGTACTCCTTTGTTCTGTGCAACGTGTAAAAGAAGGTTTTACTGCCTTTTCAGTAACACAAGTTATGCATTTTGTTGGAGCCTGGTTGCTGCTCCCTTTTACCTGCAAACCTGTGACAAGATCACTTCCCTGTAGACTCTTAATGATGGCGGTATCTCTGTGTGCAAGTCTTCTATGCCACAGCGTCAAATCTGCTTCATCCTTCTGGCTGGAACGTGCCACTTTCGCAGACTGATTCTCTGAAAGATCAACCTCATAAACACCATTTATTAATTTTCCTTCAATGTACACTTCACCATCTTTAGTTACACTGCATTGTCCATTCTCAAATGTGATCTTGAAACCTTTCTTGTCCAAAGTAGAGACACTGAGTAAATTGCAGCTCAGTTCTGGTACATACACAACATTGGACATTCTGGTCCTAAAAGATTCATTGTTTACATTGAATTCCAAATGTATTGAACCTTCACCTTTGGACTTTAAAATATTTCCATCTGCAACCTCAATTTCAGTCTCTTTATCACTTAATTCATTAAAACAGTCCTTTTTAAAGCTATAGTGGCTTGACGCTCCACTGTCTAACAACCACTTATTGTGTGTGTTTTCTTGGCTCTGAACAGCTAAACTTCTTTCTTGCAACAGCATGTTGCGCTCAAATTTCCCTTTTCTTTCTCCTTTATGCTGAGAAAGATGAGAATCCTTTGCTTTAGCCTTTGGATCCTTGCAATGCTTTGCCATGTGGCCGCTTTTCAGGCATTTAAAACACACAATTTCTCTGGATTTTGTAAATTGCTTTGAAACAAAATTACAATCCTTTCTCCTAGGGTTGCTTTCTGGAGAATCAAATCTCTTTCTGCATTCCTCTCTTAATTCACTAGTCAGTTCCTTAAAAGTTAGATTCTCTTTATGATCCATCAAACTAACAAATGCATCAAAATGTGGCCCTAATGAGGCTAACAGAAATGATACCTTTGTTACTTCATCAAAAGATTGTGGAGTAAGTTCAAGCTTTTGAATAATTTCTGTGAATTTATCAATATGCTCTGTGAATTCTTCTTTTGAATTCATTCTCAGTCTAGTTAATTTGCCCATCAATGTTCTGTAGGAGTTCTTTGTAGATTCTCCATACATGCGCTCAATATCTTTTAGGATCTGAGATGCATCATCTTTGCTATTTATTAACGATAGATGCTTATTGCGAAGTCCACTCAAAATTATGTGCTTGGCCTCGCTGTTCTGCCTTTTCCAGACTTTAACCTTGGCTTCAGCATCTGCGCCTTGAGGCTTTGGTTTCTCTATCGCATCCAAAATATCCTTTGATTCTAAATATGCCATTAAGCGCATTTTCCAGTACACAAAATTGTCCTCATCTAGCAGCATTAAGCCTGGCTTTGCTTCACTATGAAAACTGGCACTAGCCATCTTAAAATCCAAAATTTGGAAAAATTTCAAAATTCAAAATTTTGTCAAAATTCAAAATCAAAATCTCAAAAATTCTCAAAATGCAAAAAGCAAAAGCCTCAAAATAAATCTTCACTGCCTTTTGGGTCTTTTGTGAGCTCTGAGGGAGGGGAGGGGTAGCTTAATCCCCCTTTCTCTAAACAATAGGACAAAGGACCATGCGGTCTGACCAGGAAATGCAATCAGAAAAATCTCTCTCAACTTAAAAATGCAATCCAACGCAATCCTTCAAAAATACACAAAAATACACAAAAATACGTAGCGCTGGGCATACATAACCCTTTGTGGGAATGTTTGGGGACGTGGATGGAGATTTATAATTTAATATATCTCATCCTAACTTGTGCTAACAAGTTCAACTAGCAGAGTAACATTCCCTTTTAAAATACACACAGCGGAAGTTGCTTTGATTCGCTAGAATCAGCTTAATCTAGTTTCCTGGTTTGTCACTATATTTCCCCTTAGTCCCTCTTAAATAAGACACAACACACGTCTTCTATAAAAAGATATAAAAGGTTTACTCACACATATCCAGCTCAAGACAAATCCCAAAGAAGGCAGGCTTATTCTTAGTAAAGATATTTACAATAGGAATCTCTCCATGTGGGAGAGAAGTCCATTAGGCCGCAGTTGGCTGAAAGCCAACTGAACATCCTTCCAGACGAGAGGCAAGAGAGGTAAGAGAGGTAAGAGAGAGAATGGCTACTGACCTGTGGGTTTTGTTCTAACCTGCCCAGGTAAAGCCACTCCCACATCTAGTTGCAAGAGGAAATTGTCTCAGACCAGGTGACCAGGAAGTTGTGGCTGGAGGACTGAGACAATCTAGCATTGTTGTACTTGACTGCTCTAGTGTTTACATCCCACATTTTGGATCCATCTCAAAGCTGTCAACCCTCCCTTTTTTTGCGGGAAACTCCCTTATTCCAATGCCGTTTCCCGCTGCTATCCCGGATTGTTGATATCCCTTAAATTTCCCAGATTTCAAAGGAAGCAGCCGGCCAGGGAGGCTCCTCAGCTGCGTTGCTCAGCTGCCAATAAGGAGTCTGAGACCGACTGGGGGTGGAGCTTGCATGCCTTGTGCAGCCAGACCCTCACGCCCAACCAGACAGCCAGCCTGCCTGATGTCTACGCTCTCGCTCTTTCGCTCACCCGTTCGCGCGCAGCCTCTGGAGCGCAGGGTGGCGAGGCTACTTGGTGCCATTGCACCACCCTCGCGGCATCCCTTATTTTCAAATCCGAAAGTTTGCAAAAAAAAATCCCTTATTTTCAAATCTGAAAGTTGACAGCTATGATCCATCTGTGTTGGCACTCCCCACCTGGGTTTGCTATTAGAAAGGCAAATAAATCGACAATATACAACACTCTGAATTTCAACGTGAAGATTTTCTCTCAGTTGTTGAAATCTAAGTGCTTTGGGCTTCTTGTAATCTCTTCGCTGGTTTTTATTCTGGCAAGATCCAAAGATGAAAATTTATCATACATTATTTGCTGAAGAAGTAACATCGAAACAGTGAACTTTATCCGGAAATGCTGTCCGTTGGGAGATTATTCACTAGTTTCTTCACCACATCGGCTTCGCTGGAATACTATACTTATTGTGCTATATTAATAGAGACTATTTACACGCATTATATATTGTCATATTGTCAGGATGAATTTCCCTTTGAATGTTATATTGATTATTGATATTACTAAAGCTCTTTAGAGTTCATACTATATTGTTCTTGGTCTCGTGTTGCTCTGTTTTTTGATGCACATTAAATACTGTCCATTATGGGACGTGGGTGGCGCTGTGGGTTAAACCACAGAGCCTAGGGATTGCCGATCAGAAGGTCAGCGGTTCAAATCCCCGCGATGGGGTGAGCTCCCTGCTCCAGCCAACCTAGCAGTTCGAAAGCACGTCAAAGTGTAAGTAGATAAATAGGTACCGCTGCAGCGGGAAGGTAAACGGCGTTTCCATGAGCTGCTCTGGTTCGCCAGAAGTGGCTTAGTCATGCTGGCCACATGACCTGGAAGCTGTACGCCAGCTCTCGGCCAATAATGCGAGATGAGCGGCGCAACCCCAGAGTCGGTCACGACTGGACCTAATGGTCAGGGGTCCCTTTACCTTTACCTAAATACTGTCAGATATGAACAACATCAACATTCACAGGTGAGAATTGTGGGGAATCCGTTTCAGTTCCAACAGACAGCAAATCGGTTCCCACACCACTCCAGTGCAATACTTTTCTCTTCTCAGATTCTAGTAAGTAAGTAATTATCAGTTTATTGTGAGTACCATGCCTTTACACAAATATCTGCACAACAATATTAAAATTCATTACATACTGTCCCCGAAAGACCCTCATCCCACAAAACAGAAAGCGATCCAAGATGGCAACATGAACGGTAGCCTTTTCAGATTCTTCTACTAAACCAGTGATGGCTAACCTTGACACTCCAGATGTTTTGGGACTACAACTCCCATCATCCCTGACCACTGGTCCTGTTAGCCAGGGATGATGGGAGTTGTAGTTCCAAAACATCTGGAGTGTCAAGGTTAGCCATCACTGTACTAAACCATCAAGGAATAGGAACTTGACCCATGTGAGAGATGGACTTTCTGTGAGGAAGCCCAAATGAAGACAATTAACTGATTTTCACTTTGATATGATTAACTCTTTTCGTGTATAAAAGGATTTGTGAAATCAACAATGAGAAAATAAGGCTGCATACTTTATATAGGTGATCTGGCAAGTCCCCAATTAATCCATCATTTTTGCATACACTTCACATTAGGCACCCAAAGCCAGCAGACACAGGGAGCCGCTTGTATGTCATAAACCATGTGCAAAATAATTGATGCCTGTGGATATTACCGGCCAAAAGAGAAATAGAAGCACCTTCTATAGAGGGCAGCAACTTCTCTCAAAAATGTCTACATACAGTATTCTCTTTATAGTTGCATCTAAAGAGAAGCTTTCTTAAAAACCTCCATCGATGGTGTGTGTTTATGTGTGTGGCTTTTTCTTTATCCCCCCTTTTGAGTTTTTATGGATATATATTCTTTTTTTATTGGGGGCATCTTTCTAGAGAGAATTTTAAATGAGTTTTCAAAAGCGAGTCAGAGTCAGTTTCCTCTCTTTAGGGCAGGAGCGGGTGGGTCTGGTTCCTTCAGATCTGTAAACTGGGGAATCTACAGGCAGGTCAGATCTCGAGAGAGAAGTTTGTCATATGGAAATGCTTAACGGTCCAGCTTACATTCTGTATAGTCTCGCTTTTATCTCTTCAGGGTTTGAACATGATCCTTTCAAAGCCAGATAACCCTGGAAGAAGAAGGAAAAAAAACCCTCGCTACTGCTTTGCTAGCTACCCGGTTCCTATAATCACACTCCACAAGGAATAGGTTACTATGACAATATTGTTGCAAATAGTTTGGCTGAGCATCCGCCGTCCTCCTTTCCCCAATCCTCTCTTCTCTTCCCAGTGCCACATACTTTTTCCAGACTTGGGGTGTGTAGGGAAAGGAAATATACCTTCTTAAGTCTTGCAAAAGCAGTACTCATAGATGAGCCATGGGTTAAACATTTTGCTAGAGTCCAAAATCTGTCATCGGCATGCACTTCAACTGATGATAAATCAAATAAAATCTTTGCTGTTATGGCCAATGGACAGCATTCAAAAGCAAAAGCTCAGCTGTCCCTAAATGCAAATTCTAAATGCAATGTTTGGTAAGAAAGCCAGGACTAGGTAGAATGACCAGGATGCAATGGCTGTTAAAAAGTAGCAACCCTGTGACCACATTCAGTGCATGGTCCCACCCCTCCCCAAAATCTGGAACCTGTAGTTTAGACTTACAGCTCCCAGCACTCTTAACAAACTACGTTTCCCAGTATTCTTGGTGGATGCAACATGCTTTAAATGCACAGAGTGTCATGCTTGCTTCTTCATCCTCAATCCCCTTCAATTTGTTTTCTCCTCATGCTCAGACACTAAGCCCTCTTTCTTCTGCAGGAAAGAGGATTCATCTCATTTGCTGCAAATCGGGTCCTCCCTCAAAGAGGGCACGTGTTGCGGTGTGACCTGGAGACTGACCTCCTGGTTGTGGGTGGGTCTATTGGATAGCCACATCACCCGATTGGTAGGTCCCTCGTTGCTGGGTTTAATCTGGCCAATGGGGTGCAGTGTAAACAGATTGAGGGACCTATATAAACCCATGCACATGTCCCAGACCTTCCTCTTTTGGCTCGTGCATCCGAACACCTGCCCACCTCTCCCTAATTTTAGGGCCTTTGGCGATTGACCTTGCTATGCCGTCATGTGTCACCTGTCATTGGGACAGGGGCACGGTAGGAATTTCCCCACTTGCCTGATTGGCTGTTGCCATTTGGGTTTTGCCTGCAGCGTAGCAATTCGTCACAACTTGTAAGGTTGCGGATAGGCACTGGTTCAGGTGATAGGGATGGGAGAACGGTCTCGCCATCCCTATGTGAAGGATATTCCATTAAAGGAATCCAGGGACTCAACTTGGTTTGGTCAACCCCCCAGAGGGGGTTGTGCCCGTGCCTGAGTCCAGGGGAGCATCTGGGGGGTGAACAGAGTCTGTTCCCAGGCTTTTCACCTGCCTCAGGTGTTCACCCTTGGCTGACCTATGATAGAGCTCTGGGTCAGCGCTACCTGCAAGGGTGCAGGGAGCTAGTCGAACCAGAGCCTATGCAACCACTCACTTTTCTGTAATCAATAAAGTTGTGGCCTAAATTCTGCCAAAAACTAAAACTAAAATTTGAGTCAAATGTGTCCTTATTTAGTGGGGAGGTCTCTGGGTCTGAACACACAACTGAAAGAACGCTGGCAGTTTTCCACAGGCCTTTTATTTATTTGAGTAGTTTGCATGTTGTTGCTGGGTTGTTTTTTTTGTTTTTGTTTTTAACCATTATTATCTGCTGTTTTGTTTTACCATTTTACCTTTTTAAAAATATATATGTCACTTTGAGTGTTTGCAAAAGCAGCCTCTAAATGCTGTGTGGAGTCTCCATCTTTTATCTGAAGCCATCGACATTGCCCAAGACTGTCACTGACTTTCAAAGCATAACAGACCCATCAGTCTGTCTGTGGCTGCGATCTGTACCTGAGTCTTTGTTTTGCCATCTGCCTTCTTGAAGATGGGGAAAGGTGGGGCAGAGGATCTGACCTGAGAGATAACAGGAGCATTGCTTGCACTCAAGGGAAAATACCTTGCCATAGTAGCAGGTTTATAAAGGGAGGAAAAAAAGTCTATTCAACTCTCCTTTAGTTAGAAAAAGTGATTTTGTTCTGTAGCAATCATCTCTTTATTATCTTCATGGCACAGCCCCAACACTCTGGTGGGTTAAGGCTTATAGAAAGGTTTCCCATCATCTAAAGTGGCAGCTTTTCTGTTTTCCTTCTGACATCTGTACCTGGGCCCCTAAAGGGGAAAAAGTGGAAATAAATAAAAGCAGAAATATGAGAGAGCAAAGGGAAACCGCAGACTTTAGAAACAACCCCCTCCATTTCAACTTTGGAGAAAAGGCCATTTTCAGAGCTGGGGATGTTTAATAGCAAAGCCCCTAGGTTTTCTTTCACAGCTAGCTTGGACATTAGACATCATATGGTCAGCTGCCTGAAAATGCGTTTGCACATGGACTGCCCCTGCACATTTGACTACCATCATGCATGCTCTCTGAAGTCTGTGCTGGGGTGGGTGGGTGTGTTTAAGTGGAAGGATTGCAGGAATTGGCTATATACTCACATGAACATAACACACCTATGACAAAATACACACATTGTATCCAGTGTGCTGTGTGGCTCACTCTTCCACAGCTCTCCTTTACTTCAGAGAGGCCACGCATAGAAGAATTCCCCACAAATGATGCTCCAAATCTATACAGTACAGTACATATGTTTTCTCCTCATGCTCAGACACTAAGCCCTCTTTCTTCTGCAGGAAAGAGGATTCATCTCATTTGCTGCAACTGAAATTTTGCTATTTCAGTTCTTTCAAATATCAGATGAACCATGATTTTACAGAATGGCCCTAGGGAATACTTTCTCTGCTTCTGCCTTTTATCTGTAATATAAAGGTAAAGGGACCCCTGACCATTAGGTCCAGTCGTGACCAGAGGGGTAGGAAGGTCAGGTGGTACCCGGTGCGGAAAATTTCTTGTCATCCCCCCCCCATTTATTTTTATTTTTTTTATTTTTTGGCCTGCAAAAATGGTTTTACGTTATTTCATATTTTCTTACAAAGGAATAATAATAAGTAATAATAAACTTTTATTTATATCCCGCCCTCCCCGGCCGAAGTCGGGCTCAGGGCGGCTAACATCAGATACATAACATTGATATAAAATCAAACAATAATTAAATTACCTCCTAAAAACATGTCAAAATCAAATGAAAGTCTAATTAGATGGCTTTCCGCAGGGTTAGGGTTGGGAACAGTAAGTGCTCCACTGAATTGAAATTTCAGCCTTCACGACATAGGAAAACAGCCAAGTAAACAGCTATTTTCGTGGAGGAGGGTCAAGATATTAACTGATATGCATGAAATTTCATATATAGCTATATAATCTCTAGTGTAGTAAGATAAGATCTTTGGAGCAGGCATTTTCAAAAGAAAAAAGTTTTTTATGAACCACCCTAGTAGGGCAGTAAATGTTCCTTGATAATTTGTCACCCCCTCCATGATGGAACCTGGGGCGACCCGCCCCCCCACTTCCTACGCCCCTGGTCGTGACCGACTCTGGGGTTGCAGTGCTCATCTCACTTTACTGGCCGAGGGAGCTTCCGGGTCATGTGGCCAGCATGACTAAGCCACTTCTGGTGAACCAGAGCAGCGCACGGAAACGCCGTTTACCTTCCCGCTGCAGTGGTACCTATTTATCTACTTGCACTTTGACGTGCTTTCAAACTCCTAGGTTGCCAGGAGACAATAATGCTGATCTGTATTATAGAGGCCAATATTAACAAGGAGACAATCATGCTGATCTACCTTGCAGGCTTGTTGTGAAAATTACCAAGATAATGTATGTATGAATGAATGAATCTTTATTTGCGTCAGCCATCGGCCATAGCAATAGAACAACAATACAATATACAAAGAATAGAAATACAAGTAAAAAGTTGATTATGTAAAATACATGTTTGGGTTTTGAATCAGTAGTCAAATAGTGGATCTCATTCTAATTGCCCCAGCTAAAATCCTTGCAACCTTTGCTGTCACCTGCTCATCTTGATCTGCCAAGAGAAACAACACTGTGGCAGTAGTTGGGCGACCTGGAATGGACAATAGAAGAGGAGTGATAACCTCATTCCTCAAGTCTTTATAAAGAGTGCAAGCCAGAAGGGCAGGTGCCACCGATTCGGTACTGCCATCTCCACAGGGACATAAGCATTTTTCGTGTGGAATCTGTTGGAATCGTCCCTCAAGTACAGCTGAGGGCAATACATTCAATCTTGCGGGAGTAAAAGCGTGTCTATGTTTTAGAATTGCTAGGTTATGCGGATAGGGTGCCAGAGAGTCAAAATGGGAAGGGGGAAAATAGTCACACCATGGGCAAAATTTCCTTATTGTGAAAATTACTGAGATAATGCATGTGAAATGGTTTGAGTAATAATAACAGTGACGATGATGATATAATGCATGGGTAGGCAAACTAAGGCCCGGGGGCCAGATCCGGCCCAATCGCCTTCTCAATCCGGACCGTGGACGGTCCGGGAATCAGCGTGTTTTTACATGAGTAGAATGTGTCCTTTTATTTAAAATGCATCTCTGTGCTATTTGTGGGGCCTGCTTGGTGTTTTTACATCAGTAGTGTGTGTGCTTTTATGCTTTTATTTAAAATGCATCTCTGGGTTATTTGTGGTGCGTAGGAATTCGTTCATTTTCCCCCTCCAAAATATAGTCCGCCCCCCCCCCCCAAGGTCTGAGGGACAGTGGACCGGCCCCCTGCTGAAAAAGTTTGCTGACCCCTGATATAATGTATACCAATGTAACATGAACTTCTGTTTGATTGTAAGCCTCTGGCAGGCCAATATTTTTATTAAAATATGTTGAATATTGTATTCATTTTATTTGATATTTTATCAGAATTTTTGCGCCTGGGGTCACCTCTCCTATGGCCCCCCATCTTACACCACTGCTATCCACTGGTACACCTTTAAAGCCACCCCTCTGGTTCCTGAAATTCCAGTAGTAATCGCCCCCATGCTTTCAACCTTACTTTTCAAGGCATGAGATCTAGAAACTTAGGGTGCCATCTGTCGTCTTGATAGAGGGATCTGGCATAGTGTTTGCATTTTTATTTTAATATTGTGTACTGCCCTGGAATCAAATATTGATATACAATTATATACTTCTTAAAATTAGATACATAAAAAAGTCCAATTAATCTTTCTTTTCTCCCCCTTCTGCATTTACACATAATAATAATAATAATAATAATAATAATAATAATAATAATAATTTATTATTTGTACCCCGCCCATCTGGCCGGGTCTCCCCAGCCACTCTGGGCGGCTTCCAACAATATCAAAATACATTAAAACATCACAGATTAAAAACACTCATTGCATTATACCGGTATTTAAAGAGCTAATATTGCTCTCAGTGAACCTAACCTTATTCATTGAATCAAGTATTATTGCTCTGTGTTGCTGCTGGAAATTAAGCAATAGACTTTCCACAAATCCTTTCAATTTCTAGCTTTTAACTTTTTTTTAAAAAAGGTGCTGCCTTTATTTACTGCTCATAAAGAGTATTTTAAAACAACAAGAGTCTGTTCAGCAGAGCTATCAGTAGAGAGTTAATTTTAATGCTCCTGGCATTCAAGAATGTAAGAGAGAGCATCAGAATCTGAGCCAGCCCATCAATGCTGTGGCACATTCCTGTAGCTGAACGGACACTTTTCAGGGAGGAGAATAAATATTCCTGATTTTTCTGAAAGGTGTTTGAATTATTGATATTTTCCTCACACAAATCAGAGTGTGGAATTATGGGGAAATCCTTTTACTAGCCTTTTAAGACGACTAGCTTAATGCTGTTTATTTCTTCTTAATTGACAGATATAAAATATTTCTCAAGCAGCTTATGGTTTGCATTTTCACAACACTGTTCCAAGAGGATCTGCATTTATTCCACAGATACCCCCCCTTTCTCCCATTCACTAGTGTATCGAGATTTCTCACTTTTATGAATCATTTGTGCTTACAACTGTTAATATGGGGGAAATGGCTTAAACCTGAACACAATAGGTAATATCCAGTGTTATGTCATGCTCAGAGTAGACCCAATGATGATATTATTTATTATTATTATTATTATTATTATTATTATTATTATTATTATTAACATTTACTAGTCACTTTTTTCATGAGAAGTGACCCGAAGCGCCTTTAAAAAATCCTTTTGATTTCAGAGGGTCTATTACGCAAAGAACGACTAATGTTGGATATCAGCCAATGTTTTTAATAAGCAATGCAAAAATTAAAGAAATCACACTTTGTATAATCTCATGAAAAGTAAGTACTTTGAAATTTTATTGTTTTTTTAAAGACGAGGTTCAAACTCCTGCTTAACTTTCCCATTGAAACAAACAGGGCTGGAGTGTGTTTTCAGTTTTTATATACAAAAAACAAACAAAAAATCCCTTGCCCTAGACCAGCGATTCCCAAACTTGAATCTCCAGATGTTTTGGGACTACAACTCCCATCACCCCTAGTTAGCAGGACCAGTGGCCAGGAATGATGGGAATTGTAGTCCAAAAACAGCTGGAGACCCAAGTTTGGGAAACACTGGGCTGAATGCCTCCTGAACCCTAGGCTGGAGATGAAAGGCTGAATGGTGGGATTAAAGGAAGTGTGCTGTCTTCCTGTTTGCTTAGAAGGCTGACTGGGCATGAGTGTGACTTGGCTAAAGTGACCTCATGGGTCAAGTGGGCCTAATTCAGTTTGCAGGCCAGATGTTCCCCACTCCTACTTTAGGAGGGTATCTCCTAAAGGTATCTCCTAAACGGCTTCGGTCCTGTATACCTGAAGGAGCGTCTCCACCCCCACCGTTCAGCCCGGACACTGAGGTCCAGCGCCGAGGGCCTTCTGGCGGTTCCCTCACTACGAGAAGCAAAGCTACAGGGAACCAGACAGAGGGCCTTCTCGGTAGTGGCGCCCGCCCTGTGGAACGCCCTCCTATCAGAGGTCAAATAGATAAGCAACTACCTGACATTTAGAAAACACCTGAAGGCAGCCCTGTTTAGGGAAGTTTTTAATCTGTGACATTTTAATGTATTTTGATATTTGTTGGAAGCTGCCCAGAGTGGCTGGGGAGACCTGGCCAGATGGGCAGGGTACAAATAATAAATTATTATTATTATTATTAGACCAAGAATGAGAAACCTGTGGTCCTCCATATATTCTCGGACTCCAACTCCCATCATCGCCAACTGTTGGTTGGGGCTGATGGGAGTTGGAGTCTAGCAACATCTGAAGGGCTCCATTCCTGCCTTAGACTGTAAGGTCCTCAAGGTAGATTTTCTTTTCTTTTCTTTGTGTGTGTGTGTGTGTGTGTGTGTGTGTGTGTGTGTGTGTGTCTTTATGATGGCAGAAGGAGGAGGAGGCAGTGCTGTTCTTTGTAGTAGTTAAACTTTAGGCTGCTTAAAATTAAATTAAATAAAATTGCTGGTGGGAAATACTTTACCACTCTCTTGTACTAGAAAAGAAGTCTGGGCATGCTATTTGAAAGCATATTAATGCAACTCCAGGAAGTCTGATATTTCATTTAAAGGGAATATAATAAAGTGTTTTCTTTGTATTGATTGAAGAAATATAGTGCTTATTTTTTCATGCTTTTTTTCCCTGGTCATGATTTGGGAGGTTAAAGGGCAATACCATCTGTTTCCTAACAGGACAGTTGGTGTAAGATTTGCAAGTCCTACAGGTACCTTTAAGCATGGATAAATATGCACTCAAGGGTTCAGCCGGATAGTTTTTCACCACCAAAGGATGATTATGTTGTGTGCCTTGAGACATTGGCTATAATATATTTCCTGTCCTTTTATTGCATTTTGGAATCATAAACAATGACTGTTTGGCTCAAAGCCATTTATTCAGCCCAAAAAGACATTATTTGCACAACAAAAATCAATAAAAATGTTACTAGGTCTGGCTGGATACTTTGCTTAACTGTGATATTTGTCTGTCAGTGATGGCATGCCATCTCTCGCAGGAGACTGGGGCCAAAACATAGCTATTGATCCAGTCATCAGTGATGGATACTGGCATTTGGGAAAGGGCTGCTGCCAAGAATCTCGATTAAAAAAAATATTTCTACGTTTCGCCTGCAGCAGTCAAGATAACCTGAACAAGGAGATTTTCTCTTTTATATTGGGTTTCTCCCTCTTGTGGTTGTTAAATGCTGAAGACCAAAGTTCATTATTGAAAGAATTAAGTCAATCTATGTTTTGCCAAAGGCTTTGACATCATATCAGATTCTTCTGATTTAGACACGATCGAGTTGTCCTTTTCATCACCTTAAAAGCAGAGAGGAAGACTTTTATACACATCAGTGCCAGCAGTGTTGCGCCGTGAGGATGCTTACTTAAACCTCCTCCTCCACCTTTTTTTTGGGGGGGGGGGAAGGCAAGGCATAAAACTAGATCTAACAGAAACAAGACAAAACTGATTCTCAAACAAGAGTTACATAACCATGAGCACTATGGCAGTGCTTCTTAAAAAGTTGATTGTACGTTGCGGCAGGGGCAACCCTACTCAGCTATTTTTGCAAATATTCTTGGCAGTGCTAAAAACACACCTCTGTTCCCCAATGATTTTTTTCATTTCATGCATGCACGCATTAGCAAAAAAATGTTTGCTTATTTGCATTGCCCTCAATGGCTCTTTCTCTCAGTTGCCTTCACTTGTCATGAGTGACATCAGTGTGATCCATGATCAGAGCCGTAGCTAGGTGATCTTGCACCCCTGGCAAAACCGTCCAGATTGCGCCCCCTAGCCACGGAAAAATTAACTCTTCTTTCCGGCTCTCCTCCAACCCCCAACCCCTTCCACCCATTCAATTCACCCTCTATTTTAAATCATTTCTTATGGGGCAATAATGGATATTTATGGACACATTTTTAGCTGATTTTGCACCCCCCAAATTGCTTGCGCCCCTGACGGGGGCCCACTTCCCCACGCCCTAGCTACGGCCACGTCCATTATTACCTGAAATCTTCCCATTAACTCAGGAAGGAGAGAGAAGCAGCTGGGTGTGTGGGAGGGGGTGTGGCACAGAAGCAGAGACAAGCAGAAACCACACCTGGAAGAATTCCTCTTTATTACTACACTTAATAGGGACACAGGTGGCGCTGTGGTCTAAACCACAGAGCCTAGGGCTTGCCGATTGGAAGGTCAGCAGTTCGAACCCCGCGACGAGGTGAGCTCCCGTTGTTCGGGCCCTGCTCCTGCCAACCTAGCAGTTCAAAAGCATGTCAAGTGCAAGTAGATAAATAGATACCACTCTGGTGGGAAGGTAAACGGCGTTTCCGTGCACTGCTCTGGTTTCGCCAGAAGCGGCTTAGTCATTCTGGCCACATAACCTGGAAGCTGCAGACGAACGCCGGCTCCCTCGGACTATAGAGCGAGATGAGCGCGCAACCCCAGAGTCGTCCGTGACTGGACCTAACGGTCAGGGGTCCCTTTACCTTTACTTTTACCACACTTAATGGCACTGCTAGATGTAGGTCAGAGTGGCTAACCCTTTTTTTGACCGAGGTTCTCCATTTCTCATTTTTCCAATATTAAGTCCCAACTTGCACTTTTCCACATCAGTTTGCAATTTTTTTAACCCCCCTCATGAATATCCACCAGCATTTTAATGCTACTTTCTCCTAATACATATATTCACTTCTGCATGCAACTTTGCCAAATATGCATAGTTTTGCAAAGCCATTTCCCCAGATATAATACATTCTTAACGTTCTTTTTACTGATATATTCATTTATCACAGTGTATGCATTTCTGTACATATTATTTGGCTGGAGAAGTGCATTTGAAAATTCAGAAAATAGCGAATTTTGAAAATTGCCTGTGTTTTGGTCTTAGTTTCATATTGGAAAGTGAGAATGAGGTAAATGCAAACTCTTCCATCTTTAATTGGCAGTCAACCTCTAAAACTCAATAATGTCCATGATGAATGTGGTGTGTGTGTGCGTGCGTGCGCGCGCACACACACACACACACACACACACACACACACACACACACAAACTCATCAGACACTGGAGCTGGTGTTATTTCGCTGTGAGGTGGTGAGGTCAGGGCTGTGCAAGTGCACTAAACCTGATTCTCATGCCCATGCACCCACATTACGTTCACCCTGTGCCACCTCAGTCCCAACCAGTTAAGCTGGACCAATGCAGTGTCAGGAAGGGAGCTGTGTGGCTCGGCCCCCTGCATCAATCACTATTGCAGTGATGTGATGGGAGGGAGGATAGCTGTCTTTTGCTCCAGACTCAGTGGCGTAGCAAGGTCAGGTGGTACCCGGTGTGGAAAATTTCTTGTCACCCCCCTGACACAGTGAAATTATTAAAAGAAGGAAAACTAAGATACAGTTGCAAGTGTTATTTTCTGGTTTATTTACTTAACATTGTGAGCATAAGCACTTAAAACTTGCACCCACCGCACCTCCCTTCCTACGACACTGTCCAGACCCCTCTTGCCTATCAACTTCCACCCTACAAGTAGTGCGCTAACCCTCCTGACTCTAGGCTCTGGATGAGCTTTGCCCTTGAACTACTTTCATTTTGACTCCTCCTTTCTTCAGCTCCATGTGATAAAAAGGTAAAGGTACCCCTGACCATTAGGTCCAGTCGCGGACGACTCTGGGGTTGCGGCGCTCATCTCGCTCTATAGGCTGAGGGAGCCGGCGTTTGTCCACAGACAGCTTCCGGGTCATGTGGCCAGCATGACTAAGCCGCTTCTGGCGAACCAGAGCAGCGCACGGAAACACTGTGAAAATTGGAATAAGCAATAACATCCTATTTTCATTATATACAAAGGTTCGGTGCCCAAAGTGATGAGAAGCAGGGTGTGTGTGTGTGTGTGTGTGTGTGTGTGTGTGTGTGTATTTAAGAACTTAGAAATGCTGGATTTAGTTTAATTTTTTTTTCAGGCCTCCAGAAGCTTGAAGCAGATTATCCTGACCGGTATTGATGGGATTTTTAATGTAATCACCAGATGGGAGTTGGTTTGAGATGTTTAGTTTGCAAAGGAGTGTGTCACATTGGGGAGGCTGCCTTGTAATTTATTGTGCAGATATTTCAATCTCATGGCACACTCATACTTCCTCTTCACAACAACGGCGCTTGGGGAGGGGGAGAGACTTCACAAGGGAGGCAGAAAACCTGTTAATCAAAGGACAATGAACGCTGGGCCTGCCTGCATAATTAGTGACCCATCACTGCAAACACAGCTTGTCCCACCCGAGGTTTGGGGCTTCCTGCATTTGCTCCTGTAAAACCAGGGAAGCTGGCAGACATTTGGCAGCTGTCATACATAGCGACGTGCTTGGCCTTCCAGGCCATAGCTGTCAACTTTCGGATTTGAAAATAAGGGATTTTGTCAAACTTTCGGATTTGAAAATAAGGGATTTTGTCAAACTTTCGGATTTGAAAATAAGGGATGCCGCGAGGGCGGTGCAATGGCACCAAGTAGCCTCACCACCCTGCGCTCCAGAGGCTGCGCGCGAACGGGTGAGCGAAAGAGCGAGCGCGTAGACGGCAGGCTGTCTGTCTGTCTGGTTGGGCGTGAGGGTCTGGCTGCACAAGGCATGCAAGCTCCGCCCCCAGTCGGTCTCAGACTCCTTATTGGCAGCCGAGCAACGCAGCTGAGGAGCCTCCCTGGCCGGCAGGGAGGGAGAGGAGCTGCTTCCTTTGAAATCCGGGAAATTTAAGGGATATCAACAATCCGGGATAGCAGCGGGAAACGGCATTGGAATAAGGGAGTTTCCCGCAAAAAAAGGGAGGGTTGACAGCTATGTTCCAGGCAGGCATGGTGGCAACCTCCTCATTTCTGCAGCCCTTGACAGACACCACAGGCAGGTTGGTCCATCGTATCCCAGGTCAATCACAATGCACCGCTGCTGTCATGGCCTGCACAGGGTAAGGCAAAGGGATGGCGCAGGACAATGCATAGGTCCAGAGTTCTAACACCAAAAGAACCAAGATTACGGACAACTATATACCACCCACACGACAAACGTAACCGGCTGATAAATTGGTCTCAATATAACATAATATAATGTTTACATGTAAAACACACTAAACATATACATAACTACAATAAGGTATTTGGTATAAGGAAAACAAATCACATTACAAATATGCAAGGATATAGGAACATTCCACCGAAAAACTGCGACGTCAAAGTTCAACAAGTCCCTTGCAACCCACATGATTCTGTTGGAGGTTCCAAAGAGCGAAAAAATAAATAAATATTGAGATAATAAGTATGGTCTTGCCAGTCCACAATGTAAGAGTGTAATTGCCACGAGGAGTGTGATAGATACTGTGGAGTCTGGCGATGGTACTGTGGTCTCGTCAATCCAAGAGATACCTTTAAAACTTTCTAAGCTCCTGATGGTCTGTGTTTGCACTTTTCCTTTGACTGTATAATTTCTTGCTGATGAAGCTAATTTGGCGAAACAAGGACTATAATCCGGATAACCCTGTCCTCTTTTGGATTACTTCGTCTCTTCGTGGCATTATCATCTTTATCTCTTGGATTGATGATCACAATCAAACAGTGAGGGGGCGGGTGGGGGAGTAATCGATACTCTTTTTTCCCCCTATCCAGCGATCCTATACGGTCCCGTGATTGACCACAAACGACCACGATCACCCAGGGATCTACCTGTCGATCGCTGTACATGTCAGATATATATATACGGTGCTTTTTTCTGAGGGGGATTAGGGGGTACGCATATCCCTAAACATTTTGTGAATCTGAGTTTCGCATCATTGAGGGGCAGTATTGCAATGAGTAGCAAAATGAGAGTACCCCTAAACATTTTTTTTCCAGAAAAAAAGCACTACACACACACACACACACACACTTTAACTAGCAGTCTGCTGTTGTTTTGCTGTTTCTTTTGACTGTAACGTAAGATAAATGTTAGAAAGTCACACATGTTATTCAGGCCCATATCTTCAAGCAAGTCTGTAATTCAGCAGTATAAAGTGGGCGAATTAGACTTATCTCAGCCGAATGGTTTAGCGGCTTGGGATTGTTCTTGTAAAATAATGAGACTATCCATGGCACCTGCTTTTTCTTAAAGAAGAATGATGTCTTCAGGGAGGAAAAGAGTATCTACCACTCAGGCAGTTTAATAATGCCACCATTTATAGCTTTGGGATTTTATTAAAAAACAACAACATTTCATTGATGAGAAAAGTAACAAATGAGAAAGATTTGAAAGTGTTTTTATATATATATATATAAAAACACTATTTCATATTCCCGCCCCTGCTATTTGCAGGCAATTAAAATACTTTAAGCAGGTGTAACATCCCGACGATACTTCAGGAATCTAAATAGGGATTGTAGCACATGGTAAAGATTTAGTAAATACTTTTCTAGTCCAAAATCAATGCCATCGATTGCCATTAAAGCAGCAAGCTAAAACAATGAAGAGGCTTCTAATTTTCAGGCTCCTAGTGGAGCCGGCTCTATCTCTGCCTCCACCTCCTCCTCCCGGTTAAGAGCATCATTAAATGGTAAGAGCAAACAGCATATTGAGAGGCCAAGTGTTTTATTAATTCATCATCAGAATTATCTCAGTGCATTAATATTAATAGCTTCAAATTGGATTTCATTTAGAAGGTGAAATAAATACGCTGATAGTAAAAGCTTGCAGACCCGGCGAATCTTAAGGAACGGGCACTTAACACAGAGCAGGACTCAAAAATAGATTTGATAAGTCGAGCTGACTTCCTTTAGCAGAGGGACACCTTATGGGTAGAGTTTCAGGCAGCTTTGAAGATCACAGGAAATTTTAACTTTTAAAAGAGGAGCCCCCCTTCAAGGGAGGGAGCTGGCAGAATGAAATAGCAGAAGTGTCACTTCACCCAACTTCACTGTGTGTGTGTGGTTTTGAGGTCTGGGTTGAATCTGGATGTTTCATAAACTGCCAAGCTTCTTATATTAACAAACTATTTGCCCTTATGATGAGCATCATGCTATACGTTGCAGAGATTCAGGAGGGGAACCCACCAATGGAAACTGGCTGAGGGTGGTGGCCATCTCTCAAAGAAACTAAATAATAGGACTACCAAGGATACATTTAAGAAATGGTGTTATTTTTATTAATCTTCCGGAGAAGGGTGCCAGTTTCTGTGAGGACATGGGAGAGAGAGAGAGAGTGTGTTCCACAGGGGCCTGATGGAGCCAGGTGAATGGCCTGCTCCCTGCCAGATCATATTCATTGTTGACAAAAGCAAGGTAATGCCCATTTGAAAGAATCATTTGAACTAATCTCATGCATTGGTGGGTTCTAAATTAAGTGTAACAACTCTGGGAAAAAGCTCTAGGCATAATTGGATAACTCAATGAAAACAAGAGGCAGCCAAAGAAAACAGTCTAGGTAGTCTTTAGGAAGGTACAGACAGAGGCTTTTATGCATACAGAGTGGAAACAAAGAGTTTATGGAAGGGCTGTTGAAAACATTACATGCCAGGAAAGGCCGGCTCCAAACAATAAAACATGATTTCTCCCCCCCTTTTCTTACTTGAGTCAAGTCAGGTTTTCATTCCAAGTGATATGAAAGTGATGTGATGGATACTCAGAGCAGAGGTGGCAAATTATTCAACGAGAGAGCTTTAGAATGAAGGTGCCATTGAAAAACTACATGTAACAGACCAGATAAAGGTAACACAGAGCAGGGGGTGGGGGCAGGAAGTGATGTAGGCGTTGGTATATTAAAAAACCTATTAGCTGAAGCACTTGGAATAGCTTACCCAAAGTGCTTGGTCACGATTCGTTGGCAAGCCCCGACAAAACTCACCAAAAGCCCACCAAATGCTACACACGATGGTGGAAGCCAGCCTCAGTTTTTAATTTCACAAAACATAGCTGCGTGAGAGTTGCAAACAAACCAAACATCGTTTGGCACCCCCTGCTGACCCCCCACCCTCTCTCTTTAAAGCCACTGGAACAATTGCCGAAGAAAAGTGAGATAAAGCTAGCTTTCCAGTAACATGATAACATCTGAAAATTGCGTAGAAGGTAATTGTATTAATTTATTTAAATAAAAATGGAGACCGTGCATGAGGATAACTGGCTAATAACTCAAGCAGCCTTGTTAAATAATTACGCCAAGTTAAAATAATTTTATTTTAAAATGGACACGATCTCTGAGGGAGAAGGTTTTTCATAGGCTTAGTGGCATGGCCACTAAGAAAGGAGGTGAATGGTGTGCTATTATACTGGGCCTACAGCATACTCCGGTTTCTCTTCAGATTGTATAAATCTTTCAAAGCAAGCCGGGAACCCAGAGTTTGAGTGTTCTTTTATATATATATATATATATATATATATATATATATATATATATATAGCCCCTTTAGAAAGATAGTTGTGAAGCTAAATATTCAGGCACCTTTCAAAGTATTTGCTTTGTTACGCTGCCGTTTCTATGGGGAGATACGTTTGGTATTCATTACCCCTACTATGCAAAAATCTCCAAATGAATCCGAACTTCAATGTCTAAAATCCCTGGTAGAGGACAAGGATCCTGAGATCACGTTAAGAGTAGCCAAATTCTGTTCGATTGCCATAAAACTTAGGCGGTGTTACAGGTATCATAATGATTAAGGCCTTAAATGATAATTTTAGATTACATTTTAGCAACTAAGTTTAATTTTTATACATTTTTAATTGTTGCTATATCTTTATTGTCCCTATCATGTTTTATTATTATTATTTTGATACAGTATGTGGGTTGGTACTGGTCTGTGACCGTAATAATAAATTTGGAATTTTGTGACAAAGGAGGCTGCTTCCATCTTCCCATGTTTTTAGCCTATGAGTGAAGCCACAGCTGTGATTGATGAGTGTTTTAGAGAAATTTAGAGTTATAGAAGCCCAAAGGAAAGTGGCTGTAAAATGACCCATGAGGAGGTTCCTTCTCCAGAAAATGGAGAAGGGAATTCCTGGCTCATTCTGAAGCTGTTTTTGGAGTCTTCCCTGCCATCTGCGTCACTAGATGCAGGGAAGACACCAAAACAGTTTCAGAATGAACTCTAGAACTTTTCTAGAGTGGATTTTTCTAGTGGATAAGGACTCCCTGGTCCATTTTGAAGGAAACACCTTCTTCACGTTGAACCTTCCCCCCCTCCCCCAGTTAGATAAGTGTTTGTTACCCAGAGAAAATAATGGAGAAATCTAGGACATTAGTGTAGCTGTTGATTAGGCGATAGTCTGTCCACACCAAAGCAAAAGGTAAACAGCTAAGGTACTAACTAGTTCATACTGCAACTCATGTTATTTTATTTGAGTATGCACACAGTTAAAAATTACTTTGCAGATACAACTACAGATCTGTATGGTGGGGAACAGGGAAGGTTTGAGACAACATTGGTTATGTCAACCCTACAAGGATATTATACTCATATATTGCGGGGTAGGAGGACTGAGTATGACTATCCTGCTGTGTAGTTCAGTGTTTTCATCCAGTCTCTTGGTGTGCTTGCTTTATTTATTGTTGTGGAAATGCATTTTTTGGGGGGGGGGGGCATTTGTAGCAACCATTTGGGAAGGGGAGGGGGAGATTTATTGCTTTCCCACTCGTGGGAGAAAATAGGGCAACTCTTGTGGGTGGATTGTTGCTGCTGGTGTAACACTTTAATTGGTATATTCCTGTTAAAAGGTGATAGTTGGACCCGTGATGGTAACATTGTTGTAGTTTTTATGAGGTATAAATAAATAACCACAACAAATGCTCTTGGAACAGATTGTTTGCTTTTAAACAATTTAATCCGAATTTATCCAAGCATGGGCACCTGAACCTTGGCTGCTGTGAAGTGTAAATTTTAAATCTCTTTGACTCTCCCCACCCCATCTAAAATATCCACCTCTTATTGCACTGAATGTATTATTACCTTCCTACCATCAATTGATGAAAGACCTACATACCGTAACTGTTAAAGGACTTCCTTGTGCCAAGCCTACTCTAAAGTTTCAGGAGGGACTATTATTATTATTATTATCATCATCATCATCATCATCATCATCATCATAGATTAGGGTTGGCCCTTGAGGAGGGCACAGTTCTTGCACCTTTAACAGCTACGTAACAGACAGAAATGCAGCGGGTTAAGCCCTTTCTAGTATGGAAATAGAACAATCAGCTTCACCTGTTGACATTCTGTCTGTAAGACATCTTTTTAGTTTGTTTTTTAATTTTTTTATTGGTTTTCCACACTTTTTTTTGACAACACTTAAAAATCACAAATAAGAAACAAAAATAAACAAATACAAAATACAAAACAACACAGAACAAGCAATATCCATTAAACTTAAATTTCTACGAACCTATCTACTTATTACATCCAATTGACCTCCTCCGAACCTCCCTATCTAAAGTTCAATACTATTCCTTTTTAGCAATTTCCAATTTCATATTTTAATAAACATCCTCCTCTATTTTAAACCCTATATCCTTCATTCCACTCACAAAATATACCTCCTTACAATAAAGTCATTCAACATAGTTCTTATATATCACTTAATTATAAAAATTTCTATTCTACTGAACATCTCTTTCTATTCTGAGCTTATTTAGCACTTCCATTACATTCCTAATTTTTAAATATTACAATACTTCTTTAAATAAATTCTAAAATTCTTCCAATCTTCTTCCACCGTCCCCTCCTTCAGGTCACGTATCCCCCCAGTCAGTTCAGCAAGCTCCATGAAGTCCATCATTTTCATTTGCCATTCTTCTATCGTAGGTATAATCGGGACCCAGGTGGCACTGTGGGTTAAACCACAGAGCCTAGGGCTTGCCGATCAGAAGGTCAGCGGTTCGAATCCCTGCGATGGGGTGAGCTCCCGTTGCTCGGTCCCAGCTCCTGCCCACCTAGCAGTTCGAAAGCACGCCAAAGTGCAAGTAGATAAATAGGAACCGCTCCGGCGGGAAGGTAAACGGCGATTCCGTGCGCTGCTCTGGTTCGCCAGAAGCAGCTTTGTCATGCTGGCCACATGACCTGGAAGCTGTACGCCGGCTCTCGGCCAATAATGCGAGATGAGCGCCGCAACCCCAGAGTCGTCCACAACTGGACCTAATGGTCAGGGGTCCCTTTACCTTTACCTATCGTAGGTATCTAAGACATCTTTTTAGTTGCGTGCTGCACCAGGGTTTTAATTTTCTCAGTCCTCCATCCCACAGATTTGCATATACCACAAAGTGCATACAGATTTCATGCGAATTTGTGCTCCCTTTTTGTGAAGGGGGGGGAGTGGGTCCCTCCATATACAGTGTCTTTGGCTCAGGAAATCCTGTTTGCACCCCTGCCCATTGCCTTCTCTCATGTTGCCTCCCAGCTGGGACTGCAATTCCTTTGCCTTAGAAGTCTGCATCGAGCTTCCTACCGGTACATGGTATCTTATTTATTTCATTTAGGAATTGTTTCCCATAAATTGCCCCAAAGGAATTTATCAATAAAAACATTAGGGGTCAAAACATTAACCAAAAACAATTTCAAGAGCAATACATAATTGGGATAAAATGAAAGGCACAAATACAGGATGGGTGACACCTAGCTTGAGAGCAGTACATGTGAAAAGGATCTAGGAGTCTTGGTAGACCACAAACTTGACATGAGTCAACAGTGTGATGCAGCAGCTAAAAAAGCCAATGCAATTCTGGGCTGCATCAATAGGAGTATAGCATCTAGATCAAGGGAAGTAATAGTACCACTGTATTCCGCTCTGGTCAGACCTCACCTGGAATACTGTGTCCAGTTCTGAGCATCACAGTTCAAGAAGGATACTGACAAGCTGGAACGTGTCCAGAGGAGGGCAACCAAAATGGTCAAAGGCTTGGAAACGATACCTTATGAGGAACGGCTTAGGGAGCTGGGTATGTTTAGCCTGGAGAAGAGAAGGTTAAGAGGTGATATGATAGCCATGTTAAAATATATAAACGGATGTCATATAGAGGAGGGAGAAAAGTTGTTTTCTGCTGCTCCTGAGAAGAGGACACGGAGCAATGGATTCAGACTACAAGAAAGAAGATTCCACCTAAACATTAGGACAAACTTCCTGACAGTAAGAGCTGTTCGACAGTGGAATTGGCTGCCAAGGAGTGTGGTGGAGTCTCCTTCTTTGGAGGTCTTTAAGCAGAGGCTTGACAGCCACCTGTCAGGAATGCTTTGATGGTGTTTCCTGCTTGGCAGGGGGTTGGACTGGATGGCCCTTGTGGTCTCTTCCAACTCTATGATTCTATGATTCTATCCAATTAAAAGGCTTGTTGAAAAAGAAAGGGTGTTGGTTGTTTTTGGCAAACACTGAAAAAAGGCACTTTCTTGGTTTGTTAACAGGAGGGCGTTGCCAAAGGTGCCACCACACTAAAGGCATCGTATGGAACGGGTCTCCTGAGGGGATGGAATATGCAGGATGCCTTATCCTGTGAAGCTCAGTGATTTGTTGCGCATATAAAAAGTAAGATTGTATTTTTGGTATCCTGAAGACAAGCTCTAAAGGGCTCTATATATCAGTGCCAGCCCCTGGAACTTAGCCTGGTAGCTGTTTGGCAGCTGGTGCAATTCTTTCAACAGTGACATAAAATTATAGTGATATTCTGCCCAGTGAATCCTGAGCAGCTGAAATTTGGTGCACACATTATTATGTATACCACACACACACATTTTGCTTAACATGTGCCTTTTTTAAGCAATTCCCCCTAATATGTACATAGTGCGTTTATAATGTTATTATCACTAATATACACATCTTTCTGCACACTTCTGCCTAACATATGCATCTCTGTTTGCATCTCTTTTGGTTTGAGAACTGTGTTGCAAAAATTCAGAGAAGTGCAATTTTCAAAGGATAGTTGCATTTCACTTTGCATTCTAGTTCGGGAAATGTGAATTAGGTAGGCTTGCATTGCGAACTGAATCCCCCCCCCCCATCCTTAGCTGGGAGAAAATCCCAAAGTTTGCAGAAGTATAGGAAATGAGCAGGGGTGGATCCTGGGTGGGGGTGGGGGTAATCTTTTGGGTTGTAAACAACAAAGGGGGAATGGGGAATGGAATGGAGTTTCCTAGGAAAGGGCACGGCTTGCCGGTTCCACAATGCAGCACTTTGCTGCAGGTCCCAGTTGTTTATTTTCTAACTTTCAGATTTGAGCGGTCTCCTCTGATAGCTCTTTTAGATAAAAACAACAACAACCCTGTCATGTACTGAGCTGAGTCCTAGAACAATAAGATCCAAAACACAGCAGTCTGATTGGTTCTAGAACAATAGGATCCAGAATGCAGCAGTCTGATTGGTCCGCAGGAGCCACCCAATCCAGCTCCAGGTGGAAGTGAATCAGCAGCCTGATTGGCCTGCAAGAGCAGCCAATCAGGCTCCTGGATGAAGTGAATCTGCAACCTGATTGGCCTACAGGAGTAGCCCGGAATTAGCCAATGAGTATATTTCAAGGGACCCAGGTGGCGCTGTGAGTTAAACCACAGAACCTAGGGCTTGCTGATCAGAAGGTCGGCGGTTCGAATCCCCGCGATGGGGTGAGCTCCCGTTGCTCGGTCCCTGCTCCTGCCAACCTAGCAGTTCGAAAGCACGTCAAAGTGCAAGTAGATAAATAGGAACCGCTCCAGCGGGAAGGTAAACGGCGCTTCCGTGCGCTGCTCTGGTTCGCCAGAAGTGGCTTAGTCATGCTAGCCGCATGACCCGGAAGCTGTACGCCGGCTCTCGACCAATAAAGCCAGATGAGCACCGCAACCCCAGAGTCGGACATGACTGGACCTAATGGTCAGGGGTCCCTTTACCTTTACCTATATTTCAAACCCCAACACATTACTTATTTTGCAAACCGAGGAAAGCTCAGCAAATTGGCTCTTGTTGGGTTCTTCCTTAGTTGTCTCACCCCATTCTCTCTCTCTCTCTCTCTCTCTCTCTCTCTCTCTCTCTCTCTCTCTCTCTCTCTCTCTCCCTCCCTCCCTCCCTCCCTCCCTCCCTCCCTCTCTCCCTCCCTCTCCCTCTCTCTGCGCCCAAATGCCTTGTAGGCTTTAGCTGTGAATCCCATGCTCTGATCTGCTCCTGCAACTTCACAATATTTGAACTTTCTGTTTCCCTGGGCACTGCACAGAACCTTTTGCTCCTTTTACTCTTGAAACAAAAAGCAGTGTTCTTTATGAATTTTTAACACGACACACTACTTTCCCCTCCCTCTCCTGCCAGCGCTCTCAGGCAAGTCACGTCAGTGTCTGGACTCTCGCATGTGAATCTCCGAGCCCAACTGCCTCCATTTGTAAACAAGTGTGAACAACATGACCACATTAGTGTCACTTCCCAGCAAATTCAGTGTTAAGAAATTACAAATGTATGTACCATGGAACAGTTTGACAAAGCTGTATCATGATACATTATTCATGGTAATCTTTCTCAAAACTTGACATTTTGGAAAGTTTCTCCACTTTGTGCATCATAAAATTGTAATGCAGGTTGTGAATGTGGCGTTTGGAGTGGGTGTGTGGAGGGGGAAGCAAAAAAGGAAAGCGCGGAAAGAAAAATCTCAATGACATCAGTGTTTTCCTCTCTAGGAACCTTTGTTTTTTGAAAGCTGCTTCTTTCAAACATCAAGAGATTTTTATTTTGTGTCACTGGTGCAAAATATCGACTTTAAGGCAAGCTATTTTCTCCTTTTATTATGAAGTTCCAAGTTTATATTAGTGTGTGTGGTCAGAGGCAATAATAAGTGTCAAGCTTGGCTTATAAAATCGTTCCTAGGCCTTTTAACCTTCAGCAGAGCCCTGAATAAGTGAGCGAGTCTATGGATGCTGACATTTATGGCAAAGCAGAAAATAGATGTCTATTGATGGGGCTGTATCTCTGATCATAGTTCATATCCCCTTTCAGCAATGGAGTTAACATTATCTGGCTGATGTCAGGCGCCATGATGATCACTGCCAAGAGAAGGGCAGATGGTCCCAGGCCTCCTTTGCCGGCGATGGCTGTTTTGTGGATATGATCAGCATAACTCAATCACTATCAGCGCTGAGATCAAGAGTCATCGGGTGGCACGGCCCTGCTGGGATTGTTAAGTGGGGCACTGACTGCTGTCCCTTTCGGAAGAACTCCCTGCGTTTAGAAAACTAGGACCTCATAAATGGGAAAGCATGGTCTTTCCCCTCGTGTGCTTGTTTTCTACATGCAAAATGCCCCGCCAGAGAATAAAAAAAATTCCTTCCAGTAGCACCTTTTGAAAGCACGTCAAAGTGCAAGTAGATAAATAGGAACTGCTCTGGCGGGAAGGTAAACGGCGTTTCCGTGCGCTGCTCTGGTTCTCCAGAAGCGGCTTTGTCATGCTGGCCACATGACCTGGAAGCTGTACACCGGCTCTCGGCCAATAAAGCGAGATGAGCGCCGCAACCCCAGAGTCGGACACGACTGGACCTAATGGTCAGGGGTCCCTTTACCTTTACCTTTTAGCATCTTAAAGGTAAAGGCGGTTCGAATCCCCGCAACGGGGTGAGCTCCTGTTGTTCTGTCCCAGCTCCTGCCTACCTAGTAGTTTGAAAGGACGCCAAAGTGCAAGTAGATAAATAGGAACCGCTCTGGCGGGAAGGTAAACGGCGTTTCCGTGTGCTGCTCTGGTTCACCAGAAGCGGCTTTGTCATGCTGGCCACATGACCTGGAAGCTGTACGCCAGCTCCTTCGGCCAATAAAGCGAGCTGAGCGCCGCAACCCCAGAGTCGGTCATGACTAGACCTAATTGTCAGGGGTCCCTTTAGCTTTCTAAGATCCATTGATGGGACACGGGTGGTGCTGTGGTCTAAACAACTGAACCTAGGGCTTGCCAATAAGAATGTCGGCGGTTCGAATCCCCTCGACGGTGTGAGGTCCTGTTGTTCGGTCCCAGCTCCTGCCCACCTCGAAGTTCGAAAGCACGCCAAAGTCATATAGAGGAGGGAGAAAGGTTGTTTTCTGCTGCTCCTGAGAAGCAGACACGGAGCAATGGATTCAAACTACAAGAAAGAAGATTCCACCTAAACATTAGAAAGAACTTCCTGACAGTAAGAGCTGTTCGACAGTGGAATTTGCTGCCAAGGAGTGTGGTGGAGTCTCCTTCTTTGGAGGTCTTTAAGCAGAGGCTTGACAGCCACCTGTCAGGAATGCTTTGATGGTTTTTCCTGCTTGGCAGGGGGTTGGACTGGATGGCCCTTGTGGTCTCTTCCAACTCTAGGATTCTATGATTCTAGGTACCACTCCGGCGGGAGGTAAACAGCATTTCTGTGCACTGCTCTGGTTCGCCAGAAGTGCCTTAGTCATGCTGGCCACATGGCCCGGAAGCTGTCTGCAGACAAACGCCGGCTCCCTCGGCTTATAGAGCGAGATGAGCACCGCAACCCCAGAGTTGTTCGCGACTGGACCTAATGGTCAGGGGTACCTTTACCTTTACCTTAAGATCCATTGAGTCCAATTGGGCTTTCTCCAGGGCAAGTGTGCATAGAATTGCAGCCTTAGTTACATGCAGCTGTATTTGCTCACATTCTTTCCTTCCTTCCTTTTCTCTCCCCCCCTCTCTCTGTTGTCTTCTTTTTCCATTTTAGAATGTACCATATTTTTCACTCTATAAGGTGCACCTGACCATAGGATGCACCTAGTTTTTAGAGGGGAAATGCCCCATTTTCTTGTGAATCAGCTCAATTTTCTGCAGCTTCTTTTGCAAAGGAGAAAAGCCCCATTTTTTGAGGATCAGCTCAAAGTTGTTGAGCTTGCTTTGCAAAGGGAAAAAACCCTGTTTTATGGGGTTTAACTCACAGTTCTGCAGCTTCAGGAAGCCATTTCTACAGTTTCCAGACAGATAATCTAATCAGCCAGTCACATGTCACTGGGGAAACTGCCTCCCTCTGCAAGGGGGCGGGGCTGGAATCTCTCTCCCCGATCGTTTGCTGAGCAGCTGCTCAGCGGGCTTCCTTTCAACACCCCCTCCCCCCTCTCTTTTTAAAAAAAGCAAGATCTGCTTTTGCCCCTGGGCAGTTCAGCTCCAGGGACCACACATTCGCTCCATAAGATGCACTGACATTTCCCCTTACTTTTTAGGAGGAAAAAAGTGTGTCTTATGGAGCGAAAAATACGGTAGGTTCCTTGCGGGCAAGGACCTGTCTATTGTTTGCTTATGTAAGTCTGTGAAGTGCCATGTAGAATCCATAGTCTAGTCTGCTGTGTCTAGCAGTGACCAGCCAGATGCCCCAGAGACATTCACAAAGGGAGCAGAGTGGGGATAACAATCCATTGCTCGCCCCGGCATCTGTGCTAATCAAAGATATGCTGCCTCGCATATCGGAGCTTTTAGCTTTCAACATGTTGAAACGTGGTTAATGAGTGACGTTGTTCCTTGTATTCTGATTGCTTCCCCAGATGTGGTTCTTCCAACCCCCCCCCCCCAAAAAAAAAGATAGGAAAAGGTATTTCACAATTATAGATAGTTATTTGCCATGGGTTTCTGTGTGATGCAGGATCATGCAAGAATGCTCTGGGCTGTGTTGCAACTCCAGCCTCCCTTCCTTTTCCCAAATGGCAGACAATAATGGGGTCAGGTCTCTGCCCTTTGACCCCCTTGCCCCTCACATTCAGCCCCCCCGGGAGCTTTAAACACATCCTCGTAGGCTCTGCCTAGGCTCACTACTGCAAACATCAAATTTTTTGCTTACCAGTTGAGAAGAATGCCTCCTTCTGATTTTTAATGCCTGCACTGGCTTGGGAGCAGGAGGGATGGGTCCAAGACTGGAGAGATGGGGAGAGCCAAGAACCATGCCTTGAAAGCTAAAAGCATGGAAGTGAGGAAATCTAACTTTATTTGGTTTGAGGCCTAGCCAGCTTGTCCACAAACGGTGTTACCCTTTTTACACGCATTGACTCTGTCTGTTACATCTCCAACTCTTGAGATGGCTACTTTATCTTCGGTTATGACCTCAAACAGAGCTATTAATAGCACATTCCTGAAAGCATGTCCAAATGCCAAGCAATACTTTGCTGCACTGGAAATTGCTTTGAAAGCTGCTTCGGGTTTCAAAATTAGCTTGCTAGAGTGGGAGCTGCTGTTCAGAAACATGTCAGGGGTACTCAGTTCTCTGCATCACTGAGGAAAAGGCTCAGACTTACCACTGTCAAGCCACCCTAGAAAAACAGGTGTGTGGCATGTTGCGGGTGTGGGATTTGCTTCTTCCTGGTGACATCCAAAATGGCCTCTCTGTAAGACAGTTGTGCCTAGAGTCTAGCCTTCAGTTCAGTGGGGACGGACCTCTTCAGAAATGAGTCTCTGTTCCTTCAAAAGCAGGTGAGTCAGTGAGCCCACCTAGGCCCAGAAGCTCTGAGGTATCAGCAGGCTCCCACAACTCATGGATCATCCATGGGGGAATCTGGAGCAATATCTCAACAGCTGGTAGAGGTCAAGGCTTTGGCACTATGCATGAAAGGTAGTGAACACTCCCTTTGGGGCCAAGGAGAAATGTGTCCTGGGGATTTGAAGTTTCTGACAATTCCAGGGACACTGGGGAAGGGAGTAGAGTGGCCGCTACTGACCACTGAGAGCCTTTGGTCTCTTACTTTTCTTGCTCTTTCAATACAATACAATACAATACAGTTTATTCGACCGTCAGTCAGAGCACAATCATTATCCATACAAAAATTTAAAACGTCTAAACATCTCGGAAAGCTTTACACTAAAACATACAATGAGAAGTAGATTATACATTTAGACCTATGTCAATACTGTCAATTTTAACCTTACGGCATTTAAAGGCCAAAAAAAAAAGAAATTTGGCCACCAAGAGGGTTGTGGTACCAGTAAAATTGCTCAGCAAAAACAAAACCTGTCTTTCTCTGTCTACTAGGTTAAGTTGGCATAAGAGTGGAGCTATCAGTTTTTGTCTAAGATCTACATAAAATGGGCAGGTCAAAAGAATATGTTCAGTTGACTCAACTGTTCCCAGGGCACAGGGACAAAATCTCAGAGCATATGGAACTCCCCTGAACCTTCCCCACAAAACCGCCGTATCCAGAACGTTTAATCTAGCGGCTGTGATGAGTCTACGGTATTCCACATAGTGGATTTCCGCCAGATAAGGGGCTGGTGAAATCTTGCTCTTTCTCTTCTTCCCCATCCTACCTCTCAGGTCATTCTTCAGGGACCACATCCTGTGGGATATGAGTGGGTGGTTCCTGTATCTGGGACATAGGTCCATTGCCAATTCTAGATGGGGTGGTGCTCCCTCTGAAGGAGCAGGTACACAGTCTCTGGGTACTCCTTGTACCATCTCTGTCCCTAGAGGCCCAAGTGACCTCTATAGCTAGGAGAACTTTTTGCCAGCTCTGGCTGGTGCAGCAGCTGTGACCATTCCTGGAGACCAATAGCTTGACCATCGTGGTACATGCACTGGTAACTTCAAGGCTTGATTACTGTACATTGGTACCTCGGGTTAAGAACTTAATTTGTTCTGGAGGTCCATTCTTAACCTAAAACTGTTCTTAACCTGAGGTACCACTTTAACTAATGGGGCCTCCCACTGCCGCTGCACTATTTCTGCTCTCATCCTGAAGCAAAGTTCTTAACCCGAGGTACTATTTCTGGGTTAGCGGAGTCTGTAACCTGAAGCATCTGTAACCTGGAGCGTCTGTAACCTGAAGCGTCTGTAACCTGAGGTACTACTGTAATGCAATTTGTATGGGGCTACCCTTGGGTGGGGCTGTGGGTTCAACCACAGAGCCTAGGGCTTGCCGATCAGGTCAGCTGTTCGAATCCCCATGACAGGGTGAGCTCCCATTGCTCGGTCCCTGCTCCTGCCAACCTAGCAGTTCAAAAGCACGTCAAAGTGCAAGTAGATAAATAGGTACTGCTGCAGCGAGAAGGTAAACGGCGTTTCCGTGCGCTGCTCTTGCTCGCCAGAAGTGGCTTAGTCATGCTGGCCACATGACCTGGAAGCTGTACGCTGGCTCCCTCGGCCAATAAAGCGAGATGAACGCCACAACCCCAGAGTCGGTCACGACTGAACCTAATGGTGCCTTTACCTTTACCTTTACCTTTACCTTTACCCTTGTATCTGGTCTGGAAACTTCAGCTAGTGAAGAATGCCGTGCCCAGGCTGCTCACAGTAGCAGATTACTGACTACACATTATCCTGCTGCTGAGGGAGCTGCACTGGTTGCTGATTTGCTACTGGGCCAGGTTCAGAGTATCCAAATTAATTTACAAAGCCCTAAACAACTTGGGCATATAGTACTTTAGGGACCGTCTGATCTTTCAGGCACTGATATCCTCTGATGGGGCAATTCTGGTGGCTCCCTGTGTCCCTGAAGTTCAGCTGGCCTTCACAAGCAATGAGCCTTTAGTGCAGCAGACCCTGGTTTGTGCAGTTCCCTGCCGGCAAGAGTTTGGCGGGAATCACCTTTCCCTCCATTCGGACGTCTTTTGAAGACTTTCCTGTTTGGACAAGCCTTTGCAACGTGAATTTTCATTTCAATCCAGTCGGTACTTAATGATGTTTATAACAATGTTCTTATGTTCTTATGTTCGTTGATTTTTGTTTTTAAATGCCGTACTCCACCTTGTTATATCGGCATGAAAGTGTGAAAGGAAATGCGCAAGTAAATAAAATACAGCTTTCAACACTCCCAGAGGGCAGTTATCAGCCCAGAACTTTATAACCAGTGTCTGTTTAAATTGGAACCTGAATTAACTGTGGCCCACCTATAGAAAACGTTCGTTAAAAAAGCAAGATTTGGCTTCACATCAGAGACTACACAAATAGTTTTTACACACGCACACATTCAGAAACACCTATCCTCCATTCACCGGCAATGCAAATGTCACTAATAGAATGTAAATAAAGACAAGAAAGCTAGCTGCGGCCCAGTGACTCATTATGCATTTCCGATGTGACCATTGGGGCTGAACGTATTGCTCACGTATTGCTCACTAGATTAGTGAGAACTCTACATTCTCCCACTGAATGTGTTTCTTCAAAGGTCAAAGAGAGGAAAGCTAGAGAGACTAGGTTGAAACTACAAATGGTGTTCTGTTTGGTCTAAGGCCAAGTGGGTTGAATGAAGAAAGCGAGACAATAAATATGAAGAATTAAATGTCCAATCTGGAAGAGTAGTCTTGGTTCTGGAGAAGTCATGTCCATAAATTAAATTATGGCAACTGCAAGTGGTGGTTTTACTTTCAATGATTGATTTTGCCCTTTGTGAATAATCATAACTTCTCACAGTAGGAAGAAATGGCATGAGAACCATGTCTATACTTACAAAACCCTTTGTCTTTGTCCACATCTATAAAATCAAGTTCCTGATCCCAACGCAACCAAGAAATTGAACCTGTAGCTATGGGCAGAGAAGCTGGCTCAATTTTCAGTGACTCCCATTGAATTTAGTGGGACAAAGTAAATGGGCTGTAATCTGGGACGTGGTTGAGGAAGCCCCAAATAACATATGGACCTAAACATAAGAGCTGTTGATCTGACCATGGGCTTCTCCAGCCCACCATTCTATTCTCACGGAGGCCAACCAGATGCCTGTAGGAACTCAACAAGCAGGACATAAGTGCAGCAGCACTCTCCTGGACATGAGTATAGTACCACCACACCCCAGAGGGTACCTTTTGACTAACTTTGGAGGACAATTTTTTCTTGAAAAGCAGTATACAGATTTATGAACTAAATAAATAAAAACTATGGAGAGGTCCAGGAGAATCAACTAGATTACACTTCCCACCTGTCCCTCACAGGAAATCAACATCCACCAGTTTGACCAAGGCAGTTTCAGTTCCACAAAACCACTGAAAATAAACTCTTTGTGTTACCAATTCCTGTTTCTGTATTTTCTGACACTGTGTTCCAAATTGTCATTTAGGAGAAAGAAATTCAGATGGTAATGCATATGTAAGCACTTCTTAACATGAAGCTGAGCCTCTTCTCAGCTTGTTCTGATGCTGTCCTGGCCCATTCAGCTGGTTCTTTCCATCTGAATTTGATTGCTGTCATGACATTCAGTCAAGCTAAATTTGTGATCTCTCAAAGACTGAGGGACATTGCTAGACAAGGAGACATTGCCCGTGTGAAACCAGGGATGTTTTTTTGGGATCAGATATTCCAGATTTCACCAGCCCCTTATCTGGCGGAAATCCACTATGTGGAATACCGTAGACTCCTCATAGCCGCCAGGTTAAACGTTCTGGATACGGCGGTTTTGTGGGGAAGATACAGGGGAGTTCCATATGCTCTGAGATGTTGTCCCTGTGCCCTGGGAACGGTTGAGTCAACTGAACATATTCTTTTGACCTGCCCATTTTATGTAGATCTTAGACAAAAACTGATAGCCCCACTCTTATGCCAACTTAACCTAGTAGACAGAGAAAGACAGGTTTTGTTTTTGCTGAGCAATTTTACTGGTACCACAACACTCTTGGTGGCCAAATTTCTTTTTTTGGCCTTTAAACGCCGTAAGGTTAAGATTGACAGTATTGACATGGGTCTAAATGTATAATCTACTTCTCATTGTATGTTTTAGCTTTCCGAGATGTTTAGACGTTTTTTAAATTTTGTATGGATAATGATTGTGCTCTGACGGTCGAATAAACTGCATTGTTGTTGTTGATTGCTGTCATCAGCAAAGTGCTTCCTTGTTTTTTATGCTGAAGGTGTTCCAAGAAAACAGTATAGTTAAAAATTGCATGAGGATTTGGAAGTTTTCAGTGTAATGCAGAATTAGCTGACGCGATCTCAGTCTCCTCCATTTGCAGCAGGGAAAATGTAAAAGGTCACTAAATCTGTGACATGGAAAAGATGTCAATAATTATTGCAACTCACTCTAAAGCAGTGAAGAAGATGCAGCGTATTATTACATGCAACTTCTTTGGTCTCGTGGAATTTTAACTTTTGAGTGTCATGCCTGTGCTAGACTTAATATAACAACCAGATTGTTGGCTAAATAATGATCAAGGGCAACCCAAAAACACCCTCTATTTGCCAAAGATAAGGGCCCTGGCTGATTGGTTTGTAGGTATTTGATCATGTGGGGCATTTCGCCACCTGCTTGGTTAAGTAAATATTCGCCTGTATTTTTTAATCAAACTAGGTTATCCTATAAGGGCTTGGCAAACAGATTCCCTTTCTCCCTCCTTATGCTAACTTAGCCCAATAGTTCTCCTGCTTAGTTTTGAATGTGGTGGTACTAACTCATAAAATTAATTCCCATTTTGTGGAATTGTCAGAAATGAGGATTGTTCTGACCCCTGTTTGAACTCATCAGCCGAAATGAAGTTGTTCAGTGAGCTGGAGAAGACAAAGCGGAGTCCTTAGAAATTAATCAACACCATCAGCCTTTGCAATAGGCCTGAAAATGGCATACACACACACACACACCAAGGCTGACCCTGAACAGCTCCGGATTCCCTTCGTAAATGAAAGTCATCATTCTTGGCAAGGAAGATACTAAATTATAGGCTTTTAAATTTAATTTTCAGTTTACTTGTGTTTTCGATTAGGGTGCCATGTTTCATAAAGACAGTAGTACCTTTAAGTAGTAAAAGCCTTCATTTACCATCCCAGGACCGGTTGTAATAAAATGTAAATAAGGACAAAAAACAGTTCGCAAATGAAAGCGGGCTGCTGTTTTCGCCCCCACCCCTTTCCTCAGTGACACCTTAAGCAACAATACCAAATTATTTTTCTTCATACCAAAATCAATAACAGGCTTGGAAATAAAAAGTAGCCCTTGAGCCTCAGGCCACAGATTTTCATGACAGGCTACTAAAACTATCTTTCAGTAGCCCGAAGGCCTGCCAGCTAATCATTCACTTTCCTTTCGCTATTTAGTTGCTGGATACCTCTCCGGGCTAGTAAAGCTTAAAAGCTATGTGACAAATTGTCTGCTAAAGCAACATTGTACTTTTCTTTTCCTTTTCTTTTTCTATCTTCATGGAACCTTAATCTTTTGCTTGTATACAAAGTTCATGTTGCTTCTGCGAGCAACAAAAAATGATGATAATATGAACTGCTTGGAAACTTCCAGAAGAAATATAGGAGACATTATTGGTCTCCCTCTAAACTCATTAAAGTCAACACTGAAGCTTTCATAGACGTTCACGAGCTTAGGACGGAGGCCTTAATAAACAGAAACCAACTTAAAGTGCTCTCTTTTCTCATACACACAGACACACACAGCTTTTAATAGCAAAATCTTACTTTCCGTTTTAAAGTTTAAGCAATTGGTAAAAAGTTATTCTGTTTGGTTGCCTGTCTATCTATCTAGCCGGCTCTACCATTGGACAGAGTGAGATGGTTGCTTCATGCAGCAAATGCTGAGGTAGATGGTTATGGAGTGGTGCTGAGGTAGTGGAGGACAGAGCTGCATGTAGCACATAGCCTGTTCTGGCCCCTAAGCTAGCCTGCTGTCCAGTCTTCACAGCTGAAATAAGATTCAACTTCCAGTCCATTTGAGTACCATATGTGAAATGGAAACCTTCTTACCTTTTGCCCCTGCAGCAAAATGTCTTTGGGTGGCCCTGTTTATCGTGTCTGTCTAGGAACCTAAAACAAGAATGGAGATGTTTAGTTTTTTAATAATAATAATAATAATAATAATTTATTATTTGTACCCCGCCCATCTGGCTGGGTCTCCCCAGCCACTCTGGGCGGCTTCCAACAAAGATTAAAACTACATTAAAATGTCACTCATTAAAAACTTCCCTAAACAGGGCTGCCTTCAGATGTCTTCTAAAAGTCAGGTAGTTGTTTATCTCTTTGACATCTGACGGGAGGGCGTTCCACAGGGCGGGCGTCACTACTATTGCCAGGTAGTCAATACCGAGGTCTGGTATGACAGTAAATGCCAGGTTTGGCCCATATTTGCTACCTGCTACCTTAAGGGACGCGGGTGGCGCTGTGGGTTAAACCACAGAGCCTAGTGCTTGCCGATCAGAAGGTCGGTGGTTCGAATCCCTGCGACAGGGTGAGCTCCCGTTGCTTGGTCCCTGCTCCTGCCAACCTAGCAGTTCAAAAGCACGTCAAAGTGCAAGTAGATAAATAGGTACCACTGCAGAGGGAAGGTAAACGGCGTTTCCGTGCGCTGCTCTGGTTCGCCAGAAGCGGCTTAGTCATACTGGCCACATGACCTGGAAGCTGAACACCGGCTCCCTCAGCCAGTAAAGCGAGATGAGCACCGCAACCCCAGAGTCGGTCACAAATGGACCTAATGGTCAGGGGTCCCTTTACCTTTACCTACCTTAAGCCTATCAGATTCTTCTCTGACTCTGGATGAGGTGGTAGAATAGACCAAACCACTTCAAACTAAAGGTGAAAGATACCATTTCTGAATGTTTTCCCTTTCCCCACATTAAAATATATATTTACAAGTAGAAGAGCATCTGTGTGCTAGTGTTCTAATTCCAGATATTTTACATTGGGAAACTGCAATCTGAACTGGTCAGAACATATGAAAATAAGAAGAGCTTGCTGGATCAGGCCAATGGTTTATGAAGTCCCAATACTGATCCTTGGGGACTACTCTTTACATCAACTGTCCATTTATTATCTGTCTCCGTTTCCTGTTACACAACCAATCCCTTTTCCACAAGACAACCTCTCTTCTTATTCCATGACTGCTAAGCTTACTTAGGAGTCTTTAGTGGGATACATTATGGGCAGCTTTTGGAAATTCCAAATACACTATGTCAACTGGAATACCCATCTATATGCTTGTTGACATTCTCAAAAACCTTTAACTGGTTAGTGAAACAGGACTCATCCTTGCAGAAGCCATGCTGGTTCTGCTTCAGCAAGGCTTGTTCCTCTGTATGCTTGCTTATTTTATCTTTAACAATACTTTCCATGAGTTTCCTCCAGACATATGTTAAGCTAACCAGCCTGTGATTTCCAGGATCTGCCCCTCCCTCTGGGAAAATTAGTATTACATTGACCACTTTTCAGTCCTCAGTGGGGCTGATCAGCTGGGGGCTGATCTTAGGGACAAGTTATATCTTTCAATTCCAAGATCAGCAATTTCACATTTGATTTGTTTGAGAACTCCCAAGTGGAAGTCTTCTGGACCTGGTGATTTTGTAAGCTTCTGTTTTGATTATTAGGTTGTCTCTTGTCACTACCATTTGCCTGAATTTCTCAGACTATATATTTCTGTAAAAGTCGTTCACCTCCCTGTAAATTAATTAGCTGAAGGGGGTTTAAAAAAATCACAGGTCTCACCCATCCAACACCTTCTCCACTGGGCCACCTATTTTTCTGATTTTATTTTCACTTACACAGAACCTCCCTATCCACAATTTAGAAAGCCTGCATTCTACTAGTCCTCTTTGTTTGGATAATTATATCAGTATCTTTTCCCTCTATCTCCATGGGCCCCTTCCTTCCTTCCTTCCTTCCTTTTCTGGTCCCACACAAAGCTATATAGAAGAAAAGTGGGGGTAGGGAGAAGGGAAAGAAACATCTTAGCTTAGACCTGTCTCTGACTGTACATCAGTTGTATCATTATTGGCAGTTGATCGAGTGCCTTGCATTTGTTTAATGACGCATGGTTGACTTAACCTTCTAGACTGTACTTCCCTGAGGAGAATCCGCTTTCTCCTAGAAATTGAGTCATGTCAGAGCAACATGTTAATTATTATTGTAGTCATAATTCTCCACTCCATCGTAGGCACAGTTTGATACTTCTCACTTGCTGTAAATAAGGTACCTACATTACAAAGCCTCGTCTTGCTGCTGCTGCTGAACAAAATCACAAAGCCTCAGTCATCTGTGTAATTACAATACTAAAGTTCCAGAAATGAAACCACGCTCTCTTAAATGTAGCAGCATTTATAGCTGCTGGTTTAATATGTATCCTTGTGATACTGGGTTGAATTCTCAATAGTTCAGGTGAAGGAACGAACCAGATGAGTACTCTCTCTCTCTCTCTCTCTCTCTCTCTCTCTCTCTCTCTCTCTCTCTCTCATCACAGCTTCTTTTCTGTGCCCTTGAACCAGGATAGCTCTATGAGAGGACACTTGCTTTCCATGCAGAATGTCTCAGGCTAATCTCCAGCAAAAGGGTTCTCAGGTGTCTGAAACCTTGGGGAAATGACTCCTGTAAAATAGGCAGTACTGGGATTGATGGATTGGTGGTCCAATTTGGTAAAAGTCACCTTCATATTTGAAGGAAATCAGCCCTGAGTGCTCACTGGAAGGACAGATCCTGAAGCTGAGGCTCCAATACTTTGGCCACCTTATGAGAAGAGAAGACTCCCTGGAAAAGACCCTGACGTTGGGAAAGATTGAGGGCACAAGGAGAAGGGGACGACAGAGGACGAGATGGTTGGACAGTGTTCTCGAAGCTACCAACATGAGTCTGACCAAACTGTGGGAGGCAGTGGAAGACAGGAGTGCCTGGTGTGCTCTGGTCCACAGGGTCACAAAGAGTCGGACACAACTGAATGACTAAACAACAACAACAACAACCACCTTCATATTATCTGCCCAAGGAGTCATGCAGACCTTGACATTGGGTCAGATCCAAAGCAAATTGCACTTAGATCTCATTGAAATCAATGCAAAGTTTAGTCTTGACTTTACTGAAGTCCCATTGATTTCACCGGGAACTAAGCATAACTAACGCAGGGTTGTATTTGACTGAGTCAAATGGGTGTACTCTGAGTAATATGTAGGAACAATTCATAGTTTGTTTGGATCCAACTCTACAGTCTAACAGGGAACCCTAAACAGACCTCTCTGAGGAGGTCAAGATACCAGACTGTGCCCATGATTACCAGCATAGACTTGGGTGGAAAGGAACCTGAATTAACCCACCAAGAGTCACTACCCAGGATGTTTTTCCCCTATAAGGCCTGCACTGGAGAAGGCAAGGAGTTCAGCCTGAGGCCATTAAGGTACACAGTTCTAAGCTAAAACACTTTTAAATTCATGGCAGCTTCCTTGGCAATTGTGGGTGTCTGCCAAAGTGAGCAGGCGAGAAGTAAGACGGGGAATCACATATTGTGTATACTTGTGGTAAGCTGCAGCTGCTTTGCAACGAGTTGTAGACATATCTGCTCTGTTTATCAGGTACAGGGGGAGAGAGTCTGTGCTATAGCAGTTATAAAGTGCATCTGTAGTACTGTACTGGGCTGCCAAATGGCAACCTTGAAACTCTGTATTTGGAAATAGGTATGACATGATCTCTTCATGATGTTAGTTCCCTAAGTTTCTTATTTTTCCAGTCTTAAATTTAGTCCTCTGCACTTCTGCAGCAATTAGTGAATTCTTTTCTAAAAGATCCTCTAAATAGCATTTCAGTGTTATTTTCGCCTATTAAACACATTTTTGTATGCCGTTTTGACTGGTGATGTACACATTTTTTGCAAACAATTTCTCCCAATAGAATGCATTTTGATATGTTAACTCACTAGTTTACTTGGTTTCATGCACACATTACCCTAAAGTATGTGTTTTTGTAAAAGTTGGTTGGTTGGAAAAATGCATTGCAAAGTTCAGTTGTGCGAATTTGGAAGGCTGGCTATTGTTTCAGTTCTCATATTGCTTTGGAAAGCGTGGATGTGATAGATTTGGCTACAAATGCAAACAGAGTCGGACTTTTACCTCATCCATCCTTGGAAACGAAGGCAAACAAATAACCTAACACTGAATCATTGCATGGGTCTAGCATCCTAGTTAATTTGCATTCTTGTTCCTTTGAGCATCACAAAGGAAACTGACTTGTACTAAGTCAGACCATTGGTCTGTCTAACTCAGTATTGTCTACACCAGGGTTAGCGAATGTGGTGCTCACCATATTTTGTTGTACTCCGCTTCCTACCATGGTTAGTGGCAAGGGAAAATAGGAGTTGCAGTAGAGCAACGACTGGAGGGTGTCACTTTAATTATCCCTGGTGTGCGCTGTCTAGCAGTGGCTCTCCTGGGCTTGCAGGAGGGGAACATGCCCAACCCTACCTGGATATGCTGGGGATTGAACCTGGGACATAGCTGTCAACTTTCAGATTTGAAAATAAGGGATCAGCAGCCTCACCTGTCCCGGGGACAGTCTATGGTTCTCGAGGACAGTCCACGCCGCGCTAAGCCCCCCAGGCTACAAATTAATTTACACCAGGCTACACACCATCATCTTTCCCCACCTCAGGGTCTCTTTTCCAGGGAGTCTTCTCTTCTCATGAGATGCTTCAGGATCTGTCCTTCCGGTGAGCAGCCAGGGCCGATGTCCTTCAGAATGGATCGGTTTGATCTTCTTGCAGTCCACGGGACTCCAGCACCACAATTCAAAAACGTCAATTCTTCATGGGGGGATTGATCAGATTCACTCTTTTGGCTCTCTGGCATCCATTAACGACTTATTATACAAACGTGTTGCAGACTTTGCATCCTTTAACACTCTTTTGGAAGGAGTGTATTTGTGGGCTGGGCCAGAGTGGTTGATTTTACATGCAAGCAAAGCACAAACATCCTATTCTCTGTAACTATTGGTGAGCAACACAGCCGAGCAACGCAGCTGAGGAGCCTCCCTGGCCGGCAGGGAGGGAGAGGAGCTGCTTCCTTTGAAATCCAGGAAATTTACGGGATATCTAACAATCAGCAGCAGGAAACGGCGTTGGAATAAGGAAATTTCCCACCAAAAAAGGGAAGGTTGACAGCTATGCTGGGAGCTTCTGCATTCGTTGAGGTATGTTCCTGTTAGAGCCAGATTAGGGATGCTCATCCTGAGTTCAGGGATCAGCAAACTTTTTCATCAGGGGGCCGGTCCACTGTCCCTCAGACCTTGTGGGGGGGCCGGGCAATATTTTGAAAAACATAAATACCCTGCAAGCTGGTCCCACAGCTGCCTCCGGACCTGGAGGAGGAACACACTCTGCACGCACTCAGGAGCGTGTCTCGGCGCTACCCACTCACCGGCATTGTTGATGAGCAGCAGCCGCTCCATTGGCCCACCCCCGTGGAGCTCCCAGGTGACATGCACCATGAACTGCAGCCCGTCGTCCAAGGCCAGAACGGCGGGCAGGCTGCGCACGCAGAGTGCTGGGCAGGCGGTGCGCAGCTGACCCTCCAGCTGCTCCAGCACGGCCGCTGAGCGCGCCACCAGCAGCAGTGCCAAGCCGGGTGCCAGGTGTGGGGCCAGCAGGTGCGCCAAGTCCCATCTGAATCCCCGCGACGCGCCCGTCACGATGCCCATGGCGCGGCCCAGACCCACCGCCTGTCCATCTATGGCCACGCCAGGTTTACCTCAGCGTGTGGGCGTCAAGGCTTCAGATTGGTTGCAGGAACTTCCTACAGCCAATCCAAAGCCACACCAATGTTGCTGCCCGCCCAGAGGCGCCTGCGGCTTCGGATTGGCTGCAGGAGCTTCCTGCAGCCAATCCGAAGCCGTGCCAGCGTCACGGAAGTCAGTCCCCGTGCGGCGAGGCGTCTGCGGCTTCTTTTCAAGGAAATGCCGCGCCACGCTGGTTTAGCTCAGCGCGGGGACTGACCGAGCGGGCGGCAGGATCCGCGGGCCGGATTTACGAGCCTGGTGGGCCGCATCCGGCCCCTAGGCCGTAGTTTGCTGACCCCTGACTTAGTTGATGTACCAGCATTGTCCTTGTAGAGCCTGAGATTCTGGGTGCATGCAACATTGCACAACCCAGTGTCACACTGAAATTGGGCCCAGTTCCTTCAAAATCAATAGGGCTTGCTTTTGAGTAAATAGGTTTAGCACCGGGGGAGCCAGCCCCCTGCCTGAAACCGTTTTCTTATTTAAAACAGAAAAATCTTTGGCACTGACCTTCCACAGACTTGTTTGTAGTTGGCTATTCCAGCATACCATACCTGCGAGTGTATTGACTGGAGTATTTTGCCTGTCAGGATTAACTTAATGTTGTTATCTTTGGCTGTAATGGGTTTTGAGCCTGCTGTTGCCTGCCTGCAAATGCAGCCGTAAATTACTTTACAGTAAGACATGATGATTTGCTAAGTCTCTTGATAGGTTCTTTAGTCAGATTTAGAGTAAAATGTGAGGTAGAAAAAAGTTTTAAGGCACTAGATTTATATTTGGAAGGTAACGTTTCTGGAGCCTTCTAGGGCTAATCTCTCCTGACAAAATTTGGTTTATACAGCTGAAAACACAGCAGCATTCAAAGCATCTGAAAATACTTCTCTCTGAATGAAGTAGTAAATATTATTTTCCTACCCCCCTTTCTCTATAGGCATTCATGGCTTCACAAATACTACACCTCCCATTTACAGTGAATTCCACATTTGCAGGAAACATGGCTTTTACCCGATTAAAGATATCTTAAGCTGCAATCCTATACCTGCTTATCTGGTAGCAAACCTCACTGAGCTCAGTGAGACTTACTTCTGAGTAGAAACATAATGTATTGTGCTGTTAATTGATTAATTATAGAAGTTTTTATTAGATTAACTTAATTCAGTAAATCTGCATATGTTTGCACAAGATTAAAAACCAAGCTTATATTAAAGCTACCCCTCCCCGATTTCCTTCTTATAAAGGACATTTAACACACAGCCCCCTCCCTCAAAGAATTCTGGGCACTGTAGTTTGTTGAGGGTTACTGAGAATTAAAACTCTTGTGAGGGGTAAACTCCACTGCCCAGAATTCATTGAGGGAAAGAATGTGTTTTGAATGTGTTTTAAAGGTATTGTGATTCTTTTAAGGACTTTCAGAGACTTCCGTTTGTTAGTTTTGATGTTTTGAATCAAATCACAAATCACAAATCTCTTTATTACGGTCCAAGACCAGAAAGCAATTTGTAAAAGATGTGGTAGTGTAAGTTGTATTGTCTTACAAATAAAAACAGAAATGCGGGCCAATTCATAGAATTGGTGCTTACATTTAAAACCATATTTCAGTCTCTTAAAGTTTAAAATTTAAGTTCATAAGTCTCTGCTGTCTATTATTGGACCATCAGGGTTACATTTTGGACCCCGTTGCTGATAGATGTTTTGAATAATTTCATAAAGTTTTTCATATTGTATTTGTTTCTGGTCATTGTGTTGCTGTTGATATTGTTGATTCACATTTTGCAACACAAGGGTTTGTTTGTTTACTCATTGTATGATAAAGGGCAGACTGACTCTTCTAAGGCTGTGTTTGCTATCTTCAGTTTTTGTGTTAAAATAATGGTCACTGCTAACAATCTGCTGCCTGATTAACTCAGGCCACTTTTTTTTTTACTCAAATATATTTTAAAAAAACAATTAACTGATTTTAGGTACTTTTCCAAATCATTCCAAGAGTTACTTACAATAATATAAACATACAACAACACAGGGAAAATAAAAAAAAAGAAAGAAGCTAAAATGAATGCAATAAAACACCAATAACATCTTAAACAGATGAAAGAGAAGCATAAAATCCAAACATTCATAGATAAAAATGCCTGGGCAAATAAGGCCTTTTCTTGCAATCCAAATAACATCAAAGAAAGAACCAGGTGGGCATCTCTTGGGAGAATATTCCATAATCCATAATCAGGGCACCACCACTGATAAAGCAATCGCCCCAGTTGCAGAACTCACTGAATCTAGAATACTGGGGAACCTGAACATGACTGTGAGTAGCTTCCTTATGGAGATAGGTGGTCCATCAGGCACCCTAGACTGAAGTTATAAGGTATGCATCAGCACTTCAAATTGAGTCTTGAAACAGTCTGAGAGCCAGTGTAAAAAAAGGTAAAGGGACCCCTGACCATTAGGTCCAGTCGTGTCCGACTCTGGGGTTGCGGCGCTCATCTCGCTTTATTGGCCGAGAGTCGGCGTACAGCTTCCGGGTCATGTGGCCAGCATGACAAAGCCGCTTCTGGTGAACCAGAGCAGCGCACAGAAACGCCGTTTACCTTCCTGCCAGAGCGGTTCCTATTTATCTACTTGCACTTTGACGTGCTTTCGAACTGCTAGGTGGGCGGGAGCTGGGACCAAGCAATGGGAGCTCACCCCGTCGCAGGGATTCGAACCGCCGATCTTCTGATCAGCAAGCCCTAGGCTCTGTGGTTTAACCCACAGCGCCACCTGGGTCCCTGAGAGCCAGTGTACAAATTGCAAAACAGACAACACGGTACAGTAGAATAATATATCAAAATGACACAAACCGTGAAGAATATTCAATCATATATATATGCAACAGGAGGAAATCTACTCCATACAACGTACAAATGTCTCAAAAGGTGCAAAGAGATTCAAAAGTGCAATGTCCGATGTGCAACAAGTCCAATGTCATAAAGTGCTAAAGTCTCTCAGGAGTCCACGTCTGCTTCTCCCGACGGGCGGCTAGCTTGTATTATCCCTGTTTCACTATTATCGTTTCTTCAGGGACAGACATCGTCTTAAATAATAATAATTATAATTTACAGTGTACATAGCGAGCGTTTACATTCTTAGAATAAATAAATAGACATATTAACATCTAAAAAGTTACTCACCAAATTGTTCATACACAAACACTTAACTAGGCTGAAACGCTCACAACCTCAACGGTTCCTGGTGGGTAAAGCTAAACTAAACAGAAGGTTACAAGGTTAAATACAATTTCTCCTAAGTCCTCAATCATGACAGGGCAATACATTAACAAACACCAATAGGTTTTAAAGGTACAAACACCCCAAAAAATGTAATTAATTTTACAAGTATCCTGAAAACATCTACCACAAAATATTCAAATAAAATTTACTCACAAGCTATAAATAGGTTAATTCCACCGAATCAACCTATTTAATACGGGGATAATACAAGCTAGCCGCCCGTCGGGAGAAGCAGACGTGGACTCCTGAGAGACTTTAGCACTTTATGACATTGGACTTGTTGCATATCGGACATTGCACTTTTGAATCTCCTTTTGAGACATTTGTACGTTGCATAGAGTAGATTTCCTCCGGTTGCATATGCATATATATATATATATATGATTGAATATTCTTCACGGTTTGTGTCATTTTGATATATTATTAGTGTACAAATTGCAGCATTAGTAAGATGTCTTCCCAACATATAGTCCCAGGTAGCAGTTTCACAGCTGTATTTTGTACTAACTGAAGTTTCTGAGCTGTCTTCAAAGTCAGCCAGGGCCAGTCCACCCAGGTGGCAAGATCCACCAGGGCAGCAGATCTAGATGTAGATCTTTATTCAAGGCTGGTCCACCCATGAGGCAAGGTGAGGTAACCACTACAGGCAACAGAGTCTACCTGAGCAGCAGTACCTGCTGTCAATCTTTCCTTCTTCCTTGTTCCTGATGTAGATATTCCCTGACCCCTTCTTCCCTGGCAGGAAAGCAGGACCCATTTGGAGATCTGCCTCAGGTGCCAAAATGTCTTGGGTTGGCCGTGACAGCTGCCCAAGCTGCAAATTACCAGGGCATGGATAACTGAGGTCTAGGAAGGCACAAAAGCTGGAGCTGGTGAAATGTACCCTTTGCCATGAAGATAATCTGCCTTTCCAGTGACAGAGTTAGATTTAGGACCACAGCCAAAACCTATTCCTTTGGGAGGGTGCAACTTCATCCAGAATAGGTTGAAACTGATTAACTGATTAGACAATTAATCAATTAGATTAAATCTGTCAATCATAAATAATAATTGGCTGAACACAGCAAGGCCTTTGGCTTAACTCACCTCTTTGGCATTCTGTTCATCTGCAGGTTTATTTAATTTGATATATCAATGGATTGTTGAAATATTTGAATGCACATGCTCAGGTACAATTCTGGCCTGAGCAAGATCCTGGCCTACTTGCCTTCTTACAAGGGGCCTAGAAATTATGTTTTTTTTTAAAAAAAAACACTGCAATGCAGATACCACATTGAATATTGGTCTGCATATGCATTCTTCCTTTAATGTTCAAGCACTAGCTTGACCACTGCGTCAGTTTCCAAGGTGGGGAGGAAATATACAAAATATGTTGCAATATGATACCTCCCTCAAAGACTGACATATCAGCTTGAAAGCTGTTATTCACCCGTAGTTGTGCATTTCAAGACTGAACATCACCTTGACATCCCTGACAACAACTAAATATGTTCAGTACTGGTGTACCAGGACCCACTTAGTTGAAATTCACAGGCTTCAAATATTATCTGGGTTGCAGATTGGGCTCTTAGTTTTAAAGAGAGATACAGAGTTGTATGGAGAAACATAATGTATGCGCCCTGGTGATGCACATATTCTACTCTGCAACAGTTTAGAAAAAGCACATCAGATTTCTAGCTTATTAACAATTTTGTACTAATATAACGCAGATGCTGCCATTATTTGGATTGCAGTCGGCCCCATTTCAGATCCTACTGAGATGTGAAAGAACAAATTTCCAGACTCCACCTACAGAGGGCTCCTGAAGTCTGTCTCACTTTGCACTTCTTAAAGTAAATACATTTCCATCAAAACATTTGGTTTAGGGTAAGATGTCACTGTCAGCGAATGCACTGAAATCTTTGTTTCAAACAACAAGTAGTTTTCGGAGACAAGAAGTTAACTCCTAGCCACTTATTCCTGGAAAGACGCAAAAAATACCAGCACACACCTCTGTCAGACTATTTGCGTGTCGAAGTCCCCAAACCACCCCTCAAATAATTCACACATCAGTCAGAATTTTAGTTTTGGTTTTTGGCATGATTTTGGCCACAACTTTATTAAAATACAAACAATGTGAGTGGTTGCTTAGGCATTGGTTAAGACTATCTGTCCCACTGGGGACAGAACTGACGACCGTCAGTAAGGGGAAAACCCTCTGGAGAGATAAAGGGAGCCGGGTGGTCTGACCCTCCCCTCTCCCCTCAGGCTCCCAGGACTCTTGCATGGCCTTAGCCCCCGACCGGGGGTTCGGACAAAAAGCATCGAGCCCCTGGATTCCTTTAACGGAATTCCCCTAACACCAGCAACAATTGGAGGGGCAGACCCAGTCAATCATAACCCCTCCTCCAACCAATATAATAACCAATGCCTAACAGCCAACCTTACAAGTTGTGACTATTTGCTTCGCAGTAGGCGAAAACCAGATGGCACCAGCCAATCAGCCAAATGGAAAAAATTCCTACCAGGCCCCTGTCCCAACAGCAGACGACCCCATGACAGGCATAGCAATGTCAACGCAGAGGCCTAAAATATAGGGAGGGAGAGCGGGTGATCAGAAGCACGCAGCCAAGAGGGGGATCACGTTGCAAACCCACCAATATATATCCGCTGGGCTGTCCATCAATAAATCGCAACATACAATTCTCCCCAACAACACCCAGGGTCCAATCACAACAATGGCCATCCATACGATCCCGCCCAGCAACAGAGGGGTGACTTGCTGGCCCCCACCGCAACATGTGCTCTTCATGAAGGAGAACACGCTTTACCCTCCATCAGGGACTTCAAGGCCTGAGCCAGGAATATCAGAGTCTGAGGCTGGGATGTGGCTTAGTAAAGCTCTGTTTGCTGAACCCTTAAAAGCCTCTCAGTCGCAGAAGGGAGCAGGGATATGAAGATTCAAGGTTTGATTGTCCTGGTATAAATGCTCGAAATAGGGCCTTCTGGTTGGGTCTGGTCAACAGACTCCAGATTGGAGAACGCACACTCCCAGTTTGAGTTGGATACACCCTCCCATGGCCTCAGTCTGCTCCTGTCCACTTCTCTTAATTGGTCAGTGTAAATGTAGGTCTCATTTTTGCCAAGTATAGGAATAATGAGGAAAAATAATATCACAGCACACTTGTTTCATACGCAGAAGTGATGTTCTCCCTGCTTCTTCACCATACGCTCCATCCATGCAGGAAAGGGTGAGGTGTGAGTGAAAATAATATCCGAAATGTATAAATTATTATTGGAATGGCATTTGAAAGATGAAGAAGTTAAATCAGTTATGATACACTGGGCTTAAGATATTGGTCATAATATACAATTAGAAGATTGGGAAAAATTATGGAAAGAGGGAATAAATTTCACTCCCTGCAGTGCTTTAAAGGAAAATATAATGAAAATGATGTACAGATGGTATATAACACCAGTGATTATATATTTTATTTTGTTTCCACACACACACACACACACACACACACAGAGAGAGAGAGAGAGAGAGAGAGAGAGAGAGAGCTGAGCAAAATAAGCAAAATAATAAAGTTTAAAGCTAAAGGAAAAAATAAAGCTCATTTATTATTACAGCAATTATTATTATTATTATTATTATTATTATTATTATTATTTGTGTTTCACTCTTCCTACAGGATTTGGTACAATGAACACATCCCATTTTATCAAGTTCTGTGAGGTAGGTTCGGCTGAGAGAGAGCAGTCAGGTGAGAGTCATGAAAGTGAGAAATTGAATCCAATTCTCCCCAATGAGTTCAACATTCTGTATGCTATTCTATCCCTGGTGCCTATTGTTAGAAATGTTTTGTGGGGAACATGGGTAGCTATAGTTTATTCCTGCTACCTGTGGAGCCACCTCTTAGTCTCCATCTACTGCTTAAACTTCCTCACTGTTACAAACCATTACAGAAGTGCATGCAAAAAAGAAAAGAAAAATTCAGATTATTTCTGTACCCTGCGCATTACATTGTTTTACCACAGTTAATGTTTTATTTATGAGGAAAATAAATTGTCAGAGTTAAAAAACAGTGCATTTTGTTCTAGGCAACACATTGCTTTTATCACACAAATAATTTATTGGTTCTGCTTCCAGATGAGTTCTCTGCTGACCTTTGCAGGTATACTGAATATTGCTGCATAATTTGTCTTGTTTGGAAAGTGTATTTAGCATGGCCATTAATACATACTGTCATAACCTTTGTGTTCAGCAGAGAGTTTATTGCATTGAAACCTGGAGTTCCTATTTAAAGATGTGCCAAAATCGGAACCTTCCACTCAACTCATAAATTTGGGGGAAGGTAATACATTTGTATGCTCAGAACTTAACTGCTATAATTTAAATGGCCGGCTAGATAAACGGCAGCATCCCAGCAATACCAAAGACTATGTGAGAAATAAGGGGACTAAAATTCAGTGGTAGACAAAGTGCTTTGTTGTGTTTTCTCAGTGCCAAACATCCCATCGTACTCCAGTCCAGATGTTGTTGGACTCCAGATCCATTCACCCCAGCCAGCATGGTTAGTGGTCAAGGATGATGGGAGTTGTAGTGTCCAAGAAACGGAACTGAGGTGAGTTCTACACAGATAGAATATGCTTGCTTCTCAATGGTTGGGAGCCAGTGTGGTGTAGTGGTTAAGAGCGGTAGACTCGTAATCTGGTGAACCGGGTTCGCGTCTCCGCTCCTCCACATGCAGCTGCTGGGTGACCTTGGGCTAGTCACACTTCTCTGAAGTCTCTCAGCCCCACTCACCTCACAGAGTGTTTGTTGTAGGGGAGGAAGGGAAAGGAGAATGTTAGCCGCTTTGAGACTCCTTCAGGTAGTGATAAAGCAGGATATCAAATCCAAACTCTTCTTCTTCTTCTACAGAGGCCCCAGGGACATTGGGAGCCAGCATGACCGAGAGGATTTATAGGATGAAGAACATAACAGAGAGCTAGACCTTTGTCTTCCAATGCACACAGAAGAACTGATGCAAGGGTGGCCATGGGTGATGTCCAACTACATTTTACTTAGAGGAGACCTATTAAAACAAACAGGCCCACCTTAGTTATGCTCATTCATTTCAATGACTTGCCTTTCCATAACTATGCTGTTTTTTTTAAAATTTAGCCATTTACATTCCGCTAGTTAATTTGTATAATCAAATTTAAAAATCATTTGAATAGTTAACCATAAGAATGATTGAAAATAACACAAGAAAAGACATTCGGCTAAACCCAGCAATATGTGGCAGCAGGAGGCAGAGACAAGCACTGGAATAACCGGACCAGGAGTACAGTGTGGTGTAGTGGTTAAGAGCGGTAGACTCGTAATCTGGGGAACCGGGTTCGCGTCTCCGCTCCTCTACATTCAGCTGCTGGGTGACCTTGGGCTCGTCACACTTCTTTGAAGTCTCTCAGCCCCACTGTCCATCAGGTCAAGAGCCAGTGTGGTGTAGTGGTTAAGAGCAGTGGACTCGTAATCTGGTGAACCGGGTTCACGTCTCCACTCCTCCACATGCAGCTGCTGGGTGACCTTGGGCTAGTCACACTTCTTTGAAGTCTCTCAGCCCCACTCACGTCACAGAGTGTTTGTTGTGGGGGAGGAAGGGAAAGGAGAATGTTAGCCGCTTTGAGACTCCTCCTGTTAGTGATAAAGCGGGATATCAAATTCAAACTCCTCTTCTTCTTCTTCAGCACACCAGAGGCAGACCAGGTTTAGCCACCATATGCCCCCTCATATTCTTCCATAAATGGTTGCCACTCACTCCAGTGGCTAAAGGGATGTTGTGTTTGGGGACAATGTCATGGTAGAAAAGGAGATATGTGCAAATGCCACTGAATGTGAACTCCTGGCTTCTTTTGCCTTCATCACACTGTAGTGTGATCAGAAGACAAAACCAGGCTGAAGTTATTTAGATGAATAACCTTTATTAAAAACCTACACCAGCATTCATTTTTAGAGAAAGGGTGGACAATATGGCATCTTCCAGATATTGTGGTCTACAACTTCCATCAGCTTTAGGAACTGTGGTCAACAGCTAGGGTTGGTGTGAGGTGTAATCCAAAATATCCACAGGATGCCATGTTGGCAATCCCTGCTTTAGAGCAGCGTTCTTCAACCTTGGGTCCCCAGATGTTGGTGGACTACAACTCCCATCATCCCTGACCATTGGCTAAGCTGACTGGGGATTATGGGTACTGGAGTCCAACAACATCTGGGGACCCAAGGTTGAAGAGCACTGCTTTAGAGAAACTACTTAACAAGCAAGCAAATCTCTGAAAAGCAAAACAGAATTTAGGCATTTCCTGAATTGTCCAGGAGTTAACAGTAAATAATAGAAATTTGGTGATTGGCCGATGACGCTTTGTGGACTTCCTGATATTTCCAGTTACAGGTAGGTAGCTGTGTTGGTCTGCCATAGTCGAAACAAAATAAAAAAAAATCCTTCTAGCAGCACCTTAGAGACCAACTAAGTTTGTTCTTGGTATGAGCTTTCGTGTGCATGCACACGTCTTCAGATACACTGAAACAGGAGTCACCAGACCCTTATATATAGTGAGGGGGTGGAGAGGGGTGGCAGCCAATCACCTATTCCCACCACCCTTCTGAGTAATGCCCCTCCCCACCCCCTCACTATATATAAGGGTCTGGTGACTTCTGTTTCGGTGTATCTGAAGAAGTGTGCATGCACACAAAAGCTCATACCAAGAACAAACTTAGTTGGTCTCTAAGGTGCTGCTAGAAGGATTATTTTTATTTTGTTCTGATATTTCCAATTTAACAATTTTAAGAATTCCCAGCAAATGACACTCACTATGTATTTATTTATTTTTACTTGTAATAGCACATTGATAAACCAGTAATCAAACTGATTTTTTTTTAATTGCAGTGACATTTTTCAGTTGCTTGTGTAAGGATTGCGAACAAGTTTTTAACCTAGGAGCATGTCTGGAGGGCAAGCAGTACAGTCCTCGCCATTTGACGTCATTGTGAGCTGTGATTCAGGACAAAAAGGAGTTCCAGTGTGAATGGCGACAGAGATTCTGGCACTTCCTACCTCAATGCTTCTTCCTCTCATCTTGCCTGTTTCTTGGATTATTGCATGAACTCTGGCCAGGCAGTAGATCAGTTTTTGAATCTTCAAACAGTTTTAATATTATGGTATTGCAACAAATTCCAGATGCAATAAATTTCCGTTCCAGGACAAGGCCCTGTTTCGCTAATTCTTCGTCAGCTGCAATGTTAAGAAATCCTACGTTAGAAATAACTCTTATAATATTAATAAATGCTTATATACATTCTACTCTTTTGTGACAACAATACATCCATAACTTACATCATGTAAAATTAACAAAAACAGCTTACCCAATTCTTCATGGTCAAAGTGTACCAATGTATCTTCTGTGAGTGCCTAACTAGCTAACACTGTTTGTACTATTTAAAGGAAAAACTAAGGTGTGGTCCCTATAGTGGTTCAAAGAGCGGTACTGCATCATAGATGTTACAACATACAAAATCAGTTTAAAGGTACAGTACCCAGGTATGATTTAAAGAAACACTACGACACGAAGTCAATTATAAGAATGCTGTAAAGTCCAGATTATTATTCAAACCCCCAGGATGTATCGTTTTAAACAGATGGATAAATTTGGATTCCTGCTGCAGGAGAAGTCTATCATTGTTCTTCCGATGAAAGCGAGCTATAGGTAACTTCCATACTATAAAGAATGAAAAATCATCCTCTGTATGTTTACATTGAGTGTAATGCTCGACTAGTGGTGCCTCCATGACATGATTTCAAATTCTAGAACGATGTTCACTTATTCTCAGTTTTATAGATCTGGAACATTTTTGACTGCTGTATATCTCCAAGAACTCCAATTTCTGTTTCTTGGATTATAGCAGGAATCTATAACTGAGATGCGTAAGGGAGAGTAGTTACTGGTTGTGAGGTGGGGAGAGGTTTAAGACACCCTTTGCATCAGAAAAAATGTGATGATATAATAAGGAGTGACCTCTGAATCTGGGGCTACGATATGGGTCGGATAGGAAACTCTTGTTGGCTAGAGTGAGCTCCCGAGCCCACCAGTTGCCTACCTCTGTTATCAGGTTGAGAATGGGGTGAACAAATATGGCTTCCAAAACAATTTTATCTGGTCCCCAGTGGACCTACTGAGGATTACAAGGGAAGTAATAGTACCACTGTATTCCGGTCTGGTCAGACCTCATCTGGAATACTGTGTCCAGTTCTGGGCACCACAGTTCAAGAAGGATACTGACAAGTTGGAACGTGTCCAGAGGAGGGCAACCAAAATGGTCAAAGGCCTGGAAACGATGCCTTATGAGGAACGGCTTAGGGAGCTGGGTATGTTTAGCCTGGAGAAGAGAAGGTTAAGGGGTGATATGATAGCCATGTTCAAATATATAAAAGGATGTCATATAGAGGAAGGAGAAAAGTTGTTTTCTGCTGCTCCTGAGAAGAGGACACGGAGCAATGGATTCAAACTACAAGAAAGAAGATTCCGCCTAAACATTAGGAAGAACTTCCTGACAGTAAGAGCTGATCGACAGTGGAATTTGCTGCAAAGGATAGTGGTGGAGTCTCCTTCTTTGGATGTCTTTAAGCAGAGGCTTGACAGCCACCTGTCAGGAATGTTTTGATGGTGTTTCCTGCTTGGCAGTGGGTTGGACTGGATGGCCCTTGTGGTCTCTTCCAACTCTATGATTCTATGTTTTCAAAAGCAATAAGAAACAGGAATTCATAGAATCATAGAGTTGTAGAATTGGAAGAGACCCCAAGGGTCGTCTAGGCCACCCCCCTGCAATGCAGGATTCTCAACTAGATCCTGGGCTTTTTCCAGCCAGAACTCTCAGGTGGGTGCCATCACCATTCAAAGAGAACAAGGGAGGTGTTCAGGATGAGTTCTGGCACCTCTTTACCTAGAAAAATAGCACTGACTAGATCATACATGACAGCTGCCCATCCAACTTCTGCTTAAAAACCTCTGAGGAAGGAGAGTCTACCACCTCTCATGGGAGTTTGTTCCACTATTGAACAGCTCTTAGTGTCAGAAAATTCTTCCTGATGCTTAGTCAGAATCTCCTTTCTTGTAACGTGAATCCATTGGCTCTGCTCCTAGCCTAGGGAGCATGTGTTAGTGTTACATCTCTTATCTTGGATTGTGTGTGGCATACATAAATACACATGTTAGCATGTAGTCCAGTGCCTGAGAACACAGGTGATCTATACCTGTTAGATTGTGCTAACTTTCTTATAAAGGTGACTACTCCAGTCTCTGGGATGCATGTGGCGCTGTGGTCTAAACCACAGAGCCTAGGACTTGCTGATTGGAAGGTTCGAATCCCCGCAACGGGGTGAGCTCCCATTGCTCGGTCCCTGCTCCTGCCAGCCTAGCAGTTCAAAAGCATGTCAAGTGCAAGTAGATAAATAGGTACCGCTCCAGAGGGAAGGTAAACGGCATTTCTGTGCGCTGCTCTGGTTCACCAGAAGCGGCTTAGTCATGCTGGCCACATGACCCGGAAGCTGTACACCGGCTCCCTCGGCCTATAGAGCGAGATGAGCGTGCAACCCCAGAGTCGTCCACGACTGGATGTTACGGTCAGGGGTACCTTTACCTTTACCTTTACTGCAGTCACTGGACCACTACAATAGAGTAGACGATTCAGTTTCATGAATGGTCTTTCCCTATTACAGAAGAGAAAATATTAAGGATGTCTGTTCATAATTGTTCCATTTTTTAAAAAAAAGTGTGCTTTGAAAACAACAATGAAGTGTCGGCCCATCATACAAAGCGATGGGTGGCTGCCCTCTAAAGACTCCCAAGACCTCCACAAACAAAGCGAGGTCAATATCAGTTGAGGACAGTGGTCTCATCACCCTCCTCCACCCCCAACTGAAGCATTCAGAGCTGTCCCTATCAGTTTGATCTCGCCTGTAAAATAAGCTGACAGTCCCTCACAGTGAGGAACACTCTGCCCTGTTTGTTGCCAAGCAAAGACAGTTCTGCTTAATCAGGCTACTGCCAGTCACTCAGCACAGTTCTGAACACTCACGCTAATTTGGGCCTCTGCTTTCCTCTCCTCCTCCTAATTTTGAAAATGTTAGATTAATTTGAAATGAAAGGGATGGTGCAATTTGATAGAGCCGTTTGTGAACTGGGGTTTCCAGGCATGTTGTTGCTGTTACAATTGGGTGCTACTGTCGAATCCATAGACAAAGCAAAGAAACCAAGCCGAGGCAAACCAAATGGCCACTTTCTTAGTGCTCCTTTAAAAATATTTGTGCATTTCACTGAGAAACATTTCCCCCTTTTCCCAGTGTATAAAAGTGAGTATCAAAGCCCATCCGCAGCAATAAAGGACGTTCTTTTCACCTCCATATTATTGTTCAACGGTCTCTTAATCACTCTGCTCTGATATTTGATATGTGGCAGTAAAATGTTTATATTACAAAAACGTACAGTAAATCTTCCAGTTCAGGAGCAAATTAATAGTCTGGAACTGTGAGAATCTGACTATATCTGAATATTGATGATCTCACTTTCCAAGTCTCCCTGGGATTGGGAGTGTGAGGTGTTGATCATTGCTTCTCGCTGATAAGCAAAATATTTCCAGAGCGTGAAGGAGTCTGTGGTGTGTGAGAAGGATAACCCATAATCTGCATCAACACACTAACTTCTCCTCTGCCATTTGCATTGAAAATCAGGTAGAAGTTATGCTAAGCTCTCTATTATAGCCTCGTGTATGTGAAAGGTCTCCCCCTTCATTTGAATAAGGCCTCTTCTGCATGCAGAAAAAAGGAGCACATTTAAAAGGGAATGTTCCTTTAATTACGATGGCATTTAAAAGCCGGAGCCTTAAATGTTCATTTTTGTGTGAGAGTGATGCTAAGTTGCAGAGCATTTTCCAAGTGTATTGTAGCTTCTCCTTTTTTTCTTCTTCTTCCTTTTCATTAAGCATTTTTTTATTTTTATTTATTTATCTCTCCCTGCCCCCCCCCAGTAGAAAGGGAATGACATGCATTACAACATGGAGTAGATTAATATGACGAGCTAGATTAAGGAAAATTTAAATCAAAGTGTTTGATGAAATGTAGGGGAAAATGTTTAAGTATAGGATTAGGCTTACAATATAGAAAGCAGTCAAGGAGATCAAAAGAACCCTGTTCAGAAAGCCCAATTTAAAAGGAGAGAGAGAGAGAGAGAGGGAGAGAGAGAGAGAGAGAGAGAGAGAGAGAGAGAGAGAGAAATTCTATTGAGCGAATTCTTACAGCGAAATGATTAAAGGTTTGGGTTATTTAAAAAAAAATACATTACGTTCAAAGCAACTTTATAATAAAAATAAACACTACAGACAGTGTGTGAATTAGAGAGAGAATGGATTCATATTTCATGAAAGCAAAATGACTGTGTCTATGTTGGTCTTGCATAAAATATATATGCGAAATGATGGCATTTAACTTAAAAGTATTACCCGGGAGAATAATGTTGAGTTTAGCATGCAGCTTTATAGATGTTAACTGATTGACATCTACATGAATATGGATTTCTTTAAATCTGTATTTGATTCTTTCTTCTTTTTTATATATAAAAAAATCAAATGGAACTTACTAACTACATTTTAAGCAAATCTTTTGGAAAATGTTTAATCTTCTGGTGTTCAGTAAAAAAAAAGGGGGGGGGGAATCTGCAGCGTCTGTGCTGGGGAAGCTGAGCCAGATTACGAAAGCTGAACCAGCAGGAATGCTAGTGAATTTCACATCTCCTTTGCAAGGCTTCTCTCCTTTTTAATTGTTGATTTCAGTTGTTGGAATGTGCTGACGTCACAGGACTCATAATTGTAGGATCCTGTGCCTAGTCTTTGTAATGAAAACAGCCTCCTCTAGAGTGGATTTCAGCAATACAGAAAAGCAGAGCAATGCGGATGTTAATCCACTGAAACAACTTAAAAGATTATGTTTCACAATATGCAGGTCCCTAATTTGTACAGGCTTTAAAAAAGCTAAATTATATATGTTGGGATTCTTAACCACACAATGGACATTTGTTGACATCTGAATCACCTAGGTAAGCCACATTAATTATGATTATTGATTTATTTTTATTTTTAGAGTGAAATGTGAATCGACACTGACATTTATTCCAAGAACTGGAGCAATTTAGGGCAAAGTTCCCCGAAATACTGTAAAGGAAGTTGTGGTGTTAATTTCTAATTCGGGTGAATAGGGTTAAAACAATTTATCATAAATGCCAATAGGGCAAAGAATAACAGTACACAGAACTAATGTTAACAAAAATGTGCCGGCAAGTAATTTATATTAAATTAATAGCAATTAATAACATTTATTAGAATAATACTTAACATTTTCATGTGTTTGAAATGCATCCTTTATAGTAGAACAGTAATCATGACAACAACCCTCTAAGGTAAAGGTAAAGGTAAAGGGACCCCTGACCATTAGGTCCAGTCGTGCCCGACTCTGGGGTTGCGGCGCTCATCTCGCTTTATTGGCCAAGGGAGCCTGCGTACAGCTTCCGGGTCATGTGGCCAGCATGACAAAGCCTCTTCTGGCGAACCAGAGCAGTGCACGGAAATGCCGTTTACCTTAACGCTGCTTACCTCTTTATCTACTTGCACTTTGACGTGCTTTCGAACTGCTAGGTGGGCAGGAGCTGGGACCGAGCAACGGGAGCTCACCCCATTGCAGGGATTTGAACCACCGACCTTCTGATCAGCAAGCCCTAGGGCTCTGTGGTTTAACCCACAGCGCCACCTGGGTCCTAGAGGTAACCTAGAGGTTACCAGAGCATAAACAGCAGAAGTTAGGCTGTTCCTGTCCAGATAGGGGCAACCAGCCACTCAGGCCAACTGAGCCTCAGCAAAGGATCCTGAAGTACCCCCAAGCTGCAAATAATAATAATAGTAATAGTAATAATAGTAATAATAATAATAATTTTATTTATTTATTTATTTATTTATACATACCCCACCCATCTAGCTGGGTTTCCCCAGCCACTCTGGGCGACTTCCAACAGAATAATAATAATAAAGCGATAAAACATCAAACATTAAAAACTTCCCTAAACAGGGCTGCCTTCAGATGTCTTCTAAAAGTCACGTAGTTGTTTATTTCCTTGACATCTGATGGGAGGGCATTCCACTGGGCGGGCGCCATTACCGAGAAGGCCCTCTGCTTGGTCCCCTGTCACCTCACTTCTCGCAGTGAGGTCCAGCTCCGAGGCCCCGGACTCTGAGGTCCAGCTCCGAGGCCCTCGGAGCTAGACCTCAGTGTCCGGGCAGAACAATGGTGGTGACGCTCCTTCAGGTATACTGGGCTGAGGCCGTTTAAGGCTTTAAAGGTCAGCACCAACACTTTGAATTGTGCTCGGAAACATACTGGGAGCCAATGTAGGTCTTTCAGGACCATTGCTATATGGTCTCGGCGGCCACCCATAGTCACCAGTCTAGCTGCCACATTCTGGATTAGTTGTAGTTTCTGGGTCACCTTCAAAGGTAGCCCCACATAGAGCGCATTGCAGTAGTCCAAGTGGGAGATACAGAGGGACTGTAACCCCATCGATTGTATAAAAAAAACCCCACTGTTGAACTTTCCCATGTCTCCCTTGAAGGAGGTCATTTGTCAGGGTCACCAGGGCTGATTCCATGCCAAACCCAGGTCTGAACCTAGACTAGAATGGGTCCAGATTATTTGTTTCCTCCAACAGTTGCTTGCAGCTGAAACACTGTCATTCTATCGAGCCCCCAAAGGGGGGTGTTAGAGATTGATGGTAATTGACAAACACCTTCAAGGCAGTTGGAACAATTACCTTATGAAAGACATGTCAACCACCCTCTGTGGACCCAACCACTCAGCCCACCGCCCTGACTTGCACAAACAAGCCAGGATGGGCAAGGGTCAAGAGGCCATTGCCCAACCCTGCCAGTACTCTATGCCACCTCTCCGAGGCAGATGTCCTAGACAACAAATTATTCACTGAAATGGTTCAATTTGTGCCAGAAGCCTTTCTGGAAGATGCACAAGGAGCGGTGTTTGGAGATAAAGAGGACAGCAGACTGCCAGGTGGTCTTGTATATTTTCATAACTTGCAGATTTTCACATCTGGGAACTGGAGGTGGATCTAGCTTGAAGGATGCTGGACGAAGTGTTCTGATTCAGGGAATTATCTGAATCAAACATGGTATGATTTAACAGCATCTGGATGAGACACTGCCTGGGAACGACATACAAAATCCTCTGAACTCTTTCAGTGCAGAACAGGATGTAAATAACTATATTTTAAAAGGAAGAATTCAATCCTAGTTGTGGGAGTTCAGGCAGACCAGGGTTGCTTTGCTCGTCTTTGACATCATGAATGTGCTTAAGCTATAGGTACATCTAATGAAGTTGATTGAAATAAGAGTGAAGACTGGGGAGAGAAGGCAGGAGTGAGGAACAATTTGCATCCAAGATGGCTGACCTTATTAAATTGCAAATTAGTGCCATGTCCACAAGGCCACACCTTTGCTCTCCATGTAAATTAAACTGGAATAATGGGCGTTTGTTAGTTCTGAGCACAGATCAAACAATGTGGCTAAGAATCCTTACTTCACCCATATGTAGACATTGCTAACCTGTGGGGAGTGCGGGAAGGGAATCTATTATTTTACTCCCCCTTTTTTTGTACCGCTCAGATATTGTACTCCGAATGACAAGGTGGCTAAAAGATGATGAGGAACAGGGCCGGCAGATTTTAAATCAAGACGATGTAAATCACCAAGAAAAAAAGTAAAAAGGTAAAAGGGACGCCTGACCATTAGGTTCAGTCGTGACCGACTCTGGGGTTCCGGCGCTCATCTCGCTTTATTGGCCGAGGGAGCCGGCGTACAGCTTCCAGGTCATGTGGCCAGCATGACTAAGCCGCTTCTGGCGAACCAGAGCAGCACACGGAAACGCCGTTTACCTTCCCGCTGCAGTGGTACCTATTTATCTACTTGCACTTTGACGTACTTTTGAACCACTAGGTTGGCAGGAGCTGGAGCTCACCCCGAGCAACGGGAGCTCACCCCATCGCAGGGATTCGAACTGCCAACCTTCTGATCGGCAAGCCCTAGGCTCTGTGGTTTAACCCACAGCACCACCCAGTAGTCTGATTCAAATAAAGTTTCCCACTCTGCAGTACAGTAATTTCCTAAATTAACGGGGTTGACATATATTTTAAAGTAGAGTTGTATTTTTTTTTCCTCTTCTTGATTTTACTGTTTTAGCTGTTGTAAACCGCTTTGAGGTCTGTTTGTTTTTACAACCAAGCAGTGTATAAATTTTATGAAAATAAATAACGAACTTAATTTGTTCTGGTGGTCCGCTCTTAAGCTGAAACCGTTCTTATCCTGAGGCGCGCTTTCGCTAATGGGGCCTCTGGCGCGTGATTTCCGTTCGCATCCTGGGGCAAAGTTCGCAACCAGGAGCAGCTACTTCCAGGTTAAAAAGGTAAAGGGAAGTGTATGCAGAAATGATGGATTAGTTGGGGACTTGCCAGATCACCTATATAGAGTATGCAGCCTTATTTTCTCATTGTTGATTTCACAAATCCTTTTATACACTAAAAGAGTTAATCGTATCAAAGTGAAAATCAGTTAATTACCTTCGTTTGGGCTTCCTCACAGAAAGTCCATCTCTCACATGGGTCAAGTTCCTATTCCTTCATGGTTCAGTAGAAGAATCTGAGAAGGCAACCGTTCATGTCGCCATCTTGAATTGCTTTCTGTTTTGTGGGATGAGGGTCTTGCGGGGACAGTATATAATGAATTTTAATATTGTTGTGCAGATATTTGTGTAAAGGCATGGTCCTCACAATAAACTGATACTTACTTACTAGAATCTGAGAAGAGAGAAGTATTGCACTGGGGTGGGGTGGGAACCGATTTGCTGTCTGTTGGAACTGAAACGGATTCCCCACAATTCTCACCTGTGAATGTTGATGTTGTTCATATCTGACAGTATTTAGGTAAAGGTAAAGGGACCCCTGACCATTAGGTCCAGTCGTGACCTACTCTGGGGTTGCGGCGCTCATCTCGCATTATTGGCCGAGGGAGCCGGCGTACAGCTTCCGGGTCATGTGGGCAGCATGACTAAGCCGCTTCTGGCGAACCAGAGCAGCGCACGGAAACGCCGTTTACCTTCCCGCCGGAGCGGTACCTATTTATCTACTTGCACTTTGACATGCTTTCGAACTGCGAGGTTGGCAGGAGCAGGGACCGAGCAACGGGAGCTCACCCCGTCGCGGGGATTCGAACCGCCGACCTTCTGATCGGCAAGCCCTAGGCTCAGTGGTTTAACCCACAGCGTCACCCGCATCCCTTCCGGGTTAGCGGAGCTCGTAACCTGGAGCGTTCGTAACCAGAAGCATTCGTAACCAGAGGTACCACTGTATCGCTCTTTATAAAATCTAATAAAATTTGATTATTTTTTTTAAAAAAGTGAGTGTGGGCACGCTACCCTCCTGTTATGCCCACACAGAACACACACAGCCTGTGCAGATTATCTGAAGAGGTTCTGTTCCCCACCCCAGATCAAATAATTGATATGATCATCTAGGAGAGGGCAATTTGCATCCTCATCAGGTTGCTTGTGCTGGTGGATGTATCCACAAGCAAAAAATAAAAAAGTGTTTGAGAGAAGTAAAAACTGTAATGGGAAAAATAATTTTGGATATAATATACAGCTAGACCGAGTTAGGGAATATGTCTGGGGTAAAACACCATTTACACCTCATCTTAGAAATATTTCCTCTTATGGCCATGTTCACAGAAAAAGACAAAATTCCCATCTATACATGCCTATTTTATCTCCGATATCTTGAGCCCACTTTGTGATCTATTCTATTCCGTCACTTGTTCACATTCATATTCATATTCTGAAAGGAGATTAAAAACTGTCCTGATCCAGCTCTGGTGTCACGTAGCCATGCGCAACTAATCAGGCCAGAATATGGATAGGGACACGCATTATAATGCATATCTGAATGACGATCCAATTGAAAGTAATCTAGTATGGATCAATGACTTTGGATGCACAGCAGAATGTGCGTATGATTGATGCCTCCAGCTCCTGATCCAGCAACTGATATGCACATGGAAGCCCTGCTTGTACATCGGCCTCTTTATATATGGATCAGAGTGGGATTGTTTTTGCTTTCACTGATGGTTAATTTCTCAGAAAACAGAAAATGAAGTTCAGGCTAAGTAACCATAAAGCGATGCACACTGGGGCAAAATAATCCCAGCTGCACATGTACATAATGGTGCGGTCTGAACAGGCAGCAACTAATCAGGAAAGAGATATTCATGCTGTGGTACATAACTCAGTTTAAAAAAAGAAAAAGGAAGACTTGGATTGCAATCCTGCATCCAGTTACACGAGAGTAATCCCCAGTGTACATTATGGGACTTCCTTCAGAATAGATACGCATAAGGTTGCTCTGTTAGTGTGCGTCAACAGTGAACATGGAAGATTTTGTACTAGGGGCATAGCTGTCAACCCTCCCTTATTTCAATGCTATCCCGGGAAACTCCCTTATTTCAATGCTATCCCGGATTGTTGATATCCCTTAAATTTCCCGGATTTCAAAGGAAGCCACTCCTCTCCCTCCCTGCCGGCCAGGGAGGCTCCTCAGCTGCGTTGCTTGGCTGCCAATAAGGAGTCTGAGACCGACTGGGGGCGGAGCTTGCATGCCTTGTGCAGCCAGACCCTCACGCCCAACCAGACAGACAGCCTGCCTGCCATCTATGCGCTCGCTCTTTCGCTCACCCATTTGCACGCAGCCTCTGTAGTGCAGGGTGGCGAGGCTACTTGGTGCCATTGCACCGCCCTCACGGCATCCCTTATTTTCAAATCCGAAAGTTTGAAAAAATCCCTTATTTTCAAATCCGAAGGTTGACAGCTATGACTAGGGGTTATTAGGAAAAAAGACTGAAAATAAGTGTTTTGACATTCAGATTTCATTTTTAAAGTTTAAAATTTAAACCACGTTATTTATTTGTAATATTAAAGTGACATTTGATATTGGTGGGTGGGTGCTGATTTAAATATAAATACTTTGGATTTATTATTCTTATTCTTATTCTTATTATTCATTCTCTTAGGGGGTAACTCGGACCAGTATACCTGAAGGGGCATCTCCACCGCCATCATTCAGCCTGGACACTGAGGTCTGCTTTCAAGGGTCTTCTGGTGGTTCCCTCACTGTGAGAAGTAAGGTTACAGGGAACCAATCAGAGGGCCTTCTCAGCAGTGGCGCCCTCTCTATGGAACACCTTCCCATCAGATGTCAGGGAGATAAAGAATTACAAAACTTTTAGAAAACACCTGAAGGCAGCCCTGTTCAGGGAAGTTTGTAATGTCTGACATTTAATTTTATTTTTTATTTTTTTCTGGAAGCTGCCCAATAATGATAATGATAATGATAATGATGGAGTGCACATTTCAAAAGATCAGAAAAAAATTGTTGATGTATGCCACTCAAATGCTGTTAGCCCAAAGATGGAAAGGAGAAGCAGTCCCGACTAAAGAAGAGTGGCAAATCAAGTTAATGGACTATGCTGAAATGGCGAAACTAACTGGAAAGCTCAGAAATCAAGTATACAAGAAATGTAATAAAGGAAAAAGGTAAAGGGACCCCTGACCATTTGGTCCAGTCGTGTCCGACTCTGGGGTTGTGGCACGCATCTCACTTTATTGGCCAAGAGCCGGCGTACAGCTTCCGGGTCATGTGGGCAGCATGACTAAGCCGCTTCTGGCGAACCAGAGCAGCGCACGGAAACGCCGTTTACCTTCCCGCCGGAGCGGTTCCTATTTATCTACTTGCACTTTGACATGCTTTCGAACTGCTAGGTGGGCAGGAGCAGGGACCGAGCAACGGGAGCTTACCCCGTCGCAGGGATTCGAACCGCCGACTTTCTGATCAGCAAGCCCTAGGCTCTGATTATTATGTGTTTCCAAAAGTATTGTAAACAGATAGACACATTGGCAGGATTTTAAGAACACTTGTAATTTTAGAAATAGTACAGGAAATCTGAGGTTAGAAAAAAATTGGAATAGAAATGGTATTCAGTTGACAGGAAATTTAGGGAACCAGGAATGGGGTGGGGAGGGAAGTCAGGGGATTCAGAGAATCCCACTTTATGGAATTGATATGGTTTTATGTATAATTTTTCTTTGTTTATGGATGTTATTGTATTTGTTATTGTTTGTTATTTATTTATTTATTGTTACTTTCGTTGAAAACTTAATAAAAATACTATTTTTAAAAAAATATATATGATGATAATGATAACAAACTGTTTTCTGACTATGTCGGCACCCTCTAAGGCAGTGCTCTTCAACCTTGGGTCCCCAGATTTTGTTGGACTCCAATACCCATAATCCCTAGTCATCTTAGCCAATGGTCAGGGATGATGGGAGTTGTAGTCCACCAACATCTGGGGACCCAAGGTTGAAGAACGCTGCTCTAAGGGACAGAACCCTTTCTGTAGTAGACTGCCCTTTGCCCAGGGAAGCCCACCAGGTTTGCTTCCTTCTCAGGGCCAGACCCAGACATCTTGCTGCCTGAGGCAAAGGACATTTCCATGTACAGAAGTTGACTGGAATGACAGCACTGACAATGAGAGAACATCCTCCACTGAACCAGGAGGCAGCAAGCCCAGGTCAGGAGGTGTAGGGTAGACCTGTGGTGAACAATATGATAAAGGGTTTGGAAACCATGCCTTAGGAGGAACATTTGAGTGAACTGTGTATGTTTAGCCTGGAAAAGATGAGATAGGTTATCTAAAGAGCTTCATCTCAAGGGCTGTCACAAGGAAGATGGAGCAAGCTTGTTTTCTTCTGCTCTGGAGGGTAGGACCAATGGATTCTAGTTACAAGAAAGGAGATTCCAATTAAACAACGAATAACTTGAATATAGGCATTGCAGCAGGGCCGTCTTAAGCATATCTGGCGCCATGGTGCAAAGATCCCTCCGGCGGTCCCCCAGGCAACTCCAAATCAAGGGAGGGGGCGGTGGAAAATGTACTCTGCCTCCCCCATGGCCCCGATCCCCGGCGGCGATCAAGCAGGAAAACATGCTGGCGGGCATGCTCTCTGGCATCGGGGCACCCAAGAAGGCAGCCCAGGAAGGCTGTGCGCCACCTTTCGCCAGGAATAATAATAATAATAATAATAATAATAATAATAATAATAATTTATTATTTGTACCCCGCCCATCTGGCCGGGTCCCCCCAGCCACTCCGGGCGGCTTCCAACAAACATTAAAATACATCAAAATGTCACAGATTAAAAACTTCCCTAAACAGGGCTGCCTTCAGATGTCTTTTAAAAATAGGTTAGCTGCTTATTTCCTTGACCTCTTCTGGAAGGGCGTTCCACAGGGTGGGCGCCACTACTGAGAAGGCCCTCTGTCTGGTTCCATGTAACCTTACTTCTCGCAATGAGGGAACCGCCAGAAGGCCCTCGGTGCTGGATTTCAGTGTCCGGGCTGAACAATGGGGGTGGAGACGCTCCTTCAGGTATACAGGACCGAGGCCGTTTAGGGCTTTAAAGGTCAGCACCAACACTTTGAATTGTGCTCAGAAACGTACTGGGAGCCAATGTAGCTCTCTCAGGACCGGTGTTATGTTGTCCCGGCTGCCACTCCCAGTCACCAGTCTAGCTGCCGCATTCTGGATTAATTCCAGTTTCCGGGTCACCTTCAAAGATAGCCCCACGTAGAGTGCATTGCAGTAGTCCAAGCAGGAGATAACTAGAGCATGCACCACTCTGGCAAGACAGTCCGCGGGCAGGTAGGGTCTCCGCCTGCGTACCAGATGGAGCTGGTAGACAGCCGCCCTGAACACAGAATTAACCTGCGCCTCCATGGACAGCTGTGAGTCCAAAATGACTCCCAGGCTGCACACCTTGTCCTTCAGGGGCACAATTACCCATTTCAGGACCAGGGAGTCCCCCACACCCACCCGCCCCATCCCCCCAAAACAGTACTTCTCTCTTGTCAGGATTCAACCTCAATCTGTTAGCCGCTATCCATCCTCCAACCACCTCCAGACACTCCAGAAAGCAGGAGGAGGACAACGAGGCTTGGGAGGGAAGCTACATGCATATAGTTGGCGGGGCGCAGCTGGCTGGCATGCAGGGAAAGGGGAGGCTGGCGGCAAAGCTGCGCAGCTCCCCCACTCGCTAGGGTGCCCCATTGAGGCCGGCGCCCTGGCGCAACGAACCACTAAGGCCAATGGGAAAGACGGCTCTGCATTGCAGGGCGTTAGACTAGTTTACCCTTGGGGTCCTTTCCAAAGCGACATTTCTATGATTCCATGCTTCTATGTGTCACCTGTCTCCAACAGTGGGCAACGGTGAGGGACTCAGGAAAAATGGCCAGGGAGCTGCTGCTGTTGTCTCTCTGCATCTGCCTCTTGATGTGATTGTTTTACTCTGCCTAATGGTAGAGCTGTACCCCCCTCCCCTTTCAGCCTTCTGAACACTAGTCAAATGCCTTTGAATCCAGAAGGACTAGGAGGAAACTCCCTAGATTAGGGATCTAGAGCAGGGGTAGGCAACCTAAGGCCCGTGGGCTGGATGCGGCCCAATCGTCTTCTCAATCCGGCCCAGGGACGGTCCAGGAATCAGCGTGTTTTTACATGAGTAGAATGTGTGCTTTTATTTAAAATGCATCTCTTGGTTATTTGTGGGGCATAGGAATTCGTTCATTTTCTCCCCCAAAATATAGTCTGGCCCACCACATGGTCTGAGGGACGGTGGACCGGCCCATGGCTGAAAAAGGTTGCTGACCCCTGATCTAGAGGAATTCCAATGAAAACAGCCCTTGCATTTGCACAAGTTGGCACCCCTGCCACAAAACAAGACAGTCGCTGCCCTCAGATAGACAATCTTAAAAGACACAAAAGGAAAATGGCTTGGGAGGGAGGAAGAAATATGCAAACTCAAATCCAGGTTCTTGTGAGTTGGAGTGGATAAGATGGAGGGGAGATGCCAAAAGATGCTATGCAGATTGAATGGCCCAGCCAGTGTGGTGTAGTGGTTAAGAGTGGTAGACTCGTAATCTGGTGAACTGGGTTCGCGTCTCCACTCCTCCACATGCGGCTGCTGGGTGACCTTGGGCTAGTCACACTTCTCTGAAGTCTCTCAGCCCCACTCACCTCACAGAGTGTTTGTTGTGGGGGAGGAAGGGAAAAATGTTAGCCGCTTTGAGACTCCTTAGGGTAGTGATAAAGCGGGATATCAAATCCAAACTCTTCTTCTTCTTCTTATCTTCCCTTCTCGGCTGCAGCCAATGGCTGCTATCAGGTGACAGGTTGTTGTTGTTTAGTCATTTAGTCGGGTCCGACTCTTCGTGACTCTTCATGACCCCATGGACCAGAGCACACCAGACACTCCTGTCTTCCACTGCCTCCTGCAGTTTGGTCAAACTCATGTTAGTAGCTTCGAGAACACTGTCCAACCATCTTGTCCTCTGTCGTCCCCTTCTCCTTGTGCCCTCACAGGTATGTCCAGACAAAGCGGTTGGGAGAGATCATTCATATAGATTCAGAATGGGTTTTTTGTTAATGTCACTGTTGGTTTTAAATGAAGCAACCAGGAGCAGCTGTCTCAATTCCAAACCTGTGTTTGGAGCTTACGGTCAAGTGAATGAAATCAAGTAGACTGCAAATGAATCCATACAAGACTTAGGTAATAATGAGCCTGCCATTCTGTTTGATGTGGTCCCTTCTGTGATAGATGCGATAATAGTTTTCCCCATCTGATACAATGAGCTGTGGATATCTGTGCAGAGAAACAGCGATTTTGCTTCATTTGCTCCAAAGCTGTGGAATTGCCTTCTCCACGAGGTTCAGAACTGATCAAGTATGGCGTGTTTTGAGAGGGGGTATAAAGCCTTACCCTTCCTGAAAGCATATACTGGATAAGTCAGTGTATGTTGCTGATTTATTTATTTTTTTGTATTTATCAATCATGAAATCTTAGAACTGTAGAGTTGGAAGCATCTTCTAGTCCAACCTCCTGCAATGCAGGAATCTTTTGCTCAACGTGGATCTCGAACCCATGACCTTGGGATTAAGAGTCTCATGCTCTATTTTCACATTTGGAAGCTTCGTCCAGCTTTGGAAAGATGAGGTATAATCAAGGCTTTTTTCAGCTGTTAACTTGCTGGAGCTCAGTTCCATCCCCTCTTACGTGGTCGCCATTGCCATTATAAGAGAACAAGGGAGGCGTTCATGATGAGTTCCCGCACCTCTTTTTCTAGAAAAATAGCACTGGGTATAATGTTTTGAAGTGAATAACTAATACAGAAATATGGTTGATTTGAAGAAATGTATATTCATTTAGGAGAAATGAAATATGTGACAGAGACAATGCCAAGTTGTTTAATTTACTCATCTCAGCTCCTTCTGGTGATATATCATGGAAAGGTTGTCTGAACTGTCAACACAACATCACTTTAGAGGATGTACACAACATCCTCCATTCAAATTACCTTTCAGATCAATCACCCTCATCAGATCACTATCTTCATCTGGTTGCTGTAGAACAAATGTTTTGGCTTCTATGGAGGAAATGTTATCATTTGAAAGAGTCCTGATTGGGATGCCTTCAGCGACTTAAGTCTGATAAATTGGGTTTCCTGAAGAACTCTGTCCTCCACTCCAAGTAGTTGTGTATCTTGGGGCAATTTCAACAAAGTTCCCCCCTTGAAAATAAATAACAATTCTAAATGACTTTAAAAGTATGTAAGCACCCAGTCCCAGCCAAAGTCAAGCACTTTTCCAGGCCCATTGATTTCAATGGAAGAGATCATTAGACCATACCATCTATGGGTTGTATCCAGTGGTGCATTTGCATTAACAAAGAACACTTTTGTTTGGGCAAGACAGAGGACCTGATTTGGCTCATTCCCTCAACCACTGTAGCCCCTAGGCCACTAGAAAAGCTGAGAGCAGGGGACTGTCTGGAACAATATGGGTTATGACAAACAGGGTGGCACTAGGCAGAAGGGAACTGGGTGAAAATTGGGTGTCTTGCTTTGCATGGGCAGAAATGCTTCTTTTTATAATAATTTTAATTGAATTTTTCATTTTTTCCAATATTGTATCATAACAAATAACATAATTCACAATTCCACAATTTCCGCATTCCCCCTGGACTTCCTTCAACCTCCTTCTCTGGTTTATTTCAAAATAATATCACTTCCTGCATATTTCCATTTTCCCCCACTGCTTTTTTATATTTTAACTAGCTGGCCCGGCCACGCGTTGCTGTGGGTCATTTGGTGAAATGGAAAAGGAAGATAGAGTGCATGTTTCCCCCCGTTTTTGTCTGGCCTCCCACAGCTTCTCCCGTTGAAGTCCCACCTGCCTCCTCTCCGTCTTTCCCCCCGCTTTTGCCTGCCTCCCCACAGCTTCTCCCATTGAACTTCCGCCTGCCTCCTCTCTATCCCCCTCGCCTGCCTCCCCGCAACTTCCTCCTGCCTCCTCTCCTCTGACATCCCTGATTACTAGGAAAGAGAAACTAGACAGCTAGCCCTAGCCACAACTGTATACAACCCAGTACGTGTGGAGTTTTGCAGAGTAACATAAGAACACAGAGAATTCCCTGATTGTGTTCTAAATTTGGCCATGAAAGAGACAATGGCGGAAAGGAAAGGAAAATGAGAAGCAAGGAAGAATGTGTGTGAATGCTCTTGAAGGTACTTAAAGTTAGAGACTGTAGCGGGCAGAAAATTAAAGGGTTGAATCAAAGACTTTGTAGGAAAGGTGGGATGTGCTTAACACCACGACTGAAAACAAAGGAAGTTAAAGGTGCTTGTCTTTAGCTGGATCACCAGTTGTAGAGTTTGTATCATTATAAATGAAGAGCAAAAGGGGGTCTTTTGCCAAACACATCAGCATTTTTACTGGCAGCTCTTAAAGCATTTTATTCAAACTCACACAGAGCATATCTGCCAAACTGGACGCTGCGCCGATCGACTGAGTTCTGAATCATTTGCTTTACTGGAAGCTCTGTGTATAATTCCTAGCAGATTTGGAGAGAAAACACAGTTAAAAGAAAAACAAAATAAAAACACATCCTGCTTTGTGTGCTATGATCATATTAAGTTGAAAATCCCAAACTTGGTTCTTTTAATGGTAGATCAACCGTATCAAAGTACCTCATAATCTGTAACAATTTGTTCTTGATTTTATTGTTTTATCTTTTTGTAAATGGCTTTCAAGGGACGCGGGTGGCACTGTGGGTTAAACCACAGAGACTAGGGCTTGTCAATCAGAAGGTCAGCGGTTCGAATCCCCGCGATGGGGTGAGCTCCCATTGCTTGGTCCCTACTCCTGCCAACCTAGCAGTTCGAAAGCACGTCAAAGTGCAAGTAGATAACTAGGTACTGCTCTGACGGGAAGGTAAACGGCATTTCCGTGCGCTGCTCTGGTTTCACCAGAAGTGGCTTAGTCATGCTGGCCACATGACCGGGAAACACCTGCGGACAAACACCGGCTCCCTTGGGCAATAAAGCAAGATGAGCGCTGCAACCCCAGAGTCGTCCGCAACTGGACTTAATGGTCAGGGGTCCCTTTACCTTTTAAACTGCTTTGAGCCCCCCCCAATCAAGCAGTATATAAATCTCAGATCACAGGCACTGGGTGCAAAATAGGCAGGCTTAAAATCTAGTTCTACTAATGTAGTTCACTCTGTCTCTTTATGTGACAAATTGTTTTCAGATCCTATAAGTAGCTGATTCTAGAGACCTCTTCCAGTTTTCAGTCTTAGGCTGCAATCCTGTGCACCATTTGCCATTTGGCTCAGGCGTGCTGCAGGCCCCGCAGTGAGTGCCGGCCAGCATTTTGTCACCCCCCAGTGGTGACACCCAGGGAGAACCGCCCCACTGCACCCCTTCCTCCGCCCCTGGCCTGACCACCTCCCCAGTAGGATGAGAGTTGCTTAAAAATGGCAGCCAATGGCAGCCTTCCGTCTACCCCGCTCCCCCGTGACATGAAGCAGTTCAGCCAATCGCTGCCAGAGTTATTGCCGCCATCACCAAAACATTACAATATTGCCATTATACAAGTGAACACAATATTTTAATTTTAATATTGCCGTTGTTTATGTGCTTTACATGTACCATTTTATCTCGTACATTGTTTCTGGTGCTTTGTTTTGAAGTGGCAATTTATTGAGTTTTAATAAATAAACAAATGCACACGACTGTGCACTAAGGAACACTTCAGACTGTGCAGAATTCAGTTAAATCCATTTTTTAGCACAGTATTTATTTAAAATTGCACATGATTGAAACAGGCTCCCATTAGTACTGTTGTGTTTCATATTTGGTTAAGAGTTTCTCTCGGTGAAATACAGTTTTGTTTTCGCTATGTAATTGAAAACAAGGGCACAAAACTCATCCACTGTTATACAGCAGTAATGTGATGTACTAATCTAGTTACTTAGTATATGATACGAAGCCAGTCGGCGGAGCCCTGCCTTTGAAATATGATTTAAAACAGAATTTATAATGTTGTGGAATTACATAAAACTGTGTGAAATTGTGCAGATAATCATTTAAATCTCCCTACATGGAAATATAATTGCTCCTGAAATTAACTGTACCTGGGGTTCATTCATTTGGTCATGGCTAGTTTCTTATATAGAGATGATTTGATATTAGAGCTAATTAAGATCAGGTCAGAGTTGCTGAAGGTCAGAGATTAATGCGCAGGATCATTGAAATGATAATTATAAACAGATTAGGAAGCTACGGTCTTTTATAAAGGGTTATTAGATAATTACTGTGAGAGTGTACGGCTTACTGTAATAATGGATTATCGACTACTTACAGCGTTTTAAGGGTGAGAGTATATTACTTCCTCAAGGACTAAGAGGAATAATGTTGCTAGAAATCAGGGCTCAGTAAATAAAAACCATAGTACCAACTGCATTTCATTTTTCCTCCGAAGATTCTCTCTTTATTCACCGCAGGCTCCATCATTTTGCTTTGGTGATTTAGAGCTTTTAGTCCATTGAAAGTTTCTTGTACGATTATTCTACATTGGATTCCTCCTCTTTAAACATTAAATGGCATGTGGAAATTAAAATGTACAGTGGTGATGTTGATGGGAGCTCTGATCTAGATGAAGCAACTGGGTAATAAATCAGGGGGCAGTGCTTGCTAGGACTAGAACGGAATGTTAATTAGGGAATTCCCAATCCAAAAGGACATCATATGTTGCCGTAGGAGAGAGCTCAGGGTGGGAAACTAAACTGAGCAGGAGCACCTCCCCTATTAGGAAAGATGATGGCAAGCTCTACCTCTCTTTCAAATCAGAACCAGTGAAGGTGGTGAAGGTCCTGTGTGAGTGCCTGGAGGCGGTTGGAGGATGGATGGCGGCTAACAGATTGAGGTTTGAAAAGTTTTTAAAGTTAAAAAAAAAAAAAAACTTATGGAAATGTGTCCTAAGAAAATGGTGGGACCGGAAGTAAGCTGGCAGACAGTGCTGGACAAAATGAATGAGTACATAGCAGAACTGTGAGCAATGAATGCCATGAGAAGCTCAGCGGAGGAGATAACGCAAAGTCAAAACACTGTGCCGGCTGGCCTGGGATTACAAACAACTGAGGAAGAGACAGAATACGTCAAGGCCGAGCAACAAAAATTAACTGTTTGGATTACAACTCAAGCAGAGAAGGATGGAAAATCTATTTCAGCTGCAACCAGAGGCAAAAAGAGACTCTTTAAACATAAGTTCAAATTGAGATGCAAGAAAAGGAACATAAGAAGGAAAAATAAACCAAAACCCTATGACAAGCAAAGGAAGACAAGCCGAGACGACCTGAACATGCAAAGGGAAGGCCGGCCACAGATTTTGGAGGATGCTGCCATGGACTATACCCTGCAGGACTCACTTTGGTTCTGGTCGCTGGCGCCAGCAGGTATAGGATAAAGACAGTTAATGCAATATTTGGACTTTGGTTTTCAGGTTTTGATCTATGGACATGTTCTGGACTGATAAGAGTCATTATGAAGTATATTAAGTATAGATATGTAGCTGTTCTTTTTTTACATTCAAATATGGTAAGAATGATAAGTGAAGTTAAAATTGTGGATTAAAGCTGTGTACCCGGGGACTGGGGGAGGCAAAAGGGATGAAAATGAAGATATATAAGTGTGCGAAGATGTTAGAAGAAGTTAAAATGATATTAAAAATATGATTGTTAGACCATGAAATTAGAAACCTGGGAAAAATTATATGCAAATAGATGGGAACAATGGAGGGGATGCGAGGAAGCCATATGATATTGATTGTAATACAAGTGAGCTGGCCTGAATCGGGGCCAGCCAAATATTGTAAAACCAATAAAAATTATTTGAAAAAAAAAAGGATGGCGGCTAACAGATTGAGGTTGAATCCTGACCAGACAGAAGTACTGTTTTTGGGGGAAAGGGGGCAGGCCGGTGTGGGGGACTCCCTGGTCCTGAACGGGGTAACTGTGCCCCTGAAGGACCAGGTTCGTAGCCTGGGAGTCATTTTGGACTCACAGCTGTCCATGGAGGCGCAGGTTAACTCTGTGTCCAGGGCAGCTGTCTACCAGCTCCATCTGGTACGCAGGCTGAGACCCTACCTGCCCGCGGACAGTCTCACCAGAGTGGTGCATGCTCTAGTTATCTCCTGCTTGGACTACTGCAATGTGCTCTATGTGGGGCTACCTTTGAAGGTGACCCGGAAACTGCAATTAATCCAGAATGCGGCAGCTAGACTGGTGACTGGGAGTGGCCTCCGCCACCACATAACACCGGTCCTGAGAGATCTACATTGGCTCCCAGTACGTTTCCGAGCACAATTCAAAGTGTTGGTGCTGACCTTTAAAGCCCTAAACGGCCTCGGTCCTGTATACCTGAAGGAGCGTCTCCACCCCCACCGTTCAGCCCGGACACTGAGGTCCAGCGCCGAGGGCCTTCTGGCGGTTCCCTCACTGCGAGAAGCCAAGTTACAGGGAACCAGGCAGAGGGCCTTCTCAGTAGTGGCGCCCACCCTGTGGAACGTCCTCCCATCAGAGGTCAAAGCGATAAGCAACTACCTGACATTTAGAGAATATGTGAAAGCAGCCCTGTTTAGGGAAGTTTTTAATCTGTGATATTTTAATGTATTTTGATATTTGTTGGAAGCCGCCCAGAGTGGCTGGGGAGACCCGGCCAGATGGGCGGGGTACAAATAAAAAAATTATTATTATTATTATTATTATTATTATTATTATTATTATTATAAGGGTAGCCAATAGGTCTCAAACCCTTGGTAAGTTAGGGACTTCCCCTGCATGTCCAGACAGGCTTTGCTAGATTTGGGAATTAAAGAACACAGCAACACGAGACCAAGAGCAATAAATGTAAATTCTAAAGAGCTTTAGTAATAAGCATGAACATTCCAAGGGAAATTCCTCCTATCAATGTAACAAAATATAATGCATATAAATAGCCTCTACTAATTCACACGGTAAGTATAGTATTCCAGCGAAGCCGAAGTGAAGACACTAGTGGATATAATATTCCAACAGAAAAGCGTTTCCGGATAAAGTCACTGTTTCGGTGTTACTTCTTCAGCAGACGATGTGTGATAAATTTAAAGCTGCAAAACAATAAACACGACAATACAGAATGTGTACTAACACAGACTGAGAAACATAATGAATATAAAGCAATAAATAGAAGAAAAGTAAAACAGAAAAACATACCCCATCTTGCTACAGCCTCCTTGGTGGCAAAATTTCTTTTTTTAGCTTTCTAGCGTCGCTAGACTAAAATTGACTGTATTGACATGGGGCTATCTGTCTAGCCCATTTTAGTGTTGGTTGTGTTTTAAAAACCCTCTCAGATGTTTTAACTTTGTATGGATAAATGTATCTTTTTCTGACTGATGGTCGAATAAAGGATGATGATGATGATACCCCAACTTGCTAGATTTGAGCAGACAAGACCAATAGTGGGTCCAACGGTCAAGAAGGTGGTTTCTGCACATGCTGCAAAGGGAAATGAGGGGCAGACAGGCATAGCTGTCAACCCTCCCTTTTTTACGGGAAACTCCCTTATTCCAATGCCGTTTCCCGCTGCTATCCCGGATTGTTGATATCCCTTAAATTTCCCGGATTTCAAAGGAAACAGCTCCTCTCCCTCCCTGCCGGCCAGGGAGGCTCCTCAGCTGCGTTGCTCGGCTGCCAATAAGGAGTCTGAGACTGACTGGGGGCGGAGCTTGCATGCCTTGTGCAGCCAGACCCTCACACCCAACCAGACAGACAGCCTGCCTGCCGTCTACGCGCTCGCTCTTTCGCTTACCCGTTCGCGCGCAGCCTCTGGAGCGCAGGGTGGCGAGGCTACTTGGTGCCATTGCACCGCCCTCGCAGCATCCCTTATTTTCAAATCCGAAAGCTGTGGAAAATCCCTTATTTTCAAATCCGAAAGTTGACAGCTATGCAGACAGGGCTCGTCAACCTGGTAAGGTAGCACATCTATGAGAAGGAAAATTCTGATCCTATGCCTTCACTGCCTTGTGGGATATCTTCGGGAGAAGTAAGGGCTAAGGAGTAAACCCTACTCAGATCCGGAGTGGAGGCCCTAAGGTGGTTGAATGGTTCTTTATGTGCCTCCTTCTGGCAACTCCTGCAGCCAAGCTGGTGCCAAACATATTGCTCTGCTTTCCTTTGGACCCCATCAGCAAGGTCACGAGTCATCTGGGGAACCCAGGACCTCCATGCACACTGCCCAGGCTTGCACCCTGGGGAGGTCACTTCGGTGCTGCTAATACAGTGGTTTGACTTCACCCCCGGAGGCATACTCCATTGTCTCTTGAGACAGGTGGATGCTAACAACAAAAGGAGAGAAGGATTTCCCTCTCCCACTCTGTTAATACTCATTGGTTGTGGCTTCAGAAGGCCTTTTTTTCACATAACAGGTCATTAATTTATGGAATGCACTGTTGCAAGCTATGCTTCTTTGGCTTGAAAAGGAGATTGCTTTTTTATTCAGTTTACATGCTGCCTTTCCTCCAAGAAGCTCAAGGGGGACTCGTATAGTTCTCCTCCGCCCCATTTTATCTGCTCAACAACCCTGTGAGATAGGTGAGACTGTGGGACTGACTGGCTCAACACCACCCAGTGAGCTTCATGGCTGAGTGGGGATTATAGTCCCAGGTCTTTGTCCAACACTGTTACACTATATTAAAAAAAGGTAAAGGACCCCTGACAGTTAAGTCCAGTCATGAATGACTCTGGGGTTGTGGCGCTCATCTCACTTTACTGGCCGAGGGAGCCGACGTTTGTCCGTAGACAGTTTTTCCGGGTCATGTGGCCAGCATGACTAAGCCGCTTCTGGCGAACTAGAGCAGCACATGGAAACACCATTTACCTTCCCGCCAGAGCGGTACCTATTTATCTACTTGCACTTTGACGTGCTTTCGAACTGGTAGGTTGGCAGGAGCAGGGACCGAGCAACGGGAGCTCACCCCGTCGCGGGGATTCGAACCGCCGACCTTCAGCGCCACCTGCGTCCCTTTACACTGTATTAGAGAACAGCTAAATGCAACCTTCATTTCTAGAGGCAACAGACCATGGGTAGGCAAACTAAGGCCCAGGGGCTGGATCCGGCCCAATCGCCTTCTTAATCCAGCCCGTGGGCGGTCCGGGAATCAGCTTGTTTTTACATGAGTAGAATCTGTGTTTTTATTTAAAATGCATCTCTGGGTTATTTGTGGGACATAGGAATTCATTCATCCCCCCCCCAAAAAAAATATAGTCTGGCCCCCCCACAAGGTCTGAGGGACAGTGGACCGGCCCCCTGCTGAAAAAGTTTGCTGACCCCTACAATAGACCTCTCAGTACCAGATGCCAAGGAGGAAGCAATAGAGGAAGGCCATCACCTATGTGCCATTCTTGTGAGCTTCCAGTGGCATCCGTTTGTAAACAGTATGTTGAACTAGATGGATCCTTTTACAGGTAGGTGTTGGTCTGCCATAGTCAAAACAAAATAAAAAATAAAAAAAAATTCCTTCCAGTAGCACCTTAGAGACCAACTAAGTTTGTTCTTGGTATGAGCTTTCGTGTGCATGCACACTTCTTCAGACACACTGAAACAGAAGTCAGCAGACCCTTATATATAGTGAGAGGGTGGGAGGGGTATTATTCAGAAGGGTGGTGGGAACGGGTGATAGGCTGATTGTTGTTGTTGTTCAGTCATTTATTTCAGTTCTGGGTAAAAGTAAAGGTGGTTGTTGTTTAGTCGTTTAGTCATGTCCAACTCTTCGTGACCCCATGGACCAGAGCACGCCAGGCCCTACTATCTTCCACTGCCTCCCGCAGTTTGGTCAGACTCATGTTGGTAGCTTCGAGAACACTGTCCAACCATCTCGTCCTCTGTCGTCCCCTTCTCCTTGTGCCCTCAATCTTTCCCAGCATCAGGGTCTTTTCCAGGGAGTCTTCTCTTCTCATGAGGTGGCCAAAGTATTGGAGCCTCAGCTTCAGGATCTGTCCTTCCAGTGAGCACTCAGGGCTGATTTCCTTAAGAATGGATAGATTTGATCTTCTTGCAGTCCATGGGACTCTCAAGAGTCTCCTCCAGTACTATAATAGGTTGTTGTTGTTGTTGTTGTTGTTGTTGTTGTTGTTGTTGTTGTTTAGTCGTTTAGTCATGTCCGACTCTTCGTGACCCCATGGACCAGAGCACGCCAGGCCCTCCTGTCTTCCACTGCCTCCCGCAGTTTGGTCAGACTCATGTTGGTAGCTTCGAGAACACTGTCCAGCCATCTCGTCCTCTGTCATCCCCTTCTCCTTGTGCCCTCCATCTTTCCCAACATCAGGGTCTTTTCTAGGGAGTCTTCTCTTCTCATGAGGTGGCCAAAGTACTAGGCTGATAGCTGTGGTAAACCTGTTGACGACTGTTAACGACTGCAATTAGTCTTACAGGAAAAAGCAAGGGGTGAGAAGGTTAAAAATAGCTGGATTCTTAAAAATAGCTGGATCCTTGCTAAACAATGCTTATATGCTCATTCATTCATTCATTCATTCTGCCTTTACCTGCACAAATACCCTTATTATAAATGTGTGTTTCTTGGTATTTTTCTAAAGCTCACAGAACTGTTCTCACTATTTTCTCACCCAATACTGTATACAAACAGATACAAAGCAAGATTTAACGCAGAGTTCTGAGTGTTAGTGTGCTTTAAAGAAAAGAACATTGGAAGGGGAAAAAGGAGAGTCGTTTCTCCCCTCTTTCCAAGGTCATCTTTCTATCATTCATACAAGGCCAGGGAGACAGGAAAGATTTGAACAGGCAGGATTCTTCCCCACTCCCATCCGAAAGAACCTTTTATTTAGCCGGCTGCAAGGCTGTTCCTAAGTGCTGGCCCTCTTCAGCTATGGCAAAGAGCCCTCTCTGACCTGGAAGACTGACAAAATGGACATTTCTGAATGAGCCTTTTGTCATCTGGGAGCCACAATATCAAAGAACAATTATTTACACACTTTAGATTAAAAAAACATACAGGCGGGAGAGACAGCCTCTGCCCCCCTTTCCTACTTGGTTTAACCCCAGGCCACACACCATGGTTCACTAATTACTGAAGGCTGCTTTGAATACAGGGTTTTCAACAGCAAATTTAAGCTGTTTAATCTTCAAAGTGCTGTCGAGAAGTGAGTAATTGTCTTCCACAAAAGCTCAACAAAGATGCACTATAATATTATCATTGTGCAAACCTTCTCTCAACATCCCCATTGCGGAAACTGTGATTGTGGTGAGTGAAGTGCAACAAACGCCAGCACCTCCTTGCTTGCAGTTCTGTGCTGCCCTAAATGCATCCAAACTTCATTCTGGGCTTAATTTTCCACAATGAGATGCCCACTGTTACGTACCCTCTGACATCTCGCCAGTGAAAATAGGAACGTCCTAAGGAAAAGCGGGACATTTCGGGATCAAATCAGAAGTTGGGACGGCTTCTGTAAATCTGGGGCTGTCCCTGGAAAATAGGGACACTTGGAGGGTCTGCTGTTAAAAAATGGCTATCGTGTGTCTGCATATGTACACTGTGAAGGCTGGTGTGTGTGTGTCATAGCTGTCAACCCTCCCTTTTTTTGTGGGAAACTCCCTTATTCCAATGCCGTTTCCCACTGCTATCCCGGATTGTTTATATCCCTTAAATTTCCCGGATTTTAAAGGAAGCAGCTCCTCTCCCTCCCTGCCGGCCAGGGAGGCTCCTGAGCTGCGTTGCTCGGCTGCCAATAAGGAGTCTGAGACCGACTGGGGGAGGAGCTTGCATGCCTTGTGCAGCCAGACCCTCACGCCCAACCAGACAGACAGCCTGCCTGCCATCTATGCGCTCGCTCTTTCGCTCACCCGTTCGCGCGCAGCCTCTGTAGCACAGGGTGGCGAGGCTACTTGGTGCCATTGCACCACCCTCACGGCATCCCTTATTTTCAAATCCGAATGTTGACAGCAATGGTGTGTGTGTGTGTGTGAAAGAGAGAGAGAGAGAGAGAGACAGACAGACAGACAGACAGACAGACAGACAGACAGATCTGACATCTCTGTGGGCTCAGGTTGCGCCCCATCTCCTCCACAGGATCCCTATCACTGAGGGCCAGACCACCCAATGTTATAAGTTGATGACAAATTTTGTCCTCTCTGAAACTGTGGCTGGATCAAAGAAGTGTTTCAGTTAAACGCGTTGTGAAATTTGCACAAGAAATTGTGTTGGCAAAAATGGAACTCCACAATGCTATGTGGTATCACAGTGTTATAATGCATATGAAGGTAAAAAAAAAAAAAAGGACCCCTGGACAGTTAAGTCCAGTCAAATGTGACTATGGTGTTGCAGCATTCATCTTGCTTTCAGGCTGAGGGAGCAGGCATTTGTCCGCAGACAGCTTTCCGGGTCATGTTGCCAGCCTGACAAAACCACTTCTGGCACTGTGATGGAAACCAGTGTGCACGGAAACGCCATTTACCTTCCCACTGCAGTGGTACCTATTTATCTACTTGCGCTGTCGTGCTTTTGAACTGCTAGGTTGGCAGGAGCTGGGGCAGAGCAACAGGAGCTCACCCCCTCGTTGGGATTCAAACCGCCCACCATATACAACACATATAAAACACTTTTTCTTTGCTAGTCTAGCCCGAGCCCTGAGTCCTCAGGCACAGCACTTTAGTGGGCATACAGTATCAAGGAAATCATAAAACATGATAGGGATACATTTGAATTTGCAATTAGGAATAACCGGGACAATACAGATATAGCAACATAGGAAACGACCTTACACTGAGTCAGACGATTGGTCCATTGAGCTCAATATTAGCCCTACTTGGAGATGCCAGGTTCTCTGTCGTAGTGGTTCTCACATCCAAGAAACTGGCCAATTGCTTCCCCTGGATGGCTTCAACTCACAGAGCAGCTCTGACCATTATTGGACCAGGAAAGCTTGACTACAGTAGCCCAGGCATGGGCAATTTTAATATCGGGTTACTTTAGTGTACTATATGAGGCTTCCAGAAACTGCAGTCAATGCAGAATGTGGTAGCATGACTGCTGACAGGAACGAGATCCTGTCAGCATATTACAACCGTGCTCAAAGATCTGCACCGGCTGCCATTTTGATACTGGGCCAAGTTCAAGGTTTCGCCATTGGTACAGAAAGCCCTTAATGGCTCGAGACTCGCTTACTTGAGGGATTGCCTTGCCCTTCGACCACTTTGATCTACAGAACTTGAACTTCTACAAGTGCCAAGTAATGATTGTTCCATGTTTCCAAGGAGTCATTCTTTTTGTCTAGCAGCACCTGTGCTTTGGGACACTGGGCCAGTTCAAATATTATTTATTGCATTAGCCATATGGCCATAGCACATAATGCAAAACCAGGCAGAAACCTGTCGCGAATGTACATAAAATACAACAGATACATTTTGTACATTTTGTACAAATACATTTAAAAACTGAGTGTAAAATCATGCTGAGTAAAACAGATAAAATAAGAAGCAATAACAGGGCATGTCAACAGTGACTATGTCAGGAAGTTACATAGGGCTAGGTCTATGGCAAGTTAGCCGAGAAGGTGGCCCTGAGTTTCAGTGCCTGTAAAATGTAGATAGCCACACCACGTGTGACCAAGGGGTTGGCGTCTACCAATAAGTATTTCATGCGGTCGTCGTACTGGGCGATGGTCGGTGGGATTAAGAGGAAAAGCCTGGGTCTAACTGTAACATATAGAGGGCAGTGGAAGAAAAAATGGATAAAGTCCTCTATCTTTCCCTTGTTGCATGGGCAGAGTCGAAGATCCAGCGGAGTATTGGAAAATACACCCTGTAGGAATGCTGTCGGGATGGCGTGGAATCGTGCTAGTGTGAAGGCCCTTCTTAACATGGAATTTATCAGGTCACTCAGATAATGGGCCAGAGATCTGACTGCCTTCACGCAAGGAAACCACATGGATAAGCTGGCTGCGTTGGATAGTGCTAGATCGAGGGCTTCATCCTTAGCTAAAATCCATTCGCGGATTTTATCTTTGTCCCATGAGGACAGGGCAGCGAAGTCTGGAAGTGAGTAGCGATCGCAGATGGTCTCCATGCCCTTTGACCAGGTGCGGCTGCCAATAAAGGCTGTGAAGGCTTGTTTCGCTAATAGAGAGTTTGGAGTTTCTGCAAGCGATTTGTAGTAAGTGATTATTCTGATATGGGCTTTTGCTACAATGGATGGTAGTCCCAATTCCATTCTCAGTTGGGCGGCCATTGTCCCATTGGGGAGGCCCAAGATCATTCTTGCCAGGAGATTTTGCAGAGACTCCAGTCGTTGGAGTATATTCAGATTCCACCCCCATATTTCCACCCCATATAGCAACATTGGGGGTATTTTACTGAGGTACATCTTTCTGATTGGGGCCACCAGCTGCCCTATGGGCCAGTTCATATTAGGTGGGTGTCCTCACTGTGCTTATTTATTTATTTATTTACCAGTATCTTTATAAAAGGTAAAGGGACCCCTGACCATTAGGTCCAGTCGTGTCTGACTCTGGGGTTGCGGCGCTCATCTCGCTTTATTGGCCGAGAGCCGGTGTACAGCTTCCGGGTCATGTGGCCAGCATGACAAAGCCACTTCTGCCAACCAGAGCAGCGCACAGAAACACCGTTTACCTTCCCGCCAGAGTGGTTCCTATTTATCTACTTGCACTTTGACGTGCTTTCGAACTGCTAGGTGGGCAGGAGCTGGGACTGAGCAACGGGAGCTCACCCCATCGCGGGGATTCGAACCGCCGACCTTCTGATCAGCAAGCCCTAGGTTCTGTGGTTTAACCCACAGCGCCACCTGGGTCCCTTTATAACCCACCTTTATTCCAAAGGAGTTCAAGGAGGCCCGTGGGGTTTATTTATTTGATTATACAAGTATTTCCATACTTCCTTTTTTTTTTTGCCAAATCATTTTTATTAAGGTTTTCAATACAACATAATCACATTGAAACATTCCAAATAAATAAATAGGTACCACTGTGGCGGGAAGGTAAACGGCATTTCTGTGCACTCTGGTTTCCGTCATGGTGTTCCGTTGCGCCGGAAGTGGTTTAGTCATGCTGGCCACATGACCCAGAAAGGTGTCTGTGGACAAACACCGGCTCCTTCGGCCTGAAAGCGAGATGAGCGCCGCAACCCCATAGTCTCCTTTGACTGGACTTAACCGTCCAGGGGTCCTTTACCTTTTTACCTTTACATTCATGCAAATGCACACACCCACAACCCCCAAATTCTTCTATCTCAGAAAGTAGTGGAAGGATCACAGAAAGAAGATAGCCACACTCTGCCCCATCACATGTAAGGGGCTTTCCGTTTAAAAATTGTGTAAACCAACTCTTTCAATGCCAACGCTTTTCAAGATGCATAATGTGACGGATTGTGGCTGGCTTGAGTAGAACTCCAGGGGGTTAAGAGTTAAACCCAGCTTCCTGGCTGATTGACGCATTCCATTCCCTGCGGGGCGGGACAGCCACTGGTTTAAAAAGGGGTTGGTTAACCGTTGGTAGGGGAGAGTGTGTTGAGAGGGTTTTTGGGAGCGGGAGTGTGAGGGTGGTAGTGGTAGAGTGTTAGAGAGGTTTACTGAGTTTGTAATAACCAGTCTGAGTCATAAGTAAAGAAGATGCTGAACTAATGAAACCATAAAGAATTATACATGAACTACAGTTAAATAAAGCTTTCCTTTTTGTTGTGAAATCGGATGTTCCTCTTTATTCCAGCAAAGTATCTATACTCCAAAAAGGGGGGTGACTGAAGAGGGGAGGCGAAACTAGGCCTGAAGAGTAGGCAGATAGTTTGCATCTCAAAGTCACTCACAGTAGAGGCAAGTGCGGGGGGGAGAGGGTGCCACAAAGTAGCAAGGGTGCTGGGGGCACAGCTGCTGAGCTGAACCTGAGGTGAACCTAAGGGCACAGAGAAATTCCTGTAACATTTGCCTGGAGATATTAAAGATACTGAACCACGTTGTGTGGAGATCTGGAGCTACATTCTATGTACTAGCGAACCCACAATAAGACAGGGAGTCTATTTGGGTAAAAGAAGGAATAGAGGGTTGTTTAAAATAACAATTAAATTCCTTTAGGCACACTGCTAGTAATAGTGAAGGAGGTACATCGCATAGCGTTGTGGGGTTCGTCGCACATACCTTCCAGTTCCTCTGCTTTTGTCTGACCCTTCTCTTAACAAATACTCTTTTTTTAAGCCATGGGATGTGCCTTTGAAAACAAAACTATAAAGCAGCCAGAACCTAAAGAGGACTATTGTAAATTAATGCGCAGTGAATTACCGCAGCTACTGATTTATTCGGGAACTTTTCAACAATATGTAAATAGCATTCAAAAACTTCCTTTCATATGATTCCTATGTAAGGAGCACTGCACTTGAAAGGAATTCCTTGATGTTTCATTCAAAAATTCATTTGGATACTTTTATATTGAAAGTAGTCAGAAAAGAACAAAATCAAGGCAGGAGGAAGAAAGCAACAAATTTTCATACAAATGTATATCATACCCTGGTACTCTGAAGTAAGTTATTCCTGAGTGAACACTTTGTAAATTTACCTTCATTTTTTGGCTATGCTTTGGTTGTAACTAGCTGCTGAATTCTATGCATGTTTACTTCAAAGTAAGTATCACTAAATTGAGGCTGCCTGCACACCATACAAATAAAGCACATGAATTATCCCAAATAATTCAGGGAACTGTAGTTTGTTAAGGGTGTTGGGAATTGTAGCTGTGAGGAGTAAACTACAGGTATGATGTTTTGCAGGATGAAATTCACTGGAGTTCATCTGCAGCTCTGTTCAGTTGATGACTGCCATTATTATGGGCATTATTGGAGGTGGTAGTGATGACATACTCTATAAACCAAACAAACAAACCCACCACGAGCAGCAATGGTCAATCCCATTTCTGACACCATTGTTGTGTGGCTTAGATTCTTCTCTCGGCAGCAAAGTTGGAGAGCTGTTGAACAACTCAAGGCACCAGGTTTCCACATGAACAGAAGGAAATAATAATAATAATAATAATAATAATAATAATAATAATTTATTATTTGTACCCCGCCCATCTGGCCGGGTCCCCCCCAGCCACTCTGGGCGGCTTCCAACAAACACTAAAATACATTGAAATATCACACATTAAAAACTTCCCTAAACAGGGCTGCCTTCAGGTGTTTTCTAAATGTCAGGTAGTTATTTATCTCTTTGACATGGGATGGGAGGGTGTTCCACAGGGCAGGCGCCACTACCGAGAAGGCCCTCTGCCTGGTTCCCTGTAGCTTTGCTGGGAACCACCAGAAGGCCCTCGGCGCTGGACCTCAGTGTCCGGGCTGAACGGTGGGGGTGGAGACGCTCCTTCAGGTATACAGGACCAAGGCCGTTTAGGGCTTTAAAGGTCAGCACCAATACTTTGAATTGTGCTCGGAAACGTACTGGGAGCCAATGTAGATCTCTCAGGATCGGTGTTATGTGGTCATGGCGGCCACTCCCAGTCACCAGTCTAGCTGCCGCATTCTGGATTAATTGCAGTTTCCGGGTCACCTTCAAAGGTACTGTTCCTATGATCAGAAGGAGCTGATATAGATAAGATGCGACATCAACAATGGCCAGGCTACCTTGCACCTTCCTGGAGCATCAGCTGGGTCCAGACCATTCATTGATTCTAGCTTCATCTGTCTGAGTAGGGCTCAGCGAAGACAGGCCTAAGGTCCCCAACAGGCATTGCCGTTGTCTCTGCTCCTGTGGTTGATTTAGCAAGATCCAAAGATAGGTGGTGGTGAAACTAGTCAGAGTGTGTTGGTCCCCTGAACAGTAGCTTCATTTCTCTGTAAAATACACATAATAAATAAATAAATAAATAAATAAATAAATAAATAAATAATTTATTATTTGTACCCCGCCCATCTGGCTGGGCCTCCCCAGCCACTCTGGGCAGCTTCCAACAGAATATTAAAAACATTATAAAACATCAAACATTAACAATTTTCCTTAAACTGGGCTGCCTTCAGATGTCTTCTAAAAGTCAGATAGTTGTTTATTTCCTTGACATCTGATGGGAGGGCATTCCACAGGGAGGGCGCCACTACCGAAAAGGCCCTCTGCCTGGTTCCCTGTAACCTCACTTCTCGCAGGGAGAGAACCACCAGAAGGCCCTCAGAGCTGGACCTCAGTGTCCGGGCTGAACGATGGGGGAGGAGACGCTCCTTCAGGTATACTGGGCCGAGGCCATTTAGGGCTTTCAAGGTCAGCACCAACACTTTGAATTGTGCCTGGAAACGTACTGGGAGCCAATGTAGGTCTTTCAGGACTGGTGTTATATGGTCTTGCTGGCCACTCCCAGTCACCAGTCTAGCTGCCGCATTCTGGATTAGTTGTGTTTTCCTCATCCGGGCATGGCTTGCTTTTTTAAAGGAAGCCTTCTAGTATTTTATACCTACTTTGATTCCATTCATTAGCCATATCATCACCCTCTTGGACTTTTTGTCTCCTTCTTAAGCTGAGATATACATTCAATTTGAACTTCTATCACCATGTTTTCAAATAACCTCCAAGCATCGTGAAGAGATTTAACCCTCTTGACTCTCCCTTTCAACCTCCTTTCAACTAATCCTCCCTTTTAAAAAGTTGAATGTGAGCATGCTTGATGCCTCTGGAGCACTTTGCCATTCATATATATGTTGAATTTGTCAGCACTGTGGTTACCTATGAGTGGTTCAACAGCACTTGCCTTGTGCCCCAGATGCTGGGTACCATTCATGATTCATTCAAGGAACGACTCACCTCTGGTTAGTTCTGTTACAAGCTATTCTACAGTATAATCACTTCTCTGCTATTGCAGATGGTACCTTTCCACTTGATTTTTGTTGTTGTTGTTTCACTGTTTGGGGTGTTGGTGGGGGTTTTTTTGGAGTGGAGGTTAGAAGAATAAAATCCCACTTCTCCTTTTAATTCATTCATAACGAAGATCTAGCAGTGAAAAGAAAGCACCTATATGAAATGTTGCAAAATATCATTTCCCCTGATTTCTTATTTCAGGTAGGTAGTCGTGTTGGTCTGACGCAGTCAAAGTAAAAATAAAAAATTGTCCAGCAGCACCTTATAGACCAACTAAGTTTGTTCTGGTATAAGCTTTTGTGTGCATGCACATTTCTTCAGATACTGATTTCTTATGTTTAGGCAGTGCTTATGTAGCAAAAAAAAGGGACCCAGGTGGCGCTGTGGGTTAAACCACAGAGCCTAGGGCTTGCTGATCAGAAGGTCGGCGGTTTGAATCCCTGTGACGGGGTGAGCTCCCGTTGCTCGGTCCCAGCTCCTGCCCACCTAGTAGTTTGAAAGCACGTCAAAGTGCAAGTAGATGGCGGGAAGGTAAACGGCGTTTCCGTGCGCTGCTCTGGTTCGCCAGAAGCGGCTTTGTCATGCTGGCCACATGACCCGGAAGCTGTATGCCGGCTCTCGGCCAATAAAGCGAGATGAGCGCCGCAACCCCAGAGTCGGACACGACTGGACCTAATGGTCAGGGGTCCCTTTACCTTTTTATGTAGCCAAAACAGCATGGCACCACTGCCACAAAGGAGGGAAGTATCAACAGGTTTAAGGGAGGTTTCCAGAAGTACATTTTTAAGGGTGGAACCTAAATGGATGGACCCCAAAAGCATCTAATGAGGTCTGAGCATGCTCAGGGGCCACAGAATGCTGAATGGATGTTGGGGAGGGGCACAGGGAGGATGGGATGGAGTGGCTAGAACAGGCATCCCCAAACTAGGCCCTCAAGATGTTTTGGGACTACAATTCCCATCATCCCTGACCACTGGTCCTGTTAGCTAGGGATGATGGGAGTTGTAGTCCCAAAACATCTGGAGGGCCAAGTTTGGGGATGCCTGGATCTTGAACATGGCACACGCTACACCGTGCTATTTTGTTGCAGGACCAAGTTGTATCAACAGTCTGTTTTCATGAGATAACATTCCAACTTTCAATCAGAGAACACACCATGTGCTGAGAACTAGTGATTTCCCATCAATGGCAGTACAGTGGTACCTTGGTTTCGGAACTCAATCCATTCTTGAAGTCTGTTCGACTTCCAAAATGTTTGCAAACCACGGCGTGGCTTCTGATTGGCCCCGGAAACAATGCCGACAGCCGAAACGGATGTTCGGCTTCCAAAAAAGGAAGTAAGTGTTCCGGTTTGCGGCGTTCAGGAGCTGATTTGTTCGGGAGCCAACGTACCACTGTACTGGGAGAGACCCTGTGTGTGCAGAAAGGCACTGGTCACTTGCAGACCTGTTTGTGTGTATCAGCCCCAAGAAACAAGTTAGATCATTTGCAAGGATGATTACAGTTTTCACAGCTCCCATTTCATCGTAACTTTTACTTACTTACTGAGGGACAAGATCCACCTCAGTTTGAAGACTTTTAAAGTCTAGCACCAGGAAAGATATAAGCCCAGGCTTGACTGCCCTGCTGAAATCAATGAGGCTTAAAAGTGCTATAATGTGGACAGATCCTGTCTTTATTTATCCATCACATTTGTATGGTGGATGTTTGCATAAGCGGTGAGCTTCAGTTTTGGCGATATATGTGCTGAAGAAGTCATTTTGTAAAAAATGCAGTGTGTGCCTATTCCAAGATACCAAAGGAGTTGAGAGAGGTACATAAATGGATATCGTGTTTGCTCTTGTTAAAACAAATAACCTTTGCGGACCTCTGTGCACAACGAGAATATTGTATGACACGTCCACAGATAAAGAAACATTCAGCTGTTGCTTGCAATCTGGAGCATGGCGCTATGCAAATACGTTTGAAATGTTCTAATAGCCCATTTAGTGGGTATATGCCATATAAATGTTTTTCCCTTGTGAAGCATAATAGGGTTGCTGGACAACACGCAACAGAGTGTTCTTCTGCTAAAAGACATTGTAGAATCAACGGTGACAAGGCCAAAAGCTGTAGAGGGAAGTGAAGGGCAGATGGGGCTCATCACATCCCTGAGTGCATGGATCGGCTACCTCAAGCTCTCCCCCAATGAAATGGCTACTCCCGCAACTTCAAACCCCATATCAAGAGTAAAGGCATACCACCCTCCCATGAAGCAGATGCCCACTAATAGATCCAATGGGAGTGTTTTTTTAGACACAAAAGGACGGTTGGACAGCGTGGAATGGACGAACTGACATCATAGAGGGGCCGGGAATTAAAGCTGCTGTCTTGGAATATCGCAGGATGGCAAGCAAAGAAAAACAACCAACAATTTATAACACTCCTCAAGCAATACGATATTATCCTTCTGCAGGAGACTTGGCACAATGATCCCATCCTGTTCAACGGCTACTGCTGCCATTCTCTGCCCGCCACGCCATCCCTAAGGGGAGGCAGGCCAAGTGGAGGCCTACCCAGTCTTGTTTCCACAGAGCTAGAACACTCTTTAAGAGTCCTACTGAAATATACTCGGAGTCGAGTGTGGATTTCATGCTCTTTATTCAGCTCCCCCAGAACGTCTGCTTTATACACATTATTTACACAATGGGCCCCACATGATTGGCTAATTCCAGGATACTCCTGTAGGCCAATCAGGTTGCGGATTCACTTCCACCTGGAGCTGGATTGGGTGGCTACTGCGGACCAATCAGACTGCTGCATTCTGGATCCTATTGTTCTAGAACCAATCAGACTGCTGCAATCTGAATCCTATTGTTCTAGGACCAATCAGACTGCTGCATTTTGGATCCTATTCAATTCAGTACATAACACCTACCAAGATGCAGTTCACTAGCAACGGCTGCCTTACTTAATCTCAGCAAAGAAGCACTATTGCTGGTCAATGTTTATCTGTCCCCCTGTAATAAAAAATCCGTAGTTAAACCAACTGGGAAGAGCTGGAAGCGTTCCTAGAGCCCCTTGAATCTTCCTACCCATCCACCCCAATCATAATCGGCGGGGACATCAATGCACGTATGGGAACAGATGGGGCTCATCAACCTGGGAAGGCAGCCCATCTAGGAGAAGGGAAACTCTGATCCTAGACCTCCACGGTCTTGAGGGACATCTTCAAGAAAAAATATATTCTAAGGAGTAAACCGGAGTGGAGTTCCTAAGATGGTTGGATGGTGCCTTGCACACCTCCTTCTGGCAACTCCTTCAGCCCAGCTTGTGTCAAACCTATTGCTCTGCTGTCCTTTGAAAGTCACTCCAGTGTCCCTAATGCAAGTGGTTTGACTTCATTCCCAGAAGTGCACTCCATTGTCCCTTAATGCCAATAACAATGTCTGTTGGGAGGTGAAATAGGGCTGGATCCCAAACTAGTCTGTTTACTAGTGGAACCTGAAGCTGGAAACAAAAAAGGCCGTAAAACTGTCCCCACGTTTCATTCTAGCCAGCAGGGCTTCAGATAGAGCAGAGAAATCACCACTCTACACACACACACACACACACACACACACAAACACCCAGTTCGGATTGCTGTCAGGTGTTTGAATTCTTGCGAACATACCATGACAATACAGGGGCTCAGTCAATGCTGTGGCAGGTTTCACGAGCTTTCACGATCCTTTAGAAAATCATAGTGTAGATAAATATATAATAAAGCATTTAAGATGATAAAGAAAACAAAAGTAGAATTGTGGAGTTTGTAATACTGTAGTTTGTATAGGATGGAATGAAAAAAATGACAAAATAAATGAAGGTCATGCAATATTCTGATTTTTTTGGGGGGGGGTAGATAAAACACTATGTTTGTAGTCTTAAATGAGTATTTGATTTGACATGGGTAAACCTGCCTTGAATTCAGCTCAGTCAAGAAGTTCAGTCAGTGATGATCATCCAGGTTCTGAGAGCTCCTTGGAGGAAGGGCAATGCATAAATGTGAATAATCATTATGAGTTTTAAAAAAAATGGAGCTCTATTGCAGATTTCTTTAGTGTTTGCTCTTTGTCAGACAAAGCAATGGATGCTGGGGTCCCCAAACGTATGAACCATGCAGTTCTCCTACCTCTGGAATCCATGGGTCACATTAACGACTAGCCCACATATCATAAATCAAGAGGAAGGAAATCACCAGTGCCCTAAAAGACAGTCATAGATAGCCAAATGTTCAGATGAGGAGCAATGCTATGCACATGGGCCACTTCCAGTACAATGAGTATCATTAAGGGATTCTCAGTAAGAAATGTTATCAATGGGAACATTTCCCAGCAGTTCAAATTACGAAAGTGTTCTCTTAACCTTTGTCTATCGTAGCTACGTATATAACTTAGTAGGTCCATGACTTATGGATTTGTGCCAGACATACACCAGTGTTTAAGGGGGAAATCTTGTTTCAGTGTTCCCTGATATACTGGGTTTAGCAAAGTTCTCCTGAACTCATGAGACGCCTTCTGTTTATCAGCTACGGTGGTGAAAGTTGACCCAACAAGGCTTAAAGAGCTGTCCTTTTGCTTTCAGTCTAGTCGAGAAAACCACAACCGCTGTAATAATTTGCTCCTAGCCATAGTCTACCAGCTGTCTAAATTTACAAGGTCACTGCCAGCATAACCTAAGCCAAACTTTTAGAGACCTTGGGGTCAGGTTTCGCATAGCTCCACATTCTTCCTTGATCCACAAACCCCATCTCAGAGCATTTGGCATGCTTTAAAGATGAATGTTCGTTGCTTCCCCCATTTGCAGCTTCAAAGGACCAATTACTACTGGACTGGCATGGCCTGTTTCATGATACTTCCTGTGCAAAGTGCTCCCTCTCTGCATCTTGAGTTTTAGGTGCTTATGTTTTCGTTGGTCAGTTTCTCTTCGTGAAGGCAAAAATCAATACCAGGTTTCCTCTCACCTCTCCCTCGCACTTGTTAAAAGCAATTAGCTTTGGTATCTCTAGCAGCACTCCGGACTACTCTTACCAGGGCAAATGTGTTTATGTTCTCTGTAGTGGCTACACTGATACGGAATAATGGAGATAGTTTTGCCATTAAAAATACCAGGAACACATGGCTCCTAAAAGGAATTTCACGTTTTGTAAAATATGACTGAATGACAGATAATCCCCTTTGGACATTTTCAGTATGTGATTTACTAAGAATGAGACAATTGGTTAAAGTGTGTGTGTGTGTGTGTGTGTGTGTGTGTGTGTGTGTGTGAGAGAGAGAGAGAGAGAGAGAGAGAGAGAGAGAGAGAGAGAGAAAAGTGTTGGATAGAGAGTCAGAATTAAGGATATTTCGAAACATAGCTGTCAACCCTCCCTTTTTTTGCGGGAAACTCCCTTATTCCAATGCCATTTCCTGCTGCTATCCCGGATTTGTTGATATCCCTTAAATTTCCCGGATTTCAAAGGAAGCAGCTCCTCTCCCCCCCTGCCGGCCAGGGAGGCTCCTCAGCTGTGTTGCTTGGCTGCCAATAAGGAGTCTGAGACCGACTGGGGGCGGAGCTTGCATGCCTTGTGCAGCCAGACCCTCACACCCAACTAGACAGACAGACAGCCTGCCTGCCTGCCGTCTATGCGCTCGTTCTTTCGTTCACCTGTTCGCGCGCAGGGTGGCGAGGCTACTTGGTGCCATTGCACCGCCCTCGCAGCATCCCTTATTTTCAAATCCGAAAGTTGACAGCTATGTTTTGAAGTGATGCAGAGTTGGGGGGCCTGTGGCCAGCTGCTGTTGGACCCCAAATCCCATCGCCTCCAGCCAGCATGACCAACGATCAGGGGTTATGGGAGCTGTAAACCAGCTAGGAATGCGGTTGGTGCTGTGGGTTAAACCACAGAGCCTAGGGCTTGCCAATCAGAAGGTTGACTGTTCAAATCCCCGCGATGGGGTGAGCTCCCATTGCTCGGTCCCTGCTCCTGCCAACCTAGCAGTTCGAAAGCACATCAAAGTGCAAGTAGATAAATAGGTACCGCTCTGGTGGGAAGGTAAACGGCATTTCTGTGCGCTGCTCTGGTTCGCCAGAAGCACCTTCTGTGGGGGAGGAAGGGAAAGGAGATTGTGAGCCGCTTTGAGACTCCTTCGGGTAGTGATAAAACGGGATATCAAATCCAAACTCCTCCACTTCTTCTTCTTCTTCTTCTTCTTCTTCTTCTTCTTCTTCTTCTTCTTCTTTCCCCTCCTCCCCCACAACAAACACTCTGTGAGGTGAGTGAGGCAGAGAGACTTCAAAGAAGTGTGACTAGCCCAAGGTCACCCAGCAGCTGCATGTGGAGGAGCAGAGACGCGAACCCAGTTCACCAGATTACAAGTCTATCACTCTTAACCACTACACCACACTGGCTCAGCATGGAACAGCACCACCTATTGGTTGACAGTTTTAGTTATATAATGATTGCAATATCCTGTTCAAAGGACATCACTGTCATTTTTTAAAATGATTTTTTTTGGGGTATGGTTTCTATATTTTTAATGTTGTAAACTGCTTTGATATGTTTGGTGATCTAGCACTATATATATACTTTTATAAATAAATAATTACATTTAAAACATTTCCTCCCCCCGGGTTTGCCTGTCTTATTTGCATGGGACGGCACCATGGGAGATATTTATCATTGCAAGTGCATGGAACATGTATACAATTAGCAGAATAATCTAAATATATATTAGGAGATGTGGTACTATGGAAAATAAGAATCTTGTTTGAACCGAAGGAGTTAATAACCAGGCAGAGGGCCTTCTCGGTAGTGGCACCCGCCCTGTGGAACACCCTCCCTTCAGATGTCAAAGAGAACAACAACTACCAGACCTTTAGAAGACATCTGAAGGCAGCCCTGTTTAGGGAGGCTTTTAATGTTTAATAGATTATTGTATTTTAATGTTCTGTTGGAAGCCGCCCAGAGTGGCTGGGGAAACCCAGCCAGATGGGTGGGGTATAAATAATAAATTATTATTATTATTATTATTAATAAAATGAGATACTGTAAAATTATTTATGTTACAGAATCTATGTAGACCCTTGATTGCTTCATATTTCAGATTATTACTTTCCATACTACAGAAATTGAGAAAGAGGACTATCTCTGAAAGAAAATTAGGTAAAATGTATGCAAGAACAACAGAGCCTGATGTAAAAGGGGACTCATTAGAATAAATGAAGTTTGGCATTGTGTGAGTTAATGTTCCCCTGAAAAACATGATGCGCGATTCTCAGGAGTTCCATAGGAAAGGTGTGAAAAGTCCCGAGATTGTGCAACATTAATGGCCTGGTTGTTCAAAGAATGAAACATTACTCTCATAGTTAGATTAACTAATTATGGATATATGAAAAAAAGGCAAATCAATATCAAGTTTGTTGAAAATTGGACAGCCTTGCTGTTCTGAAATATTGTTTCATGATAATGGTCAAGAATGTGCTGCTCTTTTGTAAGTTTTTACTTGTTCTGTGACCATGGTGATAATTGGTGTATATATATATATAAATGGTGTGTTTTTTCCTGTAATCCACCACCAGTTCCTTGGTTCCAAGACCAAGGAACTGGTGGTGGATTACGGGGGGGGGGAAAGGTGGATATTCAGCCCCTGTATATCGACAGGGACCAGGTGGAGAGGGTGTTCAAGTTTATGGGAGTGATTATAGAGCAGGGTATGACTTAGAGCGCAAATACTAATGCTCTGGTAAAGAAGACCCAGCAGAGAATTTATTTCCTCAAACTTTTAAAGAAGAACAATCTGAGTGAGAGACTGCTGGTGTCCTCCTACCGAGGCTCCATAGAGAGCATTCTTATATACTGTATTTGTGCTTGGTTCTCCAGCTGCACAGCCAGGGAGAAGAAGATACTTCAGAAGGTCATAACCACAGCCCAAAATATTATTGGTCATCCTCTCCCATCTCTGGGAGAACTATACAGTTCCCGTTGCCTTAAAAAGGTAAACAATATTTTAAAGGATCCATCTCATCCAGGATATAGTCTCTTTGCACCACTGTCTTCGGGTAGAAGATATAGAACAATTAGATCAAGAACAAATAGACTGAAGAACAGTTTCTACCCAAGAGCTATAACCATCTTAAATGCTGTAACCAGATAATATGACCTTGGAGAGCTGTGATGGGTGTGTGTGTGTGTGTGTGTGTGTGTGTGTGTGTGTGTGGCCTTTTTGGTGTGTGTGTGTTTTGTGCTTTTTTCTTTTTTTCCTTTTTTCCTTTTACGGGATGACATGCAATTTCGTTGCACTTGTATAGCGTTGTGCTTGTACTTGTGCAATGACAATAAATAATCTTATCTATCTTATATCGATATATCAGCCTCAGAGTGGCTCAGTTTTATAAATAATATATTTTATTGTTCTCATGGCAGTACTAGTATGTAGCAGCAATAATGACATTTATGTATTTATTTCACAATAATTATATATACCCGAGTGCAATAAAAATTCAAATCGCCTTACAAAAATATTAATAGATTTGCCTTCTGCATGGTTTCTCTCTGCAGAGGGCCAGTTATAATTATATCTATGCTATTCCTATGTTTTACTAAATTAAAAAAAAGTTTTCAAGACATTTCCAGGAACACACAGGTACTAGGAAAGCTGCAGTATTAAATTACAAATACAAATAAACTGTACACTACTAATAAAAAGCACAAACTCTGGCAGAACTCTTGCTTAGCACTTGATATTGGGAACAGCCTGTAAAATTTGTTCTATGAGTAAATCTTTACACCTGCATTTCTTCCGAAATTATTTTTGCAGCGATTAGGATACTCAATGGCTCCAGCAACACAACTCTGAAGTTCAGTCAAGTACAATTTTCACATTGTATGTACTGCACAAGAAAAATAACAGGGAGATAATTCTCAGTAACTTAATACCCTTAAATGGCTTATATGAATATGGTTCGCTCTCTATTCGGGGATTTATACCTTAATGATATCATTCCAGAAGAATCTGCTTTAGATCAAACCAGGTTAAAGATCAGGGCTGTCAAAAGATGATGTCATCAGATTCCATTACTGAAAGAGCTGGGGTCATTTTGAGTACAGAAAACCAATACGTACTTTTATTATTTACCTTTCATTTTTATATATGTGGTGCAATCCAGCGCAAATGAGTACTGTGCAACAGCACTCTCCTTTTTCTTACGCAGCTCCCATTCATTTCAGCGGGGACTGTGCAGGAGAAATTCCCACTTGTTTGTGTCTTATGCTCATAGCTAACGCAGCACATATTAGGCTTTTAAAAAACTAGGTAAGATTCTGCCACTCTGGTTTTTTTTGCTGGGAAATGCTGCTCCCCCTGCATTCCTTCCTGAATCTCACTTATATTAGGTCTAACTAGCTAACCCGGCCACGCCTTGCTGTGGCTGATTTGGTGAAATGCAAAAGTAAGATACAGTATGAAAGAGAAAGCGTATGTTTATTTACACCTTATCTCGTTGAAGTTCAGTCTATGTGTTCTCCGTTTGCCCCTCCTGTTTTTGTCTTCGTTTCTACAACTGTTTATTGTGCTGTGCTGTTTAACGTCCACTGGAGGGCACTATATTTTTTTTTGCAGAAAATCACATTTTTACCTGGGAAAGGTGTGGTATTTGTGCAATGTAAGTACATATGGTCACTCCCATATGGGCATGGAATGTTATGCCCAAATTTGAACAGAATCAATCAAGGGGTTACAGAGAAAGGTGATTGTTAACAAACATCCAACTTGAACGATTTTATATATATAGATTTGAGACCAACTCTCATCTCCTCATCCCTCATCAACACAAAGAAGCCTTTAAATTGCCTGATCTTGATACTATACTATACTTGATACTATACTATTGTTGTTGTTGTTTAGTCGTTTAGTCGTGTCCAATTCTTCATGACCCCATGGACCAGAGCACGCCAGACACTCCTGTCTTCCACTGCCTCCCGCAGTTTGGTCAGACTCATGTTGGTAGCTTCGAGAACACTGTCCAACCATCTCCTTCCAGTGAGCATTGGAATGTTTAAATGTTTCTTTGATTGTTCTTGAATCTTCCTGCCACACTCTCCATCCTCTCCTGCCACATCAGTGTGGCATACCACACCCTTTGAGCAGCACTAGACTTGAAAGTTCCTAAATTATTGGTATATTGGTTATAGGAACTCACCAGCGGCTTGTGAGAGCCATGTGGTCTCAAGCTGGAGCAACCAGCTCAAACCTCTTCACATGTTGAGCTTTTCCAGTAGACTGGAGTAGAACCAAGGCTTGATTACCTAGTTCCTGCCAAGGTGAGGGGAAATGGACATAGCTTCACCTGGCAGGACAGCTTACTCTATAGCATTAACCCCTTCATGTGTTAGACTTAAGCATGTTGGTTATATGAGGCTGATTATCTCATGTGTTGTGTACTGTTTTTATTGTATTTATTTAGTTTTCTATTATGTTTTATTTTATATTTACATTGTTGTTGTTTTATTTACTTTAAGTCACCCAGAGAACTTTGTGTTATGGGTTTTGCACAATTGTAGGTCACTATTGCTGAAGAGCAGCTAATACATTACTTAAGGAAAATATAAATCCATCTGGTGGCCAACTTTTAAAACCATTCCTTCTCCAAAGTCTTTAACAATTCGATATGAAGATGCCAGTAACTGATTATTTTTATTTCCTAAAACACCATCCATTGATTCCTGCCGCTGAAACTATTGTTAAAGGTGCACAAGCAAGCCAGCCTTTTTTGGTTTGAGTTTTTTTCTTTATTGCTGGTCATTTGGCAACCTTTGAAGAGTAACAGGTGGAGAGATGAGTAAATATGCTAAAATCAACTTTGAACTGACAATAAGGGATTGTATTTCACAAAATCATTTTCTACACTAGCATTTTAATATGCAGCGCGCAAATGAGAATGTGCATTTTAAACGGAACCTGAAGATAATGCCTCTGCAAGAAGTCTACCTAATAAGCGATCGGGACAAATAAATCAATAATGCAATTTTCTATTATTTTCCATTTTAAAATCATGCAAGTCTAGGATGCAATCATTACATTCTCTTTGTAATTTATTGTTTCCGATTAAAGACTTTAAATTTAAATCAAATAAATCTTCATTGAACTCGTGCGGATTACGTCTGTTTTTGAAAATTGCATGAGCAGCTGGTACAGTCTGCCCCTCATTCCACTTCATAGTACTAATTGTCCCTGATTAGTGCTCCATTTCCTAGTTCTTCCCCACAGGAGAGTTAGCACCTCATTAAAGAGATACCAACATTTCTATTCTGCTGGAGACATTTCTTGCTATGTTCCTTATCCAACTTTTTCCTTATCCCTTTTCTCGTTCTTTATCAAAGACTATCCTAGAAATACTGGAAGCTGCCTTATACCAAGCCCAATGGCCCATCTAGGGGACCAATCCTAAGTATGCAACACCAGCATAATTTACACTAGCTTTAGTTAAGTTGGTGTGAAGTAGGCCATTCAGGAGTGGAACTATCGCTTGCTGAACTGATCTAAGCCTGGCAGAGGGGAAACAAGCCTTCAAAGTAGAGTTTGACTAACAACCCTTCTTTGTTGGTATAACTTCCACCGGGTTCTCAGGTCAAGTGACTGAGCTGAACAGAGTTAGGATCCAGCGGAAGTCCCCTCTGCCTGGTCCCACCCTCACCACTTCCCCAGAATACCCATTTTTCAGGGCTTAAAGGTAAAGGTAAAGGGACCCCTGACCATTAGGTCCAGTCGTGACCGACTCTGGGGTTGCGGTGCTCATCTCGCTTTACAGGCCGAGGGAGCCGGTGTACAGCTTCCAGGTCATGTGGCCAGCATGACTAAGGCACTTCTAGCGAACCAGAGCAGCACACGGAAATGCCGTTTACCTTCCCGCTGCAGCGGTACATATTTATCTACTTGCACTTTGACGTGCATTCGAACTGCTAGGTTGGCAAGAGCAGGGGCAAAGCAATGGGAGCTCACCCCGTCACGGGGAATCGAACCGCTGATCTTCTGATCAGCAAGCCCTAGGCTTTGTGGTTTAACCCACAGTGCCACCCGCATCCCTCTTTTCAGGGCTTACATTGGTGTAAATTCCAGCAGCCTCAGCTCATCTGACTTAGCCCAAACTGATCTAAAATTCAGGAGTTTCACCAGCATAAATTTGGCTGAGCCAGAGGTGGCGACTTACCCTGGTATAACCCAGCTAGGAACCTGCTGGCTGAACCAGAGATTCATCACATCTCAGTCATCCCAGAAGATCAAAGGTTAGGACCGGGCCCTTGCTCAGTATTGGCTACACTGACTGGCAGTGGCTCTTCAGACTTCCAGAGTTCCAACCCTACTTGGAGATGTCAGTGACTCAACCTGGGGCCTTATTCATGCTGATGCTCTACCACTGAGCTATGACTCTCCCTTAAAGTGGCATTAAGGCTGATTTTTCTCATGTCTGCTTGACCATTTCCCAAAGGCCTGGGTCCACACCTATATGATCACATGGGCCGAGGAGGAATTTGCCTTGTAACAAAAGTGATGTTGAGTACAGGAGTTCCCCTCTCCCTTCTGGTAGCTCACTGATAAGAATTAACGAGCATCTGGTAGATTTATAGTCTTTTCATTACAGTATTTTGTTGCGAGCACAAAACAGGCAACCCTCCATAAGCACATTAATTGCTCACTCTGACTCCTCCCCACTTCCGCAGCAAGAAGCGAGCCAATGGGATGTCCCTCCTTCCTTGCATCTCCTCTGTTCTCTGACATACTCGGGATCTCCCAGTTCGGGGAGAGAGAGGGAGTCTGCCCCCCCCACTCTCGGCTGATGTCTCGCCCAGCTGCTCCCTCCCTTCTGGTTGCTCAGCTACTATCTCAAAGCTGGGCAGCTCTGTTTCTGCCTGTCTCTCTGCTTCTGGAAACACTGAAAGCAAGGGGGCCCCTGAATATTCCTCCTCCTCCTCTTCTGTTAGGAGCTGATCTCCCTGCCACTGCATCCCCTGATCCTCGTCTTCAGAGTATTCCCTGACAAGGGAGAAGATAGGAGAGCCTTATTATGCCCAGTGCTATTCTTTTAGAAAAAGAGGTGCCGGAACTCACCGTGAATGCCTCTCTTGTTCTCTTAGAATGGCAATGGCGCCCACCTGAATGATGCTGGAACTGAGTTCTGGCAAGTTCCAGTTGGCAAAAAAAGCCCTGCTTATGCCCTTCCTTGCACAACATTCTTACAACACAGACTCCACTAATGCTGTCACAGCACATCCCTATTAACCACAACAACCCCCAGGAGAGGTGAATTCTGGGAGGTCAAAACAATTGATTCCAAGGGATCTCTGAGACAGAGTGCCCTGCGCTTCTTAGCCAAATGCCTCCCAGTTTACCAGGACCACCAAAGGGCCTACCCATGGTGACGTAACTGCCTTTGCTGGTTTGTACACAGTGCCCAAAAAAGTCACACAGAACCCTCACACATAGCTGTCAACCCTCCCTTTTTTTGCAGGAAACTTCCTTATTCCAATGCCGTTTCCCGCTGCTATCCCAGATTGTTGATATCCCTTAAATTTCCCGGATTTCAAAGGAAGCAGCTCCTCTCCCTCCCTGCCGGCCAGGGAGGCTCCTCAGCTGCGTTGCTCGGCTGCCAATAAGGAGTCTGAGACCGACTGGGGGAGGAGCTTGCATGCCTTGTGCAGCCAGACCCTCACGCCCAACCAGAAAGACAGCCTGCCTGCTGTCTACGCGCTCGCTCTTTCGCTCACCCGTTCGCGCGCAGCCTCTGGAGCGCAGGGTGGCGAGGCTACTTGGTGCCATTGCACCGCCCTTGCGGCATCCCTTATTTTCAAATCCGAAAGTTTGAAAAAATCCCTTATTTTCAAATCTGAAAGTTGACAACTATGTTTTGAAATGATGCAGAGTTGGACTCCAAATCCCATCGCCCCCAGCCAGCATGACCAACGATCAGGGGTTATGGGAGCTGTCAACCAGCTAGGGACGCAGGTGGCGCTGTGGTCTAAACTACAGAGCCTAGGGCGATGTGACACTTGCACACTCAAATACCCTGCAAATCCAGCAGTGGATTCCTGACTTGGCTCTGGTGAATGCACGCACACGTGAATGCGTATGAAAGCTCAAAAATCAACCTGTGTTTTATCCCACTCAGCTCATCCTTATTTGTTGGTGGGAAAAGATCCTGCCGAATTCATGCGGTCACTGTCAGACCTGAGTAGGGTTAATCTACTTAGGCTCAGGTGAGTTCAGTTTAGTCTTGATTCACTTCATTGCACTGCCATAATGGTTATTAACAAGCTTAAGGGCCTTTGGGAGCTTATAGATAACAATGAAGTACCACGGAAGGTAGGAAATCATTATGCTAATAAGGTGAGCATAATAATTTGCAGTCACACGCAGTTTCCATACTAATCCTTGGGGTTGGAACAGGTCACAAGGTCTGTAAACCTTTCATCAACTTCATAATTTTTTTATTTTTTTTTTGCTCCTGCTCTTTAATTAATGAATGTATGGTAACATAAAAGTAGATGTAAAGAGGGTAATATATAACTTTTTTTTCATGCACCACTGGAAATATTTAATAGCCTTGAGTGTGCATGCATTTGGAAACACCACCTTTGCAATGATTTCTCTTTGGTCCAATTGTATTTATTCATTTTTATGTCTTTTGACTTGGTAAGTAATGCCTACTGTCTCCGAGTGAAGAGAAGAAAGGTACTTCAGAGAGTAAAAGTATTTTATTTCCTTTGCAGATCAAAATGAGTTTCTGCTACATATTTGAAAGCTAAACAGAATCCAAATTAGAAGTTTCTCTTCTGACTATTGTTAGGGTTGTCCACAAAAATGAAACTATCAGTTTATCCATTGTTCTATTGTTTAGGTGCCACAAGGATAAATAATAATAATAATAATAATAATAATAATAATAATAATAATAATAATAATATATTATTAGTACCCAGCCCATCTGGCTGGGTCTCCCCAGCCACTCTGGGCAGCTTCCAGCAAATATTAAAATACATTAACATGTTACAGATTAAAAACTTCCCTAAACATACCAAAGCCGTGTCCAAATTATAGAGAGTCAGGCCCCTCTGGCCTCCCCTCTGCTTTGCAATGGCCTCTTCCTTTCTGGTCTATGACCGTAATAAAGACTTTCAGTACATTTCCGAGCACAATTCAAAGTGTTGGTGCTGACCTTTAAAGCCCTAAACAGCCTCGGTCCTGTATACCTGAAGGAGTGTCTCCACCCCCACCGTTCAGCCCGGACACTGAGATCCAGCGCCGAGGGCCTTCTGGCGGTTCCCTCACTGCGAGAAGCAAAGCTACAGGGAACCAGGCAGAAGGCCTTCTCGGTAGTGGCGCCCGCCCTGTGGAACGCCCTCCCAGCAGAGGTCAAAGCGATAAACAACTACATGACCTTTAGAAAATACCTGAAGGCAGCCCTGTTTAGGGAAGTTTTTAACTTGTGATTTTGATGTATTTTAATATTTGTTGGAAGCCGCCCAGAGTGGCTGGGGAGACCCGGCCAGATGGGCGGGGTACAAATAAAAAAATTATTATTATTATTATTATTTCATTCAATGGCCTCTTCAGCTACTGTTTGTCAGAGGCTGTGAAGGGCATGATTTGACTAAAACTGAGGGGAGTCGGAGAGTAGCCTTTCCTCACTCAGGACAGGACCCACTACATCTTCCTTCATAGTTGAAGCAATGCACAAAACAATGGAAAAGCTGAAATGGGTAAAATGTAAGTCGGCATGTGCAAGCTTCCAAGTTAATCTGGGTTCTATGTAGGTTTAAATCTCACCAGCCCCCTATCTCACGGAAATCCACTATGTGGAATACCGCAGACTTCTTACAGCGGCTAGACTAAACGCCCTTGATTCCGCGGTATTGTGGGGAAGGTACAAGGGAGTTCCATACGCCCAGAGAACCTGTCACTGTACTATGGGCGTGGTTGAGTCTACCGAACATATCCTTCTGTCTTGTCCTCTCTATGCAGAACTTAGGCAAAACCTTATAACTCCACTTTTACGTCAATCTAGCTTTCTACCCAGAGAAAGAAAGGTTTTATATTTACTGAATAATATTACTAGAAATACAGCCTCCCTGGTGGCTAAATTTCTTTTTTTAGCTTCTAAGCGTCGCAAGATTTTAATTGATTGTATCGATTTGGGGCTATTTGTTTAGTTCCATTCTATTGTGGATTATGTTTCCTTTTTTTCAAAGTTCTCTCAGATGTTTTTTTTTAATTCTGTACAAATGTATTCTTCTGACTGATGGTCGAATAAAAGAATGATGATGATGGTTTAAATCTGGTGGTGTGGGGGCTAAAAATGGGGAAGGCAAATGCATGAAAATCCAACTCCATGATCCACCCACAAGTACACCAGCTCCACTTCAGACCTTCCTGTCATACGTGTGGAGGAAAAACTTAAACGCAATGCAGAGTTCCCAAAAATCGACCAGAGGCAATTGTACTTCATTCAGCAGAGCTTTAGGCTACTTGCTGCTGAAGGCAAATAAGCATAATGGTCACAAATCCAGTACATTTAGGATTGGCACTGTCCATAAGAAATCCAGTTGCAGCACTTACAAAAACTTATAAACTTATAACAAGACTAAACCTTATAATAATAATAATAATAATAATAATAATAAATAATAATTTATTATTTGTACCCCGCCCATCTGTCTGGGTCTCCCCAGCCACTCTGGGCGGCTTCCAGCAAACATTAAAATACATTAACACATCACAGATTAAAAACTTCCCTAAACAGGGCTGCCTTCAGGTATTTTCTAAATGTCATGCAGTTGTTGATCCCTTAACACTAAGCATACTATGTACAGAAAACCACACCAGAAGGAAGAGAGATAGATAGGGAAAGTGAAACCCAGGCTCCTTCTGGCCTATATTTATAGTCAGCATGATCTTAATTGGGAGAGATAAGAGAACTAGTTCAAACCAGCTGTACTCAGCTTCTCTGAAGGTATAACCCAAACAATCATGACCCTTCTGCCTGCTTCTCTCACACATAGAAGCTTCTAGTAGCTTCTAGAATCCTCTTGTATTAATCAGAATAGGATGGATCTCTACACATCAGACCAACACTCTCTGCACTAAGTAATGCAAACTGACACTTCCCACATTGAGAAAGAAGGTCTCAATAAGCACCATAGCACGTTCAGCTGAATGGGCTTAGAATCCTCCCTGAGATAAGGAGGCCTGTCATATCAATAGCCAGTCCAAGCATTCTCTAAGCGTGATAAAGAGATGGGAGGCAGGAAACCTGGAGTGGATCCCGTGACAGAGACATATTGCCTCCAGCCTGAGCAATAAACTTATCAATAACTGCAAAAGAGTGGTGGGGCACTGTCAAAGAGGTACTTCACCCCACGAGAAATTTGGAGGGCAACTGTTCAGGAGGCATAAAGCGATTGAGGGTGGAAAGGAATACATTTTGCGTGTCGAGGTCCCGAAGCCACCCCTCAAATGAATCACACAACAGACAGAAATTTAAGTTTAAGGTTTTTGGCATAATTTTGGCCACAACTTTATTAAAATACAAAGTATGTGAGTGGTTGCTTAGGCATTGGTTCAGACTATCTGTCCCGCTGGGGACAGAACTGACATTTGTCAGTAAGTGAAAACTCTTTGGGGAGAGAATAGGAGCTGGGGGTCTGACCCTCGCCTCTCCCCAAATGCTCCCAGGGGCTCTTGCGTGGCCCTGGTCCCCAACTGGGGGTTACGGACAAAAGCATGGCGAGCCCCTGGATTCCTTTAATGGAATTCCCTGCGCAGCAGCAGCATTGGAGGGGCAGCCACAGTCAATCCTGACCCCTCCACCAACCAATTAATAACCAATGCCTAACCGCCAACCTTACAAGTTGTGACTAATTGCTACGCAGTAGACGAAAACCAAATGGCACCAGCCAATCAGCCAAATGGAAAAAATCCTACTAGGCCCCTGCCCCAAAGGCAGACGACCCCATGACAGGCATAGCAAGGTCAAGACAGAGGCCTAAAATCAGGGAGGGAGGGACGGGAGATCTGATGCTCGCAGCAAAGGGTAACATTATGCAGCAAATCCCAGCAATTTATAGTCCCTGGGCTGTCCTTCAACAATTGCAACAAGCAAATCTCCCCAACGACACCCCAGGGCCCAATCAGAGCAGTGGCCATCCAAACACTCCCGCCCATAAGCAAGGGGTGATATTCCTGGCCCCCACCGCAACACGTGCTCTCCATGAAGGAGAACACGCTTTCTCCCTCAGGATATGCCCCCTTTTCCCTTCCCCACACACCAGTCAGTAGGGTAGTAGAGCCATGTCTTGGTCAAACCGGAAGTGCTAAATCTGAAATCGGAATGATCACAAAGTTAACTAGAAACGCAAATGTGTTTCTAAAGCCAGGCGTAGAGAGAGGAGACCAGCGACATCACTTTTCTTGGCAAAGTGCAAAGGAGACCTTCCCAAAAGAATATGCTGGAAATGGACTGAAGCAGAAATGTAAAATGTGTTTTGCCGAGTATTGGATGATATTTTAAGCAGTCACAGATGGTGGTGCACTAGCTGGTTACCGACAGCAGTTATCAGCTTTAAAAAAGGTTTTGACAGGTCTCATAGTAAATGATTAATTACCGCAAGGCATTCCAATTTCCTCTTTCTTTCAGCTCATGGCTTAGGGTGAAATCCGTGGCTCCTATTACACTAGCCACAAAAAAACAGGAAATGTCTTTTCACTGCTGTGCCCAAGGACCAATCAGCAGCGCAAAATTGGGCTAAGTATACTCCTGCGTATGCATGTCAGTTTGGGAAAGGCCCTTGCTCATGGCCCATGGGATCATGGTGGAAAGCAAATCAGGCTGCTTTGGTGATGCTCTTTTATTTGCTTTAGATGGCCAGTGGTTGGCAAACTGTCCTAGCAGGGCTGCTGCTCATCTTTTCCTATGTGTGCAAAAAGAGAAAGAGATGCTAAAGGAAAGAGTGGGAGGCAATTCAGACATTTCTCCCTCTCCCCCAACCCTGCTCTTTTCTTTGCAGATGCGTAAGTCATCATCGTCTCCACATACATGGGTAAACATATCATGTAAATTGGAAACACATATGTCAGACTCGCCAACAGACCCATAAAGGGCATGGTGGTCTGCTGGGCAATGAAACACAACAGAAGAAGTTTTGATTAAAAGAGGAGAGCGCAAAATATGGTCTGAAGCTCAACATCAAAAAAACTAAGATCATGGCCACTGGTCCCATCACCTCCTGGAAAATAGAAGGGGAAGAAATGGAGGCAGGGAGAGATTTCACTTTCTTGGGTTCCATGGGTTCCACTGCAGATGGTGACAGCCTGCTTCTTGGGAGAAAAGCAATGACAAACCTAGACAGCATCTTAAAAAGCAGAGTCATCACCTTGCCGACAAAGGTCCACATAGTTTAAGCTATGGTTTTCCCAGTAGTAATGTACGGAAGTGAGAGCTGGACCATAAAGAAGGCTGATCACCGAAGAATTGATGCTTTTGAATTATGGTGCTGGAGGAGACTCTTGAGAGTCCCATGGACTGCAAGAAGATCAAACCTATCCATTCTTAAGGAAATCAGCCCTGAGTGCTCACTGGAAGGACAGATCCTGAAGCTGAGGCTCCAATACTTTGGCCACCTCATGAGAAGAGAAGACTCCCTGGAAAAGACCCTGATGTTGGGAAAGATTGAGGGCACAAGGAGAAGGGGACGACAGAGGATGAGATGGTTGGACAGTGTTCTCGAAGCTACCAACATGAGTCTGACCAAACTGCGGAAGGCAGTGGAAGACAGGAGTGCCTGGCGTGCTCTGGTCCATGGGGTCACGAAGAGTCAGACACGACTAAACGACTAAACAACAAAAGACATGACCCCCCAGAATATGTAGACATATTGGGCAGGTGGTAAGCTGATATCTGCAGAACAGTGTATGACACAGGACTTTCCTGTCATGTTTCTTGGCACACGTCTGCACCCTAAAACTCTGTGGCCAAGCACTCCCCCCCTTTTTGCACCCTGCAAAAACCTGCTCTTCACCGCTGAACACAATTGTGCAGAAAACCTGAATTGCAGTTTGTTCCGATTCAGTGTCAAAGAGCAGCTTTTATTGGACAAAGAAAAAAATGCTCTCCGGTGCAAACCAGGAAAGTGTGTATCTGTGCCTAGTAAACGTAGGGGCGGGGGCAAAAGGTAAGTGTGGGTGAACCTAAAGTGAGATTGGATTGACTCCAAGTGTGGCAGTTTGAGAAAAGCACAATACTTGGTCCAAGAGTACTCATCCCTGCTCTATAGGGATGATTGGATGCTTGCATATTCTGCTCTGACCTTCTGAGAAAACATGGAGATCAGAGGTGGGGAGAATGGGTGCTCCTCCTCCCCATTTTTATTTATTTACTTATTATTTATGCCCAGATCCATTGATGGGCGTTTGTGGAGATGACTGAAATGGAAAGTTAGCTCATTTTCTCCCTTTGCACCTGCGTTGAGTAAAGTAGCAGGGTCAATGTGAGAACACCATAGCTGTCAACCCTCCCTTTTTTTGCGGGAAACTCCCTTATTCCAATGCCGTTTCCCGCTGCTATCCCGGATTGTTGATATCCCTTAAATTTCCCGGATTTCAAAGGAAGCAGCTCCTCTCCCTCCCTGCCGGCCAGGGAAGCTCCTCAGCTGTGTTGCTCGGCTGCCAATAAGGAGTCTGAGACCGACTGGGGGTGGAGCTTGCATGCCTTGTGCATCCAGACCCTCATGCCCAACCAGACAGACAGCCTGCCTGCCGTCTACGCGCTGGCTCTTTCACTCACCCGTTCACGCGCAGCCTCTGGAGCGCAGGGTGGCGAGGCTACTTGGTGCCATTGCACCGCCCTCTTGGCATCCCTTATTTTCAAATCCAAAAGTTTGGAAATAATCCCTTATTTTCAAATCCAAAAGTTGACAGCTATGGAGAACACGTTCTTGTTTCTTTGAGGCTCCTGGGGCAGGCACCATTTGGCTTCATGGGCCTATTTATTCCATGGTTTTCCAGGGTTAAGATTTAGTAAAAGAACATAGCTATAAATTCCCATTGTGTGTGTGTGTGTATCAGTTATTGTATCACTTACACTACTCCAGATGAGTATCAGTTCCTCACTTCCCTTTACTGGGACACATTAAAATCACTTCAAATGTATTAAGAGGTAGAGATTTCCAACCAAAAAGAATAAAAGTTTCACAATACATTTCCATATAAAGGGATTATCAGGATTCTTTTATCCCTAGGAAGCATTTGTTTTTGATCCTATAAAGTAGTTAATTATATAAAAAAAACTGAATGGGAATTAAATGCATGTAATTCTTAGATGCGCCATATCTCTAGTATTACATCAAGTTATAGTTCTGGTTAACACAGATACTTTTATTCAAACAAGCAGACATGAACACCCCCCCCCCCAACTCTGCTTTTGAAATTGTTTCATTCCAGCACTTTTGTTTCCAGCTTAACTTGTTTCAAAAATAAAATTAATCTGTTACCCCACTGATAACAAACCACTCCAATTTAGAAGACTGCTAAACCCCTGCTGTTTAACTTATTTATAAAAGAGGAAACTACTGTTTAATAGTTTGGTGTCCAGAGGATTATGGTTTCCTATCTCTTTTTCCCCCTGTAAAAATATCCTTAGCTATTTGTCTGCCTAAGACAGCAGAACTGTACATTACTGGCCTTCTTCCCAACCTTGGCAAATAAATGACTGACTGACTATTAAACCTATAGAGCTCTGCTTTGAAAAGCAATGTCCAGCAACAATAACAGCCCTGTGTTATAGCACCTGGCAGAGGCTATGTAGGGGGAAAAGCTTGCAAATCTCTTCACTCCCCTTTAAATTGAATACACTGCTGGGAATATTTTGGAAGGAATTCTGTCTGAGTGAGTGGTAATAAAATTGCTAGGACTATTCCCACACTGACTGCCGGGGGGGGGGGTGATATGCAGATATGACCTTACATAACTTTGTTTTGGAACTAGTTGTTAAGAATTCATTCTAAGTGCTTGCAAATATCTAACCTTGTCATTTCATTGCATACATTTCATGGAATTTGTGGATATATTTTATTTTATTTTATTTTATTTAAAAACCTGAAATAAAACGGTTTTGGAAATATAACGCTGCTATAAAAGCAAGTGCCTGCTATAGCCCATCTCGTAAACCTTCAGAGCTGTAGTTTTTGGATTTTAGCTAGAGATGCTCCCAAATTCTGGAACTGTTCTGAATCCAGCAGCTGATCCAAAGTGAAGATGGGGATGGGAGAGGGTTGCCACCTGTCCTGTATAATACAGGATTGTCCCATTTTTCAATGTAAAATGCCTGTATTGATACCGTTTTGTCCTGTATTTCAGGTCCTCTCTCTCTCTCTCTGCCAAGTTAGGGATCCTCTCCAATTGCATGTGTTTGAACGGGTGTGTGAGGTCATGTATTTAAGCTCTGGGTGGCCAAGCACAGACAGATTTTCACATTTACACATATGTGCATGTGACCAATTCCAGAGGGGCCATTCTGTTGGGCTGCCATAGATTGTAATAGATTGTCCTGCCCTGCCCTGGGGTGAGAATTGCGAGAAGCCATTGCAGGAGTTCATCAGGTGTTTAGCAGAGGCTCTAAAATTAGCCCATCCAGACCAAAGCATGTCAGTCCCAATGGAGGGGGAACCACTCTTCGTGACCCCATGGACCAGAGCATGCCAAGCACTCCTGTCTTCCACTGCCTCCCGCAGTTTGGTCAGACTCATGTTGGTAGCTTCGAGAACACCGTCCAACCATCTCGTCCTCTGTCGTCCCTTTCTCCTTTTGCCCTCCATCTTTCCCAACATCAGGGTTTTTTCCAGGGAGTCTTCTCTTCTCATGAGGTGGCCAAAGTATTGGAGGTTAGATCTCTTTAATTCTGACTGACTACTATACTGCTAACATGTTGCTTTTTAAAATTGTTGTTGTTTAGTCGTTTAGTCGTGTTCGACTCTTTGTGACCCCATGGACCAGAGCACGCCAGGCACTCCTGTCTTCCACTGCCTCCCGCAGTTTGGTCAGACTCATGTTGGTAGCTTCGAGAACACCGTCCAACCATCTTGTCCTCTGTCGTCCCTTTCTCCTTTTGCCCTCCATCTTTCCCAACATCAGGGTCTTTTCCAGAGAGTTTTCCAAAGAGGAGTGTGGTGGAGTCTCCTTCTTTGGAGGTCTTTAAGCAGAGGCTTGACAGCCACCTGTCAGGAATGCTTTGATGGTGTTTCCTGCTTGGCAGGGGGTTGGACTGGATGGCCCTTGTGGTCTCTTCCAACTCTATGATTCTATGATTCTATCCATGACTTGGGTGGTTATAATTGGCAGCCAGTGGCATCAGTGAAATAAGTTTCTAGGAGTAGTAACAAGTATACCAAGGGGACAGATCTTGAATTTTTCTTCTTTAGTACACTACAAATTCAATAACTCAAAGGATACATCAAGAGCATATTCAAGATTGTGACAAGCTTTTAGCATCAATGTAACATATATCTGCCATACAGAAATCAGATACACATTTGCAGCTTTAAGTTAACAAATTGCTCTAAAGCAACTGAGTCAGATAAAATTCTATTCTGGGTTATCTTTTCCAATAATAATAATAAAAGCTTTTTTTGAGTTTGAATGCAGTAGATCTTATTTTGATATGGAGAGGTGCTTGTTTAGATAAAATCTGTAAAATCGCAGATACGTATAGATTTGGGGTAAGGATATCATTCTAGAGAATTTGTTGCCAATTGACAGTACTGACTGCCCCCATTTGAACATCTTTCTAGGAAGTTAGCAATGCTAATTGCTCACACTTCAGCCTTGGGAGTCTCTGAACGAGAAAGTATGAAGATTGACGGACTTTGGCATCAGCAGCCTCCCTCAGGTCTTGCAGTACTTTACCATGTCAGAAATGATACACAATTGTCTAGTGAGTCTTCAGTTTTATATTAAGTGAGGGACTGAATCTATTTCTATATTAGTCATTCCAGGTTATTCATTCTTACTAAAAGAGGGGAACCTTTTTGTGTGTGTGTGGTAATGCCAAAACTAGGAATACAAGGTTGGGGACACTGTTTTTAACTCTTCTGCCCCAAATTTCTATGGGACGGGGATCAGCAATCACCATGTCCACATTTAGGTGGCACATCCTCAAAGATGTCTATGTTGAACCAAGTTTCTCCAAGCTCCTTGATCCAGAAGCAGGATGCGATCAACAGGACACATGCCTCATGGTTTTGTTTTTGGCTACTGCCTAGCAGCCCCTCTGGGACGTGGGTGGTGCTGTGGTCTAAACCAGTGTTTCTCAACCTTGGGTCCCCAGATGTTGTTGGACTACAGCTCCCATCATCCATGACTAATGGTCCTGCTAGCTATGGATGATGGGAGTTGTAGTCCAACAACATCTGGGAACCCAAGGTTGAGAAACACTGGTCTAAACCACTGAGCCTAGGGCTTGTCAATCAGAAGGTTGGCGGTTCAAATCCCTGCAATGGGGTGAGCTCCCGTTGCTTGGTCCCTGCTCTTGCCAACCTAGCAGTTCGAAATCACGTCAAAGTGCAAGTAGATAAATAGGCACCGCTCCAGCGGGAATGTAAACGGCATTTCCGTGCGCTGCTCTGGTTCACCAGAAGCGGTTTAGTCATGCTGGCCACATGACCTGGAAGCTGTACGCCGGCTCTCAGCCAATAATGTGAGATGAGCGCCGCAACCCCAGAGTCGGTCACGACTGGACCTAATGGTCAGGGGTCCCTTTACCTTTACCAGCCCCTCTGCAAGCAGATTGTTGCAAGAACACAGTTAGAATGCAGATATTTCACTGTTTTTAAAGGGCTACAGGAAACAGGAAACACTCGAAATCACCAGCTCATCAAAACTGTAAGGGGGGGGGATGGTATTGCCACCTAGTGGATAAACAAAAAGTTATGATTATCCTTTCTACATGCGTATATTTGTGCACAGTGATCTACTCAATGCTCTTTTAGATTATTTAATTGGAAAACCATAGTGAAAGATTTAGCAGGAAGTGTTGACTGCTGTGGCCTTCTGTCCCAGCCCCCGTCTGCTGGATGAAAATATGAAAGGATGTGTTTCTATATTCATCCGCTGCAGCAAGGATTTTGGTGGCTACATATTGGAAAAGTGATAAACTCCCAGGTAAGAAAGAATGGCTTCTCAAAACTATAGAATATAGCGAGCTAGCATTTTTATCTGAAAATCTAAAGGATAATCCGAGAAGCAAATTTTTCGAAGAGTGGAATAGATTCTTATGTTATTTAAAAGAGAAGTGTGACATGATCACGGTGTATGTTTTGGACTAACTCTTGTACTACAAATAATTAAAAAAAATTATAATGATATAATAACGAATAAGACTAGAATGTTTTGGACAAGTGGTAGACTAAGAGGTGTCAGAGTTAAAATTTCATCATTTTGAATCAAAGGAGAGAAGGAACAGGGAAGTTGATAATTATATTTCAGTAAGTTTAATTGATTTTGAATTTGTTTTTCTTTTCCGCTTAGGATTATTGTATAAATGGAATTGTTTCGGTAATAATGGTATCTTTTTTCTATATTCTTGTTTTTTGACCATCGCGGTTAAGAATAAGCAGAATTTATGTAATATGTGAAGAAGTGTACGAGTTTTGTGTGTTGCTTGTTGTTGTCTGTCTTGTGATGTGTATTGTATTGTTTTGTATGGTTTTGTATTAACAATTTTGAATGAGAATAAAGTTTATTAAAAAAAAGAAGAAGATGAAAGGATGTGGTCATCTTAGCTGCACCTCCAACATTGTCCTCCAATTGACATGTGTTCTACATACCACTTTCAGTGCCTGCAACTGACTTGGTCCACTTAGACCAAGCACATGACCACAGCACATGGCCTGCCAGGCAAACACAAGCAGCTCCCCAGCAATGTACTAAGGGGCTTTGCAACTCCCTTCTGCAGGTCTGCTCTCTAAATAAGGAGGTCCAAAAACAAGGATCTAATATTCTCTTGGGGGAAAAAAATGCAAGGGAATAAACTCTTTGCTGAATGAATTTGAAGCAAAGCCCAATCAGATATCCTGGAAATTTAACATGTGTTCATTTCAGAACCTGGACTTAACACATCTTTAAATGAAACACACTTTATTACAATCTTGTTCAAAGGGCTAAAACCCAAAGGCTGAAGAATCATTTCTTTTTAATGAAGATCAATGCATGCCTTCTGGAAAGGGAAAAAAATAATAATCTGAGGGTCACTGAGTTTTTACAAAGCCTTCTGAAAGTGGGATACTAGAGTCCCCTCCCCGCCACCAGATGAGAAACAGTTAAATTTTAACTGCTTGCAGCAGTAATTAAAAACTCTTTCTTTGTCATCATTTTGTAAAATATACAGCCCTTTGATTCTTTAGCGGTGCTTAAAACCCTTAGACAATTTATGATTATAAAATCGCACTATGCATAATAGTAATAACATTCCAGGGATTTATTTCAGAAGGATGTGATCTTTTTTCCCCCTTTTTCTTTTTTTTTACAGGCGCATTTTCTATTTCATCTCCTGCCTCTGACCCAAGGGCGTAACCAAACACCCGCCAACAAAAAAATTACATATATATGAACCTGGAATTATAAAAACCAACACAGAAATCCGCTTTCTGTATTTCCATGTGATTGTCGGAGGCCGAGAAAAGCAAAAGAAAATATATTGGGGGGGGGGAGAGAATGGTTTCGACTGACACTCCTTGTTTAATGCTGCTTACTGAGTGACTGGCATAATGATAAGTGATGGTAATTTCCTTTAAAAACCTTAATGAGCAGATCATTACTATAGAGAAATGGGGAGAAAAACTTTAATCCCGCAGAGGCAGCTCTCCATGCTTGGCTGTGCAATAACCAGACAGAACCCTCAATGAGATTCCCTAGCTTGTGCTCCCTAGATAAAATTTTCTCTCACTCCACTTTTGCAAAGGTAATGAGGAGGTAATGAGGCTTGACTTGATATTTTTTTTTTCCTCCCTCTTCTCAGTACTTGATTCCCTTCATTCCCCCAGCAGGTTCCCATAGGATAGAGTAAGACGTTGGATTTCTATAAAAGCTGTGCTGATAGATAGGTGGAGGAGGTGAACGACGCTGTTTGGTTTTGGATTCTGCCTGCATTGAGGGGAAAGGACTCAGATAAAAATTCAAGGCTCTTTCAGTACTGTCAATTCGCTCTGATAGTTTCTGCCGGCTAAGACAATCTGACACCGCACAGATCTTGTCGGGCCTGTTGACTGTTTATTTTGTCACTTGCCTGATATTAAATACTGATATTTCTCCTCTCTTTCTCTCTCTTTCTTTCCTCCCATCCACCCTGTCGATCCTCCATTCTCTCTCTCTCTCCCCACCACTCCACCTCTACCCATGTGGTACATTAAATCCAAATCAATAATAAAACTCCGAAAGGTAGGCAGAAGTGTTACATTAGATCATTAGCTTAATTTGAGCTGAAAGGTCTTTGTTGTAAGTTGGGGGCGGGAAGGGACCTGGGGACCTTTGCAAAGTATTTTGCTGGCAAGCTTGTTGAGATTTGATTGCCTTTGTTGTGATAATCTAAAATTAATTTGCACTTGAACCCATCTTTCTTCTGGGCTCAATTTAAACACCGTTATAATTATGCGCCCGGCATGAAATTGAGAGCAGACACTGATATGACAAGTCTGGTGTTTTTTTTTTTTTAAATATATAAAAAAAAATTCCCCAGGTACTAAAGCCTTTTCCCCTCACTTATCTCACAAGGTAATAAAACAAAATGTTCCAGTGCAGCTTATGCTTAAGAGAGAGGTATTTGCCTGAGGGGAAACAGTAATAATCAGTGTATTGCTACACATTTACCCATGTACTTTCTCAGTAGGTCAATCTCTTTCTTTTAAAGTGATGTTAAACTTCTGCTAATATTGGTTGATTTGTACCTGGTGCCATTTTCTTTTCTGAAAAAGTAAAATTATTATTTTAATTTTTTTTTTTTTTTTTAAAAAGGAAGGTATGTTTCATTCTATTTTACCCGCTCATCATCTGAAAGACTTTGGTCTCAAACAGCCATTTTGATAGATATGAAAATGAACCTTTAAAGCCTGACTCCTAATAGCTACAACTGATCTGAGTCATGCACCTTCCTTGTTCTCAGTATGAGTTGTAATATCCTTATCAGCGTCCTTTTAGTTTTAACCCAGATTAGTCTTTTTGGTGGAGAATCTCATTAACTACAATAAGGTCATCTCTCCTCCTTCCTTCCTTCTCTCCCCCCCCCCCCTTTTGTCTTTTTCAGGTTGGCTCTCTTTGGAATTTTAATGTTCGGCAAGAAGCGAGGAGAGAAGGCTACCGAGGTCGTAGCCCCGGGTGCAAATTTTCCTTTAAACTATCAATTGGTTTCGAGGAGTAAAAGCTCTTTGTGGAGTTCTGTGAGACAACTGCATAATGCCATTCATTAGTGGTCAACAGGAAAATATGGAAAAAAGCAGCCGTGCGGGGTTGTGGGAGGAAAGGCATTGTCAGGTTCGCTAACGGTTGCTCATGAGTAAAGACCAAGTCCGTCTTGTCTTTCAACTATTTTATTGTGCAGTGCGGAGCTATCCTAAAACATGACCATCTAGTCGCTAGCAGAATCCGGAAGTGCCCCCCTCCTGCTGTGGCGCCAACACCAGAGTCTCGGCACCCTAAAGTGCCGCCTCCTTTCTCCCCTGACCCCTCTGCGTAAAGCAGGCACCGGAAGCGGTGTCTCCCCCTCGGAGCGGGTCTGCTGAGTGGTGCTTGGTCTCTCTGCATCATCCTGGAGACCCCTTCCCACCTGGCTCCTCCCTGGTGACTCCTCCTCCCCCTGGGAGGAGCTGGCAGACTCACTGGGAGATGTGTCCGTCGACAGCAGAGGCTGAGGCTGCCGGTACCCACTCAGTGCCGGACTGGCAGGGGAGGGCATGTCCCTGACAGGCATGGCTCAGAGAGGAACAAGTTTGAAGCCACTTCTCCCGGTAGGACTGTGAAAGAACGTCTCTTTGAAATCATGGATTGCTGCTACGAGAAAGTGCAGAAAATGTACTGGATGTACCCAGTGGTCTGGCTCAGCAGAAGCAGGTGGGGCTTGTGTATTAGGGTGGTATAATAATAATAATAATAATAATAATAATAATAATAATTTATTTGTACCCTACTGTCAGATTCTCTTATCGGTTGTTCAATAGTAAGACCAAGCCATCTTGTCTTTAAGTCTCTTTATTTTGTGCAAAGCTATTTACAGTGCAGAGTTCAGTTTATCATGTCTGCTCAGTCACTAGCAGAATCCGGAAGTGCCTCCCTCCTGTTTTGGCGCCAACACCAAAGCCTCGGCATCCTGAATTGCCGCCATCTCCTCCTACGTGAGATAGGCGCCGGAACTGATGCCTCCCCCTCCGAGCGAGTCTGCTGGGTGGTGCCAGGTCTCTCAGCAACTCCCTGGACACCTGGCACTCCCTGGCTCCCAGCCACTAACTGCTGGGGGTGGTGGTGGAGTCTCCTTCTTTGGAGGTCTTTAAGCAGAGGCTTGACAGCCACCTGTCAGGAATGCTTTGATGGTGTTTCCTGCTTGGCAGGGGGTTGGACTGGATGGCCCTTGTGGTCTCTTCCAACTCTGTGATTCTATGATTCTATGCTCCTCCCCCGAAGAGGGGCTGCCAGATTCACTCGAAGATGAATCTGTTGTCAACACAGGCTGCAGGTCCCTGTATGCACTCAGAGCTGGACTGGCAGGAGTGGGCAGATCCCTGACACCTGCCCATCTGGCTGAGTTTCCCCAGCCACTCTGGGCGGCTCCCAATCAAATTTTAAAACAATACAACCCCACCATTTTTCCAACAACATTGCTGCTGTTTACCAGAGTAGGGCAGGGTGATGTTGGTGTTGCCTGGGTACATTTGGAAGCAGAAATAGGGAAATAACCAGCAAATTAACACAGTCACAAACCGCATAAATAGCAACAGTATCCACAAAAAGATACCAATGAAACTAGTGCCTCTTGTTATGTGAAGGGGAATTTGACTTTTGTTGCTGAGGGCAGTGATGTTTTATTTACGTTCCTACTTTAGCGCTTGACTTGCTACAGATGGACACAGAAAGGAGAGGGTATTTGAAATATTGCACCCTGCAATTGGTAGTTATGAAGCCTTTGGGTTGGCTGGTTCTGGTACGAGGTGTGCAGGCTATTCTGCAATGATTCAAATAGTAACTTGCACAGCTTACAGCTTCAGTGCTAATGTCCACAGCCCAGCCTAAGCTCACAGGGAATCTCACACATTTGCTGGAGTGAACACATGCAAACGTTTGTCCTAGAGGCACATTTTACCATATTTTGCTTCACACAGATGATCCAGACGTTTGTGTTCATCAGAACTATGCCCTTTAAGTGGACTGGATTGCTTCCCAGCACTACGCTAACCAAGTAAACCAATTCAGACTGAGCAGCCCATTTCAATGAAATGAAGGTCAAGGCTAAATCAAGTGTTCTCGGAATGGAATCACCTTATGCCATTATGCTCCTCATCTTCGTAAATATTTTGGACTGTCTAACATTTCACACCAAACCGAACGTCTCACTGGGAGGACGTCATCTTTCACAGAGCAATGCCATGAACCGCTGACTTTATGACTGCGAGTGAAATATGCTTTCATAATTTCTTCTTCTTCTGGTAATTCTCCTCATCCTTTGGGGGAAACGGAGATTCACCATGCAGGTCCACATTATTCAGGAACTGGGAGATGAAATTTTCAGGTTGTACATATAGCTTCTCCCTCTCTTCTGTTCTCTTCATTTAGAGATGCTCACTCAAACTGATTTCTGGAGGATAATAATAATAATAATAATAATAATAATAATAATAATAATTTATTATTTGTACCCCGCCCATCTGGCCGGGTCTCCCCAGCCACTCTGGGCAGCTTCCAACAAATATAAAAATACACTAAAATATCACAGATTAAAAACTTCCCTGAACAGGGCTGCCTTCAGGTGTTTTCTAAAGGTCATGTGGTTGTTTATTGCTTTGACCTCTGATGGGAGGGCGTTCCACAGGGCGGGCGCCACCACCGAGAAGGCCCTCTGCCTGGTTCCATGTAGCTTCGCTTCTCGGAGTGAGGGAACCGCCAGAAGGCCCTCGGCGCTGGATCTCAGTGCACGGGCTGAACGGTGGGGGTGGAGATGCTCCTTCAGGTATACAGGACCGAGGCCGTTTAGGGCTTTAAAGGTCAGCACCATCACTTTGAATTGTGCTCGGAAACGTACTGGGAGCCAATGTAGATCTCTCAGGACCGGTGTTATGTGGTCCCGGCGGCCACTCCCAGTCACCAGTCTAGCTGCCGCATTCTGGATTAATTGCAGTTTCCGGGTCACCTTCAAAGGTAGCCCCACGTAGAGTGCATTGCAGTAGTCCAAACGGGAGATAACTAGAGCATGCACCACTCTGACGAGACAGTCTGCGGGCAGGTAGGGTCTCAGCCTGCGTACCAGATGGAGCTGGTAGACAGCTGCGTACCAGATGGAGCGGCTGCCCTGGACACAGAGTTAACCTGCGCCTCCATGGACAGCTGTGAGTCCAAAATGACTCCCAGGCTGCGCACCTGGTCCTTCAGGGGCACGGTTACCCCATTCAGGACCAGGGAGTCCCCCACACCCGCCCGCCCCCTGTCCCCCACAAACAGTACTTCTGTCTTGTCAGGATTCAACCTCAATCTGTTAGCCGCCATCCATCCTCCAACCGCCTCCAGGCACTCACACAGGACCTTCACCGCCATCACTGGTTCTGATTTGAAAGAGAGGTAGAGCTGGGTATCATCCGCATACTGATGAACACCCAGCCCAAACCCCCTGATGATCTCTCCCAGCGGCTTCATATAGATATTAAAAAGCATGGGGGAGAGGACGGAACCCTGAGGCACCCCACAAGTGAGAGCCCAGGGGTCTGAGCACTCATCCCCCACCACCACTTTCTGAACACGGCCTAGGAGGAAGGAGCGGAACCACTGTATAACAGTGCCCCCAGCTCCCAACCCCTCTAGACGGTCCAGAAGGATGTTATGGTCGATGGTGTCAAAGGCCGCTGAGAGATCCAGCAGAACTAGGAAACAGCTCTCACCTTTGTCCCTAGCCCGCCGAAGATCATCGACCAGCGCGACCAAGGCAGTTTCAGTCCCATGATGAGGCCTGAATCCCGATTGGAAGGGATCCAAATGGTCCCTTCCAAAAGGATATTTAAATATAGACCACAATTCCAAAATGGGCTGATTCCTACTGGGATGAGCACGCCATATGTGCCATAGGCCTCAAATGATGGTTGGTGGAAGTCACAGTAACTAAAGCTGGCCCTGCCGTTGGGTAGAGTGAGGCAGCTGCTGCAAGCAGGAAGTCCATGTTAGAGGAGAGAGTTGTACCCGCCCACTCTCTGCCCTCTAAGTTACCCTACTGCTTTCCATAGCTGTCAACTTTCGGATTTGAAAATAAGGGATGCCATGAGGGCAGTGCAATGGCACCAAGTAGCCTCGCCGCCCTGTGCTCCAGAGGCTGCGCACGAGTGGGTGAGTGAAAGAGTGAGCGCGTAGACGGCAGGCAGGCAGGCTGTCTGTCTGTCTGGTTGGGCGTGAGGGTCTGGCTGCACAAGGCATGCAAGCTCCGCCCCCAGTCGGTCTCAGACTCCTTATTGGCAGCCGAGCAACGCAGCTGAGGAGCCTCCCTGGCCGGCAGGGAGGGAGAGGAGCTGCTTCCTTTGAAATCCGGGAAATGTAAGGGATATCAACAATCTGGGATAGCAGCGGGAAACGGCATTGGAATAAGGGAGTTTCCCGCAAAAAAAGGGAGGGTTGACAGCTATGCTGCTTTCAGGTACAGTGGAAGACACTGTTCTGTCACCAGTACCAGTCCAGTACACTTCTGTATGTGAATCTGTAAGACACTTGTCCATCAAATCATTCAGTAAAACGTCTCACAATAACTCACAATCAAGAGCCGCAATGTAACCTGTGGCCCCCTGTTCTTGTCTAGGGGCCCCTCTGGTCTCTCTGATAAATCGCAAGCTGCCCTGGTGGGTGGGTGACCATTTATAGTTCTCTCCACAAGGGGGCTGAGCAGCTCATCATGACAATGTGCTGTGATATCAAAGAAATAAAGTGCAATCATCTGGAGCAAATACCCACCTGCCTTCAAGGGCTAGTCACTCCAGTGTGACTGAGATAGGAGGGTTTGCATCAAGCAGAGCGGCAGGTCTGAGACCTACTTGATAAACCTGCAAATTATCACTTCAGGAAGAGAGGCTCATTGGAGGAAGAGACAACGGCTGCAGGCAAGGACCCTAGATCCAATCAGACAAGGAAACTGCAAAGTACTGGGTGTGTGGGATACTGTGTTGGAAAATCCCATGGTTTTGGATAGTGTGGGCCTAAAGGAAGACTAAAGGAGTACAACAAGGCTGTATATTGTCTCCCTGCTTATTTAACTTATATGCAGAATTCTTCATGTAAAAGGCTGGACTGGATGAATCCCAAACTGGAATTAAGATTGCCGGAAGAAATATCAACAACCTCAGATATGCTGATGATACAACCTTGATGGCAGAAAGTGAGGAGGAATTAAAGAACCTTTTAATGAGGGTGAAAGAGAAGAGCGCAAAATATGGTCTGAAGCTCAACATCAAAAAAACTAAGATCATGGCCACTGGTCCCATCACCTCCTGGCAAATAGAAGGGGAAGAAATTGAGGCAGGGAGAGATTTCACTTTCTTGGTTTCCATGATCACTTCAGATGGTGACAGCAGTCACGAAATTAGAAGAAGCCTGCTTCTTGGGAGAAAAGCAATGACAAACCTAGACAGCATCTTAAAAAGCAAAGACATCACCTTGCCGACAAAGGTCCGTATAGTTAAAGCTATGGTTTTCACAGTAGTAATGTATGGAAGTGAGAGCTGGACCATAAAGAAGGCTGATCGCCGAAGAATTGATGCTTTTGAATTATGGTGCTGGAGGAGACTCTTGAGAGTCCCATGGACTGCAAGAAGATCAAACCTATCCATTCTTAAAGAAATAAGCCCTGAATGCTCACTAGAAGGACAGATCCTGAAGTTGAGGCTCCAGTACTTTGGCCACCTCATGAGAAGAGAAGACTCCCTAGAAAAGACCCTGATGTTGGGAAAGATTGAGGGCACAAGGAGAAGGGGACGACAGAGGATGAGATGGTTGGACAGTGTTCTCGAAGCTACTAACATGAGTTTGGCCAAACTGCGAGAGGCAGTGAAGGATAGGCGTGCCTGGCGTGCTCTGGTCCATGGGGTCACGAAGAGTCGGACACAACTGAACGACTGAACAACAACAAAAGGAAGACTCAAATTTTACCTATTTGTTTTCTTTGGGTGGGTATGGGATGTGAATAACTGCTATTCCACTAGGAAGCACTACCAGATCCATCTGAAATTAAACTCTGTAATGAGCATTCAATTCCTCCTGCCAAAAATTAAAATTAAAATCTGTTACTGTCCAGCTATTAATGGACTCTCCTTTAAAAGTCAAGTGCAGGACAGGCAGCTGAAGAGTAAATGAATGAAGAATCTTGCATCCAGAGTAGAGCGTTCAATACTAGTGGGAGAAGAGGCGTTAAAAATACAGGGAAGCTGTCTCCATTTTCATAGGAAAATGTTGTCGCCAGCAGAGCTCACTATGCCACTGATCCTGCCTTAAAATCCTGGAGAGCCACCAACAGCCAGTGTAGACAATATTGAGTTAGATGGACCAATGATCTGATGCAATATAAGGCAGCTTTCCATGTTCCTATGTTTTCATGTTAACTAACAGGAGACAGGAACCATTTGGATTTACAGTAAATCTGTGCAGTCAGGTGGACTAGCTGGTTTAAGGTCACCAAGTGTGTTTCATGACAGAGTGAGGGTTTGAATCCAAGCCTTTCTGGGTTCGGCATCCTCTTAATTTGCTACAGTTTTATCAAAACTTATAGGGACCCAGGTGGTGCTGTGGGTTAAACCACAGAGCCTAGGACTTGCCGATCAGAAGGTTGGCGGTTCGAATCCCTGCGACGGGGTGAGCTCCCGTTGCTCGGTCCCAGCTCCTGCCCACCTAGCAGTTCGAAAGCACGTCAAAGTGCAAGTAGATAAATAGGTACCGCTCCGGCGGGAAGGTAAACGGCATTTCCGTGCGCTGCTCTGGTTCGCCAGAAGAGGCTTAGTCATGCTGGCCACATGACCCGGAAGATGTATGCCGGCTCTCGACCAATAAAGCGAGATGAGCACCGCAACCCCAGAGTCGGACACGACTGGACCTAATGGTCAGGGGTCCCTTTACCTTTTTTAATCAAAACCTATGGTCCAAACTTCTTTCTTATACCATTTTCCTGCTAGGACCTAACCAGACAATCTTTCTACTGGACTTCAATAAGTGATGTTATAGTAAGGTTTCCTTCTTCTTTTGCTCCCAAAGTTACTTCCCTTTAAGAAGAAGGGCAGAAAACACTGAACGAAACCTGAAGAGTCATTCAGTAATTCTACATAGGGGCAGATTTGGGCGATAAAAATCAACAACTGGTATAGTAAATTGCCTGGGAGGGATCCAAACAGATTCAAGATAAAGGTGGGAGGGAGAGATTAAGTCGAGACAGCATCTAATGCTTTTGCCAAACACTTCTGCCTCCACCTCGTTGACATTGATCTAATAGTCGGCCATTTAATTTCCAGGTCTCGGTGCCAATCTGTTGTCACCTCTGCTGCCCCATATCAAACTTCCAGGAAACAAAAAACCCCGGAAAGCAGACAATCAATAATGAGATCAGTAGATTTTATCTTAACAGAAACAGGGCTTGCCCGCTTTGTTTATGGGAGGCTGTTTCTCTCAATGGTTTAGCCTGGGTGGGTTGTCAGTAGGTGACTGTGATGTGCACGGCCTGATTGAATGAGCATAGATAAAGTCACAGTGAAATGTGGCAGTGGAAAGCAAAACATAAAACTTGAGCAGGTGAAAATATACCACTCCACGTGCGGCCGCTGCTATTCTCATCGCACCCTGTCAAATGCGAGGTGTTATTTAGTTTCCTTTAAGATCGCCAATAGCTGGGCTGGTTTCTGGCCTGCCTGCATTTCGGCAGAGTGCACACACATAAACGGAACTTGCGCTGTGAGATTTGTTCCTGGCTGTTGCGCCCTCTTGCCTGAATTTTTAGTCTAAATCAAGGGGCAGCTGAACTCCCACAGCCCAATATTCTAAGGGCGCCTTGGCCTGGCTATCTGCTAGGAAGCTTGCATCGCCCATTTTGTTCCCTTGTTGCACGAGAATGGGAACCTTAGTTCTTAGAATAATTACTAAAAGGCAGTTTTCAGAGAAATTGAGAGTAAGTTTTTATTGCTGAGCAATAAGGTCCAGTGAATAACCTCCAAAAATCTGGACCTCGAAACAATGGTGTCCAGAGGTTTTATAGATCTCTTCAGATATTACATATTCCTACATTGTAGCAAAATTAAACCAATAAGCGTTGACATCGCCCTTCCTTTTGTCCTTTTAAAGATTACTTCTCTCTTCTTAATTTTTAGTTACATTGACCATATTAGGCGTTCCTATGATAGAATCAAACCAAGCCAAAAATCCCCTTCTTACACACTAAGCCAGTGATGGCTAACCTTGACACTCCAGATGTTTTGGAACTACAACTCCCATCATCCCTAGCTAACAGGACCAGTGGTCAGGGATGATGGGAGTTGTAGTTCCAAAACATCTGGAGTGTCAAGGTTAGCCATCACTGCACTAAGCAAAAAGCCCCTTCCCTCCAGACATCCTGTGTGGCATGATGGACGTCTTTCCTTCCAGACTGAAAACATAGCTAAATATATACATGTTCTGCTAACGCAGCAATAAGGCACAGTGAGACACAGCATCTTGATTTCTTAAACAAAGCCCTTATTTTAAAGCATAGAGAGTTAGTTTCAGTAATAAGGCATAAAAGTATGAGGTACAGGTACAATAATATGCTTTCCTCAGGTAGCCTCGCCACAACCTGATTACGGATGTCCCATTTTCAGACTTGCCCTTGACTATTTTTTGTTCCAGCTGCCCTGGCTACCAATCTGTATGCAGGCTCAGTTTAAGGTTCTGGTTGTTTACTTTAAGGCTCTACACAGTTTCTTTCTTTCTTTCTTTCTTTCTTTCTTTCTTTCTTTCTTTCTTTCTTTCTTTCTTTCTTTCTTTCTTTTTTTAATAATTTTTATTCATTTTATAAGAAATAAAAATACAGCAGTATAAACACACAAAAGAAAAAGATCAACTCTACACAAATATTTCTTAATTTCACCTAATTTCCACAACCTCTTGAGATGACTTCCCTCGAACACTTCTTTCTGTTTGACATACAAGAATATCTTAACCCAACTGATATTATGTGAATTTACAAAATAAAATTTACATTCAACAGTATTTTGTCTACGTCTTATTTATTTTTTGCGATCTTCGCCATCCCCTGTCACAAGGGGAGGGAAAAGGAGGGAAGGGAAAAACAAAACAAAAAACAACTGAGTAGATAAATAAATAAAAACATCTACATATACACTTATACACCCATCCCCCTGCCAAAGGGGGAAAACAAAGGAAAAAAACAAAACATAAACCGACTTTCTGTCAAATCCCTTTGCATCTGCGTTTCTTAATACTGAATGTAATTCAATCAATATACCTTCATATATACATTCTCTAATACATTCTTAATATCTTAAAGGTAAAGGTAAAGGGACCCCTGACCATTCGGTCCAGTCGTGTCCGACTCTGGGGTTGCGGCGCTCATCTTGCTTTATTGGCCGAGAGCCGGCGTACAGCTTCCGGGTCATGTGGCCAGCATGACTAAGCCGCTTCTGGCAAACCAGAGCAGCGCACGGAAACGCCGTTTACCTTCCCGCCAGAGCGGTTCCTATTTATCTACTTGCACTTTGACGTGCTTTCGAACTGCTAGGTTGGCAGGAGCTAGGACCGAGCATCGGGAACTCACCCCGTCGCAGGGATTCGAACCGCCGACCTTCTGATCAGCAAGCTCTAGGCTCTGTGGCTTAACCCACAGCGCCACCTGGGTCCCATATCTTATACATCCATAATTCCCCAACTTGGTACCGGTATCCTTCATTTACACTCAAATGCTGGCATGGAAGCAAAGGTGTTATTATATTTTTGCACATACTTCGTATATATATCCCATTTTTCCTCAAACTTCTGCCTGGAGTTTCCTCTAAGATCATTCGTCAATAGAGCCATCTCAGCGAATTCCTGTAACTTACACTGCCACTCTGTAATTTTTGGTAATTCTGTATCCTTCCAGCCTTTCGCTACCAATATTCAGGCCGCTGCTATTGCATATAAGAACACCTCTCTTATTTTGTTCGGAATTTCTTTATCCACCATACTCAATAAGAAAGTCTCGGGTCTTTTGGTAAAGGATATGCCCATCATCTTTTTCAATTCCTGATATATTTCTCCCCAAAACACCTTAATCTTTCGGCACCTCCACCACAGGCTCTACACAGTTTCAGGTGAGCACATTTAGGGAACGGTCCCCTCCTTTGCAAATCTGCCCATCCTCTGAGATTGATGGAGGAGACATGACAAATGGCTGTGCCCATCCTGGACTGTGTTTTCTGTCCTGTGAGATCTGTTTGGCCCTTTCTTCAATGTTTTTTCCAGTGCCTTCTGAAGACTAGCTCGTTCTGACTGATAAATCTTTGTATCAAGTGGGCTATTCTCTGCCACAGTCCGCCTGCCTTAGTTGATTTTTGTCAGGATGCGTTTTGTCTGTGCATCCATATGGGTGTATTTGCATACTGTACATATGGGCCACTTTCAAGAGGTTGGCATCAAGAGCACTCACGGGCAGTGCCGGATTTCTCTTTGGGAAACTGTTTTTATCAGGTGTATTTTGACTGTGGTTGTATACCGCAGTGACACTTTGTAATGTTTAGCTGTTTATAAATAATCCAAATAAATAACAACAAATAAATATTTCCCTTCCCCTGTTTAAAGATGCATGGCATTTTAGGGGTTCATACTAACGTGAGGAAAGGGAGGGCATTCCTAGTATTCATCTGCAAAGGCAAATCGGGGGCAGTGTTTCACCAGGGACAGGTATCACAATTTAAGGACCATCCATGGTTTAAGGGGAGTATGCTATGAATAGTTCTGAAGGCAACCACAATAATATGTGGCCTAGGACCCTCGTACCTACGGGACCGCCTCTCCTGGTATGCCCCGCAGAGGACCTTAAGGTCCACAAATAACAACATTTTGGAGGTCCTGAGCCACAAGGTTTTAGACTGGTCTCAACTAGGGCCAGGGCCTTTTTAGTACTGGCCCCAACTTGGTGGAACGCTCTGTCACAAGAGACCAGGGCCCTGCGGGATTTGACATCTTTCTGCAGGGCCTGCAAGACAGAGCTGTTCCGCCTGGCCTTCGGGTTGGACTCAGTCTGATGTTTTTTCCTCCCCTTATGGTTTTGATTATGGGCGATAAATGAAGCTGCATTTAAATTTTAAATTGTATTTTAACCTGTATTTTAATTAACTGTTTTCCTTTCTTTTATATTTTATTGTAATTTTATTGGTGTTAGCCGTCCTGAGCCCAGTTTCGGCTGGGAAGGGCGGGGTATAAATAAATTATTATTAATTATTATTATTATTATTATTATTATTATTATAGCATTGTGATGAGAAGCATAGGGGGACTGGGCTTGTGCATTCAAGGTTAGTTACGTTTGCTTGTTTAGAGTATACAGGCAAATTAACGCTGGCATTACTGTAGACCTGTCCTGTCTCAGACAAAAGGTGCTAATTGTGTTGAAAGGGAATTTCACAAAGCAAAGCATGGCAATTGCTTAGACATGCATGATATGCTACCATCTGCTGCTCTGCTCTGGCTTCTCTTGTGCTGGTCTACATGCATGCCGTATGCAGCTGGTTGCGAAAAGCGGAGGAAAGAAAAGAGTTTCTGAATGCTACATGCCTGACAAATCCACGCGCAGCAATTGAAGTTCCAAGATGCATGCATTTAGTTGCTTATGGCATACAATGGGCAAAAACACGACTAAATGAAAACAACGCAAGAATACAGTATGAAAACGCCAGTGGTGTATTTACATTCCATATTTAAATGTTTTAGGGATCGTGGTTTCTCCCCCCGGCCCCATCCAAACCCTCAGGTTTATCAAAAAAAAGTCCAGGGGTGGGAGGTCTCTAATAAAAGTGTCAATTTTGAACAAAGTTATAAGGATTAGTTGACACTTAACAGCAGTGGCATGGAAACCAGCTAACAGGGCTCACTCGGCCTTTCAGTCTACTCAGTTGCTTTCCCATGGTTTCATTCATTTGGCGGCAGATGAGTCTGAGAAACCACTTTAGGTTTTCCACAATGCCCTGCAACATCCAGCACAGCCCTGCTCCAGGGCATCATGGGAAATTAAAATGGCAGGCAGCTTTGCAGGCTCAGCAATGGCTGCCAGGCAAGTCACAGGGGTTTACCAGCATAGAAAAAGGTCTAAGAGAGAGCCCAGTGCTAAGGAACTCCCGTTACACAGAGCTAGCCTGTCATGGCGGCCATTTTCAGTGGGGCCAATGATACCATTCCTGGCCACATTAATGTTGCCTTGTGTGCCCACATAATAATAATAATAATAATAATAATAATAATAATAATAATAATAATTTTTTTATTTATACACTGCCCTTCCCAGCCAAGACCGGGCTCAGAGCGGCTAACAGCAATAAAATCACAACAAAACATACAAAAGAATCAATTAAAATGCAGGTTAAAATACGATTTAAAGTTTAAAATGCAGCCTCATTTTTAAGTAGCCCACCAATCAAACCATAAAGGAATGAAACATCATTGTTAAACTGAAACCAAGCCAAAGGTCAGGCGGAACAGCTCCGTCTTGCAGGCCCTGCGGAAAGATGCCAAATCCCGCAGGGCCCTGGTCTCTTGTGACAGACCGTTCCACCAAGTCGGGGCCAGTACTGAGAAGGCCCTGGCCCTAGTTGAGGCCAGCCTAGCATCCTTGTGGCTCAGGACCTCCAAAATGTTATTGAGGACCTTAAGGTCCTACAAGGGGCATACCAGGAGAGGCGGTCCCTTAGGTACGAGGGTCCTAGGTGTTGTTTCCATTGGAATGAGCTGCAAAATTAGGCCTGCCCAGATGGTTCTTGGTGCACAATCACCAGAATATCGAGAGACAAAGAAAATGAGAACTGGGTCACTTGCCAGTGCTGTTTCAAGGGGGACATGAAAGGGAAACCACTTTAAACTAGTTTGTGTTTGTAGTGCGTGGATGTGCCCTGTAAAGACACACAATTGGCTTAAAGCATGATTAAACAATCACATTCATGCAGATGTCCGTAGTACTGGACAGAATGAAGCTCTCTGATTTTCTATCCTGCATTGTTGCATTGTTTGGGCTGGGTGTTCATCAGTATGTGGATGATACCCAGCTCTACCTTTCTTTCAAATCAGAACCAGTGAAGGCGGTGAAGGTCCTGTGTGAGTGCCTGGAGGCGGTTGGAGGATGGATGGCAGTTGGAGGATGGATGGAACAGATTGAGGTTGAATCCTGACAAGACAGAAGTACTGTTTTGGGGGGACAGGAGGCGGGCAGGTGTGGAGACTCCCTGGTCCTGAATGAGGTAACTGTGCCCCTGAAGGACCAGGTGCGCAGCCTGGGAGTCATTCTGGACTCACAGCTGTCCATGGAGGCGCAGGTTAATTCTGTACCCAGCACAGCAGTCTACCAGCTCCATCTGGTACGCAGGCTGAGACCCTACCTGCCCGCGGACTGTCTCGCCAGAATGGTGCATGCTCTAGTTATCTCTCGCTTGGACTACTGCAATGCATTCTACGTGGGGCTACCTTTGAAGGTGACCCGGAAACTACAACTAATCCAGAATGCGGCAGCTAGACTGGTGACTGGGAGCGGCCGCCGAGACCACATAACACCGGTCTTGAAAGACCTACACTGGCTCCCAGTACGTTTCCGAGCACAATTCAAAGTGTTGGTGCTGACCTTTAAAGCCCTAAATGGCTTCGGTCCAGTATACCTGAAGGAGCGTCTCCACCCCCATCATTCTGCCCGGACACTGAGGTCCAGTGCCGAGGGCCTTCCGGCGGTTCCCTCACTACGAGAAGCCAAGTTACATGGAACCAGGCAGAGTAGTGGCACCCGCCTTCCCTTCAGATGTCAAAGAGAACAACAACTACCAGACCTTTAGAAAACATCTGAAGGCAGCCCTGTTTAGGGAGGCTTTTAATGTTTAATAGATTATTGCATTTCAATGTTCTGTTGGAAGCCGCCCAGAGTGGCTGGGGAAACCCAGCCAGATGGGCGGGGTATAAATAAATTATTATTATTATTATTATTATTATTATTATTATTATTATTAAATGTTAGGCATTATGCAATTTCACCACTAATGTAAGGGATATATCCTAATCCCAGAAATGGAAACATGGAGGTCAGTAGTACTTCAGAGTTTCTACCAAGGACTGAAACCCCGTTCCCTTGCAGATGTGGGGAGTCATGTTATTGAATGGGCAACCAATTTGAAGCCTCTGACAGTGACTTTATTGAATGAAATGGTTTTAGCCCCAAAGGGGACGTATCCTTTACAAAATGTATCATTACACTGATAAAGGTTTCATATTTTTACTAAGTTTTGAGTTGTGTCTTGTGAACGAAAGGTGTATCATAATTATGTCATGTGCCCCTGGAAATGAAATCTCTTTCAGAGGGATGGAGCAGAGTTTGAATGTGGTCCTTGATATTCTTCTCTGGTCTCCATCGTTTCATTACTATTTAAATGTATGTTAATTTCATCAAGGTGCAGAAAGATCTTTTTCTTGCATATACATGAACTAACTGTATTACTATTCAACTAGCTATTTTGTCTTTCTTTACCCAAGAGAGGCTTTGCGTGTGTTAGCAAAAGTAAAAGCAAGCTATTATAGCAAAGCCTCCATTTTAAGGGTCATATCCATCCTCATTTTTCTCAAGCGATAATTCCTTGTCTTGTAACTGGTACTGTCACACTCAATACATACTGAAAGGGTCAGTTTTGTGCAACATATGGGAAATGTGTGTGTGTGTGTGTGTGTGTGTGTGTGTGTGTGTGTGTGTGTGTATCCACCTCAGAATTAGCACATCTTAATGCAGTCCAGCAAATACTTGCCTCACTGAACATTCAAAATATTTTGATGCTGGTTTACTTGACTGCTACTTCTTTTGAGTGCCATTCTAGGACTTTGCTCTCACTGTCCTAGGCCTCATTTGCCCACACCGCAGTGTCACTTCATCTGATTGGCTGTGGCCACCTGTGTGATTTTGTTTATAGATGTCTGTGATGCGGACATCATCATCATTGCATCAAAAGCAGTGTACTTACATGGGATGACAGAACCAATGCAATTAAACACTAGTGAAGGCAAATGAAATTGAGGTCATTGAGAGCAAAGGAGGAGGCGGAGGAAAGTGATTCAGAACAATGGGAATAACATTGGCAATGGACATCAAAAATGGCTGAAAACAAGAGTCGCCTTTTGCCACTCTTAAGAATGAAAGCAGAAAAAGCCAGCAGTTTTGGCTCAACTCCTCTCCTACCAAAGAAAGCACACTGTAGATCTGAAAAGTGTGCAGGATGATATATTTATTTTATACACCTACCATACATCCCGTTGTTTGGTCCCAGCTCCTGCCAACCTAGCAGTTCGAAAGAACGTCAAAGTGCAAGTAGATAAATAGGTACCAGTCTGGCGGGAAGGTAAACAGCGTTTTCGTGTGCTGCTCTGGTTCGCCAGAAGTGGCTTAGTCATGCTGGCCACATGACCCGGAAGCTGTCTGCGGACAAACGCCGGCTCCCTCGGCCTATAGAGCGAGATGAGCGCCGCAACCCCAGAGTTGTCCGCAACTGGACCTAACGGTCAGGGTTTCCTTTACCTTAAAGGGAACCCTGACCATTAGGTCCAGTCGTGTCTGACTCTGGGGTTGCGGTGCTCATCTCGCATTACTGGCCGAGGGAGCCAGCATACAGCTTCTGGGTCATGTGGCCAGCATGACTTCTGGTGAACCAGAGCAGCACACGGAAACGCTGTTTACCTTCCCGCCAGAGTGGTACCTATTTATCTACTTGCAATGGGAGCTCACCCCATCGTGGGAATTCGAACCACCGACTTTCTGATCAGCAAGCCCTAGGCTCTGTGGTTTAACCCACAGCGCCACCCGCGTACCCTACCTTTACCTTACCATACAGTTAAACATATATGTTGTGTGTGTACTGGAAACAGTTGCACAAGAACTGGAGGCCATACTCCTGCTCACATGTTAGGCTCACTGAGTGGGGCAGCAGGATAGGGTCCTCCCTCTCTCTCCCCAAAGCCTGGCTTGACTCTGCTCATTGTGCAGCCTATGTAAGTTGAATACAGCTCACTCACTCTCCGTAAAGAGGCCAAGCAAGATCTTTGCCAGCCTCTTGACTTTGTTTGTTGCCCAGGCCTGCAAAACCAGCAGGGCTGGCTTAAGTTTGGTGCATCACAAATTGTGCAGGTCTGCCCGGCCAGTATCTACAAAACTATTTGGTCACCGAACTGCAGCTCTGTGGGATAATCAGCAATGGAGCAAAATAATCAGCTCCAGAGATTCCAAGCTGCATCCTTCTGTTAATTTTCTTGACTTTTAAAAGCTACCGTTGCTGTATTTCCAACTCTTGCTTTAAGTAGCTCAACAAGGCCCATAATAAAGGTCTTGTCTTACATGGCTGTCATGATACAGTTTAATAGTGTTATAAGGCTACATGGTGTGTGGTTGTCATGATGGTAGATTGCACAGGTCTGTATAGATTTACTGTCATTCTTTAGGCTTTTCATACATGACAGAGGTTGTCTGAAGCACAGCAGGAACATGCAGCTCGCAGGGGTTAAGTGTTCTTTGCCTCCTGGCTTTCGACATAGTCCTCTCTGCACACATACAGAGACGAGGTGCAGGGTACATCTGTCACAGGACTGATGACATGATGGATTACCCATGTCATTGTCAGTACGTTCAGAATTACTCTGCTGCTGATAAGATGGCCCCTTTCTTCTCTCTTGGTAAAGAGAAGCTATTTTCCCCCACCACCAATCTTGTTGCTCTTACAAATTTCCCGAAACCAGAACGGTAGCTGAGTGGGTAGGGGAGGCCTTCCTCCCTTCCTCCCAGGATTTCCATCTGGTGTTGGTATTATTTCTAAGATGCTGAAATCATCTTATCAGTCACCGAGAATGAATTTTGCACTCCGATTTCATGCCTTTCCAAAAATTGGTGCAATTCAGTTTTAAAAAAGAGGTGATCCCCAGTATGCATGAATAATCAAGTCTTCTGCACAGTCTTTGCCCCCCCCTTTTGCAGACTGCTTAGATCCTTAGTGAACATGAATCATCAATATATTTGCTCCCTTCAGACCTTCTCCGTGTCTCTTGGCCCCACCCCAGCTCTCGTGCATATTGTTATTATTCCTGTGGACTGCCCTCCCATCAGATGTCAAGGAAATAAACAACTATCTGACTTTTAGAAGACATCTGAAGGCAACCCTAATTAGGGAAGTTTTTAATGTTTGATTTTTTACTTGTGCTTTTAATATTTTGTTGGAAGCCACCCAGAGTGGCTGGGGAAACCCAGCCAGATGGGTGGGGTATAAATTAATGATGATGATGATGATGCATAGGGACAAAGAGGGCCACGCACACACAACTAGCTATATGTACCCCATAGCTGTCAACCCTCCCTTTTTTTGCGGGAAACTCCCTTATTCCAATGCCGTTTCCCGCTGCTATCCCGGATTGTTGATATCCCTTAAATTTCCCGGATTTCAAAGGAAGCAGCTCTTCTCCCTCCCTGCTGGCCAGGGAGGCTCCTCAGCTGCGTTGCTCAGCTGCCAATAAGGAGTCTGAGACAAACTGGGGTGGAGCTTGCATGCCTTGTGCAGCCAGACCCTCATGCCCAACCAGACAGCAAGCCTGCCTGCCTTCTACGCGCTCGCTCTTTCGCTCACCTGTTCACGCGCAGCCTCTGGAGCGCCGGGTGGTGAGGCTACTTGGTGCCATTGCACCGCCCTCATGGCATCCCTTATTTTCAAATCCGAAAGTTTGTGGAAATCCCTTATTTTCAAATCTGAAAGTTGACAGCTATGATGTACCCAGGAGCCCCAATAGTGTGGCATTCCCAATTACACAAAGCACTAATACATGCTAAAGCTTTTGTCTGCTCTTTTTGAGTGTATTATGAGCAGCGTCGACCCCATAACCTGTAGGGATTCAGTTTGCTAGAGTTAACAAGATCCGGGTTTGTGTGTTACGGATTCAGCATTAGATTTGAACCAAGGAGTCATAGAAGCAAAGGGTTGTAAGGTACCCCAAGGGCCAACATTTAGTCCAACCCTGTGCAATGCAAGAATCCTGCCCACAGCCATCCCTGGGTGGACTCAAACAACCAACTTTATGGCTAACAGCCAGACAACTCCCTACTCTGCCATATAGTTCTCTGTCAATGATCAGGTTCTCTGCTACAATAGTTTTCCATGGTTTTACAAAATCAATTAGTAACTCAATTAATGAACAAATTTAGTCACATCGGGCAACTGCAATGGGTGCAAAAGCAATAAACTCTAAAAACCAAGTTGTGATTGATCCAAGTGGCCATTCATATATTTATGATGCTCTTCTTCAGACCTCATTGACATGTCAACCGGGATGCAAATGTGATCTTCATACATGTGTAAATAATTTAAGGTTTATCTGTTTATTAAGGAGAAAGCCCTACTCGACTCAATAGGTCTTACTTCTGAGTAGACCTGTCTAGGATAGTACTGCAAATAAGTTTAGGTTACGCTCTTAACCACATTTACCTGGCAGAAAGATCGCATCGCCATTGGGGTTTATTTCGAGAAAAGAAACAGGGCTTTGGTGTTAGTGCAACTGATAAGGCAGCAAATTTTAATCAGTAGATGAATGAATCACGGGGTAGATCAGTCACTGAGCCTAAAATTTTAATGGAATTTAGATATCATTTTATTTTTAAGGCTATTTTGATGCTGGTAGGAATGCAGCAGGGCTGCCAAAAGACAGAGAGTAAGCCGTAGATTGAAGCATGAGAAGGTGCAATTATACCTGCTTATTATGAATATAAGGATTATTTGTGTATTGGTCATGGAAAAAAATAGTGCTTCTTTCTTCTACTGTGACAGCTGACCTTTTGAAGTATGTTTCCTTGGTGCAACAGGGCTAAGCTGAAAGTTTGGAAAATTGAATTGTGGATGAATGAGATATACCTACCGTGGAAACAGAAATCTTCAGATGATCTTGTGCAATACAAAGTAAGTGCTCATACTATTGAGCTCACACCATGGCACACAGGTGAAGAATAATCAAGATACAGGCCCATTTTTTAAAATATACATCTTGTTGTGAGTTCATGGGCTTAGATAGCTAAATACAGAAGTAAATAAATGCATATATTGTATTATGTACTGTTATTACTCCCTGAAGTATAATATATGCATACAAACATTTCTACATATTTTGTATGTAGTTTGATGTGTCTGAATTCTCTGTCGATATTGAATGTGTATATCATGCATTGGGGAAAAATAGTACAAAGCACAGCACTTTTTGAACCGTTGTGTAACAAAGATTCCTACAGTGATCATGCAGGGAAAAAGACTGTGCCCTTTATCTGCATCTATCATCTTCATCCCAAAATCTAATCTATCATCAACAATTATCACAGCTACTTTACTCTTCTTGATACCGGGGCCGTGCAAATGTGGCACAGACTATTTTTTAAAACTGATGCTCTATGCTAAATGGGACTCCGATAATAAAATATCTGTTTTGGGTGTTGTCTTTTTTAAGGCGCTTGTTATCTTTAAAAAAAACAAAACCCTCTATAAGCGCTTGAGATGAAATGAAAAGAAATAAAATTTGCCTTTGAGCCCAGTTAGGTTGCAATCCTATATAACTCAAAACAAAATAAAAAATAAAAAAATTCCTTCCAGTAGCACCTTAGAGACCAACTATGTTTGTTATTGGTATGAGTTTTCGTGTGCATGCACACTTCTTCAGATACACTGAAACAGAAGTCACCAGACCCTTATATATATTTTTATTTTGTTTCGACTACGGCAGACCAACACGGCTACCTACCTGTAACTATATAACTCAGTTACCTGGCAGCAAGCACCATTGAAATCATTGGCACTTACCTTTGAGTAAATCTGGACAGGATTGCACTGTTAACCTTTTTTGTTTTTATTTGATGAGCCAGAAAAAAAGAAGTGCACAGTTATCTCATATCCCTCATTAAACCATTATAAAGATCTCAAATAAGATCTCAGCAACACAATAATTTTGAATGAATGAATTAAATAAACCCTTATATCATTGTCCTTTAAAGATATTTATTATGAAATAACTTACATTTCTTTTACAAGCACTTCCTACTGTTAGAAGAAAAAACCATCTTTCATATTTTGAACTCCTATTTCAGCATCACACAAGAACCAAAACAGCCCCTGCCCAATTCCCCAAAAGCAGGTAAGAATGATTTTCACTTTCAGACTCGCAGATTAAAATCCACAGAGACCTGGCAGAACAGCAAGTCAAATAGTAAAATTGCCTGGGCTGTACAACCTCACACTGCAGGTTGCAGAATCCCACATTACAAAACTTCCTGCGTTCTAGATGCAGGGAGAAAGATTCCAGCCTACCCTTTTCCTTGACATGCTTGTTTTCTGTGTAGGAATTTTTTTGGCTAGTGAGGGGTGTTTTCTATCCATGTTCCACCTGCTGCCCGGAGTGGAAGTCCACTGTGTGATCTGCCATTTTGTAGACCCGGTCTACAAGTTGGTTCATGTACACAGACTAAAGCTTGGAGTCCTATTTATTAATCATAATGGCCACAATCCTATGTGCGCTCAAAATCCTACTGAAATCAAAGGCATTTAAGTGCACGTCGCTGGATGTTGGATTGCTAAGTGAAAACACTCCAGTCCCAAAATGCCTTTCATGGGAGCAACTCCCACGGAAATCAATAGGGCTTACCTCCGTCGCAATGCGTTCAGGCCGCGGGTGTAAGAATATCAGAATTATTTCCCCCATAATGAGCTCAAGAAAATATTCTCAAATGATGTGTGTGCATAACACAGACACATACAGACCCTACTGATGCGCTTTTGTTTTGAAGTTTTAATCAGGTTTAAAAGGGAAGCTATTCAGGGAAATTGTGTGGTCTGAATTTTAATCCACCAGCCTCTTCTTTATAGCATGTGGTGTGGCCTTGAATTGCAGAATGTTTGAAACATACATAATGAGCTCAATGTCAAACTGTTGGGCTTTTTGTCTTTAACAATAAGCACTTAGCTCAACTAAATGAATAGAAATTGCTTTAGTGAATTAGAAAAGCCAAGGTCTTTTCAATACTCTAATTCTGACGTTAATTATTTTAGACGCTGTCTATTATTTTTTCCCCACCATTATAACAAGTTCAGAATTAAACTTTGAAAACCCGGGATATAATATTTGTAAGCAAATATTCCAGTGATCAAAGAAGCAGGATTTTATTTTCCTTTCAAGACCAAACTTCTGCATTTCCAATCGGGCGGCGGGGGAAGAAGATGTTTTCTTTTTCATATTTGTTTGCTCTCAATGATACGAGAGGAACAAAATACCGATTTGACGATAGAAAAGATCACCGCCGTCATTATGAACACTATACATAATCTCTCTAATTTGCAATGAGATTAGATTTCCAATTCATAACAGATTCCCCTTTCTCCAGTCGTGTATCCTAAAGGGCATTTGTAATAGAATAGGGTTCTCTATACTCCTCCTTCAAATATTAGAAAAAGGAGTGAATTTATTTCCTTCCCTGCACCCAAAGAACAGCATTCAAAAAATTACAGTGAATAGCAATTCATCCTTTAGAAATCCCTTCAACCCAGTTGCTGCCAGAGATCTGAATGCTTTCTCCTAAAGCTCTGTAATCCAATAAGCTTTTGTGTTTAGCAGCTTGTTTGAAACTTGTATAGCACCCCGGCCTGTGCCTCCGTATGCTCCTTTGCAGGCAGGTGAGTGCCCGAGGGCCTTCTTAATATTCAAGCCACGAGGCCTTCACAGCCCCAACCAGAATGTAATTTGTAATTAACTGTCATTTACTTCTGTCTGCATTGACTTGTTGTTCAAAAGACAATGTAGCTTCGCTGGTCACTAGCTTGCCTTTGTTGTGGTTATAATGTCTCTCAGATCTAGCTGTTTCTCCAATATTTCAGTTTTAAAAACACACACACACGCATACACCAACATCCTTGTAAACCGGCTGCTGCAAAACCGATATAATTCTTTTCCCCAAACCAGTGCAATTAATGTTGCACATTTCAGTTATCTGAAACATGGGACTTATGGGGTAGATATTTGTGTAGGCTCCTGGTAACCGGCGGTATGTTGATGCATTCAAATGAAAGCTGAGATTTCCAAGACAATAGCCCAGTTAAGATTTTTAATTGCTGCTTTCACCCCTTCCTTGGTTTGAAAATACATGTTTTTTGACACCGGAGATGTCAGTCATTTGCTTTGGGAACGGTGCCGAACTGAATTTGTGCTTACTCTCTTGGTGACCTTATTTTACCTGAAATTCACATGCACACACTCCCAACAGAAGACTAAGAGGCCTATCAATCACAACTCGCCTACACTTTAGAGCAGCAAAATCAAAGAGTAGTACTCCAGTTTAAGAAATGTGTGGGTTGCAATCAGTCGTTCCCGCCATTTGAATAATGCATAGTGTCTTCCCTTCTAGCTGAGGCATTTCATATATAAGTCAGTGTCTGAGTTGGCATGTCACGTTAAACCATAGTTTAGTTTTTAACTGTGGCTGAATGCAAATGAGCACATGCCAGCGCTCGCTGCTCAAAAGTCTCTGGTTTGCCCCTCCCCTGCTCCTGGTGGTCCCACCCTGGGAGCAACAAACCACAAGCCTTGCCTTGCTACATCATCCAGATCAAGGCTCATGATTTGCTTCCCCAAAGAAACCACAAGCCAAAAACTAACCTTTACTACTGTTTTTGGTTGGTCTGTAAAGATAAACGACAAGCTCAGATGAAGTTCCGTAGTAGTAGTAGTAGTAGTAGTAGTAGTAATAATAATAATAATAATAATAATAATAATAATTTATTATTTATTATTTATACCCAACCCATCTGGCTGGGTTTCCCCAGCCACTCTGGGCGGCTTCCAACAGAACATTAAAATACAATAATCTATTAAACATTAAAAGCCTCCCTAAACAGGGCTGCCTTCAGATGTCTTCTAAAGGTCTGATAGTTGTTGTTCTCTCTAACATCTGAAGGGAGGGCGTTCCACAGGGCGGGTGCCACTACCGAGAAGGCCCTCTGCCTGGTTCCCTGTAACTTGGCTTCTCGTAGTGAGGGAACCGCCAGAAGGCCCTCGGCACTGGACCTCAGTGTCCGGGCAGAATGATGGGGGTGGAGACGCTCCTTCAGGTATTTGTTGCAGGCAGGAAGAGATGAGTAGTTTGTTGCAGGCAGGAAGTTTGTTGCAGGCAGGAAGAGATGAGAAACAAAGTGGGTATTTGCAAGCCACCGGCACCAGCAAACTGCTTGTTCACGTGTAACCATAGCTATGGTGCTATGTGACATGGAAGCCAGATATGTGGCTTATTTTTAAGAACTCCACCCTGGCAGAAATCTGGCCCCAAACATGATAAGAATGTTGTCGATATTCCATGTGATTTCCGAGCACAGTTCAAAGTGTTGGTGCTGACCTTGAAAGCCCTAAACGGCCTCGGCCCAGTATACCTGAAGGAGCGTTTCCACCCCCATCGTTCTGCCTGGACACTGAGGTCCAGCTCTGAGGGCCTTCTGGCGGTTCCCTCCCTGCGAGAAGTGAGGTTACAGGGAACCTGGCAGAGGGCCTTCTCGGTTGTGGCGCCTGCCCTGTGGAACGCCCTCCCACCAGATGTCAAGGAAATAAACAACTACAGTGGTACCTCTGGTTGCGAAATGGATCCATTCTGGAGGTCCGGCTGGATCCCGAGGTTTTCGCACCCCAAGGATCATTGTTATACACATGAGCGTGGCGGTAGACCGCTTCTGCGCATGCGATACCAGGTCAAATACTTCTGGGTTTGCCGCTTTCGCAACCTGAAGTTTATATAACCCGAGGTGCTACTGTATCTGACTTTTAGAAGACATCTAAGGGCAGCCCTGTTTAGGGCAGTTTTTAATGTTTGATGTTTTATTGTGCTTTGAATATTTTGTTGGGAGCCGCCCAGAGTGGCTGGGGAAACCCAGCCAGATGGATGGAGTATAAATAAATTATTATTATTATTATTATTATTATTATTATTATTATTATTATTATTTAACATAAGAAGAGCCCTGCTGGAGCCAAGCAAAAGGCTTATCAAATTCAGCATCCTGTTCTTCCAGGGGCCAACCAGATCCTATGGGAAGCCCACAAGCAAGATATGAATGCAACTGCCCTTTCCCTACTGGTGTTCTCAAGCAACTGAAGTTAGTACACAGCCATCATGCCTAGTAGCCTTTGATTAATTTGCCTAATCCCCCTTTAATCCCTTCCAAGTCAGTGGGTATCACTACATCTTGCACTAGTGTCTTTCATAGTTTAACAATGGAGTTGTGTGAGGAAGTGGTCCCTATTGGTTGCCCTCTTTCAGCTTTCAGCTTCATTGGAAGACACACTCATGCACCCAGGTTCTAGTATTATGTGAGAGGGAGAAAGACCTTTCTGAATATTGCATACTTTTATATATCACTATCATGCTCCCAACCCTAACCCCCTTACTTGCTTTTATAGATTTCCATATTACAAAACAATATTTTTCACAAAATAAAAATTACATACAACAGTGTTATTATTCGTTGTCTATTATTACGCTCTTATATCATCCTTTCTAAAGAAGGGAAAAGAAAAGAGAAGAAAATAAAATAATAAATAAATAAATAAATAATATATATAAATAAGTAAATACAATAACTTAAATACACTAAGATGATTGAGATGAGACTTCCTGCCAAAACCCCTGCATATTTTCCCCGTAACATTGAATGTACTCAACACAGTAACCATTCTTTTAGATACAGGTAGGTAGCCGTGTTGGTCTGTCATAGTCAAAACAAAATAAAAAAAAGCTCATACCAAGAACAAACTTAGTTGGTCTCTAAGGTGCTACTGGAAGGAATTTTTTAATTTTTTTATTTTGTTTTCATTCTTTTAGAGATTCACTATTACATTTTCAAAACAATTTACTTCCCTAAAGTGTTTTCTAGCTCCATTGTTTGACTATGTGCTGCATGGAGAAGCATTTTCTTTTATCTTCCACATGTGAGTGTTCCTTTCATTCATTCTACAAATCACTTCAGCATTCTACAAATCACTCGATTTACCCTTCTTAGAGTGCCTGGATGTCAGGGACGTGCCCTCCCCTGCCAGTCCGGCACTGAGTGGGTACCGGCAGCCTCAGCCTCTGTTGTCGATGGACACATCCATAGCTGTCAACTTTCGGATTTGAAAATAAGGGATTTTTTCAAACTTTCGGATTTGAAAATAAGGGATGCCATTAGGGCGGTGCTACTGCCTCACCACCCTGCGCTCCAGAGGCTGCGCACGAACGGGTGAGCGAAAGAGCGAGCGCGTAGACGGCAGGCAGGCAGGCTGTCTGGTTGGGAGTGAGGGTCTGGATGCACAAGGCCTGCAAGCTCCGCCCCCAGTCGGTCTCAGACTCCTTATTGGCAGCAAAGCAACGCAGCTGATGAGCCTCCCTGGCCGGCAGGGAGGGAGAGGAGCTGCTTCCTTTGAAATCCGGGAAATTTAAGGGATATCAACAATCTGGGATAGCAGTGGGAAACGGCATTGGAATAAGGGAGTTTCCCGCCAAAAAAGGGAGGGTTGACAGCTATGGACACATCTCCCAGTGAGTCTGCCAGCTCCTCCCCGGGGGAGGAGGAGTTACCAGGGAGGAGCCAAGTGGGAAGGGGTCTCCAGGATGATGCAGAGAGACCCAGCACCACTCAGCAGACCCAGTCCAAGGGGGAGACACCGTTTCCGGCACCTGCTTTACGCAGAAGGGTCAGGGGAGAAAGGAGGCGGCACTTTAGGGTGCCGAGACTCTGGTGTTGGTGCCACAACAGGAGGGGGGCACTTCCGGATTCTGCTAGCGACTAGGTGGTCATGTTTTAGGATAGCTCCGCACTGTACATACTTTGCACAATAAAATAGTTGAAAGACAGGGCGGACTTGGTCTTTACTCATGAGCAACTGTTAAGCGAATCTGACAGCATGTTTCAATTAAAACCCAGAACCAAACATCATGGGGTAACTTCTCCAATGGGCCTTTCAAAGACTAGGAAGAGTGGGAAGCAGGTGTGTGCAGAGTACTGGGATAATGTCTACCTGGCTGGAAGCCTTGTTTTGCCAAGGAAGATGTTTTTGGAGAAACTGGAGGATGGATTTTGGCACAGCACTAATGCTCAGCTGCCCACAGTGATTTTTATGGGACACAAAAGTGTTGCCAGATTTAGGATGGTGCAGGAAGTTCCCTCGCACAGTGTGCTGGTCCCGTGGGTTACCCAAAAGGCGAGGTCCAAGTCCGGTCCGTGGTCAGAGGTACAACGTAAAGGCAGTCCGTGGTAACTGAAGCTGGGTGCAGGGCAGGGAGTCAGGCAAAGTCACGAACAAGTAGGCAAGCAGGGAACCAGGGCAGGTCAGGAGCTCAGGCAGGAAAGCAGGACAGGTTTCAAGCAGGAACACTGGCAGGAACTAGTAACCAACAATGTTGCTCCTGCAACTTGGGCTGGGGCTGGCCGGCTTTTATCCGCCCTGAGACAGAGGGCGGCCCTGATCCTCTGGTGACTCGTCTCTCCCGGCTTGGAGGCGAGCACTCCTCCTGTGGGAACTCAGTTCCCTTCGCCTCTCTGCCCTGAGCCTCTGCAGCTCAGGAGAGGCTGGAGGGTTACTGGACCCAGAGGCAACCTCAGCTTCCCCTGACGGGGCTGGGAGTGAAGCACCTGCAGGCAATGGGTCCTCCATCCCATCAGGAGCCAGAGCAGACTCAGCCGATGCCTGCACCTGAGGATCCAGCACAGGTGAGGACCCTTCAGACTCAGGCCCTAGCCCCGGCTCTGCTGGTTCTGGAAGCGGGGAATCCTGTGCAGGCTGGGATCCCTCAGATTCAGCATCTGAGTCTGAATCCCAGGCCATCAAACCCAGGGTGCTGAACCAAGGGGGCCCAAAATTGAGAAGATCCAAAATTGAGAAGATCCATTGGGGGGCACCAAATTTTGGCCTCGCACAGGGCGCCATATTGCGAAAGATAACCAAAGTCTGCCCCGACAGAAGGGCACATGCGGTCTTTGAATATGCAGCACCCTCACTTTTTTTTACATATAATTTGTTCCTGTGTTTCTATCTCTCTGTGCCAGAACGAATCATGCCTTCTTGGGTATCGCTTGATTTTCCATCACTTCATGAGTGGAATGTGTGACCTGGCCCTCTTGAAAAACATCATGTCAGAGATGATGTGAGGTAAAAGGGATGTTCCCTTTTTTGGTGAAGGTCTAGTCACACGGGCAACTTACTACTTCACCCTGAAACCATCAATGGAAAAACATGCATGTGTGAACTATCACTCTTCTGCCCTCCTCTGCACAAAGAGAGAGGTTTCCCTTCTCCCCTCACAACTAATGCAAGCCAGATTTTTGACACACCCCTCATGCTATCATGCCAGAACAGGGAAATGAATTCCATGTGCTTTTGAAAGAGCTGATATTTCATTTCATTTGGACCATTTCCTTTGAGGAGGAGGCTTCCTACCCGTACAACAGATCCATCCATGTGGCAATTATGCAAAAACCGAGGTTATCTGGATTTACCATGTCTGGCCACTCTCGTATGCAGCCCCCGTAGCCATATATAAATAGCTTGCCCTGTTTATCTGGAGTTTGGGTGCCCCTTAGGCCCTTCTGATAAATGAGGTCGTACAGTAATGGCCTCTTTATTTTGGACTGTACTCTCCTTTTGAAATAGATTTGTTAAAGAAGCCCCCTGCCTGTAGGAAACTTAAACCACCTCCATCTCTCTGTCCTTGATGATTTGCATAAGGCTGGAGTAAATGGTGCTGCAAGCGTTCGTCCGCCGCCGTCGCCGTTCCCCCCCCCCCCCGGTTTATTTACATCTTGGCCTTATTATTTCCTCCCTTTATTGGAAACAATTAACCAGAGAGGTTGAAAAGCCTGCTGCACCTCGCTCTTTAAGTTACCAAGAAATAAAAGCAGAACAGTGTGAGTGTTTGCGCACATGTGCATGCGTATGTGTGTAAATCTATCTATATATCTATATACACAGTGGTACCTCGGGTTACAGACGCTTCAGGTTACAGACTCTGCTAACCCAGAAATATTACCTCGGGTTAAGAACTTTGCTTCAGGATGAGAACAGAAATCGGGCAGCGGTGGCAGCGGGAGGCCCCATTAGCTAAAGTGGTGCTTCAGGTTAAGAACGTTTTCAGGTTAAGAAGGGACCTCCGGAACGAATTAAGTACATAACCAGAGGTACCACTGTAGATACATAACACAGCCCCTCCACACACAAGCCAGTGCTTTTTGTAGTGTGTGTGTGTGTGTGTGTCATAGCTGTCAACCCTCCCTTTTTTTGCAGGAAACTCCCTTATTCCAATGCCGTTTCCCGCTGCTATCCTGGATTTTTGATATCCCTTAAATTTCCCGGATTTCAAAGGAAGCAGCTCCTCTCCCTCCCTGCCGGCCAGGGAGGCTCCTCAGCTGCGTTGCTCAGCTGCCAATAAGGAGTCTGAGACCGACTGGGGGCGGAGCTTGCAGGTCTTGTGCAGCCAGACCCTCACGCCCAACCAGACAGCCAGCCTGCCTGCCGTCTACGCGCTCGCTCTTTCGCTCACCCGTTCGCGTGCAGCCTCTGGAGCGCAGGGTGGCGAGGCTACTTGGTGCCATTGCACCGCCCTGGTGGCATCCCTTATTTTCAAATCCAAAAGTTTGGGAAAATCCCTTATTTTCAAATCCAAAAGTTGACAGCTATGCATGCAGGTCAATTAGGAGGTGCAGGTGTTGACAGCTATGCTGTAGATACACAACACAGCCCCTCCACACACAAGCCAGTGCTTTTTGTAGTGTGTGTGTGTGTGTGTGTGTGTGTGTGTGTGTGTGTGTGTGTGTAGCATTTCCCCTATATTCTCAAAAAGAGAAGAGCCGGGCTGTGTTAGCACCTAACCGTCCAGGATTGCAACATGCCACTCTAAGAACGATTAAGCTTCCTTTAGTGCAGCGGTGACATCACTCATGGCTCAAAGCTGCTCCTACTCAGGAGTATTAGAATGCATTTCATGCTTGGCTTACTCAAAACTGCAGAGCTCAAATTTACACCTTATTTGATGTTCTTCTGCCTGCTGTTAATTGGTAAAGGGATCTTTGACCCTTTTGATCTCTCTTACAATCCTCTAAATGCCCAGGTCTGCTAAACTGTTCAGCAGGAGATACTCAGCAGTTGCCCAGTAATATAAAGTCTTTCTTTCTCTCTTTCTTCTCCCCCCGCCACTCCCCGTTTGGCTTTCCTGCCTTTGGTTTACATCCAAGTTGCACAGAAATAAGAGATGACAGTTGTTACAGATATGCCGGTTTAATTACTTGTCAGCTTAGAGCCGATATCTCGGCTAGCCAACGTCGAAAGCTTAACTTTCTTCTAGTAGCTTATAGCATGACCAACTGCTAGTGCTTTAGTATTTACCCATAAAACTCTGGATACATTTAAGATAAAATAATAATAATGAAATAAACAGCCCTTTTGATCTCGTAGAAAAAGTGATCATCTTCTCCCGCTCTTGATTTTGCACAGATCTTTGTGTCACTTAAAACGAGGCAGTAATATTGCTACTGAAGTGGAAATCAGACTTATTTTTGTGATTACACATTTATAATTGCTTTGGGGAGGTTTAGTGCCTTTTTTGTTGTTATTTGAGCAATGAAACATCAGGATTCATATTGGTTATGGAGTAACAGAAAAATAAACATTACATTATTTTAAAATACAATTTCCTTCTCTTCTTCCTTGTACATCTAATTTCCCATGTCCTATACATCCCCAGACAGCTCTTCAAATTTAAATATAGGAGAAAATAATAACAACAACAAGATTTGTGTGTGTGTATTAGCAAGCTGAAAAACCATGACTGCATACGCAAAATGCATTCAAAGCATATTTAAATAACATTTCTCTTGCTCCCCCAATCCTGGGAACTGTAGTTTATCCCTCACAGAGCTGCAATTGATAGCACCATTAACAAACTGGAGTTTTCAGGATTCTTTGGGGCTGGGAATCAGCTTTAAAAGTGCTTTAAATTTAAATGTGCACAAAACCTTATGGAGAACTTCCCTTTATAGCACATGCAGAAACAACCTTCTTGACTGTTGGACCCACTATTGGTCTCATCTGCTCAATCTGCTGGAGACTGTCTTTGCATGCAGGGGAAGTCCCTAACTCACTGTCAGGGGGCTCCCTCCCCCCTTCCAGCCCAGCGTTGAGTGTGTACAGAGAACAGCTGCCGATTTTAACAACAGACTCCTCCTCTGCTTCTGGGAGCAGCAGTGGGCCAGAAGAGGAAGTGTTGCCAGGGCTTGGGTTAAGCAGGGAGAGACCTCGGAGCTTACAGGGAGGACGTCCGGGGGAAAGAAGGAGGAAAAGGAAACGATGCTTCCGTTTCCCCCGATGGGCTTGCTGGCGGGAAAATCGTAGCGACACATTTCCAGATTCTGCTAGTGACTGATTAGACATGTTTATAACTCGCTCTGCGTTGTAAAGTAATTAGACCAGATTAAAGCTTCAAAGCTGGATGTCTCAGACTCTTTATTGAACGACTGGCGAAGGGGGGCAGCCCTGACACTCACCAAGGGTTTAAGACCCATCGGCTGCCCCCAACTGGTTTAGCCAGCCCAGGGGCGTCTTGCCCATAGAGGCAAGTGGCGCAGGGCACCAGGGCGCCAAGTTCTGGAGGGCGCCAGGGAAGAGGCGGAGGCTGGACGCAGTGCCTCCCGGCATCAGCTCGCCGCCCTTGCCCGCCTCGCTGAAGCAGCACTGTGCCCGGAGCCTCCTTCTCCTCCCCGCTGGAGAAGCCACCCTCCAGCCGCTGCCCGCCTCCTCCAGCCCCGCAAAGCTGCCGGCAGCGCTGTAAAAAGGTCGGCAACTCTGGAAAATGGGGGGGGGGGGCGCCGGAGGGATCTTTGCACCACGGCACCGGATATACTTAAGACGACCCTGAGCCAGCCACTCAAAGCAGTTTCCTGTGGTGTTGCATGCTGACAGCTTCTAGGAGTCACAGTGAGAGCTGAGTGAAGGGTGGGGACCAAAGGTGGACAAACTACCCCAGAAGGAACATGACGTGTCCCCCACCGGAAGTACTACCCACCCCCTAACACCCCATACACCCCTCAGATTGCTCTGTTATCCAAATATTTCACATAATAAAGTGATCTTTCTGAAGGTGTTAAATGTGGTGAATCTGCAGGTTACCTGTAATTTGGTTCACATGTAAAATCAACTTATTTCACTTGATTGATGTATAAAGGTAAAGGGACCCCTGACCGTTAAGTCCAGTCACGGATGACTCTGGGGTTGTGGTGCTCATCTTGCTTTATTGGCCGAGGGAGCTGGCATACAGCTTCCGGGTCATGTGGCTAGCATGACTAAGCCGCTTCTGGCGAACTAGAGCAGCGCACGGAAATGCCGTTTACCTTCCCGCCAGAGTGGTACCTATTTATCTACTTGCACTTTGACGTGCTTTCGAACTGCTAGAGTGGCAGGAGCAGGGACCGAGCAACGGGAGCTCACCCTGTCGCGGGGATTCAAACCGCCGACCTTCTGATCAGCAAGCCCAAGAGGTTTTAGTGGTTTAGACCACAACGCCACCCACGTCCCTTGATTACTGTATACTTGAACTCATTTATTCTCTCTCTCTCTCTCTCTCTCTCTCTCTCTCTCTCCCTCACACATACACGTTTCACACCGTCTATTGAGCAACAATGTTGACAACAAACTGCACATACTTTCTCTTGCCCAGCTGCACTGCAGTGTCACAAAACATTTCACCTATGGAGCAAGGTAAGCGACTTTAATTTAGTGCTACACTGGATACAGCCTAGTGTATTTGGGGTGATCACTACCCCTTAACAACAAAGTTATGACATTACTGACTGGATTTGAACTCGGGTCACCCCACTTTTAGCCCAGCACTCTAACTGATGGCTGCAAAATCAAGCATGTTAATGTGTCGTCGCATATGAAAACCCATAGACGGAATATCTAAAAAGCCAGAAAGCTGCTTATTTTCCACGAACTGCTGGATGAAAGCCTTTGCACAAGACTCATCCCCCCCCCCCCCTAAAATAATGTTGTGAACTTGCTTTCTAAAAAAAACCAACAAACCCTGGAAATGTATAGGAATCCAAGCCTTCATGTAGATCTGAGATTTGGTGTAATTAGCAGGTTAATGCACTGGATAAACACCCTGGAAATAGATAAAGGGATTTAAATAAAGACATTTCAATTACTATTTTTTAAACAAAAATATTAGTTGGTGGAGAAGAAGCAGGGTTATTTGATAGCACTTCTGTACTTTAGGCAGTTCAAATGTTTGTGGCATCTATTTAACTCCTCCAGCATCTCCTTCCAAACTTTTCGTGGGTGTTTTTTTGTTTTGTTTTTACTGTTTAACCCAGGCTCTCTTACCCGCCCAGATACATAGTTTCTATTGAAGTGAAACAGATTATTGGTTACTATAGTTTCCCTATTGCATGATACGGTGCTGTAGAAAGCCCAGTACAATAGGTTTAAAAGTTCAGTTAGAACAAATAAGTCAGTGTTGTGAGGAATGAGAGAAAAGGTACCTGAGCTTGTCTCTTTGATGTTTCCTTTATGTTGGGTGATAGAAGGGGAATTAGTGGTGGGTTAATTGTTTGGTACTTAAGGCTCTGTCTCTCTCATTTGCCACAGAGTGAAATATGTTGCAATGAAGGCCATGGGTATAATTTAATTCAACCTCCTTTGCCCCCACCCCCCACTGACCAGATTTAATGGATAACTGTCTACTACATGAAAATAAGTAAAAAACCTTGCATTTTGCATATTGATCACTCTAGTAATTTGGGTCTAATGGCTTTTGCAGGCTGACAAATATCGTGGCAGAGGTTGGTTTCCATATCCTCTGGATCAGGGGTCAGCAACCTTTTTCAGCCGTGGGCCGGTCCACCATCCCTCAGACCTTGTGGGGGGCCAGACTATATTTTGAAAAATATAATAAAATGAACAAATTCCTATGCCCCACAAATACCCCAGAGATGCATTTTAAATAAAAACACACATTCTATTGATGTAAAAACACCATGCAGGCCCCACAAACAACCCAGAGATGCATTTTAAATAAAAGGACACATTCTACGTAAAAACACGCTGATTCCCAGACCGCCCGCGTGCTGGATTGAGAAGGCGATTGGGCCACATCCGGCCCCTGGGCCTTAGGTTGCCTACGCCTGCTCTGGATGGAGCTCAGCCAGAATCTACTGGCATCATTGAGGCTGAGATACAGATCATTTGCATCAAGGAAACTGGAAACGCCGGCTTTCACAAGAATACCCCTGGAACCAAACTTTCTGAACATACCGGCAAAAACCAGAAGGCCAGCCCACAAAATGTTAACAAGGATTGACAAAGCGGTGCGGATTTCTGCAGTGGCTTTTTGTGCCTCTCAAAGCTGTGCTGCCCCTTATCGTTTCCCCCTCTAGTTGGGCTCAGATATCAGAAATGAGACTAGATGAAAGTAAAGTGCTATGTGTACAGATCCAGAGGACTACGAGGAAGTAAATGGCAGGTGGGGAAAGTTTCAACACTCCTCACCCATGAGCACTTTTAACTCTTAAAACTGGATCACGATACACACACAAACCCTACCTCATGAGTGCCGGGGCTAGATCGGAGTTTGTCACTATCACTTAATATGCGGTCCTAAAGGTTAAATGTCATCAGGTCTTCCAAAAAGTGAAACCTTATCTGCAGACTGTTTTTTGACATTGCTGAAGGTTTTGTCTTGATTACTTTCAATAAAATCCAAAGTAAGGATGACTGCCTTGGCTCACTAAGCAACCAGGTTTTATCACTAATTACAATCCTTTATTACCAGTAGTTTAATAGGTTTATGATAGGTCGTAAAACAATTCAGCATGGGAGTACATAAAAGGAACGGGTTATACAGCTGTGACATCTTAATGTCAATTCACTGTAATCATTTTATGATCTTTAATGGGCATGTTCCCCCCTCCTTCTTCAGTAAAATAAGTTTGCATGCCTTTACATGGGATATATAGTCACTGACTACGGGAGGCAGAGAGAAACCACATAAATATACCGTAAAATACTTAATGAGGCATTTTAGAAACTTCTAATGTCAAAAGTATGTAGACTGTATCACACATGTGAAGACTCATTATGGGTAATTATAATAAAATGGTAAGTGCTACAATCATTCTAACCTTGAAGGCATAAGAAAGGGTGGCTGTGTTTGCCTTCCTTGCCTCCACTTCGAAGATGTTTTCCTCATTAATTTTGCTTCGTGTTACCACAATTGCTTTATGTAAGCAAGGGTGAAATTCCGGTGCATTTGCCACCTCACCAATTGGGGCAGTCTTAAGCTTCTGAGCTTGAGTCTCTAGTTAATGATGCATCCATTTAAAGTTGAGGGCCAGACCTGCATGACTTGGGAGCCACCAAGTCAAACATTGGGCAACAGCAATTTGTTATTTATTTATAAAAATATTTATATACCGCTATACTGTAGCATAAAAATATATCATATAAAATATATCATACAGCAATATGTTGTGTGCTACAACTGGGTGTAGAGAGTCTAGGTATCTGAAGAAGTGTGCATGCACACGAAAGCTCATACCAAGAACAAACTTAGTTAGTCTCTAAGGTGCTACTGGACAATTTTTTTAGTATTTTTTAATATATTTCTTCTGGGTGTTGAGAGTTAGGGAAGTAAGTGCCCAGTCGACAGAGCAGTGCATTTGGTGTTGCTTGCTTGCTTTTAAATGGAATCGAGGTGTGGTTGCTGTCTGCAGAATCCCTTCATACTCACCCCAAACCCCTGTATGTATTTCTCTCTCTCTCTCTCTCTCTCTCTCTCTCTCTCTCTCTCTCTCTCTCTCTCTCTCTCTCTCTCACACACACACACACACACACACACACACACACACACACACACACAGAGAGAGAGAGAGAGAGAGAGAGAGAGAGAGAGAGATCCTAGTAAGTTTTACCAAAAAATATCAAAATACAATCACCATAAAACCACCAGAACAAGCCACTAAGTTAAACAGTATCAGAAGGGCCACCTCTTTTTCTCATATACACCTGACTAAGTCCTGAATCATCTCCAAGTGCCCTCCCAAGGGATGGGTAGCCGCACATGAAAGAGCCTTCTCATGCTTTCCCTGGAGAAGTTCACCAGCACCCACTTTAGTCTTCTTCTTCTTCTTCTTCTTCTTCTTCTTCTTCTTCTTCTTCTTCTTCTTCTTCTTCTTCTTCTTCTTCTTCTAAAAACAGCTTTTTATTCTCAAATGCCTTTCAAAGTCTATTTCCGTTACAGAGTTTTAACTGTGGAATTAAAGATTTGGTATTCACTGGTACTTGACATGATATTTAGACTGCGAGAGAAAATAATAATAATAATAATAATAATAATAATAATAATAATAATAATTTATTATTTTTACCCTGCTCATCTGGCCGAGTTTCCTCAGCCACTCTGGGCAGTTTCCAGTCAAATGTTAAAACAATACAGCATTAAATATTAAAAACTTCCCAAACAGGGCTGCCTTCAGATGTCTTTTAAAAATAGGATAGCTGCTTATTTCCTTGACATCTGCTGGGAGGGCGTTCCACAGGGAGGGCGCCACTACCGAGAAGGTCCTCTGCCTGGTTCCCTGTAACTTAGCTTCTCGCAATGAGGGAACCGCCAGAAGGCCCTCGGCGCTGGATCTCAGTGTCCGGGCTGAATGATGGGGGTGGAGACGCTCCTTCAGGTATAGAGGACCGAGGCCGTTTAGGGCTTTAAAGGTCAGCACCAACACTTTGAATTGTGCTCGGAAACGTACTGGGAGCCAATGTAGTTCTCTCAGGACCAGTGTTATGTGGTCCCAGCGGCCACTCCCAGTCACCAGTCTAGCTGCCGCATTCTGGATTAATTGCAGTTTCCGGGTCACCTTCAAAGGTAGCCCCACGTAGAGCGCATTGCAGTAGTCCAAGAAGTACTTTGCTCGACACCTAGAACAAAGTAGGCACCAGGTGGGCTTCTCTTGAAGGAGTTCCACAAACAGAAATGCCATCATTTAAAATGATGTTTCCTTGGTCACCACTCATCTTGCCTCTAATAGCAGGGGGACCTGAAGGAGACCATTGCCAGAAGGCCTTGACATTCGAGCAGGTTACATAGAAATAGGCATTTCTTAGTTACCTGCAACCCAAGCAGTTTCAACTTCTGAAGTTAGCATCAGCACCTCGCAGCAGGGTCTCACAACTGTAGTGTCATTATTTTCTTCTTGAAAATAAAGTTATTTCTTCACAACAACTGTGGAGTTCCTATTAAGTTTTTTTTACTGATTATGGACAGAGCTCCCAAAATTTGAACAGTTTAAAATATTATTAATGGGTAACAAGGGTACTACACACAAACTATTCTCCCCTCCTTCATACCCACCTGTTTATTTATTACATAAAACTTACAGGAAGAAGTAGTAGAAAAACATAATCAAAGCGGTAGTACCGGTATAAGACATTTTTAAAAAGCAACAAGCTTCCCAAACATGTAGACATAACATTTTGAAACAACTTATTTTTGTATTCAAAACTGTACCATGAAGATCCCTGCCTGATGATCAATCACTTTATTTCAGCTTTAAGCTCATAAGAAAAACAGAACTAGAACAAATACACAGTACAATTTGATTTAAAAAAATTAGAACCAGTAAAACTTAAAAGAGTATAAATTAGAAATAGATACTATAAGGAATTTTCAGCTTCCAAACAGCAGTCCATTACGACGTTTATATGTCAAAACGGAAGTTAAAATTTCGCCATTTGTAAAGTTACATGCTGATCTGTATCTTGCAATAAAAAGGCCAGGCGAAAATCTGCCGGGTGCCCAGGCAACTTGTGGATTAATGGTAACAGTAAGTTCTTCCGGACAACACAATATAAAGGACATATAAATACTATATGGTGAAGTGTTTCGATCGATCTATTATCACAGGAACATAAAACCGAGACTTGGCCCCTAGAAAATCTATGAAAAAGGGAATTTGAAGGGAAAACATTAAAACGTGCTTTGATAAAGGCAAAACGATGACTGGCAATAGAAAGGGATGATAGGTAGGATGGCACATGAGTTGGAGAAATAACTCCCAACTGACACAGGGAACATAGCCCCCCACCAAGCATAAGATTACGCTGCCACTCTATGCTGCCCAGTCTTTGATTAATAATTTTCCTTGCTAAGGTAAGATCTTGGTTCAAGAGTTCTAATGGGCGAGATTCCAATAGATAAAAGTTTAGCATTAATCTTATTGGCCCAAGGGCTGCTAAACTCATTGTGCTAAAGGCATTGGGCTATATAGTAGTTAGATAATCTAAACCAAAGTGTTAGGTAAAGGGACCCCTGACCATTAGGTCCAGTCGTGTCTGACTCTGGGGTTGCAGCGCTCATCTCGCTTTATTGGCCGAGAGCCGGCGTACAGCTTCTAGGTCATGTGGCCAGCATGACAAAGCCGCTTCTGGCGAACCAGAGCAGCGCACGGAAACGCCGTTTACCTTCCCGTCGGAGCGGTTCCTATTTATCTACTTGCACTTGGATGTGCTTTCAAACTGCTAGGTTGGCAGGAGCTGGGACCGAGCAACGGGAGCTCACCCTGTCGCAGGGATTCGAACCACCGACCTTCTGATCAGCAAGTCCTAGGCTCTGTGGTTTAACCACAGCGCCACCTGGGTCCCAAAGTGTTAGCCAGTAACTAAAGACATGTTTCCACAGGAGTGTCTCTAGGGAAGGCATTCTCAATTCAACACGGATAGCCGCGTTACCCACACGGCTAGGGACTTTCAAGAGACGTCCTGCCTGATGTTAATAGGACTGAAATATGAAACACATCAGATGCCATTCAGATTCTTCCAAGCTACTTGTCTAACAAAGATGCAGATAATGCCTCTCTCCTTTTTTCATTCCACTAATGCAGCAGACATTCCACATCAAATATACCACACTTGGACGCCTACTTCATACATTCTTCTGTGGTTAGGTCTACTCCAGGATTTATTTATTTTTTGCAACAGCCTTGTTCATTCTTTCTGGATATTAGAACGAAGGAGACCTGGGTCCCTCCTAGCAACAATTTGAATCCTGAACTTCTGTCACTGATTATATAGAAATTAGAACCAGATTTCAGCACTTGCCTCCCTGTACATAGGCAACTTTTCAACCCACCCTGCTTTCATGAGGTCAGAAGATTATCACTGGTTTCTGAATGAAAATATCTGAAAAAGCAGAGAAGTATCCCTGAAGGAACATTTGCCTACCGCTACTAATCTCCCTGTGCAACATGCAGCCACAGGAGATTTTGCTAGGGGCATTGCAAGAAGTTTGCCTGAGCCTGTCTCAAATATGAACTCCTAAGGCTCTGTAACATTGCTCTGATGTCTCTGCAGGGTGCCTCACCGAGTTCAGTGGGATTTACTACCAAGTAAGTAAGTACAAGATTGCAGCCAAAGCGCCTCAAAAACACAAAAAGCTTTTAAGATCCTTCCCCCAAACCAGCTCTGATGGATAGATGGTCCAAAGAAGAAAAAATGAAGGAGGAATTCATTGAGTCCACTTTTATCAGTGGACTGACTCCTGAACTTGCCTGTGGACCGAATCGCAACTCCCAGTCAGACGATACACATCTTTGGATTTGGTGATGCATTTTCAGTGTGCGAAAAGCGCACACAAAATTTGTGTTTTGTGTAACAGATGTGCACAAAATGCTCATTTTACTGATGAATGCTTGACGTAAAAGTTTATTTTTAAAAGTTCATACGGCTTAAATGCAGACTTTTCATGTGTACAATTGTTCACCAATGAGACTGAAATGGGGCAGAGATATCCCTATTCCTAGGAAAATGATTTTTCCTGTCCTCCCTCTCCCCTTCTATCACTGTGTCGGGCTTTTAGAGCAGTCTCCCTTGGAAACTGTAGTCCTTCCAAGGGACACTGCAATACCCAAGGAACTCTTGTGTAGTGTGGTGTAGTGGTTAAGAGTGGTAGACTCATAATCTGGGGACCAGGTTCGCGTCTCCGCTCCTCCACATGCAGCTGCTGGGTGACCTTGGGCTAGTCACACTTCTCTGAAGTCTCTCAGCCCCACTCACCTCACAGAGTGTTTGTTGTGGTGGAGGAAGGGAAAGGAGAATGTTAGCCGCTTTGAGACTCCTTTGGGTAGTGATAAAGCGGATATCAAATCCAAACTCCTTCTTCTTCTTCTCTGAAAGGTAGAGGGTAGAGGGTCCTTTGAGGATATTGCCTCATTGCTGGGTCAGTCCAGGGGGAGATGGGGCTGCTCACCCACACCTAGATATGACTGTTCTAGAGCAGGAGTTCTCAGTCTACATATTGCTTAAGCCTGCCTTGTAGAATTTTTTGGCACTGCCCTTCTTTGGGATTGGGATGTAGACTGATCATCTCCAATCCTTTGGCCACTGCTGAGTTTTCCAAACTTGCTGGCATATTGAGTGTAGCACCTTATGGTGCTGGAGGAGACTCTTGAGAGTCCCATGGACTGCAAGAAGATCAAACCTATCCATTCTGAAGGAAATTAGCCCTGAGTACTCACTGGAAGGACAGATCCTGAAGCTGAGGCTCCAATACTTTGGCCACCTCATGAGAAGAGAAGACTCCCTGGAAAAGAGCCTGATGTTGGGGAAGATGGAGGCACAAGGAGAAGGGGACAACAGAGGACGAGATGGTTGGACAGTGTTCTCGAAGCTACCAACATGAGTCTGACCAAACTGCGGGAGGCAGTGGAAGACAGGAGTGGCTGGCGTGCTCTGGTCCATGGGGTCACGAAGAGTTGGACACGACCTAAATGACTAAACAACAAGAGCAGGAGTGGACAGACGTCAGACTTGCAAGATCTTGTTCACCATTTCTTACTGGCAGCATGAGAACAATCACCAGATACAGCCTGCTGCAAAATCATGCCTCAAGGGAGCGGACATGTGTTTTGGCTTAGGGCGGGGTGCTTTTGACCACATGCTCAGTCCAGTAATTTGTTTTCAAGTCCCCAAACCGAGCTCACACTTTCATGCAAAAAAACCACCCTTGGTTCTTCCCCACCCCAAGCTCTCATTATTACAGCAATCTAATTTATTGTGTTAAAAGCCTTTCCATTGTTATCGTTAAGCAATCATGAGTCTGGTGCAAATCACCCAGAGATTTAAAAATAGATCGGAATCTACTTTTGTGATGTTACTAGAAAATGTACTAAATGGTGTTAGATGAAAGAATGACAGATGAAAACCCTAGTTTCGTTTGGAAGTCAATTAATGTAATTTTAAAATTGAATTCTTTTCTTCTTCTTTTTTCTCCTTTTTCTTTCTTTCTTCTCCTTTTCTTTCTTATGTTTCCTTCTCTCTCCTCTTTTCTTTATGAAATTAGGAGGTATGTATGTATGTATGTTTATGTTTATTTTTAATTTTCTGTATGCATTTCGTAAAAAAAAAAAAAAGTAGATCAGAATCTGCCTACTTCTCATTAACGTTCATGCAGGCATAGCTGTCAACCCTCCCTTTTTTGTGGGAAACTCCCATATTCCAATGCTGTTTCCCGCTGCTATCCCGGATTGTTGATATCCCTTAATTCCCCCGGATTTCAAAGGAAGCAGCTCCTCTCCCTCCCTGCCGGCCAGGGAGGCTCCTCAGCTGTGTTGCTCGGCTGCCAATAAGGAGTCTGAGACCGACTGGGGGCGGAGCTTGCATGCCTTGTGCAGCCAGACCCTCACGCCCAACCAGACAGACAGCCTGCCTGCCATCTACGCGCTCACTCTTTCGCTCACCTGTTCGTGCGCAGCCTCTGGAGCGCAGGGTGGCGAGGCTACTTGGTGCCATTGCACCGCCCTGGCGGCATCCCTTATTTTCAAATCCGAAAGTTTGGGGAAAATCCCTTATTTTCAAATCCGAAGTTGACAGCTATGCATGCAGGTCAATTAGGAGGTGCAGGTGTTCTCCCTTAGAAAATACCTGCACCCTTGCTGTCGCAGCAAAGTGCAGAGGACGTTCCATCACAGATGTGCAGGAGTTCTGCACAAGTTCATTTGAAATGTGATCCCTGAAGTAGAAAAGGTTTGAAAATTTATTAGTGGACTGTTCCCATTCCTTTCAATGCAGTATCTCAAGAGGACGTCCTGGCGGATTGTGTCCAGGGAACAGAACACAGGCCTTCGCTGCCTTTCATAATTATATGCTAATCTCACCTCATTGTATTATAGCAGGGTATGTGGAGAATTTAAGGGGAAATATTATCCCCAGCATCAATCTTCTTGGATATGTCCAGGTCTTATTCAGGCTATTAGTTACTCCAGTTAGTGCTGGTTTAATTGGCATTCAGCCCCTTAAATTTCTAAATCTCTATTTAATTGATTTTTTAGGCTTACCAGGATAACGTTTTGTATTCCTGTCAACGATTTTTATTTCATTGCAATCAGCACCATGAAGCCACATTCAAAAGTCCATTACTTTATTCTGTACTACTAATAGCACAATATTATGGTTTCTATGATGTGTAATTGAGCTGAATTTAGCACTTATTGTAGGTTTGTGTCACTAGCTGCTAATTACATTAATAATCCTATGCAGAGCTTTACAACTGCTTTACTTTGATTGAGTGTGATCTTTTGCTTACACCTTAATGTATACGGCATACTAAATTAAAGCATTTATGTGCTTCAGCCATGATGTGGAAAGATTTCAAGGCTTCTGCTTGCATGTGTATGTGTACACACACACACACACACACACACACACACACACACACACACGTCTAATTTTTTAGAATCTAATTATTCAGATTATGAAGAAGAAGAAGAAGAAGAAGAAGAAGAGTTTGGATTTGATATCCTGTTTTATCACTACCCGAAGAAGTCTCAAAGAGGCTAACATTCTCCTTTCCCTTCCTCCCCCACAACAAACACTCTGTGAGGTGAGTGGGGCTGAGAGACTTCAGAGAAGTGTGACTAGCCCAAGGTCACCCAGCAGCTGCATGTGGAGGAGAGGAGACGCGAACCCGGTTCACCAGATTACGAGCCCACCGCTCTTAAGCACTACACCACACTGGCTCTCTGATGAAACTACACTGCATGACTTGAGCTAGATCAGGGAGTCCATGTGTAAAATGGGAGCAACAGTGACCAGCTTCACAGAAGTCCTGCAACATAGAATTAGATTAAGAAATGTTGTTAGTATTCTTTTAAAACGTGATTGATTTATCATCTGCATGCTGACCTAGTTAGCCTAGGGTCAGAATCACATCCATTGCCCCAGCCAGTTTTTGCCTCTGACTCTAGACTGGGGTCTGTGGAAGGTTGCCCACCAGAGAAAGAGCTGGAAAAGATCTCCCCCCTCTTATTTAGCTGATTGTTGTTGTTTAGTCATTTAGTCATGTCCGACTCTTCGTGACCCCATGGACCAGAGCACACCAGGCACTGCTGTCTTCCACTGCCTCCCGCAGTTTGGTCAGACTCATGTTAGTAGCTTCAAGAACACTGTCCAACCATCTCGTCCTCTGTCGTCCCCTTCTCCTTGTGCCCTCCATCTTTCCCAACATCAGGGTCTTTTCCAGGGAGTCTTCTCTTCTCATGAGGTGGCCAAAGTATTGGAGCCTCAGCTTCAGGATCTGTCCTTCCAGTGAGCACTCAGGGCTGATTTCCTTCAGAATGGATTGGTTTGATCTTCTTGCAGTCCATGGGACTCTCAAGAGTCTCTGCCAGCACCAGAATTCAAAAGCATCAATTCTTCGGCAACCAGCCTTCTTTATGGTCCAGCTCTCACTTCCATACATCACTACTTGGAAAACCTTAGCTGATTAACTTAAGCTAAACATTCCTATCAAAGTGGAAATTCTTAAAGGAGGGTGGCAAAATTGTCAGCTGAAATCCAACAAGGGTGATACAATTGTGTCTGCAGTCGCTGACATGACGTGTCACCTGTGTGGGATTGAGGAAGCAGGGTATGTAAGTGTGCTTGGAATGAATCCCACCCCAAAACAGGTGATTGGTGCTGTCAGTTCTGACACATCAGCCATCTGCTCCCAGAACTGAGGCGGGTGGGGAGGAGGTCCTCTTGTGTCACAGGGAACATACAACCCATTCTGTGCAAGGGACTCTGGCTGAGGTCCAACATCTTTGAACTGCTCCCTGCAACTTGACATCCCCTGGACCAATTTGTCTCCCTGACTTATCCAAACAGCTGGGAATCAAGCATTTGTGCAGAAGGAGCTGGAACAGCAATAGCTTGCTTTTTTTAAAAAAAAAAAAGGAAAGAAATAAGAAAGGGAAAGAAAAGGGAAAAGACAGGAGTTTGAAAAGAACCGTGTAAAATTCAGCAGCGGCCGGCAGCGGAGAGAAATTTCTGTCACAGCGCTATGATAAATGAAAAGGCTCTCACAGCTCGGCGATTTGTTTAGACCTCTTGTTTCGGCTACAACTCTGCTGCACAAAACTAGCATTGAAGTGTCTCTCGTTCAAACATAACATAACCTGACAATGATCAGCCCACTGGGCTTTTCTTAAGAGAAGGCCATATTGTTCAGCTCGGGGAAAGTGCTCTAGCCGTAGATGTCCTGAGACATGAAGGAAAAGCACAGCGTGCGGAAGACTTTCCAGTACATTAGTAGTATATGAAAGGAACTGACCACTTGTACATTAATATTGCCTTGTCCCAAGGAGTGACATATGGAAAAGCGTTGCAGAATAGACAGCTCGTTTCCTCTGTCCTTGTTTTGACAATCAGTGGTCTGAGGTGGAGGGGAGACAGAGGGGAAGAGACACTAGCATTAATAGTGAGTCTGTGGTACAACTGGTGCAGAACTGGCTTGATAAGTTTGCACTCCAAATGGATCGGGTTTCTCTTTTCCCCTCCCGCCCCTGTGTGCTAAATTTAAAGCACCTCCTGCATGTTTACTTTGGGAATGGTTGTGACATTCAACATTCTGTACACTAGCCAAACCCATTAATACCGAGCAGGTTTCTGCTAATGGTTTTCGAATGCTCTTATTTTTGTGACTGCTGTCAATGTATACTGTAATTATTATTTTAATAATAATATATAATAATAATAATAATATATAATAATAATAATATATAATAATAATAATAATAATAATATGTTAAATTATTTCAATATGCTGTAACAGCGGCGAGAATTTTAATTGCACAAAGATGGAAACAAGAAGAATTACCGACAAAGGAAGAATGGACAGAAAAATTGATGGAGTATGCGGAATTGGACAAAATGACGGGAAGAATCCGAGAGCAGCAGGACCAGAAGTTCATCAAAGACTGGACTAAATTTACGAACTATTTGAAGGACAATTGTACACAACTAAATACGTTGGTAGGATTACAGGAAGCTTTGTAGATTCAGAAAGAAAATCATTGTATTATGGAGTTTTAAAGATAAGAATATAAGTGACAATTTAAAGCAAGGATTAATGTACAAAATATAGACATAAGATAGAATTGTTAGAAAATCACGAGAAGGGTTTGATGGAAGTCAAGGCTTGAAAAAGCCAAAGTGTAAAAAGATGAAAAGCTAATGTAATGGAGTTAATATGTTATTATTATAAAACTAATAAAAAATGATATGGCAAATAATAATAATAATTAATTGTTGAGATCTGCAATTCTAAGGCACTGAACTGCATGTGCTACAAACATTTTACATGATGGACATCAGTAGCAGTAATAATAAGAGCAATAATGAGCAGCTTTTGCTGGCCATTTCAATAGGAGAGGATCGAACCTGGCGCTTAATGCATGGGTCAGGATTGTGCTCCTAAATAAAAACAACTTAAAAATAAGAAGCATGGGTGACTTAACACATGAGTATATCGCATTCTCCCTCATTGAAGATAAGCCTCTGGAATTAGTGGGCAAAACCTAGGAAGTTCTCCTGTGCAAACTCCACGGTCCCCCCACCTATTTAGGAGGTATCATTCCCCAAGGTCTGGTGTAGCTGGCTTTTGATTTGTTATTAAGTTGCGATGAAGCTGGGATTTCAACAACGGACATGATCCAAGTTTAAAGTCCTACTGTGCCACTGGTGCCTTCAACAATTCAATGAGGCTTCCTAAGGAGAACTTCCTAGGGAGGTGGCATCCTTTTCAGTTTGAGAAATTTCAGTTTGATTTACTATTCATTGATGAATTACATAGGAATGATCTGGCTAAGATTACGTTCTTTCAATGGGAAAGATACAGATATATGTTTCACTTTCCCTTCAGAATTAATGAGATGTAAAAGGTCCTCACTCTGTTTGACTCATGCCCAATATCTGTTAGACTCCTCCCAAAAACAACCCCCAAATCTTAAAAGAAAGAAGAAAAATGGGGTGTTTGCTTAGGAGCTAAGTTCCAGCATGTCCAACTGGGTTTCATGGGTTCCCGCATTTACTTAAAAATAATCTTAGTTGTATAAATATCAATGCTTTTGTTTTTTTAGTCCCAGAGGAAATTTTATGTACTGCTAGTGGTCAGCGACGCGGGTGGCGCTGTGGGTTAAACCACAGAGCCTAGGGCTTGCCGATCAGAAGGTCGGCGGTTCAAATCCCCGCGACGGGGTGAGCTCCTGTTGCTTGGTCCCTGCTCCTGCCCACCTAGCAGTTTGAAAGCACGTCAAAGTGCAAGTAGATGTAGGTACCGCTCTGGCGGGAAGGTAAACGGCGTTTCTGTACGCTGCTCTGGTTCGCCAGAAGTGGCTTAGTCATGCTGGCCATATGACCTGGAAGCTGTACACCGGCTCCCTAGGCCAATAATGCGAGATGAGTGCCGCAACCCCAGAGTCGGTCACGACTGGACCTAATGGTCAGGGGTCCCTTTACCTTTACCTTTAGTGGTCTGTTCATTAGACTGGATAAGAATATGAGTGTCACGGACAGACCTTTCATACCCTAATGTCAGGCTGTCCTTCCAAGTCTTGTGGTTGAGGGTGGGAGAGAGCAAATAACTTTATTGAGCATTATGGGGACCTCTCCACGTTCAGACATTGTGGTCTTATGCTGGAAAGGGTCACATTCACTGCTGCTGTTATTCACATACTAGATCACCAAATGCAATCAAACTTACATTAAAAGAGCCCGTCCTTTAAAGGATAGTCACACCAGCCGTGCAAGGCCAAAAGAATCGGCTTCTTATAATTCACAGATTGCAAGCGTTGCTTCCAGTTTCGAGCTCTCTATGAACATATGTTTCCCTTTCCTCTGATCTCTAGAAAGCACTAAAGAAGGGAGGCAGGAGAAGACACATGTCTTTGCCAACATGTCCCTGAGCGGGTGCCTTAAATTCATGGATGATTTGCACTGCAGCCTGAGCGGTTCAATCTGTTTCCAACCACCCTATTATAGTGGAAAGTCAACAAAAGTTTCCGTGCCATTTCTGGTTTTTCCCTAGTGTCCTGAAACCACTTAAATGATCCCACTGAAGCTGATAATGAGGAACTTGGATTTTCTTTTGTGAATTTACATGCAGATTGCTTGCGATGCCAGGAATTTGATTGCTACTATGCACAGAAACAGCCTGGAAAGCAACAACAGCCCTTTGTTTGCCTTAGTGCTAACTCAGACATCGATACAATCATGACAGCTTAGCTACAGGTTGTAGCTAAGTAACAGTGTAAAAGCTTACAAATGAATGTCATTTAAGTTCAATATCAGCTTTGGGAAATATTTGCCAAACAAGCACTCTTGCCCATGAAACTGGTGAATACATATATAGCTGTTCCTGAAGAATATGTGGGGTCTGGCTGAAAGGTTTTCAGTGTAACTTGTTCCAGGAATGATCACATAAAGAGGTTATTCTCAGCTAGTAGTGAGTTGAGTAAGTCATCAGAACTTAACAGTGCTTAGTTTGTTTTTTAAGTTGCTATTTTGTTAATATTACTTTAGAGATTATAAATGCTGTATTAATTTGTTAACCATGTAATATAACATTTGATGTATTTCTCAATCGCTGCTTTTTAAATAGGGTTTTATAGATTGGAATTCTTTTATTTATGTGTTGTTAATAATTTTATATGATTTGTACTGTAATTATTATTATTATTATTATTTATTAATATGCTGCCCATCTGACTGGGTTACCTCAGGAACTCTGTACTTGTGATGTTCTACTATGTTGTGCTATTGTTATTTGTTGTTTGGCATAGAAATATGATCGATTAATCAATCAGAATCCAAGAGCTTAGTTTCCAATGCTGAATTATACTAAAGGTGCATTTATTTATTTTTTAAAAAATAATTTTTATTGGTTTTACAATTTTATAAGCAGATAACATATCGGTTAAATTTTCATACTTCCCCCCTCTCACCGTGGGAAGCCCAAATCCACACCCCCCCCCTCTCACAGAGGTATACACATTCATTATACATTTAACCTTACTAATATTATTTCATAACATTGCTTGGGCATGGCCCAATTTTGTAGGCCAGGCATTTCTAATTTTCTCAATTTCCTATTTCAATTGACTTCCTCGCATCCCCCACTGTTGAATTCATAATAAATCCTCTTTATCAGGTTCATACATCTTCTTTTGATACATCGTCAAGTACATAGGTAAATTTACTTATTAATCCTAGATTCACACCTAAGCATTTAGATACTTCTGCTTTTTCCCTATGCTCTTCCCATCTTTATTCCCCCTTCCTCCCCTTAGTCTCAGAGTGTTTAGCCTGGTCCTGAATGGGGTAACCGTGCCCCTGAAGGACCAGGTGCGCAGCCTGGGAGTCATTTTGGACTCACAGCTGTCCATGGAGGTGCAGGTTAACTCTGTGTCCAGGGCGGCTGTCTACCAGCTCCATCTGGTACGCAGGCTGAGACCCTACCTGCCCGCAGACTGTCTCACCAGAGTGGTGCATGCTCTAGTTATCTCTCGCTTGGACTACTGCAATGCGCTCTACGTGGGGCTACCTTTGAAGGTAACCCGGAAACTGCAATTAATCCAGAATGCGGCAGCTAGACTGGTGACTGGGAGTGGCCGCTGGGACCACATAACACCGGTCCTGGGAGATCTACATTGGCTCCCAGTACGTTTCCGAGCACAATTCAAAGTGTTGGTACTGACCTTTAAAGCCCTAAACGGCCTCGGTCCTGTATACCTGAAGGAGCGTCTCCACCCCCATTGTTCAGTCCTGGACACTGAGATCCAGCGCCGAGGGCCTTCTGGCGGTTCCCTCATTGCGAGAAGCAAAGCTACAGGGAACCAGACAGAGGGCCTTCTCGGTAGTGGCGCCTGCCCTGTGGAACGCCCTCCCATCAGAGGTCAAAGCAATAAACAATCACATGACCTTTAGAAAACACCTGAAGGCAGCCCTGTTCAGGGAAGTTTTTAATTTGTGATACTTTAATGTATTTTTATATTTGTTGGAAGCCGACCAGAGTGGCTGGGGAGATCCGGCCAGATGGGCGGGGTACAAATAATAAATAATAATAATAATAATAATAATAATAATAATAATTATTATTATCTTCCTTTACTTAATCATTTAAACATTAATAATCCTTATTTGTCACTCATGCCTGTAACCATATCCATATTCATTGTCCTTAAAGTACTAAAGGTGCATTTAGCCCAGCTTTTGCATTCAGCAGTGTCATCCACAAACCTCTGGTAACTCACAAAGAGGCCCTGGAGTTTGATGTCTATACCTGTAGTTTATTTATCCCTGGTATCCAGTACTTAGAAGTATACAACTTCTGGATGTTTAGCTTCTGTTTCATGGTTGCCAATAGCTGACCGAGAGGCAGTGTGGTGCAATGCTTAGAATGTTCAACCAGGGCTCGGAAAACCTGGGTTCAATTCTTCACAGCCATGAAGCTCACTGAGCAGCGCTTGGGTCATTAACTCTTTCTCAGCCTCGCTTACCTCACAGGGTTGTTGGGAAAAGCGGGTTGCGTGTAGAGGTCACCAAGCCACCCCCCACCAATAAATTCACACATGAAACGTAATTTTTGTTTGGGTTTTTGGCATAGTTTTGGCCACAACTTTATTGAAATACAAAACACATGAGTGGTTGCGTAGGCATTGGTTCACGCTGTCCGACGGGACAGAGCTGACCACTTGTCAGCGGGGGGAAACCAGTCTGGGGAGAGTTGAATGGAGGCTGGGAGCAGAGACCTCCCCCTTCCCCAGAGGTCCCAGGGGTTCATGCACGGCCCTGCAACCCTACCGGGTTCGGACAAGCATATTGAGCCGCTGGATTCCTTTAACGGAATTCCCACGCACCATGATCACTTTTGGGGGGGGGCTACTGCCCATCCATTAACCAACACAACCAATGCCTAACCGCCAACCTTACAAGTTGTGACTATTTGCTACGTAGTAGGTGAAAACCAAATGGCACAGCCAATCAGCCAAATGGAAAAATTCCTACTAGGCCCCTGCCTCAAAAGCAGACAACCCCATGACAGGCAACAGCAAGGTCAACGCACAAGCCTATACCAGGGAGGGGGGCGGGAGATCCGAAGCTCGCAGCAAAGAGGAAGGTCGCACCACGTGCTGACCAGTTTTAAAGGACGCTGGGCTGTCCATCACAAATAGATACATGTGTTTTTCCCCAGCTACACCCTGGGTCAATATTAGCTGTGGCCAGCAAGCCAAACCCCCAGCTACAAGGGGAGGTGGCTTTCCCTGCCCCCACTGCAACACGAGCTCTCTCTGTAGTGGAGAACTCGCTTTCTCCTTCATGGAGAGCACGTGTTGTGGTGGGGGCTAACAAGTCACCCCACCATCGCTGGGCGGGTTAGGATAGATGACCAGGGCAAGTGATTGAATGAATTAGAATAGGAAAGATATCTACACATTAGATCCATACTTTCTGCACTAAGAAATGTAAATTGACAGCCCCTGCCTCTCTACACACTTTTAACTCTCCCATGTTCAGGCCTGAAGAGGGCGTTCATTAAATACATACACACACATTGGGGGCTGTGCTTTAAGAGGCTCCTCAGACCAGCATAAACGTATATGTGTCCATGAGTTTATGTCACCATCACTTGCCATGTGTGCTGCACACATGCAGCAACCACACCTGTCTAGTAAAAAAGGTGTAAGCAAGGCCATGTAGGGCCAGGGCTTTAGAGCTCATTTTGAAGACAGTGAATCAAGTGTGCATCTTCAGCAAAGGCTGCAGTGCAGCACAACCTGATTATTCTTGTTAAAATGACTTATGATGCTAAAAGGGAGATATTACCCAAAGGAAAATGAGAAAGATCAGCTGGATCCCCTGCTTCTAATGTGCAATATTTTCTTCATTACAGTGGAACCCATTTAACAGCAGAGCAGTGAATCAGTTTGTTGAGCAAAGCTATTCAGTGGTCAAATGTACATTGTCAGAGAGTTCATGAAAAAGTCATTAGCTTGCCTCCCCTCCTCTTTCACTGTCAGGCAGAATCATGTCATAAATATAGTGACTTGTCGAGCAAGATATCAATCTATCTAGGTATCACCCACTTCCTGTCTCAGGCCATATGTTTCTGTTATTTATGTCAAGAAAATAGCATTTACACAACCGCTGCTAGTTGTTTACAGAAGTTTAACTCCTGTGATATAGTCCCGCTTGTGTTGCATGCTTTTAACCCATAGATAATACATGAGCTTGTACATTTTAAAATATGCTACCGCATGCACAATAGAATAAACACAGAACAGAACTGACAGCACCATCTGCCAAACACGGTGGATGTCAAGGGACTGGTCTCTGCACAGTATTCTGCTTCTTTGCCCTTTGAGATTATGATGTTTGAAAGGCATAAATAACCTATTTTTTCCACTTTTATTGATTATTCAAATCCTTAAAAAAATAGTCTCACAAAGAAACAGAACCATGTTTTTGGTTTTCTTTTATCAAAGCGGGTGAAGTCTTGCTGTGAAGGAGCATGTGTTAAAATCTGGCAAATTACTCCTTGATTTCATAACTATGAAGAACCCTGTCTCCATAGACAGCTGTTAAGGAATGGGTGGAGAGATGCATAAGCATATGCCATGCTCTAAACTTTGGGATAACTTTTCATTTCTTTTTTCTTTTTTACTAAGGGTGTGACAAGTTTGTGCAAATAAACATTTTATTATTATTCTTATCGGTGTGAAGATTGTGCTGCTTCGCTTCCACTCACATTTTGAAGGCCATTTGAGACTGTTGATCAGTTAGATTAGAAGCTCTTTTTGTGCCTTTGTGTGTGTGTGTGTTTTGTTTTGTTTTACAACGGCCTTCACTATGTGATTCCAGCTAACAAGAGTGACATAGGGAATGTGACAATGTCACCGAGCCAATTCAGGGTGAGGTGGACTGTAGTTCACACACTCATCCACAATTGACTTCACCATTAAAGTATATTACCACTCAGATATGGCAATTTGACAATGTCGAAGTATCAATTCAGAGTAAGGGATGTGGGTGGCGCTATGGATTAAACCACAGAGCCTAGGGCTTGCCGATCAGAAGGTTGGTGGTTCGAATCCCCGCGATGGGGTGAGCTCCCGTTGCTCGGTCCCAGCTCCTGCCCACCTAACCGTTCGAAAGCACGTCAAAGTGCAAGTAGATAAATAGGAACCGCTCTGGTGGGAAGGTAAACGGCGCTTGCGTGCGCTGCTCTGGTTCGCCAGAAGCGGCTTTGTCATGCTGGCCACATGACCCGGGAGCTGTACGCCGGCTCTTGGCCAATAAAGTGAGATGAGAGCCACAACCTCAGAGTCGTCCGCGACTGGACCTAATGGTCAGGGGTCCCTTTACCTTTACAGCTCTGAATGAGTAATATTCATTCATCACAACTACAAAATTGATGAAAGATACAGACATACACAACTGACATCAGAGAATAAGTCAACTACATCAGGTAGATCTGGCGACCGAGGAATGATGAGGCCTGGTAGATCTGGCCTCTGAGAGATATGCATTCCAAGTCTCCACCTCTGTTGTCTGTCTTTTGGTAGATCTTTCCACTCACTACTGAAGCATTCCATTATTTCCCTAGTTCCCTTTATCCTCTCCAGCCTTGAGTTAACCATGCTGCTGCTACAAGCAATTTCACACCCACCCACACCCTGCTGCCCCAAATCAACCTAACACAGCAGGATCTGTGTTACAATACTGTTTCCAGTTCTGGGCACCACAGTTCAAGAAGGATACTGACAAGCTGGAACGTGTCCAGAGGAGGGCAACCAAAATGGTCAAAGGCCTGGAAACGATGCCTTATGAGGAACGGCTTAGGGGGCTAGGTATGTTTAGCCTGGAGAAGAGAAGGTTAAGGGGTGATTTGATAGCCATGTTCAAATATATAAAAGGATGTCATATAGAGGAAGGAGAAAAGTTGTTTTCTGCTGCTCCTGAGAAGAGGACACGGAGCAATGGATTCAAACTACAAGAAAGAAGATTCCACCTAAACATTAGAAAGAACTTCCTGACAGTAAGAGCTGTTCGACAGTGGAATTTGCTGCCAAGGAGTGTGGTGGAGTCTCCTTCTTTGGAGGTCTTTAAACAGAGGCTTGACAGCCACCTGTCAGGAAAGCTTTGATGGTGTTTCCTGCTTGGCAGGGGGTTGGACTGGATGGCCCTTGTGGTGTCTTCCAACTCTATGATTCTATGATCACCATACAGAGTTGTGATGCATGGACATTTCCCCATTTCATTCTAGCAAAGCAGGTAAAACAACATTTGGCTGCTTTGCAGGGCTGGCATAACCCTCACTTTCTCTTTTTTTAATATCATTTTTTATTAGATTTATAAAGATACAATAATAAAATTCACATATTTTCTTCACTTCTTATACCTTTTTGGCTTTTATAGCCGTGACTTCCTTCAAACCTTCCTCATGATTTTCTAGTATCCATACCTTATATTTATATTTCTTATGTCAATCATTGTTCTATTATATCTCTCATGAAATTAATCACTATAAGTTCATATTAACAATGATATTTCTTCCTTGAGCTACAAAGCTTCTTGCAGTCCTACCAACGTATTCAATTGAATATTTTCCTTTAAATAGTCTGCAAATTTAGCCCAGTCTTTGATGAACTTCTGGTCCCGCTGTTCTCGGATTCTCCCCATCATTTTGTCCAGTTCTGCATACTCCATTAATTTCATTCTCCATTCTTCCATTGTCGGTGTTTGTTCTTGTTTCCATTTTTGTGCTATTAACAGGTGTAACCCTCACTTTCTCAGTCACTGCCTTGCTCCCTGATGCCTGGGTATACAATGGTACCTTGGTTCTCAAAAGCCTCGGTACTTGTACAACTAGGAACCCAAACACTGCAAAACAGGGACTAAGTGTTCTGGTTTGCAAACTATTTTCGGAAGCCAAACGTGCTCCCTTTTGAGTGTTACACTTCCGTTTTGAGTGTTACACTGAGGTCTGTCTGTTTTTGCTATTTATTTTGCATTTTTATTTGTGTGTGTGTGTGTGTGTGTGTGTGTGTGTGACTGTGTGGAACCCAGTTCATCTACTGATTGCTAATTGATTGATTGTGTGACTGCGGTACATTGTTTTTTGCTTTCATTTTATGGATTGATGGTCTCGTTAGATAGTAAAATTCATGTTAAATTGCTGTTTTAGGGGTTGTTTTTAAAAGTCTGGAACGGATTAATCCATTTTGCATTACTCTCTATGGGAAAGCACGCCTTGGTTTTGGAATGCTTTGGGTTTGGAATGGACTTCCGGAACGGATTAAGTTTGAGAACCAAGGTGCCACTGTAATAATAATGATGGACTTTATCCGATTTGGCATTGGCAGAATAATTTTTAAGAGGTCTACAAACATGGAGAGGAGGGAGAATCACTTCCTGGGGGTGTGAAATAAGGTGAACTCATGTCTTTTATGTAGATCTTAGACAAAAACTGATAGCCCCACTCTTATGCCAACTTAACCTAGTAGACAGAGAAAGACAGGTTTTGTTTTTGCTGAGCAATTTTACTGGTACCACAACCCTCTTGGTGGCCAAATTTCTTTTTTTGGCCTTTAAATGCCGGAAGGTTAAAATTGACAGTATTGACATCGGTCTAAATGTATAATCTACTTCTCATTGTATATTTTAGTGTAAAGCTTTCCGAGATGTTTAGACGTTTTTAAAATTTTGTATGGATAATGATTCTGCTCTGTCTGACGGTCGAATAAACTGTATTGTACTTCTAAACTATGAATGGTTTGCCTGATGATTATCTGCATATTAATCTACCCATGAAGGAGAAGGAGAAGGCATGGCGCTTTTCTGTTCCGACTTCTGCTCCTCATTACCAGCATTGTTTCAGTTCTGCTGCACTTCTGTTCCCACCAAATACTACCTTATTCATGTTGCTGTCTGCTGTTTAACCTAACTTACATAACTGTTTATGTTATTTATGCAGCTTACATTCATTTCAAAGTAAACATCAAAACAATGCTTTAAAAAGCCATTAATCATGTATCGTTTGTGGACTTAAAAACACCAACAGCAACAGTGTGAATGAATACTGATCATATTTGCTTGACTGATTTCTGTTCCTAACCAACAGATGAGCACACAAAATGCAGCAATTTCTGCTTCCTTTTTCGTTTTTTTTTTTTTTTTTTTTTGTCAGAAATCTCTGACATCCCTAACTGGCAATGCCCATGCAGAAAGTTTGTTATATAAGGAAATATTCAAAATTATGACTCGCTACCCACCTGCAATCAGAAGCGGTGCTATCCAAAATTCTAACACCTCATTCCGTATTAAATTTAGAATGGCTCTTAATTGCAAACAGAGAATAACATCATCTGTTTCAGTCTACAGATACTTCCCAGAACAGCTTAACATTAGCCATACAGAATTAACTGTCACATCTGCAGTAAGTCCAAAGTGTGTAGCTCAGCTCTGAAAATAAAGATTACATTTGTATTCCTGCATGCATCCAGCTATGGGACTTACCTGTAGAGACGTTCTCAAAAGTAGAAAAAACCTATTTCTGAATGTGCCACTTTAGGCTGCAGGGCAGGTCTCCCATGGTGCAATGCTTCCCCATCACCCCAAAAAAGAAGATTCTTAGGCACAGGTAATGGTCATGCTGGAGAGAAAGCTGTAATAGAACCCTTGTCCCTAAATTTTTGGCTGCACAGGTGATGCAGCCATGACCACAATAGTAGATTTAGGATGCATTCAAGACAGATGTTGCTTGAGTTCCTCTCTGCCCCACTACCATCAAGAGTAAGGGCAATTTAATAAAATATCCATTCCTTTTACCCTTGAAATAGTTTCATTTCCCCTTAGTGTCAGTGTAAGGATGCCAAATCTGATTGTCACTGTTACACTAATACATACCCTCCAACATTTCTCCAAGGAAAATAGTAAAGGTAAAGGGACCCCTGACCATTAGGTCCAGTCGTGACCAACTCTAGGGTTGCGCGCTCATCTCACTTTATTGGCCGAGGGAGCCGGTGTACATCTTCCGGGTCATGTGGCCAGCATGACAAAGCCGCTTCTGGCGAACCAGAGCAGCGCATGGAAATGCCGTTTACCTTCCCGCTGCAGCGGTACCTATTTATCTACTTGCACTTTGACATGCTTTCGAACTGCTAGGTTGGCAGGAGCAGGGACCTGCTAGGTTGGCTGGAGCAGGGATCTGGGAATGTCATTGGAAAATAGAGATACTTGGAGGGTCTGCTATCATGGCCATAGTGTGATTTTGAGGAAGGAGAAACCCTGGTTAATAAAACAAAAAATGGCATCGGAAGAGCTCTTGAGTGAACAGTAAGTCTAGAGTCATGAGCAACTATGCTTTGGGGAGTCTTGTGGGGAACATTTCAGGGTCCCTAAAACCCCCACCCCTTTTATTGCCAAAAACGAATGTCGGAGAAACCAAGTACCGTATTTTTCGCTCTATAAGGCACACCTGACCATAGGACGCACCTAGTTTTTAGAGGGGAAAAGCCCCATTTTTTGAGGATCAGCTCAAAGTTGTTGAGCTTATTTTGCAAAGGGAAAAAACCCTGTTTTATGGGGTTTAACTCACAGTTCTGCAGCTTCAGGAAGCCATTTCTACAGTTTCCAGACAGATAATCTAATCAGCCAGTCACATGTCGCTGGGGAAACAGCCTCCCTCTGCAAGGGGGCGGGGATGGAATCTCTCTCCCTTATCTCTCTCCCCGATCGTTTGCTGAGCAGCTGCTCAGAGGGCTTCCTTTCAACACCCCCTTCTCTCTCTCTCTCTCTCTCTCTTTTTAAAAAAGCATGATCTGCTTTTGCCCCTGGGCAGTTCAGCTCCAGGGACCGCACATTCGCTCCATAAGACGCACAGACATTTCCCCTTACTGTTTAGGAGGAAAAAAGTGCGTCTTATGGAGCGAAAAATACGATACTTTTGAAAAGTTCTTGCGGTCGCACCCATTTCTGGTCACCAATTTCCCCATTAAATGCATGCGATCCAAACGTTGCTTGCTTGCGATATGCCTGGTTGAATAACCAACCTACCACCTTCTTCTCTGGTGCCACACCAGGTTGATGTTCTGCTTTCGGGATTATTTGACGTTTCACTGTTTCCCGTATCCATTTTTTTTTTAAAAGTGAGAAGCTGGCAAAGTATAGCTCTTATGCTGCAGTATTCTGCATAGTGCATAGCATTTGAGTCCAATTGCTAACCTCGGATTATTTGACGCCTGCTGTTTGCAGTGTAAAGATTTCTTTTCTCTCTTTTTTTTAATGGGCATTTTGTATATAGCTTCAAGGTAAAGTTAATATTTTTGTTGTTGTCTTCCTGTATGTTTATTTAACTGCCATGTTGTTATGAAATGAGTTTGTTATTAATGTCGCAATTTCATCAGCAGCCCACATCATCATCTCCTCTTTTGTCAAAGAATAGATCGGAATGATTTTTCATACATTGGTGAACTCCGCTTTGAAGGCTTTAAATACATTTGCTGGCAAGGCACTGTGGTAGATGCATGGGGGACAGGGAGGGGGTGTCAGCTTTTAATTGTAACTGTCTTGCAGAATGGTGTTGTTTTAATATCCTGTATAGATTTTTATGTAATACACTTACTTGCAGGCAGCCTGAAGCAAGAATCAATTCTGTGAAGGATTCTTCTTTTGTTAAAAGCCAATCTTGTTTTAATGATGCATGAAGAAATACTTCGGCATTGACATTTTTCTGTCAGGTTTCTTTTGAAAAATCAATTAAGATAATACTGCTTTGACCTAGTTATCTAGTTAATGCTTATTAGGAATGTAATATGATTTACTGTCAGCATAATAATTTTTTGTATCTTATCCCATTAGCTTGTGCATATTTCAAAGTGTATTACACAATGGTCACTTCTTAAAATGTAATGTAGCAGAATACATTAATTAGATTGACTGGGATCATTAGAAAGACACCATCTCATTGGGTTAGTGTCTCAAATTTGTATATCATCTCTATCAAGGCAATTCTTTCTTTCTTTGATTATTTTTAGAACTGCTTCATTGACTGATAGGTAATATTAGTAGATGAAAAGCCTTTCCAATAATTAAAAAGTGTCGGTCAGGAAGGGGGAAAAATGTTTTTGGTACCAGAACTTCCAAAAGATGGCAGGTGCCATCTTAGAAGAAGGCCTCTCGACTTCTTTGCCATGGAACAGAGAATGCCTCTTCTAAGATGGAGTCTTCAGGGGCAGGTGTCATATAATCACAAAACATAATACATGGTTTGCTTCAAGACTAAAGTTTTATTCCTGTGCCGATTGTCAAACTATAGAGGCTTTCATATGTTCTTATTGAATGTATGGTGGTACAGTAGACCCTAACCCACCCTGGCCAGAAAACTAGTTCCTGCTCAGTTTCTTCACTATCTAATTTTATATGGTATTCCTATTTTCCTGGTATGGTTATATTTTAACGTTTTTATTGTACGCTGCCCAAAGAACTCCAGTTATTGGGTGGCATATAAATGTCTTGAATGGATGGTTGGATGAATGACTATGCAAATGTATGTATTTTAAAATCAATTGATTAATTAAATTATGACTGCTGAACAGGGCCGGATTTAGGTTTGATGAGGCCCTAAGCTACTGAAAGTAATGGGGCCCTTTATGTGTCCAGCTATCCTTTGACAACAACAAATTGTCGCTGGTTTTTTGTGTTGAATATATGCTATATGGTAATTTATGGACCTAATGGGTATCTAAAGCCATTTGCACATAACAAAATACAGTGGTACCTCGACTTACGATGATAATGCGTTCCGACGCGATTTTCGTAAGTCGAAAAAATTCGTAAGTCGAATCCCCATAGGAATGCATTGGGGAAAAAAATTCGTAAGTCGAAAAATCCGGGTCAAAAATTCGTAAGTCGAAAAAATCCTATTAAAAGCGGCCGTGACGTCTTTTCGTAAGTCGAAAAAATTCGGATGTGGCGGCCATTTTGTTTTACCGGAAGTCATTCGTAACTCGAAAAAAAGTAACTCGAGTTACTCGTAAGTCGAGGTACCACTGTATGTATTTTAGCAAAGTAATTTATCAAAGTGAAATTAGGAAGAAGTATATTGATATTGAAATACAATTAAGAAGAAGTATATTTTTGGGGTCCCCCAAGAGAGTGGGGCCCTAAGCTATAGCTTGTTTAGCTTATACATACATCTGGCACTGCTGCTGAACCTCTTGTTTGGCCTCTGCACAGACTTGCAGCTATGGAAGGACATGCTCATCTTGGACTTTCTCGAGTGGGGATGGACCTCCTGATTATCGAGAGGGACATGGATGACAACAGCACCTGGGCAGGCTACCTGAGTCAACATCCACCTTACCTCTGGTCCAAGAGCCCCCACATCTCCACCATGGCCCATCACCCAAGGACCCCACCCAACATTTGGCTACACTGCCTTAACAACAGACACTATGTGTATGAGCTCAACAGAGTGAAAGATTATGAGGCGTGGAGGCGTAGAGCATGTGCCTATGAACTTAACAGTGGTTAGCTTCTTTGGGGGGGGCTGATAATTTGTTAACGCTAATATTGTTTTATAGATAACAAATGCTGTATTGATTCGTTCATCACATAATATGACTTTTGCTGTAATTGTGACGTTTAGCTTACTTTTTAGTTGATGTTAAAGGTGTTTTTATTTTTTTAAATTTTTTTTCAAAGTTTATTAAATGTACAAAAAAAATACAAACAAAACATGTTACAAAACATGTTGCAATATCATTCATCCCCCCCCCAAAAAAAACAATAACATCACATTACCTACAAAATGTTTTAAAAATTACATCCTCCTACGAAGATGTTCTGGACATATATTCTAACACATACATACAAGAACACAGAGAAAAGAAGAAAAGAAGAGAGTATGAAAAATGTAAGTATGAGAGAAGGAATAAGAAAAGAAGAAATGCGAAGAGATGAGAAGAAAAAGAAAGGAAAGAAGAAAGGAAGAAAAAATAGTAGAGTAATAAAGTGAAAAGAAAAAGGCCCAAAAAAGGGCCTGTTTACCAGTAATATAAAAACTTAAGATAAATATACAGAGATAAAGTGTTTGACTCTACACTTCCTATTTTTAATGTTAAAGGTGTTTTAGTTGTTAATAGTATTTTATAGATTTTCTAAATGATTTGTTAATTATTTTATATGATTTATGTGGTATTTCTTATGTTCTATTGTGTTTTATTATGCTATTGTTATTTATTGTTTGTAAGTCACTTTGAGATGCTTTGAGATGCTTTTATGCCACTTTTCATTCAAACTTTGAGATGTTTGAATGAAAAGTGGCATAAAAATGCTATAAAATAAATAAAAAATCAAATCAGTAAAATCCTAGGCATGTTTACTCAGAGAGAAGTCCCATGGAGTTAAATGGAACTTACTCCCAAGGAATTGTGTACAGGACTGAAGTCTAATGTTGCAGGAATTGTTTGTTGTGGGACATCCCTATCTGTTTCTCCCCCACCCCAAAATGTACTTAAAATGTTCCTATTGGGGAGACACTACTTATCAATTTATTGCAGAGGAATTGTGTATTTTTGTTAATAATTTCTTGGTTTTGATATATTAATTAATGGGTGATTGTGAAAGGAAAACAGAGAGAATCCAACTCACACCCCAAAGAAGTGAAAAATGAGTGCAGAAAAACTCATGAGAGCAAATGAAATAACTCAAAATAGCAAATTATTGATATATGTCCTCTTCTGTGTCTGTGTATTAGTTACACTTAGCAGAAAGTTCAATAATGGAATTTCCTCAATGAATCATTTTTGTTTTTGTTTTTACAAACATCCTTCAAATAATGGATTGATTTTCAGACTTGGCCAGAGCAATCCTATACTCAGATTATGCCAGGAACTGAGAATTGCTCCCTCTGCACTGGTGGAGCAATTGCCATATCTAGTGGGTGCTCAGCCTGGAATGGGAGTGAGGAAACACAGAAGCAGCAAATAATAAAAATGCCAAACACAGCCGCAACATCTCTGGATACTCCGAGACAGCACACCTATTAGGGATTGAGTTGGTGACAGTGCTTCATGCATAACACAAGCCTGAAGGAAGCCAACATGTACAGGCCAACTTGGAGTGTGTTTCCAGTATATTTCCGAGCACCAAGTGTTGGTGCTGACCTTTAAAGCCCTAAACAGCCTCAGCCCAGTATACCTGAAGAAGCGTCTCCACCCCATCCTTCAGCCCAGACACTGAGGACCAGCGCCGAGGGCCTTCTGGTGGTTCCCTCACTGCGAGAAGTGAGGTTAGAGGGAACCAGGCAGAGGGCCTTCTCAGTAGTGGCGCCCGCCTTGTGGAATGCCCTCCCATCAGATGTCAAGGAAATAAACAACTATCTGACTTTTAGAAGGTATCTGAAGGCAACCCTGTTTGATGTTTTAATATTCTAGAGCGGCTAGGGAAACCCAGCCAGATGGGCGGGATATTCTTCTTCTTCTTCTTCTTCTTCTTCTTCTTCTTCTTCTTCTTCTTCTTCTTCTTTCCAGCACAACACACCACGTGCCCAACATACATAGGAAACTGGGCAACATATATGCCCAACATACATAGGAAACTGGGTGGAGGTCCAAGCAGGATGTACCAGAGGGGTGATGTACTATCACACCAGAAGGCTAAGAAAACAGCCATTCAACTGTGAGCAGAGACCCCAAGAGAACCATGGGACACTCAGCTATGCCCTGCCTGCCTCCTATAACTCTATGCTCTGGGTAGGAGAGAGGGCAGTGAAGCATACATACAAGTGGCATGTGGCATACAAGTAAGGGCAGGAGGCAGGAAGACATGGCAGGGGGTGGGCCCTGCAGCTGCGTGTAATATTGAGAAGCCCGGTCCTTGTGTGTGTTCCAGTTGACCTCTTGCACCATGCACCATGATGTCTTTGGGTGCCCACTCATGACCATTTTTCTCCCCATAGCTGCCACAGTGATCAAAGTTGCAGAGCTCCCCAGTGCTGTAGCTCGCTAGAGGCCAGCTGTTTTCCCCCATCCCATTTTTCAACAGTCTACCTGATGCAGCAAAAAACAGGGATATGTTTTGAAAGGGCTTTTCAGAAGCTAAGGTCAGGAAGAGGATTCACAGATCTAAGAACAGTGTGGGATATAAATAATAATCCATTGATTGGTTACTTAATTAATTACTTGTGAAGGTTTGACATGAAACCCATGTGCCCTGGGGTGGCTGGGGCAGGGCTTAAGGCGTGCACCTCTGCGCATTCAACGTTCAACACACCTGAACATGCCTTTAGAGAAGTTGGAACTTGAAAGGGGTCACATCCCAACTTAGAGTTTTGCATTTTGTCATCAGTTGTTACCAGATGCATCTGTTGGCAAATTGGATAAGATGGCACAGAAGATTATGAAACTTTGGGTGTATACGGCGCAGTACTTTCTTGAGCGGACCAGGCTTGTAAAGTTCAGCGCAGCCTGCACATGGTGTGTTGCCCACTGCTTTCTGGTTTGGTAGTGGCCCAAAGGGTCTCTTCAGTATCACAGTCAGTACCTAGGGCCTTTGAGGATGGAGTTGCAAGACCATAGGGCACCCAATAGCTCTTGGCCCTGCATGAAAAAATGGCACTATGGACCAAAGTTACTGAACCTGAAAACAACACAAAGTAAGTTGTACTCAAACAGAAGCTGGCTTCTGAGTAAGCATGTTTCAAATCAATTCAGTTTAAACTGAAGCACTTCATTTTAACTAGTCTGTGGTTTAGGCTGTAAAAGTCATTTTAACCCTAAAACAAAAGCTAAACTCAATGGTATTTGACAGGGGGTATTTCTGTGAACAGAGAACACAGAGCAGATGCAACACCATATATTATGCAAATCAAGAGAAAACCATCTCCATCACCACCAAGAAACATCTCACAGCTCTTGGTGAGTTCATTTTTAATGAGCATTTTAATTTCACATCATTCGTTTCTTCTCTGATGCACTCAAATTGCCCATTCAAATGCTTTTCAGCAGGTATATATCTCCAGAAATTCACCACATGTGCATTTGTACTTAACAAAAGTGGCCATGTTATACAGCTCAAGATGATGGATTTACGCTGGTATCTTCCAAAAACAGTTAATCTCCTGGCTGGAACCAATTAATCAAAGCAGGAAATCAATGCAGACATGTGCATTTACATACTGATATCCCAGGATCATTCCTCCCTTTCACAAATTGTTTTGTCAGCCAAGGCCCCAATCCAGCTAAAGTTAGCTGTAACTAATAAGTTGCATTGAAACCAATGGGACAAATTAATCAGGACTGACTTAAATTCCATTGCTTTCAATGGAATACAGCAGTGACTTATTTTAGCTGGATTGTGGTCTAAAGGTCTAAAATTTTATCTTCAAAACATTACCAAGCTTTTCATTTTAGGGGCAAACTTAAGAGGCATACAACCCCAACTCCCAATTTTTATTGAAACATTTATTTTAAAATTTGCTGTTTAATAGATATTTGTAATGATACAAATAAACGATATTTGTTGGATACAAATAAAAATGATAGACTAAAATTGTTTTTGCTACTCCCGGGTATCTCAGATATCCAAAATCTGCCAGAAAATTTGCTTTTAGTAAAAAGATTAATCCAAGGTATAAAAACAGTACATGTAACATTGCATTTTAAGGTTTTTTTTTTAATCAGTTGCAGATTCCTCACATAATATCCAGTGGTGGTAAATCATACAGAACAGATTGACTAATCATTCCACATGAATTTCTGAGATATATATGGAACCCTTCATAATAATTATTATTTTTTCTGAATTCAAAATCCCTCAAGTTTGTGGTTTTTGTCCGGGGAGGAAATTTGCCTAATGTGGCAATGCTATCTATATTGTTCTGAATCCAGAGTCTTAAAAACATCAGCGATGAGAACCCTGAAACAATTCCCTGTAACAAAGGCCTAGATTTCAATAAGGCAGTAAGCCTGTCTCTCTGGCTGTACCACTTTCTACTGCAGGTGAAGATTTACAGGACTGATGCAAAGCAATTCCTTCCACACAGAAAACTAAATGGCAGGGAGAAAGCTTTTCCTCAGCTTTGCACAGAGTTTTCTACATGGAGAGAATCTGTTGCATGGAGGAACATTTAAGTATGTCCCCGGCATCCTATAATGGCATAGCTTACATAAAGGTTTACCACCTCTGTGAGACCTTGGCCTAAAGGATGGCTTCAGAGATATATGTTTCCAGTTATCTCTGATAATGTGTACATTTAATTGCACCGTTTAGAAGGAGCTGGATAGGAATCAAATAGGATGACACAAACCCATACCCTAAATTTGCTATTATGACTAGTGAATTCCGTTGATTTCAGTGGAACAGACTTCGCAGTTTGCAACGCAATGTTATGCTGGGCGAGGGGACATGCTCACCGAGATCCCTGGGCATTGTACCCCCACTTCAAGTACCAGCCTATCTATCAACTCTTTCTATTGCTAGTCATCATTTCGTTTTTATTAAAGCACGGTTTAATGTCTTCCCCTCAAACGTCCTTTTTCATAGATTTTCTAGGGGCCAAATTTCGGTCTTATGTGCCTGTGATAACCGTTCAATTGAATCTCTTCATCACATAGTGTTTGTCTGCCCCTTGTATTCTGCCGCCCGAAAGACTCTATTACTTCCATTAACTCAAAAATTACCGGGGTATTTGGAAGAGTCTTACCTTGCTCTTCTGTTGCAAGATTCAGACTCGATTATAACCCTACATATGCCAAAATTTCTGACATCAGTTCTGACACTTAAGAAATGCAATGGATTGTTATATATAGCTTGAAATTTTAATTTAATTTTTATCATATTTTATTCAATTGAGTATCCCTTTTAATCTATTTTACTGTTAGCAATGGTAAACCAGACTGTGCTGTTTCTGTTTTTGGTTGTTATGTCTATGGGCTTAAAGCCGAAATAAAATGAGTTGAGTTGAGACTTCCCAGTTCAGGCAAGCAGGAAAAGACACTTTGAACCTGCCAGGAACTTCCCCATCTCCCCAGAATAAAGATCTCAGATTTCTAAGTCAATTAAACAATCTATTTGATTTATCACCTGATGGTTAGAGATAAACAATTAGGAATACTCCCAAATCTTCAATAGAGATGCCTCAGGGATCTTGAAGAAAATATAGTTTAACATGCCATTTAATAAACAAACATAGAAATCATTGCTGAAGCCTTGAAGTCATAGCTGAAGTGAGAGGTCAAAGGCCATCTTTCATATTTTCTTCTCCATTCCCTATTAAAGTAAGACCCCAGAAGCAAAATAACCTTAATAAACACACACACACACAGAACCAGCATTTCCACCAATTAAAATCTGCTGCCACATTAAATTGAACCCCATGAATAGTCGCAGACCCACCGATTAAAAATTTTCTTTGGTTGATTAATATACTGATTAAACCACTTAATGGTTCTGGCCCTATTGATCTCCTGGCATGCCTGGAGCTCATGCATTTCTTCAAAGTTATGTTAAGTTCTCCCATTCTGTTGCTTCACAGGAAGTACAAGAAGAATGAGGATGCCCATTTACCTCGGAGTAATGAGCACTGAACTCACTGGGACTTACCTCTGAAGCAGGCATGTCTAGGATCACACTGTTATATCGGGATTAATGCTTCTTGCCTTGCTTTTTATGCTATCTGAAACTGCCCTTCCAAGGCAAATTGTTCGGGTCCGAGGTCCAAAGGGTGGCATTGAAATACTAAGAAACAGTTAAGATGATGAGCAAGATCTCAAATTCTTTGGGATAAATGGACCTTGCACAGAGTGCCATAATAAAAAAAGAGAGGCTGCAGTAGGAGTGTGTGTATGTGAGAGAAACAGAGAGAGCGAAAGAGAGAAGGATGTCAGGATATCGAATTTGCAGATTACCGTTGTTTATAAGCTACAAAGGAGGCAGAGAGGAAAAAGAACAGCCCGATGCTATCAGTTATTCATATTTGCATATAAACTCTGGTATTAGGATTCATTTTTTAAAAAAAAAACATGTCATTTTTTAGCTCCTAATTAATTGCATTGACAGCGTTCTGTGCCGAGTTTGGTTCTTTTTCTTCTCTCTCTCTCTCTCTCTCTCTCTCTCTCTCTCTCTCTCTCTCTCTCCCCCCCCCACTTCGCCCCCTGTTTAAAAAAAAAAAGATGCTGTTGTGGGCTGCGATTTTTAATTATATGAAATATTAATCGCAGGATTGAAATTGGAAATTTTAAATGATTGTTTAATGATCACTGATCAAATGCGTAATCGAGATAAAGAAAATTAGGATGGCAGACAGCGACACCCCCATTTGAATTTTACATTATTAGTCTTCTACCTAACTAGGCACTTTTTCCTGAATCTCTGAAATGTATCCCCCCCCCTCTTTTTTTTTTTTGCCTTTTAACTATACTTGCAGTTGCTATAGTGATGGTATAATTTCGTAATGGTCTGAAAATGACACTGGCATAGATACTGACAGATAGGAATTAATTCGCTAACAAGTAATTATGTCGCGAAATGTTGACTGCCACGCAGAAGGTGCACTGTGACACATTTACTGTTTTCCAGGGATGGCAGCAACATTAGCGTTGGTCATTAGTGGTAGACATCTCGGCACAGTGTTGCATACAGACTTATATGCAGACCTATTTAGTTACCTGTGTGACAGCCTTGTTCAGGACACCAGAAACAGCTGTCCTAGCCTGTATGAGCCAAAATAATTAGGCCTGTCATCTTCCCGCTCTGATTTTCCCTTCAACCTGTTCCACAAAATGCAAATATTTTGCTTTCATTGTCACATTCACCTTGACATGGATATTGCTTTGGCGCATAACTGGATGAGATGACTCGGAATTTGCATTGTTCATTCTAATAAATTTGCTTTCCCCCCCCTCTACCGCGTGGCAGGGCCCATCAGATAAAGTCTCCCAGAGTGTCATCAATCACCATCGCTGACAGACGGCTTTTGCCTTCATTTGTTACATACGAGAACATGCTTAATTATTTGTCCTGTAATTAGTTGAGAAAATGTCAGGAAATGTCAACTCTCTGTTCACTCTGGAAGGCCTCCGCTTGAAAGCCGCAATGACTGAAGTGTCATTAAGGCTGCCTAACAAGACGTGGATCAGCTGGGGAAAAGTGAGAAGCTTCTAAAAAAGTAATCATGGCGAGTTAAGGAAAACCGCATATCAGCACCAATAATAAGATGTGAATCCTATTAGGAAACATTTCTATTTTTTCAAGTATTTTCTCTCTCTCCGTCCCCCCCCCAATAAATATAGGGACAAAAGAACAAACTCAACAACGAACAGGCATAGTGAGTTAGTATAATTTCCATCTCGTATGCATTGACATTTCCTAAGCCAATCATACTTACTTTATTATTTCAGGTCGTATCTAATATTTAGTCTTCAGATTTGAGGCACATTCTTTTTACATTCACCCAGCAGTGTAATATGCAATGGATATGCAGAAGGTAAATATTATTTTTACATTCATTGAGCAGGAGAAAAAAGATTAACTGGATGTGAAATTTTGGTTTCGGAACTTAGAGGTGGCAAGAACAATGGGCAGTAGCTTTGGTTCTTAATCATTTTTTTTAAAAAGACCCACAAACCATGTTGAGCAGAATTTATACTGACTAGAATGATAACGCTGTATAGATTTTTGGTATTTATGTTGACTAAGACAGAGATGTTAGACTTTGGGTGGTGAAATATCAAGAGGGCACAGCAAGTTCCTACCAAACCAAGGGAGAAATGTATCAACAAGAATCAACTACATAGTTGCTTGTCTTTCTGCATACTGCTGCGGACAATGATTTTTGTACCTAAGATTTAGAAACAGATCTTAGTCTTCAAGGGATCTCACTGATAGCAATTCTAAAAACAAAGCAGCCCCTGTCTGTTGTGGACATGTATTGTGTGTTGGGGTTTTTTGTGTACGTTTTTTGTCTATAATAACGTTATTAACATTAGGAACAGTTAATCTTTCGCACACGTTTTGTCTTTAAATCCTGCCCAATATTACTGAATGAGTCACCACCCATCTTTTACGTCGCCGTCCAAAGGACTGTTCATGAAGGAATCCTTTTCTAACTTAATTACCTCCATTATTTCATCTTTCATTGCCAATAAGCACATTATTACTCTGTCTCTTTAGTAAGGATAATTAAGATAGTGTTCTGGCCTTTTACAATTTACTAGTTGTCACAGGTATGGCTAAGCTAATTATCAAATGGTTAAAAATTTATTCTGGATAGAGTATTACAAGTGTATCGCATGGGCAGATTGCTTGCTAGGCTAATTCAATTAAAGATACACAGCACCCAGAGTATGGGCATGGAGCGTCATTTGGGAAGTGCGATATATTATGGAAATGTAAAACCAAGCTGATCATTAAAATGCCTTTCTGTGCATATCAGATGTTTAACAGACATATTCAATTCTAAATTATGAATTTAAGATGGGGAGGGAGAAAATTATTGAACAGACTCTCATTCCTTTCTCCTTTTTCGATATCAGAACAGATGTACACAAGGAAAGCAAACAGGCTGTGCTTAATGATGTGTTAGATTCTCTTCATTCTTCGTATTTATTATTATTATTATTATTCAAGAGGATAAAAATTACTCCGCCAAGCTGCTCTTTAAACCTTTCCATACTGGACTTCAGTCTTCAGCCCGCTCCCCCCCCCAAATTATTTTGTATCACAATTCAAAATAATGAGGCATTATTTCCTGGAGGGGGGGAAATGGTCCCTCAGGATTGACAGCTTATGAAGATTTAGTAACCCTTTTATCCTCTAAGAAAGATAGTCTCTTCAAAGTGCAGGAGGTGATTCTTATGGGAA